>JAEIGF010000592.1:1077500-2383750 GCA_018903485.1 Drosophila littoralis
TACACAAAATAATTGAAGACGAAGTTTATATGAATTCTTAAGCCTTAAAGGAGATCTCACTAGTGATATACTCAAGCACTTATTTTAAGTCTTTCACAAATACTTTTCAAATGCCAAAATAATGCTTTGATTGAACAATGCAATTAGTTAACTTTGAAAGTTGTTGACTTGTTGACCTTAAAGCTTTGAATGCATTCAGAAATACCAAGTAATTTTGAAGAAATCAAATGAATGCATTCAGAAATAGCATGTAGTTTTGAACGAATGAAATGAATGCATTCAGAAATAATAACTACTTGCAAGTAGTTAACTTTGAAAGTTGTTGACTTGTTGAGCTTAAAGCTGCAATTAGTTAACTTTGAAAGTTGTTGACTTGTTGAGCTTAAAGCTTTGATTGAACAATGCATGAATGCATTCGGAAATACCAAGTAATTTTGAAGAAATCAAATGAATGCATTCAGAAATAGCATGTAGTTTTGAACAAATGAAACGAATGCATTCAGAAATATAACTACTTGCAAGTAGTTAACTTTGAAAGATGTTGACTTGTTGAGCAAACTTAGCTTAAATATTTGAAAGTTCTTCAAAATGATGTCAGGTTAACTGAATTAACTTCCAAATATTAAGTATAGCCTGTGTGTAGCTAATGCTTCTGTTCATTCTAAAATGAATTGAAAGTTTCTTCCATTTGCAACATTCGTAAGTACTTGGTTTGAAATGCATTTGTGCCAGACTCAATAAATGAAGTGAAGACAGACTTTTGTACAGATTATGCGATCTGTAGATGGTTGGTTGGGTGTGTGGAGCTGTGTGTATGGGCGTGTGTTTGTGTGTGTCTCAGCAGCACTACAAGCACAATAAAATGAGGCCAATATTGACGATTGAAACTTTGTACAAAAACAAAGCACGCAACGTAAAATTGGTTTCTGCGCTCTTTGTGTTACATTTTGCTCGCGAAAGAAGTTCACCTGTGGAGAGTTGTGACATCGTTGAAGTTGATAATAAGGTCAGCTCTTGCTGGTGTTGTTGGTGTTGTTGCTCATGGAGCTGTTGCTGTTGTTGCATATAAAAAAAGGCGGCTTGTTGTTGTTGTTGTGGCTGCTGTGGCTCCATATAATGAACACTGGGTTGCATATCATCAAAAAAGGGATTTGGCAATACGGCTGACGACGACGTCGACGCGGCTGATGTCATTCAACACAAATATATTTGCAAGGATTTTGTTGGGTGTAGCCATAAAGAAAATCAATTAAATTATAATCTTAACTAAATTAAATCGTAGAAACAAAATTACGCACAAAAACAAATGTGTAGAATTGAGTTTCACGCATACAGCAAAAGTATCTTGTGTCTGGAAACTTAAGACTAGGTTTGATATATGGGTTATTTGTCTAGCCTTTTTGGGGTTCTGCTCACATTGTGTATAATATAAAAGAAAAACTGTAGACTGTGTTAATTATATAGTTAGTTAGTACAACATGCCAAACATATTAGCAATTAATATATATGTATATATATTATAGAAAATTGAAGAAAAATACATTTAAGTTCGTTAAAAAGTGCAAGTTAAGAGCACCGCGCCATATACATATGAATATATAAACGAAACTTTAACCCAACCCCAAAAATTAGAACTTTCGTTTATAAACATTAAATTGCATTACAATTGTTAATGTATTAATGAGACAAATTAGCTGGCTGTTATTTAATTGTTTTATGTTTTGAATGTTTTTTTTTTTTTATTTCTTTTTTATTGGAACACTTACCTGCTGGTTCCGTATTACCAAAAACGGACGTAAAATTACTATCGGAAACGAATGCATTTGTAGCAGCAGCGGAGGAAACTGTAGAGCCATTGAAACCTATTTTATGGTTTTTTTTAGGGAGGTTTTTGATTGGATTTTCATATGTGGGTGTGTGATTTATCGAGTCATGTTTAGCGTTGCAGTTGTTGTTGCAGTTGTTGTTGTTATAGTTGTAGTAGTTGTTGTAGGTTGTTTTGTTTTTTTTTTGTTTTTTTTTTTTTTTGTTGGTGTGGAGAAAGAAAACCAGTGATGAAAATGAAGAGCAACAATACATTAGAGAAGAAATTGAAAAATGAATAAATAAAAACTTACAAACTTATATGAAATACATAATATACAAAATAAATATAATTAAGATTTTATGTTATTTATGATGGGGGAAATATAGATTGTGCATCAAAAGATTGTGCTTAAAGACGGCCAGAGAGAAATAGATTGGACGGAGTGCGCGCCTCTTGGATATTTAAAAATTCTGGGTCTGAGACAGCTACAAGACACAACATGGGTAATACATATACATATAGATATTGACTTATACAATAAAAAACAACACTTAAACAACTAACTGGAAAGCACGTAACGAACTAATCTCAATTGAAAATATTAATTAATTAAATTATAAGAAAATCATAGCATGCTACCGTTATTATGCATCCATAAATTACTGGCATTTAGTGCAGCACCTGTTGCTCCGGCGGCAGCTGCCGCATTGCCGCCACTATTGCCGCTGGCCTCAAACATGTCAGCGAACGGATTGCCCAACTGCAGCAAATCATCGGATGCCTTTGTGGCATGCGCCTGTGGCGCACCTGCTGCAGCAGCAGCGGGCTGTGCCGACGCGGCACCAAACAGATCAACTATCGGCTGACCAGCCTGTGAGGCTGGCGGTGACGACAGGAATGGATTTGTTAGTGCAGCGCTAGCGCCAGCAGCACCGCTACTGGTGGGCGACGATACCTTGGACTGAGGTTGGACGTGGGCGTGGGAGTGGGAAAATGGGGAAGAATACATCAAAATAGATTGTTTAGATTGCGATCAATTGAAATCAATGAAATGCAGTTGGCATTCGCACTCACCTTGTACTGATTCATGGCCGCCTCCTCTTCGGCGAGCACCTGTGCCTTTAGCTGCTCATCAATGCCGTTGCTGGTATCAAATTTACTGGATGCGGCTGCAGTTCCAAATGCCGAGCTAGTTGAAGAGAGTGCAGAGACAGCGGATTTAACATTCGTGCGTTGATAGCTGCGCCAACAAATCAAATGCAATCAAAAGAACGTGACAAAACCCAAGAGAGAGAAAAAAGGAGTAAAAGAAAAAATAAATTAATTAAAACAAAAGCAGTAAATATATATTCGTACATATATATTCGACCGACACGAACTAAATCATCACGTCAAACAAATCAAATTCAAATAATCTCTCTTTCTATTGTACATTTCGCAACAAGCTAACAAATCCCTCTGGGAGAGTATTCAAAATGAAAAGCCAAACTAAACAGCTAATAAAGTAAGCAACTTATAATGTATGATAGATAAATAAATAACTTAAAACCGCAACACACCTCGATGATTGTGTGGGCGTATTGGCTGCGGAGACCTTGCGTCCCTCCAACGTAGCCAAATGCTGCTCCAAAGCATCCAGCAAAGAGCTGGGCGCCTTTGTCAAGTCGGGTATATCGCCCTTGTCAATGCCCACGTTCTGCAATTCAAATAATTGTTGATTTTCATTATATTTATGATGATTCTATGTTGTGTATACATACCTCAGCAACCTTCAGGAATTCCCCGACACGATCCATGCGCACCAAAAACTTTTTGTATAAATCTAGAGCATCGCGTGCATGCTTCTTGTTCATATCGAAGTATTTCTCCAGTAAATTGATAATGCCATCATTATAGCAGGCAAACAGACGGATCAAGTCACGAAACAGCAGCATGAAGCTCATATTGATGACACCTGTCGTTGATGGATTCAGGAATTAGGGACTAATGTCACGATATAGTAGATTATAGTGCATACCATTAGTCAAATCATTGGACTGGCAATCAAACTCCAGAAGCCCATCCAATTGTGCCTGCAAAACTGGCAAAGTCTTCAAGAGTTTCTCCGCGTTCATATTACGCAACGAGCCCTCCTCTTTACTAAGGAACACAATATATACAAATCAATCAATTAATGGTAATCGTTATATATAATATAAATATAGCTTTCCAACTTACCCGCGTTTCACTTTGCAAAAATCAAAAGCCATGGCGCGATAGGAGAGCGATTTCTCATTCAAATACTTGGCATAGCGTCTTATAAATGGCGACATATCATAACCTATTGTACATGATAATTACAGGGTATTATTAGGAATATATAATCTTGAATTAAATAAGACACATTTAATATACGCCAGTCGGACAGTCAATTTTGAGGGCCAAATATGAGACTAGGGCTATGTTGGTTAAGTTAAATCAGTTAGTCAAATTTTTCTCGCTTTATCTGTAGGAAATGGTTTTTGGTTTTTGGTTTTAGTTTACAGCCATGGCCACAAAAGTTAGTGTACAATATGTATTTGTTGTTTTTCTTGTTGTTGCCGGTAACCCATTAACCGTTATGAAAATTCTGTTTTTCAACAAATACTCACCCATTCTGCCACCCGGAATGCCCATGCCACCATCTGCAGTATAGGTTCATAATTCGCATTTGCATATATTATTTAGATATTTTTTTTTTCATATGTGTATTAGGAATGAATTTCAAAGTTATTAATAATTAGATTTTTTGTATGTATTTGTTTGTGTGTGTGTGCGTGTGTGTGTGTGTGTGCGTGTGTGTGTGTGTGCGTGTGTGTGTGTGTGTTTAAGCAGCGCAATTCAGTTTAAATATGATTGAAATGTTATCATTAGAACGAATACACAAATGAATAAGCCAAACGCAATTCGCAGCATTCACATGTGGTTATTCCAAAAAATAAATGAGTGAAAATATAAAGAGAACAGAAGAGAAGAGAAGAGAAGAGAAGAGGGTAAGCCATGTAATAGTCAATTTTAAATATGGTTAAGTAATTAAATATTGTTTTATCTGTTGATAGCGTGAGTAAATGTTAGAAAGCATCAAATCACGGATCAATGTTTTTGTGTGCCCCTTAAAGGCTCTTCTTTTTTGTTTGGTTTTTTTTTTTTTGTTGTTTTGTTTGTGAAATTCATTCGGTTATACCTTGCACAGTTCCTTTGTCCAGAAAGGAGCTGAGATTGAATGTTGAATTGCTTGATGCGAGATATTGCATAAAACGCTGCAAATAGAGAGCAAAACAAGTTGATGCTGATTAATAACAAAGTTTGAATTATGACAAGTTTTAAATTAAAAAATATATGTATATAAACTAGCGGGCATAGCCCGGCCTTGCCCGTGGCACGTATGTTATAAAATCAATGTTCTCAAAAAGCTTTGAAAATGATTTTGAAACGTTTCCGCCGTTTTACCACTGTTGCGAGTGGAATTTCCCAAATCGCGGAAACAGTTCCTTAAATTTCTATGTAGAGCTTTGAAAATAATGCAATTCCACCGAAGGAGTTTAGATTTTGCGAAAAATATGAAACACGTCTCAAATGATTTTTAAAATTAGATCATTGAAAAAGAATTTGAGCGTGAAACGTCATTCATCAAATCTTTGTGTGGTAAACAAAAAAGTTTCATTCAGTCAATCTGTCAGTCAGTCAGTCAGGAGAAACAGTTTTATATATAGAGATATTGGGGTTTAATAAAATTTGTATGGAAAACATTTATATTCAAAATGATAAGGTTATGAGACCAATTTAGAATTTATTTAAGCAGCGCGTTTTTTGCACTTATTTTGACTCCCACATTGGATGAAATTTCAATTTCGAAAGTTCTCAATAGAAGCCAGTTTTTAAATGTTATTAGGCATGAAATATACTTTTTAAACGCTGCATCTAGAGAGAAATCCAGAGCTTAGTTCAGTTTTGACAGAGTTATCTCAGTTTGAAGTGCAGAGAGAGTATTTTATATAAACATGGAAACATTATATTCCTATTTGAAATGTTATTGGAAACATAATATTGAGTGCACAATTAAAGTCGAGACTAGCTGCTGGGAGGGGGGCGGGGTTCCAATTTAAAACCATGCCGCAATCGGAAACAAAGAAATCTTTGCAAATTCGTCGCCCAAAAAAATAAGTGTAGAAGAGGAAGCCAGGCAACAGTCAAACCAGAAATAAAAAAGATAACATAAAGAGCACGCAAGTCCAAAAAAAAAAAAAAAAAGCAAATCTAACGAACAAAAAATAAATGAAATAGAATTAAATAAAATAAAACAAAGCGACAACGAACGTGACCTTTTTATAGTATAAAAGCAACGCCCCACAATTACGAAAAGTGAAATGAATAAAAGTAAAAGTTATAAGCCGCCCCCTAGAGAGAGAGAGAGAGAGAGAGAGAGAGAGAGAGAGAGAGAGAGAGAGGGAGAGAGAGAGAGAGAGAGGGAGAGAGAGGGAGAGAGAGAGAGAGAGCGAGAGAGAGAGAGAGAGAGATTAAGGTGTACAAACCTCATTGCCGTAGGCCATCAAATGATGTGTGGTTATCAGCGATTTATAGACGACCACCCAGTTGGCGTTCTGAGAGCGTTCGATAAGTAAATTGGCCAAATGTGGTATCGAGACATTCGGTTCGTTTGTGCAGTGCACCAGATCTGCAAGAGGAGCAAAAGAAAATATATATATGTATATACATAAATAAATAAGTGAAAGATTATTCAATGCAATAACAAGTACAGTGAAAGCTCTGCTAACAAACAACTGACTCGGTCGTTTATCTGCTTGAAGTGAACAACAATTTTCATAAAATATAGATTTCTGATCTTGAACTTCCAATCGCTATCGATATTAGCTTTTAAATTTTAAATGTAAGCCTGGCTTAAACACTTTTCTTTATGCAATTTCAGGTTTTTCCTGATTTACATATTTGATTTTCTTAAAACTCTCAGCGAACATCGTGCTTGTCGTCCGTTAAAGAGAACTTTCACTGTATTTTAATTTCAATGCATATGGTGTTATCATCTTGTTGCCGACTTATACGGCCCATTGTTCATTGTTGTTCTTATCGTTCATATGTTCTGCACATATGACTTTTAATGTCGCCCCAAGAGACTCGCAGTGCATTTAAATTGTGATAAGCTCTTCTGTCTGGGTTGGCATATTCAAATGAAATGCATAAGCTAAATACAATATATGGCAATATAATAATATATATATATATGGATATTATAGTATAAGTATCATCATTTTGTTTCCGACCGCTTGCTATCGACATTTAAAGAGGGGCGTTTGTTTACATATGGCCCAAGCAGCTGCTTTGAGACCGACTCGCAATGCACTCGCTGATTGCTTACACACACACACACACACACACACACACACACACACACACACACACACACACGCACAGAAACAATATGATTCATTTGGTTCAATTCAATAATTGATACTCGTGCGCATATGTGTGCATTAATTGAAATATATTAAACCATATGGTAATATCAATATTTACTCGTTTAATTAACGCTTGAAGAGAAGTTTTGATTGATTTTCCAAGGCAATTATTACAATTTACTCAATTTTTCATGAAAGGAGCTACATATTTTTGAAAGATTTATGAAAAGTTTCAACAGTCCAGCTAAATAACTAGCTAAACCATAAAAAGTATATTCGAGTGTGTGTAAAGACCTTTTGGCAGCTTGAGATGCTTGGGCACAGGGTATACATATGTATGTATATAAAGCCCATTGACCCAGATCAAATTGATTGGCTTTAAGAACCAGAGCATGTTAATTTAAACTTTTTAGGCATGGATAATATTTTGTTTAAAATTTAAACTTACTTTCCACAAATATATTCGGTTTGCTTACTTTAAATACAAAAATTTGCTTCAGTGCACGTTTCTGCCAATTGGAATATTATTCACCATTCAATTTAGATTAATAGGAATTCCACAGGAAACCGTGCTAGGCATATTTTCAGAACTTAATTACCTGCGAAGCCCTTGTTTCATCTTCTACGTTTCTACGAATTTCCAACTGGTTTCATTCACAGTTTTATATTTAGTTATTGGCAAATGGAAACGGTTGAAAGGGTAAAGAAGAGAAATGAATCGTATTCTTTACATTCTACCTGATATGGCAAAATGTAATCTGAGAACAGGTTTTGTTTATTTTTTTGTTGTTTCTTTCTCAATTTCTAAATTGTAGCTTATGTTCGCTTTTAATGGCCAACTTTTGATTGACTTGAGTTTTAATTACAAACGTCTGTCTTGAGTATAGAATGTATTATTTTCCAATAGGAATAGTATGCTGATCAGAGAGTTAGATTTGGATAAAAAATTGAACGTAAGCGTAGAACAACTTGTAGAGAATAAAACTAAATATAATATTTATATTTGCATGAACATAAATACCAATTAGAACTCAAAACTGTATTCAAATTATCGAAACAGGTAAATCTACAACTAGTTTTTAATATATTGACTTTTATGAAAAAGAAGCTTGATATACTATTTTGCTCGTGAACTGCATACTGCGCTTCGAGGGCAAGAATTCTCGTTGGGTCAATGTGACCACTCTTTTGTTTGGAACTGAAGCATGACGCGGGCACACTTGACGCATATGTAATGACCGCAAGCCTTAACTTGATTTATTTTTATTTTCTTAATTACAATAACAAACTCACACATACATACACACATTCAAAGACTCATCTTATTTCGAGTCGAAGTATTATCGCATACAAGCAAATCTATGATCATTATGGGACCAATTCAAGTAATTCCCATACAAACACATATGCATGCAAATGAATGCATGTGTGTGTGTGTGTGTGTGTGTATGGTGCTGTATGTATATACTTATATTTATGTACGGTACAAGATATTAACGAAAATTTCTCATGAGTCATTTCGCGCATAAGTTGCAAACGTGCCAAAGCGGCAAACTCGAATAAGAAACAGGTCAAAGCAAACACTGACAACGGCAGCGGCAACAGCAAAAATGTCAACCAAAATCCAATAAGAAGACACACAAAAGATCACGTTGCTTAGCCAATCAGAAATTCAATATAAAACATAGACGAGCCTAATTTTTGTTGTAGCCTTTATTGTTGTTGTTGTGCGCAACTTGTGCATAAATTTAAAAGGCAATGACACCGTTGAAACGGCACATAGCTTAACAACAACAAAAATAATATCAAATGCTGTTACACACTCACACACACAGGCATACTGTCATTGTAAATCTTACACACGTGCAGCCGTGAGAAAGTGACGTAACATTAGAAAGAGAGGCCTACAGCAACGAGAGCGAATGACGAAGCAGCCAAAAGGAAAGACCACAAACAGCAGCTGAGGCGAGGCAGCAGGTGCATTGCAAAAACTATACATATATGTATATATATAGAGTGGGCGTAAGTGCGGAGAGTGGAGCGTTTGCTGTTTTTTTTTTTTCTGCTGTGAGTTACTAAGCACAGTTACACATGTACAAAATGATAAAAGTTTACAGTAATTGGAATAGCGAGACAGGCATGATAAAAGAAGAAAACGCAGCCCTGGGCCCTAAGACACACACACACACACACACACGCACACATATTATACATATGTTACGTTAAAAATCACACAAAAATGGACAATAAAAAAACTGCCGCCAAGCGGGCGGGAAGAGGGCAAAGTGCTTCTCTGTGTAATTCAATGAATGGCAAAATGTTTGACAAGACGATAAATTTTGTCATCCATTTACAAGGAAGTCTGCGCCAGCTAACCGTTATTTTCCAAACTTTGCTCGCTTTTGTTAGCATATACATATTTAGTCAAAGTCTTGTGGTTTTTTCCTTGTTTTGCATTGCACTTACAATCCAAATGCTTCTTCTTCGGCCCAATGCATTCTTCAGTCGTGGCCTTGCACACAGATTTGGCCAGTCCTTGGCCAGCAAGGCTGTGACGGGCAGCCAACAGCCTGTCGTTGATTGTTTGACCAGCCATAGTCATGATGAAGCTGTTTTTGTTGTTCTTGTTGTTGTTGTTTTTCACTTAATTTACACTAGTTATGTTTCCAATCTAATTTGATTATGTGCTGCAAAGAATGGACCAAAAAGCACACACACACACACACACTGTGACACAGACCAGTACACGCACACACACACGCACACTCAGAGGCTGGGAGACGTATTGATATTGATTAGTTGTTGTGGCAAATATTAAACGAAAAAAACACGACTAGCTGGTGCCAAACAAACTGTTCATCAGTTGCAGCTGCTGCACAATTCGATTTAACGTCGCGTTTAATGCGCTCTTTAGCCGGTGCGTAACGCTGTAACGCGATCTTTAATTCTCTATTTTTTTCTTTTTGCCACAAATCGATAATGGCGACCAGCACTTTTGCAGCCGATAAGAATAATGAGCGCTGGTATGTCGATGATTTCTCGTGAGTAAGATATGAGTGCTATCGATATTTTTTAGTGCTTAGCATATGCGATATTGTTTTACTAGAGGTATCCCTTAATTTGGATGTTAGCTTTATTATTTGTACAAGCTTATGTTAGTTGGTTGGTTGCAAATTTTCTAATACGATGCTCGTTGGACTTTAAATAAAAATTTATTGATTTCTATGTCATAATATAGAGCAATATACTAAATAATTCCAATAGAAAATAACCACCTGCTGGAAGGTCACACTCTGTGAGGCTGTGGGTGCGATATATATACCTAACGATATACGATAACAATAATTTTTCTATCGCTACAAAGCAGCAAAAATAAAAAATAAAGGAAACAATAATATAAATTGAAAAACAGACTCCAGAGCCCTCAACTTGTCGATCTGTCGATTCCTGAAAGCCACAAACAACCAGGACAGGACGTTTAGCTGCAGCAGATGTGAACGCTCGCGCTGCCAAAGCGCCAACCACAAAACGCACAAAACGCAACTCGTTCAACTACTCCCAAAACAGACCCACCCACAAACAGCCCAAGGATGAATGCGCTGCGTCAGTTCTACATGGATATACCCATTGTGACCCGGGCATATACCACAGTCTGCGTGCTCACGACGCTTGCGGTGGTTAGTCCTTTGCAAATATGTCGTAGATCGGCGCTGACGTGTACCCTGAAACTGATTTTCTTTTATCTTTATCTTTTCTTGGCAGCACTTGGATCTGGTGTCGCCGCTGCAGCTGTACTTTAATCCCACATTAATAGTTCGAAAATTTCAAATTTGGCGTCTGGCCACCACATTCCTATACTTCGGCACCATTGGCATTAGTTTCTTTTTTAATATGGTATTCACATATCGCTATTGCCGCATGCTGGAGGATGGCTCATTCCGCGGTCGCAGTTCCGATTTCGTGATGATGTTCGTATTTGGCGGCGTGCTGATGACCTTCTTTGGCATCTTTGTCAACCTGTTGTTCCTCGGCCAGGCGTTTACGTTAATGCTGGTCTATGTGTGGTCCAGACGGAATCCTATGGTGCCCATGAACTTTTTCGGCGTGCTCAACTTTCAGGCATGTGCTTTGAAAACATTGCAATTTCATTGAATTATCGTATAACATTTATGTATTTTTCTGTCTGCGTGCAACAGGCGCCATATCTGCCTTGGGTGCTGCTATGCTGTTCCATGATTTTGGGCAATACCGTTTGGGTGGACATCATTGGCATGGGCGTTGGCCACATCTACTATGTGTTGGAAGATGTTTATCCGCAGCTGTCCAACGGCTTTCGACTGATCAAGACGCCATATTTTCTGTAAGCTACAAGCCGGTTCTTGACATCTACAGACCAAATCCCAAACTCATCTAATTTGTATTTTGCAGTAAGAGGATTTTCAACGAGCACATCGAGCGCAATTTTCAAGCACCCGTAGAGGATCGTCCCGGCGGCTTTATGTGGGGCGGCGAGGGACAGCCGCTGGAACCAGAGCCGGAGCACAATCAAGCCCAGGACGCAGGGGAGCAACCGCCAGCGGCAGCTCAATAACAAACACAATTGTGTGTAACAAGTTGTTGATAAATTTTTTATTATGCGGCCTAACAAAGACACGAAATTTGAAAGAGACGACGAAAATCTTAAGTTAAGACCCCTCCGTCACCTTTGACTTGGTGCTTGGTAAGATTAGGTACATATTAAAAAAAAAAAAAACAAATACAGAGAGCAAGAAGGAGAGAGCTCAGCCATTCAACGGAGCGATGTGGCGTGCAATAGTTAGCCAAAGTTAATTCAAGTGTGTGTATGTATTTATTGCTGGTTGATTTTTTGATTCTGTAGCGGCGAGATCAGTACTCAGTTGTACAATTATTACAATTGGCCTTAAGTTTTCCCTTCTATGTAGATTCAGCACATGTGATTAATTATATATATATTTATGTATACAAACATCATAAAAACAATAATAAAACATATGTGGAATTGTAAAGTTGGTGGCGCCATCTGTTGATTTTATTTAATACCAAGAACCGGCAATTCTGTGCCATATTTCGTTGTCGGCTGTCATACATGTATGAACATAAATTTGCCAGCAACACGCACGGAAGCCGTCAGAGAATGTGGCCAAGTCTGGCAGCGCCGTGCTAAATGCATGTGGCCATAAAACTCTGTTAAGATGCAATTTATAAGCAATGGAAACTGAAAATAAACAATTAGACTTCGCTTCAAATTTGTATTAAATTTCAATTTAATTTAATATCTAACTAACAATGTTGTGCCAGATTTTGTTATTAGCTGACCACACAGATCTGGCAACTACCTAGCCAGATGTTGCCATACAAAAATGTCTGCATTCAGGATTAAGTCTGGCAGCGCTGACCAAGCGCGTGCGGGCATACATTTATTGCCAGATATCAAGCCTAACAAAAATGGAGTCTCGAAATAATGAATTCCCGAATTGGGTAATTTCACAATTGTTTTTAAAGAAATTGATCCTAACCATTTAAAGTATACTCCAGGAGACAAGCGAAAGTAAACGTCCGCGTAGGATACGAAAAATCGAACGGGAATGGCTACCAAACGATGTCCGATTGCTAATTCACCTGGTTGAGCAGCGCAAAGTCCTGTGGGATCCCAGCAAATCCAACCACAAGGATAGCAAGTTGCGGGAGAACACATTTCAATCCATTGCCAAAACTCTGGATCGCACAACGCCCGACTGCAAGGCCAAGTGGGATAATCTGCGTAACCAATACAGAAGCTACCAGGCCAAGGCGAATCATAACATTGAAGTCAAATGGCAATACTTTGAATCCTTAAGTTTTCTCCAAAAAGTCTGCGAGCCGCGCAAGTCCAAAGGCAACTCGGTAGGCTAGCACACGTATATAGATATAGATATAGATATAGATGATACTATATAGGAGAACTCCTTTTAACCAAATTCCAGATAAACCTTGGTTCGAATGACGCGCATGAAACAATATCTGTCAAACGTCCCCTTTCACAGAGCCACATGCATTTTATGGATGATTTGGACACCTGCTCTAGCTCGTTTTCCACGTCCACGCATGCAGTTAAGACTAAAGAGGAGCTTAACAAGTCGCCAGAACTGAACGATCGCAGTAAATCGGATAAAACGGATTCTCTGCCCGAGCCGAATCATAATCATAATTCCGCGCAAATTTTTGGCGATTTTGTGGCAGATCAAATGCGCCAGCTTAAGCCGCAAATAGCTGATCAGCTAAAAAGAAATATTTTGAAACTAGTTGTCGAAGCATTAGATATAGATAAATAAATGTATGCCTTAAATATATGTATGTTAACATAAGATGTCCAGATAAAAGATTCGGTATTTTAAGTTTTTATAATTTTCACTTGTGCTTTAATACTTTCAACATACAATATACAAGACAAAGGTAGATACAATATTTAGATAAAGGTATTGTTAAACATTGAACAAGTTTAAATCGATGTAGCGCAACAATTTGAATATTCAGCGCACCAAATCCTCGGGATTAAACATGCCACGAGCACGTCGTAAAATAGAGTCCTTACTGGCATCGTACGGATGATCCTTTGACGGGATTTCAAGGACTGCCGGCACCGGTGAAGTGTGCGCATCGATTACGTGACGAATGAGTTCAGCATACGTTTGATTAATCAGGATTATGTCGATGTCATCGCGTTTTAGGAAACGCTTAAAGCAATCTTCAATTTCGCTCACAGCAGTATTCTTATCAACGACCATAAAGTTGGGATGGCGATTTTTATTGATTTCACCAATGCCACCAAGCAGAAATCCCACACAAGTGTCCTCGTCCCCGATAACAGAGATTAGTTTTCCTTTGATTGCCGAATGCAAAGCCATGATTACTTCAGTTACGTTTAATTTTACAGTGTGAGTGTATGTAGTTTTACACCAAGTAAAATGTCAGCTGACGAAAGTCACGAGACGACACTAGAAAAACACCCAAAATTGCCTTAGCAAAATAAAGTACACGGTCAAATGGCCTTGCAGAATTATGGCTCACGCATGCAGATATGCAGATATGTGAAAGGAATTGTAAAGCTAATAATTAATAAGTTCGCTGCAGCTATTCTTAACTTGATTTTTTTTTGTATGCGTTTTATACGAGAGTAATGTTAGCTGTTAACGCAAAAAGTACTATCGATAACTGACGCAAATATGATCAGTGTTAACGCATAGATGAGTCTGTTAATGCGACACAGCGTTGCCACATGAAGGTACACTCTTTTGAGTACAACAGCAGCAACATAAAGAATTGTCGAGCCGGAAAACCTGAAGCAGCACATAAATAAACTTAAAAATGGATGTTGATGCTGCACAAAAGAAGTGGGAGCTGGAAAATAATATACAAACATTGCCCAGCTGCGATGATATTTTTCGTTATGATGCCGAGCAACAGCGCCAGATAATTGACGCCAAGCCCTGGGAGAAAGATCCACATTACTTTAAGGACATTAAAATATCGGCTCTCGCGCTGCTCAAGATGGTCATGCACGCTCGCTCCGGTGGCACATTGGAGATAATGGGCCTAATGTTGGGCAAAGTGGAGGACAACACAATGGTAATTTAAATACTCACCAGTTCCGACTTTCCGACTGAATATAAACCTAATTGTAGATTGTGATGGACGCATTTGCGCTGCCCGTTGAGGGCACGGAGACGCGCGTTAATGCCCAGGCACAGGCCTATGAGTACATGACCGCCTATATGGAGGCAGCCAAGGAAGTTGGACGGTTGGAGCATGCCGTTGGCTGGTATCACAGCCATCCAGGCTATGGCTGCTGGTTGTCGGGCATCGATGTGTCCACCCAGATGCTCAATCAGACCTACCAGGAGCCATTCGTTGCCATTGTCGTGGATCCGGTGCGCACCGTCTCCGCTGGCAAGGTATGCCTCGGTGCGTTCCGCACATATCCGAAGGGCTACAAGCCACCAAATGAGGAGCCATCCGAATATCAAACGATACCGCTTAACAAGATTGAGGATTTTGGTGTCCACTGCAAGCAATACTATCCGCTGGAGATAAGCTATTTCAAGTCAGATTTGGATCGCAAACTGCTCGATTCACTGTGGAACAAGTATTGGGTGAACACCTTGGGCAGCTCCGGCCTCCTCACCAATACCGAGTACACGACCGGCCAAATCATGGACTTGTCTGAGAAGCTGGAGCAAAGTGAAAACTTTTTAGGTCGCGGTACATACGCTTGGTTCTTTTCAAACTTTTCATTTGCATTTCATAATTAACAATCTGCTTTACACACAGGCACCGATGTCAATGAGAAGCGATCCGAGGATAAGCTGTCGAAGGCAACGCGCGACTGCAGCCGCTCCACAATTGAGCTCATACACGGCCTGATGGCACAAATTGTCAAGGACAAGCTCTTCAACAAAGTGGGCCTGGGCAAATAGGCTGGACTGCAAACTTAGTCTTTTGTAATTGTCAGCGATGACATTGTATTCATAAATATATAATATAAATCTCCAATTGGGGGCATTTTCCATGATAAATGCACACTTATTTGCCACATCAATCATGATTTCTATATTGTCTGTATCAGTGTAGATATAGGCGTGGCAACATGAATCCTAGTTACTGCAAAAGCCACAAGTGAAATATCAACGCTTCGAATTGTTTGCCCAATCGATGCCAGGCAGGAGGAAGCGAGGGGGGGGGGCTCTAATTAAGTGCGCTGTCACGCGCCAGGCCCTGTCTGTGTGTGCGTGTGTGTGTGTGTGTATGTGCTATCTATGTGGCTGCTTATATAAATAACGTCCTTAACGCTTTACCGTTGTCATCAACTGTCAAGATTTGTTTTTGTGCTACGCATAAATTCCACTCGTAAAAGTGTTTTGTGATTTGTTATGTGCTGCTTTTGCAACGAATTCTTTAAGCGAAAATAAAATTGCATAGCATTCATGTAAATATGTATGTGTGTGCAGGCATAATTTTATGTCGCTTGGAAAAATCAAATTAACATTTAAGCGGATAACTGAAATTCTATCTTGCTATTTAAATTATCCATTACCCTATTACATTAATTTTCGTTATTTAACATTTATTTAAAGTTATTTTTAACATTAAATAAGTCTCGATTTCGAAGCGTTACCATATTACTGAAAATGTTAAGGAGTTGGGCCTAATAAATGTATAACGGGAATAGGCTTAACCGTTTCGCGGCATATTATTTACAGTGTTGGTAAACATATAACAAAACTGCATGCACAATATCGTTATTTTCTCTATTGCGAGCTTCTTAAAAGTTTGCATATCTCAGATCTTGTTTTATTTTACTTAAATCAATAATTACGAAATGTTGCTTTAAAAATGGCATCGAATGCTGAAAAGTTGTCAAATGATCAACGGTGCAAGCGGCGCCTCAGCTATGAGCGAAATCAGCGTATGCCAATTAATTTACGCTGCACGCTGTGCAGCAACCAGACAACGCCTCAAGCCCGTTGCTAAGCACAAGGCCAAAGCACAGGATTAGGGAGAAGACGACCAGCCGACTGGAAATTACCTAACACGTGGAAGACACAAAGCATGTGCCGGTTGCCAAAGACGCAGATTAAACAGAGTTGCCAAATCGTTCGCAGATGCAACAGGTTTTCGCTGCTAATTATCAATTTTTGATAACAGAAAAGCAAAAAACATGGGTATTAAAAAGTTATAGACATGAGAAAAACTAAAAATAGTTTTGCACATTTGTACGATAAAATAAATGATATCAATAACCTACATAATTCATTTATTTATTGTATTTATTAGAGAGACAGAGAGAGGAGAGAGAAGATTAAGTCATAAGTCAGTATACTAATTCGAAATAGCTGATAAACTGTTTAACTATGTGTTGTATATATGCAATAGGCAGCACTTAGACGGCCTCTGCCCCTCTTCCGAGACTATAGAAACTAGAGAATTCGAATTCGGAATGCAATTCTAGACAAAGTCATAGAGGACATCTCAAAGGTATTTAAAGACAAATCCATGTCACCTGTACGCAGGATATAAGCATTTCACATTTAGAGAAACTTCCGTCATTTTGGACTGTCTAAATGCCAAAGGAACAGCCCACCCAGCGGTCCTTAGCCCCTTGACCAAATATTGAAAAGATAAGAATGCAAAGAACGCATTATGTGCGTGTGAGTTATTGTTATAAAAACAATAAAACCGAGGAAGGATACTTCATTGTGGATACTTTATAGACTAAGTAAGCGTCAATTGGCATCAACGAGGAGCAATGACATGTAATGAAACATTGTCAACGACCAGTCGAGCCACGGGAATGGGTGTCGCTGCTGACAGCCGAAGAGGGGAGCGCGCCCGAAAGGGTTACGAATGGGTCGAGCGAACGGTACGAAATGCTCAGCAGGCATCTGGCTATAAAAGTCCTGACCAGCGAAGGCGGGCGCTTCATTCGCAGGACGAAAACGCACGCATCACGACGCACGATTACATATTTTATTTGGCAAAAAAAAAAAAGGAAAAGAAAAAATCCCAAAAGCAACAGCGAAAACATCCTCGGGCTAAAAAGCCGGCCGCATAGAAAAAGAGAAGCCTGCGAAAATTACATTAAGGATTTCGGGATATATTTTGTTCAGGCCATAAATAAATAATGCCACTGGGAAATGAGCGGAAAACTGCAAGACATTAAAAATTGAGAGGGATCAGAATTTTTAAATTTATATAAAGCGCACACCTGTTGCTCCTTTAAAGCGGAACGGAACATTAAGTAAGTGAAAATGTGTGAAAATTAAATAGAAAATTCAGGTTAAGCTTAACAAATCGAGATGATGTAGATAAAATGACAAACAATCTCAAAATTAATTATTTCAAATTTCAGTTTTAAGAATAAATTTTCTTACAACTTCAAAAACTGATAACTCAATAAAATTATGATATAATGGTCCGATTTGTACAAAAATGTCGCATACAAATATTATGCGAGAAGTGAAGTAAATTCTTATACACTGTTCACAAAGTGAAATCGAGTATATGCAATTGTGCATTTCATTAATTTCCTTCAAAATGTTTCAGTTTTAAGGATACATTTTTTTACAACTGATAACTAACTAAATATATGATAAATATTATTCGAGGAAATTTTATTTATTTATTTTAATACACTTTTCTCAAAGTCAAATCGAGTATTTTCAATTGTGCATTTCATTAATTTCTTTCAAAATGTTTCAGTTTTGGGGATACATTTTTTACAACTTTAATAACTGATAACTAACAAAATATATGATAAATATTATTCGAGGAAAAAAGTTAAATTTAATACACTTTTCTCAAAGTCAAATCGAGTATATTCAATTGTGCACAAGAATTTACAATGCGAATAGGGTATTGCACAGTCGGATATAACCGGCATGCTTTGCGAGCTTCTCCAGCATTGACATTGTTTAACGCAATTTTATACAATTAATATATTCTTATATAATAACCACTTCTTTTTGTTTTCTCAACGTGATTAATGATCAAAATCGCATGTATAATTTTTTAAGGCACAATAAAATCTGCTGAATCATGTACGGAATGTTGTATGAGAGCGTGCAGCACTATGTGCAGGAGGAGTACGGCCTGGAGGTTTGGAAGAAGGTTTGTCGCATTGTCGACTGCAAGCACAACACGTTTAAGACCCATCAGATATATCCGGACAAGCTGATGCCGGATATTGCCGCAGCGCTCTCCGCCTGTACGGGCGAGTCCTTTGACTTTTGCATGAACTTCTTCGGCAAATGTTTCGTGCGCTTCTTCAGTAACTTTGGCTACGACAAGATGATACGCTCGACGGGTCGCTATTTTTGCGATTTCCTGCAGTCCATTGACAACATCCATCTGATCATGCGCTTCACATACCCGAAGATGAAGTCGCCGAGCATGCAGCTGACCAGCATGGACGACAGCGGAGCGATTATATTATATCGTAGTGGACGTACGGGCATGTCGAAGTACCTCATTGGGCAGATGACGGAGGTGGCCCGGGAGTTCTATGGGCTGGAGATCAAGGCCTATGTGGTCGAGAGCCAGAATGATATTTCCGGCGGCACCGCGGGACCCATTAAGCTGACAGATGGTCCTCTCACGGTTATCGTCAAATATCGGCTGGACTTTGATAATCGCGAGTACATGGCGAAGCGTGTTAACACTGCGGCGCATCCGTCACAGCTGAAGATGCCCACAGTCAATTTGAATGTGTTCCTGGAGCTGTTCCCGTTCACTTTTGTGCTCAACCATGAATTGAAAATAACGCATGCGGGCGAGAAAATTGTCGAGACCTGGATCATGCATAATCCAGGCGCCAATCCTAAAGCGTTTATCGGCACGCACATCATGGATCTGTTCTACTGTCGGCGGCCCAAGGACACCACCATCAACTGGGACACTTTGATACAGATGCGCGCGGTCCTCTTTGAGTTTGAGCTCATACGCACTGGCCACAATCGGGCTGCTTATGATGCTGTCATCAACATGGACTTTGAGAACTATGACGACATGATGCTCAACGAGGCCCAGAATGTGGCCTTGGCCAAGGCCAAGGAATTAACTGAGAAGAATGCCGATAATCCGGATGAGGAGCCCAGCGAGGAGGAAATCGATCCGGCAACAGGCGAACGTCGTGCTTCACAGGGCCTGCGCTCCATTCTGCTCAAGGGTCAGATGTTCTATATCAAGGACGTCGACTCGTTGATCTTTCTGTGCAGCCCCTTGATTGAGAATCTGGACGAGCTGCATGGCATCGGCTTGTACCTGAATGATCTCAATCCACACGGCCTGAGCCGTGAGCTCGTCATGGCAGGCTGGCAGCATTGTTCCAAGCTAGAAATGATGTTCGAGAAAGAGGAGCAGCGCTCCGATGAGCTGGAAAAGTCCTTGCAGTTGGCCGATTCCTGGAAGCGCCAAGGAGATGATCTACTGTATTCCATGATACCACGACCCATCGCGGAACGTATGCGCATGGGTCATGAGCACGTCTGTCAGAGCTTTGAAGAAGTCTCCGTCATTTTCATGGAGGTCATGAATATCTACGACAGCGGCTCAAACAATGTACAGGAAGCCATGCAGGCTGTCAACGCCTTAAACAAGGTGTTCTCTGCGCTGGACGAGGAGATCATATCGCCCTTTGTCTATAAGGTGGAAACCGTGGGCATGGTCTATATGGCAGTGTCTGGAGCGCCGGATATCAATCCTCTGCATGCCGAACATGCCTGCGACTTGGCCATGCGAGTCATCAAGAAGGTGAAGTCCCAACATTTGCCAGACGTGGCCATTCGCGTGGGCATCAACTCAGGTCCAGTGGTGGCAGGTGTGGTTGGTCTAAAGGTGCCACGGTACTGTCTCTTTGGGGACACTGTGAACACGGCCTCGCGCATGGAGAGCAGCTGCGATCCGTGGAAGATTCAATTGTCCACCTATACGGCCGAGAAAGTGCGAGAGGCGGGCTATAAGGTTGAATCACGCGGTACAGTTCAGGTCAAGGGCAAAGGCGAAATGGAAACCTACTGGCTGCTTGGAGGCCCAGAAGATTGAAGATTTGAAATTTGCTCATTATTATACTATTGTAATCCTCAATTATCATCTGTGTACTTGTAGTCTTCAAAGATATGATATAATCAGCACGCTGCACTAAACTTTTCTTTGTCACTCGCGAGTTTTCTAAATTGCATTAAATTTGAATGTTCTTCTTTTGTGCTGTGTTTTTAATAACTAGTTGGGAGTTAAGAAATTAGCTCGTAAATGGTGAATTCTGAGTCAGATAAGACTACATTTACGTGGTAGAACTGGATTTGAACCTGCGTCCACGTAACTTTGTAAACTCATCTACCGAAGGCTGCACAAATTAAGCTAGATATATCTCTTGATTACGATAATTTGGCGCCTGATGTGATCATTTTTTCTTTGTAAGGAAAACTATCTCAAGGAATATTTGAGCTAAATGAATGTTCCCTTTTTGAACCTTTTTTTCCTGTTAAAAGAAGGGTAAATTAGATTTCAGTCATTTTAAAGAAATACGTACGTAATATAGGCTTTTTTACTGATTTTACAAACTGGTTGTCATCCTCCGCACACATCCTCCCGCTTATGATGCTTTGATGAACTCGATTGCTATCATTATGAGCCATAAAACGTAATGGCCGGACGTCCGTGTTCGTTACGTAGCCGCAACGTACTGTCGCCGAGCCGTACTCCCAGACATGCTGTTCCCATCCGAATATCATTTTTAATAACTTTTATGAGCTGTTCGCGTGTCAAGGTCTGCGCTCGCAGACACGGACACTGAAGCTCATCATAAGAGCATAGCATACTTTCGAGCGAATTTAAGTGGCAATTGTGGGTAAACTCACCCCACCCCCCACCGCCTGCCCCTTGGGATGTGCCACCGCAATTAAATTAAGACATTCTGCGTGACCAAGGGGAACCCCAAAGTCGCACGTACTATTTAAGCTTTGTTAAGTCAATTAATTCCCGTTGCCGGTTCGAAAGTCACGAGTTGAGTTGCGTGTATATATATCAAAATATTATTTTCAAGGAAATTCTATCTGTACATAATTCATTGTTGTCTTTCATTAATTGCATTTTGAGTAGCTTTTAAACGTTCGCAAATGGACATCTCCCACATCCCTTCACCCTTTTTGTTAAGCTGAATATATCGAAGCTCGAATCGCTTAAGGTCCCATCCATACTTATCAACATCATCTGTTGGACTATACAAATGTTGTCCCATAAAATTGCCAAACAGCTTGCCTCAAATCCTTTTTGGGTAAAAGATGCGTTTGCTGTCAAGGCTTTGGTTTACCCAATGACAAAAATCCCCATTAAATTGCTTTAAAACACAACTCGAAATGCGTAAGGACCCAACACACACTCACACACACTCACACACAAACACACACACATACACACGCATGTCTTCTGTGTTTTATAGGTATGCGTGAAAATGTCAAAGTATTAAACACAGCAGCAGGACCCAAAGCGAACCCACAGGAGACAAAGGCAAAGGCTTCAAAAATGATATATTTCATGAACTGTTAGAAAATAGCACAGGGCTACGCGCTTAAGGAACTGGAGTTGGTTCAAGAGAACTAGTTCACATGGAAGGCTTTAACAGCCTTGTTGGTAAGCTCGTTTCCTATGAAATGCAAAAGTTTTTGACAATCTAAAAAATTCTTAATTCTTAGCAGTATCTTTACTTAATAGTGCTAGTGGGGAATAGTTTAGTAGAGCCAAGTATAACGGACAGCTCGCCAGCCTAAGGCTTTTATAAATGTTTAATTTAGTTTAGAATGTTATTTGTCCTTAATGTGTTTAACATAGAACATAATTCAATTTTCTGCTTTCTTAACTATTACATTACAATAATATGATTCCCTCCTGAACACAAAGAACTAATGCCGCACAGCCCGTGTGCGTCTGTCCGTCCCTATTGTAACACTTTAATGTAACGGAACAAGAGCCAAGGGACAATATTGTATGTAGGAAACGCCAAGAGAGCATAAGCACGTAACGGGAACGGAGCAAGGAATAAACTCGCTTTCATCATTTATCGAAAAGCGGGCGTCAATTGGCATCAAACCCATAGGAAGAGTTAGTGAGGGGGTGGCGGGGGCAGAGCACATTGACATGAAATGAAACACTAACGATAATGACGGCGGCGGGAGCGGTGCGGCGTGTCGTGCAGTGCGTGTCTGCAAGAAGGCAAAAAAAAAGGCGTAAAGTGCGCGGAAATGGCGAGCAGTGTTAGAACCGGGAGTCGGCTATAAAAGACCTGGACGCCAACGAAGCACGCGCCATTCGCACGACGCAGCGCGAACGCTGCAAACCGCTATCCGAGGCAATCACACGAGACGATTTCGAGCGAAGTTCAAGCCAAGGCACGGCGAATAAATGCCGCCGCTATGAACGCAAGAGCCGAAGCATCGCGGAGTGGCAACAACAACAAATTAGTACAATAACAGCTGCCGAGAGCGACGGTGCGTCAACAGCTAAAGCTCAGTGTTAAACAACGGGAAACTGCGACAAATCCGGGCAAATTGATGTGCGTGCGAGTGAGAGTGTGTGGAGCATATGCTTGTGCCAGCTAACTGTAAATTATAAATAAACAGCGACACGATGATAAATTTAAAACTAAACACGGAAGTAATTTAAATGTTTGATCTGCTTATCTGCATACAAATATATATATTATATATGTATGGAATTTGTCTGAGGATTTTGGCGCACAATGTAAGCTACTTTTCGGCGTAATAAACAGGCAATAAATATGCTAATGTTAATGTTAAGCAGCCAACAGTATTATCTGAGGTTTAATAAAACAAACATTGAACTTTATGAACTTTGGAGATATTATGATATCGCACTATAAGAAACCTAATGCATTAACTACATACTATAATACAGCTTAATGCATAATTGTTTTCATAATCCAAGAGAATTTTTTAGAATACATAATTTAAAATTAGGATCTATCAGGTTATTGTGTTCCTTGCTTTAAACATAATTAAAGCTTGATTTGATACTTTTCTGTTCCTATTTCTTATACTGTTTTGAAAAAAAACAATTACAATGTAACATATTTATGCGAATTCTGTATTTTAGATAATCTCTATATATATAACTGTTTGTCCTGACTGACTGACTGGCTGACTGACTGATTGACTGATTGGTGATCAACGCACAGCCCAAACGGTAAGAGCTAGGAAGCTGAAATTTTCACTGTAGTTACCTTATGTAATAAAGGGGTTTCGGGAAAGTATGGAAAAATCGCGAAAAACGTTGGTCAAAGATTTGGTGGATGACGTTTCGCTCTCAAATTAATTTCCAAGGATCTATATAAAAAATCATTTGAGACGTGTTTCACATTTTTCGCAGAATCAAAGCATCCTCGGTAAAATGTTCGATTTTCAGAGCTCTACATAAGAACTTAATAAATGCGTGTTTCATCGATTTTGGAAATTCCACCCGCAAGTATGGAAAAATCGTGAAAAACGTTTGTATGAAACTTTTTTGTTTACCATCCGATCGGCCTCAAACTCAATTTCAAAGATCTTTCAAATTAATTTGAGGGGTGTTTCACACTTTTCCAAAAATGTATTCCTCCTTGGTGGAAATGGGGGTCAAAGACTTGGTGGATGACGTTTCGCGCTCAAATTCATTTCCAAGCATCCAAGGATAAGAAATCATTTGAGACGTGTTTCAGATATTTCGTAAAACCTAAACTCCTTCGGTGGACAGAGCATTTCCAAGAGTTTTTTTTGATGAAATAGTTTATAATATGATGAATACGTGTTTCAGCGATTTGGGAAATTACACTTACAAAAAAACTCTCTAAAATGTTGTATATAACTAATTAAATATTTACGCCATATTAAATTCATACAATTTCTGATGAGTTTTAGATAAGTTAATTTAATGCCCGCCGTATTAAATTCGCGCAGAATTGATGGCTTCTCAATTAGTTTGACAAATGTTTTACAAAGGGCAAATTGAAAAATAAAAGGGCACAACAAAAAGAATTGCCAAGAGCAAAAGCGAAAGCGAAAGCAACTGAAATAAGTTAAGAAACAACGAGCTGCTGTTATTTTGCGAACGTGACAGGCGCAAGGACACGACTCCTGGAACGGCAGCCGGGGCAGCCTCGCAACAGGGGGGGAGCGCGTGTCTTGGCGGCGTGAAAGTAAAACCAAATTAAACTGCCAGAGACATAAATCAAAAGATATATGTATTTGCGCCGAAGCCTCTTAACTTTTTGTGCATGTGCCGCCAAAGATATACTTGGCTGAGTTTCTGTTTCGGGCAGGCTCCTGATGTGTCCTTATGTGTGCGGTTGCACATGTGAAATTTGTCAAGTCCTTAACTCAATTTTATGCTTGACAGCAGTGTTTTAACGGGTTAACAACTCATGCGTATAATCTTAGAGTAATAAACTAAATCAGCCATCAATCACTTGCCATAAACCAGCCCTTAAATGTTCTAGATGAGAGATTGATGGACTATGTCGAATGTTTTTGTACAAAAAAACTGTCTTTTATTAAAATATCTACTTAACAATTTATTACTAGTCCATAATATAATAAGAGTCAAAGCCCAAACGCTTGCAAGTTATTTTAATAGTAAGCCATCAAAAGGCAAGTTCCATAAAGTACTATATCTCAAAAATTGAAACAAGAGGTTCTAGTCGGGAACTCCCGACTAGGGGATACCCTGAACTCTCTTCTTCCAAGTTGTCAAGTTTGGTGACTCGAGCTCTAATTATTTACCAAAATTGCTCAAAAAACAGGATAGATTTTTATCGATTACGTAGAAACGGAGTAAGTTATAGATTATCGGAAACAAAATCGATCTGCGCGGGCACTAGGAGCACCTACAGCTAAAATGTCAAGTCTCTAGCTCCTATAGGTTCTGAGATCTTTGCGCTCATACATACGGACGGACGGCCATGGCTAGATCGACTCGGCTGTTGATGCTGATCAAGAATATATATACTTTGTGGGGTCGGAGATGCTTCCTTCTGTCTGTTACATACATTAGCACAAATGCATTATACCCTTTTACCCATTTTTAATGGGTTCAGGGTATAAAAAATAATGGTATAGCTGAAGTACGTTCAATGTCATTGCCTAATCTAATATCAAAGACTTGAGCTTCGGTAATCCCTGACAAATTGACTCAAGTTCTTTTCTTTGAATAATGGAAAAACTTCGTAATGGGCTGCCCTAATTATGCGCTTACAAACTTTTTCTCGTTACAGATAAACTTGACGCAAACAATTTAAGCGCACAAAAACACCTGCCCACCCGGCCACTCGTCGTGTCCTGCCTTACCCCCCGCGGGGGTGCCACGTAAATTGAACAAGCCACAGCCGCCAACATGTACGGAATGCTATACGAGAGCGTGCAGCACTATATTCAGGAGGAATACGGCATGGAGACGTGGAGGAAGATCTGCCAGATAGTCGACTGCAAACACAATAGCTTTAAAACGCATCAGATATATCCGGACAAGCTGATGCCGGATATTGCCGCAGCGCTCTCCGCCTGTACGGGCGAGTCCTTTGACTTTTGCATGAACTTCTTTGGCAAATGTTTCGTGCGCTTCTTCAGTAACTTTGGCTACGACAAGATGATACGCTCGACGGGTCGATATTTTTGCGATTTCCTGCAGTCCATCGATAATATACATCTGCAGATGAGATTCACATATCCGAAGATGAAGTCGCCCAGCATGCAGCTGACCAATATGGATGATAATGGAGCGGTCATATTATATCGCAGCGGGCGCACAGGCATGTCCAAATATCTCATCGGACAGATGACGGAGGTGGCCAGGGAGTTCTATGGCCTGGAAATGACAGCTTATGTTATCGAGAGCCAGAATGATATATGCGGTGGCACCGCGGGACCCATTAAGCTGTCGGACGGTCCTCTAACGGTAATAGTTAAGTATCGCCTGGACTTTGACAACCGCGACTATATGGCCCAACGTGTCAACGTTGTCGCCCATCCATCGCAACTTAAGATGCCGTCGGTGGACCTGAATGTGTTCCTAGAGCTGTTCCCCTTTACAATTGTGCTAAATCATGATATGAAAATAACGCTAGCTGGCGAGAAGATAATTGAGACTTGGATACTGCATAATCCGGGCGTGAATCCCAAGAGCTTTATTGGCACCCATGTCATGGATGTGTTCAAGTGCCGGCGACCAAAAGACACCAAGATCGAATGGGATACCATTTTACAGATGCGAACCGTGCTCTTCGAGATGGAGCTGATACGCACCGGGCACAGTCGAGCCGCCTATGATGCTGCGCTTAATCTAGATTATGAGAACTACGACGACGGAAGCTTGAACGAAGCACAGACCATGGCAGTGGCTAAGGCCCAGGAGTTTGAAAAGGAGCATGAAAAGGATGAAGAAGAAGCGGCAGCCGCAACGAAGGAAATCGATCCAGCCACAGGACTGCGCAGAGCTTCAGTAGGTCTTCGTTCTATCCTGCTCAAGGGTCAGATGTTCTATATCAAGGATGTCGACTCGTTGATCTTTCTGTGCAGCCCCTTGATAGAGAATCTGGACGAGCTGCATGGCATCGGCTTGTACCTGAATGATCTCAATCCACATGGTCTGAGCCGTGAGCTGGTCATGGCAGGCTGGCAGCATTGCTCCAAGCTCGAGATTATGTTCGAGAAGGAGGAGCAGCGATCCGATGAGCTGGAAAAGTCCTTGGAGTTGGCCGATTCCTGGAAGCGCCAAGGGGACGAGCTGCTCTACTCCATGATACCGCGTCCCATTGCCGAGCGTATGCGCATGGGACAAGAGCACGTCTGTCAAAGCTTTGAGGAGGTCTCCGTCATCTTCATTGAAGTAATGAATATTTACGACAGCGGCTCAACCAACGTACAGGAAGCCATGCAGGCTGTCAACACGTTAAACAAGGTGTTCTCTGCGCTGGACGAGGAGATCATATCGCCATTTGTCTATAAGGTTGAAACCGTGGGCATGGTCTATATGGCAGTGTCTGGAGCGCCGGATATCAATCCTCTGCATGCCGAACACGCCTGCGACTTGGCGTTGCGCGTTATTAAAAAGGTTAAGGCCCACAATCTTCCGGATGTGGCTATTCGTGTGGGCATCAACTCGGGTCCAGTGGTAGCTGGTGTGGTTGGCATGAAGGTACCACGGTACTGCCTCTTCGGGGATACTGTGAATACGGCCTCGCGCATGGAGAGCAGCTGCGATCCTTGGAAGATACAATTGTCCAACTACACGGCCATGAAGGTGCGGGAGGTGGGATACAAAGTGGAGGCGCGCGGCTTTGTGAAAGTTAAGGGCAAGGGGGATATGGAAACCTATTGGCTGCTCGGAGGACCAGAATAATAAACTTACTATATAAAAAAAGTGCAAGTCAATATTGTATCTATCTTTGTAGTACTAAACGATACCTTAATGTAAAGATTTGGCGTTTTAATAAAGAAAACAAGTCGAATTTGAACACCTAAAATGTGCGATAAGTGCTAAACCGATAAGCCGATAACCGACACCTGCAATTATCGGCGGCAGATAACCAGGCACACAACGTCATGAAAAATTAAACCGATAACTGGTCTGCTTCTTCCCTTGAAACTTTATTGTTTAAATTTAGTGATATAAAGATAGTAACCAGTTGAATCAGACAGTCACGATGCTTAGGTATAATCTAATTGTTGCAGTTTGCGAAAACTTTGGCATTGGCCTCAAGGGCGGTATGCCCTGGCATCTCAAGTAAGTTTGAATGTCATGCGCATACCGATTTGTTGGATTTTTCTAACATTTGCCATCGACAGATCCGAACTCAAGTATTTCAGCCGCACGACGAAACGCACTAGCGATCCCGCCAAGCGCAATGTCGTCATCATGGGCAGAAAGACCTATTTTGGTGTACCGCCCAGTAAGCGACCGCTTCAAGAACGCCTGAACATTGTGCTCAGCACGACGATGTCTAAGGCAGAGCTACCGAATGATGTGCTGTTGTGCCGCAGTCTGGAGGAGGCGTTGAAAACGTTGGAAAGTGGGCCTTGGTGCGATCAGATAGAGAGCATTTGGATTGTGGGCGGCAGCGGAGTGTATGAGGAGGCGATGGCATCGCCGCGTTGTCATCGCCTGTATATTACGAAAATCCAAGAGGAATTCGAATGCGACACATTCTTTCCCAACATACCGGCTAGTTTTCATGAGGTACCGCTCGATGAGGACACGCCACATGGTGTGCAGGAGGAGAACGGTATCAAGTACGAATACAAAATATTGGAAAAAAATAACTAATAATAAAACTACAATTTATTGATTATTGCCTCTCACATCATCTGCTGTTATCGTATCTCCATTGAGAGCCTTGGTGGCCAGCATTAGCTCGTATAGCTGTACTACTTGGTCATCCTTGAGCATTTCCACCGAATGGGGATCCAGTTGCTCGCCCAGTTCTCCCTTTGGTTTGCCGCGCAGTCCCAGCTGCTTTGTGATGGTGGAGGCGTAGCGCTAAAAGAAGAGGCGTGGCAATTAGAAAGCCTTGAACACGCTTACGTAAATCTTACGGCCCACTCGGTCATAAAGAGTTGTGCCTCCATGGGATTGCATTTGAGATGCCGCCTGAACTCATCGCGCACATAGTTATCGCCCAAAGCGCGCAGTTCTGTCGGCAGACCTTGAATGCGGAATGTTTTGAATTAAGATCTGGTTATGCGTACTCGGCTGTTGCACTTACCTCGATGCAGCCGCAATATGGTTTTGTACAGTAAACGCACGCGCTGTGGATGCGTCAATTGACTCATTGTTATTTTCGGCATAGTGTTTATTTAATAAATATACTTAAATCTGTTTGATATAGGAATAACAAAATCTTATATTATAATAACAACTTGCTGCGCCTGGCAGCCAGTCAAACCCAGGGCTGGGAAGATGTCTACGAATTATCGATATATCGTAGACGATGAAGCTTATCGAAAATGGCAAATAACTAAAAAATGTGCAATAAAAGATTGCTTTAGGAATAGCCGTTTTGCAACCCATAAATATCGTTGGTAAATTAAGCATATTACAAGACATTTTCAATTTTAGCAATTATCATAAACAAAGCCATGCAAACAGGTTGGCAGCACTTACACAACTAGCAATTTCGAGCATTTGAATTTAACAGCAGTTTTAGTCAGATTGGCATGTCTGAGCCGCGCGTCCCTATGCAAAAAGAATTCCTGCACAGAAAACCGGGCTGCTAGTGCTAAGAAAACACAAAATAAAGTGCGCAATAAACGCTTATACCACTGAAAAAGTGTTTAGTTAGTGTTGCGCGAGTATCAGTTATAGTGTTGAACGTGTTTTTATGTACGCTGTACAAGTCTAGCTTTACTTTTCGCTTGCGGCTTCCTTTTTCTTTTCATTTTCTTCCGCACCAAGCGAAAGTTGCAGCCGCCACCGTCGCCGACGCTCATACCGCCCACAAGCACACAAATTTTCTTTCGCAGCTGCATTGTAATTAATTTAATGCTAAATGTATAATGTCGCTGGATGGCGCCCAATTAAACTATGTAAATGCCGCTGGCACTACAGTCGCATACACCGCGAAAGGACGTAACTTCAATGTGGGCTCCTTTTTGGGCTGCGATTTGGTGCTGCCCGATGCTGAGCGCATTCACTGCGAGATACAATGCGACGCCTTTGGCAGGGTGAGTACAGTGTGTGCACTCGTCTGCTGTGTGTGCGTGTGTGTGTGTGCGTGAAATGCGCGCGTATCGATTTGCCGTAGCATTAATAATAAGAATTCCTATAATTGTCAAATCTGTTCACATCTGCCATCTAGGTAACCATCTACAATCACTCGAGCAACGAGCCAATCTTGCTCAACGATCAGATTGTCCAGGTGAAGGCCAAGCGTCCACTGCTGCATGGCGCACGCATTCAAATACTGAATGAATCGTATACCTGGCATTTTCCCAAAAGTGAAGAGGCTAACACACCGGATCGAGCGCCACCGGAGCAGGCGCCAAACTCATCGCCCAGCTTAAAAGTGAGTACAGTCTAATTGCTGGTTCAGCTATAGACGCTAATCTGGCCTGCTTTGGCGCATTTTACAGGCACACCGACAACGTCGTCAATTCGACAATCGCCTCACCGTCCACAAGTAAGTAACAGCAGGCAGCAGGCGATCCAGGTAGTCAGAGAGTCTCTAAGGACAACACACACATTTAACCCCTAAATGCGCTAACATATGCTCTGACAGACAAGAAAACAAACTCAAGAACAAATCAAGAAATTGCAATACAATCAAGAAATATTGGGCGCAGCAGAAGATTAGAAAACTTAATTTGTCAGTTTATTGTGATATTATTTTATTAAACATAAATATTGAGTTGCAGTTTGGTAGCACGTCAAAATGTGTGTAGGTATATACACACAGATACATACAGATATATTAATTAGGAGCTTTACAAATACGATATGTATATGCACATATATAGAAAAATATAGTACAGGAGTATTATGTGTTGTCTAGAAATACAGGGTTTATACGCAAGGCAACCAAAATAAAAAGCTATATTCATTCGTTATTTTGTTATATTTGTAGCGATAGAGAAACAATTCGTAATTTCATAAAAACGACGAATATTTGTTTACTTTGAAATGCATATCCTGAATCCATTAAAAATGGGTAAAAAGGGTATAATGTATTTGTGCTAATGTATGTAACAGGCAGATGGAAGCATCTCCGACCCACAAAGTATATATATTCTTGATCAGCTTCAACAGCCGAGTCGATCCTAGCCATGGCCGTCCGTCCGTCCGTATGTATGAGCGCAAGGATCTAAGAACCTATAAGAGCTAGAGACTTGAAATTTTAGCTGTAGGTGCCCGCGCAGATCGAGTTTGTTTCCGATATACGATAACTTGTCCCGTTTCCAAGCAATCGATAAAATCTATCCTGTTTTTTGAGCAATTTTGGTAAATAATCAGAGCTCGAGCCACCAAACTTGACCCGTAGCTTCTAGAATAGTATATATATTTGCAGTTGGCGTTGGAAGAAGAGGGTTCAGGGTATCCCCTAGTCGGGAGCTCCCGATTAGAACCTCTTGTTCATAAATGTGTTCAATTTTATTGTAAATGCCTGTGCATATACAAAATCTTTGATTAGTAGAGCCAGACCCACGCACATGACAGTCGTTTGTCTAGTCCCTAATTAGCAAAAATTACCATTTCTGCTGAAAATGTGGAAACTGTTTTAAGTATGATTTTTAAGAATGAGCAAACAAAATAAAATAAGCAGTTTCTTAAACAGTTTGCTACTATTTTATTATAAATATTACCCTTAAAACTATTCATTAGGTTTTTCGAGGCAAAATAATAATACGTTATGTGACAAAAGTTATATGAGGTGTTTTACTTTAATAAAGCGAATTAGTATAAAGTCTAGCAAACGGTCTTATAAATAGTTCTAGAGTAATAATTAGTGTACTTTAAAACTTGATTGCTTTTACCAGATCTTAGAAACTTTAAGTAGAATGCTAAACAAAAAAAATGACTTCAAAAGCTCTAATTGAAAAAGAGTCTAAAAGCATTAAGACATTTTGTGTAAATTTTACAATTCACGTGATTTTAGTGAATATTGGCGAAAGCTATTCTTCGTAAATATCATGTATGTGCTTAACTTATATGCGGTTGCTTACAGCTTTCGATATTCAATCAATTCGGACGATGAGGGCAACACATCCGTTGAATCACGCGAACTGGAGCTTAACACAAGCAGCAATGCAGCAGAGGCTACAGTTGCGGCAGAGCCGGGACGCTGTATGACACCACCAGCCAAAGATGTGGACGATACGATGCCCAAAGTGGATCTGCTGGAGGCGACACAGAATAAGGAGAACACCAGCACGCCCTGCAATAAGCTAATGTTACAGTTGTGTGCCCGCTCAGATGTGGTGGTCACATCCTTTTCACCACGCGAAACGGGCGTCAAGATTGAAAAGTCCTTCACGCGCATCATGAAACCCAGCACAGCAATCGGACTGATGTCGGCGGCGACAACACCGAAAAGCGTCTATAATACGCCGAAGAGTGTGCTCTCCGAGCAGAACGATGATAGCTGCAGTCGCGATCTAATGGAGTTCAGCACGCCGTCCACATCGAAAAAGGCTCTGGCTGGCAAACGTGCATCATCCATGTTTCTAATTGATTTGACAACGCCGCAACGGTTGCGGCCCACATTAGCCGCGACGCCCAAACATACGCCCGGCAGTGCTGGCATCATCAGTGCCGACTCCACAGATGAATCCTCTGATGCTTCGCCGCTGGTCATAGACATAACCAACTCGTCCACGCCCTCATCATCAAGACAACAGCCACGACTGTTAGCCAAAACTCCCAAGGAGCAGTTGCTGGCGGCCGGCTCCACGCCAAAGCGTACGCCGCAGTCGCTGATGAAACGTGCACTGATCACCAGCGCCAAGAAGCAATTGCCCACAACTAACAGCAAACGCACCACGCCGGCGGCAACGACTGGCAGGCAGTCGCTGCTCGAGGCACGTCGTCAGTGCCTGACCGCGCCACGACGCCTGCCCTTCCACCCGCAGCCGCAATGGCGCACAGTGGGCCGTCGTCAGCAGTCCGGAGTGCCCGCTAAAGCACCGCTGACATCGCCACGCAAACGCCAGTCGGTATGTTTAAGCAGTCCTCGCGACAACAAAATCTCGCAGGTGCGCAAAACGCTTGCAGCCGCCGCCAAGCTGAGTCCCGGCATGGGTATGAGCAACAAGCTGGTGGCCAAAGCACGTCGTGCTCTTAACTCGCCCAAACAAAATTCACCGCAGCGCATCGCCTCGCCCAAAGTTGATGCGGCACAGGCAAAAGAAGCACCAGACCTTGCAGCCAATGACACCTTTACAACAGATCTTGAACTGAATTCTTCGGCTGAGCTGAGTCGCACGTTTACCATAGATGATAGTGGCGCAAATGTGGATCAGCCCATGGCAGCAGCAGCTTTGGAGGCAGTGGCTGCTTTGATAAACGATGAAGAAAATGGAGAGCATTTCCTAGTTGGTTTGCTGGACAGGAGTGTGGATAAGAGCAAACAGCTGGAGGCTTCTCTTAATGAACGTCAAAGTAATGGCAATGCTGCACAAATGAAGCTTAATGAGAGCAGCACAGGAATCGTGTCTGCAGCACGCACCAAAGATACCGAAATTTCCAGAACAAACAGCGAAGGCAGTGAGACCATGAATAAGAGCCATGATGACACGGAAAAGCATGCACAAGACAAAACCTTTGATGCGAATGTTTCTCACGATTTGCCTGCAGATATTTGTATTGAAGCCAATAACGAACCCCTGAAGGCAGCTGTGGAGCATGCGACAACAGTTGAGCCTAACAGTGAGAGCTTAGATCAGGAAGAGAATCTTCGACCGACAGATGTTGAGCAGAAAGTTGCCAGCGATGATAAATCTATTGAACCACAAGAAACAGACCAGGAATTGGTGGAGGATCCACACACTGAAAGCGTGTGCAATGTGACAACAGTTGATGTTATTGACGATAGCATCTGCGAGGAGGTGCCCACAACAACAACATATCAAGAAGGTAAGAAGGTCTATTATTAATTAAAATTTAACTAATCTGAGTAATTCCACACACAGTTGAGGCTGGTATTACAGACCTGCACTTAGCTGAGGACGCCATTTGCGAGGAGGTGCCCACCAGCGAAGAGGATGCTGCCCAAGATCCTGCCCATGGTGAGTCAGGATTTGATAAAATGCAATTAACAGATGTACACGATGGAATGCAATAGACAGAAGGATATTTATCTGAGCTACATCAATAGTCAGGCGTCCTTTATACCCTAAAAATTGTATACAGACGTTATTTAGGCATAAATCCATTAACGTGAACCTGAGGTTGGAAGCAGCACAGCCGCTGTCTAAAATGTGCAACTCGTGGCTAGTTTTAGTAACATTTATTTTATGACTGTGGGCCTGGGTACAGGGGGTATAAGAACGCTGAAAGGTGCTTCTTTTAAATATTTACATATTAACCTTATGTCAAGCTAAAGTTTCATAGAAATTTAATCGAATATTTGAAAAAAGCAACATTTCATTTTACAACATATTTTTTAACATATTCCTTTAGTATTATCCATTAAGGTATTTTGTATATTTTTATTATATGAATACAGATGCGCCAGAGGAAGTAGTGGAACAGATGGCACCGTCAGGCAAAACACCAAGACGCAGCATGCGACGCCTTTCAGTGGAACAAAGTGCAGTCGGCCTAACGACCAGACGCAGCGTTCGCCGCGCCTCCATGGAGGCCAGCAACAAGCTGGAGCAGTGCAGCAAGCCCACACGTCGTGCCTCTTGCTCGGCGAGTCTGGAAAATCAAGTTAACGTCATGGCTCCCGCCACGCCCAAACGTAAACGCCGCCTCACGGAGGAGCTTTCCACGCCAACTCGTAAATCGCTACGCCTCCTAACCCATACCCCGAAGCCAGCAGCGGAAGTAGATGAATCTGTGGGCGACATGGGCGTTATAGTAGAAGAGGAGAATGCACTACAGATTGAAGGTGAGTACCTAGATGCGGTGAAAAGGTTTTTAGTAATAAAAAATTTGTTCACAGCTGATAAGTTGCCGGCGGATGAGGATTACGGCAATGAACTGACAGCTGATGCGGATGAACCAGATAAAATTGACTACCATGGCATGCGGGAGCTGTTGAAGACGCCCAAAAGCTGCAGCACACCGCGATACAAGGGACTCCGCGAATTGATGCGCACACCCAAGGTGCCCAATTCGCCCATACTGGGCAACATTGAGGAGCTACTGGAAGCTGATTCAAACGATGCAACTGGCACGCCCAAACGTCAACAAACTGTAAACCGTGTTACATTGGAGCTGACACATTCCGAAGCGCCGGCCGATGCACAGGACTTGTATTTCAAGACGCCGCGTGGCAAGAATCTAATGATACCAAACGAGCCCGCCAGCGCTGTGCTCAAAACGTGTGAGAATTCGCTGGCGGCCACAACTGAATACGATTTGAATGCAACAAATACAACTTTGCACTTGGATAAAATCTTTGATGATGTGCTAACTGCGGACGCAACAAATGCCGTCATCACTGTCGAGGACTCGGAGGCCGAGATAAATGTTACTGCTGTTAGCGTAGCCAATACTACCGCTGCGGATCCGTTGTCTACATCTGTAGCAAGAGCCGCGTCTGTGGAACCGAGTGACACTATGAACTCCGAGGCGCTGATGACAATTGCTCATATTGATGGCAGCAATCGGGATCCTTTAACAAGCACCGCATTTAAGCCTGGCGCTGGAGGGGATCTTCATACGAGTGCGCTGGTCGATGGGCGTTATTCGGATATAGCCGAATCTTCGGAAATTTGCGAAGTGAGCGGCATACAACTACTCGATCAAACATCGGATTCCATGTTCTCTGAGCAATTAATTGTTTCCGGCGTGGACTCCTGCGATGTGACATTGGAGGAAACAAAGGCCACGGGTCTTGTTAAATTGCGTACGCCCAGGAAAGAGAGGCTAGAAGAAGGTTCCGATACGGATTCGATGGTGGGTCTGACTGAGCCTCTAGTACTTAGCGACGATGAGGATGAGGTGGCAGTGGTTCCAGATGGCAACGGGCAAGTAGAGAAGCCAAACGCCAACAAATCTGTCGTTCAGGTAGAAAAAACTCAACTTGAACAGGAGCATTCTCATCATGTATCTATCAAAGAACCGAAACAAGATAAATGCGGATTTGATATAGCTGAGAATTCATCGGTCAAGGAGCAAGACACTATTGAAAATAAATCAGCTGTCTTAGATAATGCTCAGAAGAATGGCCAGGAAACTGAAGTCTCAATTGTCGAAGAAATATCAGTTCAACTTGAAACATCAAATCAAACCGTATCCCAGATTGACCTGGAAGCAACGAACATAGACGAATCGTTTGCTCAGATTGATATCAAAAGAAAATCTACAATTTATACTATTAATGTTAGCCAGGATAAACTTAACACGAGCTTAGAAGAGTCTTTAGAACACAATTTAAGCGAAGTGCAAGAAGAGTCCACAATTGAACTGAATGCTTCAAACGCAGCTGAAGAATCGTTGAGCAAAGACATAAATAAAGCTTCAGACGTCTGCGAAGATGAGTCCATAATAGAACTGGATGCATCAAATGCAGCAATGTCTAGTGTTGGGGAAGTGAACAAATCAACAGTTAATGACAAAAATAAAGACGTGCAGTTCAATCAATCTGAGGATCTTGAGCAACTAGGTCAAGAACTGGAAGCCGTCGATACACCTGTCGAAGAATTATCGATTGCCAGAAATGAAATAGAAGAAGTTTTGGAATGTGAACTCTCCAGCAAAGAAAAGGGCGAGTTTCAAAAAGAGCAAAGTCCAGAGCTTCAATCAAATGTATCCAAAGAATCTCTTGAAAATGACTTGGCAAAAGACACAAATGGAGCCGAAATACCGGGAACACTTGATGCCACAAACGAGCACGAGTCTATTCTGGAACATGCGACAGCTCAGCTTGAAATTATAGAGTCCAAAGAAACCGCAATAAGCAGCACAAGCGCATCTAGGGAAACTGCTGAGGAAATTACAAAAACACCTGCTGATGAGGTGGCAATTGTTAAAAATGTAACGATTACAGTCGATCTAGAAGAGTCCATAATTGAATTGGATGCATCTGTACTAGAAGAAGCAGACATTCTAATTGAACAATTACAGGAGCAAATTCCAGAGATTGTAATAACATCGCCCAGCGATATACTAGATTCAAATGAAGCTGAGGTGGAAACTATTCAACTAAATGAGTTGTTAATGGAAATCAGTACCTCAACGGTGACTGAAACTGAATCCAAAGGCGAGGCTACCTCTATCGAAGATGAGCCGAAAGTGGAGATGAATACCTCAGCAGGCAAATCAGTTGTTCAAGAAGATATCCAAGAACCTATGCCAGGATCTGCCGAGGAATTGTTAAACCAATTGAATCCCACCGATCAAAATGAATCGCTGCTTGCCTTTGAAGCATGCATCGAATCTGAAAATGGGGAAAAGAAGGCACAAATACAACCCCACGAGAGAAAATCCGTCGAGGACTCTGAAGAGTCCTCTGAGCAATCTGCTGTTCAAGCTATCCTTGAAAGCAGTACAAGCAATAAGAATGAGTCGATAGTTCAGCTTGATGATGAAAACAAAAATAAATTCAATGCGTCGTTTGATGATATACTGCTCAGATCTTCCGAAGAATCCTCAGCGGACACGAACGATGCTCCTGCTATTGAGGCTTCTGTAGATGCGTCACTGATTGAACCAGATGCATCTGTTCCAGGCGAAGGCGCCGAGAATGAGCAAAATGTCATTGAACAGGCTAGCGAAACAACTGAAAAATCAACGAGTAATAAGGATAAAAATACAACTCAAGTTGACGAGGAAGTCACGAATGTAGATGAGTCCGTCGTCGAATTAAATGCTTCAGCTGTAGCAGAAGCTGATAATACTTTGGATGAACCCAAAGTACAGGCACCTGTACCATCTGAAGTCACGAATGTAGATGATCCGAACCCATCAGTTGTGGGTGAAACGGATAATGTTGACAAACAGCTTGAGGGAGAAACTCCTGTAATAATGGAAGCATCTACTGAAAGAGCTTCGACTGAGGCTTCTGACGCACATGCAATGCAAGTCACTGATGCAGCTATGCATGAGTCTGTTATTGAATTGGATGCTTCAGTTGAAATTGCACTTTCATCTACAGAAAAAGCGTCAGTGGATGAGGAAGCTAAGCACAAAGATAATGCCTTGTTTAAATCGAGTGCTGAGACGGAAGGACGGGAATCTCTTGATATACCCATAAACGAAAACCAGACGGAAGAAGAAAATACAACCTGTGACAAACAAGATGAGCCGATCGAGGAAATTCCACCTATTATAGAATCTTCAGCTCACCCCCAAGACATAGAAGAAGCGGTAGATACTATTTTAGACGCTTCACCAGCAAATCAGTCAGATCTTGAGAAACCTGATGAGGTCTCGGAAGATATCAAATCTGACCATGAAATGTCAGCTCACGTCCAAACAATCGATACAGATACTACATGCGCAGCTGAGGCTGATTTTGAGGAAGAAAATGAAAACCTACTGGCCAAATCAAGCCCATCAGTACAGGCTGAAGTGTCAACTAAAAACTTAGATGACACGGCTGATATTGTAGCAGAGAAGGACAATGAAGAAGTAAAGTCAAGTACCGTTGCAGAGTCTATAGAACTACAGGTTGAGGCTTCAAATTCCATTTTGAATGAATCCGCCTCAAGTGTAGCCAAAACGGATGAAAACGAGACAGCTGAAGCTACGCCTGGCGAAGAACTGGGACTTCAAGGAGAAAGTAGTCAAGCGCTTGACCAAATTGAAGCTGCAAGCCCTCATCAGTTGGAGCCAAATGTAGTAGCTGAAAATGATCAGAAAGAGGTCACGATTGCCGAGGAAGGGTCTTCTGAAGAACCAGAAGAAGTTGAGGCAAATATTGATTTGGATGCCAGCTGCGCGGTTGAGAATGATTCTGAATCCGTAGCAGATAATCCAATTGAAGAAAGCGCTAATCAATCGGTGCTAAATGTAGTAGCTGAAAATGATCAAAAGAAGCCCACGACTGCCGAGGAAGAGTCTTCTGAAGAACCAGAAAGAGTTGAGACAGTAATTAATTTGAGGAATGATCCCGAATCTGTAGCAGATATTCAAATTGAAGAAAGCTTAGCAATGGATACGGAAGAGCTAGAATCGAGAGATTTATTGACTGGCGTCGAAGAACTTTTAGCTGAAGTTGGTGAAATGGCAGAAGAACCGAATGTTGCACAAGAAAGTGAAACTAATCAATCCGCACAAGCGGAAGATATTATTCCAATGGAGGCAGCAGAAGAGACCAATTTAAGCCCGTCTCAAGTGGAAAGCCTCGACAAACAAGATGAGGATGAGGTGGAGAACACTGAAATGGTGCTGCCTGCAGAAGTTGTAACTGTTGAAAACGAGGCGGTAATTGACTTAGATGATTCCACAGTTGACTCCAGCTCTGTAGCTGCGACTGTGATTGAATTAGATGATTCTACTACAGCAGATTCCAGCTCTATTGCTGATGCCACAGTTATTGCACCTTTTGATGAAGCGGTTATTGAACTGAATGATTCCTCAACTGACACCAACTCTGCGCTGGATAAACAAAATGAGGGCACAAGAGCTGAATCTCCTCTTGGATCACCACCAATGCAAGACGCAATCGAATTGCCTGAAGATAGCAGTTCGATTTCGAATATAGAAAACGCCGATGCAGCAGCAAATGACACAACAACTGACAAGTTAAATCAGGTAACAGTAGGCGAGGGGTCCGAGCGGCAGGCAGTCTCTGAACAAGTTCAAATAGAGGCAGTAGCTACTGAAGCCCAGAAAGTAAACGAAGCTGAAAATTTGGAGAAAAAAATGGAGGAGGAGCCAAAGAGAGTGCGCCGTGGCCGCAGGCCATCAATTCTTGTAGAAACCGAAGCCGAATCTTCTGAACCGAAGTCTACCAAACGTGGGAACAGAAACGCAACACCTACTGTGAAGGAAGAAAGTTCTAAGCTGAGCGGACGACTGTCAACAGATGTGTTTGCCGAAATGCAAGATCAAGAAATGATTGAGAAAGCGAAAGTGCAGCCAAATGAGGATGTTGTGGAAGATGTTGTGAGTGTGACGAATGTGAAAAAAGCGCCAGAAGGTGATGATAAACCCCTGGAAAAGCCCAAGCGACATAGACGCAAATCTACGGCGGAGGTTGCGGAAAAAATGCCGGCAGAACCGTCTGAACACGAAAAGCCGAAGCGGCGTGGCAAAAAACTTGCCGCTGAAATTGTTGATACACAAGTAGAAGGGAAAACGGACGACAGGACTAAAAGGTGTGGACGTAAATCTGCGTTGGAGCTGGAAGAAAGTCAGGGATCCGTTGAAAAGCAGGAGGCTGAAGAGATTGCAGAGGGAATCGAAATCAATACAGAGAATAAGTCCGATGAAACAAGCGATTCAACCAAAACGAAACGGCGGGGAAGAAGATCAACAGTTGATGTCGAAGTCGAGAAGAATGTGAAAGACACAATTGCAGAAGAAACTGCGAAGCATTTAAAAAATAAGTCTGAAGACTCAAGCAAAATACATAAACCGAAACGCCGTGGCAGGAAACCAACAGTAGAAACGGAATCCCCTGCAGAGCAGAAAGTGGGAGAAGCTATCGAAGAAGAAAGTGAAACGCATGAAGAGAAGTCCGAAGAAGCAAACAATCTGCCCAAAACAAAACGTCGTGGAAGAAAAGCAACGGTTGAGGCAGTTGAAACGGAATCTCCTGCAGAGCAGAAAGTGGAAGAAGCTATCGAAGGAGAAAGTGAAACGCATGAAGAGAAGTCCGAGGATGCAAACAATCTGCCCAAAACAAAACGTCGTGGAAGAAAAGCTACCGTTGAGGTTAACGAAACTAAGGAGCATGAAGAGAAGATGAACGAACCAATTATGGAAAAAATATTGGACTTGGATAAGCCCAGGACGAGACGCGGTCGAAAAGCGACAACGGAAACTGAACCAAGGGAGACGCCGGCACATGAGAAACTCGTAGAAGAAACAAATGACTCGGACAAGCACAAAAAACGTGGACGAAGACCCACCACGGATATTGAAGAAACGCATTCTCAAGTGGAAAAGGAAGAGGAGTCAACCGATACGGACAGGCCAAAGCGACGGGGACGCAAGCATTCTGCTGAGATTGAAGCTGAAGCGCCAGAACTCGTTGCAGCCGTAAAGCCCATTGAGGAGCCCATAAAAGAGAAGCCCAAACGACGCGGTCGCAAAGCATCATCAGCAGAGGTGACAGAAACAACCGAAACAGCGGAGCTGCCAGAGCGCAAACCCACGCGTAATGTACGCAAAGCTTCAGCGGAAACTGAGGAGCAACAACCAGCATCCAAGGAGCATCTTGCTATAATTGAAGAAGCAGCCGAGCCGGCAGTAAAGAGCATGCGTGTGGAAGACCCAGCTGTAACGGAGACATCGTCCACCGTCAAAAAGCGTGGCCGACGGCCATCTGTCTCTGCAGAATCTGTGCTGCCAGCATCGCCAGCACAGGAGCTGGTCGTGGCATCCGGTTCACGGGAGAAGAGTGCAACGCGACGCGGACGCAAAGCCACAGCGGATACAGATGCGCCAGCAGAGACGGCTGAGCTTAAGCCAAAGCGACGCGGTCGTAAGGCATCGGACGATGGAATGCACTCGGATGAAACGTCGCAGGAGCCAGCAGAGAAACAAGCTAGGCGTGGTCGCAAGCCCAGCGCTGACGTAGAGCACAAAACTGCCGCAGAAGCAGAGCCACCAGCCGAGAAGAAACCCATACGACGCGGTCGTAAACCTTCAGTTCATATAGAAACCTCAGTGGAGGAGCTGCCGCAGGCGAAGAAGGCAACCGCGCGTCGTGGACGCAAAGCCTCTTTCTCCGCACCGGTTGATGAGCTGGAACAGCACCTCGATGTGCACAATATGCCCGCGCAGCTGCCGGAACCAGCCATAGTTGTTGTGGCTGCATCGCCAAAACTACAGCTGCCAAGCTCAGAGGATGAGCTAACGCCGCGACGTCGCGAAGGACGGAATTTACCACGCAAGAACTATGACGAAACATCGGATGAGGATAAGCTAGGCTCCTCGTCTCGCCGAGCACGTAAACCTGCAGCCAGCAAAACGACCGCAACTACAACTGCCAAATCACCGGGTGCAGGGACATCGCCCGTACCAAAGCCCACCACGCCGCTGCCCACCAAGCAGAAAGCAACCGCGGAGTCGACTGTGGAGCCTGTGGCGCCACACACGCCCACTGGACAGACCATTGTATTGCCAGATCAAACAAGTTCACAGCGACGCGAGGGACGCAATGTGCCGCGCAAGAATTACAATGAAACGTCCGACGACGAGAAGCCGGCCACATCGCGGGGACGTCGTGTCCGTCAGCCGACGGCCAAGGCGCTGGAGCTTTTGGTGGATTCAGCCACGCAACGTCCAGCTACGCCCAAGCGGCGCAAGGGCAAAGCTGCCGCTGAAGACGAAGCCGAACAGCCGCCAGAGAAAAAGGTCGCAGCGGATGAGGCCACGCCTGTGGTAACCAAACCGCGTGGCGGTGCGCGGCGCAAGGCGCCTGAAGTTGATGTTGGGGCCGAAGTTATAACCGCAGCGCCGACGGCAGCAGCTAAACGCGTTGCACGCAGTCGCAAGGAGAGTGCCACCAGTCAACACGAAGAGGCCGATGTGGATGGTGTGGAGCCAAAGCAGACGCCAGCGAAGCGCAATGCACGCGGCGCCTCCAACGCACGCAAAGCCAAAGCAGCTGAGGCGGAGGCAGACGAGCAGCCGGCTACCAAAAAAGCCCGAGGCGGTGCACGCGCCAAGACGCCAGTCGTTGTGGCGGAGCCAACAAAGACCAACGATGTGGAGACGGATTCAACGGAGGTGCCGGCCATCAAGCGAGCACCGGCTGCACGTGGACGTGCTGCACGCACCACCAAGCCCGTCCAGGAAGTCGGAGATGCGTCGGAGACGCCGGCACCCACACGCGCCGGACGCGGTCGCAAGGTGCACTTTGAGACGACGGAAGAGGCAACGGCCCAGCCAGAATTATCCGAAGTGCCCAAACGTGCCACACGCTCTCGTCGTAAATAAATCAACATATATATTATATACATTTTAACATATTTACAATTCCGTTTAAAGTTCATAAGTTTTTGTTTATTGTTTATGCCTCCTGTGTACAAAAAAAAAGGTTTACAGCATGGTAATATATATAGCTACGTACTGTTAATTTTTAAGTTTAAAAATTCCGGAAACAGATGAGAGAGGTGGAGCGAGATCTATACGTTTAAGATAAAAGACGCACGCTCAAGCATACATAAATGAGTAATAATAATAATACACAACAGAATGCATATGAATACATATATATATATATAAATATAGATATACATAAATAACTTACCTTGTAAGGATTCTCAGAAAGATCAAATATCTAATAAAGAAAAACTTAAAAAAAATAACTTAAATGAGAAATGGCAAATTTCTGAATGCTGAAAAATTTGCTGTCCGGCAGGGGATATTAGTTTGATTGTTTCGGGAGTGGAAAAAAACTATATTCTCCAGAATATTTTTAAGCTTTTGTGGATCCTCCGAAATGTGGGAGCCGCAACTTCCTGCGGAATGAAGGTAATTCAGAGGTCAGTCCAAGATTTCCCGACTTGCATTGCAAAATGCCCGCGGTTAAAGTTTAAGTAATAAAACCAATGTTTGGCCCACGATTGCCTTTACTTTCGTTTATTTGATTTTTATAATTATTCTTCATGCAGATCCGTTGTATCGTTATAAAATGGTTTTTGCTTTTTTGGTATAATCGTATAACTAATTCGTTCTAGCTTGTGCTCATCCAAATACATGCGAATATTTATTGTTTAAGTAGCTCGGATTGTGCCTTTCTATACAAGCCTAGTTATGTATATGCTATATATATTTATATTTGGGTTGTGGGCTCTAAATAACAAGGGACTACAAAATGTAAGTATATCAGAGTAAACGTTCGCATATAAAAGCTGCCTATAAAAGGTATTAATATACATATATATTCATATATATTTCTGTATATCTAATACATAAGTTGCGAATAACCTTAGCTTACAAGGCTTGAGAACATAATGTGGCAGAGTTTTGTGTTGTTAGTTTCATGAAATGCCATATAAAAAAGTCAAAAACATATATATATATAACAAGAAATAGCGATAAATAAATAGTGTATATGCAATTAAAATAAAAGGACGTGTGGGAATTGTGTGGCAAATATGTGTAAATTGCAGCACCTGCGCCTCATAAAGCAAAATCAACTTAGCATAAAACATAAATACGTTTGTGTACAAAACATAGAGTATAAAAGTAGCTTCAATTTTACCGGGTAATACTTTCGAAAGCTTCTAAGTATGAAATGAAACAACTTTGAGAGCAAACTGTGCACAGAATCTATACAAATAAATCTAAATGCAAATGATTTTGTGTGTGTGTGTGTCTGTGTGTTTCGCTTTTATCTTGAAACAATGTTTGTTCGTTTTTTTAGGCTTTCATCAAGAGATGCGGCTCGGAGCGCAATGAGTCCGTGAGATATTGCGTTTTCATTGTTTTCTGAAAATAGCGTTTCTCGTTGGGCGAATTTACCATGTAAACAATTGGACGCACGCCCACATTACGCCAGAGATCGCCAATGTGCCTGCAAGGAATTCGAATATTATAAAAAATATGCACAAATATACAAATTTGGGTCAGTTTTCGACCAAACTTGATTTGATTTTCTCACGTAACGGCATATTTAAAGTGAAACATCATCAGCTGCAGTGTTGCCACCTTGTAAACAAAACAACAGCGTCCGATTGGTAGCTAAATATGAGTTTAACAAATGTATCGAACCGCTTTGCCAACTTAGTTTTTGGGGCATTGCCAAAATTTTAAACAGTTTTTTTTTTTTACCGTTTTTTGAACATTAAAAAATCAAATTAGGTTTTGAGTATGAAACTTACAAATTGAACTCCTCCTTGTTGAGAAAAACCACACTTATACCAATTACAGGTGCAATTATATTGCGCAAAATTGCGCCATAAATAGAGGTAATAAGCGTTGAGGATTTGAGTATGGACAGCGATAAATAACTCTCATGCCATAGACCGCAAATGATTTCGGGCCTCAATTTACGCAGCTGTCAACGATAATCAAGCATAATTATAAGTTTAAATGTAGTTCGTGTAAAAAATTAAGATAAGATGAGTTCATCATAACGATAGATAACACTGTGGCCAAGTTCTGCACACCTGATAAATGGCCAACGGCGAGCGACTGACGACAATTGTGCGCTGTGTGAATGTCTCATTTGCAGCCATAAATTTCTGAAGCTGATCAATCATGATCGCGCTGGTGTCCTGCAGATGCAGAAATAGCGTGGGCGACGTGTTCTGCTCCTCCAGAAATTCCGCCAATTGCTTGATTGTGGCCACGGATTCCCTGTCGTACTGCGAGCTATAATGCAAGAGTCATATATGTAGATTCGCTTGCGGCTGTATTGCGAGCTGGTTAAACGTACCCCATGGGATGCTGCTCCGTGATGCTCAGCTGCTGCAGTTCGTGGAGCGTGTGGTGCGAGAGGCTGCCCGTTAGCCCGGCACGCTCCACGGTCAGGCGATTGGCAATAACAATTTCGCTGCACGCCGTTATGCTGGCATCTAGCAGGACATTTCGGTAGCCACGTGCAAGGCACTACAAATAAAAAAAGGGAACATCAAAGTGGGGATGTTATTGATTTTTGATTTCGCCGAAACCAACCACCGCACCGACTGGCGCTGACGTCAGACGCACGCACACGCACCTTTTTCACAGCCGCCTGCGAGTTCTCGGGCGCATCGTAGCCGGCGCCACGGTTCGCAATGGGCCAATAATTGGGCCAGTCGTCCGGCGTATTGAGCAGACTGAGCAAACGCTTCTCGTTCGGGCTGCGCTGTAGCTTGACGAACTTGGAAGCCACACAAGTAACGAGCAGGGTCAGAGTGCACCAGGGTATGGCCAGATTGCAGAAGAACCACAGCACGTTGAAGCAGAAGAATATGAGGCTGACGGAGCAGCAGAATAGCTTATAGATCATTTTCAGGCACAGCCAGCACCAGCGCCACCACATTCACCACAAGACTGCTGCTAAATCCACACACACACACACACACACAAACGTAGAAATTGTTGTTGTTGTTTTGGTTTATTTATAAACATCTATTTTGTTAGTTGGTTTATTTGCATTTACCCCAATAAGAAATGCGCGCCGCCAACTAACGCCCGTTGCCACTCCCACTCAGCTGCCTTGCGTTTGTGCCGACAGTTTTTCGTTGTGTTGTGCGCTTGTTTTTTTGTCTGTCTGCACAATTCGTTTCGTTCAAATGCACTTTTAATCGCAAATAGATTTATAAATTATTTCTAAATTAAACCGTCAATCAAACACAAACGCAGCCCAAACGATGTGTGCGTAAATTTTCCAATAAGAAGTGGTCTTAGTGATGTGCCAAATGCAAGCAAGCGTAGCACGTAACTATCGATAACAGGCAGCGTGCTGCGCGCGCATTTTGAAAGTGAGTACTTAGTGAACAATTTAATAAGTCGGAATGTATTTATTAGGTTTGAAGCACAATTAAATTTACAATTTGGTTAGCAAGCGCACCCAACGCCTGATAGATGGGTGTGACAAGCGCGTATAAACACCCGGATAGTAGGGATCTGCAAGCAAATAAACTGTATCCAAAGATGTACAAAAAAACCAGAAGCTGAAACCCACCAGCACAGCCAACGCCCCAGGACACAATGCCAATCAGTCTGCCTTGAGCGGTTAGTGGGCCACCGCTGTCGCCTATAATTACAAAATAATTAATAATTTGAATACTTCTTTAACTTCTTTACTCACCTTGACAGGCGTCCGTGTTACGTGCTGAAGCACAGAACATGCTAACACAAACAGATACAGTTCATTATTAATTGGATATTTTAGAGACGTATCTCACGTATTACTCACGCCTCGCTGACACCGCCATGATATCTCAAGTCGTTGTGACATTTTTCCTGATTAACCGTTTGCACTGTTGTGTATTTTAGCACAGAGGATAGCACCGATTCGGTGCTGCTCATATAGCCCCAGCCGGATACCACAGCATACAGATTCTCCTCAATCGGCTCACCCGACTCGGGCAAGCCGATGGGCGATACATTTGGGTCCATGGTCAGGGCGCCAGGCTGGGTGCGCAGGAGTGCCACATCAAAGTTCATGTCCCTGGAATCGTATGAGGGATGCTTGTAGATGGTACGCACAGGCATCAGGCTGCCGCCGCTGGAACGCTTGACGCTGCCCAGCCGCAAGGTGAACTCCTGCGGCTGGTTTTCGTGTCCGTCAATGCAATGGGCGGCGGTTATGGCCCAGCTGCCGTCCAGCACAGAAGCGCCGCAGATGTGCACGGTGAGGCGACGCAGCGACAATTGATAGGGAAACTCGCCCTCATTGGCCTCCCGGCCATTGACAATGCGTCCGTCGGGCCGACGCTGAGCAGCCGCCTCGCTGCCAGCCCAAAGGAGTGCAAATATTAGAGCAACAACTGGTGCTATGTTCCGCATCGCGTCGCTGATTCAACGTAACTGAACGACAGCTGTTGGGAGTTTTGCTGGGCAGAAACATTTTGATCAAACAGTCTCGACGAGTTGCGCTTTGCGTCTTCATTATCAAAACTCTCTGTTATCAGCTCATGTAGTTCGTTTCAACTGAATTCAAACGTTGTCTATAATTAACAATTGTCAATAAGTGTGTAGCTTTGATTTGGTTTTTTGTGTTTTTTTGTTTATTAACGGCGGCAATGAACTTCCCTTTGGGTTATTCTAAGCGGCAGTGGAATTACCCCCAGGCTTAAAACAATTTGGTTAAACTACATATTTGTAATTAGGAACCACGCCAGTTACAAACATAGTTTTAGGTATTTTCATGCATCATTCATTACTTTTAAGATATTACTTTAAAATCATGTTAATGGTTTTAAATAATTTAAATATTATCTTCGAAACCGTCAAAATACTCGATTACTGTTCGATGTTTTTAATTGCGATGCATCGATAGTTCTTACATCATTTGCAAATTGTTTGCTTTTTTGCCGTTTGCTTTGCACGGTCACACTGTCCAGCAGTCTCGCGCTTAGTCTTGCTCAACAACAGCGGCCGAACTGAGCACGCTGCGCGTTTTAATTGATTAAGCGTTATGTTTACATTTAATTAACAAAAACAACGCTTGTTAAGCCGCTCATTTAACGGCCCTTTTAACAAAACTTCAAATTATTTGATAATTGAAACAAGTCTGTTGAGTGTATGTAACGGTGTGTGCGCGCATTGTTGGTGTAAGGATTACGCGACGCTATATGTGTATGTGCATGTGTGTATGTCCAGTTTAACAAAATGCAGTGTATTTATTAACCAAAACTGCGCCAACAGCAGTGAATATAACAAGTGCGACATTATAGAAAAAGGTGAGTAAAATGTGCAGGTCACAACAATCAATAGTATTTTCATCCTTTCAACACAGACACAATAACACACGCACACACACACGCAAGCACGCACACATTCAAATGCAACCCTCTGTTTATAATCCCGACAAAAAAAAAATAAGAAACCGGATTCAAGTTTAGTTGAGCGGCAGCACAACACAAACCAGACGAGACAACTAAATTTGTATTTAGCTTGACTTAAATCAAATGATCAAAATTGCTGCACGTTGTTGATTTTGCGTGTGTGTGCACGTTCAATTACCGTTACAGCGCACCTGACGCTGTGCGTCAAGGTTGTCTATCACTTTCCCCCCCCTACCAACATTATCAGCAATGTGTTTGGCCCAAAATATAAAAAAAAATGCGCCCCAGACAGTCTGGCCACACCACAATATTTGCATCTCCTTTTTGTTGCCTGCGCCGCTGCTGCTGCTGCAAAATACAAATTGTTACAAAATTGCGGCATCTTTAATTTATGCAGCCGCCGCCGCCGTCGCAGCAGCAGCAGCAGCAGCAGCAGCGACAGCTTGTCTTTATTTAGCTTTTTACCTACTCATTCGCGTTCGCATTAAATTCATTCATTCAGTTTTCATATGCTTTACTTCAATTCTCTCGCTCAATGCTGCTGAGCCCGTTTCTCAATTCTTTGCATGCAATAATCGTTTTTTTTATTGTATAATTTAATTTAAATTGATTTTCTGCCGCTGCTGTTTTGCAAATGCTTTGTGCCTTGTGCTTTCCCCTTTTTGTCATACGTTCGAACACGTTCGCTTTTCTTTGCTTTCTTTGACCTTTTTTCACACACTATTGGCAACGCCGCCGTTGCCGCCGACCCCCGCGTGGCTCCATTAACAACTACACGCTTGCTTGTGCTCTTGAACTTCGTTGCCCATTTCTAATCTCGTTTTGGCTTAGGTATTCGTTGCTGTTGTTGCTGTTGTTGTTGTTGCCGTTTGCTGCTTGCTTTATTGATGTTCTTGTAATGCGCATATACATATACATATATATGTATGTATGTGTGTATATGGATAATCGTTTTCGTGATCAAAGAAAGGTTCGCCCTGTTTGTCGGATAAAACTGCGTATAAACAATTTATATTGGGAATCAATGTTAAGAAACGTGCGTGTGAAATTCTTAAACTCTTATCAATTTTAAACAATTCTCATGTTTCCGAAAATTAAGTTCCTTAGTTAATTTATGTCAAATGATTTAATTTGAAGTTAAGTATTTGAATGTTCATGGCTATATAACATAAATGTTTTATTTTAGATTGCAATTGAAGCGCAAATACACTATTAAATGTCAACTATCAACTGTGCACGACTAAGTGATACCCTGTACTCTGTTCCGCGACCTATTTATATGGACATTTATTTAATAGCGCATTTTTAGCATTGAGTGTGATCCCCTTTTTTTTTTTTACAATTTACACAATATTAATTGTCAAATAACGTTCGTGTTTATTTAACAATCTGTCTGTTTGTTACATACCCTTGCAAAGCTCCAGTTTACCCTATTTTTGTTATTTTTTAGCGGGTACAGCTATATTTAGCAACTTTTGCCAATGACACGCTAAAAATGAAAAAAATGCAAAAAAAAAAATACATGTAAAACATTTTTTTTTTTTGCTATTAGCGAAATGTGAATTAACGATTTGGAACAATTGCATTCCAACACGCAAACTTGGCCTGGAGCAATAATGTTAAAGTACAATTAACTTAATAACTCGTATCTAAGCGAGATTTGTTTGGATCAAATAATATTCGAAAATTAAAAATCGATCAGACCAACCAAAATATTTTCAGTACACAAATAAAGAGCATAGAAGAATAAAACGGAATACCCCTAATCAATATTGAACAAAAGGGATAATCTTTAAAATACTTTCAAAATTAAAGAACTGCTTAAATTACTTTCAGTTTCTTTTATTGTTCTCATTTATTCTCTTTTGATCTTTTAACAAACATTTGTTGTCGATTGTTTAAAGTAGAAAAGTTGACAAAAAAGAAGAATTTGTGTTTTTTGTTGCTTCTGAATTAGCAGAAATCCAATTAGGAAAAAGTTGTATGTTCGTAAGATCCAAAAATATTGAATATACGACAAAAAAATGTTGAAGACTGAAAGATAAAGTCGATTAGGTCGCTTCAATGCCGGAATTGAACACGTAATAAAAAAAAAAACAAAAACAAAAAGCATTAATTAAAAATGAGAAAAACTGATGTCTACTTTATCGCATGTATTGCAATAATTATAATTATCTGAATTTTCTATGAATCAGCAAAGTCTCAAACAGCAAAATCCCCAAGAGAAATACAATTTTTGTGTTAACCAGTAAAATGAGACTCAAACAAAAAAAAAAGGTTTAAAATATCATTTCCTTATTGCAATTGAGTTTCGCCTTTTGGGTGGTATTTCGTTTATCGTGACGTGAATTGAGAAAAGCTATATAATGGACACAATTCAGTCGAAAACTTCGAGTGGAGAATGCAACGTGGACAAAAGTGCAACAGTTAAAATAACAATAAAAACAACAACAAAATGACAAAAGACGACGACTGATGGGCAATGTCACATGGAGTCGGACAAGAAGGAACTTATAAACTTTCGAACGCCGCAGATAAAATACGCTCACTCATTTGCAAAATATAATTCTATGCAAAGACATTCGAATTATTGCCGATTGCTCCTATGTGTATTATACGATATAATAGTCCGATGTTAATAAGATATTATCATATCTGAGGAGCATTGGATCATGTTGGGGCTCTAGTTTTTGGTAAAATATTTAAGGCATAATATATATAGTAATGTTCATATAAGAACCCAATTTTCAACAGATCGAATGACAAGATCTATAACAACTATACTATTTAGTTACTCGCACTGAATATACGCACAGCCTGGATCAAAATGAAGCAAATATAACATATTTTATCAATTTAGATTCACGAAGAGACTAGTTCGTATAGACTAGAATAGAGCGAGTGAGACTTGGATGCAACTATTTAGCTTATAGGATTGAGCTGTTATCCTTCAATGTGCTCTTTAGTTAGTCTCAATAATATGCCGCTCATTGTTAGGGTATAAAAACAGTCATAAACGGCAACAACAAGAAAGCGTATAAAACGAGATTTCAATGCAGGAATTTCCATTTCCATTACAAATGCTGCGGTTGATGTTGTTGTTTTCGTTGTTGTTGTTGTTGTTGTTGGTTGCTTGGTTGGGTTTTGTCAACTGCTGGCGATGCGGCTACCGGTTGCGGCTATATGGGGATCGGTATGGGGCATGCGCTCCCCCTTGTTGGGCATGGGAACAGAAAGTGGCAACCGCTGCCGCCGCCGTCGCCGTCGTCGTTTGCAGTTTGCAATTTGACAAACGTTGCACGCACTTCGAGTGCTCACTGACTGACTGACTGACTGACTGATTGACTGACTGACGGACGGACTGACTGGCTCTTTTCTACCGTTACGTTTTAGTTGAGTGCAGCTCAACGGGCACTTCGGACCTGGCCCAGAACGTATTGCCAACTCGGGGGAAATTGTGAACGGGAACGTTGACGTGAACGAGGACAGTGACCGACTGCTGTCTGCAGCCCAATTGACCTGCAAATCAAGAGAAATGTCCTGCCGACTTGCTCGTTGGCGATGATTATACACTGTACAAAAAGGTGCAAACGCGTATATTTGTTTTGTGTAACAAATGACTGCAAACTAAATTAAAAACTGGCTGTTGTTTTTTTTACGGCTGGGACCAATACCTTGTGTTCAGATTAAGTTCAGCACGCGGGTTTTCCACATCAACGAACACAATTCGTGGTTCGAGCCTCAGTTCATCATATTCTTTGCAACTTTAAGTGGAACATCGGGCTCGAACTTGTTCGAAAATATCATTAAATCATTTTAGAGTATTGTGCAGTCGATTGCAAACGTAGTGTAAATCGGTTACTTGTTTCATTTCTTATGTGTTTGTGCCACTTGGTTGAAAGAGTCGCCAGCATTGGAGGGCACATCCAAGTTGCTAGCTGCTCTCAGACAGCATTTGTGCCCCAACATTAGCAGCAGCTCTTGAGAAGATTGTCGTCTTACATCTTGAAGCTGCTGCAATTTGCCGTCCATTGACGTGCCCGATTTGTGGCACACACAAAGACGATGTCATCAATTTTTCTAAGGAGAAACTGCAGTATGCACACATATTTGTATGTGGCTCAAGTGTTGCTTAGATCTCCTACATAAGCTTTATTATTCCTAGAGTTGAGGCGCTATTTATATTATTTCTTTTAATTCATAATCCCACAGCATTAGAATACTCCTTGGGCCTTATAAATTAAACTAACCAAAACTTCTTAAAATAGTTGTATCATAAGTAGAAGAATCAGCTTAGTATAACCAAAGACAATATAAACACTAAAATGAGTCACGCCCATACATTTGCATGCGACTCAAAATTTCTAGTCTTGCTTTCTATCTGGCTTTTACGACTCCACACGACTTGCCAGCCGAGCAGTGAATAACATTCAAATATGGTGCTATGTATGTATTTTAACACACATACAACCATAATTGCCTGCACGGATCTCAAAGAGCCGAAGCTGAGAGTAAATTCTATTTTCAGCTTTTTCGCTCTCTCGGCTGTGAGAGCGCAATGATATAGAAATCGTTTTCGTTCTCAATTTTCAGAAAATCAAGCCGCATAGTAGCATCATGTTTATATTGTCTTTGGTATAACTATAGCCAAAATTTTAATGAAACTGTTAAAATAAACCTGTTAAATTATGGTATAGTAATAAATAGTATATTCCATTTTTGAATATTCCTAAATTTAGTATGAATCAAATATAAAAAGAAGAAGAATAGAACTAAGTACAAAATACTTTTTATAAAAGTAATTGAAATATGAACATTTCGATATGAAATTTTTCTTTCTGACGTACATTTTGAAGAAACCGCTACTGTGTGTAGGGCATGCGAAAATTCGCTGTGCGAGAATTTTGAGCGCTGCTGTTTGTCAGTAAATGCCATTTGCACTTGGTCGTCATCTTTACGTTGGGTCGCGTCGCATTTTGCGTGGGCACAACGGATTTTTTCAAGGGCCTGTGCCAATTCCCGGTTTGCTGTTGCTTTTCTTGTTGTCTGTTTTGGTTTCTGCTTTAGCGTCATCCTCATCGTCTTCGTCTTCGTCTGCGTCGCCCGCAATCAATAAACGGCGACCTTCTGCACTTAAAAGTTACTTGATTCTTTGTTTCTTAAGCTCTCCGCTCGTTTCGCTTTTGGAGCCACTCGAGCGGCAGCCTTCTGTTTGGGGCTAACTCCCATTCAGCTTGCACATGGCTGCAACTCGCCGCCCTTGCGGTTTTATTTGCAGGCATTCCTTAACAGTTAATTGCTGCACTCAACTGAGCCCAGGTAAGCCCCTTTCAAGCGAACAAGTTGCACCCTTGAGTCTTGCCAATCTACCCGAAGGCATGAACTCACAGCGCTAAGCAGTTCGCAGATTAATGCCATGGTAAAGATTTCCACGTTGTTGCCGTTTGAGTACTTAACAAGTTAAATGGCTCGTAGGCAACAAGGTTCAAGAACTTTACAACAAATGTAAGCAAGGGCTAAATTTCCTATGAAGTATATACATCTATTTTTAAACCCCGAACCCATTGAAAATGGGTAAAAAGGGTATAATGTATTTGTGCAAATGTATGTAACAGGCAGAAGGCCGCACCTCCGACCCCATAAAGTATATATATTCTTGATCAGCATCAACAGGCGAGTCGATCTAGCCATGTCCGTCTGTCTGTCCGCCTCTCCGTCCGTTCGTCCGTCCGTCTGTCTGTCTGTGTGTATGAACGAAAGGAGTTTATTTCCGATATTCGATAACTTACCCCGTTTCCAAGTAATCGATAAAAATCTATATCGAAATCCAGTTTTTTGAGCATTTTTGGTAAATAATAAGAGCTAGGGTCACCAAACTTGACATGTAGCTTATAGAATAGTATATATACATATCTGCATTTGGTGTTGAAAGCAGAGGGTTCAGGGTATCCCCTAGTCAGGAGCTCCCAGCTTGAACCTCTTACTTGTTTTTTTTATTTAAATGATAATTTACTCGAAATAATGAACAGAAAATCAGAAAGTCTCATTTCCTATCTATCTATACATTTACTTAAAAAAAAATCTGAAAAATAGAATTTGTACAAATATGCATGAAATGTAGATGCAGTATTAGTTAAAGAATTGGTTTAGAAGAAGATTGAGGGTTTTTTTTAAAGTGTATTATGCACTAAGAGTTTGAGTATTTCACATTAGAATTTCAACTAAGCAAAGCCGTGGAATACTAATAAAAGCCCGGCTAACATAGGCTGTAGTTATTAACTGACTAACTTTTAAATATCGGTGCCTTTACTTTAATCTTCAGTTGTAACAACACTATATGATTGTAAAGCCCGAGATTCGAATTCGAATCTTCGTTTTTGAGTTGCCCAAATGAATGCAAAACGCCAAAATTTACAGTTGCAAATACACGAACGAGCGCACGAGCAGAATAAAGATAGCAACAAATGCATTGCTGTTGTTGTTAGCCGAGGCAAAGTGCAAGCTGTCGGGCCCCCGCATTGGTCGCTAGCTAAAGGGAGAGCAGCTGTTGCTTGTTGTTGTTGTTGTTTCTGTTGTTGTTGTTGTTGTTGTTGTTGTTGCTGGAGCCGAGTCAACGAGCGAAGTAAAAGTCGCAGTCGAAGTTGTTAAAGTCGTTCGCTCGTTGGCTGCGCTCAGTTGCGTTTTGTGCGGCATCGGCAACGGTTGGGCAAGCGCGACAAGTCGTCTATTATTGCGAAAAGTCGTATATTATCTGTTTTCTGTTTTCTCTTGGCACCTGGAACTTAACGAGTGTCGCGTCCGCAGGACGTTAAAAATTTTGGTACGTGCCAGATTTGAAGTTAACTAAATGTTTTAACGTTTTTACCCTTTGAGTGCTGTGTGCCGTGTTTTTAATTATTCGTACGGTAAATGCAATTACTACCTCAAATTCAACGCCCAGTTGCTGGAGCATTAAGTGGCGCGAATCTGGTTCCTGGAAGCGCGCAACCCATTTAAAGTGCCGCATTGTTCTTTAATTCCCTTCTACGCCAGGCATTTACTCTGTGTACGTTTGCCTTGATTTATGTTTCTGATTTATTTTACTCTTTTTTCGCCGCCTCTGTTGTCCTTGGTGTGGCCAGGACTCGGTGGCGTGGCATTAAAAGTTGCAGCACAACTTTTCTGATTTTTCTGTGTATGTTAGTTGGCATTTTTAACATGTGCATTTAAATATGCTGTTGGCTGCGGGTGTGCGGGAGTGTGAGGTGTGCGAGCACCCTCTAGAGAGGGTGTTGCCACAGAAATTCTGATCTACAACCGAGATATGATGTGCTATTCATTAAGTTCTTTCCGTTTGCTGCTCTCCCAACATATAACATATTTAATTTGTTTATTTCATTTCCTGCACACAATTATTTTGTTCCTGTTCTGTTCGTTTTCTTCCTCATTGCAACAGCCTACTGTATCTAAGCTGCGTCCTTTGGCAAATATCTTTCATTTCGTTCTTCACTTAATCTCCTTTAGTTTATATTACTTACCTGTGGGTATGTTAAAATTTGACTATATAAGTATTCAAGTTAGTTCTGGATTTTTCATAATGGGCAACATTATTTTGCTACCAAAACTTGCAGCATTGAGATTTTTGAGTGTACTTCTTGGAACTGCAAAAAATCATATATTTTGTATATATTCACATAATATGTGACATACACTTGGGAAAAACATATTTCTATCATTCAACTATTTATAAACTCTTTCTTTTAATTTTGCTCTTTAGCTTTTCTGTGGTGCTTGGCCTCGATAGAGGCCCATCGATTACCTATATCTCTTTATTTAGTTAGGGCTCTAGATATTATCGCTTGCACAACACCCACACACACGCACACACACATGCTTGCAGCCAATAACTTGTGTCACTAAAATTAGCCTCAAGACCCCCCCACAAAGCGCACTCGCTGCATGCTGTGTTCCATTTATTCCATTACTTCTCATACTTGGATTTTGTTGCCCTCTCACAACTCCCCCGCGCGCTTGATTCGCTTCCATTCGATGCGGTTATTGTTGCTGGCGTGCTGTCAATTTTCCGGCGGCGTTGCCGTTTCCAGCTTGACATTAGAGATGGGACCGTGTCGTGAGTGTAATATTAAATATTACCGAAATCCCATATGATCATGTTAAGCATAACAATACATAACTATGTCGGTCCAGAAGTGAAAGTACAGTAGCAATAACTGGAATAATGTATACTTAACACAAGTCTTTCTGTCTTTCAATCGAATATATCAAGTATTTTTTCTTAAAATTTATTAAGATGAACTATATAATTGTCATTATTTCTATAAATCATTTGAAAACATTTAGTACTCAACACATTTAAATATGAAATTTGTATATGAAAGTATAGCTTGTCAGAATATTTACTTTTCGAGTTGTCTATTGTTTCTCTAGTTTTGTTGTCTTTCGTGTTGCTTGGTACACGCCCATCTCTAATTGGAATTTTGTCTTTAAGTTGCTTGGGCATTGTCTGCCGACTGAGTCCCTGTGGTCGTATGGCCGTATGCCTCTTCAATAGACTTTATTATATGTCATGTCATCATGCAATCATATCGTTTTACCATATAAACTGCGGCGCGCAATATAATCAACATATCAGCCGACGGCTTGGGCTTCAGTTTTGGTCACGGCATCGGTAGCGCTCTCGCAATAAACGCCGATGGTACCGCTGACAACAACTCTTTGGCCTACAATTCAGGCAGTTGCTAATGATGCGTTACAAACGCAGAGGGGGTTGCATGGTGGTATGTGGGGATCATGAGTTGGCTAAAAGGGTTTGGTACACGTAAGCCATGTGTTACGGTTTCATGACATTATCAGATCTAGTAAGGTCCATTTAGTTACAGTTAACTGACTACTGCTACTTTTAATATACGTTGGCAGAACATTTCCAACAGGTGCGCAACCAGAACCAATTTCAGCCGTGATAACACTCATTCATTATATGAATCAATTGATAATGAGCATCCATTGAGCGGCTCAAATGAATCAAAAGAGTACTTCAAGTGAGTACTTCCAGTACTTTAGTACTTCACCCATACCAAAAATGAAGTAACTATTTGATATAAGTAAAATACTTTCCAGTTCCCACAGAGTTGCGTTTGGTTTACACACGTTTACACACACGCACACTTGTGTGTATGAAATTACATGATAAGTAACTGTAAACCTGTTATACATATACATATATCTGTAGCACAACAATGTGTGTGTTTTTTCCCAGCATTTAAACTGCATGAAAATGAAAAAAAAATAATAATAATAAAATGAAAAAATGAAAAATTTCATAATCAATGCAATAAACGACTCTATTGTTAGTGCTCGTCGCTTTCAAAGCTTTTGTTTTTGTTTTAACGCCCCAAGGAAAAACAGAATAAATAGAAAAGAACTAACTACTGTTAGCCGAAGCTAAAATACCCTTCAAAGCAAATTTAAATTATCAAGTACTTTTCATACAACATTTCGTTAATTGGAAATCAAGTTAAATCAGAAAAAGGCTCACCTCAGGAATACTTACACATATTTAAATATAGTGTATATTTATTCTATGCTGTCGAATATGCCCCATTCAATGGGCTCGTTGCTACTCATAGGGTATATAAAAACACACGAATAAATTTCCTTTCCTCTGCGTATATTTTTCACAGAAAGAAAAATAGAAAAAGGCAAAAAAAAAAATTCTTCACGCCCCTTTGTGGAGTGCTCCACAATGTTAAACTCTCACGTTTTAAATTTTATGACCAGGCATTTTTGTGCTTTATCAGCGCTTTCCAGCACTTATTGCTCTGCTTTAAGGCTAAAACGTGCATCGAAATAGTTCGCCAAATGCTTAAATACAAGTACTTGAGTGCCCTAACGGCTTCTGGAATTCACTTTGTTCTTTCTTTGATGGCTAATTCATGAGAAACTAATTGCCAGCCGTTTAAAACTACAAACTTAAAAGAAGCCTGCGAAATGGGTTCAGTTATTTGCATACAATACACAGCACTTAAATGGGATTAGTGTTGTAAAGTGTCATTGTGTATATAAAGTGTTTGAAATTTAATTTAACTTTGATAGGTCGTTGTTAGGTTCTCAATGAACCCATGGAGGGCTTCTATAACATGACACACGACTGATAAGCGAGAGAAAGCTGTGCCTGAAATATGAACTCATAATTCCCATGTCTCATTTATATTTTCAATATTTGTTCGTTATTTAATCACAAAATCTAGTCTAATCCGTATTATTTATATTTTACTTTTTCTTGAGCACTTATTTAGTTGAGTTTCTCTTCGGAGACATAGTATCTTAATCGTCCTCTGTTCGGGATTTATGCATTTAATTAAATATCCGCAATCTCTCCTGAAATTATCCCCTCTATAGAGCCGTTGCCAATGACTTTCCATTTAATCAATCGCTGTTTTCTGCAATTTAATTGCAAAATGTTGTATAATTAAATGGCATGATTAATTAATTTCTGCTTTGTTGTACGCCAAGGAAGTCTTTATGCAAATATCTTCGAGCCACTTTCACAGGCCATTTCACAGTCATTAGCTAATGTCATTGGACAGAACCGGGCTATGGCCATAACGCCCTGGCCAGACGAAAACGAGTCGATTTTATGGTTCTGTAAACTGAAAAAAAAAAGAAAAACGAAAAGTAAAGGGCTATCTTCAGCACGCCAAAGATTAAATACCCTTGCAGAACTAACCTTTTCATAATGCTCGTAATGCTTTGCTCGTATCTAAGAAGCACAGGGAAAATAGTTGTTGCCGAGTATGGTAAAGGTTTTCATACACCTTTATTTTCGACCGATCGCCAATATGATATGGCAGCCATATGATATGGCTTTATAACTGAGAGACTAGTTCGCATAGAAACAGACAGCCATATCGACTCGGCTGTTGATACTGATCACGAATATAGATGATTATATGTGTTACACATCGCAAGGCAATATTATAATACCCTCTGCAAGGGTATAAGAACACACACACACGAAACTAAACAAAGCACAGACCCATTAGGCAATCGTTTTGTTACCCAAGCCCAACCCCAGTACTTTGCCCCTTTGAATATGGGCTTGCGACCCCAATTGGTAAGAAAAACAATATTGTTATACACTGGTTTCTTCGTTGAATTTTTGTCAAGAAATTTGATACGCTAACATCGTGTCTTAACAGTTTTTCTACTTGTGTAATTTTATTTATATTTGTTGTGGCATTTTATGTGCCGCAATCTATAAAAGCTCTTCTTACAGTTAAGCAGACAAATGTCCTTCTTGTGCAAACTTTGCACAGAATTCTCAAGTGAAATGATTTCATCAAGTTTGCGCTTAAACCGTTTGGGAATTCGAAGCGCACATTATTGATAGGATTGCCTTGAATGTGCTTTTTTTAGCTACAGAGATTCGAGTATATTATTAAAACTGGTGACCACAACCATAACTATAAGTTTCAATTAAGAGAACATAACATTTTTTAAACCCATGCTCAATATTGAATAAAAAATGAAACAGCTGCAGAAGCTCCTAAATGATGCGAAAGGCACGACGCAGAAAAAACTAACGCTGCAACTTTAGAGTTGGATTTGCAGATACATTAAAAATGTATATCAATGTGTCAGCTCCTCAGGCTATGGCAGCTGCAGAGAATCCAATGAACCAGGAGTTATAAGAAGTTCAAAGAAACCATCTGCAGCTGGCCATGTTTGCATCATCGAAATACAAAAATGTTTGCTGCATTAAAAGAATCTGTCCGATACAGTTTCTAAATGAAACGAGAAAGAAGACCGAACTTTTTCATAATGCTCATTTAAGAAGCACAGACAAAATAGTTAATGCCGAGTATAGTCAAGGTACCTTGAAAAACCAAAAGCTTTTCATGCAAGAACCTCATTTTCGACTGCTCGTTTCTATGGATGCCGAGTTCGGTCAAGATATCTAGAAAAACAAAAAAGTTGTCCATGCAATTTTTTGAACGATCGTTCCTATGGCAGCTATATGATATGGTCCGATGTTGAAAGGAGTTTGCTTATATCTGAGGAGCATAGTGAAACTAATAAATGCCGAGCTTGACGAAAATATCTTGATAAGCAAAAAATCGATCGTTCCTGTGGCAGCTATTTGATATAGGTTTCCGATCCAGCCGGTTCCGATATATGTGTGTACTGTGCGCAATAGCGATAGCTTTCAAAATGAGAGACTATATCAACTCAGCTGTTGATACTGATTTAGAATACATATGTCTCCTTTTAGGCGTTACACATTCAAATTAAAATACCTTCTGCAAGGGTATAAATATGTATATTTAAATTCTGAATTCCGTATAACATATATCTACAAAATATCACACAAATAATGCTAAGATTCGATTAGATTAGATTCGATTTATTTTGTTTGAGGTCGTAAATCATATTGGGAATACAAATATATTCCGATAGGATATCTATATCATGCTTAAATATATTTTCATATTGTAAATAACTTTTGTTTTTATTGACCAAGATAAAAAAATTTTGTAAAATATCGCTAGTTCCCCAATAATTAATTCGAACTGATACTCGAATTTGTATCTCAAATTTGGGCCTAGTTCGTATAGAGTTCATATTGTTGCCAGTACAAACTTGAATATATCGACTCGGCTGTTGATGCGGATAAAGAATATATATGCCCTACGTGGTCATGTTATATACACATCCATTATCTCCTTTATTTTCTACTTTTCATTGGGTACAGGGTATCAAAGCACGTAAACCCTAAAAGACCGTCAGGATAAACACAAAATTGAATTGCATATTTTGGCAAACCTTCTTTTCTCGCTGTGTATCAGTTTAGATGGGTCAGTTGGCGACCCTTTGGAGCTTGTTGTTGTTACTATTATTGTTGTTGTTGTTACTATTATTGTTGTTGTTGTTACTTTTATTGTTGTTGTTATTGTTATCCATATGTCACAAAGCGACGCTGTAAAAATGACTAACTGGTCCGCAGGTCTGTTGTGACTTTGCTCCATGCTGGTTATTGCTGTACGCATATTTCGATATGTATCTGTATGTGTACTTTAATTTGTATTTGTATCTGTATCTGTATCTGTATCTGTATAAGTATCTGTGTCTGTATCTGTATCTGTATCTGTATCTGTATCTGTATCTGTATCTGTATCTGTATCTGTATCTGTATCTGTATCTGTATCTGTATCTGTATCTGTATCTGTATCTGTATCTGTATCTGTATCTGTATCTGTATCTGTATCTGTATCTGTATCTGTATCTGTATCTGTATCTGTATTTGTATCTGTATCTGTATCTGTATCCGTATCTATATCTGTTTGTGCGCGTCTAACGGCTTTTGAGTCCCAATGGCGCTGTTGCTGTTCAGTTCGCTTAAACTGCTCTTGGCTCAATTGCAACTGACATCGACATAAAGCAATTTGTGCTATGCGATTGTTGTTGATGTTGTTGTTGTTGTTTTTTTAACTGTTGGTGGTGGGTGAGCGCCAAAGAGTCGGCCGAGATTATCTTTAATAGCCTGCATACATCATTTAGAGCATGCAGCAGCTAGTAAAGTTAATTTTTCCGGGCATGTGTCTGAACAGATTAAAAACTCTCTTAACAGCTTTAATAACTATAGTAATTATATATATAAATATATATATATATATTTATACCTACCTTATATAGACGCCGCTCGTGTTGTTTTTACCTTGTTTGTTGGGTCGTTGCCTATGCTAATGGGCCTTTTTCGGTTATGTTTTGGCGCACATGTCGTGCCCACACGCTCACCCAATAGACCCCGCCCTGGCTTCAAGCTCATGCTCATCGTAGTTGAGAGCGGAAGATGACTAACTACCTTAAGCTCTATTACCGGTCCCGCTGGGCCTATCTTCCTTTCTCACTCTGTGTATGTCTCTGTCGATTTTCAGTGCTTGGCTGCTTTGTTTAATTAAAATCTTGAACTTTCCACAGAGTTCCTGAGTGCTTTTGTGCTGGTGTCAACGGCAGAGCCCTTCACATAATCGCCACAAACACAAACACACACACACACACACTTATTTTGCAGTATTCGCTACTGCATTTTCCGCCGGAAACTTTTGTGAATTTCTCAATTTGGCTTTCAACTGCAGTTGCAATTGATAAATGCCAAAGTGTTGTTATTGTTTACAACATTTTCTGTCTTTAACAAGTTTCTCTCGTTCCAGAGCTAACTTTCCTATTGTGATTTTGTGATTTATCTTTGTATTCAAAGTTTGGGCTGGATCAAAGTATAACTAATATTTAAGCACTAACAGACGTACATGAACTTTACTTAAGATACTTCGTGCACAGAACTTATCTACGTTTCTCTCTTTAGTTTCGCTAACTTTTGTGTTTATCGTTTGATGGTTATGAAATTTGCAGCTTTGATAGATATAATATATTTATATTAATGTTAAGCGTTTGTCTGTACTTGAGCGTCGCAGACATTCTGTACAAAGAACTTATCTATGTTTCTCTCTTTAGTTTGGCTAACTTTTGTGATGGTTATGAAATAGATATTATGTCCTAATATATTTATATTAATGTTCAGCGTTTGCCTACACAGACACATAGAGAAAAAAGTCCAAGCTAAGTTTATAGTTTCCATCCAATATACACACTTTATAGACTCGAAGTTAATTACTACTACTTTCTTTTCAGCTATTTCAATGCGATTGGTAAATATAACATATAACCAAATACCTTCGATGTAAATAAAGTTTCCAATAAATCCTATTTGTTCATTAGTTTTTGCATTTATATGCTGACAGCAAAAAGAGCAAGCCCCCGTTTACCATGCATTTTACCAACTCTGGCAATTTCCTGCCAGCCAAATTCAATTCGAATTGAAATTATTACCAAAATTTACTAGCACAAAGAACAACAACAACAATTTAGAGTGCATAACACGCTGTGAACTCTGATAAACAAAGTTAAAAATTGAATTCGAGTGCTTTCAGAAAGTTTTGGTAAGCCCGCCAAAAAAAAAAAAGAAAAAAACGAACAAAAACTAAAACTAAAAACAAAATTGTAACTTTTTTCGGTTTGGCAGCAATCAATGCGTTTGGCTGTACGCAGCAACAACTACATACGGGAAATTTCAACTACAATACGTTGACGTTGTGGCAGCAAAACAAAGGGAAAACTCAGCTCCAGTGGCAGGCGGAAAAACTTCAGGACTTTTGGGATTCGACTTGGGTATCAGGTTGTCATTGGTGGTTGTTATGTTTCTTGTTGTTGTTGTGGTTGTTCTGGTTGCTGTTGTTGTTGTTGTTGTGGGTGCATGCAAAACGGTTTGCAGCACAAAAAGCACGGGAAAAACAGTTTGTGAAGCGCATGCTCGACTAAGAGATGCCCTGCCGAAAATATAACTTCTTACATATAACTTCTTATATCGTGTTTTTAATCTTTTTCGTTTCACTGAATACAACATTTTTAGAAAGCTCATGTTTTCGTCTCATAACATTTGCGGTAGATTAAGATAAAAGAAAATAAGAAAAACCTATATATCAAGCATATATTATCAAAAACTTAAAGTTCTTGAGATCGTGCAGAAAAAAACTACAAAAAATTGTCAAACAAAGTTAGATGAGACTGACTTAAAATGATACTTGAGCACATAATAAACATATACATATGTATATTATATATAGTAATAAGAGCTGCAACTGCCTCCAAACATTGTCACAGACTGTGCATAGCCTAGTTCAAGTCCTCTTGACTACAGGGTATACAAAACCGAACCAAAACATTTTTGATCTGGCATGACTCGCATATTGCGCAGAAAGGCTGGCGACAAACCAAAAACCAAGCAACGGCAACGGGCAACCATGTCAAAGAGCACATCAACCAGACGAGCTACTGAAAGCAACTGTCCGTCTCTTGGCTTTGGCCAGAGCAATTTAGGATGAAATCAAATTTGGCTAAAAAGTTTTTGCCCTTTCGGGCAACTAATAAGTCGGAATGTGTCAGCAGACGGTTCGATTTGCAAACATTCCGACAGTTGACATAAAGCGAAGCTATGTTTAAACATCTCCAACATTTACGTAGAAATCAAGAAATGTAAAATCTCTTGGGCCAGTAAATCATCGCTTCGCAAAAGTTTGGCACAAACTTGCTGATTAGGATAAATCATATGGAAATAAGCTTTGAAAAATACTTTTCTAGACTGATAAAATACCAAACTTAGCTTTGGGAATTGCGCGTTAAACATGGAAATATTTCGCAGCTATTCACATTGATAAGCGTGTTCTTAAAATGCGTAGACCATTTATATGTGCGGATGTGTGTATGTATAAATGTGTGTATGTTCCCTTTGACCAAAGGGGAACCAAGTTTATTTCCAACTGCGCAGTAAATTCAAATAAATCGTATTTTGACGTAGTGCCCTACTATGCAGTTCTCATGAATTCGCGAAAGAAGAACAGGTTTTCAAGTTTTAATTCAAAATAAAATAAATCGTATTTTTAGCTCCTGCCCTTCTATGCAATTCTCATGAATTTCAGTAAGAACAACCGGTTTTTATACTTTGAATATAAGTGTTCCATTAACATGTTGTGCTGGCAATCTGATAAACTTGATAAACTCTGCTCACTCGAATCAACTGTCTTCTCTCTCTTTCTACTTTATTAACTACCTCTTCAATTGCCTCCTGCTTATAGATGGCAATAAAATATATGTGTGTGTGGGTATGTGAACTTATAAGCAAGTAAAAATTTATCTACTTTATCTCCTACAATATATTTGAATTAAATCATTTATTGAGACCAATATGCGCAATTTACAACATTATTTTTAACAAGTATTATATAAAAAAAAAATCAATTAAAAACTGGACAACTTTTGCTGTCGAAGAAGAAGGACAGGTGAATTAAGAGAAGAAATCCATTCAAATTGTTTTAAAATCAGTGAAGAAATTGAAATGAAAGATGGCAGAAAAAGAAATGCACTTATAATGAAAATTCTTACACAAACGCAGTCAATTGCATGCTTCAACTTAAGCATGAGCTCCTCTTCTTCAGCTGAAAGCCCACTTGAATTATTTCTCAGTTTTCCTGCAACTTGAGAAAAGTTATGACAGCAATGCGAATGATATTTTTCAATGTCAATTGAAAGGCACTTGAGCGGCACTTGATAAATGATTGTATATATATATATATATTTTCTTTATAATTCCGCCAATGGGACTCTTGACGAAGCGTGTCTTTAAACGTTAAGATGTCATGCAAAGAAAATGGGGAAAAAAAAATCTCCAACTGAAGTGTAACACGCGCAATGTTAGTTCCAGTTCCAGTTTATCCCTCCCCCCCGGGAAACCCAACCGACCGCCGCACTTCTAATGAGCTTAAGCAAGAGTTTTACACTTTTTTTTCTTATACGCTTGGCACATTGTGACATGCTGTTGGCAAGGTGCGCAGGGGAAGGGTGCAACGTTTAACTTAACTGCCGAACGTGTCGAGAGGGAGACACATATTTGCATGTTGCCAGTGTCAGGTGCTCTCCGGAGAGTAGGGGGGCGGGGGGCTCAGAGCAAACGTCATTTAATGGCCGCTGATTAGCATGCGAGGGGCTTTGACTGTGGCTGTGTTAATTGTGTGTGTGTGTGACCGAGTGTGTGTGTGTGTGCTTGATGTGTGTGTGGCTAATTGAAACATTGGTTAAGGGGGGTCCCGAAGCAGAAGTTGACACTTTAGCTCTTGACTATGTAGTTTAGTCAAGCTTTTCACTTCAGATTAAAATTAATGCAATTCAAATTTAGCTTCCATAAATATCTCTCTGCCCCTCTCGCCCTCCCTCTCGGCGAGCCTATTAAATAATAATTTGAAAATTGTTTTGCATGGCGTATGCGTAATGCATTTCCATGCTTCCCATCACACATACGCAGTGTGTGCCAACGCACAGGCAACCAATTTTGTGGCCAGCCCAGGCAAAGTTTTCACAAACTTTATGCCAGTGTGCACGCGTTTGTGTGTGAATAGTTTTTGATTGAGTTTTGAATATTCTGTCTTTTTCTTCTATTTTAGGTACTTCTGGTTCGTTAGATCGTCGAGGGTAAAGTAATTTGCTTGCCTTGACTTTTTGACTTTGCCAAACTTGCATTTTGCAGCGCTTTGTCTGCGTGTAAAAATTGCGGCACAAAGTCTATTTTATTAGGGACTAAGTTTAAATTAAATGTGAAAAATAAAGTAATGTAGTTGAATGCATTTATGATATACACATAATGAAGCCTTCACTAATGATATGTAAAAGAACACGTGCGTAGTCCGGGAATTGTCTATGAATCTTGACAATTCATGCAGAATAGAATAGAATGATGATGATATTAAAACGTTTAGAAATTCAACACAAAATGAATGCTGAATGCTCTCTCAAGAGAGCAATTATTACTTGAAGTATTATTGTGGGGTTTTATTTTGGATAAGGTTATACAAATATTATTGCAATGTTTAAAGTTACAAATAGTTGGATTAAGTGATAGGATCAGCGTATCGTCGTCTTTTCTCGTTTGGGAAACAGCTCTCAGAACCTTTCTCGTCTAAGGCCGAACTGCAACTCCCGTCTTCGTCGTTTTCGGCACGCTGCTCTTCTTCGCATCGTGCACGTTTTCGTCTTCTGTTTTAGCGGATTCGCCGACTGGAGAATTCGCCTTCGTTGTGTGTTGAATGGTTGTTGTCTAGGGATCTCGTTGTTGTTATGAGTACGTCGAAAGTGGACAATGGCCTGGCTTGAGTAATACACACCCACATTATTATTTTTATATTATTTTATATTATTTTGATACGCATTGCATTCGGTAGCAGAAATACAGGCGCCCTCATTTGCAGCGACTGTTATTGGCATAATTGATAGAACGTAGTTTGTAATAATTCAATAATTAGGCAATTAGCCGCATTTGCCCGCAAACTATTTATAGTTTATTAAATGCAAATTGCGTTTAGCGTTTGGTGTGCGGAATTGCGAATTTAATGCTTTACACATTGGCAAATTTACTTATGCCACAAGCGCGCAGGTCCTGAAACCAGGTCCTACCCACAGGCCCACCCCTCCCATACCCCCCTTACCCGTACTCTGTTCAACATAACCGAGAACTATTCCACATGTATGCGCAATATTCGTGACAGACATGCGAAGCATTTTGGGGATGTGCCTTAATTAAATTTTCGCAGGCAGCGTGTGTGTGTGCTCCTTCTCCCTGCTCTGCCTTCTCCCTTTCGGCCCACCTCCTTGGCTTATCCTGGCTGGTATTGTATGCATGAAATATTCAATGTAATGTAAAATATTATAGCACCATGATGTCGAATGGAGACAAAGCGGAATCGATGAAAGGAATGGGCGTTGCGTGGCAACATCTTTAATTTATGAATACAACTGAAATCAAGGATTATGCAATGATTTTTATTGTATGGCGCTTCCGTACAACTGTATATACCCTGGATTGGAGCTTTGAGCGGGTAGGCTTGTATTGCAAGCGCTCCGCAATTATGCTTTCCACAAACTTTCTGTTTTGCCATATAATGTCGAGAAACACATTCAATGTTTGAGATGTGTCTTATAGATTCTAAATTCCGCATGGCTGCGCTTTATTAAATCGTTTGCACCAAGTGCTGTCTGTTGTGCATCGTTAGTTCATTAATTATTTAATTGGAAATCTCCTCTTCTGCTGCTCTGCTGTGCACACACATGCAACTGTCTGTTTGTGTCAGCTTGTGCATTGTCTTCAAGTCTTTGTTGCGGCTTATTCATATTGTGCTCGAATTCACATGGTTCCTGGTCGGAGGCTCAATTGGAATATTCACATCGTGTTGTTCTTAGAGATTCTTGTATTCTGCTTAGGCTTAAAGCCTTACATATTAATATTTAAGTGCATTTAATACTCGGGTTGACTCTCCTTTTTACGACCATTGGTAAATGAATGAATGCTAAAGACTTTGCCTTATATATCTTATATTTTCCACTTTATTTAGTTAATTAGTTGCTTATTACTTGGGTATTTGTTAGTCTAGCAGCTCAGCTGCTGTCCGGCTGCCAATTGTAAAATCCTTTTGAAGTTCGCATTTAAATCCTTTGGCTTTCATTGCGATGGTGATAATAACATTCTTCTTTTTCCCGTTGCAGATACAGGCACAAAGCAGCAGCTCTCAAAGACATCCAACGCGACATTCACAAGCAGCGCAACAAAGGAGCAACAAGGAAAGCTGGACTAATCCGCAACATGTCCTTTAAGCTCTTCCGACGCGGCTCGGCGCGCTGCATTGGCCTCCTGTCGGCATTTGTGACCATTTTGCTGTGCCTGTACTACATTTCCATTGGCCAGCCCAATCAGGCGCACAGCACGGACGCCAATGCCCTGGGTCTGGCTGCGAGCGTGAATCGTGCCCACGAGTCGTCACTTAACAGCTTTAATGTCGATGCCGGCAAAAGTGCTGTCCATCAGTTGCAGCAGCAGCAGCAACGCCAACAACAGCAACACCAGCAGCAACAGTTGCCGCAGCAGCAAAAGCATTATCCCAGCACGCAGCAACACGAGAATCTGGACTCGACTGCAGACGCCGAGACGGTGCGGAATGTGCACTGGGGCGACAAGTGCTACGTGCTGCTCCAAAGCAAAACAAACATAACTGCCTCGGAGGAGCACAGCAGGTTCGATTTTCAGGTATGTTTGCACGAATTGCCTTTATATTAATGCGGCTGATACCCGGATTTACCCGAGTCAAGTACTAATGCCCTGAAGCCCCCGACAATGGATAAAAGGGGCATCACGGGCATATGTACTATTGATCAGGACGCCGAACTTAGTTGACCTAGCCGTGTCCACCCGCCTTTCCATCTATCTAGAGACAATATATATCTCCTCTATTATATGCAAGACAAGCCCATAATTCTTATCTCCATCCACAGCCCGAATGGATGCGCTCCAAGGAGTATTGGGATCGCGGCTTCGAGGAGCGCTACGAGGCGCAGAAGAAGGACAAACAGCGGCCACCCTTAAAGGTCATAGTGGTGCCGCATTCGCACAATGATCCCGGCTGGTTGAAGACCTTCTTCAACTACTTCCAGTCGGACTCGCGGCAGATACTCAATCTGTTGGTGACCAAAATGCAAGAGTACAAGGACATGACCTTTATCTGGTCGGAGATTAGTTTCCTGCAGCTCTGGTGGGATCAGGCACATCCCACCAAGCAACGCGCTCTGAAGCGCCTGGTGAACTCTGGACGCATAGAAATCACCACCGGCGGCTGGGTAATGACGGATGAGGCCAATGTGCACATTTATCCCATGCTGGATCAACTCATCGAGGGTCATCAGTGGCTGAAGAACAATTTGAATGTCACGCCCAAGGTGGGCTGGTCCATTGATCCCTTTGGGCATGGCAGCACGGTGCCATATCTGCTATCCGGCGCCCAATTCGAGGGGGCGATTATACAGCGCATCCACTACGCCTGGAAGGAGTGGTTCGCGCGCCAGCAAAGCGGCGATTTCATATGGACTCCCTACTGGCGCTCGGCCAAGGATCAGGGCAAGCTGCTGACACACAATATGCCCTTTGACATATACTCCATCAAGGGCTCCTGTGGCCCACATCCCTCCATCTGCCTAAACTTTGACTTTCGCAAAATACCCGGCGAATACACGGAATACTCTCTAAAGGCCCAATATATCACCGATGAGAATGTGGAGGAGAAGGCCCAGCTGCTACTGGAGCAATATGCACGCACCGCCTCCCTATTTCCGCACAATGTGGCCCTGATTCCTGTCGGCGATGATTTCCGCTACAACAGGGAGCGCGAGGTGGACCAGCAGTACAGCAACTACAAGAAGCTCATCAGCCACATTATGGCCAACAAGCGGCTGTACAATGTGGACATTAAATTTGGCACGCCCAGCGACTATTTTGCGGCCATACGTCAGCGCATGGGCGACAACAAGGCGTTCCCCAGCTTCAAGGGCGACTTCTTTGTCTACTCGGACATCTTCTCGGAGGGCAGGCCCGCCTACTGGTCGGGCTACTTTACGACCCGGCCCTTTTACAAGCTGCTGAGCACCGAGCTGGAGCACAATTTGCGTGCCGCCGAGATACTCTTTACCATTGCCTACAATACGGCGCGCCAGGCGCATCACGAGGATGCCATCAAGATCTATGAGAAGAACTACGAACAGATAATACACGCCCGGCGAAATCTGGGCCTGTTCCAGCATCACGATGCCATTACGGGCACCTCCAAGGGGGCGGTGATGCGTGATTATGCCATGCGCCTGTTCGATAGCACGCAGAACATGGTCAAGATGCAGGAGGCGTGCGTGGAGCTGCTGCTCCAGAACTCCAGCTCACATCAGCACGGCTTTCTGCTCAGCGAATTCGAGCGGGATAACTTTAGCAAATTGCCACGCAAAATGCCCATACAGCTGACCAATCCGAGTGCTTCTTCTGGCAGCGACGAGGCCAGCGACACCAACACCGTCGACGAGGAGGAGACATCTGTGCCGCTGGCCAAGAACGCCGAGGCCAGCTTTGTGATCTTCAATGCGCTCACCCAGCGGCGCATCGAAATTGTCACGTTGCGCGTCCAGCAGCCCAATGTGCGCATCTACAACGAGCATGGCGTGGAGCTCAACCACATCCAGATCAATCCCGTCTGGAATATCACCAACGTCTATGAGCAGGGTTTCAATGAACGGCTGCAGGCGAACAGCGGACGCATACGCACCTCCATCCGCCAATTCGAGGTCATGTTCGTGGCCGAACTGGAGCCCCTATCACTGACCACCTATCGCGTCCAGGTGGACGAGTTCAACTACAAGCGCAACATCGCCACCATCTACTGCGATGACTGCACGGAGAAGGCGGCCGTCGTCGAGCCTCAGCCTCAGTCGGCCACAGGCAGTGTCCCGCCGCGCAATGTCAATGTTGTGGAGTTTGAGGCAAAGGCCAAGCCAGCGGGTAAGCAAAGATATAGATAAATCCATTAATAATTATACTAATCACAGTACTAATTAGGCGGTAATGCAAGTCGGGCTTAACCTACTGCGAAATACTGAAACTGTTTTAGATTTCGTGCAAGCAAAATTCTCGATAAATCATATAAAAATACCGTCCATTACGCGACTCTTTCTCGTCCCGCCCTTCCTAAAGCTTTTTACAGAACCTGCGGGCTACCCGCGGAATTTCCGTGCCGATCCCATCTCGACAGTGTAATAAATGAGGCGACAGAGAATATATTTGGCGTGATCTTTAAAAAAGTTCAAAAGTTTTCATTTGAATTGTAGGATAACGTTTTTTGCCCCAAAATTAAATGACATTACACAAAACCAATATACTCTTCCAAGCTTTGCGAACAGAGGGTGTAAACCTCTTAACTGTTTGTTAAATATTTACTTATAAATCACTTATAAGCAATATAATAAGCTGGGCTATGACAGCTCTGTTCATTCAAGCCCAGTTTTCAATCGATTTCATAATTAAGCCATTTATTTGAACACCGCCAGGTGACATCCAGCTGGAGAATGCCCACATGCGTTTGCTGTTCGATGAGAAGAGCGGCTTCCTCAAGACCATCACCAGAAAGAACAAGCAGCAGCAGCTGCTGCAGCCGATGCAATGCGCTGTTAAATTCTCCGCCTATCGCAGTGCCCAGTTCCATTCGGGAGCGTATCTCTTCAAGACGGATCCCGAGCAGAGCGAGGCCGAGAAGGATGTGCTGGAGCAGTATGACGATGTGCGCATCATAATCACCTCGGGACCCATTGCCAGCGATGTGACGGTCATCTATGGACCCTTCCTGGCACACACTGTGCGCATTTTCAACACGCGCACCCATTTGGATGCGGCTATTTATATAGAGAACGACATTGACTTTGAGCCGCCGCCAAAGAATCGTGAAACGGAGCTGTTCATGCGGCTGATCACGAACATTGATAACATTGCGCCGGCGCCGCTGCAGCGTGATCCGCTCAAGGAGCCCACCGAGACAAGCATGCCCGAATTGCCCGTTTTCTACAGCGATCAAAATGGTTTCCAATTTCATCAGTAAGTGCTTGTATATCAAGGATTATATAGATCTTAATCTGTGCTCTCTCAACAGACGCATCAAGGTGCCTGCAATTGGCATTGAGGGCAACTATTTTCCCATTACCTCGGCCGCATTTTTGCAGGATGCGCGCCTGCGGCTGACACTGCTCACCACGCACGCCCAAGGCGCCGCCAGCTATGAGCCTGGCCAGCTGGAGGTCATGCTGGATCGTCGCACACTCTACGATGATTATCGCGGCATGGGCGAGGGCGTGGTCGACAGTCGCCTGACGCGTCACAAGTTCTGGCTGCTGGTGGAGGACGTGCCGGTGAGTCAGCATGTGGACAAACCGCCCAGCTACAAGGTGCTCAGCCTGCAGGCTCAACAATTGGCCAATGGACTGCGCTACCCGCCGAATATATACTTTTTGAGCAATTTTGAGCAGCCGCAAGCGGCACTACAGCCGCTGGTGCGCTTACTCCCACATGGCGCGCTGCCCTGCGATGTGCATCTGACCACGCTGCGCACGCTCTCCGAGTCGCAGCTACAGCTGTTTCCGTCCGCCTCGGCGCTAATGGTGTTGCATCGTCAGGGCTACGATTGCAGCGTCAGCTCACAGCATCTGGACATGAGCAGCCTGTGCCCGCTGACGGGCAACGGTCTGGGTGCCGTGCGCTTCGGCGATCTGCGTCTGCTGAGCATCGAGGCGACCAGCTTAACGGGCTTGCCGAAGCATAGGCAGCCGCAGACACTGCGCTCGCTGGCACAGATCACGCTGGAGCCCATGGAGCTGCGCACCTTTAATCTTACCTTTCGTGGGGAACTGTAAGCTCCGCCAGGCAACTGGACAGCGGTGGCAGTTAGTGTAGCTTATAAGTTTGCGTTGAATCTCATGTGTAACAAACGAAAAAATATTTATTGTATTTATTTGATGATTGAGTTAAGTTCTTATATAATTAGTTTTTACGTACGGACAAGTGCATGTTATTTAGCTTTATTAACACATCGTACACTCTTCTCCGCGTCTCACACATTTTGAAGTACAAAGCCCAGAGCATAGTTATCATATACCAAAATTATCTATGTGAATGTATATGCAATAGATCATTTTACTGCCCGTCAGCATTCCGTTTAAGCAACTGTCATATCCGAGCTCTATACAAATCTATAACTTATAATTGTGCGGTCCACACTTTGTGCAATAATCCTAATTTAATCTTAATTGAATCCTACAAATTCTTAAGTTCTACAAACTAGACAAAGTTAAATCTTCTATCTATTTTGTAAACTTCTGATATATAATTTGTTTAGCTAAAACCAACAGATAATGTCTCAAACTATTCTAATATTTTTTTAGATAATTATATTATTACTTTTGGCTTGTAAGCTGCTTATATATAACTTCTATAACTAGATATGCAAATTCTGATATATATATAATTTATCTAACTGCAGGCCAACAGGCAATATCTAAATTTATTCTAATCTGAAATTCATTTGAACATTTTTTTTCTTACGAATTGCTTGCCTGATTGGCCTTAGTTAAAATTAGTAGAGAGCTTAAAGATAATACTTATAGCATATAAATATTTAGCTGCAAATATTTAGAACGCGTATTAGCGAAAATTTGTTCAGTTTTAGCCACAAATGTTGAATTTTTGTTGCCTTCTATTTAATTTATTTAGACTGATTAGCTTAAAATATACGCAAAACGAGGATAAAGGAGAAAAAAACGAAAATTAATCAAAGCTTATTTAGCAATTATCTCAATTAAAGAAAGACACTTGGAATTAGCGTAAGATTTTAACGGACGGCTGGATAGCAAAACAAAAAGGAAAAGGGAAAAAAGAGTTAAGCCAAATATTGAAGTACATTAAATACGGAATACCCTATAATTATGTTCGCTCTAATTTTTTTTTATTTTTCTTGTATATAGTTCTAAAAGGCACGGTAAATGATAGCTCTAATATAAAATCGAAACTAACCCATTTAGGCTAAGCCACATTACCTGTAGTGCTGTACTTTATAAACGTAAACGAATCTTTGATATAAAATACATACAAAATATACCATAGTTACTAACTAAATAAAATATTTACAATTGTAAAGCATCACATGTACCGAAAACAAAATGCATTCAAACCAAGCAAATATATAATATGAAAATGCATAGGATAATACACTGAATGAAAAAAGACGAAAGCTAAGCAAGGACAGACATTTTATGAGTTGGATTTTAAACATATATGTATTTATATTTGATAATATATATGCAAAAATTAGCATGACAAATTCAATGTAATTTTATGAATACAAAATGAATAAAGTATTAATTGAAACCAATATAATAAGGTTAAGCTTCGCTTTTAAATCTGATCCTGAGACGTGGTATCTATAGGGGGGTACTTTGAATCCGTAGCCATTTTTAGGACGAGCGGGATGTCCCTTGGCTAACAGAAACACCTTTACTCTTGATTAAAAATATACAAGAAAAATTACAGAAAATAGGCTATAACTCAACCGCATCTTTGCGTATGATATTTTTATGTGAAATAATTTATACTGGCCAGTGCTATTAGCTGGCCAAACGACATCAAAATCGTTCTTATTGTTTCTGAGAAATCGAGGATTTTGTGTTTATGGACATGCCTCTTTACTTGCGGGATGGATTCTTAGATGATCCCAATATACTTGAATGTATATTGATAGTGCTGGTCCTTGCGAACCTAACGCACCATGTACTTCACAAATCTGAAAGGATTTGCTTGGAACCCAAATTATTTGAATGGAGTTCAATGGAAATCGTTCAAAAGGTTCAAAAGCATCATATCCTTTAAAAATCTGCCAGGGATAGGCCAAGCTCAAGCTACCTTTTTCTTCAAATTTTGTTGCTTGCACATTTGTGGCTAAGCACAAAATTATGCAACACAAATGCTGCACTTTAAGCTTCAAATGCAGCCCGAAAGTATGCAATGTTAAAGTGTATACACTATTTAGTTTCACTACACGTCGCAAGATGGCGCTAGCACTGCCCACACCAATTTGGGATTTGAAGCGTATGATTTGCAGTTCTCATCTAATGATTTGTGATTCTTCTTTTAATTATACAAAATTTTTGATTAACATCTCAAAAGTTGTTTGTCTCTTAGACGGCAAAAAAAAGAAGCAAAACGTCAACAATTTACGACTTACGAATTAAAGAATTAGATTTTTGCAGCTTTAATGTCGCCTGAATTTATTTAAAGCGCTTGGATAATGAATCAAGTGCGAAATTTAACAATATTGGTGATTGTTTAAGTGAAAATTTGGTAAATATTTAAACTGATTAAAATTAAATAAGGAACTTAGCTAAAGGTGATTCTTGACTTCGCAACCAACTTAATGTATTAGTTTAACAACAACATTGTTACAATATTTACATAGACATTTGCTTAGTCGGGCACCACTTCGTACATGTTTGCGCCCTTCTTAAGCAAATAGCCGCCAATGTTGGCAATCTCCACCAACTTTGTGATGCCCGTCATGATGCCCGCACGCGTGCCCATATCTTTCAGCTCCTCGAACTCAAAGATGCGACGACCCAGCGCAGCCGAGCGCAACTGCATCATGTGTACAAAACTCTGAAGCTGTGAACTTTTGCCGGAACTACTTGGTGCAGCTGCTTCAGCGGTGGCGAGACGTGTCTGCGCCATACTCTCCGTCAGCACAGCGATCACATCACGCACGTGCAGCGGCGTCACAACGCTGGACAGATCCAGGCGGGCACGTGCCTGCGAAAGGCTAATCAAGCCGAGTAGCTGGCTGCAAAGAGTTGAAGCAAATAAAATGAGATTAAAGATAGTTCGCTGCCTTAAATCTTTCGCTTTGGTTGAGGCAAGAAGTGCGTTGCCTTAGTCTTTCGTTTGGTATACAGAACAGAAGTTTGTTGCCTCAATCTTTCGTTTTGCCTATTTCTTTTCTAGCCTTGGAGGCTCTTCTGCTTCTTGTTTGTTTTAATTATGATTGTAGCAAAACGCCATGTGCCAAATTTTGTTTTTTTTTTTTTTTGTTATGCTTTAACCGATATTCTGCACAGTCATTAATAGATTTCTGTTGTTCTGACTAATATTCGACATTAGACCCATATAAAAACAGCTAAAGCACAACCTGTTCCGACTCTTTACACTTATTTGTAAATTTCTATACGTAAAAATGTATGCTAATTTTTTGGCAACTTGTGAAGATATAATTTATTTTTCTTATTTGGTAATAGAACATTTTATGAAACCAGCTGCCATGCTCCATATACGGCAATTTGATCGGTTAGCTATGGTAAAGGGCTCAAGCTCGTTTCAGCGAGTTAGCGACAAACTCATACTCTATAATTCCGTTGAATGTGGGCGCATCGAACATGTTCCAATGCAATTTAACGGAAGAGTTTTGAAACGTTAATAAATTCGTATATTACAGACGATGATGCTGGCGGCTAGCTAGCAGCTGAACTGGCCAACTGGTTGGCTGCCCAGCGGCGAATCGGGCTCAACAAAATCGATCCCAAACATCACGGCGCACACGCACCTTTCATTTGAATTTATCAATTTGGTATTTTCATTCTCGGCTCAGACGTTGCTGCGCATGGTTCAGTTCGGTTACGGGCTGGTTTAAACAGCATTTCCCTCGCACTGTGGAAAAGCGCATCGTGAACAGCTATCGGAAGCGCAGCGCAATTTCCTAACAGTTGGCATTGAAGCGGCTTTTGTTGAATGCCCAGGTTTTCGTTGATGAAATATAAGTTGCCCATCGGCGAGAGATTTTTTGTCGGGTGTCGCAAGTTAAAAGAGTTTATCACAAAACAAAAAAAAACAAAAACAATCAATAAATATTTAAAAGTGCAGCCAAAACAATTAAGTAGGTGTCGTTATTGTTATTGAGACTGTTATTGCACTGTGCTATTGCGAGGCGTCAACATGTGGCCGCTCAAGCTTATCGTAAGCTGTGGCCTGCTCCTGGCGGCAGTTCAATGCTTTGAGATGAACAGTAAGTTATCTTTTACTATATGCTACAGTGCATTGGGTATAATTGTTGTTATTGCAATGGGATCTTTTTTATAGTTTTATTGTTTTCGGTCAGCAAATAAAATGTACTCGACCGCACGCAACGATTGGCGGGCGTTTTCGTCGCATTAAATTGTTACCCATCAAATGATTCTAATTGCAATTGGGAACGTTTAGATTTACGACAGTTTGTATAATGCCCGACAATTGTTTATATCATGAGCAAGTATCTGTGATACAATGCGCAAAATAATTTCAGTTTAAATGCAAATCTAATTTATGGAATTCAAATTAAATTAAACAATTTTGTTTTCAATCATTGAAGCCTGATGGGAATTAAATAGAGAACTGAATGCGAACTTGAGCACATTTTTTATGACTATGTACATCATGCATATCATTCAAATCTATATATTAGCTCGCTAAATTGTTAAAGTCTTAGGAATATGTTAATATTGCATACATATAGAATAAGACTATAAAAAAAATTTGATATAGAAACAGGAAAAAGATATTGGCATAGTTAGATATATGCCTTTATATAATAGATATAGATATAGATATAGATATAGATATAGATATAGATATAGATATAGATATAGATATAGATATAGATATAGATATAGATATAGATATAGATATAGATATAGATATAGATATAGATATAGATATAGATAAGATATAGATATAGATATAGATATAGATATAGATATAGATATAGATATAGATATAGATATAGATATATAGATATAGATATAGATATAGATATAGATATAGTATATAGATATAGATATAGATATAGATATAGATATAGATATAGATATAGATATAGATATATAGATATAGATATAGATATAGATATAGATATAGATATAGATATAGATATAGATATAGATATAGATATAGAGATATAGATATAGATATAGATATGTATAGATATAGATATAGATATAGATATAGATATAGATATAGATATAGATATAGATATAGATATAGATAAAGATATAGATTCTGTTACAGAGGTCTTCCTTATATTCAATTGCCTTATAAAATGTAATTTTCTTAGCTATTACATCATGTTTGTAAAGACTTTTGATAAATATTAATGTCAAAAAAGTAGTGTATTAAATTAAAAGCTCTCTTTAATGCGTTTTTTCAATAACATATGTAATCTTTCGAGTCAATCACAGCTATTAGCAGAACGTAATTTTTACCCAATTTCTATTAACTTCCCAGAGCTTAAGCTTAGTCCTGAGATCTAACAAGTTATGTAAATGTAATTAAAAGATTCACTTAATTGAAAAATATTCCCTGATGTGCATAATCAAGACTTATCTTCAAGGCCGCACACTCTACACTCATAATTTACAAACAGTGACATTGAAAGATTTTAGACAGACACTTGCATTTCGTATTAACGTCAGATGATTTGACAAATCCGCACTAGATATACAAAAGCGATTGGCCATTTTAATTGTCATAAATGTACTAAATAAACAGTCAGCAAAAACATTCTATTCCAAAATGGTTTTTTACCCGAAACGATTGCCTACGGCGGATTTTTGAGCTCTGACCAATTATCAAATCTCAGCTTTGGGTATCTGGTTTTTTATTTGCATGTTGTTTTCTCTTTTGCGTGACACGCTTTATTGAACGAATCCCAAATTAAGCGATTACAATTCATTCAGTTTCGCGTTATGACAACGACAACAAACAAATAAATCAAAGCACCAAAAGCAAAGTTCCCTCAACTTATGCAAAGCAAGTAAGAATCTTGCAGTCGGGTGCCACCGACCGCTTAGTACTCTGTTCACAGTCCTATAAAAGTTTTAGACAGACTATCTACATAAATACTCAAGTCTCGATCTTAAGAGAACTATGAAACTTTGGCGGATATCCATTTGATATGCAAAAGGCCCTTCCCTACTCTGCTCGAGCTTTTTCATACAGAAAGACAGACGAACGGACACACAGTCCAATATACTCTTATGGCCCAGTATAAAGCAAGGGTAGTTTTTGACTTTTCTATCTGCTCGAGACAGGAACAAGATGACTTTGCACTATTTGCATACTGATTTGCACATCTTAAATGAAACTCTGAAGTACTTAGTATACCTGTTTTTTTTGGGAGTGCAAACTTATGGAATTTCTTTGGGATGAGCTTCAAATCTGGCAGAGTTCAAGGACTTGAAATTTGAGTTCAGTTTTGTCTGTTTACGGCGTATTTGTTTTTCGATGCCTAACATATAAATTCGTTCTTTAAGCAAATCATATTTCCAGTTTGTGTCCTAAGTTTTTTTGAAAGTATTGAGACTGACCCAAAAACAAGTTGGCTTTCAGTTAATGGTTATTTCTTCCCGCCAAGCACTCAGAGTTCACATGCAAGTTCGTTGCCCAAGTCATTACAGCTTGTTTGTTCAAAGAATTCAAAGAACTCAAAGCCAAGTTCGTGTCCTAAGTCTTTTACAAAATTTCCCCTTCATGAAGGCTATTTGTAACAGATTTCAAGCTCGTTTAAATTCTAGTTTTTTTCTGCTTAATGTGCGCATTCCAGAAGATTCCTTTTGGCTTGCAATCCGCAAAGGTGAATCACCTGAAATTCAAGTTCAAGTTTGTGTCCTAAGTCTTTTCGACTAATTCACAGAACTGCAAGGCAGCAAAACGAGTTTCCCTTCACTTGACTGATCATACGAGTAGATACGGTTATAGCTAGTTAAGGATACCATGTTCTTGGCTAATTTGGTGGATTTTATTCCAACAAAACAAGTTTTGCTTCCCTGAATCACACGAGAGAACTCCCTAATGACTGTGCATTTGTTTGCATCCTCAGTGACGCAGTACTACGAGATGCCGCAGCTTTACGACTTCGATGACTACGACCGCTGTCTGCAGGAGTTCGGTGCAAGCGACGTCCCAGCCACCTATTGCTTTGTGCGCGCCGAGGTGCAACCAAATGGCACTACAGCCGCCTGGCGTGCCATACAGGAGATCTCCAAGTATGATCGACATCACTTTGATCATCGCCAGCTCTACTTTGGCCTGTGCGTGCACAAGTGCGAGGCGCAGCTGGCGGAACTGGATGCAGATGCCATTCAGCAGCTGCAGGCGGGCATTCTCACAGACAATGCCAAGGTGAATATGCACACATATATATTATATTAGAAACTAAGCCTATTTCAAGACTTGATTTGTGTTGAATATTCTCTGGCAATGAATCGTACATTTTCTAATAATTATTAACAACTTATGAAATGAACACAGCATCGGCTGATTAAGATGGTTCAATGGAATTCTATCAGCCTTACAGTTTAGATTCAATTAACACAACCATATGAAGCCATGAAAATGTATTCAATGGCTCTGCCTTATGATCGAAAACCGCTTTTCAATGCAGTTTGAAGATCGCACACAATTTAATTTAATTTTACGCCTTTGCCCAACCGCCAGCAGCTGCAGCCCAAAGAAAAACAAAGATTTCATAATCTGTCACAGCTACAAATAAAAAAGATTGAAAAAAAAAAAACATAAACGAAACGAAAATAAAGTGTTGAATGAAAAATAAAAGTGTTCAAACTAAAAACAATAAAAAAGAGCCAGACAAATGTGCACAAAACAAACAAAATGCTTAAAATGTATGTTTCGGGCTCCACGAATAGTGTATACCCTTCATAAGTTACAGTATGATATGAAAGTTTCTTTTAGTTTTTCCAATCCATTTTTTGTCACACTTCATGGCACAGCAGACTTCTTTATTTTGCTTTGTGCGTCATTCGTAAACGTTGTAAAATGTTATTAAAACGTATCAAACTCTTATCTGCCTTTTATACTGTTGTATTTTCCATTACGCTTTGTGTGTCATTCTTAGGTGTTTTTCTTGAATTCACTTTTGTGTGACATTCTTAAAAGTTTTACTGACCTCAAATTCGTAGACTACAAAGTTACAGTAAAAGTAAAGGCTTAGCTTAAATCGCTTTCGAAATTCTTCCATATGTAGCAAACACTCTTAGATAGTCTATATACCCAAGAAGAGTACAGTTATTGAATAGCCCATAGTTTATTCAACTCAACGTTGCGGTTAACAGTGGCTTAGTGAAGGGGAGATTAAGAAGATTAAGTATTGAAATCGAAAATATTATATACTAAATATTGAAACCCAAGTCAATTTTGTAGATACAATATAGAATTTATTTGCTTGCTTCTTAGTAGCCCCCCCTTGTGCGAGTTGCCGCTGTCCAGGTCCACATCATCTTATCAAGAGTTGGTCATCTTTTAGGTGGGTCTGCTGCATAATTAGGCGATGCGACCGAGCAAAACCCACTGATTGACCGATGTCAGTTGCTGCAGTAGCCAATGAAATGCAGTTTTACATTTTTGGGTTACACAAAAGGCAGCGTGGGCTATTTAATGGCGGGCCCCAAAAAATTGGAGCACCTGCATTTCTTTCAGGGCCAAGGCTGTGACATTTAATGGCCAGTTGGCTGGCAATTTGATGTGGCATCTTTTGATATTGTTCGTTTGTTTGCCGCAGGTGAACGTGTATCTGGAACTGTTCGCCATGGAGTCGGCCAATCGGGCGCGCTACAACGATCTAAGCAACGCCTGCCTTAACTGGCGCTTGCAGCAGCGCAACTTTGGAGTTCAGGCCAAGAGTGTGGTGGAGTATTGCGATACGACAGCGACCGCCGGCAAGGTCAGCGATGAAGGTGAGTCACAGGGAAAGCAGGTGACATTTTTTACGCTAACAACAAGAGGATTTAACTACCTTCGGAGTACCGAAGATCTGAGATCCGTGCACACGAATAGCACAAGGGCAATTTATTGGTAATCGCAGTCCGATCCTTCCTCTTAAATATGTTACTGTTCTTACGGATCAAGAATAAATGGATATAGAAAAACACACGTATGACAAGAGCTCCGCCTTTCCACAGATGATCCGTGGAACTTGGGCTTCTATGTGTTGGTCTGTGCCCTCATCCTGTTGTCCTGCCTCAGCAGCCTCGTCGATTTGCATTTGAAGCGCCAGCGACATGATAAAATGTTGAAGGAGCGCGATCATTATAAGACGCCGCCTCGCAGCCTGGTCACGCGCCTGCTGCTGACGTGCTCCATAGCCAGGAATTGGTATCGATTGAATCAGGAGCCAAATGGCAAGATCGGACGTGAATTGCGTTTTCTCGATTGCTTCAAGTTCTTTGCCATGTTCCTGGTCATCTTTGCGCACACCAATTGGGTGATCTACGAGAGCGCCATCAGTAATCCCCAAGATCCGGAGCGCATGCTGCACACGGCTGTCGGCACGCTCCTGATCTCCGGTTCCCTCATCACCGTCACCTTCTTTGTGATTAGCGGCCTGCTGCTGACCATCAACTGGCTGGCGGTGACTCGCGCGCTGGCGGGCGACAAGAACGAGACGTGGAGCCTGGCCAAATATGCGGCACTCTTTGTCAAGTTCAATGTGTTTCGCTATCTACGCCTCACCGTGCCCTACGGCTTTGTGCTGCTGCTGAGCGGCGTTTACTTTGAGAACGCCGGCGGTCCGCTCTGGCGGCACATTTACCAGCGGGAGCAGCTAGCCTGCCGCAAGAACTGGTGGACCAATTTGCTATTTATTAACAATTTTGTGCAAACCGATGAGCGTGTAAGTGAACCAACAGGATTTGCTGGATCGACCGACAGCTGGCTAAACTCTTAGTTTATGTTTGCAGTGCCTGCTGCAGGGCTGGTATTTGGCCGCGGACACGCAATCCTTTGCCCTGAGCTTGTTGGTGCTGATACTGGGACATCGCTTTGGACGCTGGAGCAAGCAGCTCTATGGCATCGTGCTGGGCATCTTTATGCTGCTGCCCGCTGTGCTGACATATGTCTTCGACTACTATCCCATTTTCCTGCCAACGCCGCAGTAAGTAACCGGGAAGTGGCCCGACTTGGCTTCGTTTGTGTTTGTTAATTTGTGTCTCCCTTACAGAACCCAGAAGGACTCGTTCATTGGCGATCGTCAGTTTACTGAGTTTTATACATCCTTTCAAATGAATTTCGGCGCCTATTTCTGCGGCGTTCTGGCGGCCATTGCCTATGATCAGCTGTCCCTCAAGCAGTACAAATTGCGTGAGCTGCGCAGCTTCCAGGTGTTCTGGTTTAGTTTGGTTCCAGTGGGTGTCTTGTGGCTCTTTACGGCGCATCCCATTTATCAGCATTATTATACGGAAACGCCGCGCTTCTGGGGCGCCATCTATGCGACCGTACAGCGCAACTTTTGGGCCTTTGGTCTGAGCATATTCGTTGTGGGCATGGCTGCCAAAGTGGGATGTGAGTATAGCTCCAAAATACATTTACAATACTTTTCACTAGCAACAATTACTTTTAAGTCATTAACATATTATTATTTTAAGTAACAATCTTTCTAAATTATTCCTGGCATTCGAATGCTCCGAATACCAAATAATTACCTTAAAGTAATTTAAATGTAATTCGAAATTCCATTTAAATTATTGTTTATCTAGCAAGAAATTTGCATAATTAAATTGTAATTGATCATGCAAATTGATTACTTAATAATTACTTAGTAATTACATGAGTAATTAAAATGTAATTATTTTTTCCTGTTAAATTCTTACGTATTTATATTGCCCGCATTTAATTCCTTGCACAACTATTCATGCTTTAATTTGCAACTTTAATTACATTAATTACCTTTGATTAATTATTTGTGAGCAGTAGAGTTGTCTTTCCATTAAACTTCTTATATTTGAATTGTTGCCATCATTTAAATACTCCAGAAATTACTTAAGCTTAATTGAAATGAAATTATAAATTTTTTTACTGTCCAGGGATTCTACGCAAGTTTGCCTGCCTGCCCATCTTTCGCATACTGGGTCGACTGACCTACGGCGCCTTCATTGTGCATCTCCTGGTGGCACGTCTGGCGCTGGCTACGGTACGTGAACCCATATACTTTGGCACGGGCACTATGGTGAGTTGAAGATGTTTCAAATATATTCCAGTTTTTGCACCTAATATTTTGCATATATCCCACACAGTTTGCTTATATATTCTACGTGTTATGCGCCTCGTATCTGAGTTCTCTGCTTCTGGCCATTTTTGTGGAGTTGCCTGTATCATCATGTCTTAAGCTGTTGCGCTAGTCCAAGCTAAGCTAAAATATTGATGACATTTGCTTAAAGTAACTCTCTAAGGATTAGTTTTGTCAAGCGTTGGTTCAAGCAAGTAACTGAAAGCTTCAAGTTTTATAAAAGCTTTGAGAGTATCAGCTTGTTGAAGACAATTTTGCAGAAGCTTAAAGTTTGCTTTATAGTGTTTATCTAGAAAACCGAAAACAAGTGAGATCAAACAAAGCCTATGCAAAGGGTAGATTAAAATATAAAGGATTTCGAATTGATTCTTTTCAACCTTACTTCAAGCAAGCGTCATCATCTGTGTAAATTAAATTTTTAACTTATGCTTAAGATTTCTGATAGTAAAACTTAAATATAAGTAACTTAAACTTAATAAAGCCCAAAGTGTCGTTAAATACCAAGGAGTTATCGATATCAAAGGACAAAACTTATTCCACTTCATAGTAAAAATCGTATAAGCCGTGCTCAATGTGCAAATACCTACTATTTTGTTGTGTCAAATCGATAGTTATAAAAGTAAATCGATAAAATCACAAAAAATTTTTGTAATTTCAATACTTCGGCAGATGATCAATAAAGTCATAAAGGCTATTTAGGGTCAGCACAAAATAAAAATCTATTAAGAATGATCTATGTATGCAAAAAAACGTTTACTCGATATTTATCGAAGTAAATCGATTAAAGAACAAAGTGTCGATAAATACCAAGGAGTTATCGGTATCAAAGTGTATCGGTAAAAGGACCAGAAGTATTCCACACTAGTTTTTTTGTTCTTTCAAATCGATAGTTATCGAAGATAATAGCTAAAATCATGAAGGATTTTTTGTTAATTCAATTCTTATCGCAGTTGAGCAATAAAGTCATAAAGAGTATTCAGTGTCAGTGTCACAAAATACAAATCTTTTAGGTGTGCTCTATTAATGCAAGAAAACGTTCACTCGATACTTATCGAAGTAAATCGATTACAGCACAAAGGGAGAAATATTTGGGAAATGGAAAAGTAATAGAACAATGTATATGAAACTCACCCCATGCCAATCTGACTTTGCTCGTGCTCAAGCTCGCTGCGACGGCACAGCTCCATGAAATGCCACTTGATGGCATTGGCGGCCTTATCGTTGAGCAGCGGCTTGACATTCTGGCGCGCATAGGCAATGAATTTCTTCATCAATATGGGCGGCAGCAGATCCAATTCACCGTCTAGCACATTACATTCCAACCGCTTATCCAGATCATAATCCTGCTGCATAATGCTATCCTTATCATCCTCCGGCACAACGGGGTCAACGGGTGCATCATGAAAGGTGGCCTCACACACGGATTCGCTCTTCTTGGGCTTCAGTGCATAGCGTGCGGCAATCTGCTCGCGCCTCTTGGAGCCGGCATGGAGGGCACGCACATGCTCCGTCAGGGATTTATCGCGCGTAGTCGATTGTTTGTCCAGCAGCACATAGACCAGATGAAACTCCTTGAGCAGGGCCGCAGTGATGCGAATATTCTGAAGCAAATAACGCGCCTGGTCGTACTGCCCACGCTGCGGATTGGCACAGGCAATGATCGCGGGTTGTGCATCAAAGGAGGCAAAGAGGCCCGGTAATGGTATATTCAGCTGTCCGGCTTGCATGCACTGAAGCAGCAACGTCTGCTTGGAGGCCAACTTGTCGACACCGTCCACAAGGCAAGTACCTGCTGTGCCGGCCATGAGTAGTGCGCCCGCGTCCATGACCCGCTTGTTGCGTCCGCAAAAGTTGATTCCCAATTGATTGGCTGCTTGGGCGCCACGTTTGCCACTTACGTGAGCGCCACGCTCAGTGATCTGTGCACAGTTCTGCAGCAGCATGGACTTGCCAGTGCCCGGATCACCGACCAGCAGCACATTAATGTTGTCGCCGAGCAACGACAGCAAGCAGGCGGCCTTGGCCAACTCGTGACCGTGCAACTCCGGCGCCAGCGATTGCACCAGCAGCTTAAAGCAGTTGGGCTCCGAGTTTATCGTGGAAATTGCCTCTAAATCGCGTTTGCTAAATTCAAGCTTTACGTGCCGCGCCTGCTGCACGCTGCAAGCGCGTAAATACACCTGCAAATTTCCGCTAGCTGTTGCTGTTGCTGCTGCTCCAACAGAAGTCGACGGCTGTTCGCTGTTGTCGCACAGCTCACGCAACTTCACGACGCCCGTGACCATAATCTCCTGGCCCACGTGCACAGCATCAACCAGATCGTGACGCAACTCTATGTCTAGTTCACCGGGCAGCGTGCTGTCATAGTCCGTCAGCAGGGCAAGACTGGACTCCTCCAGCCGTATGATCTGCCGCACCGAGAGACGCGTATACGGCGAGCTGCGCAGCGCCAGAAAATTGTCCTTGGCACCGCACCGTGGCTTCAGACAGTGATACGGACGCGGCGTGTAGTTGCCTCGCTGACGCAGCGCCTGCTCCGTCTGGCAACGTGTGCAGCGAAATGCCTGCCAGGCTAGGCCCAATGTTGGTTCACCCACGCTGCTCACAATGCCACGCACCGCAAACATGCTGTCTACGCGCGCATGTGTAATGCTGCTAACCAGCTCGACGGGCACAAAGTCTTCGGGACGCGCGTAAATCTTGCGTGTGCGTCCAGTGCGCGGCACATACAGTTCTTTTGTGGTCGCCAAAGGCAATATGCTGTCCACAGCTTCCTCGGCAGCATCCAGGCCATTGTTAACGACCACCGTGTGCATGGCCACGCCTATTGTGGAGAGTGTACGTAGCGGTTGCCTTTGCAAATCTTCTGTCAGCGTTGGCCACACTGCCTTAAGTTGTTCGTCTTCAACTATGCCCGGAGCTGAGAGCTGAAAGTAGCCGCGATGCCGAATGCGAGCCGCATCATATTTTTGCGGATTACGCTGGTAGTGCGCCTCCACAGCAACAATGCGCTTGGCCAGGTCGCTGTCTGCTATGTACTCCTCACGCAAAAAGTACAGGCGCCAACCGGGATAATTTCGTGGATTGTTGACAAGTAGACTGCGCACTTCCAGCGCATCCTCTGGAGCAGCATAGTTTTCGGGGCGCAAGTAACTGCAATCTATTGCCGCATTTGATGCTCGCTTTCGCGCTGCATCGCCGCCGGAACGACCACGACCCCACCCACGGGGCTGTGGAGCACCCCTAGGAACTGAAGCTTGGTCTGCTGCCGGTTGACGATTGCCGCAAGCAGGTATAACGCGGCCATTGCGACGAAAATAGAAGTATGGACGATAGCCGCCGCCGCCGCGCGCTCTGCCGCGCACAAATCTCGAAGCTGTGCGTCCGCCTGATGGTGGATTCATATTAATTCCACAACACAAATTTGAAATATGCACTAATTAAGTCACCGTTTTGGCGCTTTGCTTCCTCTTCCAACTGTAATCGATATCAATAAAAGTCGCCTTTTTTTTTTTTTATCGATTTGTCGATATTATTTAAATTCAAATGCATGTAACAAAACTGAATATCATATTCGATCTAAAATTGTTTCCTATTGTTCAATTGCATCATCTTCATATCGCGCTCCAATATATCTATTTCAGTGGGCAAGTAATGTTTAAACACAATCTTGACCTTAGTTTTTAACTCGATAAATGTTTCCAGCACAAGTTTCTCTTCCTCTTCGTCTTCGGCCTGGAACGTTTGAAGCTCATGAAAGAAATTAACGCATCCATCAAGTAAACTAATTTGCTTCAGTTGAAGTTCGGACAACTGCTTTTGCAAAGACGTTATATTAATTATATGCTCATCAACACGGGTCGACATCGATGCAATAGAGGCCAACTTCGCCTTGTGTTGATCATCCTTGTTTTCTAAAGCTGTCTTATCCAAGCTAATATCCATCACATCGATGCCGGTATCATCACCGCATTCCTCATTTCTTGCCACGGGAGCAAGTTGAATATTACCAGGCTTAGGAGATTTGAGCTGCTCCTTCGTTTGCTTTTTAACAGCTTCTTTGCCAGTTGACTGTAACCGAATAAGATTGTTTTCAATATAAGATTTTAATATACACCTTCTAATTACCTTCTTTTGAGCAGCTTTTGATTTATTCTTCTTCGGCATTTTTGTAAACTCTTAAAATTGAAATCAAAATTAATAATGAATTTACTTATTGCAGTTAAAATTGAAAATATGTCAAAAGGCTATTTTACAGTAAAGACAATATATGCACAGCAATCTCATTTTGAACATTGGATGCAATAAACATTTTAAATGTTTATTATGCGCAAAAAACGCCTCCCCTTGTGATCGCAAAATATACAAAATATATATATCGAAAAATGTCGTCAGGCTTGAATACTTCAAAGTTTATGGTATTTTTTATATATTTTTTGGTATTTTGAAATACACCAAATGCACTCATACTGAAAATTGTTTTAAGTGAGTGCTTCGCCAGTTGTTTTACAGAAAACCCAAACAATTACTGTTTAAAGTCGCAATCTATTAAATTTGAAAAATGCCGGTAAGTGTTTAAGCTAATTTGCATAGCCAACGAACATTCAAAATAGGTATACCGGCTAATTGTGCTTAGTTTTCGTCGAAACGCTAGACCACACGCAAAGTAATTCATAAAATTCTTATCTATTGTTTACCTATTTTCAGGCATACCACTCGCAAATCAAGGACTTTCGCCAACAGGTGGGCAACATGGCCATCCTACCATTGCGGACCCAGGTACGCGGACCAGCCCCAAGTGCCAATGTAGAGAGTGATATTATCGATGAGTCACTTTACTTTTTTAAAGCAAATGTATTCTTTCGCACATACGAAGTGAAGGTGGGTGTCGGACTAGTTACAAGTGCTTTGTGTATATATTTATTTTATATCTTTCATACAGTCGGAAGTGGATCGTGTACTCATCTATATTACGCTGTATATAACCGAATGTCTTAAAAGACTGACCCGCTGCACCAGCAAAGCCCAGGGTCAACAGGAGATGTACAGTTTGGCCATCTCCAAATTCGATATACCCGGCGAGGCTGGTTTCCCATTGAACTCGGTCTACGCCAAGCCCCAGTCCGCCCAGGATGCCGATCTTATGCGTCAGTATTTGTTGCAGCTGCGTCACGAGACAGGCAATCGGGTAGTGGAGAAAGTATTTAGCACGGAGGATGGCAAGCCAAACAAATGGTGGACTTGCTTTGCCAAGAAGAAGTTTATGGAGAAGAGCCTGGCCGGTCCAGGGCAGTAAATTAAAATGTAGCAAGGAATTTACAAGTGCATTATATTCCAATATCGAATTGTATTATTTAGTAACGGCGATTGCTTTTTTTATTTCGAATACAATAATCACGCAAATGTGTTTACGTTGTAAGTGTGGCCCGGTCAACTACGTGTTTTAATTGGAAAAACATTTCTAAACAAAAATTCTAATATGTACAATAAGAGTTAACGGTACAGATGATCGGCCTGCAGATTGGATGCTATCTCCGATTCCCATTTATCGCCATTGCACAAGAGCTTCTCCTTGTTGTAGAGCAATTCTTCGTGCGTCTCTGTCGAGAACTCAAAATTGGGGCCCTCAACAATCGCATCGACTGGACAGGCCTCCTGCAAATGAAACACACCATGAGCTTCATATGGGATACTTATGGAAAATAATTACCTGACAAAAACCGCAATAGATGCATTTGGTCATGTCAATATCGTATCGCGTGGTGCGCCTGCTGCCATCAGCGCGTTCTTCTGCCTCAATGGTAATTGCCTGAGCGGGGCAAATAGCTTCACAAAGCTTGCACGCAATGCAACGCTCCTCACCGCTTGGATAGCGGCGCAGGGCATGCTCACCACGGAACCGTGGACTCAGCGGTCCTTTTTCGAATGGGTAGTTAATTGTGGCCGGCTCCTTGAAGATGTGCGCCAGTGTGACGGCAAAGCCTCGAAAGAGTTCACCAAAGAACATTGTGGTAGCAGCACGATCTGTGATATCCTCCATTTCCATGCTCAGCTCCTTATTGTTAACATAAACATAGCCCTTGGGGACACAAACGATGTCTTTCGGCTCGGGTCTATTGGCGGACAGCATACGTGCGCCGTTAGTGCCAAACATCCGCTGACCTGTGCAGAAAACATATTATATTATTTGATTCCAATCCAAAACTTCATAATATGGCAAATCTGATTTACTATGACATAAGGTTACGTAACCTCATTTAATGAAATTCACTAGAAATATGTTTATTGAATTGTATGAATTGTAAGCCCAGCTTTTCACTAACCATTGCGCGAGACTGTGAAAATTCGCATTGTTAGCGACATGTTTGCGGCACACAAATTAATTGTCGGAAAACAAAAATTACAATTGTTTTTGTTGTGGTATTTTTTGGTCGATAGTCCATTTTTTTTTATCCAGGGATGGCAGCTTGTTTCGCCTTTTTCGATAGACATCGATATATCATATGATTAACGAATATCGCGTATTAAGTGTCATTAAGTGTCGATTAGTATGTTTTTAAACAGCAAGGCAGCAAGTCGTTTATAGCTGAAACATCCTTTTTTCTGGAAAAGTCTGGAAATTTAATTTGGAGCAAAAATTGTATTTTTGTGCCCTTTATAAATACTGTGCTCATTAAACAACTTGTTCGCTGATTTGTGTACAATAAAAGGTCAATCGCAACAGCATTCCAAACGGTGACGACATCGCTAATTCTGTTACAAATTTCACAAGCGGACGTAAGCATGTCGGATCTATCCTATCTCGAAACGATCTCGAACAAGGAACTTCACGCCAAATGCCTGGAATATGGCCTGCCCAATATACCGGTCACCAATTCCAGTCGCAAAGTTATATTGCGTCGTTTGCAGTCATCCATTCTGGGCGTTCCAAGCAAAAATGCTGCTCCAGCAACAAAGAAGACGCCGAGACGCGAAACCATACACAGCAGTAAGGCGACACCGGCAGCTGTGATGAACACGAGTGTGCCGCGTGTGGCAGGTAAAAGCCCGAGCCGCAACAACAACAACAGTCGCCGCACAATTGGTATAACAGCTCGCGAATATTATCCGTTGGATAGTTCACCCGTGCGCTCTGTACAAACGACAACAACTGTGTCTGATGTGGGCTCACAGTCGGAGGATGATGATTTCTACCAAGTTGATTCACCAAGCTTTAAACCCCAAAAACGTGATGACCCTCGACTGCGTCGCTCAGTTTCCTTAACCAAATCAGGCGTGCTGACCACCTCATATACCCGCGAGGTGGAGAAGCCACATTACGAGGAAGAGGAACAGCCGCAAAGCTATACATATCAACGTCCACAGGTAACGGCGGCGCCTGCGCGCACGCTGCCCGTCTATGAGCCACGTATTGAGCGCAGCTATCACCCGGATCTGTCCAGGCAAAGCCTTACCCAAACCCAACTAAACTCGACCAGCTATTCGGAAGCAGGCAACGAGTACAATGAGCCGCTCATGCAACAGGCGCCGCGCAACACTTTCAGCGGCTCTGCGGCGCCTTTCAATTTGGGTGGAACAACAACATCCGCGGTGCGTCAGCGTCAGACCATTGGAGACAGCGGCATTGCCAGAGGTCGCCTTTTGCAGCCCACATATAAAGTGAACTCACTGTATCCACAACTGAACGATTTCTATGATCAGCACAACAACACCGCACAGCCCATGGACCTGGACACAGACAGCGAATCGGAGGCGGAGATTCAGCAGCGGCGTCAACATCAGCGTTCGCCTGGCGACAGCACTGATTCGCCCTATTTGAGCCACTTTTCGCGTCAGCTGGATACAAGAAAACGTTCATCGCCGCTGGCCAGACCTCAAATGCGGTCCACCATTCAGCAAGAGGATCCGAATGCTCCTTTGCATCAGTTTCGTGCGCTAATTACATCATTAGATCGTCAATATCATCTCAAGTTTTATTTCTGTCTAATGCTGGCTGTTATGCTCGCCACGCTTATTTATGTGATAGTCACACCCGCTGTCTGAGGAATTGCACTGACTTCTTCATATGGTTACGGCTTAACTTAGTTTGTAATATCTCTCCTCTGTCAAAGCATTGTATGTAAAACTCCTATATACATAACATTATTAGACGTATTTCAAGCTATACTCACGTTTTCTGGTTCATTTATGTATCATAAGTTGATGACTATAAATCTGGCACTTGGTTAAGATCTTAAATGAAAATTCTATAAGCAGAAATCTTCTAGGTAAATTTGAAACCAAAAAAGAAAAAACATTTTGCTCTTCATTAATATAAAGATTCCATATTTGTTTTTGAACTCTTTTTGGTTGTTTTTTTTTTTTTTTGTTATAATTGTAACAATTAATTTTGCATTTTAGATTTATCTGAACATAATTGTTGCTTATAAATTGTTTAATAAAAACACGAATTAAACCAATGAATATTCTTTCATCTGTAATATAATTGCTTTATTCCTAATGAACAAAAAAGCATAGTTGTCTTTGGGGAAAAGTCTGAATATTCTATAGAATAAATATTCTTTTGATTTATATACATTGCATTTCATGCATTATATTTTTGTACAAAATATATATGATATGCTTTTCCGATACTGATGAAATTGTAAAAGAAAATTTCCTTTGGCAGCCTTTTGATATACTATTCGGATAATGATAAAATGTTCCCCTATTTTTGGGGAGCAAGGAGATGGTTGCAATTGGACAAAACGTTGTTAGACCTTTTCCCACCCATACTTTGATCAACAATTTCAGCTTGTCTTGCTTGGCTTAATCGTTTTTTATGTATGTATAATTAGAAAAATGTACTACATTACAATTATAATATTAAATAAACTAATTAAATTTAATTGTTTTTGTTTTCAGTTTTTTGTTGTTGTGTGTTTCAGTTATCGGATTTTGTCTTTAGGCTAATATTTACACGCTATTGAAGAGTTGCAACACAAACAAGTGTAAAATCGTAAGGCTTGGGGTTATCCTGGGAGGCGTAGGCAAAACAGAAAGTGCCGCGTTTGTTGTGCGCAAACAGTTGCGGGCAGAGGAGGGATAGACCGTGGTTATTAAAGTGACTGCATCAAATGGGGAAAAACAAGATAAATAAACCCTGGTTCAACAATGGCAACTGGCCGCAGTGCTTGACAGATCCATTTAATTGAAATGGAACTTGAATTGGAACGGCGAACCGTGCTGGAAGTGTGCGAATGGATCTGCTCCACGGAAACCATGTTGATTACTCTCCGGATCTAGCGGATCTTCGCCATTATCAAACTGACGTCGCTTCTCCGGATCTGTGAGCACTTCCTTAGCAGCGGCAATATCAATGAACTTCTTCTCGGCCACCTTTTTCTCGTCATCCTTAAAGTTGTCCGGATGCCATTTCTGTGCCGCCTTGCGATACGCCTTCACAATCTCCTGTTTGCTGGCGTTGCGTTTCACGCCTAAGATTTTGTAGTAATCGCGGCGTTCAGCCTGTTTTTGCAGTTTCTTCGCCTTCTGTATGCCTTCCTTGGCGCGCGAATTGTTTTCGTCAATCTCGAGCGCCGCCTGGTAGTCGTGTATAGCATCGTCGTACATCTCGCTGCCCAGCAGCGCCTCAGCGCGATCACAATACAGCTGTGCATCCTTCATAATCTCCAGCGCCTGTTTACAGTGTGACAACGCTTTGACATACTGCTCGTCTGTGGTGTAGCAGGAGCAGAGCAGCTTGTGCGCCTCGTAGCGTATCATGGTCTCCTCGGGCTCATGTTTAAGCACTGCCTCGCCGGCGATTATGCACTCCGTCGCCTGTTTTTCCTCTCGCGCCGTTTCGGCTGTCACCAGCTGTTTTTCCACTTTGCGCAGTTTCTTGTAGAATGGAAAGCAGAGCTTGTGCTCGGGATCGAATTTAAGGCATTCGCGTATCTCCTTCAGCGCATTCGTAGCATGTCCGATGGTGTATAGCAGTTTAGCTATATTGTAATGCCCCTCGGTGCTGTCCTGTGACAGGCGGTTGACCTGCCGCAAATCCGCAATGGCCGACAGCGGGTCGTTTGTCTTCAGGTAGGCATCGGAGCGAGCCTGTCTGAATGCCACGGACCAGGGTGAGATCTCTAGCAGCTGTGTTATCATGCCTATGGCATTCTGCTCATCATTATTGTTCAGCAGATGCTGCACCAGCTGCCACTGTTCCTTAGCCGGCCTCAGTCTTGAATAGTGCTCTTGCACGAGCGCATTTTGTGGCTCCTCGCTGAGCACATACTCAAAGTCTAGCAATGCGTTATCATAATCGCCGCTCTTCATGTGCACAGTGCCACGCTGGCTGCGAGCGGCTGTAAAGTCTGGCTTGAGTTCTAGGACGCTATTGAAGTCCTGAATGGCAAAGCGTGTCTTGCCCAGTGCTAGGTAGACAGTTCCTCGTTTGAAGAGCGTCAAATAATTGTTGGGATCGCCCTCTGAAAATGGATGGAGTTGTATGAATATCTGGCAAAGTGCTGAGCAATTGCTTCTTTACTCACCAACAGCTGCATGATAATGCGTCAGTGCATCCGACAGCTGACCACGCGCTAGAAAGTCTTTGCCCAGCTCCAGATGATTGTCGATGTCCGACTGAGTTGGCGATGTCGCATCGGCGCCTGCAGCAGGTGACGTGTACCCAAACAGTAAGAATTTAATTATTATCAATTTGTGTATATCAATTAAAGTGCACAATAGAGATAGGCGCGTGTCGGACGAATGCAAATCGCACGGTCAAAACTAAAACCTAGGCATGATGTTTTTAAATTGTGATTCGGATTCGCGTTGTGTCAGACACGCCTCCATCTCTAGAACCCCTCCCTACCAGGCCACACGTTAATTACCTTCCATGAAGAGCTCCAGCAGCAGCAGCAGGACACAGGCTGCCAATTTCTTTTCGCCGCTGCCAAGCAGCAGCAGATCGCTTAATGGCAAGGCCATTATGCTGTGTGTGCGTGTATGTGTTGTATGCGTGTGTGTGTGTGTGGGCGTGTGCGTGTTTGTGGGCGTCTGAACCAGTTGGGATTGAGAGACGAGGCCAATTATCAAATTTAAATGCGATACACACGTCACACGTTTTGGTTTCAACTTTGGCGTGGCAGCTAGCGCTTGCTTCTTCTTCCAATTGTCTGTATATCACAGCTGCTAATCTTTACCGTTGCACCTGCTTACTAGATGCTGCTTGTTGTTGTTTTCGCGCTTGCCGAATAATTTTGTCCGTTTTAGGGAACAACAAAAAAATAAACGTAATCGATTCTTTGTTTTAAATATATATATATATAAATATTACTACGCAATTTGTGGCTTTGTGTCCATTTTGATCGGTAACCGACTCGCTATTGCACCTTAGCAAATACGTTTGCCTCAATTTTGGCAGAACTGGCTGCTTAAAAACCTAAACACTGACGTGTTATGCGAGCTACAAGAGACCGAAGAAATGGCGTTGCCAGACAGCCTAGCGGCATATGCTTTTAGCACCTTCTGGCAGCTCCATTGAAAACAGGGCTGTTAAATAAACGGAACATTTTCACAGAAGCATATGCGATAATTATCGCAATTACTTATTTTAAATTTAAAGTTTTCATAACAAATAAAACGAATTTTATTTTAATTTTATGTTTTGCATGTATATGGAACTCGTATTTGGTAAATATACACATATTGCACTAACACAACTTATATACATGGCATTACTACAGGTGTTGATATTTCTTAAAATACTTTCTATCTCATAATTGTAATTGTAAATATGTGTATTTACTTCTTTTTAAATAAATGCAATTTCTTTTTTCGAGCATAAATACATTTTTATAACTTTTTTCTTATCACTAAAATGGTCACCAAATGGTCATGTTTGTGCATTATGTGAGAGGCATGGAAGTAGGTATTCAAGATTAAAGATTTGGATGGAAAAAATACGTTATGTGAGAGCTTAGAGCTAATGCTGCAGATTGTGAGTAAAGTACAAAGGAAGTATATGTAGTTTTATGAGTTTTGCATACAGATAACAGTACCCTGTGCATGATCCATATATGAAAGTTTAGTCTAATGATAGGATTGAATGGAGGGTCTACGATTTAAAAATTCTGTGCTGGGCATGACTTTTTGAAAGCGTTTTCACCCTTATAGTATTCCAGTATTTTTGATGCTTTGCTAACTGAATAATAGTTTTCTTTCTGCTGTTCCACTTGGACTATATCATTGGTACAATTCAGGAAATCACAATGTTGATCAAATCATCCAGCGTATCTTTGGCATGTGACTGGCTGCTATCGTGTGTCTTTTTCATATGGGCTGAAATTAAAGTAGAGTTCGAAAAGAGTTTTCATTTCCGATGATTGTAAAAGGAAGTGTCTCAAATACTTTTAAACTTGATGTGAGTGACAAAACGTTCCTGGCACAGATCGCACTTGTAGTAGGTGTTGCCCGTGTGAACGCGTTGATGCAGACGCAGAGACTTCTCAAACAGATAGGCCCGTCCGCAGGTCTCGCACTTGAAGTTCTTTTCAAGTACTGAAAGAAAAGTAAAAAAGAAATTATAACGAGAAAGAAGGGCTATTTTCGTCACGCCGAAGATCATATACCCTTGCAAGCCCAACCTTTTCATATTGCTCATAGTGCATTGCCCGTATCTACGAAGCACACGGAAAATAGTTAATGCCGAGTTCGGTCAAGATATCTTGATAAACCAAAAAGGTTTTTAATCAAAAACCTAGTTTTCGACCGATCGTTCCTATGGCAGCTATATGATAAAGTGGTCCGATCTTAATAAGATTTTGCATATATATGAGGAGCATAGAAAAACTAATAAATGCCGAGTTTGGTCAAATTATCTTGATAAACGAAAACGTTTTTTATACTAGAACCTAGTTTTCGACCGATCGTTCCTATGGCAGCTATATGATAAAGTGGTCCGATCTTAATAAGATTTTGCATATATATGAGGAGCATAGAAAAACTAATAAATGCCGAGTTTGGTCAAGATATCTTGATAAACGAAAACGTTTTTTATACTAGAACCTAGTTTTCGACCGATCGTTCCTATGGCAGCTATATGATAAAGTGGTCCGATCCAGCTGGTTCTGACATATGTACTGCGTGGAACAGAAAGAGGGACTTCTGTAAAGTTTCATAAAGATATATACTTTATGGGGTCGGAGATGTCTCCTTCTATGCGTTACACATAGAAGGTAAAAAAATGCGCGCCGAATGCCTCGCTTTTAAAACTATTTTTTGGTTCATATCCAATGTCATTTTGTTTTCGAAAACTATATAATTTAGCTTTCCGTATTTCTTATTTATCAAGTTTGGCCTATTGAATATATTAAGAGCAACTAAACTATCGTTAGAGTTTTGACAGATACTAACTTCTATGACTAAACTGGCTAAAAGGGACCACTCACCCTCATGACTGCGCATATGCTGGGTGAGCACATATTTGAGGGCAAACGCCTTGCCGCAGACATCGCACACATTGGGCTTCTCATTGGCGTGCGTCTTCATGTGCCACTTCAGGTCCTGGGCGCGCTTGTAGCGCTTGGAGCAGTGCGGGCAGGCATGCAGCCGGTCAGCGGAATGGACAGCCATGTGCCGCTCCAGGGCGGACTTCATGTTGAAACGTTGCGTGCAGCTGGCGCACTGGAAGAGGCCCGTATACTGTCGCTCCCGTTTGCACTGGAGCACGCGTTTATTATTCGCAATTATCGGCGTGGAGGGTTCGCGCTGCACATGCTCAACGCTCATGTGCTGGATGAGCTCCTGTTCGGTGTCGAACTCCTGGCGACAGGACTGAAACATGCATTCGCTGCGCTCCTGATGCGTCAGATTTTCCGTGTGCCGCTCCAGCATGTGCAAGCGCTTTTCCGCATAGGAGCCAAAAACTTGTTGAAGAAGATCAAAAAGGGAAAATAAAACTTTTAGTTTGGCGAGATAAATGATTAAACATGTAAAACTATTATTGGGGATAATTGAATTGAGTAATAATTGCTTGCATGCGGCGCTCCAGCGGGGTTTGGGTGTGGACTTTATTAATTATGCAAGGTGTTTTTTATTTAATTAATTTAATAACTAATTGTACAATAAGTTTGTTGGCATGCTTCTTCTGTTTTTTTTTTTTTTTTTTTTTTTGTCTAATAGATGTATTTAAAAAAAGCTGAGCCATGTTTACCCTTAGTTTGCAAATAACTTGACTAACACACAATAAAAAGCAGCATTTGACTTCTTCAGAGTTTTTTGAGCAAATCTTAAAGCTTTTGCGATGAATGTTTTGATGATGCGACAAATGTTTGGCATTAATGAGTTATTATTATATTTAAATGTTAACTTTCGTTGTGTGAGCTCGACTTGTTTTGAGTTTTTATCAATGTCTTATGCAAATCTCAATCCGATTTTAAGCTCACAAAACGAAAGAACTTTATTATATTTGAGCACTTAAAACACAATTTAGAAATCTTCTAGAAGCTGTCAAGGGTGGACATCTCAAATAACAATAATTTTAACTTAAACGTACAATATTTTACTTGTACAAAACAAATTTGAAAAGTTGACAATTTAAAGTAAAAGTATGCCAAATTATTTTCAAATTTATTATTATTTTTATTAATGTCAATAAGGGAACAGCATTTAGCTTTAAATTAGTCCATGTATTATAATATACCAAATGAAACTTGAGTAACATCTTTGACAGCAACTGATTGATTGTCTAAATTAGGCTAAAGTGCCTTGCATCTGTCCAGATCAACTTACCCTCCGTGCAGTTGGCGCATTTGAAAGGCTTCTCCCCGCCATGCTGTCGATAGATGTGCCAACGTAGGGTTTTAACGTGTATGAAAGCTGTTAAACGATATTAAATAAATAATTAACCTTAAATAATAATAATATATAATTCCATAAAAACACATAAGACTGTCCCTAGTGACTGAATGACTGGCTTTTTGTTTTTCGTCCCATTGGCTTCAATCTCAATTTACATCTATGTAAAATGAGAGTTAAAACGTAACTCGTTACGCGATTCTTAAACTTTAAAGATAAAAACTTAGCCCGCTCGAGTCTGAGTAACAGCCGATGTGTATGTTATTTCTCCCTGACCAGGCTGACCTTACTATGCGATTCTCATTGAATTTAAGTAAGCCTTACAGGCTTTTATGCTTTGATTTTAGATGTTTTATTAACATGTTGTTTTGGTTATCTTAAAATCTATTCTCCTACTTCCCTCCCTCCAACCTGATCTATACTTCTTATGATCTTTTGGTGCATGTATGTTTAAAAGAGCATATCCCTGCTACTATCAGATGAGAGTATATACGTTCGTATATAAAAACATATATTAAAGTAATTCAGACCTGGTCATGGCTTATTGTCCAGTATATATTATTAAACTGTAAGCAGGCGACCCACCTTTACCACAGAAGCCGCAGTATTCGCTCTTGCGGGGGCCCGTTGAGTGCGTCGCCTCGTGACATTTGAGATGTCGTTGGTTGATGAACAGCCTGTCGCAGCCGCTGTGGCGACATCTGAGCTGGCGCTCCGGATTGTGCCAGTTCATGTGGTAGTGCAGGCTTTTGCGCGTAAAGAAACGTTTCTCGCACAGGCTGCACTCGAAATCCGTTTCCGAGTGATATTTTTCAATATGATGCTCGAGATTATGACGATCGCCGTACTTTTTGCCGCACACCTCACAGGTGTGATGCTTTACCACATGCACGCTCTTCATGTGCACGGTACGCGATGCGGCATCTTGGAAGCACTCCGTGCACTCCGGACAGTTGTAGGGCTGATCCGGATCGTGTGCGTTGCTGATGTGCTCTAGTAATAGGTGCTGCAGCTCATAGCTTTCCTGTGGCTTGTGACAAAATTTACAAGCATAGCTTATGTTTAATGTGCTGTAATCTGAAGCTAAATCGGTCTCCTCATCTGGTTGTAAAGATTCAGATTCGTTGATGCTAATCGTTTCCACAAAGATTTCTATGGGTGTTTCGGTGTTGTCCTCAATATTGGCAGTGTTTTTTTGTGTTGTTGTCGTTGTTTCTGTTTCTATTTCGGTCGCCGCTTCTATTTCAACCACATCCTCCTCAATATTGTCCTCGTCGTTTTTATCGTAGAGCGAATTTGCATCGATTTTATCAAAAATATTCGACAACTTTAACTGTGCGTCCTGGCAGGCCATGCGAAATGTGTATATGGAGCAGAATTTTGTAAAGCAATCGCTGCAAATTTTTTGCGGCAGTCCATCGTTTGGTGAGATCTAAAAATAATGCAAAAAAGTTAGCTAAAGTTATTTTTTACCATACATTTTTAAAAGCCTATAGGAATACAAAGTATGTAAATTATATTAATACAGCACACATCACTGCACGAACCACGCTCGTATTTCTCTCAATGTATTTGTTAATCAAATCAATTATTTACCATACATTTGAAAGAACAGTTATATATTGCATATCGATAAAGCACACATACACATGCCGTGATCAGGCACGCACACACTCTCATTGCAATCGCTTATTTGAACGAATATTTACGTTACATTTGCAAAAACCGATAAATGAATGTTATCGATGACGAATACGCGCCGTTGCACGATCAAAAGCTTAATTAAAATGCAACGCACAAACTTTCACAAATTGCATTTTCCATGATGTTTTCTTTTGCTTCTTTTTTGATGCATTTGCAGCGTAGACTCACCTGTAACTTCCAGTTGACAAACTCCAGGCGGATTTGCGCCATCTCGCTCTGCCAACGCGTTGGATGGAACATGTCCAGCCAATAGTTGTTGCCATTTTCGAAATCGCACCTTGCACAAGTGCGACACGTTTCCATGGCTGCAGCAATAAACAAACTGAGCCGTCAACATCAATCCGTGACGCCCAGGTCCAAATTGCAATAGTCAGCAGACCTAAAAGCATGCACACAATAGTACCGTACATATGTACATACATACATATGTATGTAAATGGTTGCATGTACATATGTACTTATGGGTTTGTTTTCGTGCCCATGCAAAGTTATGCAACTTCAGAAATAACTCCAAAACATACAACCGCACACATACAACTTATAAACTTGGCCACAGCTGGCATCGGCTGCCGACATCTGTTCCATATGCAACTTTATGCCAAAGTTAAGCAATTGGATGCTGCCTAACTGTGCCATGCGAACCTGGGCCACTCGAAAAAAATTTGTGCCTGTACACCAATTGAGGGGAGCAGCAATCGGGATGCTTTAGCCACATCCTGAGCAATTCGAGATGTTGTCTGTGCCACACTCCCGCCTGAACTGACCTTCAATGTGTGCTTAAGCCATTCCGTGTAGAGATTGAATTCCCACACACAAGCACGTACACACACACACACACACACACACACATACACTCGCCCACAGAATTGCAACGGGCGCATGTGTCGGTGTTGGCCAACCCCAGCTTTTTGCCCCGCTCAGCTGATTTGATTTGTTTGTGTACTTGCGCAAAAGCCAGCAAAAGCTTTAATAATTTGCAAAACAAGAGAAACGTTTCGGTCAAGAGGTTTGAGAGGCTTGAGGGGTAAACATAAACATTTGCCTACCAACAATGCTGTACCACTGTGCTCTCCCATTGGCCACATACCACAAAAGCTTTTTAACTCTAACGGTCGATAAAATTCGATATTTGTTCGCGAGAGCTTTTATGGTGAAGTTTTGTTAACTCTGCATAGAAGATCTCTTGAGCCCATAAAGTATGCATATTCTCGAACAGTTCCAGTTCCATTTGCCTTGCTCTTTCATTAAAATTTTGAAGTTATATAACTTATATCTTTCCAAAACGAAAGCGTGTTATTATTGTTTCACTTAATCGTAGTTTATTCTTAATTATATACAGAAGCATATACATACATATATATAGATATATATATATTTCTAACTAAACACTTACAATAGGCAGAAATGAAGAATGCCGCCAGCAGTTCGAAGATTTCATACTAACTGGGCGGCAAAATACCCAAAGACCGTAAACACAACTTGGCCGCACTCAGTTTGGCTTCCTTTTTGCTGTTGCAGCCCTGGGCGGGCGTATATGTCTGTCCATTGATCTCCACGGAGAAGCGAAACATGCGGCTATGCGATGGACCTGAATCGTCCCTTAGCGTATATTGCGGTGGCGTCCATTTGTTCTTCGATGTCAGTTCGTTGAGCACACAAACCGGATGCTTGTCGTGGGCGGTGAGCGCAGCCTGGGCGATATTCGTAGCACTTGTGTTTTTGGGCGGACGTGCGCCCTGGGCGCGAGCCGGTTGCTGTTTTAGATCTTCGCGGGAGACTAGGCCACGCTTGTCCAGCTTGACCGTCAACTGCAGCGGCTGCAGTGAGCCGGTCTTGGTGCGTCCCAAACCCTCGCCCGGCTTCCAGCCCATTTTCTGCAATAGAGCCATGCCCATGCCGCCCGTAACGGGCTTGTTCGAAGTCAGCTGATCCCGGCGCGCCCACAACTGCGGCCCGCTGTTCAGCTCATGCACCTTCATTACCTGAGCACCAGTGCTGCCCGTAAACTGGCCGGGCAAAAATTTTGAGGAGGCCCAGGAAGACATGTCCCGCTGCGCATTGTACATCATTTTCAGCGCCTCCGAATCGGCAGGATTATCCTGTTGAGCGTTTAATTTATTAGCTGTGATTGCAACTATTGGATTAAAGCTACCAGCTGCTTACCTGCAGGCGTCGTATGGCACTCAAACGCTGTGTAATAATGCTGGACACATCCATGCTCGGCGCCATGGCCTGCGGAAATATGGAAGCACTCGGCGCGGCTAGTGCTGTGGATGGTATGGGTACTTCGGGCACAAAAGGCACTGGCGCCCTGGGAGCCGGCTGCGGCTTCGGGACAACTGCCGTCGACGGAACAGGAGCAGATGCTGGAGGAGGCACGGGCAGCGGCACGGGCAGTGGCAGCATTGCGCTGCTCTGTTGGCTATTGCTTTCGACTGTGCCGGCGACGGCATCCGGCTGATTAGTTGCAGACTTAAAGGCGGGCTCCTGCTGCTCCTGCTGCGGTATAGTCTTGGCAAAGACATTGCGCTGCACATCTTTGAAAATGTTAGTGGCCTGTTTGGCCGGCGGCAGTGTAGGCAGCGGTGACAGTAAGTCCTTTGGCTCTACAGGCACCCACACCTCGGACATGCGATGCACCTGACCGGAGGAGACAGGAAATTGCATGGTGATGGCCTTGGTCTGCTCATCGCGACGTGTGGACGGCACTATTGGAGTGGAGTTGCGTATGTGCATGACAATAGGCTCGCGCTCCTTTAGCTGAAACGGATGATGGAAAGCCTTGGCATTGCCGTTCTTATCCACATCCGAATCTTCGTCGGAACTAAAATCGGACAGCATTTCGCCGTTGGAGATCTTCTTGCAGAAATCTGTTAGATCCTGCACGGTGCGTCCACCGTAGCGCATCTTAAGCAGCACCTTATCCTTCACCTCTGGCGTCATCTCGGCCACTCCGGCCATGTTGCCACGCTTAAACATGCTGATTGCATTGCGCCGCGCGATCTCCAGCAAACGCTTCTTATCGATTCCCAAATCTCGGGAACGAGAGCGGGAACGGGAACGCGTTCGCTGCCTGCCGCTCTGGTGACGAGTGTTGGCGCTGTGGCGCTTATTATCGCTCGGTTCCGGCTTGGCGGCGCCATAGAAACTACGTCGTTCGTTGGCCTTCTCCCGCAGATATGTCTCCTCATCGGACAACGACAATTCGTCAGACTCGCGCCGTTCTACCTTGACCTTTGAGGATCTGTTGTTGTTATTGTTGTTGTTGGCCTTGGAACGCGCATGTTTGTCCTCGTGGTAGCCGTTATAGAAGCTATTGTGACCACGTTCACGCTCACGCTCACGTTCGCGATCTCTCTCCCTCTCCCGTTCCCGCTCCCGCTCGCGTGCTCGTTCCCTCTCCCGTTCATCACTTTGTTCTGGCTCTACTACTGTTTCCTTCTTGGCCGGCACAGGCGCCTTATCCTCACCCGCTGGCGCGTGTCTTTTGCGGTTTTCCGTCCGTTCCTCCGCCTTGACTGTTGCCATACTTGTCCTTTCCTTAGACTTTTCGCGATCTTTGTCCTTGAGCTTGTCCTTGCTGTCCTTATGTTTGTGCTTGTGCTTCTTCCGCTTATGCTTGTGCTTGGACTTTCCCTCAGCGGGCGCCACATCCGTATCGGTGCATTCCCCATCGGATCTGGTCGGCTTGATACGCGACTTTTTCTTTTTCTCCTTTTTTGATTTCTTGTGTTTCCTCAACAGATTCTTGTCGTCCAGCAGCTCCACGGGCGGCGCCGCATTGAACACGCTAAATAGTTCGGCGAGTATTTCATTGGAGGATTTAACTGGGGCTATTTGCTTTTTATCGTCTTGCGACGAGTCGTTGCTGTTGCTCGCGTCGCTGTCGGTGCCCGATGCCGTTGGGGGCGTGGTACTTTCAGTTTTGACCTTCGCATTTATTGCGACAAGCTTCGCCTCGATCTCTGCGTCAATCTTCTCACGTTTCACCATGACGGACAGTGGTACATCTCCTGCGGGCGTTGATTGTTGTGGCTGCTGCTCCAGCGTGCTGGCGCTCTCCGTATTTTCGGTCATTATCGCATCGGCGTCATCTGGTAGCGTTTATGAAAATGCATGCACATCGAGCTACATGCAGCGAATATATTTTATATGTGCACATATACAGAAATTGTTCAGTTTTTGCACGCCTAAATCATATCAATCGATAGATTTGATGGCCAAAATATTACAAAAATTATATTGCACATACCTAATAGTGATGTTACAATAACGATAAATTCTTTGCAGCTATGTAGCTGTAAGTTGACAGCCCTGTCAATTTGAAGCGCAGCCAACTTTAGTCACGTCGCTGTCACGAATTGCAATTTTTATATCAAAAAAAAAAAGAAAAGGTTTAATCACTATATCATAGGCCTGTACGGTGTCAGTCCAGTTATAATTACGGAGAACACTAGCTGAAAATGTAAGTGAAAATTTCGTCAGCTCTATTTTACAATGGTGATTCGTACACCTGGCTGTAAATTGGCAACGTTTTTAAACGCCATTTCTTTTTATTTTTTTCCTCTTCGCCTGGTGGCTTTGCCCACCTCCTCCTCCTCCTTCTCTTCTGCCACTGTCATTGTCATCGTGCTGCCCGTGCTGCTCTGCCATGCAACTGTGTTGGTTCTCTCGATGTCGATTTTGTTGGAACTAACGAACGGACGTCTGTCTACGCGCTGCTCTCTGCCATGCCCGTGCTCTGGCCTTATGATTGTGTCGGTATTTGTCTGTGTGTATGTGCCTTTGTATGTGGTTAAATTTTCGTTGCGCGTGTAATTGAAATAACTGAAGCAGAAGTGGACAACGAATAAAATATAAAAGCCACGAACTTATTTAGAAATTTAACAGGAAAGGCATTTCAATTTTGATTGCAAGTTGTTGAAAGTCGCATACATATATACGCATATACACACATAAACAGTGAAAATGACATCGCTGGATCAAAATCGCTTGCAAAACTTTAAAAACAAAGGAAAGGATCAAGATGTATGTTGCGCTCATCTATTAGTTTCCATTTATAATTTGAAATTAATTAATTATCAACATTATTAACAGGAGATGCGTCGTCGCCGCAATGAAGTTACCGTGGAATTGCGCAAAAACAAGCGCGACGAAACAATTCTAAAGCGTCGCAATGTGCCCAACCTGGACTCCAACACAGATGAGGATGAGCAATTGCCCAACTCGATCAATCTCAAGAAACTTGCTCAGGCCGCCGCCGATCCATCGAAACCGGATCAACAGTTGGCCGCCGTTCAAGCGGCCCGCAAATTGCTATCATCGGACAAAAATCCACCCATTAATGATCTGATCAACAGCGATATATTGCCCATACTGGTTGAATGCCTGAAGCAACATAATCACACAATGCTCCAGTTTGAGGCCGCATGGGCATTGACCAACATTGCATCAGGGACTTCCGATCAAACCAATCAGGTGAGCTGTCGATTTCCTTCTACGCAATAACATTACAGAATTTAGCATATTGTGCTGCCATTAAGTAAGCTTATGTTTCCGTTTGTTCCTATAAAACTTATATATTGATAATTTAGTAGTTTGATGTTGGCTCATACCTGGAAGAGCTTAGAATTATCAAGCTTCAGCCATATATCACAATAGGATATCAGTAAAAGTCGGATCTATGCAAGGTTTCATGAATATAGCTTGGCAAACAAATCTCTTAATGCTGTTTAAGAATATCTGTATATACTTTATGAGCTCAGTAATGTGTCCTTCGATGAGTTACACGTCTTGTTAGCGGTATAAACACATTTAGAGGGCATCGAAAATTCCACAAGTTGTGTGCTTAAGAAATACAAACATTTATATATACAGTTACCTATTTACTCATATATTTATATATATAATACATATTGCTGATATAGCTATCAAAAAACCAAATGAATAATCACATTTGTCAGCAGTTGAAAATTCGCATCTATTATATTTGTCTCAATATTTTGTTTTTTGCAGGTGGTTGCTGCAGGTGCTGTGCCGCTCTTCCTTCAATTACTGAACTCACCCGCTCCGAATGTCTGCGAACAAGCCGTATGGGCGCTGGGCAATATCATTGGCGATGGACCCTTGTTGCGCGATTTTGTTATTAAGCTTGGCGTTGTGCAGCCGCTGCTGTCGTTCATTAAGCCCGATATACCCATATCTTTCTTACGTAATGTCACCTGGGTGATTGTGAATTTGTGCAGAAACAAGGATCCGCCGCCACCAGCTGCCACAATACACGAAATCCTGCCTGCACTCAATGTGCTGATCCATCACACTGACACAAACATCTTGGTCGATACGGTTTGGGCCATCAGTTATTTGACCGATGGCGGCAACGAGCAAATCCAAATGGTCATCGATAGCGGTGTGGTGCCCAAGCTGATACCCCTGCTGGGCAACAGCGAGGTTAAGGTACAGACGGCAGCATTGCGTGCGGTGGGCAACATTGTAACCGGATCGGATGAGCAGACACAGGTGGTACTCAATTACGATGCACTGTCGTATTTCCCAGCGCTGCTGTCGCATCCAAAGGAAAAGATACGCAAGGAAGCTGTCTGGTTTCTATCGAACATCACCGCCGGCAACGAATCCCAGGTGCAGGCTGTCATCAATGTTGGCCTGCTGCCGAAAATCATTGACAACCTGAGCAAGGGCGAATTCCAGACACAGAAAGAGGCGGCTTGGGCCATAAGTAATCTAACCATTAGCGGCAGACCCGAGCAAGTGTTTACATTAATCAAGGAGGGTGTCATACCGCCATTCTGCGATCTGCTCTCGTGCCAGGACACACAAGTGATCAATGTAAGCTAATCTAATAAGCAATACAACAGACATCTAGTATTTACTAATGCTGATTTTTGCAGGTTGTGCTCGATGGTCTCAACAATATGCTCAAAGTGGCCGCATCACATGTTGAGGAGGTTGCCAATTTGATTGAGGAATGCGAAGGACTCGCCAAAATTGAACGTCTGCAAAACCATGAGAATATTGAGATCTACAAGCTGGCATACGAAATAATCGAGAAATACTTTACAGAGGTAGGACATTTAACTTGTAGCTGCTTCAGCTAAATATTAACCCCTCTCCACTTGGCATTTACAGGGCGAACAATCTAACCTGGCACCGACTTCTGATGGCACAGAATACAACTTTGATCCGAATACAGACAAACTACCAATGAACTCGTTCAACTTCTAATACCAATGGCTGAGAGCATTAACGTATACACGCAAACAAACACACGCACTTCTGATTTGGTGTATACTCTATTGAAAGCATAAAGCAATACGAATTCGAGCGATACTCTGTGCCCAATTACCAACAAAAAAAACCAACAGCCACACACTGACAGCAAAAAAAAAAGAAAAGGGAAAATAATTATGCACATTCTATATGACAGCTTGGTTATATTATACAATAACAATTACACACACACACACGAACTAAATCGTTGCAGCAAAACAGTTTCTTTTAAAATAATTTTTTGTGTTTTCAAACATACATAACTCTATGTATGTCCACATATAACAAAATAAGAAGAAAAAATTATTATAATTTGTTAAACTTTGTCTGATGCATGTTGCAATAGCGAAATCCTTTTTTTTTAGATTATTTATGTTTCCATTCAATTGAATAAGTTTAAAATTCATCATATGTCATTCAATTTTAAGTATATACTTCTTCAAACGGGCTGTAAAGGCGCAAACGAAATATTGCAACTGCAACATATGTGCTAAAACAAAGCAAAAATAACAATAACAAACAAAAAATTACACAGGAATGATAAAATTTGTAGAACTATTTGATTTGTAATGAATAATTTTAATGACATGTACGCCTTTGATTTGTAATTGAAATTACATATACATTTCTAACATGAAAAACGATAAAAAAAAAAAAAAAACACGGACATACTCTCCAGTTTTATTTACATTTGCAGGAAAATTCTAAACATCCACCTGATGTGTGCAGTCTAAAAAAAAATATAAAAAAAACACTTGTGTTTATTTGTCTGCGGCTTTAAGGTGGGGCGAACAGCTAATCAAGTTACAGAAGATGTACATACATACATGCATACACGTGTATATACGCACACGCATAAACGTACATACGGTATGTGTTGATGCGCAATAGGCGCTCCAAAATGTATATATATTTCATTTGTTTTGCCACACTGTGCTGAGAGTTGATTGCTTGCTTTGTATGTGTGAATCACACGATGTGTATACATATTCCAATTTGATAGAGGCTGTGCAACGCACACATATATACATAGCATTAGGGTGAGCCTTGCCGACACGATAAGTGTTGGGTAGTTAATCCATCAACCAGCTTAGGCCAAACAATTATCGATGGCTATACAAAAATGTTCTAAAACACCAAGATAATATCGATTGATCTTGAAGTAATGTAGTTTTCGATAGTTCGAGTTTTTTTTCATTTTTCATTTTGTATGAATTTTTGAAAGCTTTCCGAAGCTTTATTTAAAAGCATTTGTGAGTCACAAGACGCTAAATATTATTGCTTAAAACACACTTAATTATTGGAAAATTCTTTAAAAATTGTTTAAAACCTACAACGTATTTACATTGGTTGCAGGGAAAGAATTATAGATTTTGACCAAGCTCATCTAGAAAATGTACGACTTCTAAAGCTCATAGTCCCTAAGTTGGTATAAACTAAAGTGTTTTTTAAGTGTCTTGACCTTTGCGTCATGCATGGCTTCAAATCCAATTTGAGCTGGCTTTTAAATTTTCTATGTCTAAAAAATGATTTGATTTGCTTCTGAAATTGTAGTTTTTTAAATGGATCAAAAAAGCGTTTAATAGCATTTGTCGCTTTTAAGAGTATCACGTGCCAAAGAAAAATCTTTTTGTAGCTATGAATTTTGTCGCAATTTTACATTTTACATAAAATTAGTTTATTAACAGCGTGTTCTAAAGAGATAAACAGATATGTGCTTGGCGAGCAAGTATAAGATTGTCGCGTGATGCAGCCAGAGCAAAAAGCGACACAGCCTGCATTTCAATGTCTATTTTTAGATTAATGTACATGTATTTGTGAATGCATTTAAGTGCGTATTTAGCTGCTTCCGTCAACGGTGCGCCGCGGAAATTGGCGCTGGCATTAAACGATTGTCAAGGCCAAGGACGTTGCGTTTGCCATTTGAGTTGAGAGTTTGACGGGAAAATAGAGCACTCTGAAAGTGGATCGTCAAACCAGTTTTTGTTGTTGTTTTTGTTTTCTTGGAATATTTGGAAAGCAAAAAAAAACTCATGTAATAGCGCTCTCAGCTGTTTTTGCGTGCGTGTGTATAAGTGTGAGCTCTCGCGCCGCCCCCCAAACCCGCTCTCAGATGCACAAAGCGAGAGCAAGAGCGCCGACGCTAATGTTAATCAAGTCAACACGCTTTTGTTATTCACATGGGCCCGCCACTGTATCAATTTAGTACGGGTAAAGCTGTCTGTCCGTACACTAGTCACTGCTCGCGGTTGTCTGAATTGCTGACTTGCTGCCTAAATTCGTCGTTGATTTCGCACAAACAAAATGTCGTCGACCGCCGTACAGCCGCCACCACCCGCACCCGCACCGCCGCCACCACCACCCTCAACAGCTGCTGCCGCTGCTGGAAAGGGCATCCATACAAAGATCTACAATGGCATGATTGGTGTCTGCGACAAATTTGTGCCAGCTAAAATGCGGCCACTTTGGATGCATCCTGCAGGTGGGCAAAATATAACATCAACAAAAACTTAATGAAATATACCACGTGTCGCATTTGCTTAACATCAAACCGTTTTTAGGTCCAAAAACGATTTTCTTCTGGGCACCAATTTTCAAATGGGTAAGTTACCTATCAGCCAGACTGACGGACAGCCTGTTACATAATTTCGACTGCGTGACCTTCGCTAATTTTCATTATCTCTGTCTGCTGCTGATATACAAAATCTAAATGACATTAATACACAAATCTGCGAGAGTGTGCGAATTGCTTTATATGATTATTTGTTTATTCGAGCAGAGTAAACTCGTTGGGTGTTGTTTTAGACAGCTGCCCGTTCAGAGAGCGCACGCGATAAGTCTACATTAGGGTATTTTAGTGTGTGTGTGTGTGTGTATGTGTGGTTGTATGTGTTGGAACTGTTATTGCTTTATTAGTATTTATTTATATTTATTTTATTGCACGCGCCAAAATGACGATAGCTTAAGCTAACGCTGTAAACGCAACTACTAATGTTAATTAACATAAATATGTTTACGTTTCAATTTTTATTATTTACGTTTTTATAGGGTCTAGTCGCCGCTGGACTTAGTGATTTGGCCCGTCCTGCGGACACCATTTCCGTTTCTGCATGCGGTGCACTGGCTGCCACGGGCATTATCTGGTCACGTTATTCGCTGGTGATTATACCCAAAAATTACAGTTTGTTTGCCGTCAATTTGTTTGTGGGCCTAACGCAATTGGTACAACTGGGACGTGCATATAACTATCAGTTGGAGCAGGAAAAGCTGAAGAAGGAGCAGAGCGAAAAGCCAGCGATAACTCAATGAACCACTGCACAAAATTGACCCTTGGATGTGAACACGCACACCATATAACACAACAGACGCATATCGAACCACTGCGTTTTATATTAAGTTGTTTAAGTTTTCAGCGACTGACCATTTTTAATTGGTGGTTTATTGTTGCCTTACAAAACGTGATTCGTATTACTTAAGTTTGTAAATGTTGGAGGCTTCGCGTATGTTTGTAATTACTCGTAGCATTAATAGACTTTTTGTGATTTTTGTCAAGAAAAAAGAGAAATAAACAAATACATTCTCAGGACTGTAGAAGGTAATGTAAAATAAACGAGCTTTTAAGTTGAATCGAGGCGCGCTTGAGCCGCCCGATAAGTATCGATAACAAATGAGTACTTTGGCCGTGGTGTGTGGTATAAACTCTACACAATGCTGTCAACAGCTGTTCACGCAAATAAAATATTTGCAATTTGATTCGCTTAGTAAAAAACTAGCTTCAATTATGAATTTAATAAGTGGTATTAAATTGTACATTGAAAAGATGTGCACAGAGTCTGGACCGGGCATGAAAATTATATTGCTAGACAAGGAGACGGTATTAAGAAGCCCAATTTCAATGTGACACATTTTTCACTGCCAACTTTTTAAATTTTTTTAGACAAGCATAATTTCTATGGCCTTTAGCCAATCGGACATGTTACAACGCGAGGTCTATCTCTTCGAACGCTTGGATTCCGGCCGTTCCAACGAACGTTTGAAGTATCTTAAGTGCATTGTTTTCATACGCCCCACAAAGCAAAACATCCAGCTGTTGGCCAATGAGCTACGCAATCCGAAATATAGCGCCTATTTTATATGTAAGTGTGCTATAACAGTTGCCAAAGATTGCCTGATAACGTAAATTAATCCTGTCCATATAGACTTCAGCAACATTATACCACGCACTGATATCAAATACCTTGCCGAATGCGATGAGTCAGAGTCGGTGCGCGAAGTGAAGGAATTGTATGCGGACTATTTGTGCGTTAATCCCAATTTATTTTCCATAAACATGCCGAATTGCATGACAAACCTTAACTGGCTGCCCGATGCATTGACCCGCAGCGTGCAGGGCATTACGGCCGTGCTGCTGTCGCTAAAACTGAATCCGGTCATACGCTATCGCGCCGGCTCGCAGGTGGCGCAGCTGCTGGCCAAGCTGATCTACGATCAAACGACCAAGGAATCATCGCTATTCGATTTTCGCGGCAATGTGGATGGCTCTGCGCCGCCTCTGCTCTTGCTGCTGGATCGCAGGGATGATCCAGTGACGCCCTTGCTGCATCAGTGGTCGTATCAGGCCATGGTGCATGAGCTACTCAATATACGCAACAATCGAGTCGACTTGTCCGAGCGTCCCAATGTGCCCAAAGAGTTCAAGGAGCTGGTGCTATCCGGTGATCAGGATGAGTTCTATGGCAGCAACATGTATGCAAACTATGGTGAAATCGGCTCCACAATTAAACAGCTAATGGAGGAGTTTCAGCGCAAGGCAAACGATCACAAAAAAGTCGAGAGCATAGCCGATATGAAGAACTTCATTGATTCCTATCCGCAGTTCAAGAAAATGTCGGGCACCGTACAAAAGCATTTGTGCGTCATGGGCGAATTGTCCAGCATATCCAATAAGCGTAATCTGTTCGAAGTATCCGAACTGGAGCAGGAGATTGCCTGCAAGGCGGAGCATTCGGCACAGCTGCAGCGCATCAAGAAACTGATAGCCGACGAGCGCGTCAACGTTGATGATGCCATCAAACTGGTGGCACTGTATGCATTGCGCTACGAGCGCCATGCGAATTGCGATACATCCGGTCTCCTGCAGATTATCAAGACACGCGGCGGTAACACACAAATTGTGCCCGCTTTGATTGAGTATGCGGGCATGCATGTGCGTCAGGGCGATTTATTTAATATGGTGCGCATCACGGATGCCGTCAAGTTGACAAGGATTCTGATCAAGGGCCTCAAGGGTGTGGAGAATGTGTTCACACAGCACACGCCGCTGCTGAAGGAGACACTGGATGATGTCTTCAAAGGCCGCGAGCTGGAACCCGTTTATCCAGCCATCAATTCGGAGCTTGTGCCATACCGAAGGCCACCACAGGAGGTGGTTGTCTTTATCATCGGTGGCGCCACCTACGAGGAGGCGCTCACGGTACACCAGCTCAATAATGCCGGATATAGGGTGATCCTAGGCGGCACCACCATACACAATTCCCAGAGCTTCATCAACGAAGTGCTGGCGGCCACAAGTGGCACCCAATTCAAACATACCAAATCCATGCTTAAATATTGCTCCCCAGATAACATATAAAAGCCCGAGCTGATTCCTTAAAAAGAACTATTGCTATTGTTAACTATTTATGTGTAATCTAAACCATTTATTATATTTTTAATTCTTTGCTAAATACTATGTAAAAAATATATGTAACATACTTTATATATACATGAACAGATATATACATAAACAAATTATACAATCAAATTCAAATGTAAACAACTTCAGGTGTAAAGAATCAGGCATGCATTATGGAAAGTAAATATGCCAAGGGTTCTCCACAGCCATGACAACGGTTGCGCCGGCTACCCAATGCACCTGCAAAATCGAATCATAAATAACAGTTATTGTGAAAATTAAGCTAGCCATGTCCAGCAACTATTTCAACGAGATCTGGCATCAGGCGCAGCATGAATGCGAGCAACTGGCCATTATCGACTACGAGCGACAGCACCAGAATGTGGACACCACGGTGGCCACCATAAGCGGTGTTACTGGTGTCATTACCAGCGCCGTGGCCGCTGCGGCCGAATCTAAAGCCCTGCTGCAGGCCAGCCTCTACGAGTTCTATCTGCGCTACATATGCCTGAGCAATCGCCTGGAGGAAGTCTATGATAATGCAAGTATCAGGGTTTAATACTCAAGTAATCTTTAAAAAAAAAACCAATTCAGATGATTCAAGAAAAAGGAAAGGAAAATGTCAATGGAGATGTTTTTTAGATATTTTCGTAGGTCATTTATGCGCCTGGGAATCTCCCAAATACATTAAAGAAGAATCTATATCCTTTCTTTAATAGTTCATTTAAGTTAAGTTCATCTCCTTCTCCCGGGTTCCCCATTTCTTGCATCGCAGATGATTCAACCCCAGAAACGTGAATTGGTGCGCAAGCTGTTGGACGCTTGCCTGGGCCGTGTCGTTGAACTGAAACATGATCTGGTTAACATTGATCTCATGGAGTTTAGCTATAATGACGAAGTGGTGGAGCGTCTGCGGCTCACACCTATGGAAACGGAACTGCGCATTCCACGCTACTTTCTGCGCGAGCGTGAGCAAGAGCTGGAGTTCCGTAAGCGCACCATGCATGAGCTTCTGATCAAGTTGGGCTGGCTGGAGGAGCATGCCCTGGAAGAGCCGCTCACCGAGATCGAGGCCATACGTCTGCTGCAGATGCACGAGCGTGCGCGTCAGGGTCGCCTCCGCGCGCACTTTATGAAGGAGATACGCAAGGAGAAGGGCAAAATGGAGGATCGGAGCGATAAGGAGCGCAGCGACTCCGGCCTCCTGGCAGCCATGAAGATACAGAAAATGTGGCGCGGCCATACTGCGCGTCGCATCACCCGACGCCGCAAGATGGATGAGATGATACTGATTGGCATGGTTCCGCCCCCAGCGTCAGTGCTTAAGGAACGTGCCGAGAGGGTGGAGCGGCACAACGAGACGGACGTGCGACGCCGGCATGTTGCACAACAAGCCTATGCGGCGCAGTTCGAGGCGCGCCAGGTGGCCATACAGGAGGAGATTAGGCTGAAGCATGGCCCCACCATGAAGGAGGATATTGCCGATGAAATACGCGCCTGGATAAAGGATTGCTATGACAAGACGGGCAAGCTGCCCGATTATCCCTCAGAGGATCAGGGCGGTTCGCTGCACATATTCAGTCGTCCCGGCACTGAGAGCGAGCACAGTCGCTCCTCGGCGCGTTCCTCCAAAGAGTCGCGCAAAACCAAGGATAAATCCAAATCGCCGGCGCGCAGCGGCGATTTGAATGTGAACGAAAATCAGGATGAGGATATGAACTTTCAACCGGCTCCATCGGTTTGCCTGCCCGATATACGTGCGGAAATTGAATAGTAAGCAATCCCAAGAGATTCTAATCCAATCAAAAAATAAATTGTCCATCCACAGCTTCAATGACACCTGGCGCGACAAGGATGAGTCGGGCGTGATTAGCCAGGCGCCCTACGAGGACATGATCTATGCCGAAAAGTATCAGGAAGTAGAGCTGGAATTCCGACGAGCCGTCGACGATGTTATGCGCCAAGAGCTCGAGCTACTCCAGACCATGGTGGGCAAAAAAGTCAAGAAAAGCAACAAGAAGACTCGCCGTTCCGGCAAGAAGAACAAAAAGAAGAAGGAAAAGGATCTGACGCCCGATCGGACTACGGAATCGCTGTACGAAGAGCTGGTCACCAATGGCATTATACGCAAGCATCCCGAACTCAAATTGAAGCAATTTCTGGGCGACAAGGCGCCAACCGCACGCAACGGTACAAATCCCTCTCCGGGTGACATACGCCAGGTGCTTACCGAATACTGCATCCTGCCGCTCGGCTCGGAGGCCATACACAATTGTACGCCACTTATACGCTCTGTACTGCTGGCCGGTCCGCGGGGATCTGGCAAAAAGGCGCTGCTTCATGCCATCTGCACGGAGGTTGGCGCCGTTTTGTTTGACCTAACGCCAGCTAACATTGTTGGCAAATATCCGGGCAAATCTGGATTAATCATGCTTATACATTTGGTGCTTAAAGTGTCCAGGCTCCTACAGCCGGCGGTCATATACATGGGCGATGCAGAACGTCCGTTTATGAAGAAAATACCCAAAACGGATCGAACCGATCCCAAGCGTTTGAAAAAGGATTTGCCCAAGATGATTAAGAATATTGCACCGGAGGATAGGGTTATCTTTATAGGTACCTCCAATTTGCCGTGGGAGGCGGATCAGAAGCTACTGCAGTCTGTGTACAATCGGTTTATATACATTCCACGTCCAGATTATGGCGCCATGTCGCACGCCTGGAAAACGCTGCTCCAGTGAGTATTCGATGTGGCTTACTCTATGGTTGTGTTTAATCCCAATGCCTTGCAGCGAGTACTCTGGCGGCATCTCCAATTTGGACACCAGTGCCATGGCCAAAATATCCGATGGGTATACCATAGGTGCTGTTGATGCTTGCCTACGCGAGGTGATGACCTGCAAGCGGAAGCTTCAGCTGCGTTCACAGCCGTTGACCAATGCAGAGATCATCAATGTGCTCTGGTAGGTATGATGGTTGATCCAGCCAGGCTGTGCTCATCATCTTTATCTAATCCTTGCAGCGCTCGTGATCCCGTTTACCGGGAGGAAGAGGAGGCTTTCGAATCATGGTGGTCTAAAACGCCGCTGGGTCGACGTAGACAACGCTATCTGGAACTGGAAGAGGAACGCCTGCTCGAGGAGCAGGCACAGCAGGCCAAACAGGGCAATGGCAACAAAAAGAAAGGCTTAAATTAAGCTAAACACAGTTTCTGAGCTATCTATTACAATTTTAACTTAAAAATAAAATCCTTATTGCCGCATTTGCAGCGCAGCTCATGAACGGCAAGTTTGAGCATCTCATGGTCCTCCAGCAGTTGCTGCAGCTCCTGTAGCTTATCCTGCAGGAAGAGCTGCTGATCACCAACACACCACAGGAGACTGACATGAAATGAAGGATTCTCATAGAATTGAGCAAGGCGATAGTCACGCATAACCAAGTCCACGGGTCGCAAAAGGGCAGACATTTTGGACCCATAGGCAGCATCAAGCTGCACGGCCAGAAAGGTTCTCGTGCGCTCCTCATTTGTGTAGACTCGGAGCTAGGTCAGAAAATACTTTATACGTCTGTAAACCATTAGCCTTCTGGTACATACCAAATTCAGCGAGCTGCTGAAGCTGTATAGATTCAGAGAATATGCAACTTTAATATACATAAACAGGATAGTTAAAGGATTAAAACTACACACCCAACACAGCTGTGCAACGCCTGCTGCAGCGATCGTTGGAACTCATCAATTTGATGATATTGTAGCACCACAGTTTTGCTCAAGCTCAGATGCAGTGATTCATTGGCCCGCAGCTCCAGGTGCGGGGAAAGTCTCGTTATAGCTTCCATTTGAAAATCCTCCAGCTGCTCGGCACAAGCCAGAACGGGCACATAAACAAAAGTTGCCCAATTGCCGCGCTCATGCTTAAAGCTACGTATGCGCCCGCTATGCAACTCGGGATTATCAAAATCGTCCTCCTGCTCCTCATCTTCGGCAGGTTTTGTTATCTTAGAGCCCAGCAAAGAGGCAGCTGTGGGTAATGCCGGTCTGGCGGGTTTTTAATTAAGGAAACATAGTATATTAAAAGTAATTAACATTACCTCTTTAAACTGATCGGCGCGGAAGCTTTGTTTTCTGTTTCGTCGCTTTCGGAGCTTGAGCTGCTGCCATAATCCACCAGAGCCATCATGCTGATTAAGTTTTCTTTATTTTTTTTTATTTACATGTATTATGCTGTTTTTGCCACCATTTTCTAGAGTAACCATATGTGTAGATAAAACCCGTATTTTGTAGGCAACAAGACATTTCGGCATTTTCTTTGGTATTTTTGTGGAATATTATTTGTTTCAATTTCGGCTATTTTTGAATTTGCTGCGTACGTTCACACTCGCACTGAGTGTCAATCGAAAGTCTCTCTCCAAATCGTCCGGCACATTTAGGCAGATCTATTTATTTTTTGATTAATATTTTTGAGCAATGCAAATGCATGTGCATTGCTAAACGACAGATAAAAGAGTATATTTAGTGACTAGAAATATTAAAAGCACAAAATGCAATTGGGCTCCAAGCTACATGTCTACAAGGGCGAATGGGGACTGCCGTCCATTGATTTCGAATGTATGCGTGCCTTGGTAAGTTCAGTTGCATCATAATCAGCAACTCCTCGCTATCGGCAATATCAATGGGTATATATTTATATATATATTTATATTAATAAACATATTGTCATTTGACAAAATTGTTGACAGTGTCTTCTGCGCTTCACCCGCTGCCCCATGGACATTGAAACAAACACAAACCCGTTGCGTTCGGGCGCTGGAAAATTGCCCTATCTGCAGATTGGCAATGATAAATTTCTTGGATATAAGGAAATCAAACGTGTGCTGGATCTTGAGGTGAACAAAACATAAAGTAGCCGGGTGAATAAACCTGTTGGCTATTTATAGCACGTGCGACAGCTCATACATTTATCTGCATTGATTCCAATTGAGCGCGAAATTCAATTGCTTTTTGTTGTTCTTGTATATTTCAGGGTTATCCGGTCGATGCGCATTTAAACATAAAACAAAAGCACTTGTCCACCACATACTCGAACTGGGTATTCACACAACTGCATGCCTACTACCATTACTTCCTGTACGGTGAACCCCACAACTATGATACAACCACACGTGGCTTGTACGCAAAGCGCACACCATTCCCATTTAATTTCTACTATCCTTCAACTTATCAGCGCGAAGCCACCGACGTAGTCCAGGTGCTGGGTGGTTTCGACGTAAACGATAAGCTGGAAAAGCATGAGGCCGAATATGTAAGTGTATATCCAATAAACCCATCTGTAATGCCATTAAGTTTATATTATATCAATCAGCCAAGCCTTGTCAGCTTGTACGTAAGAGCATAGTCTCCAGTGTGGAAGCTATCCTGGTAAAACTTCGCCTAGATTCGTGCTTTTTCGACTTATGGTCTACCTGTGCGAATACCTATCTTATGTAGGCTTGGGCCATTGGGACAATTGGCCCAACAAAAATTCTTGTGTGATAAATTTCGGGCTTCACATTAGTCCTTATATATAAGACAAAACTGTCCCTGGCCTCGACCTATTATATCATCATAATATTAATTTCATATCTGTTTCCAGCTGACAGCTAATGCCAAAAAGTGTGTTAACCTACTTTCTCGTAAATTGGGACGCAAAGTTTGGTTCTTTGGCGACACCTACAGCGAATTGGACGCCATTGTCTACAGTTATTTGGCGATTATTTATAAAATAACACTGCCCAATAATCCGCTACAGAATCACATAAAAGGCTGTCAAAATCTAGTCAATTTCATTAATCGCATCACCAAGGATATATTCCGCAATGAATGCTACAGTTCCACCAAACTAACCAAAGCCTCCAGCCACCCAGACAATACGATGACGCCGTCGGAGCGCAAATTCTTGGAGACGGAGCTAAATACAAAGATTGTCGCTGGCGTTGGCGCTGTGCTGGCAATGGGCGCATTTGCAGCTTGGCGTGGCATTTACACCCAGGTAGGCATCTACCTATTCTAAAATCTTTTTCCTAACATCCTTTTGCTGCAAGCTCAAGATGAAATATTTTGCTTGACTTCAAAGCTAGCGCTGTAATCAAAAAATAAATAGATCAAATTTAAATTTTGTTGCAACCAAATTTTAAGGTAACTTCAAGTAAAGTTGATATTTTTTGCTCTATGTACATTTTTTACTTGCAGTTAACACGCTCGTCAACGGATTATGACGGCATCGACTATGAGGACGATGAGTTGGAGGAGGTCTTGGATTAACTTCAGCTCTGTACATTTATAATTCTAATCATCGATGTATATTTATAAATATTTCGAAAATGAGTGAAACGGAAGGCGCAGCAATAATTTGTTTTTAAGCAATTCGTTTAAAAAGCACGCATATATATGTATATACGATTTGAAGCTATATAAATTAATAATGCGCCCTCCCAACATTTTTCATTGTTTTTAAAACTATTTACCCTATATGAAATTGTATGTTAAAAAGAAAAACAAGCAGCAACCAAAACGTAATTAAACGTACAACTGACGCTGCTAACGTTAATTGTAACTAGATTGAATTATTCAGTTATTTTAATGATATGAATATATACCCACAGATGCAATGTTGCATATGGTATATACAATAGCTCCCATTTGATATGTGTGTTTTTTGCTTGACTATATTAATGTTTATTAAAAATCTAAGCTAAGTAGTATTAAAATAGTTTTCACATTGATTTTTGCAGAGGAAACGAAAATCAAGCAATTGGTTTACCTCATGAATTGGAAGTGAATATAATAAGTTATACAATATATAGAAGCCGTTATGGAATATCTAAGTGAATGACCAAGCTATTGGCCTTCATGTCTTGAGCGCATCTTGTAGTTTTCGTCGTGCCACGCCCACGCGATCTTCCTGCTTACGTATATCATCTTCGGAGATGATAACCGCATGCATTAGCGGCTGTTCAGGATTCATGAAAGCCATCGCATTCTTGGTTAGCTCCGCCTTTGTGGAGCTCTGGCCATGCACGCCGGCATTCAGCATATGTAGCGCTGTGGCCACCGACTGCAATACGGTCTGTTCATTGACATTGGGTCCGACGGTGCGTATGGTTTTTGGCAGTGTTATGTCGTCCAGTTCCTCGCCATTGTCATGGCAGGCACGCAAGCGCTCCAGACGCTTTTCCCAAAACAGCTGCTTTGGCTTCTCCTGGCCACCGTGCTTGGCATCATGCTTGACCTTGCTGGGCTCGTGATTGCGCACCACGGTCACCGGCTGCTTGAATATGGAGGCAGTCTGTCGTATGGGCGGTACCAGGGAGACATCTGTGCGCAGGGCACGGCTGTAAAAATGGGACTAGCAATTAGACTTCAGCCTTATAGAAGACGTATACAAATTTGGACAAAACATAAGAAATATGAGCGAACATGCAATTACATATTTGTCGAGTAAGAACTATGTAGGAAAATAGAAAATGATAGCAATTATTTACAATTTGGCCAATTGTTGAGATTGTACTAAGAATTTGAGTGGTTAGTTTAACAAAATTAGGTTGATAGGCGCATGCAAGAGCTCGGTCAGCCAAGGACAATCAACTTGGCTATACCTGAATTCAAATTGTTGCTGCTGCTGTTGTTGTTGCTGCTGCTGCTGCTGCTGGCGCAGATTAGCTGCAGATGTTGTCGTCGTTGCTGAAGTCGCTGTTATCGATGCTGCTGGTGTTATCGATGCTGCAATAAACCCACCGCTGCTGTTGTTGTTGCTGAAGCTTTGTGCTTGAGCTCGGCTATATTTACGTTTGAGCGCATTGGCAGCGTTGCCACCTAGGCTAGCGTTACTGATAATGGCGCCCGCTGCGTTGCAGCGATATAGTGATATGGATGGCGAGGGCATTTGCCGTTGTATCTGCATTTTGCCAGTTTGAAAATCAAAATTGCTAACGTCAAACATTTCGGCGCTCAATTGGCGTGCTAATTGCGGTTTGCTTTCAATTCTTTTGCCTGTGGGGCTGTACACATCCAATTGGTGAACGGGGCAGGTATGGTTGAGGGTAGGTAATGTGTGTGGTGTGTGCGTGTGTGTGTGTGCGTATTTGTGTGTGTAGTAAATGTAATAACAAAAAAAGTAGTGAGAGTGAGTTAAACGTATTCGTTATCGCACGTGCACTCGCTGTGTGTATGTATGTGTTTATATTACAATTTACGTTAGTTTCCAGGTTTCACCTTCACCGTGTACCTGTTTAAAGTTCAGCCAAGTAATTCGCTTGGTTACCTGTAGTAGAAAACATCAACGCCCGTGTTACAGCCCGATTTCTTGTGCACTTCCTCGCGCTGCCAGCCCTTTGGTAGTGCGTTGCAATCAACGCGTTTCCTTTCGATTGTGATGCTCGGATTCATTTGCATGCTCCAAATATTTAATTATGTCTGCCCCTTTTGTTTATTTTTTTTACATTTGAAGAGAACGTCTTTTTCGATACTCTTGCTTAGAGAAATATGTACTCACAAGAATAATAGGTGTTAGAAGATTCGCCAGGCGTTGACAGTAGTGGCATCAGTTGCCCATGACGTCACAGTTGCATACGATTATCTATTCTGTGATGATTCAGCTCTATTAACATTCTGTTTTTATTGTACTAAACATAGCAGAAAAATTAAATTTTTGTATCATTCAAAGACAAGTTGGCTACATAGTTTAGTAGATTCGCTAAACTACAACTTTGATTAACGATACCGGCGTAATCTTGTACACGCCAGCATTTTCATACTTTTGTACTCGTTGCTAAAACGACAGTGTTGGAAAATTTTGTAATGGTGAACGCAAATCAGCGGATAAAGAAGAAGATCCAGTCGACGACGTAAGTAATTTTCGTGTGACTAAACTTAATTCCACTTGTGCGGTTATTCGACCATTTCTCAATGATTATAATAATAATGTAATATAGAAGTGCGCAAGGTTTTTCAAACAATTCAAACACGTTATCATCAAACTTTACAGGCTCCTAAACACAAGAGTTTGACAGTCATCGTTTTGGGGCAACAAGAACAAGTGGCAGCTGGAAGCTTTTTAACAAAAAAAAAAAAAACAACTGAAAGAAAAAAGAGGAAAAATGTCTTCATCAGCCATATTTGTGCTGGACGTTAAGGGCAAGGTGTTGATATCCCGTAATTATCGCGGCGACAACATTGACATGGCTGTAATCGATAAATTCATGCCACTGCTCATGGAACGCGAAGAGGAAGGCCTCGTCACGCCCATTCTGCAGACTTCAGAGACAACGTTCGCCTATATAAAGACAAATAATTTGTATATTGTGTCTACGACGCCACGTAATAAGAATGTGAATATTGCCCTGGTCTTTGTATTTTTGCACAAAATCGCACAGGTGTTTGTGGAGTACTTCAAGGAGCTGGAGGAGGAATCCATCCGAGATAATTTCGTTATCATATACGAGCTGCTCGACGAGCTGATCGACTTTGGCTATCCACAAACGACGGACTCCAAAATACTGCAGGAGTATATCACGCAAGAGGGTCACAAACTAGAGCTGCAGCCGCGCATACCCGTTGCTGTAACAAATGCCGTCTCCTGGCGCTCGGAGGGCATCAAGTATCGCAAAAATGAGGTTTTCCTTGATGTCATCGAATCGGTCAATCTGCTTGCCAATGCCAATGGCAATGTGCTGCGCAGCGAAATCGTTGGCGCCATCAAAATGCGCGTTTATTTGTCTGGCATGCCAGAGCTGCGTTTGGGCCTCAACGACAAGGTGCTCTTCGAGAGCACTGGGCGTGGCAAGTCCAAGTCCGTGGAGCTGGAGGATGTCAAGTTTCATCAGTGTGTGCGACTGTCGCGATTCGAAAACGATCGCACAATCTCGTTTATACCACCGGATGGCGAATTCGAGCTGATGTCCTATCGCCTCAACACACACGTGAGTCTGAACACAATATAAACTTAAAGAATCCATTTATTACCGCTGTCTCCCATCCCCTGCCGTCACGACAGGTCAAGCCACTGATCTGGATTGAATCGGTCATTGAGCGGCACGCACACTCGCGCGTCGAGTACATGATCAAGGCAAAATCTCAATTTAAGCGCAGATCAACGGCCAATAATGTGGAAATTGTTATACCCGTGCCGGCAGATGCGGATTCACCCAAATTCAAAACAACCATTGGCAGCTGCAAATATGCTCCGGAGCAGAATGCCATCATATGGACAATCAAATCGTTTCCAGGCGGCAAGGAGTATTTAATGCGTGCACATTTTGGCCTGCCCAGCGTGGAGAGCGAGGACAATACCGAAGGCAAGCCACCGATACAGGTGCGCTTCGAGATACCCTATTTCACAACGTCGGGCATACAGGTGCGCTATCTGAAGATCATTGAGAAGAGCGGCTACCAGGCATTGCCCTGGGTGCGTTATATCACTCAGAACGGCGATTATCAGCTGCGCACCAACTAATCCCTCTCCACACACACACACACACACACGCGCGCATTCCAGCCAAGCTTAAGCGAAAAACCTTGTTGTGTCCAATTTGAGTTAGGAGTATGTTAATTAGCTGCCTCACCTTCACACTGTGCGTTAAGTCGAAAGCATAAAAGGGTGTTCCCGCAAACGCACAGCTTTTCCAGCTGCTTAGTAAATCGTATTTTCAGCGTTCGATATCAACATTCTTAAAGATTTAGCTTTAAATTGGGTCAAATGCTAGCCGGCCTAGGCTGTACTTACTAAAATGTCAACATATTGGCCATATTTTGAATTTTAACTGGTGAATAACTATGCGACAATTTAATATTGCTCGTTAGTAGGTTTTCGAAATTCGAAATGTTCTAAACAAAATTTGACATGTGTGTTGAAAAGAACTACGGTGAACGCTCGCTCTCAGAAACTGGAAAAGCCTTGATTAAATGCAGGACATTCGTAAACACTTTATAAAATTATCTTCTTAAAACTGGCATTGATTATATATAAATAATTTAGAAAATCTTAATAATGAGACATATTTTCTGCAACTTTCAACGTTTTAAAACACTTCAATATTGAAACGACCTTTGAAATTTGACTTTAAAAATCTTTCCAGTTGAAATATAAAATATTACATTTTCTAAATATTGGACTACAACAATTTTCGACAGCCCACTGTAGATAAATTTAAGTATTTACTACTGCAAAGTGTTGCATATCGTCTAAAAAAAAGAAAAGAAAAAACTTAACGAAACGATCTAAGTACATTTCTGCACAACATTATTCAATAAATTTGAGCTTATACGTTTGCCGGAATACCCTTAACTATTATTACACATGTATTGTTTTATTTTTGCGTATTGTATTTGTAATTTATATGTAAATCAAACTAATAAATTTTTAAAAACATTTTTCAAATGTAATTAAGGCTAAGCTCGAGTAAATTTCCTGTTTGTTTTCGAAAATTAATATGAGTATAAATGCCAAAAAAATGTATATTATAATGGTTTTCCATGGCATGCCTCTTAATAAAAAACAAAGTTTTCAGTTTTGTTAACATATTTAACAACAAATCGCAAATGGTTTGGAACCCTTAAAACAGAACAAAAGATTGCTTAAGCTTAATAAATGCACTTTTCAATGAGTCTCTCCGGTTAAGTTTTGTAGGATATTCATGTGTTTGTTTTTTTTTTTTGTGGTCGAGGCTTTTACTGCTTGAAGCTCTTCAGCGGATAGTGTTGCTTGTGGGCCTCGATGTGCTGCTCCAGCTCGCGCTGCTGCTGCTTCAGATGCTCGGGCATCACATCGTACACACCCTCGAACATCTCACGCCAATTGGGCTTCAATTTCTTCTCGGAGATGGCGATTTGCTTGAGCACCTGCTTGCGGACACCGCTTACAAATTCCGTTTCCTGCTGCTCATTGAACCAGCCCTTGTGCACCATGTAACTCTTTAGCTTCGAGATGGGATGCTCCAGTGTGTTCCACACTTCGATTTCCTCCGCCGAACGGTAAGCTGTGCTGTCATCCGACGTGGAATGATGACCCACACGATAGGCCAGCGCCTCGAACACAATCGGCTTGTTCTCTCGCAGCACATACTCGCGGGCCCGCTTCATCGCATTATAAACGGCAAAGACATCGGTGCCATCCACTCTTATGGTGGCAATGCCATAGCCCATGGGGCCACGTCCAGCGATGCCATCGCCCCGGTATTGTTCGTTCGACGGCGTGGATATGGCAAATCCATTGTTGCGACTGCAATCATATGGATTGTGAGATTACATTTGAGTATTCACCGAGATTCGACTGTAATACCCACCAGAAGAGTATGACTGGACACTCCAGCGTGGCGGCAAAATTGAATGCGGCATGTGCATCGCCCTCGGAAGCAGCGCCCTCACCAAAGTAACAAACAACGCAGGAATCGTTGTTGGGCTGACGCTTCAGCGCGTAGGCGGCGCCCACAGCCTGTGGTATTTGCGTCGCTAAACAGTGGCGAGTGCATGATCAAGGATTAGCATTGATATTAAGGATAAAGAAGAGCTGCGGCTTACACAACGGACTGGAGATGGTCACAAAGTTGAGCTCCTTGGAGCCATAGTGCACGGGCATTTGCTTTCCGCGTCCAAGATCATCATCGTTGCCATAGCACTGATCGATGAATTGATCAATGCGAAAGCCGCGCCAGACCAGGACACCCGCCTCCCGATACTGGCCGTAGATGATGTCGCGCATCTCCAAGGCAGCGGCGCTGCCAATGTGGGATGCCTCCTCACCAAAGTTGGTCATGTAGAAGGAGATGCGTCCCTGTCGCTGCGATTCGTACAGTATTTTATCCATTGTAGACAGCAGGAGCATGTCGCGGAACATTTTCTCAACGACGTCCTGACTAAGATGTGGATCCTCCTGTTCATTCAGTATGTAGCCATCGCGATCCAATACCCGGTAGATGGGTATGGGCGAATAGTCCTCGGGCAATGTCAGCTTCAGATTGTTAATAAATGGCGCATCACGAGCGCCTGGAAATGCGTAACGATCGTCCGCTGACTTTCCACTGGAACTGTAGCCTCGCTGTGCACTCGCTGCCCCAAGCTGAGCACAAACGTAAAAAAAGAGTCAATAACAAAAACAACTAACCGCAAGGCATTATAAATTCCAATTGGAATACACACCGTTTTGACATTTTGTCTGGCAGCATTTAACAGTTGAGCGGATTTGCGCAGGAATGACATGTTTACGAATGAAACAGGAAAACGGAAACTGCAACAGGACAAAATGCAAGAAAAATATTGTATTTTTTTTATTTGCTGCGTCGTGTTCCGTTGCTGCCTTGTGCTACAAATCAGCTGCGTTACGCAACAGGTAAGCGCTTAGGACTAGTACGCAGCATATAACCTTTGCGCGCTTAATTTGCATGAACAGAATTCTTATAAGCTAATATTCAATTCATTTTTTTAGCAGATAATATTCAACAAGTAGTATTAAATTACATTTAATCATCATATGCACAAGACTGTTTCCTATGCAAAATATTTATATATCGATATTATGGCACATTTTGCTCTGCTTTTCCTATACTTGATTAGCATACTAGTCCGCAAGTGTTGGTAAACGTTGCAAGAAATGGCAGCTGTGCAGCTCGACGAGGCGCAATTCTGGCAGTCCATAGCAATATTAATAAAAAACTATCATGCGTTGAATAAAAAAATATTCGAGGTGCTTATAACACAGGTGCAAAAGCTGCAGCAGGGCAAACTATATGAATCCAACGAGGCTCAGCTGGAGCAGCAGCTGCAAGCCAATGCCAATGAGAGAACATGTGAGGGTTTTAGGATTGGCTACAAGATGCTGACCAAAAAGTTGGCCACAAATATTTTGGCCAATGGAACAGTGGGTGAGTTTAGTCTAAATTAATTTTGAATGATATAATTAAAAAAAATATAAATGAATTGACAGATTTTGGCAAGCAAAGCTATGAATGCCATTTCCTAGGGGATGCTGGCTTTGATGATTTCTCCGTCAATTTAATTGGGGGCCAGCTGGAAGCGGTTACGCTGCCGCATCGAGTGGAATTGGACTGCGAGCAAGGCTCTCGCTGGGCGCAGTTTGTGCTAAAGCCTAAGCTGTACAACTGGTCACAGAGCAAGCGGGACGAAAGCGCACAGAAATCGTTGCGTTTATTGGATGTGGAAATGTACAGCGAACTGTACAAAAAACTCAAGCAAAAGCACGCGCCGCGTCTGCTGCAGTGCTGGCAAACGGCAAATGAATCGACAGATCCGTTAAAGTTTATATACGAGGATTTAGCCATTGCCGCATACCTAATTACCCTGTGGAATTGCACACAGTCGCAGCCTACAGCATTTGCTGACTTGGGCTGTGGCAATGGGCTGCTCGTCCATGTGCTCAATGCGGAGGGCTACAGGGGATACGGCTACGATGTGCGCAGGCGTAAACTGTGGTCACTTTATCCGGCGCCAACGAATGCGAGTCTCATTGAGCAAACCGTGGAGCCAAATGGCTTTTCTTTGGATTATCCGGACATTGACTGGCTAATAGGCAATCATTCCGATGAGCTGTCACCCTGGTTGCCAGTGTTGGCGGCGCGCCTGAAAACCAGCTTTTTTCTGCTGCCGTGCTGTCCGTTTGAGCTTTCCGGCGTCAAGTTTCAGCGGCGCAACACTAGCATCAGCGCTTATCAGGATTTCCTGATATATGCACGACAAATCTCGGATAAGTGTGGCTTCGAAACGCTGCAGGATCGGCTGAAGATACCAAGCACCAAACGCTTAGCTTTAATTGGCTTAAAGCACACAGCAAAAGCGACCCAGTGCCTGGAACACTTTGTGCAGCAAGAGCTGCAAAAGCACAAAGCGGGCGTGGAAAGCGCGGCGAATTCAGTAGTAAAGCTGCGCGAGAAAGCAGAGAGCGTAAGAAATTGCACGCAAGTGGAAAAGAGCATAATTGACGCGTTAGTCTTGAAAATCTTTTGCATGTTGTTGGCCAACACGAATACAACCAGCAATGCTTTGGATAACGATTGGCTGCCAGGACAACAGTTGACAATGCGTGACATAGCACAGGGCCTCACCAAAGTAGAGCTTAGCGGCATCAAGTCCGAGTGCGGCGGTATTAAAACTCTGCTGCGAAATAAGCACGAAGTATTTGAGTTTTGCGGCGAAGATCGTATTGGCATACGTAAGCCCAAAGCTGCTGCTGCGGCGACTAAAAGCACTGGAAAGCAGTTAACGACTAAGAAACGACCCTGTTTCTTTAAGCTACACCATCCTCAGGGCTGTCCGTTAAAAGGCAGCGAGTGCTCCTTTCTACATTAACTGTAAACATTCGTCATTAAAATCAAAATTAAAAAAACATCAAATTTCAAACAATTTATTAATACATAGGTTGTTTGCCAATTAAAATGCTTGAGTTGGTAACATTTATTTGAGAAAGATATGGAAATTTAGAGTTATAATTTTGAAAACAATCAGCAAAATTACATTTATATTTGGATTTGCATGCAATCCAATCTAATAGAGTTCTCGAATAATAATAATAATACAATTATACAATAGGCAAACCCAATCGAATTGAAGATTGACACAAGAACGACGTCCCCATGGCAAAATTATTGTATCTTGCCTTGTCAGTTAGGGTATTCGATTTTCGGTATGCCAAGGTTAATTATATATACGACATCTATCCCAGCTTTTGTAACTTAGAATCTTCTACGGGTTCAGTTTTGTAATTTAATATATTTCGTTTCTACATTTAAATAATTGTTTCGGATATAAATTGTAATTCAAATGCTTTTTTTTGTTTGTTATTGCTGTTGGTTTTTTGTTATTGTTTTTTGATGTTTACCAATTCAAGTGAAATATAGTTGCTAAATTCTTTTCAACGGGAGCTGTCCGAACTGTTGCTGCGACGCCGGCGGCGTATGGGTGAGCGTGAACGACGTCTAGGCGACCGACGGCCGCGCGGCGGTGAATTACGCCGTCCGCCTCCGCCGCCGCCGCCACGATTATTGAAGCGATTGAACTGCGGCGGGGAACGCCAGCGATTGCCCTGAGGACGGCGCATCTGTGGCGATGGTCGTCGCATGGGCGGTCGCTGCTTTGCCACAATGACCGGCGATACTGTTATTTCCTGGCCATCGATTTGGCCGCCATCCATGTGCTTCATGGCCGACTCGCAGTCCTCGGCCGTGGCATACTCCACATAGGCCATGCCACGTCCAAAATTTGGATGATAACGATCCGTCGGGAATTCCACATTCTTGACAGTGCCAAAGCTGCTGAAGATCTCCAGCACATGATCCTTGGTCACGTTGCGTGTCAGTCGGCCGACATGAATGCGCACCGGCTTTGGTGTGGGTGAGCGTGAGCGGGCCGAGCGACTGCGACTACGTGAGCGCTCGCGGCGCTTGGGCGGCGGGGTGCGATCGACAGTGCCGCGACCACCACGGCGCCGTGGCGAACGCGAGCGGCTGATCGAGCGGGAACGTTCGCGTTTCACGTTATTTACCTCGCCAGCAGCTACCCCGCCGCCTGCAGCACCGCGATCGTTGGAACTACGACGTGCTCGATCTCTGGAACGGCTGCGACTACGCTGCACACGATCCCGATCGCGTTCCGTGCGTTCACGTTCTGATTCCTTGCGAATCTTGCTATTGGGGCGTGGCGATTTGGAGGCTCTGCGCGGAGAACGAGAGGTATCCTTGCCGGCTGCTGCGCTGCCGCCGGCACCACGACGTCGATTTTTCTCGCTGCGATCGGTATCGCTAGACGATGAGGACGAGGAGCTGGACGAATCACTTGAGCTGCTCGAACTGGAGCGTGAGTTGGAGCCGGAGCTGCTGCGCGATGATGAGCTGCCCGATGAGCTGTACAAAATGGAGTAAACGTTTGTGTTAGACCGGCAAAAATACGTGAAATAAATGTGCACCTTCTGCTGGAGTCGCTGCTTGAGGAGGCGGAGCCTCGACGCTTGCGTTCTCGCTCTCGGCGCGACGAACTGGATGTAGCGGCCTTTGCGTCCTTCTCTTTAATATCTTTCTCTTTATTTTCCTTTTCGCCCTCGGCGGTGGGAGACCGGGCACGCGCCCTAATGGGAAAAAAATGTCGGTCATGAAATGCCGCTATGAAAATGCCACATTTACTTACATTTTGCACTTGAGCTTTAACTTAATTAGTTATCCAGTGATAAGTTGTCAAATTGTTAACAAATTTGTTGCAAAAACAAAACTTTTTAAAACACGAAAATACCAAGTTAAATATTCAATGGCGTTCTGGCATCGATGTATATTTTTTATATCACGATAACATATCGATGTCAGTTCAACAAACTATGCAGGACTGTTATTGATTGCGGTTATGATGTGCATAAGTAACCCCCATACACATTCGATATATGCGCCATGCAACCCTGCTAAACAAATATCATAGACACAGACAGTGTGACCGTTTTGTTGAAGTAAGAAATACATATGTGCATACATATACAGCGCTTTGTCAGGTCGAGAATCGTGCAGAGGTAAACTCCCATAAAAAAATTTGGATACATTTTATACCAAGTGTAATTTGTTTTTAAAAGGACTATTTTTTCTTGAGCTTTTCTCTAATGCAAATAGTGCTCTTCAACATTAACGCATATACGTAGTGAAATTATATAAAACGCAATTGTTTAATGCCAGTTTTTCTGTGGATGGTGACGAAGTGGTTGTCATTGTGAATTCATATACATATATGCGTATGTATGTGTGTTTGAATGCATGTGTACACACACACACACACACACGCACAAATACACCTATAAATATGTGAACTTGTGTTGATTTAAGTGAGCTATGGTCAAAGGGGAGCGGTTCGAAGCCACTGTGGGGCATAAAGTTTCGATTTTTTTTACCCATATCTATGTATACCCACAACGCATTTACAATTGATACGCTTTGGCTCCCCACACAAAGAGCGAGAGAGAGAGGCAGACGAATGGTGAGAGTTCAAGTAAACGGGGGAGCAAATAAATGGTCCGTCTGAGCATTTTACCACACTACCTCTTTGTCTGTTCAAGCGAGCTCTCGTGCTGGTATTTTACTCGCTCGCGTTGATGTGTAAAATTATTTATTTTTCCCCCGTTGATTTTGCAATACATTGTGCCTGTGTGTATGTGGTGTGCGCGTTATTGTGAATGTTGTTAACGTATATGCAATAATATGGAACGTAATTATCTGTATGTGCATAGTTAACAAAAGGCAGGCAAACATTTTTATGGTATACATATATTCATATAATCGATGTGCGTATGCGTATGTGTGTGTGCCTCAAAAAAGAGCAATCGTCGTTGAAGTTCGACTACCATGACTACGCAATAGCAACAACAAGAGACAGCGAGACTTGGTTAGGTGGGTTTTTGCTTTTCTCTTCTGTTCATTGCCGTCGCACTCTCATTCAGCTTTATGTATGTACATGCGTGTGTGTGTGTGTGTGTGTGTTTGTCCGTCTGTTTGGTTTGCTTTTGCTTATCTCTCATTCTCTCATCATAATTTGGCTTTGAGCTGTGTGGAGAATAAAAGACGAGTGATGTACATACATACATACATATGTACACTTTTATAGACGTACATATTTTGCTTTTGATAATTTATTGTTTTAATTTTGAGAGGGTGGCAAAGTGTGTTCAACTTTTTTGTGTGAAGCTTTGGCCCTCAGCAACACACACACACACACGCACACTCACACATTAATGCAAAGTGAGGTGTTTTACATACATGTATGTATGTATGTACATTTATATGTAAACACAAGTAGACGTATTTTGTTTTTGTTGCCAGGCTTTAGGTTTCTGCAATTGCTTATGTGACCAGTGTGTGCATTTGTTTCATACAAACATACATACATGCCCACACACACATATATATATATATATATAAATATTTTAACTGCCTGCTTAACTTACATAGTATTTTACTTTATATAACATGTGCATTTTACTATTTGGCAATTAAAACCACGCTTTTTATATATATATATACAATCATTCCTATGTCCAAAAACACATATTACACATGTATACTATGTATTTATTACTAACCTAACTAAAAACAAAAATCATTCTAGTTATTTTCGGAATGTCGAATATTCAATACCCTTGCAGATAAACAGGAGATTGGCGATAATTTGATTGAGAATAAACTAACATGCGAGTCGATTGTAAGGTTCACAATAAAATTCATTTTTTGACCGATTGTTCCCATACGATCTATATGCTATTGTGGTCCGATGTCGATGACACTTGGCCTATGTATATGCCAGAAGCCGGTAAAAGATTGTTGTTATTGTCCAATTTGGTCATGGTTGTGAGACAAACAAAAAATCGCTCCGGCTGTTGTTATTGATCATAATTCCTGCTGCAAGGGTATATGTATGTATATGGAAAGCCTCTTAAAAGTAAACTAGTCTCAAAAACTATGAATGTAATTGCAAATGTTTCTTTTACTTTTATTTTTTCTTTGTTTTTAGCATACATACAATATTTTATTGCTGGTTTTGGTGGTAAATTTGCATTTGTTAATGGCCGTGGCCAGACGTGCCAGCTTTTTAACACACACACAAAAAAAAAAAAAAATAAACAACAACTATGAAAACTGTTCATCAAGTGTTTTTTATCAATTGACTATACCCACATGTATAAACAATTATTGAAACTAAACCAAAATGTATGCTAAGTACGATCTAGCACATAAGACTGCCATTTTGCCGCGCGTGTATCTGTATCTGTATCTGTAGCTGTATCTGTATCTCAATCTCAATCTCACTGACCAACTACCGCAACTGCAACTGTAACTGCAAGCGCAAACTGCACACACCTCAACCTCAGCCTCAGCCTCAACCTCAAGCTCATGTTAAAATTATAAACAAAACAAACCAAAAAAAAAAGCAATAAGAGCGCTATCTATCGCTCGCTCGCCTCCATAAATGCCAACTTATATATCTATATATACATATTGTATTATTCCTCGTACCGCCTACCAACTACTACTACCAAAAACTACAACAACAACAACAACAACCACCACCATCAACAACAACCAACAACAACAACAACATTCTACTGCAACTTGGCAAAAGACTCGGCTTTAGATTGTAAGCTTGTTTTTGTAAATTTGATAAACATTTATACTATCTTTAATATGTACTATTCAAAATAAGTCATGCGAAATGAAGGACAAACACACAAACTCTCTAAACGTTACAAATTAATACAAAGTGTTTGTTTTGTTTTTTTCTTTTATTTCGCATGGCTTAGAGCTCACTTGTAACTTTTTGTACTTGTCCTATGTTCTTTGGTTCCAATACTGCTCTAACCCCATTTATGCCATCCAACAACAACAACTACACACACACACACACACACACGTTTGTTTTTGCACACACACACATACATATATGTATATACATCTTACAGTACAACTTTGATAGATTGTCAAATGAATTTACTATATTCAAATCGGAATTGAAGAAGAAGATATGGGCATTTCCAGTAGACGTTATATTGCAATATTTTTTGTTGCTTTTATCATAAAATAGTTGTATTAGCTGAAGGTGGAAAATGCGCCTTTTTCTTCAATTGCTAAACGTGATTGTAATTGTTTAAGTTTTCCATGAAAACATTGACAAAACTATTGTATCGAAAGGACAACCCAAGAATCAATTCCTGAGAAAATTTGTTTAAGAACTTTTCTGTTTTTGTTTACATTAAAAACGTACGGCTATTCCATGTGATTTCCTGGAATTGCCCTAGTTGATCTAGATGATTTTATAGAAAGTAATTTAAGTAGTTTTAAGGAGCAGTTGATGGGGACAAAGAAACAATAGCATGGAGCGAAAACCAGAAATTGAAAAATCACCGAAACTAAACCTGAAGCGGCATCAGAATCCGATATAAATATGTATATGGGTCAGAGCAGTAAAGATAGACTTAAGCTAAGTTGACAAAAGTATTTTAATATAAGAAAAAGATTCTCAAAGAAAAGATTGTTTTTTTTTTTTTTTAAGCATTTAGAACTAATTCGAAAGAGTTTCGTGATAACTGTACGCTGTGATAGCTGTAAAGCCATTTGTAATACCTTTCTAAGTACACATAGATGTGTTATCAAAGTTGTACTGTCGCCTAGAAACATGTGCGTACACATACATATATATATATATAAATACAAAACATACATACACGTAAGATAAGTGTTATATTCTCTCAACTCTGAAGCTCTCAATAGTACTAACTACTCCCAAACAACTGATAATTGAGTAATTTTGTAATGAACCCATCCGACCGACTCCTAGGTGAAAAAAAGAGAACATTTACTAATAATGTGTTTTGTTTATTATTGTATTATCATACACACACATATCCACACTCTCACACACACCCATGCATTTAAAATATATAACTCTTAGCTCTGTATGACAAGAATTTGTTCCCATATAATAAAACGCATATATCAGGCATATTGTATACTCTATAAATATATACATATATACATATGTAGTACCCAGAAAACTAATCACGCACGTATCCAATCATGAAATTACATTTTATTAATTATTTTTTCTTCAATTATTGACAAACTATTAAAGCTACACGTTTTAAAACCAAACTCAAATTGTTGCTGTTTTATTTATGATCAAGAAAGTATATATACTCTATCTTCTTTACATATTTACCACTACACACACACACACACATCAATTTTTCTGCTCTTTTCTCTAAGTAAGTACTAGTGTTTAGCCCTATCCATAAATGTTTTGTTTATCGTATCGTTTGGGTTTTGTTTTTTACTCATTTAATTATCTATAATATTTGAGCATGTTGGCTTTGTTGGTTGTTATTGCTTTGTGTACTGGAGCGCGGGCGCGGCTTTAAACTTAACTCAGTTCAAGTTTTTCAAAACGCAAACGTTTTCCGTTTTTCCTCTTGTACAACTTGCAGCCATAAATGAACAAAACAAAGTTTGCATAAACAAATTACTAGAAACAACAACAACAACAACAGCTAAGTCTCAAGCAGCAGCAGGAAGCGCAGCCGCAACATGCTGAACTCCAATGCGAATCATTCGGGCAACAGCCGGCGGCCATTTTCTCGCAATTCCTCATCGGCGCGTTCCCAGCGCGGCCGCATCGTCTACTCGCCGCATCCACACGGACAGCAGCAGCAGCAACAACAGCAGCAGAGGAATAACAATAACAACAACAACAGCAACAACAATGGCCTTGTGCCGGGTCATAGTCCCTGGTGCAATGTCAATCTGAATCGCCACAATAATGACAACAGCAACAACAACAACAACAACAACAACAACAATGCCAACAATAACAAAGACGCAATCGATGGCAGAAACTCAAATTGGTAAGAGCTACGCAGCTTATGGTATATGAATATAAAAAAAAAACAAAAAAAAAATACCAATAAATTTTTGCAAATTACGTTAGCTTTAAGTGACATAAAAGCGAATTTGAAGTACCCTATCCAATTGCCCTTTATCCCGCCGCTATCCCACACCGTACTATGCCTACGACCTGCCATAAAAATAATAATAACAACAACAACAACAACATCCTTGTTACTCGTTCCCCACGCTCCCCACGACAACTATAGAACAGTTTTCTCTACTCTTCAATCTATATCTATCTCTATATATATATATATATATCTAACTACTTCTACGTAACTACACCTCAGATAAAAAAAAACAATCGCTTTTAGGTTAAAGGGAGAATTTTGTAATTAATTGCGTGTTGTCCAATAGAGTAAAAAGTAAAGAACCAAATTTATCATGCAAAGCCAAAACATTGCGTTGGCCTCCTTTTACCGTTGAATTTTCGAAGCACTCAACAAACTTGCATTAACCAACAAGACAGCTGCAGGCTCAGCACTTCGAGAGAGTGCAAGCTTTTACAACACAAAACCGCTCTCTCTCTAGCTCTCTCTCTCTCGCTCTCTCTCTCTCTCTCTTTGGAAGCTGTGCAGTACTGCACGTGTTGCACAACGGTTTGCAGCAGCTGCAGCTGTTTTGTTGTTGTTTTCTCAACGTTTATGAATTCGTGTTCATTTGTAATTTTTGTTCTCTTTCGTACTGTACATTTTCTTTATGTTTTGTTTTCGTCAATTGGCACATACTATGTATTACTTCTAACTACTAATTATCGTTGTATCTATTATCTCTGCATTTACATTCAATTAAAAAGAAAAACAATACACAAATTTCGTTTTGCTCAAAAAAAAAAAAAAAAATAAGAAAAACTTAAACAATACATTCCTAATTGTATCGTATGTACATTTTCTAACCGCTTCAATTACAAATATGTATACATACCAGGCGAAATTCCATAGTAGATACATATATATTTACATCTAACAGAACTATTATCAGAAAATTTTTAATTTTCAACCGTTCAAAACAAAAAAAAAAAAACAACTCAAAAAACCCAATGAAAAATGCATGAAGAGCACTTGAAAATGGAGAACAAAACTTTATACGTAGCAAATGTCCTAAGTTTTTAAGTAGTTGTTTCTTTGTCCAAAAAAAAAAAAGCTTCTTAATTTATCGTACTTATTAAATACTACTTTTAAATACTCTCGTACATATGAAAAGCGCGCTTAACGGTTATTGCCAAGCATGTCATCATCAAAAAAGAAAAAAAAACGACAACAAAATTTACTTTACAAGTTTGGGCCGCAACAATTTTCTTGGCCGAGAGCCAAATATAAAACTAAGATCTGTGTAAATTCGTACTCCGTAGTTGGTAAATAATTTACTATTGCAATTTGCATATAACTTGTTTGCTTTTGTTTAAAAACTAGTTTAATGCTACGTGTGTATGTCATTTTTAATGTATATTTTTAACGATTTTTGGTATGGATATTAAGAAAACAAAGCAGCTTTTTATATAACTTTAAAGTGCTTCTGCACAACTCCTGGCAAATGTCTGTAAAAAAGATTTTCAATTATTATTTACAAAAATTACAAATACGTTTCTTTCCATAGAGTTTTACCGCTAGTATCAAAATATACATACACATTGATCTCTTTACTCATAGCGTGTTTATAGCTGTAATATAAAAAACGAATCTTAAAGTGAGGTTAGATAGTACACGTAGTACATGAATTGGACACAGTGCGACTCTGGGAAAACGAGTAGAATTATATAAAGGAGAAAGCAAAGATAACGTTTTACCTGCAAGTGTTTTTCATGCATATTCAGTCAAGAAAATAAAAACAACAATGAGTACACCACATTTAGTCGTTCCACTCGCAACGCGAACTAGTTCCAAGTGGAGCTAAATCAGCTGTCCAAAAGCACAACTGTACTACTTAACAATAGTATTGCTCATTGGGCTGCTATTTGCTTTTCTTTTTTCTTTTTTTTTTCTTATTCTTAAACATATTTTGTTTAATTATATATATTTTTGATTTTTTGCGCTTAGTTTCGCTTCACGTTAATGCTAAATGAACTTTCCAAAAAATAATTAAACCCAACTTAATTACTTTTGAAAACAAATATTGTGATGTTTGAAATCCATGTGATTATTATATAAATGCAACCGTGAAAGTGCAAGCCAAATATACATATATATAAAAATTTAGTTACAAAATTTCCTCTTTATCCAAACCGTACAGTAAATACTTAGTTGTAATATTTTTTCAATTCAACATTTTATGAATGATAATGCATTTTAGTTGAGTTTATTGATTGTTATTGATAGAATTTTATAGATTGGTGTATTTTGTATAAACGCTTAAATGCATTTTTGGTGCTGGTAAAAATATAAAAAATTATTATGTTTGACAAACTTGAAAAATCATATTTAATGATCAAGAAACTCAGCTTAATGTTTTACTTATTTATTTGCATTATGCACACTGCGGCTTAGAATGTTTAATAAACAGTTTTAATGTACCTAACTAGAAATTCAAAAAAAAAAAAAAAAACCCAAAAACATGTCGAAAAACCAAAGCTACTAAACAACTCTCAAAATATATAGTAAATGCGTTACTATAATTTCTTTCGTATATTTCTTTATATCAATATATTCAATATTTGATTGTGTGTGAGCGCTACATCAAAATCAGAGCAACAACTATAATCTCTAACTTTTGTACTTTTGTCACACTGTTCGTTTTAAAACAGTTAACTATTTTAGCATATACCATATGATTTCTCCTCTTACGTTTTTTTTGGACACATAAGCGAATGAGTTGCAGTCGCAGCTTTTGCAATTAGTGCGTAAGTGTTAAACGTTAACGTATATTTTTTGGCGCTTTTTGGCCCACGCCCACCCAACTGCTGCTGTCTGTATGTATGTCTGTCTGTGTGTGCGTGTGTGCGTGTGTGTATGTATATGTATACTATCGTATTATCTTGTATACCCCAGCTCGATCACGCGACCTGTGTCACCCTATGATATTGTCTTAAGCTTTGCATACGCATGCTGTTGTGCTCACGTTTACATTACGTTAACGATTACGTCGTGCGTTGCGTGCCCAAAGCTGATTCTTCAGAGCGCGCCACACCCACATGCTCCCTAAGCTTTTTATTGAAAAGAAAGTACACGTACGTGGATTAACGGTTTACGTTTTTTGCGTTCTCTTTTGTATATTTTTGAGCATGTACAGCACTCTCTCTCTCTCTTATAAGTACATATAACTCTCTCTCTCTCTATCTCTCATGTTTAGCTAGTGAAAGTGTTGCGTTGAAAAGTGTCCTAAAAACTGTGATACTCGCATTTGTTGTTTAATTCCTTCTTTTAAATTTATTATTCATTTCTTTTTGTAAGCGTAGTGTGCATTAAAGCGAAAGCCAAACAAATAAATAAATAAAATAGCAAACTAACAATTTCTATTTAAAATGCATAAGTACAACAAAAACAATAAGAAAAAAACAAAAAAAAAAAACAAAATAAAAATGAACATATTGTGCAAAATTAGTACGTATTTGTTTCTACTAAATGCATATTGTATATGTGTGTATATGTAGTTAACTATTGAGTAATATTATAAATAACAAATTCTCGCTACATATACACCCATTGCCATAATATTATTATAAACTATATGTGTGTGTATATATTGATATTATATAATTACAAAATATATATATATATATCTATATTAAACTAATAATCTAATTATTGCATTTTGCCATTTACATATATATTATTTTTATCTTTTTCGTTTTTCTTTCTTCTTCATAAAAAAAAAAAACCGAAAAAACTGCAAAATAATAATAATAAAAAACTATATAAATAACGTATATGTGTGGCTATCACTCTGCATATATACACTACTACTACTACCTACTACCTGTACATGTATATGCATACAAAAATAACTATATATGGGTTGTGTTTTAATACTACCACCACACTGCTACTGCATTGATTTGATTGAACAATTTTCAAATGTATCTCGTAAAACCGAATATATATATTATATACGTATATCTTATTATATGTATTACATATTATCTGAAAAAAAAAAAAACGCAATTGCAAACCTAAATCGAAAATCCAGCGATGTACAAACAAGTAATTCTAGCGGAACTTGTATTTATAACAATAGCAAAGCGCATCATCACAACAACAGCCTTAACCTCAATCACAGTCGCAATGCCCCACAAAACAGTCATCAGTCACAAGCCCAACATAACCATACACAGTATAACAGTAACAGTAACAGTAACAATAACAGTAACAGTAACGTTAATCATAACAGTTATCATCATTCAATTACCAACACTGCACACAATAACAACAATTGCACTGATAACATTAGCAGCAATAATCTGAGTAGTTTACAAACAACACACAACGAAAACCACAATCCTAATCAGTGCCCAAATCCCAATCAGAATCCAATTGTGGATCACGGCTATCACAGCTATATTGATATGTGCAACAGTGCGCCGAATGCGCCGCCCGCTTTTGGTTCAATGTCCGTGTCCGTTGTTAGACTGAATCCAGCACGCTTATGTTTAACTGTTGCCGCCCCGCCCACATCCACGCTCATGCCTATATCAAACCCAAATCAGCAGCGCCGTAGCACGCCCCTTGCTCTGTTAACCTTTCCAGCCAATCACGATAACAATCATTCCCATAATTTCAATCATAATCATCAATATCACAGCACCCATCACAGCTACAACAACAATAACAACAACAACAACCATCACCAACCACACCAACACCAACAACAACAAGAACAACAACCGACTAATCGCCAATCCCTCCCGCTAACACGTACGAATTCAAATTCAACAACCGCAACAACTTTCAATTCAACCAATACAACAACAAATAGTAACCCTACTGATGTTGTGAATGTCAATTCTTGTACCGATATAATTCCTCATGGGTCGTCTGCGCCACAACAACAACAACACCAACAACCACAACGACAACCCCAACAAATGTGTTCACAACGACAACAACGTCAACGACGATCTCAAACCCAACAACAACAACAACAACTGTCGCCGTCACCTCTTATGATAAACCACAACCAATTGACTGATTCTCATATTAACCACGCACCTATCAATAGCCATAGCCAAGGACCTTCCGGTCCACAGGCAGGACCAACGGGCCATGGGCATCACAGCCAGCGCAACTATAACAATCGCAACGGCAACAACAACAACATTATCATTAACAGCAACAGCAACAACAATGCGAATGGGTTAAGCAATGGCAACAATCCCGACTATATGAATTATCGTCGAGCTTGCCCAGCTTTGTCCCGCGACTATCAGCAACATCACAACAACAACAACAACAATGGTAACAACAACAATCCGGGCAATGGTCACAACAACAACAACAATCGTCGTCACAATGGAAACTACGATAGAAATCCAAACAATAATGTGAGTTAGCAAGTCAGTTCATCAATATATTTATTAAATAAAACCTTTTCGCAAGATTATCATAACTAGAAGATGCCCTCTTCCTCTGCTTCCTCTTATTTTAAATCCATGCTATGAGAAATTCTCTTTTAAATAGCATTCAAAACATAAAAGTACAAAAAATTAAGATAGATACGAATTTCTACATATCGTATTCCGATACAATTTAGTTGCTTTGAATCAAGCAGAAACTGTATCTCTTAAGAATATTTATAGGGTATTTTCAACTGACTATTTATAGGGTATTTTCACCTCGCCACACCAGATTTGCATTAGCTATATCCACACGCTTAATTATATTTCGACTTCTTGCAGCACTTTGGCAATGGCAGCTCGGAACAGGGCCTGGATCATAGATCCGACGGTGGCTATAGCTTTATGCGCAGCGGCTATGGCCGGAATGGTGCACACTATCAGCACATGGGCAATGGTTATGGCAATAACAATGGTGCCTCCACATCCGCCGCTGGCCCAGGTTTAATGGGCGATGTGCCCTCCGGCTCGGGTTTGTCTGGCTCCACACTTTCGCTTAACAATGGACTCGGACCTGGTCCGAACGGGCTTAACTCGGACAGTCCGTCGCGCAAGCGTCGCCGCATTTCGGGACGACCAAGTCAATCGCCGCCAGCCGTTTGGGAACCGCGACGCTCACAACGTGTCATGGTGAAACTCCGAGCACTGGGCTCAATGTCAGGTCAGATCTCTAATGTATTTTGCTCTTTTTCGCAGATGCAACAAGGCAGTCCACCGCTGCGTCGGCCACGCCTGCGTGATGTGGCCACCTCCACCCAGCAGCTGCAGCAACAGCAGCAACAGCAGCACCAGCAGCAATACGCACCACAGATGCACCACTCGCAGCAACAACAGCAGCAGGCGCCACCCAACTACCATCCAATGCATCATCATCAGCCACAGCCGCACTATGCGCCGCAGCAGCAGCAGCAGCAGGCGCCACATCCGCATCCACACCCGCATACCCACACGCATCGCTCGCCCTGGGATATGGCCGGCAATGTGCCGTCGGTGGGAAATGCCGGCGGCAATGTCGTTGGCGGGCCGTCCGCGAACAGCTCTGTTGGCGCGATATTGCAGCAGGTGCCGGCACCGCCGCAGGCTGCCACCCATCAGCAGGCAGTAAACGCTGGGCCGCCCCCACCGCCACCCGCCTCGGTAATGGTCGACCTCAATTTGGCGCTGCGCCATGAGCCCATCTGGGCCTCCTTTTGCACGTATCCGCTGCCAGCGCAGGCGCGTCTGGCGCCCTGCCATCTGCACGGCATCTATACGCAGCCCTTCTCGGCGGCGCCCGCCGGCCTGGCCGCTGCCCCACTACAGGTGGCCCAGGTGCCGACGCCCACACAGGTGGCGGCTGCTGCGGCCGCGGCACAGCACATGATACAGCAGGCAACGATTACGGCACAGCAGCAGCAACGCGATGTGACCGCGATTGCAGTGGCCAATTTAACATTAACGGAGCCGCCCAGTGCACATCATCTGGACGGACACCAGGCAGCCGCTGCAGCGGCGGCAGCAGCAGCCGCAGCAGCTGCTGCATCTGTGCCAGTGGGCGGCCAAGCGCCGCATCCACATCCACATGCACATCAGTTGCCGGCAAGCCACATCCACATCGCCTCGATGAACGCCGCCGCTGCGGCTGCCGCACAGCATCTACATTCCAATGCCGCGGCGGCGGCAGCTGCTGCCCATGTTACCCAGATGTCGGCGGCGGCAGCACCGCAGCAGATAATCATATCGTCGGAGCGACGCACATTCCCGCCACATAGGCGTTTACCGCGCTTCTGGCCGGCAAATCATGGTCCACATCGGCATGTCCTGCCGCCGCAATCGTTGGGACCTCATCAGGCGCCCGTGCAGATCCAAACCACCGCTGGCATTATCAATCCGGGCTTTTTGCTCAATTTCCTGTATGTCCTTATTATTATGAATTTATTCTTATCTTTAATCATCTTGCCTGTTTGCAGTGCCATGTTCCCGCTATCTCCCTATAACCAGCACGATCTGAGCTCCGCGGACACCAACGAGACGGAGAACTATGAGGCGCTGCTCAGTCTGGCCGAGCGTCTGGGCGAGGCCAAGCCACGCGGTCTCACACGCAACGAAGTTGATCAGCTGCCCAGCTACAAGTACAATCCGGAAGCACATAATGGTAGGGCTTAATCATTTCTTTTATGTCTTGTTTACATAAACAGCTTTTTCCCATGAACCCTTAATAGGCGATCAATCCTCCTGCGTGGTCTGCATGTGCGACTTTGAGCTGCGTCAGCTACTGCGCGTTTTGCCCTGCTCCCACGAGTTCCATGCCAAGTGTGTGGATAAATGGCTGCGCGTAAGTTGAATAAATCATTTTCAATATTTTAAAAATGTTCCTATAAGAACTGCAGTGCTGCCACCTGGCAGTGCATTCCAAGCTGGCAACACTGTACAATTTGTGTGAACTGACGACTCGCAGTTGGCGAATTGTATTTATCGATGTGTCCTGCCGACCCACCAGTGTTGCCAGCTCTATTGACTGCGGGAAACAATTTATAAATACCGGCAGCGTTAGTTTCGTTTTAGTATATTATCAGACTTTCAAGTTTGTCATCACTATCAACCCACTATTTTAAAATGGAAATTTAATAACTTTATATTTTTTGCTTAATGCTTACAAATAATATAATTTTAGATGTAGATGGAAACGCATTATAAAATGTATACAATATTCGATTTCAAAATATGTATTAATCATAAATTGATTGACCCGTTAAGCTATTGCAGCTACTAACTTGATATTTTACCTTTGCAGTCGAATCGGACGTGCCCCATTTGCCGCGGCAATGCCTCCGATTACTTTGACAGTGCCGACCATCAGCAGCAGCAGGCGCAGGCAGCAGCTGCCACTGCGGGCACAACCACAATAGGTGGCAACGCTGCCACGGTTACCAGCAATCCGGCAGTGACCGTTGCAGCAACCGGCGCCAATTCGCAGCAGAGTCAGGCCGCTTAGGGCAATGCTTGCAAGAAAGGCAAAACAACCATAACCAAACGCTTTCGCCACGTCGTCCAGGTGCAGCAAATAATGGAGCACACACGCAAACATAAACAACAACAACAACAAAACACTCACAGATAGCCTATTTAAATAATTGATATAACGCGCAACGAATCCAACTGCCAAAACGCTTCCCTTTAAACCAGAACACTTCAATAGCTTGTCTTAGAACTCTACTTAGGCGGTAGTTGTATGTAAGTAACGGTAAATGGTTTAAAAAAAAAAAATACAGTAATTTGTAACAACAATGTAATTATAATCAAATATGCATACCACCAAGATTTCATACATACATAAGGAATACAGAACATAATATGCACAATTATCGATAAACATAATCGATAGTTTTGTTAAATGTGTTGAAAATGAGAAAACTGAAAAACAAAACAAAAAATCAATTCAAAATTTACTGTTTTTTATGTAGTACAGTGCAAGTTGAAAGATAACAAAATTTCAAAACTGAGTCAATAATGGAATTCGGGTGACATTTTGGTCTCAGCTGCCGCCTGTGCTTATATTTTCCTTATGCATTACATTGCAACAGAGCTCCATTAAAAACGAGTGCATACTATATATGTATACAAAAACATACATTACCTATACTAAATGGTGTATTTTAAAATGTTGCTGTCCACATACATACACACACATATATATTATATTAATTAACACTATATATGCAAATTACAAAAAAAAAAAAAAAAGAAAATTAAAAAAAATTATATTTGTACTTGTTTATGCTTTATGTTTTCTTATATACACATACATACATACATAATACTTGCATTGCATTTTAATTTTATACTTACAACAAAACAAACATATATATACATATATATAAATATATATCCGATGCGTATTTGTTGATTTTGAAAGTGCATGGCGGCCATGTTGTTTGCACTAGAGATGGAACAACATGGGGGCCTTCGGCTGTCAGATTCTGCACGTACCTATTGGAAAGTCCTGTATATTGTACGAACTGAACCCACTGAAGAAGTTCTTCTTCTTTTTGCACTAAGCAAAGAAAAACACAAACAAAAAAACGACTTTTTAACAAATGAATATTCAACTCTTACAATTTTTGCGTTGCAACTGTTTAAACATTTTTTTTTTGTTTTTTGATTATTAGCATAAATAACTATATAAACAAATCAACTAACTCTGAAACATATAAGCAATCTTTGAAATCGACTAAAATATAAACTAAAAATATGAACGTAACGTTTAACAAAACATTTATATATGCATATATACAAAATGAGCAGAAATACAACTATAATAATAATAATAATAATAATAATAAAAATAATATGAATTTAGCCTCGTAATACATACATACATGCATATAAATACATACATATATTGGTGGGCTTATCTAACTGTATTGTCGTAGACGTGAGCAATTCGCTCAATATATACATACATACATACACACATACATACACACATACGTACACCCGCATATATAGACGCAACTTTTGAGAGCGGAGCTCCGGCAGCTCCACAGTTCCGTAGTTTTGCCTTTTTCGAGAAAAAAAAAAAAACAAAAAAAAAACGTGTTTAACCAGGCTCTATGTTATATGGTATATACATATATATGTACATCATAACCTACACCAAAAACCTCCTTGAATTTGAATCAATGTGACTTGTCTATTAAAAGTAGCACGCTGGCCGAGCATCAGATGCATATATGTAGTTATATATATATATATATATATCTATCTATATAGAGTTTTCTTCTATTATTATGGTATAACTTAATTATATGTATATGCATAATGTGTACGATATTTACATGCACTTGACTAGCCTGTAAATCCTTACGGTTTTTAACAATATACATACATATATTAAATAACAATAACAATGATTAACAATGACAAGTAATATGTTAATATACACTTTAAAATACAGAATACAGAATTACCAAGTAAATTGAAATGATTCCTGCCCTCCATTCGTATCAAACCATTGAAACTAACTCAAAGCGTTTTTTATATAAAACACATGTATGGCATTGATTTTTTTGTAACAAATGCATATATAGATCATACATACATATATATATATATATATATGTATATATATAAAAGAAAAACTATATATATATATATAAAATAGATTAGCATTTTCATAACAAATAGCAGATGATTTGCTTATAGCGAAAGCTCTTTTTCTCAAATCTCTATGCTGTATGCTGCTATAAATATGGTTCTACAATTTCCGGTACCCACCCAGAAAATCAAAGTTTCTCGCATTACTAATGGGTATTGACAACAAAAAGAAGAAGAAGTATAACGACAACGATGAGCACTTTTGAGATCCTCCTCCCCCCTATCCCCAATAATGTTTTCAAACCTTATTGAATGCTATGCATAAAAGTGAGAAAAAGAAGAAAGAAAAGAATTCTTGATACATAGTATATATTAATACATATAGTATATATATATATATATGTATGTAAAATGTGTGTGTATTTATTTTAAATCTACATAAATGTAAATGGTATTTTCAAAAGACCATTATAAAGGTGTTGTGCTTTTCTAGAATTTTATTAGTAGAGGAAAATGTTTATTTTTTGTCACAATTATAAAACAATATAAATTAAAACCGAAACAGAAACAAAACGTTATAATGAAAACAAAAAGATAAAAACAAATATATATATATACATATACATATATACATGGATATGAATTGAATAACTTTTATACGTGCACTGACATACTTGCCTACGAGTATATGAATAAAATCTCAATCAACCGAACTAAGAAGCAAACAGCTTAAATTAACATTTTGTAAGCTTATTTCCCTATTGAAATCTTATAATTTCCTTCTGCTCTTTCATTGAATTTTCTTACCAACTCTCTCTGGAACCTACAATAATAACAGCACTTTCTAAACTTGATTGTTTTTATTGTTTCAAGACACCAAACAGAAATCAAAAGCTTCTCGTAAATTATATGAAAAAGAAATAAAACAAAATTATAATATAAAGTTTTGCTGTGATTCGTGATGTAGATGTACGTTATATATATATTTAATTACATAAAATGCAATAAAAATTCAAGCATATAAAAGCATAATTATTCGAAATTATTACGTCGAGAACCGATTAAAACAAAAAACAAAAAAAAATAATAAAAAAAAAAAAAAAAACAAAAATTGATAAAAACATTTTATGCATGAGATCTTCTCCAAACAATATGTACGTCATAATCTAACATCACTTGTCTAGAATTGTCTAGAATTATGCAATTTTAAATGTGACTATTATTTTACATTTTTGTAGACAAGAACCGAGACACTCTTAAAGTAATTGTAAAAATCAGTTAACCATAGTATTAAACAAACCTTTTTCAATGGCATTGTAATGGTGAGCGGGCGTTTTTAATGTTAATTGCAATAATTTCAGTTTTGTTTTTGTATTAACTCGCAAAATTTCAATAAAATTCAATGAACGTAAAAAATAAATGAAATCTACCTGATTTTACTAAAGTGTATTTTATTTTCGATTTCATTGCTTTGAAAACTATCTAAAGTTGAACTTATGGTCAGTTGTAAAAAGTGTGGCCAGATGTACTAAGCCATAATCCATAAGTTCTGCAAAATTGGTCACCCTGCCTCTGACAAGTATGTTTGCCGACAGTGTAAGGCAATTGCAAATACGCGTTTTGCTTAAATTATGTAAATGTTAAGTTCAATTAAGAAGACCTTTTCGAATCTGAGCAAAAATAATTGGCCGAGCTGTTTAGACATTGTCGACAATTAGTTGTCCATTAAAATCGAAAACAGCTGCTGATTACAGATATGTTAACATTTAACAGAGACTGTAAAGCGCTATAGTTTTTCTATCGATTGTGCTCTCAATCGAAAACAGCTGACGTTTACAGTTGGTTAACAGCGGCGGCGGCGTGTGAATGCAAGGCGGATGAATTATTTTTAATTATAAACACGGTCAGATAAATAATTGAAAAAAAAAAAAGAAAATGCATTTGTGCAAGCGAAGAGCAAAGCGAAAATATGGCCTGTAAATTATATCATAAATGTGAAAGTGTTCGCCAAGCGTCTACGGCAAACGCAAAGTGAAAAAAAGGAGTGCGAGTGGAAGAAAAATCAATTGAAAAGGAAAAATTGCATTTCGCTGCCCCAGCCCCCGAATACGAATCAAATAAAAGTGTAGTTGTCGTAGTGAAAATATATTAAGTTGTTGTACGTGTTTGTGCGCTGAGAGTCAGTCGGGTGCATGTGCTAAGAAAAGAAGAAGAAAAGCAGCTGCAGAAATAGCAAAAGGAGACAGCGACGACAGCGGCCAAGTGTAATAAAGCGTTGGAAAAATGAGTTCAAGTTGTGAAAGGTGTGTGCCGTTACACTATATCCAGCACTGAAAGAAAAAAGAGAACAACAACAGCAACAACGAAACGAAGTGTTGAAATGAGCATACAAATATGTTAGCAACAACAACAACAACAAGAGCAGCAGAGTATATTATTGAATGTTTTGTTTAAAAAGTTGCCTTATAACAAAGCATTCGACTGTTTTGTGCGTGTGTTGGGAAGTGCGAAAATTTATACGCAATGCAACTCAATGGATTGTACAGCAGCAGGAGCTCCTCCCCCTTAAGGCTAGCCCAACGATGGCAACGCCAACCGCAGCCTGTCTCTGTGTGCGTGCGTGAGTGCGTGAATGTGTGCGTGTGGATTGCATTGCTCCTGTGTCGCCCTGCCCCCTCCTCTGCCGCAGCCACTTAGCCATTTTCCCCTTCGCTTAATTAAATGCTAGTTGCCTCAAAATTTATGCATTTTGGCCTGCAAAATCGATTTCTTGCAAGGCGCGGCAACAAGCGTCGTTTTGTTTGGCATCCGCGGCCGTTCAAGTACATATACATATACGAGAGACCGCGAGAGAGAGAGCGAGAGAGAGAGCGAGAGAGAGAGAGAGAGAGAGCGCCCGCTCTCTGTATATGTATTTGGCGTGCGTACGTGTGTGTGTAAGGACGGCGCGGCGTTCCTAGCTGCAGCTTCGAATAAGGAAAAACCGGAAAATGTTTGACAAAATATATTTGTATGCTTGTGTATAGAGAAAAGCCCAAAACAAGGCATTCATGGGGCAAAACCAACAACGGACACACACACACACAGACACACACACACTAAATAGGGCGACGACTCACGCACAGGGCAATTTGGGTGGTACTTTTTTTGTGGGTGGTATTTTTATTTTTGGGCTATTTTTCTGGCTTGTGCCTTTTTTGCAGCACATCTTTTGCGTGTTTGCATTCATGAATGAATGAATGATATATTGAATGAAATTTGTCTGCGTGTGCATTCAATTCTTTAAATGTTGTTCTTGTTGTTGTTGTTTTAGCTTCCACCGTGCGTTGTGTGCTGCATTCCAGAGATGCTTTTACCTTTAAAATAGCAACACACTCGCATCTCGCCTTTTGAATATCTTTATTTATGTTACGTTTTCTAACACTCACTCTCACGCTCTCTTTCTGGCTTACAGAATAGAATGGGTAGAAATTATCGAGCCACGCACCAAGGAGCACATGTACGCCAATTTAACAACTGGCGAGTGCGTCTGGGATCCACCCGAGGTAAGTTTCTCAAATCGTTTACGATCTCCGTGTAAATAATTCAATTAATTATTTTATTTACACATAGTACATATACTACATTACGCTTCATTAACACTCGCACGCCAATTGCCATATTGGGATTAATGAACTCATTTGCTTTAATCAGGCTTATACTTGGCTATTACCCTTACCTTGGCTATTATAATTAAAGCAATAATCACACAATATCAAGCTTTTATTTTTATACCCTGAACCCATTCAAAAAGGGTAAAATGTATTTCTGCAAATGTATGTAACAGACAGAAGGAAGCATCTCCGACCCCATAAGCTATATATATATTCTTGATCAGCATCAACAGCCGAGTCGATCCAGCCGTCCTCAGAACCTATAAGAGCTAGAGAAATTTTAGCTGTAGGTCCTACTAGTGCCCGCGCAGATCGAGTTTGTTTCCGATATTCGATAACTTGTCGCGATTCCAAGTAATCGATAAAACTGTATATCGACATCCTGTTTTTTGAGCAATTTTGGTAAATAATAAGAGCTGGAGTCACCAAACAAGATATGTAGCTTCAAGAATAGTATATATATCTGCATTTGGTGTTGGAAGCAGAGGGTTCAGGGTATCCCCTTGTCGGGAGCTCCCGAATAGAAGCTCTTACTTGTTTAAAGTAAATAATTTAATTTTCTTAAAATTAAAATCTCCAACAGAATTGTAATCGTATTTTTTAATACATCAGGATCAAATTTTTTAAATATTAAAAACTACCGTTTCTGCAGTTTGTATAGAAAATTGATGTCTAGAAATCATTCAAATGAAAATTTGGTTTGTTTTATTTTCATTAGTTTACCACTTTTTGCATGGAAAACTAATTTCCAGCGAAATGTTGCAATTTGCGAGCATTTACTATGCAGTAAGGGCATAGAATCTTCGGTATGTAGCACATAACTTTTGCATTCTTGTTCGGCTTTTGCTTAATTGACATGGGTCACTTGTTTTGCAAATTTTACAGCAAAACCTACACATATACATATGCATATGGAAAATTGTTTGACCCAGTTCGTCAATGGCGTAAACAATGTTAATTAATTGTATTTAAAACAATTCTTTGCGTAACATTCGTTCGATTGGCATAGGGCATGAGCTTATGTAAACGGTTAATAACAGCTGGGTTCAAAGTTAGATTACGCATTTTTTTTTTTAGAAAATTGTTTATATAAACCTTGAAGAATGAAGTGAACTATCTCTTGGAGAAATACTCAGCCTCAATACCCAAATAAAAAGGTAAAATGGGCCAAGGAATTTACATTTCCGTTTACATTTTCATAAAACTCTCTGTAAGGGCATACAAACAAAATGTAGACAACTTTCTGTTACTTCAGTTTAGGATTGAAATCTATTAACAGTGGATTAAAGAGAAATATAGACAGATCAATGTCGAATGTCAATAAAATGCAATTGCCATCTAGCGCACATATGCTTACATATACTATATGGATATGTTACATATGTACATAGGTAATACCCTACTTTTCCTTTCTCCTCGCACGCAGTCACAACTTTTGCTTTCTGAGCACACAAAACATCATCGTCAGAGACGTCGGCGAGCTGTTTGCTCAGCTCCTTTAGACGCTTTGTCCAGTCTCCACTCCACCCACTCGTCTGCCTTTGCATTGCGGCATTACCAAAAGGTGTCGCAGGCTAATAACTTTTGACGTCTGTCCAGAGAGGCAAAGCTCTACGGCAAACAAACCCAACAGAAGCAAAAGTTCTTTGAGTGCATGTCATAACATAGACATACCTCTGAGTTTTTTTAAGCTTTGCTATTTTTTTTGTATACCCTGTACTTACATGATGAAAATGGGGATATTCGATCGTATTGGGAAGTGTTCCTGATCATCATTATGTTATTGAAAGTTATTATAGAATGAACATTTCGTAATGTGGAAGCGTGAAGTGAAGAAGAAGAGGCACATCTGTTGCTGATTATTAATACTGAGTATCTCCTATTCGATCACTCTCGATTGGAGCAGGCTTAGTTGTTTTTGTACTGCCGGAAGTAGTGAAAATTGCATTGATTTTCTTGTTTGGCTCCGCAATGTCCCCGACTGCGTCCTCGTTTTTCATGTATGCGTGTGATTATGTGTATGTGTTTGTGTGTGTGTGTGCGTGCGTCCTTACGGAAAGGACTTGCATGCACAGAGCCGCCGCCTTAGTGCACAGGGCATGCAGTGCATGGCGCTTGCCTTGCCTTTGGCTTCGCTCGGGTGTTATTGTCCATTTTACGCTGAGATTTATTGCGACCCTTTTGCAGCTATGTAGATGCACACATACATGCTCACACACACACACATGTATGTGCATGTACATTAAGCAGTTGCACAGCAACTAAAAAGCGAAGCCTTCTGAATGCACTCTCTCGTCAATGCGTGTGCGTGTGTGTGTGTGTGTGTGTTGTGTTTTTGTACACTGCTTTTCGGTTTTTGTCACTCTCGCTCTCTTTTGAGTCATCGCCCACACTTCACAACACTTTTGCCTGGTTCGCCGTGTGACCGCGTGTTGCGCTGCAGGAAGTGAGCGTCAATCGAAATTTCACTATCGACCGGTCGCACCTTTAAATACACTACAAATTGCGTTGGGCAGAATTTATACAAACATCATTTTATTATTATTATAAAATAAATTTGAAAACATTGTAACTAAAGGTAAACAGAGCTGCAGATTATATTATTATATTATTACAGATTCATATATGACCACATTAAGTCAGTTTTTTTTCATGCTGCACATATTTTGTAGCCTTGCAGAGGGGTATTTTCCGAACACGGTTACTTACGTCTGTTTGCTTTATGGTTTGGGCTATGCGTTTATTATAAAAGTCAGTCAAGCAGTCAGGACAAACAGTTACAGCTAAGTATATAAAAAGACTTCTTTTCGAGCATACCCTTACTGCACCCTGCTGGCAAATGGAATTGCCCTAGCATATGCCCTAAATTCAGCTGCAGCAATGTTGCTGGCGCCGACGCAGATGTCACTGCAGTTATTGCCGAGTTGCCATGAGGAAGTGAACGAAGAATCCTTTTAGCTGCGCAATATAATCTATTCAGCTGATGCAGCGTACCGTGCACAGTGACAGGCACAGGGCGCAAAAGGAACACAACACACACACACACACATACACATACACATACGCATACGCATGCACTCTTTTACATTCCCACCCTCACCTCTCGTTTTTTCTGTCTCTCCCTCTGCCTCTCTCTTTCTCACGCCCACCCAGCTGTAAACGCGCTTTAAATTAGCAACAACTTTTTGTTTTATGTTTTTTTGTCGCTTTGTAGTTGGCAGCTTTTTGTTTTAATGACGTCGTCGCTTCTTTTTTTTTCTGCTTCTTCTTGCCGCTGCCGCTGCTGCTCTTTTTTTTTTTGTGTCACCAGCATAGAAGACAAAGACAGCAACAATTGCTGCGTTCATTGTACGTGATTTGAAATTTATGCACAGCAAGTTGGGTCCACTGCCTGTTTTTTGTATGCCCTGTAAGCATAATGCGAAATGGGGTATATTGGTAATAGGGCTAAAAACCAGTTTTGGAAAGCACCGTTTTTCTTGTTGCTATAAGCGGAACCTTGAACCAGATCACGGCTGGCTTAACCGAATCGAACCGTAAGCAAGTTCTTTTGAATCATTTTCTTACCAATTGAAGGGTATTTCGTGCTCGTGCTTGCTTGCTTTGAATTGCAGCTAAGCTTTTTATTATAACTCTTGGCTTACTTCCCCTCAGTGCTCGTTGCCGGGCGCCTTTTTGCTCATTTGCCTTTGTAAAACTTCCGGTTAGGAAAGAAGCACAGCAAAAGTTGCCCACACGCTCGTTTAGTGTTACAAAACGCCGCAAGAGAGAGAGAAGAGGAGAGAAGCGCAAAGAAGCAGCCAACGATAATGCTTACGTGCGTCCGCCAAGCCGGACCCATAACTAATACAAACGGAGCTCGTACCCTCCGCAAAGAGGGTGACTTTTAGGCTTGGAGCCGAGCCGGTGCTACGCAATCGTCAAAATATTTCAAATTGTTGTTCAGTTTTCTTTTTCATTATGTATCGTTAGAGTATCGCATAGTTATCGCCATTACCGTTTTTGGCCGCAGCGACTTCCTGTGTATTTGTTTTCTTCTTGCCAAGTGGGTTATAAGCTTGGCCAAGTTGCACGGCCTGCATAAATTTGCTGGCAATTACATTGGCAATTAAACGCGCATAAATATCGCTAATAGATTTCGGTTATTAGAGGTAGTTACAGTGGGCCCGGCTCGAGGCCCACGTCATTCATCAGTTACAGGAAATATTACGACTTGTTGATTGCGTTTAAACTAATATCTATTGATAATTGAATAATATTAATAGCTTAACATTTCGGTGGCACAGTGAAAGCTCAAATGACGGACAGCCATCGTGTTTCTTTTTAACTTAATGGATCATTATCTCTATATATACCATGATCATATATGGGAATCAATCTTGGGAGGAGCTTAATTGATTTGATAAGCAGCCTTTTGTCCTTGGCAGCACAGAAAGCCTTGAACTCCAGGTGTTCGCTTTAGTGAATGCTTACTGTATTTCTCTTTTATCGGCTGCACATTATAACAAATGCTTGCTCACATGAAAGAATGCAGAGTGTTAAAAATGAAACTATTTGTCATTCAAATTCGTTGAATGTTTCCCAATTCTCAATTCCAAAGCTGATTCAATCGAATCGGCTTCAGAGCTTGCGTCATGGAACTATAAGAATGGAACTATAAGAAGGCCCTAGGGGACTTAAGAAACTCCATTAATGGAAACTAGGGGCTTAGAGGGTTTTATTTGGACTTTACTTTCTCAAAGATTTCATCGGATTTACTTAAGTCGAAAACAATCATCTTTAATGTCAAACACATGTTTTTATCAGTTCCCCCGAGGCTACAAGTTTTTCTAACCAAGAAAATACTATAATCTATAATTAGCAATGTTTTCTTCTATATCTCTTTTTTTTTTATAGATTTTACAATTTTGCTTAGAAATATTGTCCACAACTGTGCACGCGCCATTAATTCAATTCATTATCAATCTACGGCAATTAAAATTGTGTCACAGTTTGAGTCTATGCAACTTATCTGATGCTCTACAAATTTTTTGAATACTATACAAAATGTTGTTAAACTCTAGTAACTGTAGAAAGGATTATTGAAATTCTCGAACAAATTGTGCAGTTAAATGTTTGGTATAAAATGGAAGACTTTGACTCGAAGTTAGTTTATTAAGTGGAAAATACTAATTTCCGGCTATATTAAGGATATTTTAGGTAATACTCCTTAGCTTTTTGATATATGGGATGCTGCATACCAAATTTGAAGATTCTTTTTGGAGAACAGATATCTATATATATATATGATATGATGAAGAAAATTTGAATAAGCTCTATAAAAATGCTGTTCAAATTACATTTTTGCCAACTGTGATGACACATTTTCAATTTAATTTGAGCAAAATTCTTGAAATATTTCCATTGTTGTTGTTATTGCAGTCAGATGTTATCGCCCGTGTTATTTTTAGGCCTGTGCTGCGCTTGAAGTTTATGTTTTTTTTTTTTTTTTTTTCTTATTTTTGTAAATATCGACGATGACCTAATTTACGAATTTTTATTATGCTCCGAACCTCCTCTGGCTCTTTGCGCATTATTCACAGATGTGCTGCCCATTTATGCTGAGTGGGTGTGGAGAGGGAGGGGGGGGGTGGCTTGGGTTTGGGTTCCATTACTGACCTCGGCAATAGACGCCGATAGGCCCCGTCCGTCCGGAGCTGATTAGAAATTGAGCGTGCACGGCCCATTTGTATTTTTCCCCCACTGATTAGAAGCTTAATTGTTTTTCAATAGGGCCGAGAGCATAATATGGTGTGCGATCTAAATTTAGCAAATTTAATGAATTTATAATGATCAGGAATGCGCCGTATCCCTGGGTCTTTCGAAGCAATTGAATTTCATTGGAGCAATGGAATTTGAGCAATTAAAACGCTGCCAGCTTCAATTTTATTCAATTTTTGCTAAAAATATGCCGCCTTGCGATAAAGTTTACTAACAAGAAAATTATCTAATTGAGTTTAAGGATTTGACAAATCCTTGCCAGACTTTACATAATATTACTTTTACTCAAATTTGTAGCTATGCGTTTTCCACGCATCTTCCGCTGGCGCAAAGAATTGTAAAATTTCTTGTAACTTATAAATGTACTGAAATCTTTATTAGATGGATTTTTTCTGTTTTAAGAAACATATTTTCGTTCAATCCGATTTGCGAACTATTTACAAAAACTTATTCATCTCTCTCTTAAAGTTCCATATTATATAGAAAACATTGTTATTTTTCGGTTTCTTTCGTTTTGACACAGTTTGTATATATTAAAAATCTTAAAAATATTATCGTATGCATTTGACTCATAGTTAAATGTTGCGGTGCGTATGAGTAATAATTATAAATATTGTCAGCCTTTGCTATGCTTTTATCCACTGCTCCGTAAATTTGTACACAAATATAATCCATGCATATTAATTTTGACAGATTTTCCTCAGATATTTTGACAGTGTGCGCGTTGCTTTAATTTCATTTTCTTAAATGGAGCCAAAAACACAAATTCCATCAATGAGATAAAGATGTAGCCTCGTTGTTGTTGTTCTTGTTGTTGTTTTTGTTGATGTAGTTTTTGTATTTCCATAATTACAAAATATTCGGTATATCGCACAAGGCCGAAATGAGGACGTGCTTTTATATAGTGTAAGCATCTGGAGGGGAATACTGTGAAGTTTAAATTCATTTTGTTTGCATATTTTAATCACAGAAAAACATTTTGAAACTTAAAACAACGCTAGTAGGTACTGCTAGGATAATCGATACTTTTGTTTAGTAAATAAAATCGATTGCCGGAACTATCGATATCTTAAATGAAATACATTTTCACTAATATAATAATAATTGATCGAAAGAGCGTCACAAATAGTTGGTCAAAAAAAGTAATAAATTCGGTGTATTTTTTAAATCGAAATATCGATATTTTAAATTTATCGATATTTTAAATTTATCGATATTTTAAATTTATCGATATTTGATGTTTAATACTGCAACATGTCGCATTCTGTATTGCATTGTATTTCATTTTTAGTGTTACAAGCTCAATAACTAACAATCGATAATCGACTAGACAATTTATCGATTTATCGAAAATGCATAATTGCATTTATCGTAATTAACTTGTAATATAAGAAGTATTGCAGTAAGGGTATACAATCTTCGTGTTGCTGCAACTAAGATTTTTATTTGCGCTGCTTTTGCTGTGGCTGGCTTCTGCTGCATGTGGCACGCGCTGGCATATACAACAGAGTGTGGTGCGGCAGGCGGGGCGAAGGGGGGTTCAAAGTGGAAGGTCTCACAATAAAATAGACCCACTTAAGCGCTGTCAGTCTATCCGACTGTCCGGCTCAACGGATGAATGACTGACTGACGGACGGACTGACTGACGGACGGACTGACTGACTGACGGACGGACTGACTGACTGACAGTTGGAAACGCAACAATGCAAAAAGCGTAACGATGATGATGATGCTTCTCCCTGCTCGCTGTTCGCTGCTCGCTTCTCCCTGCTGTTAGCCTTGTCCCAATCAACGCGTTGGGTGCGCCCACAAAAAATTATGCAATGCGCGCGACGTATGAAAATGGAAATGAAAACCAGAAATGAAAAGGCAGCCGAGCCGAAAGCTTTCAATGCAAAAGCGCGCAGTGGGCGGACTGCATTGTTGCTGTTATCAGGCCCAACAAACCACAACAACAATGTCGCAGATGAGAAGAGGCAAAAATATAAAGAGGCCCTCGCCTGTGCCTGTGCCTGGGCTAGGCCTGGGCCTGGGCCTGGGTCAGGGCCTGTCTCTCGGTCTCTGTCGCGGCTGCAGCGAGCTGGTGGGTGGGGGGTTGTGCTCCACTTGGGCGCAGTTGCTGCTGCAGCTGCAAAGTTCAAGGTCAACGAAGAAAACTGAAGCTGACTTGGCCACGGGCCGGACAGAGACGGGCTACTGACAAACCGAAAGAGATAGCTACAAATAAACTGAGCCTTGAGTTTTTTTTCTCAAGAGCTGATGGCACGATTATAAAGACCACAATAAACCGGGCCAAAAGATGCAGCTGATTGGGTCGAAATTCGCTGATTAAGCCCCAATTCACGAAGAACCCTTGAGTCAAAACTGTTTTGCAAATTATTCTTGGCTAAAAATTGAGTAAAACAAACGACAGACATCAGCTTAAGGAGGGGCGGGCGACGGCGAAAGAGGCTTCGAGCGACGACTCTTGAAACATAATACTGAAACGAGGGGTTGGGGTGGGAACCGGGGGGTGCTTTTGCCCGAGAGTTTGTGCAAACGTGCCCATTACCCCAGAGACCTAGAGGATGCAATGCATAAAATGCTGATGCTCAAAAATGCTTTATGATATATGGTCTAATTACAATACTATTCGTTACGTTTAGTATTTCTATAAGCTCTGGAAAATTGTTATTCAAAAGAAAATTTACGTTTTCATATGGATTATCACTGTGGGAGATGTTTGAGTTTCTAGACAAGACGGACGAGACACAAAGAGCTGCTTGCTTAAGCGAAAATCCAACTAGAGAACTATTTTATTTTATTTATTTAAAGGCTTGATTAATCGCCTTTGCCAAATGCTCGAAAAATGTGTAAAAAATATGTTAAATCAATTATGATAAGATAAGGAAACATTGGGCTGGGTCAAAGCCAGTTAGCGTCTACTACCAATTGTTTATTTGGTAGAAAAAAAGGAAAATAAAAACAAAAACAAAATAATTCTCAAGTATATGATAAAATGTGCTTGAGTTATGCGCATGAATGATGTGAATGATATTCATTCAATAAGCGCATAATCCAATGCACTCGACAATTTCAACACACATAATTGTACATAACACCTCCCACACACACGCACACACCCACACACCCACGCACACACACACGTGCATTAGAGCTTTATGATATATGAGATTTGCTCATTTGATTCGCTTGGATTCATTTCCACTTCTCTCACCCTCCTCTCTCTCTCTCTCTCTCGCTCTGTTTTCTCTGACTCTGTACAGGATGTGCCAATTAAGCGCACCGACTCATCGCAATGGTGGGAATTGTTTGATACGAATACGCAGCGCTTCTACTACTATAATGCGGCCACGCAGAAGACCGTGTGGCATCGGCCGAGCAAGTGTGACATCATACCGCTGGCCAAGCTGCAGACGCTCAAACAGAACACCGATCCCAGCGAGCGGCGGGACCAGACCACGCCCCAGAAGCAGTCTGTGCTGGCAAAGCAGCAGCAGCTGCAGCAGCAGCAAAGTCAGCAACAGCAGCAGCAGCAGCAGCAGCAGCCATCGCCCATGTCGGCGGCCAATAAGAAGGGGCGTGGCCCGCGCGGCAACGGAACCATGGCCAGCTCCGAGGAGAAGCTGAGCAGCTCCGCGTGCAATGAAATGATCTCTAGTCCACGAGGCCGTCAAAGTTTTCGGTGAGCTTCTGTTTAAATGAACTTTCATTGATTTTTTGTTGACCTCGTCTTCCTCTGTTGCAGCGTCGGCACAGGTGACTCAGCGCGTTCGATGGACATGCAGCAGCAGCCACAGCAGCAGCAACTGCAGGGCTACGGCTCCCGACGCTCGCAAGGTAAGCAGCTGCATGATGTCATTTCCATGCCTCCTCTCATTAAACATTCTCTTCACACAGACTCGTGCAATCACTACAAGGAATCGGGCAAGTCGAGCGATTCGAGTCTGTCCAGCGCCCATGGCTATCGGCGCTTCAATGATGCCGCCAATGGTGCTCCCGGGCCCAATGAGGCGCTGCGTCTGGGCTCCTTGCAGAAACAGCAGCGCGGTGGCAAGGACAATGGCGCGTAAGTCTGAGTTGTAATTGGTTTGGCATTTGGCAGTGGTTGCTGGACGTAAGCAAAGCTTGTTAAGGTTTGCCTTATACATAAAGCTATGGGATGCAAATGTCATATGCTTGTGCTACTAGGCGTATGTCTAATCCATTTATATTGTGCATAGATGTCAGATCTTTTATGCTCAACACAATCAGCTATAGACTGCAAATTAGTACTTTGCAGATTTCAACTTGAAATCGAGAATCTCTTTAAATGTAACCTTTCGGTAGCTAGAGAAACGTAAGGCTTTTAATTGCCAGGAAGAGCACGATTACTCATTTTATGGTAAAATATCTATCATAGCCAACATAGTAGAAAAAAAAATATTTTCTTTTACCATCAGAGATCTAATTAGACTTAAATTTGTAAAAGTTTTATGAATCAATTCAAGTGATTCATAACGTTAACTATTTTGATTAATATTACACTAGGATCGCCAAAACCTGCATTATTTTACAATAACAAGTTTAAAATAATCCTTTTTATACCCTGAACCCATTAAAAATGGGTAAAAAGGGTATATTGTATTTGTGCAAAATGCAAATGTATATAACAGGCAGAAGGAAGCATCTCCGACCCCATAAAGTATATATATTCTTGCTCAGCATCAATAGCCGAGTCGATCTAGCCATGTCCGTCTGTCTGTCCGTCCGTCCGTCCGTATGTATGAACGCAAGAATCTCAGAACCTATAAGAGCTAGAGACTTGAAATTTTAGATGTAGGTGCTCCTAGGGCCTGCGCAGATCGAATTTGTTTCCGATAATCGATAACTTACTCCGTTTCCAAGCAATCGATAAAAATCGATATCGACATCCTGTTTTTTGAGCAAATTGGGTAAATAATTAGAGCTAGAGTCACCAAACATGATATGTTGCTTCTTATTATATATATGTCAAGTATCTTTCATTTAATACATATCGCCACCCTCCCCGCTACCACCTCAAAGAGGGTTCAGGGTATTCCCTAGTCGGGAGCTCCCGACTAGAACCGCTTACTTGTTTCCATATTATTTAAACATTTTTTTTTGAAAAATTTTTTTACACTAAAAACTAGGCAGGAAGTAGATTATTTCTTAATAAGGAATGTTTCTAGCAGTCTTTAAGAGCTTGCTATTATAAGATTAGGTTAATTTCGAGCTAGGATTGGGGCTGATTTTATTGGTTGAATATCGTTTTGGGAAATACCTGCCTATACACACTTATGCCTTACATTGCACACACATACACTCACATAAAACGAAAACAACTTTCTCATAGAGTTTTTCATCTCACGCTCTGTCTCTCTCTCTCTCTCTCTCTTTCGCTATCATCAGCTTTGAAATGTTGCAAGAAAGCGTCAGTTCACATAATTTACCGCATGGCTCGGCCACGTCCTCATCCTATGTTGGTGGTAGTGTCACCGTCGTTGACAGCAACAAATACTTTGATCATCAGCTGTTGCCCGGCCATATGCAGGGCTATTGCTCCTCCAAGTCATCCGATATTGCCTCACCCACACATTCGATACATACGCCGCAGGCGCAGAAGAAGAAGATATCCCCAGATGCCGAACGACAGTACAACTACGCACAACATCAGCAACAACAGCAACAACAACAGCAGCAACAACGTAACGCACAACGCAGCGGAGCAGGTGCGCCCACTTCGGGCAAATCCTTTGGCGCGGCCATGGGCGGTAAGTTCAAATTCAAATGTGTTTATCTATCAAATATCGAACTAAACGTTTTCATCTGGACAGATCGCGAGTACAAGGTCGCACTGGCGCGCTCCGGCAGCTTTATGTCCTCCTCTATAAATCCTGCCGCCGCTGGACATCACAGCAAATCGTATCGCAAAAGCAGCGCCGAGGCTAATGGCGGCGGCGGCGGCGTCAGCGGTGTCGGTAGTGGTGTTGGCGGTGCTGTTTATGGTGGCGCCGCCAGCGATGATTCCATGCACGAAAAGTACTTTAAGTCGGTGGAGAATACACCGCTCTCGCGGCGCCGCCACACAACCAATACCAAGGGGCATGGCGGTGCGGCAAGTGGCAGCAATACCGCCACCAGCACCGCCGGCAGCGGCAGCAGCGGCCACAAGAAGCACTCGAGCGACTCCAGTCCACAGAGTCCGATTAGTCCGCAAACGAAAAGCTCGCGTCAGGCCAAAACAAGTGCCACAAATCCGCCACCACAGTTGGCGCAACTGCAGCATTCACCGCGCATTCAGGAGCCCGGCTGCGGCCTGGATCGGCTCAGCTTGGAGCGCATGTCCCTGGGCAAAACGGCGCCCATTTCGCCCAGCGGTGGCTCAGATAATCTTGGTATGCTAACACACTCATCCAGAGGCTCCAATGATTCGGCGGCCAGGCGGCAAAAATCGAACAGCTCGACGGCAAATCGCTCGCAATCGCATCATTATCCGGGTCAGAGCTCCTTGCGGCACAGCGCCAGCTCCAGCCTGGACAAGCGTGGCTATCATCCCCTACAAAATGCTGGCGAGAAGCGTGATTCGCGTCGCGCCAAGACCCATCATCATCCGCAGCAGCATTTGCACGCGGACAGCAGCGATGTAGAGTATGATAATGGCAACATATCGCCGTTGTATAGCAATTGTGGCCAGGAGATGCCGCATCTGCTGCCGCTCAAGCACTACATCATTGAGCAGGCCAAGCTCTGTGGTGGTTACGATTATCGCGGCGATGGCGACGGTGTGGGCGATTCGGACTCGTATCACTCGGATAGTCAGTCGGAGCATTCGCTGTCCGGTCATGAGCCGGACAATGAGGACTCTGATGGTGGCTCGGATACGCATGGCGGCTATTTGGAGCACAATTATGGCATGATCGATGACTATGCCAATATGGGCGACAGCGTGTCCTACTATGCCTATCAGTATCCGCCCTACGATCCAGCTGGACGCGAGGAAATGTAAGCTTGTTCGGGCAAACTGACGGACTTATTGATAGATTAATATGATTCACTAATTCTCTTTTACCATTCTACAGCTCCGATAACGTGGAGGCCGTGCTGGAGGGTATAGGCAGCAATCAAGAGCCCGCTGCTGCGCCCAAGCCCAAAGCCCGTTATCAGATCTCATACTATGACACCGTCTCGCACAGCCCCGCATCGTCGGCGGGTCAGGGCCATCAGTATAACCAGCACAATCAGCAGCTGTACTCGAATACGCCCTCCTATCCGTTCGCCGGTCATGCTCATGGCTTAGGCCAGCCACCGCCGCCACCGCATCAGCAGCAGCTGCATTTGGATCCCAGCGATGCGTCCAGCGTCAAGCAGAAGCAATCACAAACTCTGCCCTCGCCCAATCGTCAAATCTCGCGTCTAGTCACCGGCCAGTTAACCAAAGAGGAAGCCAATCATGGCCAGCAGCTGCACACCCAGCAGCTGCCGCAGCAGCAGTCGCAGCTCCTGGCAACTGTCGCACAATCAGCGGCGGGCAGCAGCAGCCTGAGCCGTGGCGGCAATCATAAGCTGGCGCCGCCATCGCTAAAGCCCACCATACAGCAGATTTTCCCGCCCAGCGAGCGGGCGCCCGGCGCCGCAACGCTGGCGTGCATGAAGGAATGTGATATTGAGAAATTCGCCGCGGACAATTTGAATCTGCACTCGAAGGGCATCTTTCGCAAGAAGGCATCGGTGCGCGATATGCTCAGCTGGACGGCGGAGGCCATTACCCGACCCATGTTGGCCCTGTCGCGGGATAAGGCCGACAAAAAGACGGCCATTGAGCTATTCAAGCTGGTCCAAATCTACATGGGCGATCGCAAGGCACGCATTGGCATGAGCCTAAACTCGGTGGCCATAGATATCATAACCGCCTCCCTGCCGCAGCAGCAGTTAGTATACAGCTCGATCTAACTCAAAATTCAACGTCTTATCCTATCTATTTCTTTCGCAGATTACGCGATGAGCTTTATGTGCAGCTTTGCCGTCAGACCACAGAAAATCCCAAGCGCGAGTCACTTATACGCGGCTGGGAGCTAATGGCCATTTGTTTAAGCTTCGTGCCGCCATCGCCCACATTTCAGCCCACGCTGCTCAAGTAGGTGCCACCAGTTCGTTAGCCCATTATAGCGTCTAATCCGGTTGTCCATTTGCAGCTATGTGAATCGTCATCGGGATCCTTCGTTTGCCACCGGCTTCCTGGAGGTGTGCAAATGGCCCATTCATGTGCAGATATCGCATTATGCAACTGTTTGTTGTCGCCGCTTGGATCGCATTGGCAGCAGCGGTCGCCGTTTGGCCAAGAAGCCCACCGAGGATGAGGTGGAACAGGCGCGGGTTAGTTGGCATTTAGTACCTTACATAGAATATCCTATACTTAAGAATCAGACACCTTCCAACCCATAAAGTACATATATTCTTGAAGCCAGCGGACCAGCTGATATGGCCATGCCCTCTGTCTGACTGTTTCTTCAATTATTGTTTTATTATAAAACTTTTTTGATTTGCAGCAACAAATCCTTCGCAATAGCATGTTCGGCAATACGCTCTCCGAAGTGATGGATCTACAAAAGGATAAATTTCCATTGCGTAAACTGCCTTGGATACAAACCACGCTCTCAGAGCATGTAAGTAATACCCCAACTGAAGTCTGGCATGCAGCTCCTTAATATTTCACATATTTTCTAGGTGCTGCTGCTCAATGGCAAACAAACGGAGGGCATTTTTCGTGTATCCGCTGATGTGGATGAGGTCAATTGCATGAAGAATCGCTTGGATCGATGGGATGTTCCTGACTATAAGAATACTATGGGTGTGTTAACTTTGCACCCGACTTTATCTATATATACTCAGACCTTAATTTGTTTCTGCAGTTGATGCACATGCGCCCGCTAGTCTGCTTAAGTTATGGTATCGTGAACTGTACGATCCGCTCATACCCGATGATTATTACGAGGATTGTGTGAATACCGAGGATCCCGATAAAGCCAAAGAAATAGTTAATAAGTTGCCACAAATTAATCAACTGGTCAGTTAACGAATCCTAGCATTTAGTAACTCGTCAATAATTAACTTAATGTTTGGTTTATTTTATCAATAGGTCCTAACGTATTTAATACACTTTCTGCAACAATTCTCCAATTCGGAAGTGGTTAGCTGCACCAAAATGGACTCATCGAATCTGGCCATGGTGTTTGCGCCAAACTGTTTGCGCTGCACTTCGGATGATCCCAAGGTGATACTGGAGAATGCGCGCAAGGAGATGTCCTTTATACACGTCTTAATACAGCACATGGACACAACGCATGTGGCCAATCTGGTCTAGAGAGCTTTGATAGCTATTTAAATAACTAATCAAATACCAATGAGCATACCTATATAAATATAAAAACATATATTTATATCTACAGAAATATGTAAAACGTTATTAACCTATCCTAAACTTACTTAATTACCTGCTTGAATTTGTATTTATACAAATTGAGAAGGTCAACAGCTCCTAACTAACTCCTAACTTTAACTATACTAATAATTTTTTGCTACTTGAATTTTCTAATCTAATTCAAATAATTTTATTGTATGCCTAGGCTGCCTAATTTTTAACAACAAATACTCAGAACTTTTATCGGCATTGTAATGTGTAGTGCTTGTCAAACCAAAAAGATAAAACCGATCTAATCCAATACCGAAATTATAAAACATATGAATTTAAATTTGAAAGTGTTAACCTAATGTGTGTGACATTTGAATATAATTTATTTATTTCGCATTTTTATTTATGAAAGATCACACAAAAAGCCAAGCGTAATACTCAAACACACACAAAAAACAACTCTCAATAACTGCAACATAGAACAACTTGTGAAGCATATAAATATATAAATAATATAAATATAAATAAAAATGTACTGTAAACAAGAAGCGAATGCAATAACTGATTAAATTCAATAAATAGAAACCTGCTTTAAAATAACGTGCAGCAACTTAGTGCTATATATCTATAAATATTTATTCGTGTGCATTAATTAATAAATAAATGTTATAAAGGAGGATAACTCAGACAAAGCTGCGCAAAACAATTTAATCAATTAGTTTATACCTGTAAAACGACAATTTTACACAAATATTCAAATATATATACATATAGATATATATATATATAAATATATAAATGTCTGAATACGAAGCTGTAAGAACCAGAGATCAATTGAACATATATAAATATGTATGTATGTAAAGCGGAATGGTTGAAGCATGAGAATGAATAAAGTTATATAAATAAAGAGCCAACATATTTAAGTCTTAGCATGAATGATTGAAATTTGATGTATTGACGCCCCTGACGATCATTCAAAATGTGAAACATGCCAATTATTGTAGCATGCCTATCAGAATTATATTTCTGACGCTTCTTATCACATGGCTGTGCTTCATTTTTCAGACACATTATAAATTTCGAAGAGCTCTTCCTAAATTATTTGATTTTTTTTTTGATTTTTAGTTTCATTGTACTGCAAATTTATGCCCAATTTTAAAGTCGTTTCGAACCGTTTGTCTCCGATAATTGCTAATAATTTAGTGTCACTTGACGAAACTTAAGCCGCGCCAACGACATACCATTATCATTTATTTGCCAACTGGCATTTTGGGGCCCACAGACGGCGATCAATTCCCTCGAATCGGGTGCATTTATATTTATCACCAAGCGTTTGTTTATTCGGTTTCACATTCGAAACAATTTCGGTTGTTTCTTTTTATCAAGGTTTTTATTTGGTAATTTGTTTATGTACAATTCTGAGGCTTGTTTATGCAGCAATCTTGAAGGCAGCGATTGTCATACCATTCAATGCCTATAAGCACCTTAAATACTAATTGTGATTCATATAGCTGACTATTCAAAATGGCCGCAAATGCCGTGCGCAAAATAGAGTTTTCATTGAGTATTTATCCAGATATTTTCCGCTCGAGCTCTTAACCTCTTGTTAAAGTTGCCAGGAGCTTAACGTAGAGTAAGGTAACTGTATAAAAATGTGGCAACGCCGCGTCATTGCTGTGAAAATAACCTATCAACAGACTAAACTGTCAATTACAAGCTGTTTTTCGTTTACAGACAAGTCTCAAATGTTCGATGGTGGCAACTCTGCAAGGCTATCTGCTTGTCAACTGTTAAGCCAAGCAGTGACAGGCAGATCAACTTGTGAAACTTGATAAGAACATGGGAATGAGCTTAATAGTAATTAGAGTCAAACTTGAGCATTGTCAGATAAATCAACTGACAAAAACACGAGCTTTAACGAAACTTAGTTTGAAGTGTTAAAGTAGCTGTTAACTTTGACAGGAACATGAAAAATACAAGCTAAGCTAACTAAAGTAAATAGTTATATGATCAACGAGAAGAACGTTTTCCACTCGACTAGCTGCTTTCGAAAACAAAGCATACATTTGGGCGCATGTAAACGAGATAAGCAAACGTTTTACAGCACTAACTTTTTAAACTAATGCGTTTGCTCGAAATGGGAACACCATCTATCTAGCTTCTACTGATAAAATACAAAATATTTAAGCTACACACATTAAAGGCCATTCTATGTTGCCAGTGGGTGGATTTAAATGGAACTTTTCCAGTTTTGATAGCACCATATTATCAATACATTATTGTCATGCTCGGGTTCATTCATAACATTAAGAATTAAATAATAAAATTATCATTCTAACGATAAACTGGCAAGTATTTCAAAATTTGTTTATCAATTGATATTTGGGCATGCGTCTTTTATCACCTTCTTTTTTGCCATGTGAACCAATTGAATCACCAAATTTGATTATCTTTCTACGAATTTGAGTGAAAAATGTCACAAAAAAAAAAACCCGTCGGGTAATCAAAAATAGCTTATTGTTATTTATAGAGAAATTTTTATGGTTATACGATTATAGTCGGTTTTTATTATTTACCGGAACTAGAAGCTTATCGGAATTGATTGGATACGTTAAAGTACACTCAACACTTATAAGGCTACAAATCGTGATACTTTTGTCGAAATCAGATAAATTATTTTCTTCAGAACATTTATATGTTATATATGGGTAGGTCTACAGCATAAAGAGTCTACAAATGGTAAACGTAGGGGAAATGTAGAAGATATTTTTTATGTTTAAGTAGGATATAGGTCTTATAGTAAGGTTAACAAAATTTTAACCAAGAGGGGAGTACTAAAGTATCTTCGTCTTTTATATTTCGAATAGTTGAATAGGCGCTTCAGAGTTCGCCCTCGAAATGATATCTATGTAGATACTTGTATCTAAAAGATACAAACGGCGACCTGAAAACAATATCGCGCTCAGGTAGCGAGTAAATAACAATAACAACAATTAGGCGCATTTATTTTGTATATTTTATCGCGAACGCCAATGCCCAAAATCAAAAGTAATCCATCATCTCAGAGGCTTTAAGGGGACCCCGACTACCCTGTCTGATAAGGGACCGCCAGCCCCTCCGTCACCTTCTCCCCCTCGCCGTACAGCAGTTGTATAAACGCATAAATTGTTTCGAAAGTCCCAAAAATACAGTAATGTTAACCAGAGGGCTCAAATCATAGCAGCAACTCGATTACTCAATCAAAAGCGACATTCGTGGATCGCTGCGGTGCGTGGAAAGTTCTGCGGGGGAGGTGGCAGCCAGCCGGTGAGAGCCTATTGGTAATTTTAATTTGTTTACAACTACAATACGCGAATGGGAGCAGAGAGTGTGGCTGCTTTTGGGTGTTGCACGACTACGAGTTACTCTGTAGAAAGTTGAAATTGGATGCATTTGGAAAATATTAAAGTCAAAATAATGAGATCGTATTTATAGTACATATTTTAAGAAGAAGCTAACCCACATTGATCTACAATAGAACTATAAATTTAATGTGGAACTGTTGTGGATAACTGAAGCAAGAATCTGGCACTACGAAACAAAATGTTTTTTTGCGTTACGTAACGTGCCAGTATTGGCTTTCGCATATTTTAGCACACTTTTTCTTTAATTTCTAACACTTAAAAATAGTGTTGTACACAAATTGATGAATAGAAAATTCTTTTGAAATATATCTTTGCATTTATTTTAGCTAAATATCATTTCGAAAGCTACACGCTCGCCTCCCCTTAGTATATTTTATGGAGAAATACCAAATTTTTCAGAACTAACATTCTTATCAGAGCACATACCTGCCTCTGGTTATATTACAGGGTATATAGCAAAACGAACAGTAGTTGTGCTCTGAGGATGGGAACAACGAGAAAGAGAAGTCAAACGACAAACAACGACGTCCGAGCGATATTGATAAGCGGGTGATTAACAATTACTCGATCAAAAGTACCGACAATATTGTCGTGCAAGCGGGATGGCCATACACAGAGCGAGATGGCAACACATTGCCGCAGCCAGTGTTGGCAATGTTCGTGTGTGTGTGTGTGTTTAATAAGCCCCGAGTGTTTTGATTTATATGACTGGTGGATCGGCTCGATTGGACTGCCAACTACTGAGGGCCGAGCCAACGAGCCATCGGGCCATCGGGCCAGATCGGAGCTGCCTACCGGGGCGACGGCGACGGCGACGGCGACCTTATCGATGATAGTAGCCCCCCATTCATTATCTATGTACATGCGTATCTACATAGGGTCGGTTATATTATTGTTAATATAGATATCAATACCCATTAGCACAACATTATATGTATATGTACAATCTATTATATTCTGTGAAATCAGATTTACTACAATTTATTGGACCCTGCGAACGGCCAGCAATTAGTTCATCGTCGGCGCCCGTTCAAGTCGCGTCGCCTCTCACCGTTGCCCGGCGCTTGTTTCTTTGTGGGATCGCCAGCAACGAGTAGCACAACATGAACATGGATAACAACACAATTAAAGCGAATAAGTCCGCCTTCTCCATAGACAACATTCTGGAGCATAAAACACAAGCCACACAGGGCAACATTAAAAAACCTTCAACACAGTCGAGTCCTGGCGCCGCAGCTCCTGCCGCGGGCTATGCGCCCACATCCGGTCCAACGTCCATATACGATCTGTCACGCGAGGCGATGGCCGCACAATATGCGCTCAAGAATCTGGAGCCCGGCACGGGCACTTTGCTGACGCCGACAACGCTGCGCTTCAATCCCGTCTACTCAGATCCCGCCTCGTTATTCTATCAGCAAATGCTGAATCTACAGAAGAATTCTTCGCTCTTCATGCCCCACTTTCAGGCCGCCGCGGTGGCAGCCGCTGCGGCAGCACAGCCAACCGCCTATTGTGATCAGTACAGCCCGTTTCTGGATTGTGAAGGTGAGCTATTTATAAGAATATGTACTTCAGATTAATTTCAAGGGAGATTTTAATACTCATGATTTTAGACCAAAGTTAGGAATTACCAATTAAAGATATTGGGAAGTTTTCATTTTGAATATTGGGAGCCTTTTACCATATATCTAAGTATGGAGACTAATCTTATAGCAGGCATTTGTATAATATTAGAACAGTTCTTGAGAAACTCGATTATTCAAAGATCTAGAACAAAAAGTACTTAATTTTGAAGATTATTTGAATTTTGACTATGATCTTAGAAGAATTTGAGAAGAATTTAATGATTGTAATTGTAATTGAAAAAAGTTGTTCGATTAAATTTGAGAAAAAAAGTAACGAACTTTGAGAAATCTGATTAGGATCTTCAAAGAAATTGTAATTCTCTAAAGATTAAAATGAAAAGCTAAAATTGAGACAAGATATTTAAAGGAAATTATTAATGGCAAAAGTTTGAGTATAAGTACATCTTACATTTTTCCCATCTATAAAAATAAATAGTAAGATTAATAATTCAAAACTCATTCTAGTATTAGTCAGAAGTTAATGCCTTCAAATATTAGCTCAAAAATAAATTTTAAATTTTATATAAATCAAAAAAGTTCTATCTTTGCATAGATCTTGAACTGCATCTGTAGCACATTTTACTTTAAATACTATTTAAAAAAATAATATTTTTTCAAATACCAAAAATAGGGAATCACAATTGGCTACAGTCCAGTTTTATAATCCCCTTTATTATAACAATGACTGCATATATAGTATATTACCAAAGTCCAAAGTTATTCTATGGAGGTTCTAATACAAATGGCTACTAAAAAGGTATCATTCGATCATGCTGGGTTATGAAATACCGGAAATGAGTCAGGGCATTCGAAGCACCCATAATGAACGAGCGATATAAATACATAATTAATAACTTAGGCGGGCAAAAGTCCAACTATAATATCTAATAAAACTTGCCCAATTTGATAATGAAAATCATTTAGCATTTGTTGAAATCGTAATTTCTAATGCTCAAGATATTGAGAAAGGAATACGCTTCAAGAACTTTTTAACCCATTAATAAAGCTAGGATGTGGAGGAAGAAGAAACGAACATATACGAAAAACGAGAAAGGGCTACCTTCGGCATGTCGAAAATCGAATACACTTGCAAAACCCAACCTTTTCATAATGCTCATAGTGCTTTGCACGTATCTAAGAAGCACAGGGAAAATAGTTAATGCCGAGTTTGGTCAAGTTATCTTGATAAACAAAAAAGTTTGTTATACAAGAACCTAGTTTTCGACCGATCGTTCCTATGGCAGCTACATAATATAGTGGTCCGATCTGAATAGGATTTTGCATATATATGAGGAGGATTGAAAAACTAATAAAAGCCGAGTTTGGTCAAGGTATCTTGATAAAAAAAAAGTTTTTTATACAAAAAGCTTGTTTTCGACCGATATAATGAAGGGGTCCGATCCAGCTGTTTCTGACATATGTACTGCGTGCAACAGAAAGTTTCATAAAGATAGCTTTAAAATGGAGAGACTAGTTCGCAGAAATACAGACAGACGGACATGTCTATATCGACTCGGCTGTTGATACTGATCGAGGATATATATACTTTATGGGGTCGGAGATGTCTCTTTCTATGCGTTACACATTACACGACAAAATTATAATACCCTCGGCAAGGGTATAATAACTCGTGGGAATATCATTGCAGATCTGTGCTGAAAACATGCCCAGCTCCTGGTTTTGGGGCATTGAGTTGCCCAAGTTCAAGTCAACGAACTTGGTATTAAAAGGCCCCACAATACCTTAAGCACTAAGCCCAACCATATATCATATGGAAATCTATCAAACTAGCTTCGTTTGAATACGCAACGACCTTGCTGATTGAGTATTCAGAACTAAGTCGCATTTTTAAATGCATTTTGAGCATTTTTAGCCGCATCAAATATTATGGTATTACGAGTTGCCCCCAACGCATGATTAATGTGCATCGATGTTTGTCAAAGTCAAGTGTTGGCGCCAACGTTTGCCACTTGAAATTCCCTCTCCCTCTCCCTCTCAGCACCCCACCCCGCCTTGCTCGCCCACACGCTGTGTGCAGTTCCCAGTGCAATGTGTTCGGCCAGATTAGCCCCTCGTCTGGCATATGGATCAACTGCGTTCGATCCCCTACACTCTCCCCCACAGACCGAAAGCCCTTGTCGTTCTCATATGACACGCACTTTTTTTCGGGAGCCTTATCAAAATGACAAATATTTGAAATTGAGGTGAGAGCCAGACAAGTAACTGGCCCAGCTAAAGTTATATGGCATTCTTTGGGTTAGACTGTTCCAGAGACACCCTGTAAATGCGTACGTATGTATATGTTGATTATGTGGATTAGCATGCTTCAAGTTTGCCGTTCTCAGCTTAACTGACGCTGATAATATTTATCGTAAGAAATTTTCAATAATCTTCAATAGACTTCAGATTATTTCAATAGATAGGTTTGTGAGAAACCCAAAGTGCCGTGTGAATAATATATTTTCTCTTTCAGAAATCCAAGCTTCGGTGCGAGACTTGGTTCGTCAAATTTTTACAGGCTAGGTTCAGGCTTAGGATATTTCATCTCAGCAAAGTATTATTTTAGCCTATTTTCCTACAAACTTTATAGAGATAGAGAAGTGTGATCAAATATACGTTCACTTCCATAAATCCAAGCTTGGGTTCGAATCTTGGCTTGTCATATTTTTGGAAGCTAGGTTCAGGATGTTTTTTTCCAGTTCAAATCTTGGTTCGTCATATTTTTCCTTTTTTCAGGTTAGGTTCAGGTTTCAGATGTTTTTTTCTCTGGGATATTGATTTTGGTTCGGATGTTTTCGGTTATTGATAACGGCTAAGATTTTGTTCATACTAAAAGGCAAATTTGTAGTTCCGAGCTCGAACCGCCGCGGTTCAAACCCATTTAGAATTTTTTGTTTTCTAAGCCACAAGATATTTTGTTATAGGAATTGCCGAAACTTAATTCCGTTACTTAGATGCATTGAGCCTACGGAATGATGGCCAGTAATTCTTTAATTTTTAAATTTCGCATCAGAACATAACCTCAAACAAATCCAAAAAATATTTTCAAAATTTTTAAACAAGGTGAATAACTTGTTCAATACAGTTTTTGCCTCTTAAATAAGAATATATTTATTTAATGTATGTATTTAATGAGTAAATATATGGATTGTGTTAAATATAGGTAAAGCAAAGAACAAGTATTTAGGATAAAAAGCTTGATTTTGATCTTAAAAGATATTTTTAACTCTTTTTCCTTACAGTATTTTGCAAATTATTATACTGACGAGAAGCTTGATTTGTATTTTAAAATATATGTTGTATTTTTCCCTTTACTTCGAATTTTTACTTAGTATTTTTCATAATATTGAACTTTTAAAACACATTTTGTATTTTTCCCCCAATATAAGAATATATTTGATTCGTTTCGGAATTTGTTGGTAATATATTTTTTCTTATATCATTAAGATCTTGACTTGCGGCTAAATTTGTATTTAAAAATATATTTTTGATTACTTTTTCCCCTGCATAACAGTATTTTTCATAATATTAAACTGATGAGAAGATCTAGATTAGTATTTAAAAAATACTTTTTATTTTCTCCCTTGCTTGGTAATCATTTTCATAATATTGAACTGACCTTAAGCTTAGATTGTATTTTAAAATTGACTTTTTACTTTTTCCTTTTACTTAGTATTTTTGACAATTTTGAACTGATTTTCACTTTTCTTTGCCTAACAAACAGAGCATGTGCGATGCGAGTCCGAATCTTTGGTAATATTATATTTGTGGGCTTATCTAAACAAAAAAATGCTATTAGTGGCGATTAATAGGCGCTGTCCATCATCTTCTGGGCGACAATTGCCATTCGATTCAGATCGAGATAAGCTCGTCCGCTGTCGTCTATGCGAACGGGTTCCTCAATTCCATTTTCAATATCATTTTGATTTCTTTTTGGGTACAAGTGTCGCCTGCCTGTTCATTCAATATTTGAACGATTAACAACAAATTGTTCTCAAGTGCAAGAAATCAACAAAAATAAAAAGAACAAGTAAGAGCTTCTATTCGGGAGCTCCCGACTAAGGGATACCCTGAACCCTCTTCTTCCAACACCAAATGCGGATATATATACTATTCTAGAAGCACATGTCAAGTTTGGTGACTCTAGCTCTTATTATTTACCAAAATTGCTCAAAAAACTGGATCGATTTTTATCGATTGCTTGGAAACGGAGCAAGTTATCGATTATCGGAAACAAACTCGAACTGCGTAGGCACTAAGAGGACCTACAGCTAAAATTTCAGGTCTCTAGCTCTTATAGGTTCTGAGATCCTTGCGTTCATACCTACGGACGGACGGCCGGACAGACGGACATGGCTAGATCGACTCGGCTGTTGATGCTGTTCAAGAATATATATACTTTATGGTCGGAGATGCTTCCTTCTGCCTGTTACATACATTTACATTTTGCACTAAAACATAATACCCCTTTTACCCATTTCTAATGGGTTCAGGGTATAGAAACCAGTCCAAGTAAAGCAGGGAGTTTGGCAGGGGGGGGGTTGGTTCCATGTTTCAGGGCTTATCGCGCAATACGCCACTTAATAAAAATAAATGTTAATAATTGTATTTGTACAATTTAAATTATGACACTAAATCGCATGCGTTGTTCATTTTAACGATATGCTTCCAGTTCGAATCTTTTCAATTTATATACGTAGATATTCCCCATGGTCTGAGGTCAGTCGGTCTAAGTATGGATAGTTATCTCAGCGTCGTACTCTCTGCCATAGAGTTGTCTTCGTTTAATTAGAATTGTGAGTGCGAATTTCCGTTTGCAGTCCGACATGGGCAACTTTTTGTTCGCTCCGGGAGCGATACGAATTTTGGACTAGGCACCTTATCACGCCATCCACTCGACACTCTTCCATTATGCGAGCCCATATACAATCGAATTAGTTGTTGGCCAGCTGCCCACGCGATAACAATTATGGCAATTGATTCTTCCTCAATTGCCGTCAGCCCCAGGCACTTCCCAGCCAGTTGCCTCCATTTATTGGTGGGCGTGGCCATTGCCCATTGCCATGCATAGAGAGTGGGTGAAATAGCACGCCAGACGGCCCTACTGGGCGTGCGAAAGAGACGCAAGAAACTCTGGCGAATCGACCAATCAAAAGCCTCGGAAATTTTCGCTCTAATTTATTAGTACATTAAAACGTAAAGCTTTTACAGGTGCACACAAAATTGGAGCACATCAATGCCTAGATTTAATTTAGTCATAAATCAGAATGAAATTTTCCAATATAATATTAATTAAATTTAAATGTATTTAATTCAATATTTTTGAAAAAATTTGGAGTACAAAATAAACTTAAAAACGTTTTACACTAATTTGAACATAAAATATGTCAAATTTGGACAAAAATGTGAAAATATCTAAGAAAAAGCAACATTTTTAAATGCAAAAATAAAGCCTGGTGTGAAACCATGTTCAAGCTGTTTATAAGCTTAAAGATCGGCATAGTTTTGAAATAGTTAGCGTATTAAAATATTTTGGAGCACAGAATACTTTGCCATATAAGAACCTACTTTTCGACAGATCGTGCCTACGGCATCTGATGATATAGTGGTCCGATGCTGATAAGATTATGCATATATATGAGGAGCATAGTGAAACTTACAAATGCCGAGTTTGGTCAAGATATCTTGATATACAAAAGACCTACTCTTCGACGGATTGTACCTATGGTATACCTATATAATAGAGTGATCCGATTCGGGGCAACATACAGAACGACCTATGCCAAGATGATAACTTTAAATCTGAGGGACTAGTTCGCATAGAAACAGGACGGACGGAAGGACAGACGGACAGACGGACGGACGGAAGGACAGACGGACAGACGGACGGACAGACGGACGGACAGACGGACGGACGGACAGACGGACGCACGGACGGACGGGCGGACAGACGGACATGGCTTTATCGACTCGGCTGATCTAGAATACATATACCCCATGACAAAATTATAATACCCTCTACGGGGGTATATGGGCAAATAAAGTTCCCTAAGCGATACTCTTCCCATTTAAATAGCATTTCAATTTGTGGCTTACCTTGATATTTACGTGGCCAAACTTTTTCTCTAGGTTTCAGCAATCCCGCATCCGCTGCCGCTGCCCTGTACTGCAATGCAGCCTATCCGGGCGCCAGTTTCTACATGTCCAACTTCGGGGTGAAGCGCAAAGGTGGCCAAATCCGTTTCACGTCGCAGCAGACGAAAAATCTCGAGAATCGTTTCTCCAGCTCAAAGTATTTGTCGCCCGAGGAGCGACGGCATTTGGCGCTGCAGCTGAAGCTGACGGATCGCCAGGTGAAGACCTGGTTTCAGAATCGGCGCGCCAAATGGCGACGTGCCAATCAGACCAAACGCAGCGGCAGCGCAGCAGCCACGCCCACTTCGAACAGCAGCAGCAGCAGCGCAGCGACGGGAACGGGAACGGGGACGAGCAGAGGGACGCAGCAGCAGGCGCACAGCGAAGATGAGGATCGCATGTACCTGTCGGCAGATGAGGACGAGGAAGATGACGACGAGGAGGAGGAGGAGGAGAACGAGGCGCAGCAGGTGGATACGTAGCCAACCAGAATACAACAAAGAATTAATATAAGTTTTGTTTAACATTTACTTTAAATAAATTTATTGATTTTTGCATAGTTTCTGTGGTTAGTGGAACTGATAGCTCTCCAGGCAGTTGCAGTTGGGCAGGTTGCAGCGCGGCGCCAAATTCGACAGGTGGCCCATGGTGACGGGAAAGGAGAGCGGCACAAACCACTTGGGATACGCGCAAATGGCGGCGGCTGCCGTCGACGAGGCCTTTGCCGCGTACTGCAATAGCAATGCAAGCTGGAGATTTAACAATGAAGAACGTTGCTAGTCGACTGCAACCGACTGCGCAATACTCTGTTCACAGCGTTTCAAACTAACCGATCTCTAGTGGAGGCGTTCCGACTAGGAGGCAAGAACTTAGATGCAACATTTTGGATATCTAGCTGTTATATTTCCCGAAATATGTTCAAAAAACATGGCTCGATATAGATCGATTTTAGGCAAATCGGGGAAGTTATCAATTGAAAGAAATATAAACTTGATTCGGAATTTTTCTCTCTCTCCAGCTCTGATAGTTTTCATATATTACCTATATATACCCGTTTCAATGGGGAACAGGGTATATGAGAGACGTTTGACGAGAACATACAGACCGAATTTGCCCGATATAAAGTTAAATAACATTGCTTCCCGAATCGATATTTATCGAAGTTAGGAAAAGATATCGAAGATAATAATCGATTGTATAGATTACAAAGTGTCATCTCTCTCTCTTTTCCTCTCTGTCCCTATACCCCTAACTATTTAATTAATTAAATAGCAATTTTTTATGCAAACAGGGTATATAGATCAGATATAAGTAGATACATACCGAGATACATAGATATGCTTTAAAACATAGTTTCAAAAATCGATATTTATCGATGTTCGGAAAATGGGGAAAGGTATCGAAAAAATAGGAACTTTTTCTGCGTGGGCGTAATTAAAATTTCTTATTACTAATCTGCCCATTACTAATCTACCCGCTTTCAATAGGTGTAGGGTATAAATAGGTCAAAATGTTATTGATGATAGATGAGAGTATGCACCAGTATATTCCAACGAACGGCTACCAAAACCTCAAATACACTTTCTGATACGTGAACAGAGTATGGGAAAGTGGGCAAGTTGGTTGGCTGCAGCGGCTCACCTGTTCGGCTATGACTGGCCTGAAGGCGCTGCTGCGCGGCGGCATGGCCAGCTGCAATGTTTGCGGCAAGGGCAGCGACGGGGGCTGCGGCAACGGTGGCGGCAGCTGTTCCGGCGACGTCTGCTCCGCCGGCGGCGAGACGTTCTCAATGGCGCGTATCAAGTCCAGGTCGCAGCGCTTGAGCACCAGCTCCAGCACGGAGCGTTTGCGCTGTGGGAATAGCTGCGCCAGCATATCAATCGCCGTTTGGGAGACGATCTCGCGACGCGGTGCACTCAGATCCTGGGCCACAGCCAAGGTTTCGGGCTCCGGAAGAACTGGCCTCGGCGGCTGCTGCTGCTCCGGCGCCTCCTGTGGACTGTGTGCTGCTGCTGCAGCCTGTTCCTTGGGCTGCGTTACGGTCAGGCCAAAGATGCTGCCCGGCGGCAGTGCATCGATTTTGCGGCCCGTCTTGTTCGCCACCAGGCGCAGCGCGATGGCATCCTCCACCGCCTGCTGGCGCTTGAGGGCAACCTGCGAATGGCCAAATGCCAATTGAAATTAATATGCGACAAGTGTTGGACGCGACTTTGCCGAATCTCTGTTTGACTTTGCGTGCAGCAAACAGACAAACAAAACAAACCGCCAAACGGCCAAAAACAACTGCAATTCCTTTGGGTATCACACACGCACCGAGGCAGGGTGTTCCCAAATACAGAAACCGCCCCAAAAAAAGAAAGAAATACTTACGAGCGCTGCGATGTCAAATATGCCAACAAAACTAATCACAGGGAGCCAGCACATTATGTGGTTAAATATGTATATATCTATAGATATATTACATCAATAATCTGAAAAGCTCTATAAAAGCTCATTTGAAACTTTACTGTAGCGTTTGCTTGTTGATTAAAATCTACTTGTGTTGTTTCTTTTTGTATTGAAGTTTTTAATTCAATTAAAAGCTCGTTAAAAGCTCTTTTAGAAGATCATGATCAAAATATGAGTTTTTTAAGGGAAAGACGGAAAGTTAATCTTAACCTTTTTGTTTCATAGTGTTAAGATTTAAAAATAAATGTAATATTTAAAAAACAAGGCTAGATTTCAAATATTTACAGTATTTAAAAAAGCTCAGTAAAAGTCCAAAATAAGCTTCTGAGTCTTTTATAAGGCGAAAGCTCCAAAGTAGTTTGAAATATTCAGCTTACAAGTTTTGATATTTTAACGTTTTATCAGCTGTTTCCTGAAAGCTTCTTAAAGCTCACGGAAAGCTGTTAAGTAACATATGTTTCCTGAAAGCTTCTTAAAGCTCATGGAAAGATGCTAAGCTTGTATAAAAAAGCTGCCTAAAGGCTTAAGCTTAATTAAACTAAATTTTTAATTTAGTCCTAGAATAAACATTTCAAATTGATTTGAAAAGCTTTGATTTAGGTAGGGCTGTAAAAAGCACTCAACGATTTCAAAACTTGAATTCCTGTGAATTTGGGAACGGTCTTCGCCCAGTTAATTTCCCCCTCATGTAATGCGAGCCCTGGCAACAGTTGTGCAAACATTCGGTAAGCGGATATTTTAGCTCGATTTGCTCGTACGCTTTGACAACTTTCCATCATCATCATCATCGTCGTCGTCATTATTCACCAAGTGCGAGACCAGAAGAAGGTTAACCCAAATCTGGGCAGCATTTCGTATTTCATTTGTTTGCATTTGCTCGCCAAGAGCAAGGGGCAGAGGCCGGGGCAGGGGCAGTTGGCCCGTGGCATGTTTATCTTTCAAATTAGAACATTGCGGTGGTTAATCTAAAGACAATACTAATAGAATAACTATTAATATGTGCGAAGCGTCCGATAAGGCCTACGATAGCTTATAAAGTTAAGACTGCAAGGGTTAACAAGCGTATAATTATAGCAAGAGCTGTCAGCTTGGGGCAAAACACGAGGTTTCATTTACTCCAAAGTTAGAAATGAATAGTTTGAAGTTAAGTTTAATAAGTCGAGTATAACAGCAATCAATGTGCAAAACGTTTACGAATGCGTATGAAGAAAGAATAGAGAAAATCAAGGGGAGACATTGGAGCGAGCTCCTAATTTAAGATAAGGTAGAAACTGCGAGGTTCTTTCAAGCCCTACAATATTTGTCAATCAGAAAATTCAGTAAATTTCTACATACACTATATATGCACGCAATAAGTAAGCAACATCTCTTCTTGTCTCACCTGTGCGGCCATAATGCGCTGTCGCTCGAAGATCAGGACACACTTGGCACACTTGCAGCTCTTGTAGGTGCAGAGCTTCTTGTGGCCGCGCAGCTCCGAGATGATGCCATGGTTGCGGCAACGGGCACACTTGGGCACCCGGTTCGAGGCTTTGGCCAGCTGCGTCTCGATGGGTTTCGCCGACTTCGAGCCGGCTGCGAGCCGTGGACGCTTGACCGCGTTAACCTGCCCAACCACCGCGCTATCATCGGCCATTGCAGCAGAAAGGATTCAATTCAAAGTGATAATTGTTCAAAGTTGCGACCGTTGGCTTTGGTAGCGCTGCAAATGCCAAGCGAAAAGAAACTAAATTTTGGAAACACTTGACTTGATGTCGAATTGTTTCAAACCAAATTTTCAATTGGCCCTTTTGTTGATCTACGCAGGCGCATTAGTTAAATGCCCTTGCAGCGAGTCCTGGACAATCCGATTGGTGGTTGTAAGGTGCTCTGGCACCACCCACAGGGCGGAGCCTAAAATGGGGGCGGTTAAAGTCATAAGCTAAGACATAGCTACAAAATGAAACACCATTTTTGTGCTTCAAATATAATGTATACTGCAACTTTCAGTGCTCGAGCGAATTTTGAAATTATTTAAATACAAAACGCGTTAAGTGTGTGTTGGTAAGCGGGAAATTAAAAGGGGTTTAACGTTTGCTTACCACTTAACATATTTGCTCCACACGTAACAGAGTTCACACTCCACAGCTAATAGAATATGCAATCGATAATAAGCTGTTTCTTAAGTGCCAAGCAGCAAACACGTTAGCAAAGCATAAAATTAAATAACTAATAGCAATACTAAAATTAAATGCATTTTGTTGTACCAACATTAATGTAGCTGCACTTTTGCCGTTTAAATGCATACATCGAGTACCTCAATGAATAAATATCGCGAATGTTGTGAAATTAAAAATTTATCGATATTTCGATATTTCTTTGACGTTGCATCGCTAATATTAGTCAGTCGGAAATCATCTTCGAACGTTAAAAAATGGATCGGTAGCTAAAAGAGATAATTTAAAGCGAAAAACGCAAAGAAAACGGCTTTTGTCCGCTATTTCAGCGATTTTTTTTGTGTTGTAATCAGCAGAAAATTTTTAACAACAGCTACAACGACCAAACACCACCACAGTCAGTCCCAGGCAATAACCAACAGCAATTTTGCAATATTCTATCAAATTTTACTGCAACTACAATAACAGCAACCACTATCAAAGCCCAATAGAAAGCCCCCGCAAAGGAAAAGTGAAAAGCAAGATTCATTTAAATTGAAAAAAATAGAAGGAATATTCAATTTTTTGCTCGCTTTTCCCGATGTGATGAGAAAATCCAACAATAACAACCACAATTACCAACAACCGACCGACAACAGAGCAGCGCAGCCAACGCCAGCAGAGCAGCAGCTGCCGAACAGTGGCTAAAAATTGTATTGCCAAATTAAATTTTCCTTCAAACATTTTTTCATGCTGCTGCGCAATTCGCAACGACGCCGACTGCAATTATACAGCAACATCAACTGCAGTAGCTAGAATTCAAATCATTTCTTGGCAGAGCAGCAGCAGAAAAATCTTTTCATCAGCCACCATTTTGAATGAGCGCAGCAACAACAACTAACGCCGCAGCAGCAGCAGCAGAGAGAGAGCGAGAGCGAGAGCACAACGCCGCAGCGACGTTGACGTCAACATTGTGTCTTATTAGCGTCGAGTAAGAGCCGAGCGGAGCGGAGGAGCAGGCCCAAGCATTGCAGCTGTTAGACCGGAAAAATTAAAATAACAAAAAAAAGGCAGTGCGTGCATTTGCTTGCTTGTGCGATTGAAGCAGAAAGACTGTGTGAGTGCCAATAATTTAAGGGAAAAAAAAACCGAGGGGCCACAAAAATGGTTGAGCGCATTTTGGAGGAGAAAAATACCAGCACAGCTGCTGCCAAGGAGTTTGCGTCGCTGCGACGCAACACCGGCTGCGGCAGCAGCAGCAGCGCAAACAACAACGCTAGCGGCTCCGCAGACAGCGGCGTAGGCGGCAGCAATGTCTCTTGCAGCAACACCGACAACAGCTGCAGCCAAAGTCAATCAGGTGAGTGTTGAATTTCAAGTTTTTTTTTTTTTCTCTAATCTTAACTCCTTTTCGCTACTCTTACGCTCACGCGCTCTCTTTGGCTTTCCCTTGTCAATGTACGTATGTGTTTTAATGTACTTTTTTTTCGTTGCACTTTAAGTGGTCTTGTAGCCACTGTGCGAGATATGTGCATTGAGACTTTTTGCAGCTGCCGCTCGTTGCCACGCACATGAATAGAGTGAGAGGGAGCGAGAGAGATAGACGCATTACTGAAGAGCGCGGCGCCCTTCATCCCTTTACCTTGCGTGTTAGCTGCCCTTGTGTGTGTGTGTGTGTGTGTGTGCGCCGTCTACTTTTCTGCCTCTTCTTTCGTTACGTTCTGTTACGTTTTTATGCCCCTGTTTGTGCAATGCCTGCCACTTGTTTCTTCTTCTTATTGTTCAGTTCGAAATTGTTCTGGAAACGCAATGCACTTGCATCAGTGTGCGTGTGTTTTCACCATTCCATTACGCATACATTTTCATGCCATATTTTTAGTGCCGCGCGCTCAAACAGCTGAGGCCCCTGGCAACAGGCCATTGAATAGACTTTTATGCTGTGTGTATATGTATATATATACATATATACATAAATGCATGTGGCTTCCCTTGAGGTCTACGACTTTATAGCTTAGCTGATATGTATGTGTGTGAGTATGGATTGTAGGGTATATCCCGCACGTACAAATTTCGGCAACAAGTTCATTAATTGGCCCATCAATTGTGCCACGTCGGCCAGCTATTGATTGGCGCAAACCTATCACCCGTTATTCGTTAGCAATTACGCATGCACAGTGGGCCACAGCTTATTAATAAGCGTGCGAATTTGTCCCAGCTTTAAGCGTACAATAAATTAAGCTGACATTTTATAATTTGTCAAATATTTGTTGGAAAATTCGGCTTGTCTTATTCGATATAAGGAAGTAGAGAAGTTCAACTTCTTAACTAAGAGACAATTTGGGGTCATCAATTTTTACCTTCTGGAACCGCATACATACATATTTTGCGGTCTTACGGCAACAAATAGCGCAAGTCGCGCTTGTAAAATTTTTAACGTCAATAAGCATTTTTATTTGCTTGAATAATAGTCGCGTCTTTATGTCATGCATTTCCAGACCTCAGTTCGCCTCTATTAAATTAAATAAACACAAACATTTATATAAACAAATGTACTACATACATACATACATACATACATACATACATACATACATACATACATACATATATATAATCCAAACACGTGCCGTTCTTGATTGTTTTTTATGAACTTTGCGACGTCAACAACAAAGCTTGCATCACTTAATAAATACCTTAATGTAGAATATATATAAGATCTGTGTTATGAATAAGAAATGCAAAAGAAAATGGAGGCGCGCCAGTCGTAATATTATTCATAGGAAAATGATTTTCTTTTATGTTAAAAGGTTTGATATGAGGGACAACCAGTAAAACGTCTCTAAAAGAGAAAATCTTACTTCGCCTAAAGTTTCCCAAGTCAACATTTGCAAAATTTGAGATAATATTTTTGTCATACAGAATTTTGTTCCTACAAGATTTTTATTTTTATTCCACATTTTATTTTGTTCTTATCTAAAGAACATTGGACTTTCTTCCAGCAGCTTCTAAAGGCCTCTCCATTTATCTCTTAAGCACCAATCGAAATAGCCTCACTTCAATTAATCCTTCTTCCAAATTAATAAACGATTCGATTGGCTTATCTAGGCAATGAGCAAGGGCAAAGAAAATGAAAGAGTGCCAGCGATAAGATAGAGAGCATATTCCGCTCTGTTGTCTCTGGCTCGTCGGTCTGCGAACAGCTGGAAGGAAGTGCGCACCACGTATGAACAGCTGCCCGCCCTCAGAAGAGGCGCGCAGACAAAACCGAAGAAACTTTCCCAGAATGTTGCCTATCGACTCTGTCGGCATGTGGTAGAGGCGGGGGTAAGGGGTGGGACGCGGCATTGTGTGGGCAGGCAGCGTGAAATGAATTATTGTTGTTGTTGATTTTGGGCTAGCTGCGCGCCGAAGCTTATTTCCGGAATTGACAAATTAACAAAATTCATTTGCATTTGAGTGAAGTACATATGAAAAAGAGCTGAACGCAAGCGTGCAAGCGAGACGGCCATATGCATGGCTATACGAAAATGAATCACTCTGCGAGCCGTTCAACACGCAAAGAGCTTAACAAATGAAAACGGATCAAAGTGTTAATAAACTGTAAAGCGAAACTAGCGCTGCGGCGAACAGCTACTGCAACTGCAACAGCGACGCGGGCAGCGCAGCGACAGCGCATAACCTTGATGACGTTTATTGCACTTTGGCGCTGCAACGAGCGGCAGCAGCAACAGCAGCAGCAACCCAAAATAGAACGACAGCCAAAGCAAGCGAGCAAACAAAACTGAACGAAACGGTGCGAACAAAGACAAAGCGATGAGCGCTGCCGCCGCCCGCTCTCTGCTAGCAGCGCTGACCGAGTTCGAGCCAACGACTGCTGACGTGTAGCGACTGCGCTGCCACTAGTGCAACAGCAGCGGCGGCAGAGGTTGATGATGACAAACCTAAAAAAAAAAAAAAAATAAAATAAAATTGAGAGAAAAAAAAAACAAATGAAAACCACGTTTATCAGCGCCTTAACTGAGCTGAATGCATATCAATTGAATTGAAGGCTGTGTGTGTGTGTGTATGTGGGGGGGAGGGAGCGGGTGAAGCGCTGTGTATATTCAGCAATTTGCAGCTGCATGCTGGATACACGCGCCTTGCGAAAAAAAAACAAAACGGGATTTGGTGGGGAAAAAGGCGAAGGCGTCGTCTGTCGCTGTGCCGTTAATTTATTTTGCAATTTTCGAGCAAGCAACAATGAAAGTTGCTGCATATGTGTATGTTGTGTATGCATGTGTGAGCGAGCATCGCTATTTGACGACTACATTGTGGGTGGTTGCTTGGCCAATTGCCACCGTGCGTTGGTCTGTGCCACGTTTAATGAGTGGCAGACAAGCTACATATGTATGTATGTACATACATATATAAAGTGTATCATCATTATTATCAAGAACCTCGTGCGCACTGCCTGTGTGTTTTGTATAAACAACAAGCACCCAAAAATTGCGTGCGTACGTGCAGCTTCTCACACGCATATCCTACAAACACCCCCCTCCCCCACCCACACACAAACACACACAAAAGCAACGAGCTTATATGCAAATGTAAACGCTGCCCTGCAAAGTTTTTTCGTGCATATGGCAACGCTGTTGCTGTCGTGCAATGTAAAAAAAAAACAGAAGGAAAATAAATCCCAGCCTCAAACATATTTATTCGGTTTGTCGTTTTTTCTTTTGAGGAAACAAAGCACCATAAAAAAGAAGTGTTTCTGTTGTTTTTGGTTTGCTTTTTGCCCTTCCACTTATTTGTTTTTGAACGCAATTCGCACATCAGGCGACGATATTGGTGCGCGTGTATTTGTATTTGTATTTGTATGAATAGTCGATGTCTGCGTTAACCTCGTTTTTTACGCTGCCCTCAACAGCACGTCAGCAGCCTACGTGATGTTGTGCTTGTATGTGTGCCGCACACTTCAATTCAGGTACAAGCAAGAGTGCGAGAAAGATAGCCAGAGAAAGAGGAAGAGAGAGAGACAGAAAGAGCGAACGAGTGGCAGCGCCGTGTCTGTTTGTTCATTTTTGTCTTTTACTCGCTCATTCGTTGCTGGCGTTGTCTGCTTTTTGCGTGGTCATACCGGTCTTTTTCAATGCGCAGCCCAATAAGTGAGCTCTCTCCCTCTCTCCCTATCTTTCTGCTGTTTGCTCGGCTCATCCGCCCGCTCTGTCCTGCACCGTACGGCTGTGTTGTGGCCACCACTTGTCGCTTTTGTTGTTATTTTGCTGTTATTGCTGCTGTTTTTGTTTTGAGCTGCAGCGACAAAGCGGCTGTCGCCTTTTGGCTCAGCTGGTTGTCGGTCTGCTGGCATATACTGTGGCTTTCCTTTCGCTCTCTCGCTCGTGATTACTTGGCTGGCGAACCCAAAACAAAAACAAAAAAAACGTGCTTTACTGCTGCGATTATGTCAGTCTCTAATATTCTCTCTGTTATCGTCAGCTGCTCTCTTTCGTTCTTTCTCTCTTTTGCGCTCTTTTTTGATCTGCCTATGTATTTGTAATGTTTATTTCATTATTTTTAATAGAACGCAATTTAAATTCGTTAAACATTTAACACGATCTGCCATCATCTTTCGCTTCCCACTTCGCACACGCCGATGCCATGTTGCCAAATTTCATACGCCATTCAGTTTCACTCTTTTTCGCTGTGCAGATATTTTTTTTCCTTTTTTTTTTTTTAGATATCCCGGCATCGATTCTCTAAATTGAATCAAATTGAAAAACTTTCCATGCCAAAGTACTCGATTGTTTTTATTGGCCCCAACTTAGCAGGGGATCAATAGTATTTGTTACTGCAATTTGCTCGAAGACTCATCCGCAAATTTATTTCTAACTCAAAAATTCTAAAAACCGGCTCAGCTTTGCTTCCGGATGCTCGTTTTTGCATTTGGTTAAAATTTTAAGTTTATTGTGTAAACAAAAACCGCAAAAGCTTGCGTACATTGTACCTAAATATGTACATGTGTACTTATTGACATAACGAGTGTAACCGCAATTTGTACATACATACATATGTTTGTTGTATTGTATATCTCTTAAACCGCTTCATGTGTCAAAAAAGTCACGTAAGCACAAAAAATATGCACAAACATTTGCGACGTCAGCGTGCACTAACTCGCTCTTTGGCACGTGCAAAGAGCACAAAGCTGGACATATGTAAATATTCCAAAGCTCTACACCTTCGCCCTTAACCGTTACATTACAATATATGTAGCGGGCAGTTGTCCCATGCTCTTATTAGAAATGCGTTTGGCACTCACTCGCAGTGATGTATGTACGCTCTGCCCTGCCTCTGTGCGCTGTTGTTCTCTCACAGCTGCTCTCTGACGCGTTCTCTCGTTGAGTTAGTTTTTCGGCTGCTGCCGCCTGGCCTGGGCCTGACACTGCTGACTGCTCGACGGCGCGTGTTTGTTTCTTTCCTCGTTTGCGCCGCGCGACGACAGTCCGGCTACATTTTCGTCCGTGTTTTAAGAATTGTTCTGTTTTATATATTTTCCACCATTCGGTTTTATCACATTCGCGCACATACATATATATATATATACTATTTCCCGCAGCGGCCGCAGTACAACAGAAAAACCAAAAAAAAAAAAAACCACGTCGTCTTCTCCCACACACCATTCAGTAGCTAAAGTTTTTCCGCGTGTTTTCGGCAACGTTCATTCATCAGCGCTCGTTCGATTCGAAATCGAATTGTGGTTGCTTTAAAGATGACGATTGCGTTTTAAAATTGCATACAAAAAATTTGAAAAATAACTTCAACACAGTCATAACAAAAAGTGTAAAAGCAGATTTTAGCTACGCAAAAAAAAAAAAAAAATAGCAAAAAACGTGCGACGCTAGCAGCGACGTTGACTGAGCAGCGGGCGTTGCTTAGATAAATTGCGTTGCGGCTAAAAGCAAAGCACAGCAACAGCAGCAACAACAACAACAACAACAAGAAGAACTGCAAACATGTTGGGTAAATACAGAAAAATTACACATTTAAGAAGCTTTAAGTGGTAGATTATGTATGTATGTACATACATATACATACATATGTATATCCCATATCCATACGTATGGGGATATTAATAAGTGTGCTCACTAAAACAGAATTCGATTAAAATGCCGGTTTTGCATTTGTGTGTTTTGCCTTTTGTTTCATTCGCTGCCTTTCCGCTAACTTTGTGCGTGTGTGTGTGAGTGTGTGTGAGTCGCTTGCCATTTGCTCTGCCTTCTGCTGTTGCATTTCCTTGTTACTGCTACTATTATATTTAATTCTTTCTACTCCCATTGTTTTGCGAGAAAGCATAAAAATGTAAGGAAAAAAAAAAATAAATGGCATGTGAATATGCATGAGTACAACAAACGGTAAACAACATTTTGCAATTCCAATTAGAGTACTTGGCAACTACAACTATGTATAACCTAACTGAAGGGGCCAATGCCTTTCTGTTCTGTTCCAAGGTAGCTGAGACGAACACCTGATATGGGTTTAAAGGAATAAAGACTATTAAAATTGAAAATAATTGTTATTGTTACCAAGTGTAACTAGTTTTAATTTCAAAATCTTGAGACCAGGACCAGATTATGACGACCTTTGATAAATTATTTTTTCTTATTTCGAAAATTTGTGTTTGGTCAGCCATGGCAACCCTAACCCTACCAAATACTATTCGCAGCAGCCCCGTCAAGTCAGAGCAGTCTGTACGTTCCAATACGAAATTGCGTTGCAGCAAACATGCTCAACGAAAGTCTAGTTGGGGGCAAACAAGGCGTAAATGAAGTGAGCGAGGGAGTTGAGGCAGTAGCGCGTGCCTTCTTTTTCTGTTTTCTCCCCTCTCTCCCGTCTGGGCACACACCGACAAAGCACGCAGGCCAGCATTGCAGCGCCCTACCACCCCCTGCATAGCAGAAATGGCGACCTTGAGCGTTGCGCCGGCAGGCATAGCCACAAATATACAAATATCCGTTTATTGTATGTACATACATATGTGTGTATGAGTTAGTGATTATATATTTTCCTTTTCATATAATTATGCATTTTAGTTTGCTTTTGTTTTTACAAACACACACACACACAAATATTGGCGCACCCCGCACACGCTTTGCCGGTCGGCTTATTTGTTGCTCTTTTCTTTTACTTCTCGCCATTTTTAGTCGACTTTTGCTTTTACAATTTTATTCGGCGGCGCAATAATTTTCTTCTTCTTCTGGGTGGATTTGTGTTTGCTGCTGCTGCCCGTATGAAGTAACACACCATGAGATTGAGCGACAGCAACAAAAGAGCGTGACAGCCAAAGAGAGAGCGGCGCGTGTATCGGGCTCGCTCTTTGAATGGTCTTTGCTGCCTCGCTCTCGCATCTAGCCGCATGTGTTTTCCAATTGGGAACTTTTTTGCTTCAAGTTATCGTTTTGCTTTGCTTACATTAATTTCTTCTCTTTTTTTTTTTTTAATTTCGTTTTGCCACGCTTTGTTAATCTTGAGTACGTACCGGTGCTCTTTGGCGCTCCGGCTCATACTCTGCTTTTGGTTTGGCTTTGCTGCTTCTTTTTCTTCTTAATTATTGTTATTACTGTTTATGGCACTTTACTGCTGTTTTCATGTTTTTTTTTTCCATTCTTGTTTTTGCTTGCAGCGTAACTAAAATGTTTCAAGGTTCTTTTGTTTTTTTTCTTTTCATAATTTGCTTTCAATTTACGCTCGTTTTGATAGTGCCGTACCTCCTCTTTGATTGTTGTTTTGCTATCAGCTTCGTTTTGATAAGCCGCTGGGCCGAGCGGGGGTGGGGGAGTGGCTCTCAATTAAAAATTGGCAGACGCCTTGTGCTTTAAGAGGAGCCCAATCAGATCGTCTCATATTCTGAGCTGATATTAGTCAAGCGTTATTTTCGTTTACTACTTCGTCCTCTTCTTCTTCTCTGCTTGTTTATTTTTAAGTGACTTTTTTTTTTCAGAGTCTGACCTTTTTTCGAGTTCTTTATGAGCATCGTTCTTGTAAGCTAGCCTAATATTATTGCTATTTAATTAATTTTATAAACAACAAAAGCTGCTCCTAACCGATTTAGTAAATTGGGTTATGTGAAAAGTTAAATAAAATGTAAAACGATAGAGAAGTGCTGTCTTCGGCACGCCGAAGATTCAATACTCTTGGTCAATATGTCTATGCAATAACTTGATTTTCGATCAATCCTTCCTATGGCAGCTGTATGATACAGTGGTCCGACATATGTGCCATATCGACTCCATACTGATCAAGAATCTATATGCTATACATTAGGGTGTCGGAGATGTCTCCTTATATGCGTTACACATTTCGAGACAAAACTAGAATACCCGTTGCAACGTTAAAAAAAAAAGAACTAGTAAGTGCTCTATTGTTGACAAAAAAAAAAAAAAAAGGTTTCTATTGTTAAAAACAAGTTTTTGGAATAACTAATTTACCCCATTATTATTATTTTCATTTGTTGTCTATAGTTTCTATAGGCTCTGGGGGCTCGCATCGTCCGACATGTGCTTACATGTAAATACTTTCCATACCCCGTATGAACTGCAGGGTATACTAAAATAATTTCGTATGGTGTGGAAAAGTTTTTCATATACTCTGTAGCTGTTTTTTAGTCATATAATTCTTGTGTTCTTGGCATTTATTTGGCTTCGATTCTTTTTTTTTCTAACCCAGGCTAAACTGCGTCTCGCTTTTAACTAGAATGTTCTATTTACTTGCCACATGTTGCATCATCAGCGCTACACCTAGAAAAATGAGCAACAGGCGCAATCTTTAGCAACAACTGTTTCAGTTTGCAATTCTTGGGCAAACACATGACAGCAATTTTTATTGTTATTGCTGCTGTTGCTTTTGTTTTTTAATAGCCCATTTATGGGCCTATATCTGAAACGCAGTTTATTAATTCTTGCATTTTATACATCTATATCCACACGTGTGTACGTAGGCACAATCTCTTGGCAAATATTTGTTGCATAGTTTTGTTTATAGAGTTGTTCTGGCAATTTAATGCAAAAATATGGCAGCAGCAGCAGCAGCGAAAACAATTTATTTATTATATGTATTTCCTCTGGGCTTTTTGTGTGTGCTCAGCAAACAAACACCCTATACAAGAATAATTAATGAGGGGCATATACATGTATAGAACTCTGGCTAATACTGTTGTCTAAGCGGTTAAACAAAACCTTGTTATCATGGGTAAGTTGAGTTAAACACTTGTGTGGTTGGGTGTTTGCTTATAGAGGGAGAAACCCACTTGAAGTTGACAGTAGACGCGCTCGCTAAAGAACACGCTACGTCGATACTCTGTTCCCTAAGGTGTATTTGTTCTAGAATCCAGCCCACTCTTGCTATAGCAGAACTCGAAAATAAAACCATAATCACGGTGGACTTTTGCCCAACTGTTTAGAAACGTTTTCCCCCTGTGTACAGGCTGTCCCGTTAGTCAAACAATCTCGACTCTCTACTCTGTTCCCAAAGGTATATTATTCTAGAATCCAGCCAACTCTTCCTATTCCAAAATCCAGACTTACCCCAGTATTCAAGGAGGACCTGTGCCCAAATATGTACAGGGTGTCCGTTAGTCAAACAATCTCGACTCTCTTCTCTGTTCCTTAAGGTGTATATATGCTATATTGCTTCAGCCAACTCTTCCCATCATAAAAATCTACAATTAAACTGTTTAAAACTGTTTTCACAGTGTACAGGGTATCGGTTAGTCAAACATCCGTTAGTCAAACAATCATAATCAAGTGGGACTTTTGCCCAACTCTTTAGAGCAGTTTTTCCCCTGTGTACAGGGTATCCGTTAGTCAAACAATCTCAACTGGAACTTGCAAACTTTCGATTTTTCTTTATTTATTTAATTATAAAACTTTATCTGCTGTTCTACAAATATTTAAATGAACTTTTTATTTTGCGGCTCAGTGCAAAAAGAAAAACAACTTTGGGAGCTGGGAGAGTACGACGCAATAAATTTAAATGAGAGTCGCGGCACATGCCGCAAACTTGAGACACAGCTAGAACCTGATAGTACGACCGACAACGGACGGCTTCAAAACTCAATATACGTTCGCTCCCCCCGGCTCCGCGTCGCCGTCGCCGCTTTGCCGGCCGGCAAACACGTCAGAGATAAGTTGACTCAAGAGCTAGAAATTTTAGACTGACAGAAAGAAGATGAAAACAAAAAACAGCAACTATTTTTATACCCTGAACCCATTAGAAAATGGGTAAAAAGGGTATAATGTATTTGTGCAAATGTATGTAACAGGCAGCTGAAAGCATCTCCGACTCCATAAAGTATATATATTCTTGATCAGCATCAACAGCCGAGTCGATCTAGCCATGTCCGTCCGTCCGTATGTATGAACGAAAGGATCTCATAACCTATAAGAGCTGGAGACTTGAAATTTTAGCTGTAGGTCCTCCCAGAGCCCGCGCAGATGGAGTTGATTTCTGATATTCGATAACTTGCCCCGTTTCCAAGTAATCGATAAAAATGTATATCGAAATCCCGATTTTTTAAGCAATTTTGGTAAATAATAAGAGCTGGAGTCACCAAACTAGACATGTAGCTTCTAGAATAGTATATATATCTACATTTGGTGTTGGAAGCAGAGGGTTCAGGGTATTCCCTAGTCGGGAGCTCCCGACTAGAAGCTCTTACTTGTTAAGCTTGTTTTAGTTGCAGTTTTCTACGGCTTCCAATTGACGTTTCACGAAAACTAAAAACAAAACGGACAAGCTGTTTACTTTTATGTTTTTCGCAATAGGGTCTCTTACGTAGTCTATATACTATATATATACATATATATAATAGGGTTCCCGAACCACACTCAAGGTGATTCGATAAGCGGCAATGCGAGAGGTCGAAAGCAATAGAAAACTGTTAACGCTTCTCCCGGTTCTTAGATAAGCTGGCAACATCGAATGATTCTCTCGCCTGTCTTTGTCGCGTCACAAAATATGTCCAGACTTTTGAGGTGTTTATTTATGTTTTTTTTTTTTTTTTTTTGGACTTAAAACAAGCTGATGAAATACGATGAACATGTTTCAAAAGGCGTCCCTACATCAAATCGATTCAGTAAAGACATCAGGTGATGTCTTCCGAAAGATTAGCTTCTGATTTAATAATCAATCAATCATATAGAGAAGCATTGCATCTATTTATTACACGTGTCGCGTAAAATTTAATTCAATTTAGAGTACATTTTGCACAATTTGAAGATTTTGGTGAGAAGCTTTCATCATATGAAATGAAAAGCTTTTCATTAACAATAATTTTAGGCTAAGAAACGAAACGAAAAGTTTTCAGCATGAAATTTCACTTTTCTAGAAAGGGAAACGTACTTTTTAAATAGTTTTTAGAAGAATGCAAAGGCAGAAATCATTCGAAGCAAATGAAAATCCATGTAAATTGTCAACGGCTTTTCGGCAACAAATCGCCGGCAATTTGTCATAATTAATTTTCCTACGACAGCAAATCGTTTGAGAAACAGCTTCGTGTGGAAAATGAATAAACAAAATGATTTGCAGAAAAACGCGAAAAGCAATGCGCAAAAAAAAAGATCACAAGAGGCGCCAACAGAAAACGAGGCATAAACGCAAGCAATGAAAATACATAATAAAAGAAGAGGAAGAATACACAAAGTATAATATATATTATATTTTTATTATTGCTTGCAGCACGCGTCTTTGTTTTTGCCACAATTCAATTTACGTAATTGATAAGAATTAACAACAACAAAAAACGCACTAATTAGGCCAAATTTAAATTTAGATAGGACCGTGTGTGTGTGTGTGTGTGTGTGTGTGTGTGCGTCAAGTGGGCGCAGCCAACGTGTGTGCGCTGGGCGTGGCAGCGCAGAATGACGCGTTTCGGGGGATGTAGAGTTTGTTGGGCTTTCGGCCAAAATTTCACTCGAGGCGAGACACAATTAAAATCAAAGAAACAACAACAACAAAACGAGAAGAATTTTATAATCGCGATATCATTCGATGAGAGCAACAGAAATGACGTCCGCGCATTGAAGATTGGGATGCGTGACGGACGGGGGAGGGACGTGCTCTGCACCGGAACCAAAAAGAAAAGGCGGAAAAGCTAGAAATTAAAAATGAAAGCTTGTCTAAATATTTAAAAGTATTTGTTTATCAACGCGATTTGCGTATATTGCGTTCTAGAGAAATAGTTGCTGCCAGCAATCGGCAATCGACAGTCGGCAGTCGGCGGTCGAGAAGGCGGAAGAGAAGAGTATACAAGAGAATGTCTAGAAAGAAATTGGGTCACACAAGAAAATACTATGTACTATACGGCATATGTACGTACGTACGTATGTGATTGACAAGTGGATTTATAAAGCAGGCGATAAGAATGATTGATCGCCTTCTATAGAAAATGAAGGGAAACCTTTCGCTGAACTCTGCCATCTGCTTGATCCTAAGCGTGTTTAGGACTGAAAGAATGTCAAATTATAAGCAAACGGTATTTGAATGTGTTCAATTTCAATGCTGATCACTGATCGCTTTAGAAAAAGTCTTTTTTTATCCTGAAAACTGGCAGTTATAATCGAGATTATGTTTGGTGGAAAGGCATGCGCTTTATTTAATAGAAATATTAAATCTCATTATTAATCAATAAGCGAAATGCTTTAAGTATTATTCGGACCATAAAGTTCAAATGGTGAACACTAATAAGCTCCATAAAGCAAGTTTTACCGAGTCTATGATAAGTATTACCTTTGGGAAAAACTTTTAGTGAGTTTTAGAAAAACTCATACGTTTTTTGTTAATCATTGAGACAATTATCACTTGTGAGCTCTATAGATGAAATACTTAAAAAATAATCTTTTTACTTCGGTAAAGCTCTGATCTGTTTGAACTTGGGCGAATAATTGTCATTGTAGTAATCATATTTATTCATTCATATTCATTTTAAGTAATCATGCATTATTTATTGTTTTCATATATTTATTTCGAGCATTCCACAGCTCTCATATTTTTTATGCACTTCTATAATGCTCAATGATCTTGTCATGTGATGCGAGCTTCTCATGTTGTTTAGCCCTATCCAATTATTGTGTGTGTGTGTGTGTGTGTGTGTGTGTGTGTGTGTGTGGTATACACACCATCTATATAATCCATAAGTATCTATATACTCCTCGAGTACTTGAATGGCTCGTCTGGTCGTTTATTTATTTTATTATGCGTCTCAACAACAACATCCACGAGCCACTCGCAAAAGGCCAACTACCTCTGGCGCTCAAAAGTCCAACAGAATGCAACAATGCATATTAGCATTAGATTTATTATTATTATTATTATGGACACTCGACTCTACCCCTCCCCCGCTCCCCGCTACACCCCATTGAACTCCACAGCATATGCTGCTGATTGCGCCTTGCATTTGCAATGCAATTGAAGATTGGCGATTGGCGATTGGCGATTGGCTGGGCCAGCGATCTGCCAGTTGCTCCTCCTCGCCCTCGCCCTCCCCCTCCCCCTTGCTTATAAGCTTTTAAGTAAGTGGCGGGACAGACTCGTAAGTCCCATGGTATCTATAAATAGAACATTGAACGCACAACCGATTCGTGTGCCTGGTTTATGATGACAATTAAGAATGACAGAACGTTTATCTTGGACACGCCGAAGTTCAAATACTCTTGCTCGCTGGTTTTTATGAAAATATCGATTGCTGATAGAGAGCTATATGGTTCAAGTAATCCGTTGCTGACTATATTTGAAAATTCTAGATATCAACCTATAGTAGATATATTAACATGGTGCTAGTTGGATTTATACTGATTAAGATGTGTATAGCATATTCCCATGGCCGACTTCTTCGTGGCGTTACAGAGTACATGCAAAAATCATAATATCCTTCCGAAGAGTACAGGATACTCAAAAATGCGTTGCCTTCGTTTCGTCATTATCATCATCATCATCATTATCATGATCATTACGAACAACATTATTGTAATAATTACTGTCAGGCTTTGCTCAGTCACTGGCCCCGCTCCTCAGTCCTCCTCCTCTTCCGTTTTGCCGCTCCCTTCGATTTTTTTAATGCACACTTTTTATTATGTGCCCAGCCCATTAAGCATTTATTTTATTTGAATTTTACATATTTTATTTTGTATTTTGTTTGTTTTTTTTTTTTTTTTTTGTTTTTTCTTTGCATCGGCGGCGACTTGTTTACGACACGCGATTTGCTTTCTACGCAGTTGCGCTAAAATTATGTACTCGCCATAGCGATCATCTATCTATAATATATACATAAATGTATGTATATTATTTTTCAATATACCCGTTTATTTATAAACATTTATGCATTGATAAAAACTTGAAAATAGGCATACAAATATGGCAAGTGGTCGCCGATAAATGTGCTGTGCGCAAATATGTGTATTGCATTATTGTTGTTTGTTTGTGCCCCCCCCCGAGCGAGCGGAAAGCCAAAAGCCACAGCCCAATGGGCCATTTTTGTTGTAGCTGTGTCTCTTGATAAGTACTTGTTGGTTTTTTATTTAATTAACATTTCTTGAATCTCGATTTAACGCTAGCCTACGAAGTCGCAGGCTAGACAATAATTATTTTGGCAGCAAATTAAAATGTCACGCCTTGAAGTTTTCGAGATGGACGGCAGCAACAGATGTTTAGAAAGTTACACTGGCATTTATTGTGGTATATTCTGATTTTTATATTAAATATATGATAAACAAAAGACCTTATTGACACTGTAAACTATGTATATATACATGTTAGACAAATTCGCGTGTGTGTCACTTTGAACACAACGATGCTAAGGACTAAAAGTAAAACAATACGCAACAAGAGGTTCTAGTCGGGAGATCCCGACTAGGGGATACCCTGAACCCTCTTCTTCCAACACCAAATGCATATATATACTATTCTAGAAGCTACATGTCTAGTTTGGTGACTCTAGTTCTTATTATTTACCAAAATTGCTTAAAAAACAGGATGTCGATATCGATTTTTATCGATTGATAGGAAACTGAGTAAGTTATCGATTATCAGAAACAAACTCGAACTGCGTAGGCACGAAGAGGACCTACAGCTTAAATTTCAGGTCTCTAGCTCTTATAGGTTTTGATATCGTTGCGTTCATACCTACGGACAGACGGACGGACAGACGGACATGGCTAGATCGACTCGGCTATTGATGCTGAACGAGAATATGTGTACTTTATGTGGTCGGAGATGCTTCCTTCTGCTTGTTACATACATTTACATTTTGCACAAAAACATTATAACCCTTTTACCCAATTTACCCATTTTTAATGGGTTCAGGGTATAAATAGGGTTTTTGCCGTTAGCCCAGCTGCCTTTCTATGCGATTTTCATAAATGCAAAACAGGCTGACTTAACGTTAGGGCTTAGTAAAGTGTATGTGGAATATAAAGTTTTCTTTTAGCAATGAATTTAGATTCTCGATTCTCTGCTCTCCCAGACTCAATTAAAATACCTTTGAAACTGTCTTCTGAGTGGCTAAAGCTGCTTTCTTTCGGCTAGTTTTGGCTATGTTTCTTCATTACACCGACACCCTTATGAATATTTATTCAACATTTTGCTTCTTTCATATGTAAATCAAAGCATTAAATGGTGCAATTTCTAATTTCGTATGGTATTTTAATTTCACAAAAGGGGATTTCGTCATCATTTGCAAGCAGCTGCCTACAATCTTTGGTTACGCTCACGACACGATCTACGGCGAGCCGAGTAGGAACCCTTTTTTTTTTTTTTTTTTTTTTTTTTTTTTTTATATAAAAAAGGTGACTCAAACGACGAGTTGAATAGCAGAATAGGCGACAAAATGTTTACACGCTGTTTCAAATTATGATAGAAACCGACGGAAGATTTTTGAAATTAGATTAAGTAGAAAGGAAACGAAAATAAAAATAAATATATGCATATATAGTTTCTGATTTGCAAGGTTTTATAAACAAGAAATCAAAATCAAAAGCAATCGTTTAATCATTTGAATAAAAAAAAGAATACATAATAAACATTGCGAATAAAACACAGTGTAAACACCTTTTTTTTTTTAAACATATCTTATTGTGCATAACGAAATTAATTTTTGGACCTACAATTAGTTCGGCAATAGTTTTAGCAAATGCTTCAGTTCGCTTTCAAACGTTGTGCGGAGCAGTTGCAATCAGCAACAACAGTTATTTTTTTAGATCTATCATAGATAAAGATCCAACGCCTGCAATTTCATCACATTTCCCAAATACTCTACACTTCAAATAAGTTAGTTCTTTAAACTAGAGTTTATAATAACAAATATCTTGAATTCTTCCATTTTGCAGACGGCCAGAATGAGTTAACGCGCTACAGCAGCGAAGATGTGTCCGGCAACGAGTCAAGCGAAGCGCCCAATATGACCGAAGTGGAGCGTCAGGCGGAGCTCAATCGGCACAAGGAGGAGATGCAGAAGAAGAGGCGCAAGAAACGCATCAGCTCCTCGCTGCACTCGTCAACGTTTCAGGGCAAGTATTATTATAGTTATATGGCAATTCTCGAAGATCGTTTATAATGAAACCCAATTTCTCCATTCTCACTCCAGAGCTGTACAAGCTGACGGGCGAAATACTGGGCGAGGGCGCTTATGCATCGGTGCAGACATGTGTTAACATTTACACCGATCTGGAGTATGCTGTGAAGGTTATCGATAAGATACCGGGACATGCGCGTGCGCGTGTCTTTCGCGAAGTGGAGACATTCCATCACTGTCAGGGACATCCGGGCATCTTGCAATTGATCGAGTTCTTCGAGGATGATGAGAAATTCTATTTGGTGTTTGAGAAAATTAACGGCGGCCCATTGCTGACACGTATCCAGGAGCATATCTGTTTTTCGGAGCATGAGGCGGCGCAGATCATTAAAGAGATTGCGTCCGGCTTAGATTTTCTGCACAAGAAGGGCATTGCTCATCGTGATCTCAAGCCAGAGAATATATTGTGCGTTAAAACGGATTCGCTGTGTCCAATCAAAATTTGTGATTTCGATTTGGGCTCCGGCATTAAGTTCACCACGGACATTTCATCGCCAGCCGCCACGCCGCAGCTAATGACACCAGTGAGTTAGCTTGGACTAACATATATTTATATATATATAGATAGATAGTTGTTCCTGATTGCTAATCGATTTTGGCATATTCACAGGTCGGCAGCGCCGAGTTTATGGCGCCCGAAGTTGTCGATCTGTTTGTCGGCGAGGCCAACTATTATGATAAGCGCTGCGATTTATGGTCCTTGGGTGTTATTGCGTACATATTGCTCTGTGGCTATCCGCCATTTTCCGGCAATTGCGGCGAGGACTGCGGCTGGAATCGCGGTGAAAACTGTCGTACGTGCCAGGAGCTGCTTTTCGAGTCCATTCAAGAGGGTATATCCAACATATTTAAACAAATTTTGAAACGATTTTAATTTCGATTTTCCTTTATCACAGGACGCTTTGCCTTTCCGGAAGCCGAGTGGCATGATGTGAGCGATGAGGCCAAAGATTTAATTTGCCGTCTGCTAGTTAAGCAGGCATCCAAGCGTCTCAGCGCCGAAGCTGTGCTCAATCATAACTGGATACGCATGTGCGAACAGGAGCCACCAGTCAGCAAGCAGGCGGGTCGCCACAAGGCGCTTCAAACGCCCAACAATATACGACGGTAGGGTTTCGACTTATTCACTTAATAAAGCATACATTAATTATAATTCCCTGACCTCTCCGCACAGCAATCATCAGTCCGCGCGTGAGATCTCGCAGTTTGCCGAGTCTGCAATGGCCGTGAAGCGTGTGATCCTGCAGCATTTCTCGATGCGCTACGATTATATGAAGGAGCGTCCGAATATCTATCAGCCGTCGCAGGCCTACATGGATGCGTATAGCGATGAGAATTATAATCCAAAGCCGCCAGCTCATTTCACACGCAGCCGCTCGCAGCGCAAGGCAACAGCAGCATCTGCTGCCGCCGCCGCCGCCGCCTCCTCCTCGTCAAGCTATGGCGGCCGATTGTCTACGGCTCAGCGGAACGCCAGCAGCAGTCTCAGTCGTCAATCTTCAAGGAATGCCTCCGGCATATTCAATAACAGTGGCGGCTTTAAGACGCTCAATGTGCATGAGGAGGATGACGATGATGAGGAGGCGCTGGAGGCTTTTGGACGCCTGGACGAAGGTGTCGATGATGAGTGGGCGCAGGCGACGCGTCGCTATGAGGAGCAACGTGAGCTGCAACAGCAGCAGGAGAAACATCACCAAACTGGCCAAGACAGCTGCAGCGAGGCTGAGGGCGATGAGATGGATGATGATGATGAAGATTATGGGCTGGGTGAGGAGGAGAGAGGAGGCGAGAACTATCAGCACTATAAGCATTATTGGCGCGAGCTGGACGAAGATGAGGGCGATGATTATCTTTATGAGCAGCAGCAGCGCGTGGATGACATAGCTGAAGAAGATGAGTACGACGAGGACGAGGAGGAGGAGGAGGAGAAGGATGAAGATGAAGCCGACAATCGAAAAGAATTGAAAGCTAAAGTTGATGAGAACGAAGAGGTAAAGGTAGCAGAGAAGGAGCAGAAAATGGAGAAAGAGGAGAAAGAGGAGGAAAAAGAGAAGAAGAAGGATAAACTTATTATTGATAATATGGAAAAATCGAAGCAAAGCGAATTTGCTACAACAACAACAACAACAACAATGCGCAACAATGCGCAGGAGATAGAAATGTTTAAGGATGAGGCGAGGCAGAAGAACGATGATGTTGATGGGGCTAAAAAGCAACAAACAGCATCAAGTGATATTAGTGCTACTACAATCACCAACACCAACAGCAACAGCAACAGCTGCAGCAACAACAAAAAGCAACCAACACCAGTTACAGCAGCAGCAACAACAACAACAACAGCAACAACAACGCAAATGAATGGCAGCAACGGCGTTCAGCCAACTGGCAATGAAAGGGATAACGATTATGCTAACGATTACGATAATGATGATGATGATGATGATAATGATGATTATGTTAAACTATTGGATAGTATTAGTGATTTAAATGAAAAGCTACCTGAAATTTATGAGACTGCAAATATTGTTGTCAACTCAGCGGCAGTGCCAGCAGCAACAACAACAACAACAACAGCAGCAGCAAGTGCAACATGCCCACCAAATGATAACAATGTAAATGATTCGAAAGCGCCGACAACTGCAGCTGAGGGGACAACAATGCGAACGACTTTTGGCAAACAACAACAACAGCAACAGCAGCAGCAGCCAGAACAACAACAACAACAACATCTGCCTGCTGGCAACACCAACAAACAACAGCGAAATGTTTACTTTGCATTGGATGCATATCAAAATGACGAGGACGCCGACATTGATGAGGAGGATGACGATTACGAGGATGATGACGATGATGAGCACGAGCTGAAGCTAACTGGAAATGGTTTTAAGGCCGCGCCACCTGCCATTTGCAACGCATACACGCGCAAGCAACGGCAGCAGCAGCAACAGCGCTATATAGCGCCAGGGCCCGAACAGCGGCTAGAGAACTGGCGCTATCGCAGCAGCCATCAATCGGAGCAGCCGCAGCAGCATACACTTGTTGCCGCCGGCGGTTTTCGCAAATATCGTCCACCATTTAGTACTGGCGGCGGTGGCGGTCACTATGGCAATCAGCAGCGCAACTATTTGGGCAGCTTCTCGCACAGCGGCGGTGCCGCTGGCTACAAAGTAGCGCCAACATCAGCACCACAGCCACCGCTGGCGGTAAAGCAACAGCAGCAGCGGCACAACAGCGCCGGGAGCAGCAGCGGCGGTTCACCGCCATCCGATGAGCATTCGCCCGCCACGCAGATACGCAACTGGCGCCAGGACTGCGTCTATGCGCCGATGCGCGGCTGCGGCATGAACCAGCCCAGAGGCATGCAACGCGCCCAGCAGCAACAGCAGCAGCCACCGGGGCGCATTGGTTCCGGCCGCTTTGCGCACTCATCGCAGGTGCCGCCGCATCTGTTGGATGAGCCGCCCACATTGGGCATAGGTCTGTCGCCGCCCAGCGAGAGCCTGTTGCTGCAACGGCGCATGCGGCAGCAGCAGCGACCCGGCGACTTGTCCGAATACTGTGAGCCCGCCACGGCCAGTGGCTAAACGGGCGCTGGAGGCACAGCATCCACAACAACAAGAGCAGCTGTGAGCAGGCGTCGGCTGCTTATGGCCAGCAAAATGCTTGGCCCGGAATTTGTGGAAACTCTTGTGGCGTTTTGGCCAAAAAAAAAAAGGAGACATGTTAAATGTTTTCTTTTTTTCCGTTTTTTTTTTTTTTTGTTCATTTTCTTTGTATAATTCTTTTTTTTTATATACAATTCACAAAACAACAAACAAACAAAAAAAGCAAACAGATTATAATTATTCATTTGCAATACACAATTTCTTGAAACTTTCTACAAAAACTGTTAACTGAAAGAAACTACTTAAAATTCCGTCTTCATTTAATGCAAAGTTTAAAATTGTGTTGATCAAATCCTTAAGAAACGAGCTGAAAGAAGAAGAAGAAGAAGAAGATGCAAAGAGCGCCTTAAAAAAGCAATCCAAACAAGCTGTTTGATCGTGAAAGTAAACGAAGAAAAACCAAACAGTCGTTCGAAAAAAAAAAAAAAAAAAAAAAAAAAAAACAAATATATAAACAAAACCTTTTTTTATAAAAAAGATTTAAAAAAGTGAAAAAAGAACATGTAATTAATCGCTATAATTTTTTTATTATGAAAATAAAAACAAAAACATGAATGAAAATTGTGTTTAAGCGAGTTACACACACACACACACACACACACACACACACACACACACACACACACACACACACACATACACACATACACAAACAACTAAACGTAGAAACTATTTCTATTTTTGCAAAGAAGAAAAATCCAGTTGCCGCCAAAAAAATGTTACTTTTTGTGCTTTTCTGTTGAGACTAGAAGAAGAAGCAGAAGTTATTGCATATAAATGTTCTCTTTTCTGTTTTTTGGCCGAAATATATCAATTATAAACAAAATTTGTAAACAATTAAGGAAAACCAAAATGTACAACACGAAAAACTGTTGAAATATTAATCATTTTCATTTCAATTAACAAAAATTGTTACAAAAATGCTTAAAAAAAAAAAAAAGAAAGAAATCATAACGAACATTAAAGTTGAAGAACTGAGTTACATTTTTGACGGGCTCTGAACAAAAGTTCGAGTCCCACACTCAAACACACATGTACACAGACTTTGCGTTTGCCTAATTGGACTTTTGAGAATTCCCAGCTATTTTATACGCAATTTTTATCATTACATTTTTATTTGGAATATTTAAATGTAATATAAAAATTGCATATAAAATAGCTGACTGTTGCTTTAAACTCCACTCAGGCAATTTAACTTAATATGCGCTTAACATTAATGTTAAAAAATAAAACATAAAACAAACAAAAAAAAAAAACAAATTCCCATTCCTTTAACATGCATGTTAAACGCATATTGAGTGCTCTAAATAAAAACAAATTCTAAACGGGCATACCCCAACACTTTTTTACAGACTAAATTTCAACTTTTCCAACACTAAACACACACATTTATTAAACTAAAACAAAAAAAAAAAAAAAAAAAAAAGCAGAGAGAATTCTTGACACATTGCTCAACAGGTTTTTTGCTGGGCGTAAATAACAATATTGAAATGGAAAACATGTGTTAATTACAAAATAAAAAAAATAATAATAAAAATTGTGATATAAAATGTAAAATGCACCTGAAGAATGAAGAAAAAAAAAACAAAAAAAAGAAAAACTATCAACTGACGCTGTGCCATTAACAACAACAACAACAACAACAACAACAAAACACGACCACAACAACAACTACATAAAAAAAAACTATTAAAAGTAGTAGACAGAGGTTAAGGGAGACAGAAATTTGTTTAATTATTATTATAATAATTTTGTTTTTTGCATACGTTTACGCCCCAACGAGATCAGAGAATGTCAGAATGCTTTGCGCCTCAATTAATTGTTAAACATAAGAACATACTTCTATTTTTCCAAACAACAAAACTGTAACTTACAACTATAAAAAGAAACAAAAAACAAAACAATACTTCCACAAAGAAAAAAAAAATAATTTAAAAGTGAATCTAACTATTGCTATGCATAAAATACAACAACAAATACAATCCTATTATAAATCAAACTTTTTTAACAAACTTCAACATGAAAAACAATAAATTCAGTTACAATTTGAAAGAAAAAAACAAAATATTTTTAACATTTAAGTGCGAGTACCCCAGATAATTTAAAACTAATTTATACAAATATGTATTCCTATGAAACAAAACAAAAAACAACTAGTTTGTTTGCATTGTAAACAGGAACTCACGATGATATTTGATAATGATGGCAAAACAAGAAAAAAAAACTAAAAACAAAAAAAAAAACACAAAACTAAGGAACGCTCTTGTTTTAATTTGTAAAACTGTGAGAAATGTTTCGCAACGAAACAAAAAAAAATATATCTAATAACATTTATAAGTAAAAGGGAACTAAGCGAGAGGCATGTTAAGCAAGCAGCGCTCCAAAAAAAGAATCGTATACTATACACAACGCTACACAACACTACACACTCTGACACACACACACACACACACACACACACACACATTTACATATGCTACATAAATTTAAACAAACAAAAAAAAACAAGTTAACTTTAGTTTTTATTCTTTTGCAAGAAAATGTCCATTCGAAAACGAGTAATATTTGGCCGTAAACATTTATACTGAAAACGCGCTGCTTTACTTATTAAAAAACTAAAAAAAAAAAAAGAAGAAAGCCAATATACTCTCTGTTGTCCCCCTGGGAGTAGAGTATATTTTAAGTGTGTGCGAGTATTTGAGAGCGTTGTGAACCGCAGGAATGTTTGAAAGATCTTTAACGAATGCAAACAACAATGTCCGAATATATTTCTAAGCGAAGAATTGTTTTTTCCCTTTTTTAAATTATCAACAACACGGCAAAGAGAGACCGAAATGATGCAAAAGTAAAGAAAAACAAAAAAAAAAAAAACATACTAAAAAAAAAAAGATATATTGTTTTATACATAAAAACCAAGAAAAAGTCAATAAAAATGCAAAATATACAAAATGTTAAATGGTTCGAGTTTTACTTAACTGTGCACTAGCGGGCATTACCCGGCTTAGCCCGGGGCAAGTGGTTGCATTGCAGTTTTCGGATTTAACGATTATCGGCTATAAAATTTGATTTGAAAGTGAGACAACTTTTTAAACTCATACGGATCAAAAATTGAATTCTATATGTTGACCAAATTTGACACAAATGTCAAAGGGGTTGCATAACAATTTGACTAAAGTGGAGTCGGCCTTAAAGTAAATTACTTTTGAATTCAATCGATTTTAAAGAGTTTCACAGCTCTAAAAAGCGAATTCTCCCAAGATCGGTATTTATGGAAGTTTTTAAAAAATTGACAAAATGCTTCTATTGTAATATGTATGGTAAAGAAAGTAAATATGTTTTAGATTTTCCGACGTACGACATCAATTAATTTTTACTCACAATTTAATAGTCTATTTAAAAAATGCAGCTTTATGGTTCCCACGTATTACTTTGATTGTGGACCGTATAAAACTTTCCAGCTCTTACGGCTTTCTTTGATTGTGGATCCTCTAAAGTCCGAGAATAATTTTTACTCACATTGATCTACTTGCTCAAATAATGTTTGCGCTAAGGTCGACTGTTTGAACTGACAAACTTATAAATTATAAACAAAATTGTAAGACATGTATTGTCGTTAGATATATCAACATAATTGTAATGCATAACAAGCAACATTTTTGAACATTTTAAAGGTACAACCTCTTAAAATAGATGTAGTATAAGTATTATTCAGTTTCGTTTCGAAGGCGGCGCACCAGATGAGTCCAGTCATTTGGATTTAACTTTTAACATTTCTATAGATAGCTGATTTATATTTTTGCATATCAGACAAGTGTGCTTTGAGTCCTGCTCCATACTAAGTAGGTATAATAGTTTTCATTTAGGTAATCGGTAACCCATCTCAGGTTCTCCCCAGCTAAACGCTGGTGTTTGCACCCTGATTGACTGCGCCGTTTCCTTGTGCCTCCACGAGATTGGCTCGAATGTCGCCAGACATGGAGTTTACGGAGGTGATGGTGCTATTGACGCCCTCGTCACTGGAGCTGCCTGCGAGCAGGGGCTTCACATCTGGCGGATGTTCGCGGGCTGAAGGCTCAAAGCTCTGATTGTTAATGTCCTCAATGGCTTTGCGAAGCTGGAAAACAATCGATCATTGGCTGAAATAGTTTGGTTAGCTGTGCCATAGTTGACTCACCTCCTTAAGGCTCACCACGCCCACAAGGCGACCAATATTGGTCACGTAGGCGTGGCTAACGCCCATCATGGAGAACAGGGAGTGCACGCGCAGCAACGAGGTGCGTTCCACCAGCTGAAAGGGTGAGGGATCAACGCGTACCGCAGAGCTGTAAAAGTCTATGGGCTTGGCCAATTGATCTAGTTCCCACAGCTTCTTGCCCTCGGGTGACATGTCGACGACACGATCGCCAATCTAGTGTTGGGCAACGATTAGAGATTTAAGTTTTTCCAAAACATTCCACAGCACTTACCAGGTGCACACGCTTTGATGGACTGGCCACGGGCTGCAGCTGCTCATTGGAACCAGTTTCGAGATCGAGCACCGGATCCGAGGACTTCTTGAAAATGGACTGAAGAGCCGTGCGCAAGGGGGACTCGGAATTGCTATGGACGCTGTTTAGCGAGTCGCTGGACTGCTGATTGCCTTTCTTCAGTATGGACTTGTGCGCCTCGGCCTCGTCAGCGTTAAGCTGGCGCGGATTCAACATGTCCTGGGCGGCAACAACTTCGAAGCGTGATGGGCGTCGCCCAGCAGACTGCTCCTTGATCTCCTCTTCGCGCCATCTTTGCGCCATTTCCATGCGCTTCTCACGTCCAACCTGCTCCTCGATCAATTTAACCAACTCCAGTCGCTGCACGGAGCCCAGGAGAATCATGTTTTCTGGACTCTCAACCAAGGGCAGCGAGCGCAGCTTCTTGTTCTTCCGCAGCAAGTCCTTGAGGCTCTGGTAGGAGATGCCCTGCCAAATGTACTTGACATCGCGCAGCATAAAGTCCGCCACATACTTGTTGTACAGTGAGGAGTTTGTGTAGAGCAGATCGGGTAGATAGGGCAGCTTCTTGATCATGATCACACTCTCGTACATGGACGGCTGCAGCAGCGAGGCCACCGCATTGGCCACCAGCACAGCCACCAGCACGGGCACGACAAACGCAATTTGTCCCGTGATCTCAAACACGACCACGGCCACCGAAATGGAATGGGTCACCGACCCGGCAAAGGCAGCAGCGCCCACAATGGCATACGCCGCCGGCATAATGGGTGACATGCAGTCGCCATAGCGTACGCCCAGCGGAAAAGTCCAGGCAACAAACTCTCCAATCAAGCGACCAAAGCCACTGCCAATCTTCAGAGCTGGTATGAACATGCCATGCGGCACGGCCATCGTGGAGCCAATGATGGAGAAGAAGTACTGCGGGAAGTGGGAGTGATGGATGAGTGGGTGGTCCTTTGGCTGTGCCAAGAGCTACCTACATGGAAGAGCGTATAGCTTATCAGATTGCCAAAGATGCTGGTATACTTGGTTTGCCAATGGGCGACAATGTTCGCCTGTTCCGCGCTCATATCCTTCTCGGTCCAGGTAAAGTTGCTAAAGAGCTCAATCAACTGATCCTCAGTGCTGAGATCACCGCCCAGAAACTGGCCGGTGCCCAGGGGGAAGGTCAGCGTGGATATCAGCAGGGCCAAAAGGCCCGGATATATGAGGCGACTGTTAAAGAGAGACTCGGAATTGAATTAATCGTTCATAATATCGTCTACAATATATACAGAAAACTGTTTTTCCTGATGGACTGATTGACCGTCTGATTAAATGGCAGACTGAGTAACTCACTGACAGGGTAACTGACTGATTGTTTAACTGATTGACCGACTGACTGATTTACCAAATGATGGACGGATTAACTGACTGATTACGAATAATGAGAAATATTGCGTTTTTCGACGGACTTATTGATTAACTGATTGACTGACAGACTGATTGGAAATAGTTTGTTTTTCGACTGACTGATTGATTAATTGATTGACTGACTGACTGATTTACCGAGTGATTGAAGAATTAACTGACTGACCGATTGACTAATTATCTGAAAGATTCTGAGTCATGAGAAATAGTTCCTTTTTCGACTGACTGATTGATTAACTGATTGACTGACAGACTAATTTACCGAGTGATTGACGGATTAAATGACTGACCGATTGACTAATTATCTGACTGATTAGGAATCATGAGAAATGGTGCGTTTTTCGATCACATTTCAATGAAAAAAATAAACTCACTTCTTTTGCAGAAACGTATTCAATTTCTTGCTGGAGCGTATGAAGAGCACATAATGACGATGCACCCAGACAAAAGAGGCTCCCAGCAAGCCACAGAGTGCACTAGAAGAATATAACGAGGTATGTATATGAAGAGTATAAGATTTCAGATTTAAAGAAAACTTACCCAGTCAAAGCAAAGAAGACAAGCTCCCGCGAATCAAAGGGAAATTCTGTGCTGATATTGGTAGGATAGACAGCGGTAACTGTGTCTGCGCCCTGGAACCACACGGCCAAAAGTCGCACCGCCGAAGCGCCCACCACACAGCCAAAGAAACCACGCCAATAATTGCGCACCGCAAAGTATGTGGTGGTCACCTCAATGCTGAAGAGCACAGCTGAAAGCATGAAATTCATTAGTTTACTTATACTGAGTCTTAGATCAGCTTCCGACTCACCTCCGATGGGCGCTGCAAAGCAGGTGCCCAGACCCAAAGCGCAGGCAGCGGCCAGCATTTCAGTGCTGCGCGATTCATTCTGATAGATGCTGCGAAATGGCGTTGCCAGTTTGCTTAAAAGATGCGCCACAATGCTAGCGATGTGCACATAGGGACCCTAAACCGAGGCAAGCTTTAACTAGTTGCGAATTGTAAGCAAAAAGCTGTTTATTTCAGCTCACCTCCTTGCCCAGTGGCATGCCGCTGCCCAAAACGAATGTTAGGCCCAATACCTTGGCCACCAGGGTCTTAAATGTGAGATAGTTCTTCAGTGGAACGCCACGCAGAATGGTTTTCATTTCAGGTATGCCAGAACCTTAAAGTTAGACCAATTATAGAGCTTGTAAAGGAGTGAGAATTGTTAACAGACACCTCCTACCTGCAGCTTGTGGTGCCAAGTAATGCACAAAAACGGCGGAAAATAATATCATTAGCACGGGAATTGTGACCCAAGTCAAATACTGGGCAAACGGATCGGCAGTTATATCCTTATAGAACCAAAAGCGCGCTGAAATGATGCGAGAAGTGAAAAATATATCTGGATATCAGGCTATGAGCTAGTATTACCTGCCACAAACAAGCGTATGCCTTCGTCCATGGCCAGGGATATGAAGGCCATTATAATGGCGCACGTGGTTAGAAAGATCCAATCCTTGCTCAGGCGATCGGAGACATGGTGCCACGCCCACGAGGACATGCTGTGCAATCTTGTCGGGTCATTGGACTCCAGCTGCAGCAGCTACACGCAGAGAAGGGAGTTTGTTTATGTTAAATTTATCGTTAATTATTTATTTGTTATATAAGCTATATGCAAACCTGACTCCTGAGCTTATCCTCCTGTTTGCGCAACTTGGCAAGCTTGCGCAATCTTCGTGCCTCATCGCCTGCAAATTGTTGTAGGTCCCTAGAATAACGGCCATACATCTACAGATCGATACCAAAAAAAACAAGAAAAAACCGAAAAAATACGACATGACTCATCAATATTTCAGACGGTAGGACAAATAAAAAACAGACAGAATTTGTCACATGTGAGGTGCTAAAAAATTAACGTATTTAGATAGTCGCACAATGCACGCCACATGCATACATATATACACAAATGTATATATGTATATACAGATATTTTGATGTATGTTTTCTGGCAAAATATAAAAGAATTGTAAATAATATAGTCACATTTTTCACATGCGCAGCGAATTAAACGCTTTAAGCGATGCTAATTAGCCACAATTAACGCAGTTTCCCCGGAAAATAATGGATAAAATTACAAAAGAAAAAAAAAACAAATTTAAAAAAAAGGCCAAAAAAAAGCGTGACATTAATCAAAGCAGGTGAAAAAAAAAAAAACAAGTATATATTTGCATAACTAAAAAGCAATGCAAACAATTGGAACTCGGGGCCTGCTCCCCACTCATGCCACAATGCCATCAAATATTAGACCAGGTAAGTGACAAATTATCACTAGATGTTTGCCAATTAGTTGTCACACAATAGCCACAAGCTGTGAACACCAGCCAGCCAGCCAGAAAAAAATTGGCTTGATTGAATATCTTTCGGCTGTTTATTCAATATTTTTTGTTTATCATAAACTTTTTGGTTATACCCATTTGTCAGATTATAATGTTTTTGTCATTACAATTGTTTAACCAAGCTCGTACCAGTCGCCCGCCTAGATTCTGCTTCAGAATTTGCCAGCCTGAATAGCTTTAATGGCGCCAAAGCTTTTGTTGGGTTTGTGTCTTCGCTAGGTCTCAATGCTCTGTGCATGCAGATATCTAATTTCTGCACCAATGCGACAGGATATGTGGCAAAAGATCGTTAGATTCTGAATTTCTAAATTTCAGTTGTATTTGAATTGATTGCAATTAAAAAACTTAAACAAACTTTAGAAGATGAGTATGTAGGAAGAGAGAGTATATAAGTACATAAATATATATATAGATCGGTTGAACAAATTTAGTTAAAATGTTCTTTTATTAAAATAAAATAAAAATGTGTTATTTCAATTAAAACTGGAACTAAGAAAATGTAGATTAACAGAGTTATGTAAAATTGCATGAGCAAGGTATAGGCAAGCGTTAGAACTTCAAGACTTCGATTCTTTTAGCTATACCTAGCTATTGTGCAACATGAAGAGCTACAGCTTTATTTCCTTTTTAAAGGACTCTCAATAGCTAATATTTCATCGGGTGTCTTTGACTTCAAGGCCACGACAAACTAGTGCACACATGTCGGATGCTTAATATATTTGTTTAACCTCAAAAAAAAAGACTGACTTTGGGCCGAGTTTCATAATCTTTTAAGCCCACTTATCGCTCACCAGCGTATGCGTGTAGCCCAAATCTTCCTGATCATCGCCGGCGATCTCGCGCGTCTCCTGCTCCTGCCGCGCTGTGGAGCCATTGGAATAGGTATCTGGCGACTGAGGCGCTACGATGCTGGGCGCGTTTCGTCGCGAGGACGAGACAATGGGCTCCACATCGTCGGCCTGGCTATGGCGCTTCATTTTGATATCTATCGAACGGCGCACACGATAAGTGCCCTAATAAAATTAATTATCGAAATATTTTGGTGTTATTTTTAAGTTTTATTTAATCAACACTTGCACTTTTTATTTAAGTTAAAATTTTTTTATTTTTTTTTTTTTTTGCAGTTGCGGAAGACATCCGAGCACCTGCGCTGCCAAAATAGGTTTATCAACCCAGAGCAATAAATGCGCTGGAGTTTCCACAGCTATTGCCCTCAGGCTGCGGCTGCTGCTGCGGCTGCGTCTGCTGCCTCAGTCGACTTGGACGCAGGTGATAGCTGTGTGAGTCCAACTGGCCAATAAGCCTACTAACTGCTGTCGACATTCGCTCTCATTTTTCGCCAAGCTGCGATGATGTTTATGCCCTGTAAAATCGTTTTTGATGTGGGGCCTGTTGAGTGTTAAAAAAAAAATCTAGCTATTTAGGTTTACTTATATGAACAACTTGAATGCATTTTGACTTGAAAGGAGTTTTTTTTACTTTTTGTACGAAGTGTCGAAGAGGTAAACGGAAAAAGGCCGAAATGCCTTAATATTCGCAGGATATTTTATCAAATTTAAAAATACAGGGTTAAAAATATTGTTTTATTTTCTATGAAGATGTAAAACAATCATTTTTTAAAAAGATAATCGAAAATTTCGTGAACTCTGCCAATCATTGTCAATGAGAACTTCTATTTCAGCGACCCAAAAAGGAAAATAATAATTTTAGCTTGTTGTGTTTTATTTCTGTAATAGATTAAAATCGGAACAGCTTTCTCGTGTCGTTTCAATTGTTCCGATTTATAACATATTATTACAAATGTCAAATTAATTTACATCTTTTTTTTACTGGGTATCTCGTAGTTGTGATAGCTGAAAAACCGCTAGTATGTGGCGCTTTGCAATTCTGTTTTTAATATGGTTAACATCTTTCAATTCTGCAAAGCCGCACCTTGAAGTTCTGTTAAAGTGCTGCTAATTTGTACAGAATATGTTAAGGCTCCACTTAGTTTAACAGCAAAAGTTTTTTACTGTTCACGTCCAGAAATTTTGCACTTTATATTCGAAAACGACTCGAAATGATTGCCCAGCATAGCAGCAAGCCGAAAAAAATTGCAATCCACCAATTGAAGTTCTTTGAATAGATAGCACAATTGGTTTCTTTCTCGTCAACTACGCCGCCCAGTTGATATCCGTATTTCATTTGGGCTTGCATGGATTGTTTCTCATAGAGTGGATAGTTGAGTATTGTATAATTTGCATCGTATATGTTTTCAGCGTTTAAACAGTTCGCCACGAGTTCCTCAGTATAGCGAAATCTATAGGGTAAACATGCAATGGCAATCACGCTTTCGATTGACTTCCCAGTTTTTGGATTAACAAAATGTCCATTAACATTTAATGCAATTTGGGTCTCATTAAATATTGCCGACACGCCCATAGATATTAGATAAGCACTTTCTTTAATTTTGAATACTACATATGGCTCGCCGGCTGTCATCAATTTATCAACATATTTTTGGATAATCTTTGATGGGTAATTGCCGTTGCATACCCTAGTCCAGTTTTGGTCAAATATGTCTAAGCAGCTTTTAGGGAGATGTTGGGGTTTCATGCTCTCGTGCTGCCTTAAAAACACTTTCTTTCCGGCTTAATTTGTTATACTAGTTTTTATTTTCAAAAATACTTTAATTTATTGACTTATAAGTCTGATGCCTTGGGACAAACAAAATCACAGTTCCCTTATATTTGAAATTAAAAAATACTTGATTTGTTTGTGCTTTCCCAGAGTTCACCTACCGCAATTGTTGTCGCTAGCTCTAGAAGCTAAAAATCGATTTTTATAGATATTAGTTTAAAAAATTGATCTATTCCAAAAATTCGACTCTCTGCGTCATTTGAGAGCTATTATGATGTAAATTTCATCAACATTATTTGTGTATTTTCAACCAAATCCAATCATTACATAGTTCTACTTTTTAAGCATCAAGACTTACACTTGAAACCAAACAAATAAAACATGGACTTTCATTCATTCATTCATTTCTATATTTAAGAAGCATATCAAGTGAGTTTCCTACCATATTTTAGACCAAGTCTTCCTTATAATCAATCCACACTTTTTATACCCTGAACCCATTGAAAATGGGTAAAAAGGATATATTGTATTTGTGCAAAATGCAAATGTATGTAACAGGCAGAAGGAAGCATCTCCGACCCCATAAAGTATATTTTCTTGATCAGCATCAATAGCCGAGTCGATCTAGCCATGTCCGTCTGTCTGTCCGTCCGTCCGTCCGTCCGTCCGTCCGTCCGTCTGTCCGTATGTATGAACGCAAGGATCTCAGAACCTATAAGAGATAGACACTTGAAATTTTAGCTGTAGGTTCTCCCAGTTCCTAGGCAGATCGATTTTTTCCCCGATAATCGATAACTTACTGCGTTTCCAAGCAATCGATAAAAATCGATATCGACCTGTTTTTTGAGCAAATTGGGTAAATAATAAGAGCTAGAGTCACCAAACATGATATGTTGCTTCTAGACTATATTATATTTATGTCAAGTGTCTTTCATTTTATACCTATCGCCACCTCCCCGCTACCACCTCAAAGAGGGTTCAGGGTATTCCCTAGTCGGGAGCTCCCGACTAGAACCTCTTGTTTTATTTGAGTTTACAGGTAGGCATTAAGAAAAAATGTGATGTTTAGAATAAGTTTTGCAATGTTAATTAGAATATTTGTTAAGCTTTTATTTCGCATTGCTTGTAACTTAAAAATAGATCACGATATCTTTGACTTTATGCACTAACGAGATATAAATACATAACAACTTGATAATCTAATTAACTAATTATGACATAACTTAGTTTAGTGTTTAACTGTATCTTTACAGACTTAGCAACAGCATTAAACAAGCATTGTTGCCGTGGCTAACGAGTTAACAAATATGGTTGAAAAGATGTTCGCTTAACCTAAACAGATTTGTTGATGTTCTGTGTATTGTTTGTGTCTTGTATTGTTGTATTTGCATTTGTATCGGTTGGCGGCATTGTGAGCGTTACTTCCGGCGTATCCAAGGACTTGAGATGCTCCATTTCAATATCGGAACAATTGTCGGAATTGGAAAGCGCCGAATCCATTGAGGTGATGGTCATGTCTACGGCCTTGTCGCTGGCGCTGTCTGCGAGCAGTGGCTTCTCCACCGCTGGCTTGGAGTCGACCTCATCGTCACGCGGATGTGCCACAAAGCTGTTGCTATTGATGTCCTCGATGGCCTTGCGCAGCTGTCAAATACGGTTTTAATAAGCAGCTGTTAAAGTGCATGTTAATATATTTGACATGAACCAACCTCTTTGAGGCCCACCACGCCGACAAGTCGTCCGATTTTTGTTACATACGCATGATTGATGCCCACCATGGAGAACAGCGAGTGCACCTTGAGTATGGAGGTGCGTTCGACCAGCTGAAAGGGCGAGGGATCAATGTGTATCTGTGTCTTTTCCAAATCGATGGGCTTAAGCATTTCTTCTAGTTCCCATTGCTTCTGATCCTCCGGTGACATATCTATGACGCGCTCCCTAGGCTAAAAGAGGCAGATGCATAGGAGTCAACATTTATGTGAACTACAACTTATGTACATATGATTTATCGATGGAACTATCTATTAATTGATACATACCAATTGCACCGATTTCGTCTTTTTAATAGTCGTATTCTGTTTAATGTGTTTGTTTTTGTGTGTGCGTGTGCGCATTGAGATATATATGTGTATACAAGAACGGTTACGATTGGGACAATAGAGAGAATAGAAAATGTTGTGGGTTAAATGTTGGACAATATATATACATTAGATCGGTTAGTATTACAGATTACAATACAGAACGTGTATACAAATACAGACGAAGGAACAGACTCTACTTACCTTAGTTCCATGCGGTTCGTTGTCAACAATCGATTTCTGATCGTCATCTTCTATCGTTAGATCCATTTCATTTGAGTCTTGCTTATCGGATAACTTATCCAACGTATAGCTACGATTTGGCGAATCTTTGACTCTCACATCGCTGCTGAATTGAATTTTTTTCTTTGGCTTTTGCTGTTTATCTATGTGATTCTCGTTAACATGGAACACAGCAGCCGGTTCGTGGGCATGTCTATTAATATCTGAAACTTTATTTGTTTTGTATTTAATGCAGGTCTTATCTGTATTCACATCGTTGAGCGGCAAATTAATTGGCTTATACGAATCGGTATTATCTGTTATGGCATCATCTTTGTCATCCTTATCGGGCGGCATACACAAAGCGTTAAATTTTATAGATATTATTTTGTATCACCTGATTATTGAGCATACAAATATGGCCAAGCAGTGAAGCGAAAAGAAAAACAGGAGCTGCGACTACTTTCAGGACTATTCAGGACTGTCACAGATATCTTAAGAGATTTTGAATGTGGCAAATCCCCAAATATAATCGTCGTATTTTGGGACAATTATAGAGATTTTATTTTTATGTGACTACCCTTTACGAATAAAAAGTATTTTTTACTCAAAAACAAATTAGCCTAAAGATGTGTGAAGCTTAAAAAAAAACCAAAAGAAACTTGGAATTCCGTTTGGATTTAATTGCAAGCGATATCTGTGAAGCCTGCCTTAACAAGATTCTTCAGTTAAAGATATATTACCATTTGTTTGGGGCCCTTCGTTTGAATTGTTATTGGATTTACTTGCTTGCAGATATAGAAAAGGATTAGTAATATGCCAGACAGAGAGAGAGAGCGAGAGAAAGAGAGAGAGAGTTTCATCAGAATACCAAGATGAAGGGTATATAGATGTGTTTTTTATTCATCTTCTTTTTTCAGAGGAGCTACTTACCAGCATGATCTGATCGGTAACAAAGTTCCAATTGTTTTGTGCTTGCTTGGAATGCAAAATTTGTACAAATAAGCGTGACACATAAAGCACATGGTGGAGCTTAGCTCCATTAGTAGTTAAGCGTGCCCGCCGGAACCATAGATCGTAGTATGCAAGGATATTGGACTTACCAGCTGAACCTTCTTGGATATGCCGGGTGTACTGGGTGCACTGGGCGCACGCTGAACTTGCACCTCATTGTTGCTGGCCGCCGGCGAGATGGAGCCCATTTCCGGATCCGGTTGCACATCCTGCAGCGTGGTGGACTTCTTGAATATGGCCTCAAAGGCGGAGCGTATACGAAACTCTGAGTTGCCCGTGATGGTGGTGTAGGGCGTGATGCTGGGGCTGTGCGGCGAGGCGGGCGCATAGGTCTTCAGGTTGAAGGAGTTGGTCTTTTTCAATATGGATTTGCGTGGCGTTAGGGAGCTGTGCATGGTTTCGGCGCGCTTCTTGGGCGGCAGCATCTCATCGTTGGCAATCTGGCGCAGACTGAGGATGTCCGGTGCGGGCAGCACCTCGAAGCGTGAGGGTCGACGTTGCTTGAGCTCCGCTTCCTGTTTCTTTTTCTCCTCCTCCAGGGCGCGCTCCTCGGCCTCCTTTTGCCACTTTTGAGCCACCTCCATGCGCTTCTCGCGTCCTATGTGCTTCTCAATGATCTTGATTAGCTCGTAGCGCTGAACGGAACCCAGCAGGATCATGTTCTCTGGACTGTCGACCAGGGGCAACGAGCGCAGCGTCTTATTGATCTTGAGCACCTCCTTGAGCTTTTGATAGGAGATGCCATGCCAAATGTACTTCACGTCTCGCACCATGAAGTCCTCCACAAAGATGCTGTACATGCCGGAGCTGGAGGGGAGCAGATCAGGCAGATACGGCAGCTTCTTAATCAGTATAATACTGTCGTAGATCGAGGGCTGCAGCAGCGCTGCCACCGCATTGGCCACCAGCACGGCTATCATCACGGGCACAACATGCGTTATCTGACCGGTCATCTCAAAGATAATCACTGCCACGGATACCGTATGCGTCACAGAGCCAGAGAAGGCAGCTGCGCCGACAACGGCATAGCCACCTGGCATAATGGGTGACAATCGACCGCCGTAGCGCACGCCATGTGGAAACCAGGAGGCCATCAGTTCGCCCACCAAGCGACCAAATGCGGCGCCAATTTTAAATACCGGTATAAACATGCCCGAGGGCACAGGTATCGTGGACGCAATGATGGAAAAGAAGAACTGCGCAACGAAACGTTCAATTAGTTGTGCATTACCTCGAAATATTTTATAATAGTTACCGTGAAGATGGTAAAGATCACCAGATTGGCAAAGACGCTGGTATAGCTGGTCATCCAGTGGGTCACGACGGCAGCCTGTTCCACGGTCAAATCTTCGCGTGACCAGCTGAAATTGCTGAACAGCTGCGTCACCTGCTCATGTGTGCTGAGCTCACCAGCCAGAAACTGACCCGTGCCCAGGGGAAACGAAATGCTGGAGACCAGCAGTGCCAGAAAACCGGGATACAAAAAGCGGCTGAAATGGATGAAAATGTGTTAAGTAATTCAAAAATGTAACGGAGCTTTAACGGTCAATATCGATACTTAAATAGATATCGATAAATTTGCTTGACATAAGTAATCGATGCCCTGCGTACTCACTTTTTCTGTAGAAATTTGTTCATGCGTTTGTTGGAGCGCATGAAAAGGACGTAACGACGATGCACCCAAACATAGGTGGCGCCACCCAAGCCGCAAACGAAGCTGTTCAAAGAGAAGCATTTGTAATTGCTAATTTTAATCATTAAGACCTTAAGACTCACCCAATCAATGCGAAAACAAACAACTCCTGCGGATCAAAGGGGAATTCGGTGGTGAAATTGGTCAGAAACAGCGCACGCACAGTGTCCGCATTTTGAAACCAAACGGCGAGCAGTCGAAAAACCGTTGCACCACAGACGGCCGCAAAGAAACCGCGCCAATAATTGCGCACCGCAAAGTAGGTGGTGGTTACCTCAATGCTGAATAGAACGCCTGCAGGTGGATCGTTTTGCTAGTTATTTGTTTTTTTTTTTTTGCTGCTGCTGCTCAGCTTATCAATGAGGATCTAATCGATCTCTCCCGTACTCACCACCAACGGGCGCGGCAAAACAGGCGCCCACGCCGACGGCACAGGCGGCCGCCAGCATTTCAGAGTTGCGGGACTCGTTCTCATAGATGCCTTGGAATGATGTGACGAGTTTACTTAATAATTGTGCTACAATACTTGCTATATGTACGAAAGGACCCTAGAGACGAAGTTAGTATTTTTTGAAGAGTTTTCCAAACATGAGTGAGTGTGTTCGTATGTGTGTGCGTGTGTGTGCGTGTGTGTGCGTGTGTGTGCGTGTGTGTGCCGCTTTTCAAGCTGGCATCAATTTTTCATACTTACTTCCTTTCCTAATGGCATACCGCTGCCCAGAGTTGCCGTTAAACCAATTACCTTGGCCACTAATGTCTTAAATGTGAGATACTCTTTCAGCGCAACGCCACGCAGAATGGTCTTCATTTCAGGTATACCGGAACCTAGACACAGGTATGGTAATACAATACAATATGTATGTGGAATTTGCATTGAGCATATGCATAGTGAGTGCTTGGATATGTACAAAAATATATTATTCTTGATTCTTTTTTGAGGTGTTCAATTCGAGTATATAACATATAGACACAGGGGATCAGTTATTGGAGGTGCCAAGAGTGCTTGGTATGGCCAGCTGCCGGAGTGCAGTGGTACAGGGTGTTTATAAAGTGCCAGAGAGGGTTTTGTTTTGTTGGAATAATCTGTGACTTGCAAGGCAGATAAATATATAACATTGAGGTATCAAAGAAGCTAGTAACTGGATGCATAAACCTAAAGAGAATATTTTGAGTAGATCGAGACGTTCTCGGATTGTTGAAAAGTTATTTAGATAAACAAATTTTGCGAAACACTTGAATCTGTGGTCTAAAATCCTAAACAACCATCGAAGTAAGTAAGTAAGTAAAAAAATTAATATAGTTTTTCAGTTTTGTAGTTAGTTTTTGCTTTGGAAAACCCAAATAACTACAATATATCAATGAATTCTAGAGCTACAAACAAGACTACTTTCACGTTCGAGAGATTAGTTGAGTCAAACATAAAAAGTACACTCAAAATATACTGTTAACAAAAAATACTAAAATACTGAACAAAACTAAATACCAAAGTCTACTGTACATAGATAGTTCTGCACTTACCTATACTTTGTGGTGCGATTAGATGCACAAAGCCGGCTGAGAATAATATTAAACAGACCGGCAATGAGACCCAAGCAATATACTGTATGAAGGGCTGTGAAGTTAGATCGCGATAGAGCCAAATACGAGCTAAAATGATATCAGACCATCAGATAAATTAGTACCCGAAAAAACGAAAGGCTCAACTCTTGGTTGTCTTGTGATGCGCTTTTACCATTTGTACATATCGATATGCCCTTGTCCATGATGAAGGAGAGCAGGGCCATTATGATGCCGAGCAGGGCTAGGAATACCCAGTCCTCGCCGAGGCGTGCCAGTGTATGCTTCCAGACCCATGATGAGATGCGTTTTATACGCGTCGCTCGCTTGCCCAGCAATTCCTGTAAATATTTCCCAGCACTGCTGCTTTATAAACCGATGCACTCAAAATGCTCTCAAACTATGTGTTATATAGATTATTATATATTTATAATATAGCTACTACTGTCGATGGGCGCTATTGGGATGGATGCCAAATTATTTTTGTGTGCTGAATCAAAATGGCGTTCATGAATTCATGAATGCGAGTACTTTGCATAATTTGGTCGCCATTGAACATGATGTCAAGTGAATTTTCATTTCAATTGAAATATTCGATATACAAACAAACGATTTACCTTAAGTATTTATATATTGCTCATTACGTTTGCATTGAATATTATGTGGATTGTCACATGATTAAACAAATAAAGTCGTCGCATTGTTCTTATATTCAAAATTTACCTTATTCCTTTGTTTATCTTCTTGCTTTCGTCGCTTTTCGAGTAGTTTGAGTTTTCTGGCTTCATCTTTGGCAAATTCTCCTAGATCTTTCGTATAACGACCATACATCTGTGCATAAATATAAAGAAGAGTATTAGAATTATATATGACTGTATTTTCTATATCTATTACACGTCTTTATGCGCTTGCTTAATTGTATATGGAGATTGAGCATACAAATAAATAGACATTTTCCACCATCCTCAAAGAATGCCAAACACTTACTAACGCGTTCGTTTCACTTGTTGATCATTTTGGCAGCAGGCAAAAGTCCAATATACAATATAAATAACTTAAAAAACTCTCATCTTTTAAAATAAACAAAGCAACAAACACACAAAAAAAGAGAACATATCCCATGGGCAAAGAATTTTCGTCATGAAACGATTTTTCATGCCCATAACAATAACAAAGGAAAAGAAAACTTGAGCAATGATAAGCCAGATAAATGCGCTTTAAAGTCGGCGGAAGCAAATTGTATTTAAGTTTTAAGATTTGTCATAAAAGAGGAAACAACTTTTGGCTAATTCTACGTAAAGATAGTTCAATTTAAAGAGAAGTTATAATATCTTTTTTAAATTTAAGAAACCTTAAAAAACTTTCTAATAAATTCATTTTTAAAGTACACTACATCAAGAGTTTGTTGGCCATATGTACGCTTAATCTACTAGGTAAAACATTTATTTTCTTTATGTTTTATTATATATTTGTCGATCAAGATCTACAAATATTCAGCCAATTATTACTATTGTGTGTGTTCTTCGAATATACATGATATTATTTTATCTCTGACTAAAAAAAACTTTAAAAAATTATAGTCAAGTAGTTGGTTTATTCCGCGAGTGCCCCAAGTAAAACCCATTGAAGATGCAAGCCAAAAATATATTTCGAAAGGTGTCTAGCACATATGCCACGGTCAAAACAAAAAGAAACTACATAAATAGATAAAAATTGCTCAGGCATGCGACAAGAAAAGCAGCAAAAACCAAAGAAAATTATAGGAAAATAAAAGAAAATGTAACAACAAAAAAAAAAAAAAAAAGAAAGCAAAAACCAAGAGCGCCGCTAATTTCCCAGAGGTCTGGGCGAAGGTCTGCTTTGGCTGGGTAAAATGCAATGTGTCTTCGCTTTGACTAGATAATGCTCTATTCTATGTAGGATTCGAACCAGTTTTCAACATTTTTGAGCAAAGTCTTACTTTCTTTAAGAAAATAAGTTTGGGTTTTTTAATATTTACTTAGTTTCATTAACCGAATTTTGTAAGGAAATCTTATAAAATTTTTAAAAGTATTTTTTAAAGAAAGCTAGCAATACAGTTCCAAAAATTCCGGTTCGAATCGGTTTAGCTGTTGACCGATTCAAACCTGGATTCTTTTATCCATATGCTTACATAGTAGAAAGCCTCAATTTCGAACTCAATTTGATTCTTGTCATCGCTGAATGTTTCGGCGGGCTTGGGTTTGGGTCTCCGCTTCTGTTTCTGTTGTTGCTTCTGTTTGGCAATGGCCTCATCCCAGCGCAGGCGGACGGGCGTGGCGGCTAACTTGTGGGCTAGCTCCTCTTCGCGCAGATAATCCGCGCGATTGATCAGCAGCTCCGGCTCAAAGGCGTATTCCCGAATGTACTCATCCTGGTGAGTGCGACTGTTGTTGAACATGAAGCAAACCGATTTCGACTACCGCACACAAATACGTTGCGAATTTCAATTCGAATAGACGAATCTGATTGTTCTATATTCGATGCTCTCGTTGTTCTTCTCGTTGTTGTTGTTGTGGTTGTTGTTGTTGTTGCTGCTGCTGCTGCAAGCGTGTTTTGTGTCAGTCGCATAGATCCGTATTGCGGCCTTTGACATGCCTGCGGCTGTTGGCCGAATTTCTGTTTCGCATTTTGTTGCCAATTATTTTTAGTTTTCGCTGATGTTGTTGCTGTTGCTGTTGTTGTGCTTCTTCGTCTCAGTTGATATTTCTCATTGCAAGTCGTCGGAATTACATGTCGCTGCCCTTGAGGCCCGTCGCGTCAACAGTTGCAAATTTGATTGCAATTTATTTTTAACATTTTTACAACGCTGCACGGCCTTAAATCACATTATTTATGCACAATAACTTTTACCAAAAAACACAATTTTGATTTATGCATAAATATCTATGGATATTTATAATTATCCATATTATTATTTTTTAAATATTTTTCCATACACTTTCACGTCGTTTATAATTTCTAACGATTTCTTTCTTAGTTTTGTCTATTGATTTTCGCGTATTTGTCCGACATTCACACAACGTTCTAAACTTTGTGAAAACTTTTTTGAAACTAAAACGGACGCTCTCGAGCTTTTCCGTTTATGTGAAAAATTATTGAAAATTTTCTTTCAACGCTATGCACGGGCCAGGGTAACCAGCTACGCCGACAAAATCTCAATTGTTAGAAATTGTTTAGAAAGCTCTCAAGAATTCTTGCCACTTGTTAGAAGCTTAAGTTTCTTAATTCTTTATAAATTTGCCAAACCAATTAAATTGCTATAAATTAAAAATCTCAGAGGACTTATAAAAATAAACTATTTGCCTGTGCGTAGACAATGTTTGAAAATTTTTGAAAAAAAAAGAAATATATTTTCTTTGGTAGCGTTTTTTCTATATTCTGTTGAACTGTAAGCACTTCAAATTTCCTTCTTATTTAACTGTTTTCTTTGTCAAATTTAACCTCAAAATAAATTTAATGTTAAAAATTCTTTGGGCAGCATGGTCACCCTATTCTTTGCAGCCTACTACCTTCCACATTGAAATAATTTCTTAACTTATAATAAACACTAAATATTATTCATTATAATCCGATTATAAATAGCAACATATATTTTTTGTTCGTCTTTCCATTCCCATTCACAATATTTTCATTGCTTTTACACGTTGACTCGGATAGGGAAAGGGAATCGAAACACTCAAGAAAATTAGGAAAACGTTGCATTTCGTTAAAACAAACAAGGTCTATACCCTAACTCTCGACTTTGTTAATTAAAATTTCCTCTTTTTGACATTGTTTTCTCCAAAAAAACAAATTCAGTTAGCTCAGAATTCTACAATCTTATCGTAAATAACTTTCAAAGTACTCAATTCACAGCTAATTCTCAAAATGGTTCGATTTTAATATCTTTTATTATTTTTAAAAAGTATTCTTGTAGAATATTTATAATGAGTTAACATAATTTTGAAAAAATGTATTTAATGCATTAGAGTAGAAAAATTGCAATTGGTAAAGATGTGAAAATATGCTCTTTGTAGACTTCAAATTTCTATTAACAAGATAAAACTGAACCGATTTTAATGAGGAATACCATTCTGGACATTGTCTGATTCAGTATTATTAATATATTTTGGAAAATTCTCCCAATATTTTTTCTTACCCAGTTTATGATAAACGGTTTTAGTACACAAACTTTTATCTTTGTAGGTTTTGTGGTTCTGGAAATTCTGCTTTTTCTTATGGTTATTGAGTCTGTGCAAAGAAATTTAAATGTTTTCCCCCTTTGCTGTCTGATACCGATAATTATAGTTATACAAATCACATATTGTTAAAGTGAACAAGATCAATTAAATTGATATATAGCCTGGCTATAACCAGACATGATTGTCGATTGGATTGCGTGGTGCATAGGCCATTCATGATCGATATAAAGATAACGTTCTTGTCGCACTCGTTACCAGGTAAGCTACATATAGGTCGAGAAATCTTATCACTAAAACGGATGTCTTAATGGAATAGATTAAGAACAGTTTGTGCACTATAGAACTGAACCTGCACTGGGGGATGAGATTGATAGAAATTGTGTTGCTTACAAGTGTATCGATGTATCCAAACGGATCATCATCGTCCGATGAGTCGGAATCGGGTCCATTCTCGGCTGGCGGCGGACAGGGATAGAATGCCTGCGACTTGACTTTGGGATGACGCGGAACATGACGCAGCTCCACCTCCATGGATATGTTGCTGTTGCGTCGCTGGCGCAACTGGCGAATGAACTTCTCAAAATCGGCCCACTCGGAGTCGACCAGCTCGACGTTCTCTTCGCCAAACTCTTCATCGTGTATGATGCGTTCGACTTGCTGTTTACCTTTGGCTTTGGCTTTGCCGTTCCGATCACGATTGTCGCGAGTGGCAAAGTACACCATGGCGGCTATTTGGTGGGTGGGTGTGCGTGTGTGTGTGTATAAGTAGGCAGCGGAGAGTGCCGCGATATCGATACGAAGAACGAGCCAGGAACTAATCAACAGTCTGGGTGAACGAGCGTGGCTATTGCCATGGCTAAAAGCCTTAACGGGCTAATCAGTTGTCGATATTTTTTCTACCAAATCGCGCAGCTTATGCAATTGCATTAATTGAGCGCTTCCCGTCCTGATTGTATCTATTGCACTTTTGTATCCGCCAGATACTTTTTGCTACGTGCGACTCGCACCGAGCTTAGAACACAACTGAATCTGTGGCACACTCGACGATATTGTCTCGTTTAGGCTCAAGACTTTACGGAATTTAGCACACCAATACCAGCGTAATCGTAGTAGTCTGCGACCCGGGCTTACGGTCTCAAGTGCTTAGAACCCACTTGCATTTGCCCCCGCTTCCCCCTCTCCAACCATTCCCACACACAGACACACACACACACACACACACACACACACACCCGCACAACCATCCGCACTCGAGCGGTCAAAGTTTGTGTGTAAGACATCAATAAAATTTCATAAATTTAATCATTTGTGCCGCCTGTGCTAGAGCAAAAGTGAAAATGACTCTGTTGGGTTGACAACAAGCCACGACGCACAGTGGTTCAAAAGCAATTGCAAACAGCTGCTTAGGCAAAATATGATTTCGCCTATGTTATATAGTTAACCCTGCACAGTGCCAGCACAAATTGTTTGCCGAGCTCATCATTTTACAGTTCGTTTAGTTACTTTTTCGTGCGGCTTGCCCCACTGTGCCAGGTCACTTAAAGAGCTCAAATTGAGCTGACTTTTCGACGACATCATCTTGCTTTAATCTCTTCAAGTGTTTTCTACAAATATGTGTAGCTGGATTATGCACATGGCACGGAGTCACATGCTTGTGATTTTCTATGCGGCATTTTCTCAGATACAAATGTATCTTCTTTTCTGCTTTTTGTTTCTCTGTAAGTGAACGCAGTGCAAAGTTTCGTTTTGATTGAATTGCTCAATTTAGTACGACGCCCGTCCAAATGACGGCATTAATGATATGCCTAACCCTAACTAGGTTGAGTACACTGTCGCAGATTTATGGGTGATCGCCGAGGATTATAAGTATCTTAACTACCTACATAATAAATGTTGCTGTCCTTCTTAAGGGAGTAAAGTGGCAACTCATTTAAAGGCAAGCCAGTATAACGTTTGAGGAAGTTATGCAAAGAAGGGTTGCAATAAATCAATTACTAACGGGAGTGTTAACAGCAAGAGAAGAAGGGAGGAAGGGAAAAGTAGATGTACAGCTAGAGGTGGACATAGGAATATGGGCAAATCAGGTAGAGAGGTTGAGAGATCTGTAGGTAACTAGGAAACCCCGAAAAAATAGCAAATTGCAGATATATAATATTTTATAAATATCTCTCTGTAGAGAAATTAATCAAAATACGGAAAAATTAAAAAGAAACGAGAAAGAAGAGCTATCTTCAGTAAGCCGAAGATATAATACCCTTGCAGACCCAACCTTTTCATAATGTTCATAGTGCTTTGCCCTATCTAAGGAAGGGAAAATAGTTAATGACGCGTTTGGTCAAGCTATCTTGATATAAGTTTTTATACAAGAACCTAGTTTTCGACCGATATAATAAAGTGTTCCGATTCAACTAGTTCTGGCATATGGACTGCGTGCAACAGAAAGAGGGACTTCTGCAAAGTTTCATAAAGATAGCTTTAAAACTGAGAGACTAGTTCGCATAGAAACAGACAGACGGACAGACGGACATGATACTGATCGAGATCCGCTGTTGATACTGATCGAGAATATATATACTTCACGGGGTCGGAGATGTCTCTGCAAGGGTATAAAAAGGAGATGGAGGCAAATAGGCAAAATACTTAATCAGATAGATGATGGTTTATATTGTAGAGGTTATAACTGAATGTGGAATTAAAATAATAAATGAAATCCCTCTGAGTAAATGCTATATTTAAATAAACGATACTAAGGTTTTGAAATTCTGCTAGTTTAAAAAGTCCAGTATTCTCTAAGCGGTACAATAGCTATTATATCATTATTGCAGTTGTCAAGTTTTTGTCTGTGCACATTTGCGAAACGACATTAATTCAGATTAAGAGGTTTCAAAATGAATAGCCTGCCAGTTCTATTACATGCGTAAATCTGTTTCGGACACATATCACACATGAGCACAAAAACACAGTACTTATATTATTATTTTTTGAAATATTTATTTTATTATATATTTTTTTAGATTTTACATCAGCTTAAAATTGTCTGCATTTATGTTTTATTTCAGTGCTCTGCAGCTTTGCTTAGCTCGCTTTAAAATTGAAAGCTTTTTTTAACATTTCTTTAGTTAAGAGAATCAAAGAGAGCGGAAATTAAGAGCGCTGCGCTGTAAACTTTGCTGATAAGCGATCGAAGAGAGATTAAAGTTTTTTTTCACGCTCGACGCTGATAAATTCGATTGATTCGATCCCATTGAGTAATAAAGAGATTCGATCTTAAGTTTTGAATGAGCGACAAATTGATTACAGAGATTAACGTTATTAAGATCTCTTTATTATAAAGATCTCTTACGAAGAACTCTGTAAGCTCTCAAAGCTAAGCAAAAAGATTTTATTGTTTAGAAATTGAATAAATAACTTTAAAGCAGGCAAAACAATTTATGTTTCGCAAATAAAATAAATATATGAAGCAGGCATATATTTACTTCAAGCTGATTTTAAAGAATTTTATTTTGTTTATTGAAATATATATGCTTAGGGAAATATATAATATTCCACATATTTACATATATTTATGTATAAAGCTTTTCATATTTATTAAAAAGATCATTTTGAAAGATATTTTCTTTGTTTAAGGGCAATAAATATTTGAATATTTTTTAAACTTTTATAAATTGTAGATTTTGCAGCTTCTCGAACATTAAAGATTAAAGAAATAATTTTAAGTGGTGATATTCAATCCAATAACGCGATTAATTATTAAAAGCAAATGTAAACAAAAGTTGCAAAATGCTGATTTTAAATTATTTTACGATTGTTTTAGACATATAAAGCTTTATTTTTGATCATATTTCAATTGGCAATTTCAAAGAAATTCTCCATACAAATCGAGGCAATAAAGCTCTGCTGTCCATATATATAATTTATTGCTTTTGTTTTTATAAGAATTTAAGAAAATCTTGTTATTATTGAAGTTAACAAACCTTACGATTTCTGTTAAACATGGCACAGCTTAGTCTTAAAATACTTTTTACACTTGTAGGGAAATATTTAATTTTGGACAAAACGCAAAGTGAATCTGGCAACAATTGCACGGCGACTAAAGAACACGGCATCTTTGGGCGCAGCCACAGAAACCAACTTTGACGCACCCCAATCCCAAATTCCGGCCAAGATAAAGGCGTGAATAACAGCAGCAAGAACAACACCTGTGCAAGACTCAAAGGCCGAACAGAAGAAGGAAAATTAATTAAAAATTCAGAATGCGATCGCTGAACAAATAGCGGGATCATGTAATATTTGCATAGATGCACGAGATATATTTTGAACTTATGTAAGTTCAAATAGCATGGAATACAATATTATCTCAAGCACAATTCACATTTATGGCCCGCGCCAACTGTTTGGCAGCCGAACGCCGCGAACCGGCTGTCGACAGCTTTTAAGGCCCCCACAATAAAGCACATTGTTAATTGTATTTAACAATAAACCGGCCATAAAAATTCATAATCAATGAATGCAGCAGCGGTTCGGGCCGCCAATTGAACGCCAGAAATCAAATCTATCCGGATTTTACGCCCCATCGATCCCGGCACTAAATCAAAGTGCCGGGCCGATAGGGCAGCCCATTTGATTGATGATGGCCCAGACCGCAACACCGATAACCCGCTAATCTACGATACAATAGCTAAATGGGCGAGAACAAAGTATCAATTGATTTAAATATTATTAACCACAAGGCTTTTTGTTGTAGGATCTAACAAGGCTGCGTTCAGACTTCAAGCTCGCTTCTCTCTTTATACGAATCATAGCAAGTCATGGTCTTTAGATAAACCAAACAAAAAGAATATTGTGCCTTATTATTTAATCAATATAGTATATTACACCACAATTTTATGCCATACCTCAAGTATTAACCACAAGGCTTTTTGTTGTAGGATCTAACAAGGCTGCGTTCAGAGCTCAAGCTCGCTTCTCTCTTTATACGAATCATAGGAAGTCATGGTCTTTAGATAAACCAAACAAAAAGAATATTGTGCCTTATAATTGAATCAATATACTTAGTATATTACACCACAATTTTATGCCATACCTCAAGTATTTACTACAAGGCGTTTTGTCGGAGGATCTAACAAGGCTGCGTCCAGAGTTCAAGCTCGATATTCACATTATTACCTTACTATGAATCAAACCAAGACCTGGTCTTTAGGTTAACTATACTACATATAATCGACTTCGGCAAGTGCTAATTACAAATGTCAAATTGTAATTTTTGGGCTTTGTGTTGGTTATATTCAATAATTTATAAGTAAACGTTGTCAGAATTTGGGGATTACTCTTAAGGAACTTGGGTAAGCGACTTGCACATTACTCATACGCCCCGTTAAACGAGCACTGTGCGAAAAGACAACGTCTGTTAAATGTAAATATTAGTGTATTAAAGAGTATTCAGTTTTTGGTATGAGGCAATCCGCAGTTAACTATTCTCCTCTACATATTATACATATCGAGTTTTTCTCTAAGTGACACCCTAATTTGAATTCAGATAAATCCCTTGATTTGATTTGATGTCTTACTTACTCTAACTTCTGTGGTGTGTTTTAGTTAAGGTATTTTAAAGGGTATTCAGTTTTTGGTGTGAGGCAATCCGCAGTTAACCGTGCCCCTCTACATATTAAGCATCAAATATTACTCATACGCCCAGTTGAGTGCAAACATTTGCCCACAAAAATGTTAACCTAATTACATATTGTTTATATCTCTTAAGTCGCCTATTCAATATCTAGGTTTATATCTATATTTATATTACTTAAATAGCTTTTAGACTTACAAACGCAGTTGTCGGCAGGTTAAAACAAGTCAAGCAGCAAATCCCCAAATAACCGATTCGAAAACCTGAACTCATTCAAACTACAATTGAAAACCAATTTGGCTTTTCCAACTAATGCCAAATAAATGATAAACGAGCCACGGCAATGTCTGTTATCAGTGGAGCTTAAGAAAAAAGTAAACATTTTATATGCCTAGCGACTAATTAAAAGGCCAAGCCCAGTTTTTTTCGAGGCAACATACAAACTAATCATATGGTTGTTTTCTTTTGCTACCTTTGTTTACTCAATAGACGATAATTGTGATATTTCAATCATTGTGCTAAATCAATCAATCAATTAGAATTCAATCGGTAAGCATAACAAAAAAAAAGTTTTAAAGAATTTATGAGTAGCAAAACGTTTGGTAATTTGTATAAAACTGCGAAAAATTTGCCCGTCAATCAGTTAAAAATTTTTGTTAATACTATGCAAGGAAGTGTGAAAAATGCGCTTAAAGTCCGCCAGTTAACAAGTTGTACATTTTTACAAAGCATTTCCTACCTTATAAAAGAAATTCCTTTTTCAAATTGACATAAAGAAGACATAAGACCCAGATGCGTTCATATAGAGTATTATGAATATAATCCCATATCTTTCCATTAGCGTGTGCCATTTTATCTGCCTTTGAACTGTAGCCAAGATCTCTGGCAGCTTTCAAGAAGCATCAGAGCTTGGCCAAGATCTGTGTAAATGTTTGCTCTATAAATATTTTCTGTTTTCGGGGGGCAACTGGCAGACGCTAATTGCTTCTTATCGCGCACGCAAAACGCTTACGAATAAAATTCTTGGGGCAAACAGAAAAATTGGTGACCCACTCGCAGCAGAGGTCAAGCAACTTCAAAGGGGGCGCCACCCCCAAAGCCGCCCACTCCACCAAAAGACAAGCATCAAAAATAAATATATACGTGGAAAACTAAATGAAATTATATTCATAATTTTTCATGTGCGTTTGCTTCGATGACGCAAATTTAGTTTAGACAGCGTGTGTATACAGACTGGAAGATGCTCTGTACTCAGTTCGGGGGCACGAATCATGGTTGGCAATTCCATATTTGCAATAAAGTAGTTCCGCATAGGGTGTCTTAGAGCCAAACATACCCAATTTGCCATCACTAGCTCTTAGCTCTTGCTGAGATCAATGAGCACACAAATAAGAATGGATAGATTTGTAGTCAAATTGCTTTGTAATGCAAATCTTAAGATACCCATTACGCACTGAATTTGTGAACAGGGTATCACAACAATGTGTTGAATGCCAAGCGGTCAGCATTTGGAGGCAAAAAAGCAACTGGAGAAATACCAAAACAATATCAACGAAAGCTTCCGATGACGAGGCAGAAATTTTGAATATTATTATATATACAGATTCAAAGTTCAAATTATCTTGTGATTGCCAACAAAATGCTTAGGGGATCCCTTGTAAAATCCCAATAATTAAGTATGCAAAAAAAACAAGTAAGAGGTTCTAGTCGGGAGCTCCCGACTAGGGGATACCCTGAATCCTCTGCTTCCAACACCAAATGCAGATATATATACTATTCTAGAAGCTACATGTCTAGCTTGGTGACTCTAGCTCTTATTATTTACCAAAATTGCTCAAAAGACAGGATTTCGATATACATTTTTATCGATTACTTGAAAACGGAGCAAGTTATCGATTATCGGAAACAAACGAACTGCGCGGGCACTAGGAGGACCTACAGCTAAAATTTCAAGTCTCCAGCTCTTATAGGTTCTGAGATCCTTGCGTTCATACATACGGACGGCCGGAGAGACAGACGGGCATAGCTAGATCGACTCGGCTTTTGATGCTGATCAAGAATATACATACTTTATGGGGTCGGCGATGCTTCCTTCTGCCTGTTACATACATTTGCAGAAATACATTATACCCCTTTTACCCATTTTTAATAAGTTCAGGGTATAATTAACGAATCTAATGCGTATTTAAAATGAAATACGTTCAGCCTATCAACAGGTATGGCGTGTAAAAACCTGACCGCAGTCAGAGATCGCTGTGATGTGCCCACACCTGTAGTACAGCATATTTACCACATTTAGAGTCTTAATTCAACAGGTTGTCGTGCTGGCCTAGCCAGATCAGGTGCACAATCTTTGTACGTAAATATGAGCATATGATCAGGCTGTCATGTGATCGCAATGCAAAACCGAAATCAGTAAGATTACGAATCTATAAAATATGTAATATAAAGTATATATAGAATATGGAGAACAGTGACTAACTTTGATCAAGGGATCTATACAGGGTATTAATAAGAATAACTTGTGGGAATTACTTGTTGCAATAATTGCAAAAATAATACTAATAATAATAGTTCTAGGAACAAGGAAAAATATGTTATTACGCAGAAACTTTGCATATTTTGAGATTTTTTTTAATAGAGCTCAATGATATTCAATTGAAGTTTTGCTTTGCTGAAATGAAACTTTAATGTCGAATGACAAAGTAAATATATATTTTATTTTTAATCTTAATGGGTTTTCAAACCAAATGACACCCCAATTGGAATTTGAATTTTTATTACGGTTTTTTTAGGGTTTACTTTCTAAAATCAAATATAGTGCAGGCTAAGGACTGTCCCTTGTCGGAAACTTACCAGCGTGTGCGTATAGCCTAGGCCCTCCTCGGAGCCATCTGGGCTCTTGTCGTGCTCGTGACCCATATTGAAGCGCAGCGAGGACGCATTGGAGCACGTGCGCACGGGGAACGTGTGGTTCGGCGAGGGCACCAGCAGCAGAGATTCGCGTCCGTTTTTATTGTTAATCTTCATGTTTGAGTTTGAGTTTAACAAGTTGCAATATCACAATGAAAAGCTGACGACTTGAATATTGATGTGTCGCTAAATATGTGCATGTATGTATGTAGTTCATTTATATTGTTTTGTATTTGCACTTAATTTATTTTGTTGATTTTTGCATTGCATTCACATTCACTGTGCAGATTCGCTTAATGTGCGATTTCTGCTGCTGCCTCGATTGTCAGTCGCGTTCTCTTTCCGCATTGCGTTTGCTTCTGCTGGGCTCTGCGTATGCGTCACATGTGAAAATGAAATCAAATTCCTTTTGCTTGTGCATTAAATTCAATTAGCTGCACTTTTGTTGCACCAACCGCAAGTCACAAGATCGACTTCCTTTGCAGCGGCAGCGACGCCAACGCATCCCAAAGCGCTGCTGCGACTCGAGTGAGTTAAGTTGGGCGCGCTGTGTGGGAGTGCGGCCAACGATCGCGCGCAGTCGCGTACGTAACGTTTCTCTTCGAACAAAAACAAAAATGCGTTAAACTTGCAGCGGCAGCGACGCAGCTCACTACGACTGCGGCGTTGACAGCGTTTATGCTACGCAAAACTGTTGTTGCCGCTCTGCTGCTGCGACGGCGAGGTCTGCGGCTACCGGTGATAACTTTGTGCGCTGCTGACTTGTTGTTGTTCTTCCTCTTCCTCTTCGTCTGCTTCCTTTTCTTTTTGTTGTTGCCTCTTTCGAACTGCGATAGTGTAGCGCGGGGTGGTGTGGCGTTATGCGTTCTATTTGAAGTGGCGCACTTGAGCGTGTGAAGGCTTAATTAGCAACGGCGACAACTGAAACTGCCAAATGTATCACAGTTTCATTATCTGCTTTATTTGTGCGCTGGATTAACGGCAACTGCAGACAGAAATTAGCAACTACTCTATTTTGAAAATTAATTAACTGTGCTCACATCGGATGGCTATTTATTGTTCCAACCTGAAATGATAAAAATATAAATAGCCTGTTGTAAATAACTAAATATGAACTGCTTTATTAGCTAAGCTAATTAAATTATGCATGGGCAAGCAGCACTCCTCACTCTCCCTCTCCACGCACGCCACCCAGCGATCGTCCGCCCACACATGTAAATGTGCTGTGAATTGGTATGCAAAACAGGTTTGATGTTTGTTAGAGAGAGAAAGGGAGAGTTGTGTGCGTTGGAGAGTGAGTGCGAAAATGCAGAGAGTGTGAATTGAGAGCGTATTGCGCTGAAGGACGTCGCGCAAATGCACAATGCGGCTTGCGTGTGTGTGTGTGTGCGAAGTTTACACTAATAAACAGGATAACCGATAAATGAGTAAAATGGAATGTCTAAAGGCAACTAAAACAAAATGGGGACTTATCATGAGAGGGAGACAGGCAGTGAGCCAGTATTTTGATGTTTGTTAGAGAGAGAAAGGGAGAGTTGTGTGCGTTGGAGAGTGAGTGCGAAAATGCAGAGAGTGTGAATTGAGAGCGTATTGCGCTGAAGGCCCTCGCGCAAATGCACAATGCGGCTTGCGTGTGTGTGTGTGTGCGAAGTTTACAATAATAAACAGGATAACCGATAAATGAGTAAAATGGAATGTCTAAAGGCAACTAAAACAAAATGGAGATTTATCGTGAGAGGGAGACAGGCAGCGAACAAGTTTGAGTTGGAGTAGGAAGTGTTCCACATTTAAGAACTAAACAGATTGTTTTGCACATATTTGAGACAATGAAAACAAACAATAATGTACATATTTTAGCCTTAAAACCACAACAATGCTGCGCTGTGTAAAAACATCTTGCGCACTCGCTAATCACTCTAAGTGATATCGTATAGCTCAGCGAGAACATTTGGAAAACAGTTTAAGTACACATTTATCTTAGTGCAATAATTTGCTTAGTTTACGAGGCCTTTTCCTACTCTAGCAGACCTTATCGTCATGCCAAAAACCGACTAACCCAGGAATCCCAAAGCCAAGTGTCCAAATGCGTTTTGATTTACGACCTCCTTATAATAAAAATACTTGGAACATGTTTAGCGGCAAAGATTTATTAAAATGCCCTAATCTTTTGTCAGCATTATGGCTGCAAAGATTTATGAAGCTAAGCGTATTCATTTTTGCACAAATATGACGAAAGTAAATACACCTACATGCATTTACATCAGCCCATGGCCCTTCAACTACTTCTGGCATTTGCATAGAACATTTCTGTTAAGACTAACAACAAGAACAACAGCAACAAATCGAGAAGAAAGCGGTTTTAGCCGGTTTTTATTTTTTTTTCACTCAATCCACGCGCTGATAATGAGCCGCAAATACGCGGAATATAATGCCGTTTTGTTTTGCTTTGGGAGTTGATGTAAAAATATATACAAAAACAAAAAAAACTGCATTATACAAATGTGTGTCGTTTGCATGCTATATATACTCTGTTTCTTTCAATAATTCTCGATTCCATTAAGTTTTTATTTCTTTTTATGGCACTGCAAAATACGTATGTATAAAGGAACTTTTAAATCGCCAACAAAATGTTATTGTTGACGGTTCCAATTTTCTGGGCTGTTATATATTATATTATATTAAATTATATTATATCATATTATATTAGATTATATTGTTTTTGAGAGTATAAAGTTTTAATATCAGTGCATTTGTTTATAAATAAGTTTTCGTTATTCAATTTTTCATTTTTATTTATTGTTGTGCGATTTTCTCATTCTATATTAGGAATATTATTTTTATTTATTACAATGTAATTACAACATATTTTTCACACTTGTCAGCTCTTATCGATAAGATTATTTGTTGTTTTATAAGTAGTTCGGATGTCTATAAGTGCTTGCTCAAGTTTTGATTTTGCTTAATTGTCGCTTTAAATCTTCAATAGTCAATAGTTAAAGCCAACTCTTAGGCCTGAAGAACTACTAACTAACTATACACTCATGTACTAAAAGTAGATTTCTTGAAACATATATGGAAAGTATCTGAAGGTTTTTTTAAGGAATAGAATGAATATAAAACTTTCTCAACTTTTGACAAAAAAAAAGTGCATTCAAAACCTCATTTTCCAGAAAGTAACTCTTCTTACCAATTTTACTTGACTTAACAAATACTTTTACCAAATGAGATATAGATTGACAGAAGCTGAACTTTAGTTAAACGTGTGTAATAAACCAATTATTTACAATTCACATATATATAATGAATATAAAATTGAGTTGAGGCAAATATTTTGTGCGGTTGTTTAAACAAATGTAGCAAATGCTCGTCTAATGTACAAAGTACTCAGAGTACTAATTAGTTGTTATCTTTTTTTTTGTTGTTTATATTTGTTTAAAGTCAATTTCCGACCCTGTAATTACAGCACACATTTTACATGCATTTCAAAAATATAATTTGAAACAACAGCGTCAAAAAACACATCTACAATATCCGAATAAAATGAAAGTTAAATCACAAGCGAACACCTCTTCCCTTTGGCCACACCTGCGACTGCGACACCTGTTTCGCTGCGCAAACACACGCTGAACGCGTGCTTTGATTTGCTCACTTTTTGTTGTTGTTTTTGTTGCTATTGTTGTTGGCACAGACACTTGTTGTGATCGCACATATTACGTTTGATTGATATGCGTTTGATTGACGCTTCGATTGACTCGTTGTTTTTTTTTTTTTTTGCCGTTAGCCGCGTTCGCTTTGCATAAGCTGTTAGCTGTAAGCTGTTAGTTGGCCGCTAACAGCGCGATTCTAGGGCAGCTCCGTTGTCAACGCGGCCGCTTCGCGTTCTGACATTGACTGCTGGCGCCGTCGCCGTCGCCGCTGTCGCTGCTGCTGCCGCTGCCGCTGCTCCGGACCCGGTTATCACCTTCGGCCAGTTCGACAATTCGTTCCGTTCCGTTTCGATTGATGACGTTGATTTGCAAAACGAGAGCTTTTTAGCGCGATCAGCTGATTTGCATTTTAACAGTTTCGTTTTTCTGATTGGCTTTCCGATTGGATATCTCAAGCGCTGGACAAATTTCTCCCCGCCGCTGCAATTGAGCACGGAATTTGCATTGCTTGACAGTGTCAAAAAGTGTTTGATTTGGCAATTAAGCTTTATTTTAAAGCTACGTTTTTGACCTGTCTCAATCGTAAAACTTTCGCATAGCTAAGCCACAAGATGTTTATATAAGACGCAAATGTTGTTAGATATATTAAATACTATAATTGTTCCAATGCATATCTAACAGACTAAACATTTATATGCTGCTTTAAAAGCTTTATTGTGTGTACTTAATTTAATTATTTGTTGCCTCTCGACAGAAACATGTTAATTGAAATCTGAACATCAAAATCGCTTAGGTTCATTTAATTAACACGCCCGCAAGGGCCACTAAATCTTTGTTATCCCCAGCTGATAACTGTGCTTTAATTACTGTTATTTATGGCTACTATCATCGATTGGCATATCATTGTTATGGCTAACACTGGAACTAATGATGCGCAGCTGGATAAAGATAATCCATAGGTGTGAGTACCCAGAATTACGTAATTGGTTTTTTCCACAATTACAATATGTAAAGCTAAATGTTACTTGCTTTTGCTTTCCAGCTTTGCCATATTCACAAATATTTACTATCATGACATATTCACGCTTGTTGCGTAAAATTCAATAATTTTTATTGTTATTATTACCATATTAAATAAATAATTGAACGTGCATTTCATTAGCACTCTGGAAGTTGTTGTGTGCCTCTAAAGATGATGACAAGCAAATATGTGATCGCTTGATAAATACACATGTGATACAATTTGTTTAAACAATAAAACTAAACACAATTAGAAAATTATCCAGAAGGTCTTACAATACATTTTCATAGTCCAAAATACTCAAATTTCAGCTGTTTCTTTTGCTTAGCTCTATACGAAATTGACGAGTTTGAAATGTTAACAATCCAAAATACTTCTAGTAGATCTTTAATGATTCTTAGTTCTGTATAGATCGTTAGTTCTGATATGATCTCCTCTGACATTTTGTAGCTTGAAGTCGACTCGTGCTGAAATATCGTGCTCTCACATACTTAAAGAAAATTGCGAACTTAAACACGAAAACGCTTTGATTTATAAATTACGAGTACTTTCATAAATAAACTTTGCACACACGCCGCAACAATGAGATGGGAAAAGGGGAAAAAAAAAACAGTATCTGACAATTATTTCTCGTCTGTTGGTTTTGAACATTTTTTTTCGCATCGTGCAACGCGCATAAATAACCCGGCAAATAGATACAACTGATTAGAGCGTTATAATTTGGGACTTATGTAAAGATACTCGCGCACACCCCCCTCCCCCTCCCCTTCCGCAACAAGTCCTTGGGCATGTGAATTTATTATACCCACAACAAAAGTGCCCGATTTTATTGGTAGACAGACCCCACCCACCCACAGGTCTCTAACAACTGCGTGCGCAATCGCAAAGAATCGGCTAACAATCACATCTTCAAATGTGATCAGAATTTATATAGACGCCAAGGAACGAGTCTACGTTCTGGAATGTGACGGCATTATCTATTTTGGGTTTCTTGCTCTCGTACATGTTTTATTGACATAATTAGCGAAAATTATTGTTGTCATTGTCTCTTGAGTAAAACTTATCTAGCTGACGTGCCAGACAAAGAGAGAGTGAGAAAGAGAGAGAGAGAGATGGGCTTAGATGTCGATAGCAGATGAAAGAAAGTGAAATGTGAGGGTAGGTAGCACAAGTGCCTAGTCTATAAGATGTACATAAAACAGAATCCAATTGAGTTTTCGTAATCGAAAACAGGCGAATGCACAAGTTGTAAATAAGTTGCAAGATAAACGTGATATAGCATTATATAATTTACGTAATTTGGACTTAATTTTTATTTAATATTTATAGTAAATTATTATTCAAGCAGCTTGTCGGTTTGAAATGTACATAAGACCACAACCTGAAGTTATTTCAGGAATTGCTAATTTGTATGTGATAATACCTAACTACACTCAGAGAAAAATGCTGTTGCAAATTCGAACATGTCCGACATGGAATTTATATAGTTTTTCATTTAATATATTATATATGAAGAATATTTTAACCTTGACTATTCAAGAACACAAACTTCATTAGGTTAACTTGTGCTTGTCCGAACTGGATTCGCCTTTAAATTCTTGGCTTCTTTTTCGCTGAGTGTACTTATCAAACGCTTCTCATATTTTTCACCTGACCTTTTTCAATACTTTCGTCTTAACACTTCGATTCATTAGACGTACTAGCCGCTATATTTATCAGAGCCCAATTGTTGCAGCTCTGTTAACAAGCTTTAAGTTAGCACATTTTCAACGGCCCATTTCAGCCGGAGAGCAGAAAAAATAATAAAAACAACCCATGGGAGTTCACACATTTTTGCAATCCAAATGGTGTTATAAGCAAAAATATTCCATATTTGCTTTAAATATTCCATGCACACTTTTTTTTGCTGTATTAACAATTGTTTTACTTGAGCTCGTCTAATTCAAAAGCGACGTTTAACGAAATTACAATTTGTTACCCTCTACCCCGCCAATTGTTGGCATGTGGATGAAATTTTAGACTCGTGGAATGCGCGCGCGTTCGCCACAGCAACAAAAACAATAATGCAAGTGGCGCGGCGTTTGTTGACCAAGTCTACAGTATTGCACGATCTATTGCTGATCTAGACTTCTATAGTATAGCCCTGTAATTGGTATAGTCTGGGAAATACTCGCTGCTACAAGTCGATCGTGGACTGCCATTCGGCTAGACGCGCTTCAATTGTGGGAAAATGCTTGAACATATATTAATTCAATAGGAAACAGATCGAGACTAAAAATAATGCATAGCCCGATCCACATCTTGTCGACTAGAATTCGATCTGTTTGCAGTGGAAACTGATCTTCATTGTGTAGCATGAACTGATCTTCCTCCGTTTATATTAGAATTGATTCCAGTGATAACCAAAGGATCTTCATCTTGTCATCTTGATTATCTTTCAACAAAGAGTCGAGGTCCATGCTGTGCAGTACAAAACAATCTTTTTATTGTGGAATACGAATCGATGTATTGGTTTATCAGTTTTATTACTTTTAGATGTTTTATAATTTCTTGTTGTCATGTCAGGATTGATTCAGAAATTACAAAAAAATTGACATATCTTTTTGTCCAAAATCATTTCATTGTCCTGTTATCATTTCATTCATGTGGAAGGGAGGCCAACATCTCTTTACATTTGCGACCAAAACTAAGTGTAAACCATTTGGTTCGTATAGATAAATTTTTGCTTAAATTATATAAAAGATGTGTATTTGTTTCATATGCAATCGAAACGTTGTAATTCTATGTACTAGCGACATATTATGTCCTTCGTGTCTGCTTATAAGGTGCGCGTTCGACGGTTGCGGTTGTGGTCCACAATCTTATAAAATACTTGCGTTTACATTAGCGTATGTAAAAGTAAGGAATTAATGTAAAGGTAAGCATTTAAATGCGACGTGAGAAGCCACTACCAACGCCGCCGCCGCCACCGCCACCAATGTTGCCAGGACCACCAACGGCACCGACGCCGACGCCGCCGCCAACGCCACCGCCGCCGACATTAACGCCGCCGCGTGTTTTGCCATCATAGAAGAGCTCAATGTAGCGGGAGCCCATTTGCTCGCGGTGCCGCTTCATAGCCAGTTGCGAATCGTCGTACGTGTCAAAATAGGCGTCGGCGGTGCCGCTGTGCAGGCCCTTCTTATTGTAGTTGATGCGCACGTTAGCTGGGCGTATGGGATCAAAGAACTGCCAGATGAAGAAAGCGGGTTAGCTTAAAGAAACACTTCGGCTGGTCTGCTTTTGATGCTTACCTTGAACACATCATTTTCAAACGAATTGTAGGGAAGGCCGCGCATGTGGATGGTGTAATACTCTACATCATTGTTGCGACCGCCCCCAATGGGACCGAAATTGCCTCCAACCGATCCGAAATTGCCGCCTCCGTTGTTAAAGCCGCCACCGCCATTGTTGAAGCCGCCGCCACCATTGTTGAAGCCGCCGCCTCCGTTGTTAAAGCCGCCACCGCCATTGTTGAAGCCGCCGCCACCATTGTTGAAGCCTCCTCCACCGCCGCCGCCGGGATTGTTGCCAAAGTTACCAAAACCTCCGCCGCCGCCGCCATTATTGAAGCCACCGCCGGAGTTGTTGCTGTTATTGAAACCACCGCCATTTCCGCCGTTGTTGAAGCCTCCAACACCGCCGCCATTATTGAAGCCATTTCCTCCTCCGCCAACAGAGTTGTTACCAAAATTACCAAAGCCTCCGCCGCCACCGCCGCCGTTGTTGCCGAAATTTCCAGGCATGTCTGCAATAGAAGGCACATTTTTCATTAGCAAGAACCAAGAGAGTTGGTTGGTTTAGGTTTGGCCAAAATGGGTTATAAGTATTTAACTATCTAATATGGTACATTAAATAGGAAGACAAAAAAATCAACTATACGAGTTGGTTTTGCTTGAGTTAGATCCGGAGGATTATTAGAAACTGTCTAACGTGGCGTTTGCACTAAGTAAAGTATCAAACCGAACCCCCGAATGCCCGAAGATTTTGTATAGAATCAAACGCAAACCCAAAGATTGGGTTTTTACTTACCAAAGTTGTTACCATTGTTGCTGCTGCGATTGTTTCCAAAATTATTAAAATCGCCAAAATCGTTGCCAAAATTGCCAAAATTCCCAGTGTTTTGGCCAAAATTGCCATTGTTGCCGCCGCCGCCGCCGCCGCCACCACCACCGACGCCGCCGCCGCCGCCAGAGTTATTGCCAAAATTACCCGAGTTCATTAAACTGGGCAAATTGTTAAAGCCCAACATATTATTGGCGCCCACGCCAAAGTTGCTGTTGTTGCCCCAGTCTGTAAAAAGAGAATGTTCCAAATTTGAACATTAGTCGAGCTCCTAATTAGTCATCAGATACTGAGGCAAATGAGTCAAGGTTCTAGATGATTATTTAATACAGGGATAGCCCTGGAAGGCTTTCTCAGGCCAGGCCCCCATTTGGATTGAACTTTCCGCAATTGGGGAAATATATCATTGAATTTTATCTTACTTTAGCGCTAGGGTGGATTTTCTAAAATCGTTGAAACATGTATAGTTTAGGTATAGCTCGGAAATAGTTTTGATGCCAATCAGATAAAAATTGAATCCCCATTTTCCAACCCACAAAGTTTAAAAAACCCCTCTAAACAACTTTCGCAAGGAACTGTTCGTACGTTAATCATCAATTAAAGTGTGAGTCAATCAATGTATTCCGATGTATATCTAAGGTCTAACCCATTTCAGGACATTCTGGGGCCAAACTTACCATTTCGTCCACCGAAATCGTTGCCGCCACGATTGGCGCCGCGATCGCGTATATCATAGGGTCCAGGGCGTCCACCGCCACCACCGCCGCCGCCCGTGGCACGCTTCATCTCGGCAATGGAGCTGCGGAAGATTTCAATATACCTAGGAGCAGTGAAAATGAGAAGAGGTTGAAATCATATTAGCAGACTTGTGGATAGAAAAGTACCATGCTTATAGCGAGGGGTTTGCTATGGCCGGCGGCGTTTCTTTTATTTTATTTGTATTTTTTTTATATGTGAGTTAATAACACAATAATCCATATTATTCAAGAATGTCCTTGGTTAGATAAACACAGACAGTCGTCAATGCTCTGAGACTTTTGATAAGAATATACTAAATGGTTAAAAAAGCAAAATTAATTGAAGTATATAGAACTTATCAAAAGACTTTCTCTGGTTAATAGGTGTTATCAATTTGCTATTGTTGTTGCACCCAACCAGACCCATAGCCTGTGCTCTATATAGTTTATATATATCTAACTATATATATATATATATATGCACAATTAAATTACGTTACTTTTTTTTTTTGTACTGAAATAGGAATGTATATAAATTAGCTTTGTTTTTTATTTTTATTGTTTTCATTTGCTGCTAATTGCAACATTTGAAAAGTTTAATTTGTTGTTTGATTCATGTTACCATTTGAATGTTGAATGTTTATTGGCTGTTGTGCTGTTGTTGTTGTAGTTGTTGTAGTTGGTAAATATGATGTGTAGGAAACCCACCTGTGCCCAATTTTTTCCCGATTTCGGCCCAAGGCTTGCTCAGTGTCATCTTGGCTTTCGAACTGAACGAAAGCTTCCCCAGTTGCACGACCCCTTCTGTCCATAACAAAAAGTATGCCCTCCCGATCCGTTTTGATTTCCAACCCTGCCCATGACGATAACCAACAAAGATTTATACAAATATATAGAGATATATATATTTATATATATATATATAGTGCAGTTAACGATAGATACAGAGAATGAGAGATAGAGATTGGACGAGATATATATATATATATATTTGTTTTATAGAGAAGTTGTGAATTGTTTGCTTGTCTTATTGTTGTCCCTCGCAGGGAACTTGAGGGCCATCTAATTTAAAGGATTGCCTTCAAGTTATTTTTATCAATACGACGATGAAATCAATAGTTTGTTAACATTTTAATATCATGAGTGCAGTAGAATTGTTAATATAACAGAATAAACTTGTTACAATAAACAAAAAAAATGTATTCAAAATCTAAAGAAATGATTAGAGGGCAAGACAACATATATCAATTAATATTGCTGATACTTTTATCGTATATTAACAATTTAAAATGCAATCAATAAATAAAAATATTGTACTTGGTTAGATCAATTCTGAATTTAGCGAGTGTGCTTGTGTGTGTGTGTGTGTGCGTGCTTGTGTATGTGTGCGTATTGGAAATGGAAATGAAATGAATTTTGAATAAGGCTTGATCATATTACGACCCCTGGTCCTTGGATGCAAACACCCCAGACGTTTGGGTATACAACTCAAATGGAGCCCAAGACTAACACTCAATTCGTGGCTCAACGCTATAGATTTCTATATATATATTTCTATACATATATATATATATATATACATATATTTACATATGTATATACTTATATATATATATATATGTATGTAAGTATATGGATATTTTGTATAGATGCATTCGCATCAGTACGTTTTACGAGTTCTCCGTTGCCCACTAAATACATGTAAGGAAAAACAGACACACACACACGATTAGCGCATGGACTCACCGGTAAAGAACTCCTCGATCTGCTGCTCTGTGACGGCATAAGGCAGGCCACGAAGCTTAACAACGAAGGCGTGGCCATGGCCGCCCGTCTTGCGCATGGCCTCCTTGGCCTCCTTGGGCGTGGCAACAAAGACTTGGGTGACACAGAAGAGTAACAAGTTAATATTTGGGAAAGATAACTGGAAACTAGAGACGCTCACCCTCAATATAGCGATGACCCATGCTGGCCTTGTTAAGCTTCCGTGCCTCCTCGACATCGTCCTGGCTGGCAACTTCGACGTACGCCTCGCCGGTATTCTTGCCATCCACACGGCTGGTGACCAGATGTATGCCCTGCGAGCCATTGAGAACTTCCACATTGACCAAAAAATCAAGAATCTCCTTGTGTGTTGCCGACCACGGCAGACCGCGCAGTCGTATAAATTTGGGACTCTCGCCAACGTTGCCGATTTTTACATTGGAATCATCGTCAGCATCGTTCTGATCATTATCGTATTGGTCATCATCTTCCTGCTGCTGATCATTGTCATCGTTATAGTTGTCCTCATTGTTGTCCTGATTCTGGGCAAATCCTTGATTATACTGCACGTCTGCGTTCGACATGGTTTTTGTTTTCAGAGGGCGGCAATTCTGTGAGCGGGGGCGAGACGAAAGAGAAAGCAGTTATATATATATCAGCGCGTACTATTCGGCAAATAACCATTAATTCCTGTTTAACTTTATTGCTTTTACGTATTTTTACGTTTGCCTATAATGCCGCTTCGTTTTGCTTTTATTTTTTTGCGGCGCTTACGCCATTTTGATTTTGCCTTTGCTTGTCTCATTTTTCTGTCTACTTTTTTTTCTCCCACAATTACAGATTTTTCAAGCACGAAATATTGTAAATTTAGTTACATTTATGCACAGCTCATAGCTTACCTTCTTTTGGATGTTTAGAATTTGTTACTAATCTTTTTATTAATTTATTTCGCCACTATTTGCACAATTTTTTTTATGTATAAGGAACAGCACGCGTCCAGATTAGAGTTGTATCGAATCTTTCGGCTCGACGGAGCGACTCACTGAACTGAATGAACGATTTGTCGTTCATCTAGTTCGCATCGGTTTGTTCTGCCCTTGTCACTGTTATAGTAACAGTCGGCTGAAAAACTACTATTTCTTAAAAATTTGGCATTTTCGACTATATATGATATTCTACAATTTATTTTGATTATTAAAATTTGTATAGCAACAGTTTAAGCCCGTAGATAACGCAATAGAAATTTGGACATGCTTATCGAGTTTAAATTTAACAGAGGCATGACAGGGCACAACTATGTCGCCCTATCGATATAAATGAACTAGAAGCTGAGCAGGGCTGAAGTAAATTATCGATGTGTCCAAGTATCGATGTCAGTGGCTATCGATGTGACAGTGCTGGAAAGCGTTCAGGCACAACTTTGAAGAGAAAAATACTATATTTAAGGGTTCTTAAATATATTTTTGAAAATCATAAGATTTTCAAAGTTCAAATTATTGTTTAATTCCATATGAAAATAGGCAAAAAACAACGCACTTATGAAACCAGTTTGAATTTTGGCGCTTCCAATGATCGTGGCAGTCGCATTGGAGACCTTTCGGAGACTTTTGTTGCCATGGCAATTGGCGCGCAATTCGATTCCTGTACGAGTTTGTTTGTTCAATAAAGTTTGTGCATTGATTTTTGTCAGAAAGCAGTGCAAAGTAACACAGTGCCCGAAAATTAATTTGCAAATCTAGTAAATTTATAGAATTAATTGCGTCTGCGTTTGTTTTTGTTTTTTTGTTTTTTTGCATTAATATTGCGGGCACAATGTTCGTGCAAAAGAAAAAACTGGTTGAGCATGTGCTTGCAATGCGTGCAAATGGTGGCAGTGGCAGCGATGATGATGAGGAGGAGGAGGACGAGGGCGACATTTTGCAGGTGCCAATTGAGAGACAACTAAACAACTAACAATTAACTAATTAGTTGCCAATTAAATTTGTAACATGCTCAATGCAAGATTATTATAAATAATTATTGCTTCAGTACGAAATGTAATGTAACCCTTTAGCTCCTTGTACTCGTTGGCTGATTATGTAATCCTTAAAATGGTGTAAAAAACGAAAGAGAAAAATGAAAAATTGCAAATTAACTTATAAATATGCGCTGTAGTTGAACAAAGCTAAAAAAAAAAAGAAGGAATTTGGCTTACAAATAAGATAAATATATTCAACTAATCCTTAAATTTACATTTGATTTTTTAGCACACTCGTAATGCAATCTTATGAAACTTCACTCTCGTTGCAGAAATAACCCTCGAGTTTTCAATATTGAAAGACTATAGACACACACACTAAAAACTATAAACAATTGTTGGCCCCACGTTGTTTGTTCTTGTTCTTGTTGTTGTTTTTTTTTTCTAGCTGCACCGTAAAAGCAAAGCAAAAGTTCAAATTCAAGTAAAAGTTGTTCTAGTTGTTGTTCTTGTTATGGCAATTGTTGTAAGTAGTTTTGTATTTTGCATATATATTTTATTTATTTTAACTATTGCGTCAACAGTTTTTGCAACGCAAGCAACGACAAGAAATTTGTTTTTGAAACTAATATATTTTTGGTCTTTCCCCATTTTTGAATTTTGCAATGGTGAACACACCAAAATGATAAACAAAAAAAACCTATAAACTAATAAATTATATATGATAATATTGTATTATCAAATCCATGTCGATATATGAAAATTCTGCGGCACCTGATAACCTTTTACTGCGCGTATTTTTTGGTAACTCCAACGGGTCAACAACAAAAAATCAATATACATATGTATGTCATCCATTTATATGGATAAAATATCCGATAAATTAAAACGATAAACATGGCCATGGACCCCGACGAAGCGCAGCGTCGACGCGAAGAATGCGAGCGCAAGGCGCGCCGTGGGGAGATGGATCCCCGTTTGGAGTTCACATTCCAGCTGCTGATAGATGCGACCCAGCTGCCGCGGCATCAGCTCATGGACTACATATTCGAAGGGGATATGGTAGCTTTTCATTTAATTAGCCTAGGCTGCAGTATATTGATTTGTATGTGCATTACCAGCTCGATGAGATCAATCAGCTATTTCTGCCGAACATGAAGAACAAGCTCCTGTGGTTCTATCAGGAGGTGGATGAGCCGGAGCCTCCGCCAGTGGTGGATGCCAATAAGCCGGGACCTTCACGCACGGGCATGGCATCAAGCAGCTCGAAGACGCCACAGGGCATGTTGAACATCAAATGGATATACCAATATCTAGCCAATATATTGCCTTCCCTTTTAGGTGGTGCCTCGCCCAGCGGCCTGCCGGCATCCAAGCATAAGAAACTGTTCCTAACCGATGGCTGGACCTGCGCTTTTACCGGCGTCTGTATTTACATCTTTCGCGTGAATACGTCAAAGCAGCTGCCCGAGGAGGGATTTCAAAAGGATTTGTAAGTTTTTCGCTGCGGTCGATATATCCTCTGCGCACTGCAAATGTTGTAAGGGGTAGTTTATTCTATGTGTATAAAGCATATTATCATAGTTTATAAATATCGACAAGAGTTAAATACCTTCAACCAGTTTATCTTCGCTTTGAATCAACTACACCAGTACGTGGTATCTGCTAGTCGGAAACTCTTGACTGTTCCACTTTTGTTTTCCGTTTTAGTTTGCGCCTTTGTTTATCTTTTAGAGATTTCCTTTTGTTTCGGCTAAACTTAAAAACTGTTATCTAAGAATAGCCAATTTTTGGTTTATTTGTTGGCACGCGGATTATCGGGGATTTATACTATACACACACCCACACACACACACACACACACACACACACACACACACACACACACACACACACACGATTGATTGACACGCCTCGAGGGTATTGGTAATTGAATATTTTGGCTGCCTGCTCTTTCCTAATTTATTCAGATATTGTGGCGTCATCGATGCCAAGAATATTGGCCTGGTCACATCCATAGAGCGTATTGTGGAGTTTGTGTTTATGCAGGCATTGGCCTTCCCCAGCCTCGAAGGCGATGAGGAGGACGTAAGCTGCGGTCTCATAAAGGGGCAACTGCTGCCGGGATTGCGCTCCTTTTGCAGCGCTCTGCGCGTTTGCGAGCAGGTCTGCGATCATTATAATGTGTTTGCCGATGGGTGCGATATGTTTGATGGCTGCATAGTTGTCGAGGAGGTCAAGGACATGGCCAAGAATCAGGAATTCTGCGCGCAGCTGGAGGAGCGCGTCAACAACTGGACAAAGGGCATACTCAAAATACTGGGCGAGAGTGAGCAGCTGCGCAAGGAGAACGATCACAGCGGACCCCAGGACGAGCTGGAGTATTGGAAGAAGCGTGGCGCCCAATTCTCCCAGCTGCTCGCCCATCTGCAGGACAAGGAAGTACAGTTCACGCTCCATTGCCTCTTTCTCGCCGGTTCAAGGGTAATGCGGCAGTGGAAGGAAACCGATCGCAAGATAACATTCTGCTACAACGAAGCGCGCGACAATTCGAAGTTTATACAGGCCATGGAGACATGCTGCCATTCATTGTATCTGGACGATCCTGTCAGCATGAAGGAGTCCATATTGGCTTTGCTTCAGACGGTGCGTCTCATCTACAGTGTCTCACAATTCTACAATACTTCCGAGCGCACCTCGGCGCTAATGGTTAAGGTGAGTCAGAAGTGATGTTGTCCACTTACCTGGAAGGCAGTTATGTATCTATCTCGGTTGGGCTTCTCAACTTCCACATAGAGATACTTATTGGCACTGCTGTCGTCATTCAAGAGCGCAATTTCCGTTTACTTTTATGCCTTTTTTTTTTTTTTCTGCTCGTGGTGCCACTTTCGCCATAAGCTCTCTATTTTATTAAGGCAGCTGAATTGATTGATTTTCTGCGGGGCTTGTTGAGTTTATAAAGTTCACTTACCCTGCAATTTGCTATAGAGCTGCTTGGAAAGCTTCCAGGATATTATTGGTTCGCTGACCTTTTGCACCTTGCTGTGGCCGTTACCTGCCGCACGTGTCAAGGTGTGGGACTGTCAACAATGAGTGCATTGATATTTGCATTGAATATGAAAAAAGAAAAATTACTTTTTATATTATATTATATTATTATATTTTTAACAGATAACAAACCAAATGATCGAAACATGCAAATCCTACATCACTTGTCGCTGCAAGGAAACGATTTGGTCTCAAGATCGTAGCCTCATACGCACAAAGCTGAGCAACTGCATCAAACTGAACCACATCTATCATGAGACCTATTATACAGTTCGGGAGCAGCCTTTTCTGCCGCATCAGACACCATTTGGCTTCTCGGAGAACTTCGTTTTTGGTATGTGAAAAAAAAAGTACAGTATACCTAATCCTATTTATCGCTCCTCTCCAGGCAAGTTCGACACATTCTGCGAGCGTCTCTCGAAGATCATAAACATGTTTAATCTGATTGACGATTATAATCACTTGTTTGAGCGTCGCTTGGAGGGTCTGCTGCTGGGCGAAGCCTTGGAGGATGCCTCCAATCATTTTGAGGAAGCCAAAAAAGAGATAACATCCAAGAAATACGATTATCTTGATCATCGCAATGCCGAATTTAATGATGACTTTGATCGGTTCATGAATAAAACCGATTCGCTGAAGGATACGATTGCCACGCTGATCGAGCGGGACTTTGACACTGTCTGGGAGACGCCTCAATGCATACGCTTCCTGGTGCGCTTTGAGAAGGTCAGCGAGAAGATACCACTGACCCGTATGGATGAGAAGTATACGAGAATTTTACGCTATGTGGAAAAGGAGGTCGATCGCATACTAAAGACCTTTCGCCGGCAGCGTGACGATCCGCCACTGGCGCGCAATTTTCCGCCCATCGCAGGTCGCATTCACTGGTGTCGCGCCTTAAGTTTACATCTCACCGAGCTGATGGATGCGGTGATGGACCATGGGGTTCTTAGCACTCTGCCGCTGGCCAGAGAACTCGATGTACGCTTTAATAATGTGCTGGACGTGCTGCAGGAATATGAGGATGAGATTGTATCCATTTGGTTGGATCAGGACATAAGTGTCGCAGATGCCTGCTTGCTCCAGCCGCTGCTCTGTCTGCAGGGCGATCGTTTATTCGTAAATTTGCATCCGACAATTCCATTGCTTATACGGGAGGCCAAGATGCTGGCCAAGCTGAAAATCGAGCTGCCCATTGTGGCAGCCACGCTGATGAGTCGACAACAGTACTTCATTACCATTCAGGACTCGCTGAACGTGAGTCTGCACTAGATGTACCTCGACTATTTCCTTTGTTAATTTGCATTTCTGTGCGCAGAGCCTTATCAAAATGTTTCTGTCAACGGTCAAGGCTGTCAAGCTGGAGGTGCGTCCACTGTTCCTGCCACAGCTGGTTCGCCTAACCGCCATGCTGAAGCCGGGTCTGCATAGCATCAATGTAAGTGTTGCATTCTGTACGCTGACGTCAGCACCTGACAATTACGCTTCCGTTTTGTAGTGGACCAACCAGAACTGGACACAATTCTATGAGCGCTGCAAGCAGGCCATCGAGACCTTTGAGGTGCTTGTGGCGCGCGTACATGACATCTACTCGAACCGCATACTCAACGTGCTCATGTGGATGCAGGAGGTATCGCTCCAAATACTGCCAGCAGGTGGGTGCTCGACTGCCACAGATGCCAGTATCTAATTGCTGAACCCCACACCTGGGTCTATATTTAATTTTATGCTCTCGAAAACTTTGCACATTTGTTTCCTGACGCAGACGATGAGATCTGGACAGTTGATGAATTTTTGGAGCGCAGCGAGGAGGCGTGCAGGTAAATTTGCTACCTGTCAGCTCAGCTCGCGCTGGAGTGTGTGTGCGTGTGTGTGTGTGTCATGTGGCAACAAAACTCGTTTGAACTTTGGCATCAACTTGGCAGCCTGCGGTTGACTTTGTTAGCTTTTGTGTGATTTATTGAATTTATCAATTTTAATTTATGTATGAGGTTTTCCATTTGCATAGATAGAAAACTTGATCTGCATGTGAAAGAGTGTGTCTGTGTGCGGTGTGTGTGAGTGGGTTAGGGAAGCACAATTGGGTTTTTTCTTTGTACTCAACTTTTAAGTTTAATGAAATCATATTCTCAGGGCATTCGTCATTAAGTGCAGTTGCAGTTTTTCCCAAACTATTTGATTTGCTCTTCTATTAACTATTTTTAAACGATTTTGCAGGTGAATGCGTAGTCAATCAGCAGCAAATAAAGGCTTTTTGTCTAAATATAATTAAAATATATGTGTGTTCCACAGAAAAGCTGCCATTGAACTTAATCGGAAAAGTCAAATGGTCTCGGAGGCAGTGGAGGAAGTCTTGAATTTGGTGGACAAGGCAACGGAGACGTTTAAGGAGATTGCCGGGGATGATGTGGTTACCTTGTTCGATAGTAAGTCGTACAATTGTCATGTAGCTAAACTAAATATATGCAAAACCTTGGCCAATAGCCACTCCCAAGGGCGAACAGACGGGCTCGGGAGGGCGCAAAGTGGAGGACGGCGCTGCAGGAACTTCAGGTGCAAACACGTCAGCAGGAGCAGGAGCAACATCTGGAGCTGGTGCGGGTGGTGGCGGCCAACAGCAGGACTGGAGCATTTTGTGGTCCTGTTTTGAGAATCCGCTGACGCTGCTCTCCACCTCAGATAGTTTGCCCAAGGGCATGCAAGTGAGTTCTTCTTATGGCTAACCAGAGACGCATTTAATATGCCTTTATCTGTTTTAGGACATGGTTTGCAATGCCGTCGTTGAAATGCGTCGCTATTATAGTCGCAAGGTCATCGATGTGCTGATTAAGGTGATACGTGCGGCTCTGGACACAATGCGGCGTCGGTTCATCGCCGATGAGCATGAGACGGCATCAAAGAAGCCGATCTTTGCGTTACACGCGCAGCTGCAGATACCCAACGTGGTCATCAAGCCGAGTCTGGACGAGCTGCAGGATATATTGGTGACGGCTGGCAAGAATATCACGGGCATTGCGAAGGGTGTGGCGCAATGGACTAGCGGCAAGGATCCGCCGGTTCGTACCACACCGCTAAATAGCTTCGCAATGTTCACAAAAATCTTGTCTTACCAACCGCAGCAAGTTTCGATGACGGTGCAGCCGCGCGTCGGACGCAATCACACGGACGCCGCGGGCGGGTCAAAGAATCGACGCCGCAAAATCTATTGCCTAGCCTCTGAGGAACGACCACAGATGCCGCATATGCTCAAGAGCTTCTACTCGGCCATTATGGATAACAAAGAGGTGGCCAAGGCACTTAATCAGCTCTCCAGCTGCACCAAGAACATCAAGCCGGAGATACAAACCTACATCAAACGCTGGAAACCCTATCACTTTCTTTGGAAAAACGATCGCACCACGCGGCAGCTGATGGAGTTTGGACTGCAGCAATTTGAGTCCACATTGCGTTGTCTGGCGGAACTGGATGCAAATCTGCTCGTTGAACCGGACATGGAGATCTTTGGACAATGCGTAGCGGTCTATAATGAAAGGCTCAAGTATGGTTTGGCCATTGAGATCAAGTGTAAGTAGTCCAGCTGGGGTATATTATGTATGCATGATAAAGGATATTTTAATATTTAAATACGCCAACAACTTCAATTTCATTTTGATTCTGATAATTATTCTGTGAGTTATTTTATTTGTGCAGGCTTAGACTGCCATTTTGCTTGCAGTTTTGTCTTCCAAGCTTATCATAGATAATACGCAGTATTTATCCTTTGAAGGACCTTAAACATTCTTCGCATGCAATATGTGCGTTTGTGAAAGTATATTGATGAATGTATGGGTCATATGTTCATCCACATCCTTCTTGCGCTTTAATAAAGCTTTCTTGAGTTTTTCTTACCGTCGGCTACCCGAACAATTTATTTCCTCACCTATCTACCTTGTTGTGTTGCCTAACCCACGTAAATTTCGTTTCTTATTCTCATGGGCAACACCTACGACATTTAGCGGCTTATCAGTCACAAATTTGACACCCACACGCACTCACGATTGCTAGACAAATAGTCTTAAGCAGGCAGCTATTCAAATTTATTGGTTTCCAATTAAGTAATAAAATATATTTGGCCGAATTAGCTGTGCAAAGGAAGCACCGGAAAATAAATGTGCGTTTGTGAGGCCCAGACAGCAGCGGATAGGTTGCCATGTCTGAATCCATGAATGCCAAGCGAAAATCAATTAGCCCCCTGCCCCGCATTGTCAGCTTGGCGCGCATTGATTAATGGGTTTCGATATCTTTCGTAGGTGTAAACACTTTTCGGTTATTTCTATTTTCAGCCTGTAACCACAAAATAGGCCAGGCCATGAAGAAGAAGTATAAGAAGGAAATGGATTATGTTTATGCGGTGATCAATGAAATGGATCGTAAACTGGACCGGCCCATACGTGACCTGGACGATGTGCGCATGATAATGGAGACATTAAGCAAGATACGGGAACAGGAGGTGGACATGGAGATGCGTATAGATCCCATTGAGGTGCGTTCCAAATCTGCCACAGATTCATTCTCATTCATTGTCCCAATTACCAGGAGGCCTTCAATGTTCTCACCCGTTATGAGGTGCAGGTGGAGCGGGAACAATTCGATTTGGTGGACAATTTGCGGGCAACGTTTCAGAATTTGCTGGCCGGAGCACTGCAGGCGCAGGTGAAGCTGTTGGATATGCAGCCGGCGTTCCAGGGCGATTTGCGCAGCAATCTAGACAACTTTAAGCAGGATAAGATTGCCTATGTGACGGAATATCGCACAGCGGGACCCATGCAGGCGGGTCTGACGCCGCGCGAGGCTTCCGACCGTCTGATATTGTTCCAGAATCGTTTTGAGGGCATGTGGCGCCGCCTACAGACGTACCAAAGCGGCGAGGAACTCTTCGGTCTGCCACAAACGGATTACCCAGAGCTGGGCCAAATACGCAAGGAGCTCAATTTGCTGCAAAAGCTCTACAAGCTCTATAATGATGTTATTGATAGGGTTAGCAGCTACTATGATATACCGTGGAACGAGGTGGACATTGAGGAGATTAACAACGAGCTGATGGAGTTCCAGAATCGTTGTCGCAAGCTGCCCAAGGGGCTGAAGGAATGGCCCGCCTTTCATGCTCTGAAGAAGACCATCGATGATTTCAATGACATGTGCCCGTTATTGGAGTTGATGGCGAATAAAGCCATGAAGCCACGCCATTGGCAGCGGATCATGGACGTTACTCGCTACATCTTCGAGTTCGACTCGGAGGGTTTCTCGCTCAAGAACATACTGGAGGCGCCGCTACTCAAGCACAAAGAGGACATCGAAGACATTTGCATTAGCGCCATGAAGGAGAAGGATATAGAGGCCAAGCTGAAGCAGGTGACCAACGAATGGTCCGTACACGAGCTGCAATTCATGAGCTTCAACAATCGCGGCGAACTGCTGCTGCGTGGCGACACCACAGCGGAGACCATTGGCCAGCTAGAGGATAGTCTCATGGTGCTTGGCTCACTGCTATCGAATCGCTATAATGCGCCATTTCGCAAACAAATCCAGCAATGGGTCTACGATCTGTCCAACTCCAACGAGATACTGGAACGCTGGCTGCTCGTTCAAAACATGTGGGTCTATCTGGAGGCTGTCTTTGTGGGCGGCGACATAGCTAAGCAGCTGCCCAAGGAGGCCAAGCGCTTCTCCAAAATCGACAAGTCCTGGCAAAAAATCATGCAGGTACAAAATGGTTTCATTTCATTTTTTATTATGTATTACATTTTTTAAATTATTTCGTGCAGCGCGCTCACGAGACTCCAGGTAAGTCGAACGGAATAACTTTTGAATATTTTTCATAGAAATTTAATGTTTATATTAAAGAGCTACATAGCTAACCATTATAGAAGCTAACTATTTACTTTTCACTTAAACATATTTGTAACCATAATTATAAATCCCTTAAATATGATTTTAAAATAATAAAACAGGCGTTGTGGCCTGTTGCGTGGGCGATGACCTGCTCAAGCAGCTGCTACCTCATCTTCAGGAGCAGCTAGAAATTTGCCAGGTACTAATTTAATAAACCTAAAGAAAGAACGACATGGCGTGCAGAAAAAAAAAAATACATATATGTGGATTACATTAATTGTTTACAATTGTTTCACACTTTAGAAATCCTTGAGTGGTTATTTGGAACGCAAACGCATTATGTTTCCGCGTTTCTTCTTCGTATCGGATCCAGCGCTGCTCGAGATACTTGGGCAGGGTTCCGATTCGCATACGATACAGAATCATTTGCTGAACATCTTCGACAATACCAAATGCGTCAAGTGAGTACAAGTAAAGTGAAAGCCAGCATACACACCAATCAAATACTTTACCCCTTCAGATTCCACGATGTTGAGTACAATAAAATGATGGCGATTATTAGCAGCGAGGGTGAGATGATACAGCTGGATCGGGCCATACGTGCCGAGGGCTCGGTCGAGACATGGCTAACTCAATTGCTGGTCACAGCACAGCAGTCACTGCATTCAATAATACGCACCGCATATGCGACAATAAACGATCCGAATTTTACGCTGTTGACCTTCCTCGAGAAGGTGCCGGCTCAAATCGGTTTATTGGGTATACAAATGATTTGGACACGCGATGCAGAAATGGCTCTGATGCAGGCCAGGCATGAGAGGAAGGTCATGTCCGAGACGAATAATAAATTTCTCGAAATGCTCAACACCCTTATCGATCAGACGACACGCAATCTGTCCAAGCGTGAGCGAACTAACTTTGAAACATTAATCACTATACATGTGCATCAGCGTGATATCTTTGATATACTGGTAGGACATTAAAGACTATAGCATACACTTCTCTTATACATATACTCTTTCATTTAGTGCCGCATGAACATCAAATCCTCGAACGACTTTGAGTGGCTGAAGCAATGCCGCTTCTATTTCAAGGAGGATCTGGACAAGACCTGGATATCTGTCACAGATGTTACCTTTACCTATCAGAATGAGTATCTGGGCTGCACAGACCGTTTGGTCATAACGCCCTTAACGGATCGGTATGTGATTTTTCAACGCAATATTTATTTTATTTTTTACAATTTAATTCAATTTTTCGTCAACGTTATACGCTTCAGTTCTTGTCATGTGTGTGTCTGTGTGTGTGTGTGTGTTTTAAATTGAATTAAAAAGTTGCTGTTAAAATTGCATAAAACTGGCAGCTTGGTAAAGTTAATTTTAACTTTGAAGCTTTAACCATATTGTAAGTAACTAAAAGAAAAAAGCTTAAGCTAATGGCAAATCACAAACTGTGCGCAGAAATGTGGCATCATTCAGGCCTTGCACAGAAACACTGCCAAGTGAAACCACACGCGATGTCTGAGAGAGTTTAGCTTGTTATAAATATGTTATAAGTTTGTGCAGAATACTTACAGGAAGTTGGCCTAAGATTTCATCTAATCGAACTGTCAGTCTATGGGTTAGACAGGATTTGCTCCTAGTCCTATTACAAAAGCTACAAAATGAGCATATCCTTAGCTATTTCCTGTTCTGTTAACGGCAGACTTTACAAACACCTTGTCGTCTTTTCAAGCGCTTAACTCGTTGGGAATTACAAGCGTTTAGCAACGAGAAACGCAAAATGCGCGTACCAAATGAGTAAAGACATTCAATCTTCAATTATACTCTGTATTTTGCTAGTTAATAAACCCTCCAACTTAAGACAATACATGCCACAAATAATGCTTAACCCACGGGTTACCTACCTAACCGGGACTAACCCATAGCTTCACTTGGAATCCCAATTAGAATTCAGTCTCGTAGCTAGTGTCATATCATATCAATTCAACTTGATTGCCTGCACGCAGGGTACCAGAGGAAGAACTTAAGATAAATTAATTTATTGTATTTACATTTCTTGTGGCACGTGCAAAAACTTTTGCACAGCAATCGACAAATTTTTAGGTTGGGCATTTGCCGCACTTCCCTGCGCTGGCCAAATAAAACTCAAACATGGGCCACAATTGCGGGTCGGCACTTAAACAAGTTCAAAGTCGATACCAAATGGCAACAGACAGTGGCAACAAACAGTGGCAGCCACTGTGGCAGCATTGGAATCCTTTTTATGGTGCTACTCAACGACTGGCAGCCCACGCAGGACGATGACGACGACGACGACGACAACTACCAGGACGACGTCGTTGACATGCTCGCAAAGATAAATTTCACTTAGCGGAATATAAATAAAGTTTTTGGACACCCAAAACGTTGTTGAGGGCCCCGCGGAAAGCCAGCCAAGTGACGGCATATTTCATCAAACATCCCGAGGCGTTTCTCTCCATACACTTACAACGGGTATTATGATTAGGTCGCAAGGCGTGGCTGGTATTGTTGGTGGCAGCTAGGCAGCCGTTAACTATATAGACATATCTCAATTATTATGATTTTATTTACAATTTATTTTATTTTGTCGATAGGCCGAAATTCGATTCTTTAACCCTGTTCAGCTAGCAAATTGAATAATACAACTCGTCTGTTGAGGACTGCATCCCATTTGCTCATCATCATCTCTCAGCTTTCAGGCTGTCTTGAATGCATTTGGTAAATATCTTTCTAATGAATCGGATAACTATATCGTACTGCTAACATAGTTTTATCTGGTCGAAAATGAAGTTCTTCCTAATCCACATTCGCAGTCAACAATAATATGTAAAGAAAGTTTGTAAGATTTATCAGACTTCAGTCAGTATTCAAGTTTTTATGGAAAACCCTTAGCTATATATTATTTCAAGTCCCAATATCATTACGTAATATCTATTGGTGTATACCTGCAAGGATATTTCAACTTTGCCTTGCCGCCAACAGCTTTTCTGTCTAACTTTCGCGTTTTTCGCATCGCCTCCTGCTCCACCATTGTTTGTCTTGCTCAGCGTAGTCCTTGGGCTCGATGCTTTGCTGTACGTCATTGTAAATTTCGCGCCTATTTTGATATCCTGGCGGCAGGGATGCCAAAGGGAATAGCTTAGCATTTGGCTGCCAGCACCTGCTTCAGCTAAATGGGCTGTGTTATGCGGCATATACGCTGTGCTCATGTTAAGTTCAGTTGCCTCCAAGGAAATAAATATTATAGAAATAATAAATATAGCATATTAATTTCTAGACTTTTGCATTTTAAATGCAATTTTCTTTGGCTTTTCCATGTATCGTCCTCTTCCTCTTGCTCTTCCAGCTGTTACATTACTTTGGCCCAGGCGCTGACACTTAGTATGGGCGGCGCACCGTGCGGGCCGGCGGGCACGGGCAAAACGGAAACAGTGAAGGATATGGGCAAGACGTTGGCCAAGTATGTTGTCGTTTTTAATTGTTCCGATCAAATGGATTACAGGTAAAACGCCCACAAGCCACGTACTTAAAATGCAGCCCACATCGGTGGGCAACAACTCATTCACTTTTGCACAACTCTCTTTGTCCAGGGGTCTGGGACGCATCTACAAGGGTCTGGCGCAGTCCGGCAGCTGGGGCTGTTTCGACGAGTTCAATCGCATTGAGTTGCCCGTTCTCTCGGTGGCCGCCCAACAGGTGGCCGTTGTCCTCACCGCCAAGAAGGAGAAAAAGAAGACATTCCTCTTCACGGATGGCGACACCATCGAAATGAATCCCGAGTTTGGCATCTTCATAACCATGGTGAGCATTTTCAACTACTCTTTTCTACACTATCTATCAGCCCTTGGTGCCTAGTTAATGAGTCTTCTAATTCAACTAGCGCACTTTATCACGCACTCAACTCAGCTCAATTGCATTTTCTTCATATTTACTTAACGCTTATTTCATTAAACTGCATCGCAAATTGCACCCGTGGCATACCTAGTGTTGTGTGTGAGAAAGAGCGTGTGCGCTGGCTTTGACAAGCTCAAGTAACACTTTTTGCCTTTTTACCTCCCAGGTCAATGAACAGTCCATTTATATAGGGCATAAATTGATCTATTAATAAATTTTTTATTATGCCCAGCACACGTAAAAATGTATATAAAGGGTATCCTTCAGCTTGCCTTATTTTTATATCGATATATAACTGGCAGCAGTCTGTAATATGTGCTTAAATTTATTTTTAAATAAGACATGTTATGCCTTTGTCTGTGTGAGTTTCATGTCCTCCGTATCCATTAAAGCTGAGACACCAAAATGTGTACTTTGTGCATAGATTTTGGTGTACTAAATATAGCCTGTCGTGGACTTTTAAATTTATCAAATATAAATAAAGCTCACGACTTCAGTCTTAGCTGTTACCCGATTTTAGGCGAGACTTCCAATTTTATCTTTACAGCAAACCGAACCGCAACAGTTGCTTAGCCCAAACTAGTGCCAATAAAATCATATTTTTTTTATACCCTAAACCCGTTCAAAATGGGTAAAAGGGGTATAATGGTTTTGTGCAAAATGTAAATGTATGTAACAGGCAGAAGGAAGCATCTCCGACCACATAAAGTATATATATTCTTTATCAGCATCAATAGCCGAGTCGATCTAGCCTTGTCCGTCTGTCTGTGCGTCCGTCTGTCCGTATGTATGGACACAAGGATCTCAGAACCTATAAGAGCTAGAGACTTAAAATTTGAGCTGTGAGTCCTCCTAGTGCCTACGCAGATCGAATTTGTTTTCGATAATCGATAACTTACTCCGTTTCCAAGCAATCGATAAAAATCGATATCGTCATCCCGTTTTTTGAGCGAATTGGGTAAATATTAAGAGCTAGATAAAAATTGATATGTTTATTCTAGAATAGTATATATATATCAAGTATCTTTCATTTTATACCTATCGCCACCTCCCCGCTACCACCGCAAAGAGGGTTCAGGGTATTCCGTAGTTGGGAGCTTCCGACTAGAACCTCTTACTTGTTATACCCTTGCAGAGGGTATTATAATTTTGTCGTGAAATGTGTAACGCATAGAAGGAGACATCTCCGACCCCATAAAGTATATATATTCTTGATCAGCATCAACAGCCGAGTCGATATAGCCATGTCCGTCTGTCCGTCTGTCCGTCTGTCTGTTTCTATGCGAACTAGTCCCTCAGTTTTAAAGCTATCTTAATGAAACTTTGCAGAAGTCCCTAATTCTGTTGCACGCAGCACATATGTCAAAACCAGCTGGATCGGACCACTATATCATATAGCTGCCATAGGAACGATCGGTCGAAAATTAAGTTTTTGTATGAAAAAACATTTTGTTTATCAAGATATCTTGACCAAACTCGACATTTATTAGTTTTACTATGCTCCTCATATATATGCAAAATTCTATTAAGATCGGACCACTATATCATATAGCCGCCATAGGAACGATCGGTCGAAAATTAAGTTTTTGTATGAAAAAACATTTTGTTTGTCAAGATATCTTGACCAAACTCGGCATTTATTAGTTTTACTAAGCTCCTCATATATATGCAAAATCCTATTAAGATCGGACCACTATATCATATAGCTGCCATAGGAACGATCGGTCGAAAATTAAGTTTTTGTATGAAAAAACCTTTTGTTTATCAAGATATCTTGACCAAACTCGACATTTATTAGTTTTACTATGCTCCTCATATATATGCAAAATTTTATTAAGATCGGACCACTATATCATATAGCTGCCATAGGAACGATCGGTCGAAAATTAAGTTTTTGTATGAAAAAACATTTTGTTTATCAAGATATCTTGACCAAACTCGACATTTATTAGTTTTACTATGCTCCTCATATATATGCAAAATTCTATTAAGATCGGACCATTATATCATATAGCCGCCATAGGAACGATCGGTCGAAAATTAAGTTTTTGTATGAAAAAACATTTTGTTTGTCAAGATATCTTGACCAAACTCGGCATTTATTAGTTTTACTAAGCTCCTCATATATATGCAAAATCCTATTAAGATCGGACCACTATATCATATAGCTGCCATAGGAACGATCTATCGAAAATTAAGTTTTTGTATGAAAAAACATTTTTGTTTTTCAAGATATCTTAACCAAACTCGGCATTTATTAGTTTTACTATGCTCCTCATATATATGCAAAATCGTATTAAGATCGGACCACTATATCATATTATTAAGTTTTTGTATGGAGAATTTTTTGTTTTTCATGATTTTGCCATTAAAGACGGCATTTAAAGATTTCACTATGCTCCCTTCATTTTTGCTAAATCTTATTTACATCGGTTTTTGATTAAAAGCCTTTTTTTGTTTATCAATATACCTTGACCAAACTCGGCCTTAACCATTTTCTCGGCATTAAAAGGTTGGGTCTGCAAGGGTATTAAATCTTCGGCGTGCCGAAGATAGCCCTTCTTTCTCGTTTTAATATGTATTTTGGTTTAATGAAAATTTGTTAAAGGATATTAAGGGATTGAAACTAAAACCTGTTTCGAACCGTGAACATTTTTTATTGCTTGCTATAATAAATAAATAAAATAATAAATACCAGACAATTTTATAAATGCCATGTGAATATATTGTGCAAAGGCATTTTTTCAGTCAAGCCAAATTTAAAAACCAGACAAAAAATGCAACGCAACACAAACACACATTCAAAAAAAAAAAACCTCCAAAAAGATGTGTCAAGCGCGAGGCTTTCAAGCCAAATTGATATTTATTAAATATACATATAGGTTCTCGTTAAAAAAAAAAATGGTTGCAAAGAAGCGTCAGCAAGCTCTGGTGTGTAAAAAAGAAAGCATAAAAAAGCAAACACATTAATGTCGCCGAGGGGTGAGAGAAAGTGACAGCAGCTTTTGCAATGCCGCGTTATTAGTCATGTGAAATTTTGCTCAACTTAAGCGATAATAAAATTGACAGCAACACATACACACACAACCAGCTAGACATGTATTTACTTTGGGCCACATTTGCATTGGGCTACCCTCTCTGAGAGCGTATACAAAATGTGATTATTCCTGGCTTTTAGACGAGCAAATGGCTTATTCACAGACAGCCAAAAACTGGCGAGTGCCGTATTTTAATTACTAACGTTGCCAACTATCAATGGGTAATGTGATTAGCTGCTGCCGACTGGTGATAAAGCCCGAACTCTTATATAATGTGCAAACACACACATTTGCTGACAATGGGCCAGGTTTTGGCTGGCGCTGGGCATCCGGGTCGTATGAGCAATTTTAATTTGCTTAACTGAATTATTGGTCGCATTTATGTAACATTTTTAGCCCCTTTAGCGTGCATTTTGATTCTAATGAAACATTATGTGACAGCTAACACACATAAACACACCCACACACACTCACACACACACACACACACGCACACCCTGTCGCTGTCCCAGTTTATTGGCTAAATCCTTTGTTGTGGCTGCTTTGCTTATTTCCGTAGGCAACACCCAGGCAGGCAGCCCAACAATAAGGCTTGTCACATGCGCTTGCCACGCCCACCTCGCTCCTCCAACGCATGGACACTGTTTACATTTGGATTAGCGTAGCGCAAAATCGATTGGGGCTATTTTGTTTTGTTTTTTTTTTTTTCATATAGCTAGTTTCTCAAATGCTGCTCATATCAAATGTCCCCATAAATTGACAAATGAGTTTTCACTTTTGGCTAACATGCGACAGCTTTTCCGTCTAACAATTTGATTGCTTGTCTAGATTATATTCCCCCAATTTAGCTATAAGCACTTGATACTAATTTGATGGAATATGCAGGCAATCGAATATCATTTAAAATCAACTCAAGTCCAGTTCAAACCAGGCTAAACGAATTTTTGAGCAGTGCACATAGATAGTTTTTAACAATTGTTTATAATTGAGCGAAAACTTTTTTTCAGGCATGCTTCAAATTTAGTTCACAGGTCCTACAATTAATCCATTTCCATATTTGTCCATCTAAATATCTTTACTTTCATACGAGATCTTTAATTGCACAGCTTTTATTTCTTTTAAAAATCCCACCAGGAGTCCTTTCAGTCAGCCTTAGTCTAAATAAAATGTAAGCCATTATTTTTTTATGAACACTTTCTTTCAAATTGTGAAGTGCATGCTCATACTCTAACTATATTTCATTCCCTAACAGTTTCTAAGCTTGCGGACTGACAGAACGCCAGACTGACTGACTGACTGACTGACTGAATGTGTGAATGAGTGAGAAGCGCATAAAGTGCGAGCATGATAAATCAATTTGTATTTGATAAACTTATTGATGGCTGCGACTCATGCGAGTCGCTCGCAGATGCATCAAAATGTACCACCAGGTGGTTGAGTAATGGCTGCCAGGTGGAGAAGGGGATTTCAGAGGTGTGTGTGTGTGGTTTAATCGTACTTTGTATATGTGTTTGAGGATTTTACGTAAACCATGCACAATATTTGCAAGCATTTGCTATTTATTTGCTCTGCACACAGCCAGAGCAATAGAAACTAGTGTCAAGCGATTTTAAATGTTTACCCACGTGGCATTCAGAATCCTGGATATGCTGGTCGCAAGGAGCTGCCGGAGAACTTGAAAATTCAATTTCGCACGGTGGCCATGATGGTGCCGGATAGACAGATAATCATAAGAGTTAAATTGGCCAGTTGTGGCTTTTTGGAGAACATCACGTTGGCACGCAAATTCTATACCCTGTACAAGCTGTGCGAGGAGCAGCTAACCAAACAGGTTCACTATGATTTCGGCCTAAGGAACATATTATCGGTGCTGCGCACATTGGGCGCAGCGAAGCGCCGGAACTCTAAGGATAGCGAGAGTACGATTGTGATGCGGGTCCTGCGCGACATGAATCTATCCAAGCTGATAGACGACGATGAGCCCTTATTCATTTCGCTGGTGTCGGATTTGTTTCCCAATCAGGTGAGCTAAAAATCGATGTCTATATATAATGAATGGGTTTTCCTAATCAATTTCTCTAACAGACTCTCGAAAAGACCAACTACCCTGAATTGGAAGCAGCTATACTACACCAAACGGAAGAGGCTAGTCTGGTCTACCATCCTCCATGGGTTCTAAAGCTAATACAGCTCTATGAGACGCAGAATGTGCGACACGGCATTATGACTCTGGGCCCCAGTGGCGCAGGCAAAAGCACCTGCATCCACACCCTAATGAAAGCCATGACACAAATGGGCGATAGCCATCGTGAGATGCGCATGAATCCCAAGGCCATAACGGCGGCTCAGATGTTTGGACGCCTCGATGTGGCCACCAATGACTGGACCGATGGCATCTTCTCGGCGTTGTGGCGGAAGACGCTTAAGCTAAAAGCTGGCGAGCATGTGTGGCTGGTTCTGGATGGTCCCGTGGACAGCATTTGGATAGAGAACTTGAACTCTGTGCTGGATGATAATAAGACCCTAACCCTGGCCAATGGCGATCGGCTGACCATGGCCCCTACGGTTAAGATCATCTTTGAGCCACATAATATTGATAATGCGTCGCCGGCAACGGTTTCACGCAACGGCATGGTCTACATGAGCTCCTCCGGCTTGGATTCTCGACCGAGTAAGTTTTTCTACTAGAGAATAGCTTGTTTTTACTCACAAAATTGAATCCGGCAGTTGTTCAGGCATGGCTCAAGAATCGTGCGCCTGGTGAGAAGTCCACGTTCTCTCATCTCTTTGAGCAGACCTTTGTCGAGGTCCATAATTGGGGTGCACAGAATGTGAAGCTACAAATGCCTGTGCTACAGTGTAACATAGTGCAGCAGATGCTGTTTATATTGGAGGGTCTAATACCCTCCAAAAAGGATGATGAGCAGGCTGTGAGCTTATCCAGCAAGGAGAGTCAAGATGGTAAGTTGTTATTGAAAGCGAGTTAGCCCATATCAGCTATACCCATCCGAAATATTCAATCATCAGCGGCCAAGCGTTTTGAGCATCAAAAACAAATCGAAGAAGCACGACGGCAATCAATTGGCAGTCAGATTGTCGGTAAAGTATACAACCCGTAATACCTAATAGATAAATGTAAAACGCAAAACTGTTCTCGTAGAGCTAACTTTCCAAAATATCTTTTAAATTAACTCTGCTAAAAACTGCTTCTGTGTGCTTGTATTGAGCTGGTGCTGTAACCCTTTAATAATTCCCTAAATAATCCCACTAATTGCACCCTCTCAACTATTCCATGTGTATTCAGGGAAGGAAACCGGCGTTTGTCTTTAAAATATATCCTCCACTAATTTAAATGTTTTCATTTTCTAAGGGACTTGCTCTTAAATTTGGTGAATAAGGGACTTTATGGATATTTAATGATATTCTATCTTGATTATAATTAGTTCTGGATAAGCTTTGATACAAACTCTCTTTTCCTTCCCACCTTGTGTGCGTCCAACTGTTGTAGTTCCTATGTAAAACTATGTCTTTGTCTTTCACTAACCCCTTCCCTAATTGTCGTCTATGTGTATGCTATATGTGTGTCCGTATCTTAATGAATATCTACAGTCATTACAAATTATGAGGTTTACTTTAACAGACGATGTGCCCGATGAAAGCGCCGTGCAGGAGAAGGAGGATATGTGTACGCCGGAGCATTTGCACCGCTTGTATGTATTCGCGCTGGCCTGGGGTCTAGGGGGTTATCTCTCAACTAGCGATCGCGTTAAAATGCATCTATTTGTTAAGGAATCGTTTCCGCAGTTGGACTACCCGAAGGGTAGTGCCCATGAGAATACAATATTTGACTTTTTCGTTTCTCCAACGGGCGTGTGGCAGTCGTGGAAGACGCTAGTCACACCCTACATGTATCCGGAGCTTTCCACACCGGACTATTTAAGCATTCTGGTGCCCATTGTGGATAATGTGCGTATCGACTATCTGATCGGCACCATTGCCAATCAGGAGCGCGCCGTGATGGTCATCGGCGAGCAGGGCACCGGCAAGACCGTCATTATGAAGAACTTCATGAGGAAAATGAACATTGAGACCTACATGGGCAGGTCGTTTAATTTCTCATCAGCAACCAGTCCCTATCAGTTTCAGCGCACAATCGAAAGCTATGTGGAGAAGCGTGTTGGTGTCACTTTTGGACCACCCGGTGGTCGTAAATTGATCGTCTTTATCGATGACATAAATTTGCCCGAGATCAATGAGTGGGGCGATCAGATAACCAACGAGATTGTGCGACAGTCCATGGACATGAAGGGCTTCTATAGCCTGGAGAAACCAGGCGATTTCACCACCATTGTGGATGTACAATATGTGGCGGCCATGGGCCTGCCCGGCGGTGGACGCAATGATATACCATCTCGCTTGAAGCGACAGTTTTGCGTGTTTAATTGCAATATACCCGACAACGACTCCATTGATAAGATCTTCCGCGTTATCGGTGAGGGTCATTACAATGCCAAGCGCGGTTTTGTGCCCGAAGTTCGCAGTCTGATCAAGAAATTGATCCTGGTGACACGACATCTGTGGCAGCGCACGCGCGAAAAACTATTGCCTACGCCGGCCAAATTCCACTACGTATTCAGTCTGCGCGATTTGTCGCGTATCTGGCAGGGCATGGTTGGCACCTTATCCACAGTGATTACCGCGGAGAGCGTGCTCATGTCATTGTGGAAGCATGAGTGTACGCGTGTATTTGCCGATCGTTTTACCACATTCCAGGACAAGGAATGGTTCGGCTCAGAGTTGGCGGCGCTAGTGCGCGAGGAGCTGGGTGAGTCCCATTCCCAAATGATAATACCGAATCCGGTGTTTGTGGACTTTATGCGGGATGCCCCCGAGCCGACTGGCGAGGAGGGTGAGGACACTGATATGGAATTACCCAAGGTCTATGAACCGGTGAACTCTCATAACTCGTATGAAGCGCTTCGTGAGCGTCTCGTTATGTTTCTCGCCCAATTCAATGAGATGGTGCGAGGCTCCGGAATGGATTTGGTGTTCTTCCCAGATGCAATGCTGCATTTGGTGAAGATCTCCCGCATCATTCGGCATCCGAGAGGCAACGTCATGCTGGTCGGGGTCGGAGGTTCTGGAAAACAGTCGCTGACGAAATTGGCATCCTTTATTGCCGGCTACAAGACATTCCAAATTGCGTTGACGCGTTCGTACAATGTGGCCAACTTTTTAGAGGACCTAAAGCTGCTCTATCGCACCTGCGGCGTTCAGGGCAAGGGCACAACCTTTCTCTTCACCGATATGGATATCAAAGAGGAAGGTTTCCTCGAGTATCTCAATAATATACTCTCGAGCGGTGTCATATCAAATCTCTTCTCGCGCGATGAGCAGGCCGAAATCGTGCAGGAGTTGACGCCGGTCATGAAACGCGAGAATCAACGCAAAACAGCGACCCCGGAAAGTGTGATGGAATTCTTTTTGGCGCGCACCTGCACCAATTTGCATGTGGCATTTTGTTTCTCGCCAGTGGGTGAGACATTTAGGTCGCGGGTGCAGCGTTTTCCCGCCTTGGTCTCCGGCTGCACCATCGATTGGCTGCATCCGTGGCCCAAGGACGCATTGGTCTCGGTTGCCAGACACTTTCTCAGCCACTTCGAGATTGAGTGTACACCGGCCGTTAAGGAAGAGCTGGTTAATGCGCTCGGCTCCATTCAGGACATTGTTGCGGAAACATCGCACGAATATTTCCAGCGTTTCCGTCGCGCCACTCACGTGACACCCAAGTCTTATCTGAACTTCATTGCCGGTTACAAGAACATTTACCAGCTCAAGCAGCAAGAGCTGCGCGATGGTGTGGAGAAGATGGATACGGGTTTGGAGAAACTGAAAGAGGCCTCCGCCTCTGTTGAGATCCTTAAAAAAGATCTAGTCGTCATGGAGGAAGAGCTAGTCGAAGCCTCCAAAAACGCTGAATCTGTGCTAGTTGAGGTTACCGAGCGTGCAATGCAAGCGGAGATAGTCAAGAATCAGGTGCTCATTGTCAAGGACAAGGCCGAGGCTCTCGTTGCATGTATTGCTAATGAGAAGGCCCTGGCCGAGGAGAAGCTGGAGGCGGCAAAGCCTGCCTTGGAGGAGGCCGAAAATGCGCTTAACACTATCAAACCCGCTCACATAGCCACGGTGCGTAAGCTAGGTCGACCGCCGCATCTCATCATGCGCATCATGGACTGCGTGCTCATCCTGTTCAAACGTAAGCTGCATCCCTGCATACCCGACTCCGGTACACCGTGCCCCAAACCCTCCTGGCAGGAGTCGCTAAAGGTCAGTCACTTTCGCTGCCAAACTAATCTTTACTCCAGGCTATTTTCTGATAATCCTCAGATGATGGCTAGCGCCACGTTCCTGCTGCAGCTGCAGAACTACCCCAAGGATACTATCAATGACGAGATGATCGATCTGCTTCAGCCCTACTTTCGCATGGAAGACTACAACATGGACATGGCGCGTCGTGTATGCGGTGACGTTGCTGGTCTCCTTTCCTGGACAAAGGCCATGGGCTTCTTTCACAGTGTCAACAAGGAGGTGCTGCCGCTGAAGGCAAATCTCACGCTGCAGGAGGCGCGCCTCAAGGTAGGTTTGCTAAGCAGAAAGTAAAAAGCCCTAAACTGGCACGTATCCTCCGCCAGCTTGCCATGGACGATCTGGCTGGTGCCGAGGAGCAGCTGCGCGAGCGCGAGGATGCACTCCAGGCGGTCAAGGATCAGTACGACAAGGCCGTAGGTGAAAAGCAACGCCTTATGGATGCCGCAAATGTATGTCTGCGCAAGATGACGGCCGCCACCGCCCTTATCAATGGCTTGTCCGATGAGAAGCATCGCTGGACCAACCAGAGCAAGGAGTTCAAAATACAGCTGGGCAAGCTGGTGGGCGATGTACTTCTTGCCACAGGATTTCTATCCTATTGCGGCCCCTACAATCAAGAATTTCGAGCTAATCTAATTAGGACCTGGATGGGCATACTGAAGCAGAAGTGCATACCCTTCACCACAGGACTCAACATTATCAATATGCTGGTGGACTCCTCAACTGTGTCTGAATGGACGCTCCAGGGACTGCCCAATGATGATTTATCCGTGCAGAATGCGCTCATTGCGACAAAGTCGAGCAGCTATCCGCTGCTGGTGGATCCGCAGACGCAGGGCAAGATCTGGATAAAATGCAAGGAGGATCGCAATGAGCTGCAGATAACATCGCTGAATCACAAATACTTTCGTACGCATCTTGAGGACTCGTTGTCCCTGGGCAGGCCCTTGCTTATTGAGGATGTGGGCATAGATCTGGATCCGGTTATAGACAATGTGCTGGAGAAGAACTTTATCAAGTCGGGCAGTATTGAAAAGGTGCTGGTGGGCGATAAGGAGTGCGATGTAATGCCTGGTTTTATGCTTTACATAACCACCAAGCTGCCCAATCCTGCCTTCAGTCCGGAGGTCAGCGCCAAGACCTCAATTATTGATTTCACAGTGACTATGCGTGGTTTAGAGGATCAGCTGTTGGGACGCGTCATACTGATGGAGAAATCCGATCTGGAAGCGGAACGAGTAGCGCTCTTCGAGACGGTCATGCAGAATCAGCGCAACATGAAGGAACTCGAGGCAAATCTATTGCTGCGCCTCAGCTCTTCCCAGGGCTCACTGGTGGACGATGAGGCGCTGATCGAGGTGCTGCGCGTGACTAAAACCACCGCCGAGGAGGTCAATCAGAAGCTTAAAATCTCCGAGGTAACCGAACGCAAGATTATGAAGGCGCGCGAGGAGTTCCGTGCGGTGGCAAAGCGGGGTTCCATACTATATTTTCTGATTGTCGAGATGAGCAATGTGAATGCCATGTATCAGAACTCTCTGAAGCAGTTCCTGGTCATATTCAACAACTCAATTACCAAATCAACCAAGTCGAGCGTCACCGAGGAGCGCATCAATATTATTCTACGCTATCTGACCTATGAGGTCTACAAGTTCACCAATCGCAGTCTCTACGAGCGCCACAAGCAGCTCTTCACCCTGATGCTGGCGATTAAGATTGATTACCATAATGGCAATATTAGCCATGAGGAGTTCTTGACTTTTATCAAGGGTGGCGCTTCGTTGGATTTGAATGCTGTGGCGCCCAAGCCATTCCGCTGGATTTTGGATATCACCTGGTTGAACTTGGTGGAGATTAGCAAGCTGGAAACCTTCTCCACGGTGCTGCAAATCATAGAGCTAAACGAGCGAGACTGGCGCAGCTGGTATGAGTGCGAGAAGCCGGAGAATGAGGAGATACCTTGTGGCTATAATGCTTTATTGGACAGCTTTCGCAAGCTGCTGCTCATACGTTCCTGGTGCCCGGATCGCACAATATCCCAGGCCAAGAAGTATATAGAAGGTATGTAATTGATTTCAGCATTTACTTCGACCACTTCTGATGTTCTACTTAACACAGAATCCTTGGGCCCCGAGTACAGCGAGATGCAAATCTTGGATCTGGAGGCTACCTGGGCTGAGTCGGAGCCACGCACACCTTTTGTCTGCCTACTGTCCATTGGCTCGGATCCGACCACACAAATTGGTGCACTGGCCAAGCAGAAGGGCATCAGTAAGTGCAGTTACAGTGCAGCTTAAGCCATTTCATATATACCATATATCTTCTTTCGGCAGCCCTTAAATGCGTTTCCATGGGTCAGGGTCAGGAGTATCATGCGCGCAAAATGATCATGGAGTCTATGGCCAATGGCGGCTGGGTGTTGCTTCAAAATGTGCATCTATCGTTGCCCTTCTGCTCGGAGGTCATCGATATGCTGGTCGAGACGGAGCATATTGATGATACCTTTCGCATGTGGGTTACCACCGAGCCACACTCGGAGTTTCCTATTGGCCTGCTCCAAATGGCACTCAAATTTACTAACGAGCCGCCGCAGGGCATACGCGCCAGTCTGAAGCGCAGCTACCAGGTGAGTCCTTTGCTACACTGTTCAAAATATTGGTTTAAAGCAACAGATGATTAATTTTAAAACCAATTTATAAATTTTCTTAATTCACACACCAAAATAGTTCTAGAGTTATACAAATATGGTTTTCTGTGTGTCCAATCTTATCTCCAGCTCTCACCTTTTTTGTCACTCCCCTTTTGCAGTCCTTTACGCAGGACTTTTTGGACTACACCTCCGCGACGCAATGGCCTTGCTTGCTGTATACAGTTGCCTTTTTGCACACCATCGTCCAGGAACGACGCAAATTCGGTCCGCTCGGCTGGAATATACCCTATGAATTCAATCAAGCGGACTTTGCCGCTAGCGTGCAGTTTATACAGAACCATCTGGATGAAATGGATCCCAAGAAGGGTGTCTCCTGGCAAACGCTTGTCTATATGATTGGCGAGGTGCAATACGGCGGCCGTGTGACAGATGACTTTGACAAGCGCCTGCTGACCACATTCACCTCGGTGTGGTTCTGCGAACAGCTGTTGTCCAATTCCTTTGAGTTCTACAAGGGCTACAAGGTGCCCAGCACAAAGAGTCTGCAGGGTTTCATCGATTACATCAATAGTCTGCCCGCCTACGACACGCCCGAAGTGTTTGGCTTGCATTCCAATGCTGACATCACGTACCAGATTAACTCGGCCAAAGGTGAGCCTGATTTCAATTTTTTTTTTTTTTTTGGCTTTTATTTGGCACTTTAGGGAATTGAAATTAACGCTCTATTTGTGTGGTCAGGTCAACGACATCGCCTGTCGAAGGTTTTCTGGGCTGAAGCTTAAAAAATTTGCTTTTCTTTCACTGTGTGTCCGTCTAAGAAGGTTTTCAATACTTCAACTTTTTGCAGTTGGATTTATTATTTTTGTTTAGTTGTTTCAATTAGCTAAGCACTTGTTTAATTGCCTTTGTAGCACCTTAAATGGATCTAAAAGTCCTTCAGATTCATTCAGATATTTTCCACTCTCGTTCTCCCCTAAAAATACATGTACAGATATCCAAGAATGTATCAAAAATTATTATATCTAACGGCAAGAGATAAAGGGTAGGAACAGTGTATTAGGTTGTAGTATTACAATACTGCACACAGGGTATCTTGCAGTCGACAATAGACAGCTTTCAGTTGTTTTCTATTTAACTATTTATATCTGATGGCCTATTAATTAGTCGTGCTACACTTCATTTCTGTGACGTCAGCGCATAGAAAACCAGACAATAAATTAGGAATGCACTCGATTTAATACACAATTTGCATTTGAGTGAGTGGGATGGGTGTGTGTGTGTGTGTGTTCGCGTGTGTGGTGTGTGCTGTGTTGTGTGAAGCCGATAAATAAATTCTATACATTTTAGTTGCGGAATTTGTGGCTTATTCCCAAAAGGTAAAACCAATCAGCGACCCACGCGAGCCAATTAACGCATTTGCATAAGTGACTTTCGGGCGACTCATTGTGTTTGTTTTCTGTTCAGAATGTGAAAAAGGGTATATTGGTTGGGTGCCATGTTTGCTGTGAACTTTAAACTTTAAATATATACTCGTATGTATACAGATTTCAGGTTTTGTTGGCCACGTCCACGTCCACGTCTACAGTTTGAGAGTCACCCACCCAATAATGTTGTTTTCTTCCATTAGGAACAGAGTACAGCCGACATTTGTTATTTTTGTTGTTGCAGGCATACTCGATACCATACTTAGTGTGCAGCCCAAGGAGGGTGGCGGCGGGGGTGGCGAGACCCGGGAAAGCATCGTCTATCAACTGGCCGAGGATATGCTGCGCAAGCTGCCGGCCCAGTACAATGAGTACGAGGTGCGTGAGAATCTGACACGCATGGGCATCCTGCTGCCCATGAACATCTTTCTCAGGTAAGCCAAGAACGGGGCAGCCAGTCCAGTTCAGTCCGGACCCGGTTTGATTAACCTATTTGTATACGTTTTTAGGCAGGAAATCGATCGCATGCAACGCGTCATCAAACGCGTCCACACATGCTTATGCGATCTGAAGCTGGCCATAGATGGGACCATTGTGATGAGTCCGGCGCTCAAGGAGTCACTGGATGCCATGTATGATGCCCGTATACCGGAGACCTGGATGAAGGTGCGTATGCGTGTGTGTGTATTAAATTAGAGCACATTTTACGCACTAGCATTTGCTTTAACTTTAAGTGTGGGCACATTTTATGGTCTCTCAGGTGCCGGCCAGCTGTATCCAGTTTATGCACAGTTCGTGGTGTCCCACAGAGAAACGTAGCCGAAAGTAATCTCAACGTGCGATTTGCTCAGCGTGGGCCATTGCCTGGCTCTTTTTTTTTTTTTATTGTCTCACGAGATTTTTATCGGCGCACAAACAAATTTGGACCTGAAACTGGGCACAGAGCTGTCCAAATAAAAGTATATATAACATATTATATGTATATATCTTATATACGATACTATACATAGCATATAAACAGCTCCTGCTGTCCCAGTGCCGGGACTGTTTAGGCGGTTGCCAAATTGTTGGCGCGTTTTCAATTGCCGCTTATAAAATTTTGATTGATTTTGCGCGGTGGGTCTTGGGCCTTTAATATTTATGCGTGTAAACGTTTAACGCCTCGGCGCACCTTCTTTAATTGACACGCGGTTTAAGAGGAGGGCAGACGATTGAGGGATATTTTTCCATATTTGGGGTTGTTTTTTTTTTTTTACTTGGGTTAGGTCAATAATTTACCAACTCAGTTGGGGGTTGGGATCAAAGCAAATAAATGTAGCAAATTACGTATGATAATAATGTGGGATAATTACCGACATTTTGGTGGTCGATTTAAGGATGAAACGATGTGTAAATTATTGGATAAATTGGATGAGTTTTAAAAGCAAATTATTAAATAAAATGGGTAATGGTACATTTTAGAGCTACTTTCAGAATATTGGTAAAGAGTTGGAAGAAAAAATCGTTAATAAAGCTTAAGTTAATTAATTTCTATAAATCTATTAATAGATAGATTAATTTTTAAAATAGATTTGGTGCCTTTCCAAAACAAATAAAGATAAAAAGCAAGCGTTGAGAGATTCAAAAATGGCAGATTGTGAAAATAGAGAGACGTAAATTCAGTTCTATTCCATTATGGAAGTAGTTAACATCCCAAAACAAAAAAAGAATAGACGCTAAAAATACGAGCAGTTGAAACAATAAAAGCGAATCGCAAATTTTGCATATATCTTTTTTACGGTATGCCTATAATTTCTTCGAGTGCATTCAATACGTAGATATTTATAATAGGTGCATCTTACAAATTCAAATGCGAACATGTTGAAGAGGACTGGACGTAAACCGCGTGGTTTCACCTCGTCGAAGCGCCTGGATTTCAACTCGGATAATTTGGAGATCACCTCACATATTCCGGTGGAAAGTCGTGTTTATGGATTCCTTAAGGCCAGAAAAGCGGGCACACCGTTTCCAAAGAAATCGAGTCCCTTTACCCCACAAATGCTGACGGACCGTCTGGAAAGTGCCTACTGGAGTCCAATTTCCTCGATAGCGTCTAAATCGTTTTCCAGTGACACTTCTTTCGAGGATCTACCACGAACCTCTTTGCACAGTCCGGAATTGACGTTTGAAATGAAACGAAAGCTGTTCGATGAGGGCGAATTCACCATAACGCGCGGCAAGAAAACTAGCGACATGTTTCATCCCACAATTGATTATTATCTTCCCAAGGATTCCTTGCGAGACTCTCAGCAGCATGCCTTGCAAGAGATGGATGAGTTCTGTCGTGCCATGAACATCAAGATAAGCAAGGGCTATGCAAATTAGATACAAATATGACACCTCCTACACTTTAGTACACAGATCGGTCATACACATATATATTTATTTATACACATATTCTGAGTCAATAAACAACTGGGAACTATTTTCCCTTGCATCGGAGATTTCTGGTAATTGTTGTCATGTCACTTGTACTTTTCAGATATCCTGGGAGTCTACAACGCTTGGCTTTTGGTATACTGAGCTGCTGGAGCGCAATGGACAATTTCGTAACTGGATATCCACGGATCGTCCAAAGGTAAGCCCCCATCTAATAGCCTTCCCCATTTCCCCTGTTCTTTACGCTTGACATTTACTTGGGATAAACTTTGCAAGCAGATTCGCTAATTGCTTAATTCTTTTTGTTGTCTTTTCATCTCTTTCTCTTTTCTAATGTTTGTGAAAATTCATCAACGAAAACGTTCAAAAAAGGTATTCTGGATGACGGGGTTCTTTAATCCGCAAGGTTTTCTGACCGCCATGCGACAAGTGAGTATACAAACATTTTAAATAATTTGCATTTGCTGTCATTTGCTATGACAACGTAATTTTAATGAGTACTTTAATAACAAAGCGACAAACGTGTTCGCACAAAAAAGTCAGACACAAGCCCTAAGAAGCTAAGCGGACTAAATAGTTATAGCTAAGCTGGATAGTAAGCTATTCCTAGTTGTTGGAACACTCCTGTCAATAATTACCGCATACGTGGCGTGTTTCTTGCTCGAGGGATATGATGAACATTCAACTTTAAAAACGTGTGTACGATGCATTTTAAAGCGCTGTACCTAAAGATACCCGATGAAGTGTATATTATAGTTATTATTGTTAGGTTATCCTTGATACAAACAAATTATAACAAATATTGAGTTACAGAACTTTTATTGATGTTTGTATATTGGTTGGCCCGATGTCAAGTTAATAATCAACAAAATATGTTAGTTGGATATCTGTAAATCCTTGTAGTTAATTATATTAGGTAAATAACGAAACTGTACATTCCTGTCACATTTAAAAGAAACTATGTTCCTCTAACCATTTATTGGTATTCAATATGCTTGAAGTTATTCACACATTTGTGCAATTATTTTTCCTCTTTTTTATTATTTGCCACAACTTGGGCGCTGGCTCGGGGCCATTGATGGTGCTTACTGAACTGCTGCTGCTTTGGCATTGCGTATACGTCGCGTGTGCCGCTGGAATTGTCAGGAGGTAACACGAGCGCACAAAGGCTGGGCACTCGACTCGGTTGTGCTGCAGAATCAAATAACGCGATACAACAAGGAGGACATTACCGAGTATCCCACAGAGGGTGTATACGTGCATGGACTATTTCTGGAAGGTAAGTATCAACACCTGCCTTTGCCACCGCGCGTTATCTTCTTCTCATTCAAATGCCAAGCCGGTGCGAATTGTTAGTTTCTTTTGCTACACTCACATTCAGGATCTCATTTGTATTTGTATATATTGCACCTAATGTATCCGCATTTGCCATATAGTATATATATATATTGCTTTACAATGTCATCTTCTTCCTTAGTCCTTGGTCTAGGTTCATGCCCTTTTGTTGACCCCACAAATTGGTGCCGGCTTGTTTGTGCGGCTTCTATCCTTCTTATTATTTTTTTTTTGCTCGAATAAATTCTGTGTGTGATAATACGAATGTTAAAGGCATAATTTGCGTTGCGTGCGTTCTGCTTATCCTGCAGATCTTTGTTGTGGTCAGCTGTTGATTAGCTGGCGGCGTGGGAGACCCAAAAGTTGTAGAATTTTCCAACGAACAGCTAACGAGCGCCTCTTTTCTGCATATTTGTCACATATTTTACATGTACATTGTTTTTTTTAGAATGGATATTTACGACTTTTTTGTCATCCTCGTACGAGTTTTTGCGGCTTGTTTTTAATTCTTTGCAAAATACCTTTTATGCTTTACAAGCGTGCTTGACGTGGTTCGATGTGACATGTTACTTTTATATTAAATTATTTAGTTAAATTTGCAAAAACCAAACAATTTAAGTGAGCTCCTTGGCTTAAGAGTATTCCTTGAAATATATTGTCAATCTCCCATTCTTTTCGAATACAAATAGAGAATGCAACTCTTGTAAATCAAAGCTTAATCAGCTTAAACAGAACTTAATACATATAATATCTTAAACATTTCCTCAACTTCCATAAGTAGTACAGGGTAGCTTCCGTCGGTCACAATCTAATAATAATAATGCATGCATTGTCAATGGATTTTCTCAGGTGTTTTGACAACTTATTCAAAACTTCCACGGCACACAAAGCTTTGTATTCCCAATGGATTTCACTATACAATAGCCAAAAAACTTGCATTGCATGCTGAATCGATAGATAAGTGCCAACTAGCAGTTCTCTAATGGCTACGTGACGTAATAAGCCAAATTTAAGTATATGGTGATAAAAGGGGAATGCATTTCCCGCTGAATTTGACAATATTGGCATTTGCAAAAATCGAACTGCAGTGCCAAATGCGTGTGCACAATTGGCGGCAAAATTAAATAACACATACGCAGCGTAGTACACATATATATATATATAGTCTATGGTACATAAGTTTTGCCTGTCTTACACGTGCCCCGCCAATGGGAACAATTAGAATGGGGGCTTCTCCTGGCTTTGCGCCCGTCCATTAAAACATGGCAATCTTGCTGCCAGGCTAATAAAGATTTGGGGCCGCAAAAAGGGAAAGCACATGCGTGGGCCCTAACACGTATTCCCCGAGCGTAGGCCAACTTTATGCTGGACAACATATTAACATGCCCACAATTAGGTATAAGCATAACTTGGCGTGGATTTAAACTTTGGCATTTTATTGTCTCTTATTGCAGGCGCCTCACTGGATCGACGCAGCGGCAAGCTGATTGAGTCCAAAATGAAGGTGCTGTATGAACAAATGCCGGTCATATATATATATGCCATTAACACAACCGCCGGCAAGGATCCCAAGCTATACGAGTGCCCAATTTATAGGAAGCCGCAGCGCACCGACCTCAAGTATGTGGGCTCCATTGATTTCGAGACCGATTTCAATCCCAAACACTGGACACTGCGCGGCGTTGCGTTGCTCTGTGACATCAAATGAATACTGAGAGTTACAAAGAAGAGAAAAAAAAAAAACACAACAAACAAGAAACAACCACACACAACAAAATACACACCACCATAGCACACCATCCACTTGTTGTCCCTGTCATTGTTTGTTCTGCTGTCGACTGTTTTGTACGTGCTTCGTACTCGTAATGGTACTGTGATAATTATCGTTTTTGGGAGTCCTATTCGTATTCTTTGGGCCCCTATGACAGCGACTCCGGGCACCGTTTGGTGTGTCTGTCGAGCGTCTCGTGTAAGCGACGTCAGAGATACTACAAGTTTATTAATTATGCCCTCGAGCTATTCAAGTGGCAACCCCAAGGGCACATCCATCGTACACCATAATTAGCTGTTGGCCCATGTCTAGAATTACGCTTAAGTGTTTTGGCCACAATCTACACTTCAAATACACTTGTCAACTGAAAATAAACGTTTCCCCTCTTATTATCTAGCATGCCTAAATTAATTTGTTATTATGGTTTCGGGGAAATTCGTTTTAAAATAAGTTCAACAAAGCTAATATAACAGCTGGCAAGAAAGAGACATCAAACAGCTTGTGTGCTTCAAGAACTTAAATAAAGGTTCTTTAGACTTTTCAGTTAATCAATAGATGCTTAAAGCCACAATAATATTACTTCTAGCACGCGGATGGAATAAATTACTAATTTTGTTAGATTTAAAATGTCGAACAAGTTAAAGCCTTAGAAGTTTCGATTTCCCAGGTCACTTTTTATTAATGCCCATATATTCCTTAGTCTATGTAAGTGTCTTGGTTTCGATCCCCTCGGTTAGTGGTTTATTTGTCGAAGGAACTACTAGTTGAGAGCTCATTAGCTATAATAATTATATAAAATAAAAAGCTAATAAAAAAAAAAAAAACTATACAATATTGTTTTGTCCTTGCATCGCAGCCATTAAAAATCAAGCGCTTTGGAATTGAATGCCGTTTCCATATTTTGTGTTTTTTATTCACTGGTTTCATTAAAATAAATACATACATATACATGCGTACATATACGATTATAATCCATGTAATATATAAACATTTATATATATAGTTTTGAATTTTGAATCATTTGATTTCGCGTTTACTTTCATTTATTCAGCTTTATATATGTATGAGAAAATCGTTTATTTACATATAGAAAATTATCTTTGTTTCCTTTTCGTTTTGCATAAAACTCATAAATTTACATAAGTGTGTGTGTGTGCGTATGGTAGTGTATTCGTGTGTCGACTCGATCCGTTTACAACACATAGCTTTAATATATTTGTTTATCATATATATGTAGATAGTTTAATTGAGTTTTAGTTTTCACATGCATAACTTTAGGTTAGGATTAAGTAGCTCATCTACATTAAAATCGTTAGTCGTATTTTTTATGATTTGCAACCATTTTTTGTGTCTTTAACATCTTTCTTAACCTTGTTACAACTTTCGTATGTTAGCTGAAAGAAGAAATGAATCAAAATAATGATATAATAGGCATGACTAGGTTAACAGTCACATTCAGATTTGACAGTAAGTTTTGACTGTGTGAGATCCTTTAGGTTTTTACTATTGTAAATATTCTTTAAAATTCAATCAGAACAATTTATTTTTAAATTTGAGCATCTGAACATTATAAATACTGCAGCTAAAATTCGTGTTTACTCTTTTGGAAATGCTGAAAGCATATTAAACTTAAAGAAAATACGCATTCCGCCAGCGGAGAATTTAAACTGCTGTCAAAGAAATCGAATTCAGCGACATTTTTTGCATAAAAAGCATAATTAAAATAAAAAATCGTAAATTTCATTATTGAATAAGTTAATTTTAAACTCAAAAGTTCAAGCATTTAATAATGCATGCATGCATATTGCACTTTATAATATTTATTTAAAAACTACACATGTTATTTATTTTTATCAATCAACATCATTTATGCTATTAAACAAATTCATATACATTTATATATATATATTTTTTTTTTTGGTATGCTTTTTATATATTTTTTTAATTTTTTTGCTAGTCAATAAATACAATTGTTGAGTAGAATTACGTTGTGTTAAGGGAACGTTCGTTTCATGTGGTTTTTATATATTTTGTCAAAGTGGAGCATCTGAGAAAGAGGTAGCATGAATCGTTACATAAACCATTTAGTCACAAATACCGAGACGAAATTCATATAGTGAGTGTGAGCTTTGAGTATATTAAGCAACAGGTCGCTTAAAGGGTGGGAGGGAGGAAGGATTTCTTTATCGGAGGGTTGCACACACAATATGCCTGCCTTATAGCCAGCCATTAGGAACCGTCAATTTAGCAACTACTAACATCTAGTTAAACTCTAAAACTGTTTGCTGTGTCTGTAACAGTGTCTGTCTGTGTGTGTGTTGTGTATCTGTATTTGTATCTGTATCTGTATCTGTATCTGTATCTGTATCTGTATCTGCGTCTGCATCTGCATTTGTATCTGTATCTTTAGCTGCTGTCACTTAATTAGCATAGTGTGGATTTTTGTGCATGCGATAGATAAGACGCCAGGGCAGCCGTCCGTTTGCATTTGTTGCTTCTAGGGGTCTGTCCATGTCATCCATCGGCTGCTCGTTGGCCCAGTTCAAGTTAAGCTCATCCAACATTTCGTCCTGGTCCTCGCCATTATCCTCTTGCTCCTCCTCCATGCCAGCCAGAAGGCTTGTTGCGCTTTTGCGATTGCCGTTTAAATGATTTGTTTCGTTTGCAATTTCATTTCCGTTTGGCTGCTGATGTTTGGCCACGCCCTGGCCGAGGGCGCCGGCGGTTAGGGATTTGTTGGCATCGTCGAGCAGCTGCTGCTGTTTTGCCGGTGGCTGTAGAAAATCAAAAAACCGTGAGGCAGCTATCGCCGAGGAGGAGACTGGAGAGGCTGCTGCGTTGCCAGCGACAGAGCCGGAGTCGGACTGCGGCCAGCCGTAGCTCCAGAGTTGACTGGGGAAATGCTGCTGCTGCAGCTGCTCGCGACGCAGCAGCTCACGCTGTCGCTCCAATTGCTGCTGCTGCTGTTGCTGCTGCTGGTAGCGGCTGTTGCCCCAAGTCGTCGGCTCCAGGAACACACGTTTACCCACGTTCTTCAGTATGGCCCGATTCAATTCAACCTGTGCGCAGGGTGTGAAAAATAAAGAGAAAAAACGTTTGACATTAAAGGAAATGAGTAGAGGGAATGTTGCGAGTAATGCGCAATGTGTGCCACGCCACAGCTCCTTGAGGATTCGCTCACAGGCACATGAATAGCATAAATATTTAATTTATCACACTGTCAATTAGATTTATGCTCTAATTTAACAATTTTAATTGCATTTAAAACTTACAGTTTACTCAGAACTCATTTTGTTTATTTCCTGTCTAAATTAATTTTCGCAAAACTGAATATATTTTAGTGCTATGTTTGCCGTATGTTTAGCAGAAACTTTTGGTGAAATTTAATGCATCTTCATCTGAATTGTTTGCAAAAACTGTTTACTTGAATACTCCAAAAAGTACGTTACGAATTGTGCTCAATGGATTCACCTGAAAAGTATGCTACAATACTTGAATCGGGTAACAACAATAAAACAACACTCTGTGTTTGCTTCACCAGATATCTGTCGAGTATATGCCGAATTGGATCTATAAATATAATGAAATAATCAGGGTTACACTAGCTTATCTTTCGTTATTATTAAGATTCTTCTGCTCTTAACCAAGGACTATAAAATTTATAAGGCATAAAGATGATATTCATATACATATGTATATATACCAAAAATCAAGGTAATACCTCAAAATCTTATTTTATTTATCGTTTTTGGGAAATTGGAAATAATTACCGAAAAAGCGAAAACAAACATAATCAATTAAGTAACACAAGCTCTTTCAATCAACGAGATACTCGAAATGGGACCACAAACCGATATTTATCGGTTCGAATTTTAAATCGAATTTTAATTATTCGCAACACATGTATATTGTTTTCTTCAATCATTATATTGAGTACGAATGTATTATAGGAAATCACGGCCTATAATTGTAAAAACTAATTGCATTTATACAATAGCTGTAGTATCAACGTTCTTATCAGCAAACAATTTGCAGTTAGTAATCGGAATACCCCAGAGGATAGTTTTCAAGTGCGACGTACACAGAAGTGATACACTTGAGGAACTGCAGTTCATGTTGTTATGTTATGACGACTTAAATTGCTGCTAGATAAAAGAAAAACAATTTAGTCACTTTTTGGGATATTCCCTGGAATGTCTGGGTGCGATAAGATTAAACCAACATGTATCGCATGCCTGGGAATTCTGTATTCCCACATGAGCGCAGTCTTATAAAAGCCATCAGGAAAGCCAAATACTCAAACAGTAACAACCAACAATCCAACAATGAAAGCTATAGCAATTACAGTGCTGGCCGTTAGCCTTTTGGTGGTGCTGGTAGCAGCCCAGCCACAAAGGTTTGGCCACGACGGAGCAGTTGAACAGCAGAGGCCACCACAGGAAGGCGGCGAGGACCAGCGGCCAGTGGGCCCCCCAAGCAGTGATGAGGATTCGAATGGTGAGTCCTTTGAGTTCGTTCTTAACTGATCTATTTTAAATTCAGGCATTCTTTTAGAACGTCCAGACAAGCGACCAGGCCATGGTCAGCGTCCTCCTCAGGACCAGGATCGCCGTCCACCTCAGGGACAACGTCCTCCTCACGACCACGAGCAGCGTCCACCACACGGACATCGTCCACCACATGGACATCGTCCCACACCACCGCCGCAGGAGGATAGCACCACACTTGAACCTGAAGATTCCACCACAGCTGAGCCAGAGGACTCCACGACCTTGGCGCCTGAGGAAAATACTACACTATAGAATACTAAATACTCTCCAATATATGAAAATATTTCTTCTTGAATACTTTATTAAATGAATCACAATTTGTTATTCAAGCACACGAGTATTCCGGCTTTTCTTCACCCGAAACTCAATTATTCGAGTGCACTGAAGAGTTTTCCGTTCACGGAGCTCGCATTCATGCAGCACTTTATCGTATCCCTTTGACAAATCAATATACATATGATTCGACATGTGTAAATGGAGCGCACAATTTGGAGGATTTCGCACCGCACAGCCACTCCTCGGTCGGGATCTTTGTTTGAGAGGCACCCAAGGGCCAAATCGTTTGAATTCCTGCCATTAAATCGTTTGATTTTCTTGCCACATTTTACCTAAAGCCGTGGGGTGCATCAACATTTTGGTAACCAAATAAATTTCGCTTTGTTGCCAGGGTGAAATATTTATATTACGCATACGACGCGTTGGTTTACCCACGCAAACAGGATGCCACTAAGCCTTTACTTGTTGGCTGCCAACAGCCTTAAGCTTATTTTGTACCCTGTACATGGAAAATAGTTGGTATGTTGTGTTATAAGGCTTCAAAGAAGTGTTCTTAAGTTCTAAGCCAAGGTTTCTTGTCGATATCCAAGAAGCATATTTCTTATAGATTCGGATAAAGAAATGTTTGCAGCTTTATGTATTGCATTAATATAAATATTTAAGTGACAGTTTAATAGTTCAGTCTTCAGGCCACATTTGCGGAGGTCAGAGGGCATCTCCAAGTCATTCACACCCATTCACACTTGCCTGCTTATATCAGCTTTCCTTTTGATATCTACCTATGTGTTATTTACATGGCTAGCATGCGGGCTTTTCAATGCCCAGCGATAAGATGCGCCTTTGGGCGAGTGTCTGACAAATGGGCCACAACGTAACGAGAGACGGGCAACAGGAAAATGGGAAATGGAAAGCGTGAGGCGACCTTGCCACTGGCTAGGCATTTGACGCTTATTTGCAAATACATAAATTTATTGTTCTTTTAGCTGCTCGCTAAATGAAAAAAGTTTACGCAAACGATGCGCATGACCTTTAAGGTTTCTTTCCAACTATTTTCTTTTTGCCATTTGCAGCTCTAATTTTGATTAGCTGCAACAATTTTCCATTTACGTCAAATCGCACTTTCAACTCGCAACTGCCAGAGAGTATAAAATAAAATTGTGCTTTGCGTTGGTTTTTCTTTTGTTTATCTTGCAGGTTGAATGGAACAAAACTGAAAAGTTTTCCTTGTGCTCATTTGCACTTATTAAAAATACCAAAGTGGACAATGGTGGCCAACTCAGGCCACACTCTTCACTCCTCACCTGCCGTGTGTTCTCCTTCATCTGCCTGCGCGCTATTTCCAGGAGCAGCCGCTGGCGCAGCACATCCAACGGATTGACAATGGACAGCGACGGTTTATTTCGCTTCACCAGCGAGTACTCAGCCTGAAAGAACAGAGAGAGAGGGGGAGAGATCCATTTATATGCATTCATTTTTAACTTCTGATTGCACCGCATAAGAAGTTCTTAATACAAAAAGTTTTCAAGTTAGCAAATGTTTGACTTGGTTAAACAGTTGTCTGGGAGAAATATAAGCATGAATGGCTAATTTATAGAAACTATAAAAAAAGTCCATGAACATAATAATACATATAATGAGAAGGAGAAAGAGGCTAAGAGAGAGAAAAATATCGTAATATTCTAGTTCTAATCTGTTTTGGTTTTTGTAATAAAAGAAGATATTTCCTAAGAAATAATACCTATTCATAAATTGACAATCATATAGACTATAAAAATGATAAGGAGAAAGTGAAACTCGGAACACATTCAAAAATATTCAGATATCTTATCATGTGCCTACATTCAAATTATTGAATGTCACTTTAGTAAATGAGTTTTAAATGATCAGATGATTAATCATTTTGCGTGATGGGTAAGCCCCTCACACTGATAAGCGCTTCCGTGGAACTACTTCACATTTTTCTTATTTTATTATTTGCCTAATTAAAAAAACATAATGGGATATGTTCTCGCTGCTGTTTGCAGGCACATAAATAAATATTTACAATAATTTGCAAACTCGAGCAGCTTTTAGATAACAAATAGTGTAAACAATTCAATGCAGATAACAATGAAAAATTCTAGATGATTTGTGAGTGACTAATGAGAGAAAACATGTTAACGAATCATGATCAGGGCCAGGCATAAATGTTGTGCGTGGGAAATTCTTTTATCATAGGAAAATATATAAATTACAATTTTAAGATATGGATAAGATATAGTGAGGCACTTAATAGTTACCAAAGTAATTTGTATCGAAAGTTAGATAAAAGCTTAAATGTGGCTTAAGTGGTATTAAAATGGACGACAATAAGGTTTATTTAGAATTGTCTTTATTTGAGTGTTATCTGTAGTTCGAAGAAGGTTCTTTAAAGCTGTCGTAGAAAACTAAAGGTACGTTCTTTCAATTCAATCTGATAAGCCTTGAAAAATGTTACCGCCCCCAGCTATCAAGTCAAGCGAATTTTAACGCATTCCGATTGGTATTTCATTATCGATTACTCAGCCCGTCCATAGACCCCGCCAATTGAGTTGCGATAAAAACAAATTGAATATGGAAAATAACCGAAGGTTCGACAACTGCCAAACAGAGTAGGATCTAATACCTTAACCTTGTTTACTTTACAATGGAAAATAACTTGTGGTTAAATAAAACCTTAACCTGGCCAACTCAAGTCACCAAGGCCTTAACCAGCTCATCCTCGAAAGATTAACTTAATCTATCTTTCGAATAAAATAAAAAAACACAAAATTGAAAACAAAATCCCCAAACAAATCAGAAGAACACGTATTGCTACACGCAGACCTGTCGGTGGTTAGTACGCAATGAAATTTACTTTATTTTCTTTTTTTGCCGCTTTGCTTATCAGACACTATAATTGAGATTGCGATTAGATAATATTTTGTAGTGAATGGACAGAATGTCTGAGAGCCATGGTAACTGCGCTGACAATGACCACCTGCTTTCCTCATATAAAAGCCCGTTCTATACTCAGTGCCAATTAGTATACATCGAACAATAGCAAAATGAAGGTTCTAACAATTGCGGTATTCGCGGTTCTCTGCGCCGTGGTCGCTGCCAGGCCCAATGGTTTTGGTTGGGGACGCTACCAGGGAGGCTGGGCAGGAAATGTTCAGCGTGGCGGCTGGAATGGCAACGATGATCAATGGCATGGTAACTCCGGTAGGTGGGGCAACAATTTGGATCATGGACGCTGGAATCGTAATGGGGACAGATGGCATGGCAACTTTGCCGGATGGCATAGCGATGTGAATGGTTGGCACAGAGACGAGCGCTGGGAACACCATAACAAGCATGAAATACGCACTGAACAGCCACCAGCACCGCCAAGCACTCCAGAGCCTCCAGTGGAATCGGAGTCTACTCAGGCTCCAGTAAAATCAACGCCTGAGGAACCTCAAACGCAATCCACCCAGGCCGCAGAAGAGTCCACCCCAGAAATTCCAGAGAAATCTACCCAAGCACCAGAAGAATCTACGCCTGATGTACCTGAGGGGACTACCCCGGCGCCAGAAGAGCCCGTAGAAACCACTAAAACCCCGGAGGAACCAGAGGATTCAACAACCGAAGGTTCGGGTGACCCGCAAGATACCACTCAAGCACCCGAAGACCCAACCGAGACTACCCAGGCATCAGAAGAACCAGAGGATTCAACAACCGAAGGTTCGGGTGACCCTGTCGAAACCACTCAGGCACCAGAAGACCCAACTGAGACAACCCAGACATCTGAAGAGCCTGAGAAGTCAACTAAGGTACCCGAAGAACCGACAGAAACTACCCAGACACCCGAAGAGTCTACACCGGCACCAGAAGAGCCTGAAGTGTCTACTAAGGGAACAGAGGAGCCTGAGGACTCTACTAAGGCACCCGAAGAACCGACAGAAACTACCCAGGCACCCGAAGAGTCTACGCCGGCACCGGAAGAGCCTGAAGTGTCTACCAAGGGAACAGAGGAGCCTGAGGACTCTACTAAGGCACCCGAAGAACCGACAGAAACTACCCAGACACCCGAAGAGTCTACACCGGCACCAGAAGAGCCTGAAGTGTCTACCAAGGGAACAGAGGAGCCTGAGGAGTCAACCAAGGCATCCGAAGAGCCAGCCGAGACTACCAAGGCACCCGAAGCATCAACGACCGAAGGTTCCGGAGAATCCGCTGAGTCAACGACCGAGTCAGTGGAGGGCAGTGGATCGGCAAGTGCATAAGTACTCCCTAAGAAGCAGAAGTAGGAATCTAATTATAAGTTCGATGTAACGTGAGGTTATCACAAAAAAGGCAATTGAAAACCAAGTGCACTGATGGTTTTTTTTTATAGTTAGGAACGAAATGATATGTTATTATAAGTAGTTGGTTTTATTCTAATTATACGATTGATAAATCACATACTCCACATTTTATTTTTGACTACTTTTTGAGAAGGCACTTGAAAAGATTAAAGCATGGAATTTGTCCAGACTTTCAATTCGTTATGTCAACATGACATTATCATAATGTCTCGAACACTTAAGATAAGTCACCAAGTAGCTTTCATAAATTAGTTAATGTTTCTAGTTGCTATTTCACATTTTTAATCGTTGAACAATTGTCAGTTCCTATAGATCGCACAATGTTTCCAACGTAGCCCTTATCTCAGCACATAAAACAATAAACCAAGTCTATTAGTCATGCCATTCGATCGATTTATATTCGCACTATGGCAATGGAAAGCTTTCTACGTAAGCATTTCGATTGCATCAGTTGCGAGAATTATTTGCCCAATGGCAATAGATTTGCATAACCAACTGTCTTATTCTATTGACCCGGGGCAACTGTTCAAATAAGCGACAACTGGAGTTGGGCCTATAAAAGAGCGTTTGTCGGAGCCAATTCAATTAAAAGTTCATCATGTGAGCTATTACATTAGCCATCTTTGCCGTCTTGTTGGTCGCCGTTTTGGCGCAGCGTGGTCCCGGCGGCCAGGGGCCACCGGGTCGTCCAGGTGGACCACCTGCTCAGGGACCACCGCGTGGCCCGCCCGGACAGGGGCCACCACGTGGCCCACCCGGACATGGGCCATCGCGCGGACCTCAACAGGATGATGATAATGACGATGATAATGATGATGACAATGATGATGATAACGATGACAATAACGATGATGATAACGATGATGATAATGACGACGATGCTGATGATGATGCAGATGAAAACGATGATAATGATGATGATGATGATCAGGATGAAGATGCTGACGATGACGCCGATCAGAATGCTTAGAAATTCGATGTACCAAAGTGCGGCTCTCAATTGTCCCTCTTTGAAAATGTCATTCAGTAAAGAACATTTATTTTCTGACTTCAAATTCGAACTATTTTCAATTGATCTTAGGACATATAAACAGTTCGGTGTCTTAGTTCATTAAGAACATTGGATTAAATATCGAATACAGTTGAATCCTATTCCATGCTTGATATTTGCTATCTCAAGCAGCTGCAATAGTTAATGGAAGTGCAAAGTACAGAGTAACAGCTATTCATCAGCATCTTTTTTGCATAGTTTCAGCCCAAATTGTTATAAATTGTTTTAACAAACTTGCCGCATAAGTTTCAATTTGGCTAAAATGTTTACGCTGGAAAACTTTTGGCTCGGCCTTAAATAGTTTTCATTGTTTTAAATGCTCGACCGGATAAAATATATTCACAATGCAGCCAAATGGCTGATAAAATATGAGGGCCCCATTGGAAAGTGAATGCATGAATATGAAGACCACATTCGCAGGTGTTGCAGGGCGTGTTTGAGTGGCCCAGAAGTTGGTCCTTTGAAATGTTCGTCAGCTAAGCTGTCGGTTTGACAAGTGTTGGGCGCATACCTCCAGGTATTCAGCTCTATTGTTCCCAGTGGAACGCACACGTTGGCCAAATTAAACAGCATGAAAACTTGAACTTTTCTTGTCAACTTTGTTTGGCGATTTATTCGCGCTGTAAAACAACAAAGCTACAAGTTTTATTTATCTTCTTGTCAAATGTAATAAACAAGGTAATAATATGTTTTGTTTACTTCTTGTTTACAAGTTTTTTTCCGTCTGTCTAATGAAGCATACATAAATCGTTATTAAAAATTTTCCATTGAGCAAATACAACAACGAACAAAAAATAAATATGAAATCCATTTTTATACATTGACTAATTTGTTTGTTTTACAGGCTTTTCAATCTTCATGTTTGGTCAGTGGTCACGCTTCACGGTCTGTCGATAAGATAAGTTGGGAGTATTTGGAAAAAATGCGTCTCACTTGCCAATAACATTGAGAGTACTTCCATTATTTCGAATTTATTGCGTCTCTGGCAGAAATCTAGAGTTACTTCATCGGAAATCCTACTTCAATAATTGTTATCTGATAAGAAAACTTACCAGGAACCGCTGATGCATTCTGTGAGAGCTCGGTAAACAAAATTCCGATAAGATACTTAATTAACTGGGGCTACTGTAAACTAAGTGCCTTATATAGGAGATATATTTACCAATTAGATAAAGATTTATAATATATTGTGTTTGGCCTTAGCAGTAAGAACAAGGTTTGAAGCCTTGGACTTAAAAGGTTGTAAAGCGCATAATTAAATGCCTTGCAAAATTGTTTAACAAATAGTTAGTCCTTGATTTTGATTCTTTGTTTAGCCAATAATATTTCTGATTTAAATATTGTTTGTATTTTTATCGAGTCAGTTTTTGAAAATAGTTTATAAAATAAAACTCATCCGCTTATGGTCTAGAAGAGCCCACGTATAAAATTTGGCTAACCTATCTGTTATAGTCTACGAGTCTTTAAGATTCCTAAATATTTGAGAAGTGGGCCAAAGAATGGCAGCTTTGCTCTACTGTTATTCAAAATTCCGAAAACTTAATCACAAAATGTAATAACTCTATTGCTACGACTTTACTATATACAGGGTATATTATGTGTAAGGTTAAATACGTTGTATTTTATGTTAAATGAAAGTAAAAAAAAGGATTGGTTTTTCGGTTTTTCCAGTAAACTTTTGTAAATGAAATGCATACAGATAAATGCTCTGATGGCAACATCAAAGCATTCATCAATTTTTTTTCGCCTTTAAAAAGTCCAATGAAATATGAGACCGAAAACCAAAAAACCTGTCACAAAAGTGAGCGACAACTGGTGAAAGCCACAAAAGGCAGGTGTACGAGAATGAAAAGTTGTTGGGGCACGACTTACTCACCTGTACGGCCTGTGCATCCAGATAGTCCAGCGGATATCCGTTGGCATAGCCCGCGCCGCCAGCTGCAGCTGCTGCTGGTGTTGAGCCACCGCCTGCACCACCAGCACCACCCCCACCCGCTGCTGTTGTCGCCGCACCCCGCTGTGCGGTACAAACGAGCCTCGTGGCGCTGAGTAAAGTCAATAGCACCGGGCAAAACCACGCTGTGGCTTTCATCATTCTGTAATTGAACAAAAAAAAATGTAAATAAATAAATAAAAACAATAATATTTGCATGCAAAATCAACGGATGCATGAAACGGGCGATTAATAGCATGCCGAGCCACAAATTGCATAAAATTACATGAAAATCGAATTTCTTCGTTTTGTTTGAATAATTGCAAACTGAACCGACCCTGACCCATCAACTGGCAGCATCATTTTTTATGTTGTGCAAATATCTAGCATCAAAATGCATATCTCTGTAATCTATAAAATATGCATTACCTGAAAATACCTGAAATGTAATAGAATTTTTTATCAAAAAGGTTTTGAAGAGTAAGCTAATCAATTAGATTGCATATTCGATAGAAACTATTTCGAAAAAAGCATAAATTAAATTTAAGAAAAAAAATTGTTTACATTTGTCAAATGAGAATTCCTGCATTTCAATTTTTTCTGCCCATGCTCCGAATTTGATTTTTTTTTATTTTAAGATTGGTTGATTAAATAAACTTGACTTAAACGACCTAACAGGTAATAAATGCTACGATATGTTTAGCAATATGCTCGCTTAGCTGTTTTCCTTGCGAGACTCCTTATAATTTACAACCAGCTTGTAAACTTCTTACTACTTACTACTAAACAGACATATGTAAATCTGAAATCTGTCGAAGAGGCAAATTGCTTATCTATTTCGTTTTTTAATTACTTTAAGCAGCGGCCAGATATTTATACTGAAAGAAGTGCTTAAGACTTGTAACATTTCGATTTACAAGTTCTGACACCTACACATGTTGAGCTCTTTATAACATTTATTATTTCGCACGAAATAACGCACAACAACAGTTTAGAGCATAATTCAAGGGCAATCTATCAACATCAGGGAATATTTATTGTTAGAATATACATATAGAAAATATATAAGCACGCAACGTATCTGGACTTTGACATTGATATTGCACGTTGCAAGCGTGTCGTGAATATGTGAGAAACGCTGCGTGGAAATACGCAACCTTTTGACATCGTGAAGTGTACTTATAATTTATGGCTCATGCACATGCATGACCTCTTCTAACCCCACATTCAACTGAACTGAACACTTCAGCTGGATGGACTCGCCAAATGACTTTGCCCAGCGACAGCGAAACATAAACGTAATGTGTGGAAATAACATAAACAGATGGAAGGATCTGACGAGCTGCGGTTGGGTTGCGCTTGGGTTGAGATGAAGATGGACACGTGGTGCTCTGGAGCTGGGAAGTGTATAGAAACTGACAGAATGAGGCATCATACGGATGCAGCTAACCAAAGGGATTCCATTTGTGGCCACAGGACAATTTGTGCGCCAGCTCGATTATGCAAACAAGAATGAACAATTGGCTTTCGGCTGCCATAGACGAAATGCCCTTCCGCACTTGTAGACAATGTGCGTTTAGTTTGAATATTTAAAAGAGTTTTTCTTGAACAAAATCTAATTCCAATCGATTCTTTATAAGAGAGTTTCAATTTATGACATTACGATATTAATAAGATTTTCTTTGTTTTTTGCCTTATAAGTGGAAGACAAGTTAACAAAAAGACAAACTGACTGAAAAGTTGGCCAAATCAATTCGACTTGTTGTTGTTGCCAGCTCTTATGTGTTACACACTGCCACGGTCAGAGTATAAAGTGCCGAATTGTATACAAAAGCTCAAAAGTCCAATGACTTGAAATTGGCTTACAATTTCCGCTTGAACTTAGAGCAGGAAAGAGCATACTTTCCTAAAGACTTTCGATATCTATAAATAGATGCAAAAACCGTGTAAATACAGTTTTGCAAGCGCTGTAGCTGTGCCGAGTGCCTATTTTTGCAGTCCCTCAAATGGGTTGGGCGCGTGGAAATTGATTTTGCCTTCACTTGGTGCCCACTGTAACTTCCTCTCATTTATTCATCGTCACATCCTTTGACTATTTTGATTAGCTTTCAGTGTTTATGAGGGCTCCCATTGACGCACAAAAATATATATTTTCCTGTGACCCGCATACACATGTTTGTTAATGCGCTTTGTTATGGCCAGCAAAAAGCTTTAATATTGTACAAACTGCACTCACTTTCTATACATATAAACATATCTCGAGTTTAAGGTCCAACTGTTAATTGAAATTCGGCCAAATGTCAGTCTCAAGTTATCGTACGTCATCTGTCTGTTAGCTGCTCTTTGAATTGTCATCAGATCGAGATAGGTTCTTCTTTTTTCTTTTCAATTATAACATGAGATTGCAGCGTGTACTTCGTGACGTATACGCAACGCGCTTTGTGTTTAGTTTCTGTTGCATACTTTTGTGCGCACACAGAAACCTTTTATTATTATCAATTTAGTCAGATCTCTTGGCCTTTACTGTGTTCGGAAAGCAACTGGCTTGCGGTTTATATTATAATTTTTCGTACATAAATTATATATAGTTAAAAGATTATTGTTATAAGAGCTATGACATTTTTTAATAGACACTAGGAAGTTATTTAGTGAAATGAAATACTCAGATACTTTGATAATTTGAAATTATTGTAAAAAGCGAAATTGACGTGCATAGCATATAATTTCTCACATCTTTTTGCACCCATTAAATAGATAGTTATCGAAAGGCACGGCAGCATTTATTCCATTTATATCTCTTTCCTCTAACTTATTTCTTTTACCTTTGCTGGTGCCCCTGCCCGTCAAGCACTGAGCTTCAGTAAAGCTGAGCTGTCAGCGTAAGACTTTGGCGCAAATCTCTGGATGTTTAACTATTTGGGAAGCTTACGACACGCCCACGAGACATATGTAAGTAACTGTAATAAGTGGCAGCAATGACATTTGGGATTCGGGCAACTGTCATATTTGGGGCCTTTTCATGTGCCAGGATTTGCGAAAGTTAGGGAATATTCGAATACTGAAATGTTGACAGCAGCTGCATGAGAGCAAAACTCATAGATGTGTCAATTCTGTGCGCCAATACTGCTTCCCCTCTCGGTGCCTCCTGCGCTCTATTGGAGCCAAAAATGTTGGAAAAATACCATTCGGCGGCAGCCTAAAATGAAATTACATTGTTTAAATGCCAGCATATGAAAATGGCTGCATTTGAAGTTCAGCAAATAAATATATTTTGTTTGAGCGTTAAACAATGCTTGGCATGATATGGCCTAATAAAAAAAACTGCCCTGCCCCACTGTGTGCCCCACCTGCTCGCCTAAATAAAGGGACTGCCCCACTGAGAAATCGTGATTGCCTGCAGCGATTGTGCCTATGAATTCGCTCGCTTTTATCTGTGCAGTAAAAGCAACAAAAAAGTATATGTAAAAATATAAAATAATATATATAAAATATAAGAAAATAAGACAGCAAAAGTCTCGTTGTCTATTTGCATTTCACATGTATGCAAATACTTAGCTGCGAAGTTGGGCAAAAGTTTTGGTCGATAAAAAGATTTTTACGAGCGAACAATTTGATTTGCCCGCTGATCCATGGTAAATAAACGAGTGCGTGAATAAATGAGCGAATGAATGTTTTCACTGCTGCTCAATGTTGTGATTCAATTGCAATGCTGTGATTTAAACGCCTGTCAGCCCAGCCTAGCGGGTATGCTGGACTAGTCAAATATCCATTGGCAGGCAGAAGATTCATTTCACACTATTTCCAATCCAATTTAATGAGTGTCAATGTTGTGTTTCAAGTGCAATTCTGGCATGCAGCTATGTTAGACTAGTAAAATACCCATTGATATTTCGTTACGGGTACTTGCGACTATTTAGATACCCATTAGCTGAAAGGTAAACAACAGAAATATTAAAGTATTAATAAATAAATGTTTTTTTAACTCTCTAGCACATCACATATTTAACCTGCAGTCGCCTCACCAGAAAGTTTAACGGATATAAAATATAATTTAAATATCCTTTAACAACAACAAATAATTCACTAAACTGAAGGTATATGTATACATATATCGTAATCGATTTTGTGCACTTTTCAAAAAGTTGACGAGGCATAATAGACTATTCACATACATGACAAAGCAAAAAAATGTTTTTGTAATTATTATCAAATATTACCCTCTCCAAAATATGCCATATTCGTACCCACAATATAAGCCTTACACTTAAAATGCACAGCAGCGAAGATTTGAAAATGAAATCAAAATCGAATTGGAAATGTTGCCGCAAGTCTTTCAATTACGATCTGAAACAATCTTTTATGAGCGCCAACAAACGTGACCTATCGTCGTGTTCTTCTTGATGGAAGTAGCAGGCCGTCCTGCTTCGTTTTCGTAGCCAATCAAAAGTGGAAAATTCTCTTCGAATCTTGTTTGCAATCTATTAAATTACAGGCCCAGGACACACGACGACAGGACGAGCACAAGAAGCCGCCGCAGAAGTTGCCGAACAATGTGAAAATTACATAAAGGGAAAAACTAATTAGCTGGCTAGTGTCTTCCATTGAGAATCTGTCAACTAAACAAACCATTAATTCCCGCCTTTTATATGAAATTAAAATTAAAGGCCATATTTTGCCTGTGAAGTTTAATTCCACTTCTGGTGTTTGGCATTTTATAAGTCGCCTTTGCTTGAATGAGCTGCGATTCTATACATTTTCTACCACCAGCAAATTAATCGCCAACAAATAATGAAATTGGCCAATGTTCCTTTACGAATGGACATCTATAAATTAGGCCTCAGACATAATTAATTGCAAGTCATTTCATTTAACTGATGCTTTCTTTCGGGTTAAGCTTTGTGCCTCAAACAAATGTAAATTGGCATTTCATTTAATGGGTACAAAATTCACACAGAAGCTCAAAATGTTTAATATTTGTTTCAAACATAACGTCTGATTAATTATTAAATGTAACTTTAAAAAAAAAAAAAAAGATGATGATTAAACGTTTTCAATTCCTAATAGATTTATTTGATATACTCACAATATTTAATACTTTAAGTAAAAGTGTTCGAATTCTCATCATGTTTTAAGAATAATTTATATTTTGCTTGATTTAAAGTAAGTTTGTCATAAAAAAGTTATATCATTTTTTTGGTGCTTTCTTTGAGAAAGCAGAGAGTAATTATAAAAAATCATGTTCTACTTAACCGAAAAAAAATCTTTTTAGCAAAAGTTGAATTTAAAAGTTTTTCTTAAATCTTCTTGCGGTCCCTTGCAAGAGTTCTTATATCAAACCATTTTGTTTGAAAAGTTCTCAACTGTGGCTTTTCACCGAAACATTACAAGAAGAATTTTTAATTAATTTTTAATAAAAAAAAAAACTTTTAACTTTTATTTAATCTTTTTCACTTTTTCAACATATTTTACTTTTTTTTTTTTTAAGATTTTCCCTGTTTTTAATACAATTTCAAATTGATTTCCAAATAAAAATAGATTCGAACACTGATTTATTCTCTTCCACAATTAAGGCAATAATTGTAACTTAATTATCGACAATCTTTTCAGAATATGCAATTCGTTTTACCCACCAGTTATATCGTTGATATGGACTAATCCACCAAAATGCAAATCGTCCGCTTGATAACGCGTTAAATGACACCAAAATGCGAATAAGTTTCGTTTCTTTTATTTTTTCTGCCTGTTTGGTAGCAATTTTCTCACATAAAGACGTAAGCACCTTATCAATTTGGTAATTGGCCGGGAAAATATTTCTTTTGATCTTAACACTGGGTAAATATTTCTGGTTTTCAAGATTTGCGACTTGGCGGCCTATTAAATTGGCTCACAAATTTTATTTTATGTGCTCACGCGCGACGGCACTTAAACCAAATGAGGCAAGAGAAATTTCGAAATTTGAATATTTTGAGTATTTGTTGTTCGCACAAAAATTATATCGAAATTCAAGTTTTAATTGGGGTCTATAAAGTAGGTCTTAAGGACCTGGTGTTGTTCTGACGGAGCTGGGCTTTTTCCAATTTTTTTTTTGGGCTGTGTCCGAGAACGCAACAGGCTGACGACGAGCGAAGAACTCAGAGCTCGAAGCGTAGGACGCTTGTTTTTATAATGCAAGGCAAGGACGCTGAGCGCTGCACGAAGTGCCACAGCACGAAGCCGAGCAGCGACGACGACAGGACGAGCACCAGGACGAGGACGAGGACGAAGCCTCAACATTTCGCCACGCGTCTAGTTATGAATGAAACCATGCGGCACGCACTTTCGTGGGTGGCTTCACATGTTGCCCCAAAACAAAAACTCTGGACAATAACAGTTACAGGTACAAACTTTCAAACGTTCTAATGTTGCCACAGGAGCTAACGGCAACTGTTGCCAACTGCATGTTGCCAACAACATGTTGCCGCAACATTTGGCCACAGATTTTTGTTTCTTTTTCCGCGTCCACTTTGTCTTTTAATTATCGAACTCAATTAATATTTAATGAGTTTTTATTTGCACGTCAATTGTTTGTTTTCGTTTTTAAGCCATGTCAAAGGCTTCGACATGGAGCCAACCTTATGGCCATGTGGCTAACAGCTTTTGGCAGTTCAGTCGCGGATCATCATTCAGGTGTGAAATTGCACGTCCGTCATTTTTATCTCTCAAAAAAAAAAAACAATCGGATAAAGTGTGATTACTTAAGAGTTGTTCTTTTCATGTCGAACAATATAACAATATTTTTAAGGTGGTTAAAAATTGATTACTCATATAATTGTAGATGTGTATTCTTATGTTAAACTTCCGCATTGCAACATATCAAATATTAATTGAAATTTTGATCTTTTTTGCCATAAAAAATATATTACATAGCAGAATAATGGAAGCTTTTCTATCGTGACTTGACTTGAGTTCAATTTCCACATTTACTTTTGAATCTAAAAAGACAAATGAAATAAAAGAAAATATGCGCTCATTTACTTTTAAATGGTTTAATTACATTTTAAAAGAAAATCTGGGAAAATATTCACACATTCTTTTCATATTGCAAGCGATCTAACACATATTTATATATACACCATATTCTGGTTCACTACAAATAGAGCAATTAAATTGAACCTGAGGGAATCTGATTTATAACGCTCTTAGGAATTCTCCTCGATGCTCTTGACGATAGCATTGTGCACAGCTTCCACCAAGAATCGTGTCTTTCAACTTATGCGTTTTTATCACTTTTATGGGCATTGGCTTGTGCCTCGCACTCATTCCGATTTAACCTTTTGCTCAAATGAATTGTCAAAATGTCGCCGCAACAGTGTTGCCAGCATTCATCAGAATGCGAAGCACATCGCCCCACTGCCTGTTGCTCAACAGCTTTGACATCCGTTTTAATCGCTGTCAATGCGTGTCCGGGTGTAATTAAACACGTGGGCCGAGTCCTGTAACCCGTTGCCAACGCCAACTGCTGCTGCTGTCCTTTGTATTAACCATTTGCCTTGCGGCTGATTGAAATCTGTCAAAAAGTTGCTGACGCTTTACAGCACTGGCTGCCACTTTACATATGACGACCCTGGAAGTGTATGTGTTTGTGTGTGAAAATGGTTATTTATTATGGTAATCTGATGTCGTAAAAGCAGTGAAAAACTAGTTATCTATAATTGAGTTGTAAATGGTTAAGGAAATACTTATGCGACTAGAATGGAATAGAGAGTAACGATCAATCATAAGATAATTCTTTACAGATACACTAATAACAGCTGAGGAAGCTTATGTAGTGAGCATTTTATGTGTTGCAGTGTTGGTAAGTTGATAAAAAGAAGTGAGATGACATTAAGACTGTCAATTATCTAAACTAATGCAACTAATGAATTGAACTAAAGCTTACTTAAAGTATTCATATGGAGTCAACACATTTTAAACTTTGTGTTGTATAGTACACTATAAAAGTTCTCCAGAAGCTTTTATGTGCTTTCAAAGCTTCTTAAATACATAAAATACTTGCTAAATACGCTATGATAAACAGAATTATCTTAAACAACCATAGTATACCGCCAATATGGCCATTAAATATAAGCTAGAGATAACTTTCGCACATTTAACTAAGCTCCTGCAAGTTGTAATCCCTTTCCCCCGCGCTGCCCACACTCGAAACAGCTCAGACAAACAAAAGTTTGCCAGCTCAAGTGGTGCCAAAGTTAAACATTTTCATTAGCCTGGGCCAACAATTTGATCGTCAGTCAATAGCCGTCGAGCAATAACAGAATCATTAACACTGATGAAACACTCGAGCTGGCTGAGATAAACTCATTAACATGTTGATTAAAATCACGACAAAGTTCAAATCCCCGCGCCCAACCACCACTCGAGTCTCAATCTTTTGTTTGATTTGCGTAATAAGTCAATGGGGGGCCTTGTCGCATTGGGCGCGACAATTTCTAATTGCGCAGCGTCGATTTGACAAGCGTTTAAACGGTAAACGTCACTTGGCTCAATTGTGCGTGTTAATGTGGCCCCTCGCACCCACCCACCAACCCCCTTCACAGCCGCCAGTCGCTGGTCACAGTGTCAAGGAACCTGAGGGCCATCTTGACAGCTGCTGTCGATAAACAGAAGCAATTATTAATTTATGACATGCTCACAAACTGCCTACATAGCATTTCATATATGAATAGGGTTTAATTGATTAATCTAAGAGTTCAGATTCTCTCAAGTTATCTACTAAATTTCAATATCTCAGCAGAGATTAACTGCTTGGCTGATTAACTACTGTACCGCGAACGCAAATCGCTTGCAAATCTTAAATTGACTTCAGGGTCTTCTTTGTAATAACGAATTGTTTCTGGCTCAAACTTTTTTTTTATAGATAATTTCATTTGCATCGTAATTTTTGAGCAGCTTTTGCTTTCGGTATTGCCTGCAGAAGAAGCGCCATAAATGAAACCGAGTTACAGCCAAGTTAAGCAAAAACAGGCAACGAAATCCCCCCAAAACTTGGCCAAAAGCTAAGCAAAATATTTAACTACGAAAACCACAAGAACAAAAAGCAAAAAGCAAAAAAGGAAAAACTTTTCTGCTTGGACAGCAATAATTACAGCGAAGAAGTTTTTGGTTTAAGCAGCTATCGAAGTGCTTGGCGCTTAACTTTTGGCATTAACTGTGACTGAAATATTAATGGTGCAGTTTCTGAGCATGATTTTGATTTTGTTATTTAGTTGAACAGGTGGTCGTGGAATGTGAATCGCTCAACTATGCGCAAATTTTGGTTAGCATTTTGTGTGTAGCCAAAAATTCACGCAAATTTATTTGCATTTGCTGATTTTTACGCAGCAGCTGTTCGTGTGCGTGTGAGTAAAATATGGCTGCAGGCCAGGGCTGCCAGATGGATGGACACATGAACAAATGCAGGCGAAAAGCCGGCGAATATATTGCACAGAGATGCAGTTGCCAGTGTGTGTGTGTGTGTGATTTTGATTTTTTTGCGTCGATTTTGGCGTTGATTTGTTGTTGGAGGCGATTAAAAGTACACACACAGGCACACACGCACCTACTCACAATTCACGCCCACTGTGCTAAAGCATTTGTCAACTGTTTCGCCCCTGCGGCCGGTCCAAATTTGATTTATGAGCGCGTTGTGATATATGCAGAAATAAGCCAGAGAAATCAATGGGACTGGATTTGGGTGCGTGGAAGGGGTACGGATTGGATGGCACAGCAGGGTATGGGCCCATTTTGCTGCGCCTAATTGCATTACTTGGTTAATTTCGTGTAGAGCTGGGCAATTTATAGCTGCGCACTTAATGTCATTATGATAGCAACAAAACTAGGTCATACGAACCCTTTAATTTGAAACAAAGCTAAACTGTTTTTCTAGATTCAAACCGTTTTTAGTTAAATTCGCGCGAATTCTCTGCGTTCAGCTTACTGCTTAGTGTTGAGCAACTGTTGAGAAGGCATCCACAAACCAAATGTAGAGGGCGCCAGCTAGATGTCGCTTAGCAACAAAGTGATACCTAAAGTTATGTTTAGAATGAACGACTGAACTAGAATGAACTGACTATTAATGTTTTATGTTTTAATATTATAAATTTAATTGTAATAGGCACAAGTCAAAGACAAACTTTTAACATATCGCGTTAAAATTAACATAACGATGTAGCATTATTATCGATATATTTGTCTGCACTAAGCAACCATTATAGAGATGAGAGTACCTTGCCTTCTCCGTCGCAGTGACAGCTGCTTTTTGATTGCACTCAGAAATAAATACTTTTGAATGTGAAAAGTTATATCCTTAGAAGATTAAATAAAATAATTTAGTTATCTCTTTCTCATTTATACATAGTCGCATATCGCAAAGTTATGGTAAGTAATATTCAAGTTCAAACAGTAACCCGCCGCTTTGCACTGCCAGCGATAAGTAACAGTTACATAAATGCTGCACATCTCTAGCACATTCCCATCGCTAGGAAAACAAATATGGCGGAACGCAAATGCAAAGAAAAATAAAAAAAAATTAACTAATTCGCAATCGCAAGCATCATTTAACCGCGTACAATGTACAATTGCTGAGCATATATAAATTAATAGCTCTTACTGTGCGCTCTCTCATGCTCGTATGTGAGTTCGTTTGTTGCTGCAATGCGATTTGCACAGTCAACACAAATACAAATTTGTTATTACGTGACCTCGAGAACGCCGCTAAAATTAAAATTCACAGAGCCGTGGCAAAAAGTGTTATTTTACCTTAAAACGAATATAACTGATGCAAATGCAACACTGCGTGAGCTAAATGCGTCACTAAGATGCTGATTAACTGATTAATAAGGGCGGAGTGAAGGTAAAAGTATAAAAATAAAAAGTACGTGGTAAATAAAACGAAAACAACGCAAAAATGTCTGGCGGACGCGACAGCAGCGCAAGCGCCAGCAGCAGCAACGGCAACAGCGCTGCCAACTCCAGCACACCGCAAACGCCGACGCAGCAGCGCGCCCGAGGTCGCCCGGCTAAGCGGGCGACATGCACCTGGTGCGGCGAAGGGAAGCTGCCGCTGCAGTACGTCCTGCCCACACAGACGGGCAAAAAGGAGTTCTGTTCGGAGACATGCATCGCCGAGTTCCGTAAGGCGTACAGCAAGGGGGCGTGCACGCAGTGTGACAACGTGATACGCGAGGGTGCGCCCAATAAGGAATTCTGCTCCATGATGTGCATGAACAAGCATCAGAAGAAGAACGGCTCGACGCGGCACAGCAGTGGTGGTGCTGCAGGCGCTGGTGGCGCTGCAGATGGGGAGCGCAAATTGCTGAGCAGCGGTGCGCCGGCGCCCACGGGTCCCTTTCAGTACGAGAGCTTTCACGTATTCGACTGGGAGGCCTATCTGGAGGTGAGTAGTGTTTTTGCGAGCAGCTGTTGAATCGATTGCCTAATCTTTGCTTGTTTTTGGTGTGTGTTAGGAAACTGGCAGTGATGCGGCGCCCGCCGAGTGCTTCAAGCAGGCGCTGAATCCGCCCAACAACGATTTTAAGATTGGCATGAAACTGGAGGCACTGGATCCGCGCAACGTCACTTCCACCTGTATTGCGACGGTAGTGGGCGTGTTGGGCTCACGATTGCGCCTGCGGCTCGACGGCAGCGACTCACAGAACGATTTCTGGCGCCTGGTCGACTCGACGGAGATCCATGCGATCGGGCATTGCGAGAAGAATGGCGGCATGCTGCAGCCGCCGCTTGGTTTTCGCATGAATGCTTCCAGCTGGCCCGGCTATCTCTGCAAGATACTCAACAATGCAATGGTTGCGCCCGAGGAGATATTCCAACCGGAGCCGCCGACGCCAACGGAGAATCTCTTTAAGGTTGGCCAGAAACTGGAGGCGGTGGACAAAAAGAATCCCCAACTGATTTGCTGCGCAACAGTTGATGCCATCAAGGATGATCAAATTCACGTCACTTTCGATGGCTGGCGCGGCGCCTTCGACTATTGGTGCAATTATCGTTCGCGTGACATTTTCCCAGCTGGTTGGTGCGCGCGCAGCTGCCATCCTATGCAGCCGCCGGGCCATAAGTCGCGCATGGACTCCAGCTCTGGCAAGCAGCGTTGCCCGCGTCCCAGATACACCGTTGTCGCTGAATCGGATGCCATGGTGGCCGCCTCCCCGGTAACGGCGCACTTTCACACCAACTGCAAGGGTGGACCCTTTATTAATGGCTCCAAGCTGCCGTCTATGGTGACGGGGCCGACGCATCAAACGCTCGCCAAGCTTTGCCTTCAGGAGGTGCTGGCCGCCAGCACAGATACACAGCAGTTGTCCAAGCTGCTCTTCGCGCTCGACGGGGATGTGCATATTGTGACCGCTGCTGGCAAGAATTTTACGGTAATTTCCTGATTATTTATCAAAATTCCAATAGCTAATCCCCTGCTTTCTTTTTCAGGTCAAAATACCCTCGCCGCTACGCATGAAGGATGATGATAGCCTGGCCCAGTTTATTGAGACGCTATGCATCACATGCCGAGCATGTGCTAATCTTATCTCATTGATGCCGGAGACCGAGGAGTGCAAGAAGTGCGCACACAGTCGAAAGCGTCAGTTGTTGCAGACCGCAACGCCGCCAGCGTCGCCTGTGCTGGCCGAGAAACGCAGCCGTCAATCCAAATCCTCCACGCCCACGCCTACATCGCCCGCCGAGAAGCCGCTAATTATCAAGCAGGAGGCGGGCGTCAAGGCGCAGACGCAGCAGCCCGCAAGCAAAGCCACTAAGGAGACATTAAACCACAACAACAACAACAACACTAACAACAACAACAACAATAATAACAATAACAACAACAATAGCAGCAGCAATAATGTTGGCAGTGCCAAGCTGGCCATCAAAGCGGAGCCAAATGGCGTCCCAGCGACAGCCTCAGCGCAGAGTCAGGCACAGGCGTTGCGCAAGGTGCGCTTCCAGCATCACAACAACAACAATGGCAATTGCCAGCAGGAGACAAGCAACAACTTGGGCTCAACTGGCAGCAACAGCAACAACAGCTCCTCCTCTTCCAACTCCTCCAGCAGTAGCAGCAGCAGCGGGGGCAGTAGCAGTAGCCTAGCCGGCGGCGGCACAGCAAATGCCAAATATTTGGCACCACTCGTCGCCGAAGTGCATCCAGAGCAGCTGAGCGCCAAGCCGCCCAGCAGCTACTATAAATCTCCGACCACGTTATCATCAAGCGCCTCCTTTCCGTCTTCGGTATCCACGCCTTTCACCGCCTCACAGTCGGCCTGTCCGGCGGCGCCGGCTGCCAGCGCTGCCAAAGCGGCAACAGCGCCAGTGGCTGCATCTGCCTCCAGCAGTTATGCGGGTACAGCCATCACCTCACCGCTCAGCACACCCACATCGACAGCCTATTCACACCTGCGAGCGCAGCCCATCGACTGGTCCATCGAAGAGGTCATCCAGTATATCGAGAGCAATGACAACTCGCTGGCCGTGCATGGCGATCTCTTCAGAAAGCACGTGAGTAGCCAATATGAGATATATCCACTAAAATTGAATACTCATGAATTGTATAAATTTTTCTTTGATCTGCAGGAAATCGATGGCAAAGCCTTGCTTTTACTTAACTCGGAGATGATGATGAAATATATGGGCCTAAAGCTGGGGCCAGCCTTAAAAATATGCAATCTAGTGAATAAGGTCAATGGACGAAGGAATAACATGGCATTGTAAATTGCCAGAAGCATAAAAGAAACATGGATATGGAAATGGAACAAAGTAAAGCGCAAAAAACGGAACTAGGCCAGCGCAGAAGTGTTAACAAATTAGTACCTCCTTAAAAAGTAAAAGTAAACAGGATAAAAAAAGAAAGATAATCACATAATAGATAACAGATATGCAGAATATATTTGTAATGTGTTCGGGCATTGATGAAGTTGAAGAACGTTAACAATTTAATTTTAAATATTTAATTTTCAATCTAAAATTCTAATGCGAACTATGTTAAACATGCGCGAAGGAAACCAAAACAAATGTCGAGCAAAAAAAAAAAAAAAAAAACTTGAAATTCCAAAAGCTCATATTCAAAATATCAGTTTTTCCAGCAAGAAAAACGTATAAAACAAAAACAAAAAAAAAAACAAATTACCTTTAAAAAGCATATGCAAAATATTTATTACACACACACACATACGCACATTAGGCACGAAAAACAAAAACAGATTGTATTTAATAAAAATATATACGACAAAAAAAAAAATCCCTTGAAAATATTGTACATAACTTTACATATAATTTTGTAATTATGTATGTACTGATTGCGTTTCTTTAAACTTAAACTATTACAATGTTTGCTTAATTTTAGCAATTAACTTTTAAGTGAAATCAACAAAAAAAAACAAAAGAACAATCTGTTTAATTTTATTTGTAGACACATAAGAAACCTAAAATACAAAACTAAACACAAATCCCAAACTTAAAATGTAAACTATAATAACTCGAAAGAACCGACAGCGGATATATAAAACACAATCAGATATAAATATATATACATATATACACACACTTCTATGCAATATTTCTCATTATGTTTATTTACACACCCACACAAAAACTCTCACAGACATCTACACATAAGATATACTTATACCATACATATAGCAAACTGTAAACATTATTATTAAACTTGGTCAACAACAAATATTTTATTTTTTTCACTTTAATAATAATTGCTGCTTACGTAAGACGAAACTGTTAGGAACCATAGAAGTATTAACATTTGCAGTACTCAATCTAAAATTGTAGATTGCCAACTGTAAGAGTCTATGGCTCTCCTTTCCTCCAGCTAAGTTTGGCAGAGCGCTAATTTTTTATATAGTACATACATACTTCCAATCTATAACACTCACATACTTCATATACATAAGCCCCAAATATACGATGTATACATATATATAACTTTCGGATTGACACAGGTAAATTTCGAATCAAACAAAAAGCATTTGCATATAATCATAAAATTAGTCAAACATTTCATGTATACTTGAAAAACGAGAATAATAATATCCCGTATTAACCCTTGGCTAACCTTTAGAAACAAATATATAGAAAATTAACGGACATTTATCAGATGCTGATATACGAGTTACACCAAAAAAAAATTAGCACTAATGAACAAATTGGAATACAATTATTGAATATATGCGAAAACTACATTAATCTCCTAAAATCACCCACTCTCTCTCACACACACACCCACACATTCACACGCTAGTTCAAATACACACACACACACACTCTCACTCATATACAAATTATTATAATGTGTATTCATTTTGTTTTGCCATTAACATTAAATTAGATACTAAGTGAATAGTTATTTAATTCATTTCATGTTATGTATGTATAGAGATGAATCACAACATTGTATCAGACAATTCAAATCTGAATAAAGCAAGGCATATGCATAAAGATAAGTATCTAAATACTATAAAATCGTGGTACACATCAGCATCCAACTCTGTTGGGCCTCTATTAGGGCTGACATTTTTATTGTGTTTATAAACTATGGAGTCCATTGCGTTTTAAGCTTTTAAATCGGCTTAGAACTTAATTATTTCAAATATCAAACTTAGATTTCTAAACGTTTTGTCCAAGAAATGACATGATTCTAAACTGAAATAGGCTAAAAAAAATGGTTTGGTTTAAAAATAATGTTTTCATTAGGATAATGAGATTCGCATAGTAGGGCGCATTTTTTCCTTTTCATTCAGCGCAAGAGGGAGTATTTGATATAAGAAATCATCATAGTCAAATGCAAACTCAATTATTAGCCCATATAACTTCGGACTTACCGAAGGGACGACTTTCTAAAGCTTGTATTCGATCCCGGATTCAAATCTGTATCCTCTTTGCTCAGTTTCCATAACTTGGATAGTTGTTCTACCGATGATTGCCATTTAACAATTTATCCTCAAATTCAAAAGGAATAGACAAGTTTTATTTGAAGTTAATAATCTCGGCAAGCATTTCGTTTCCTTTACTGCCTCAAAAATCATTTAAAAAAATGTAGATTAACAACACAAAACTTTGAAAGAAAAATATCTATATATTCATCAAGTAACTACGAAATGGAATCGCGCACAACTGGCGACGATTTATGGATAAATGTTAGTGAAACAGCCATTGGGCAAGGCGGGAGATCAGTTTTCTATGGCTGTCAGCTGCACGATCCATTTCCTCTCTGCAATATAAAACGACTGGTTCCGGTTCGGGCAAGAGAAAACAGTAAATGTAACTGTGCCAAGGAAATGACACCCGACATACCAAGATCGGGTCTTTTTGATGAGCATTATATGGAACTGGAAAAGGAATCGCCGGAAACTATTCACCGCCGTTGTTGGGGAATAAAGCGTAGCCTAGAGCCACCAGTCGATGGATCCGACAAGCCACGAAAACGTAAAGCCAAGCACCATTGGGGTCGTAATATTATCGAAAGTGAGCAAATCTATAGTTATACTGGTTGCGTTATAGGGTAAGACTTTGGAAATATTTTTGTTAGTGTTCAAATTTTGCTTATTGAGTTGAATTTCGCGATTTTAGTTTAGTTGTTTTATCGGAAAATGTTCTTTTTAAAAATATATATTCATTTATCAAGATATATCAAGATTTTTATGTAAGTTCTTCCCAGAATTTGAACAAGATTTATTTATAATTGGCTGTAACTATGTCGAGCCACGACTAACTGCCCAAAGATTGCCGAAGTTCTGCAGGACACTGGGAAGAAAAAAGAAATATATTCAGTTTTCGAATCCTTGTGATTCTACATTGAATTCGTGAACTAGGTCTTACACATCCATTAACCCAGCTTCTGATTCGAGCTCTTGAAAGAATCCAGTTAATTAGTCAATCCAAATTAGTCAATTTTTCGCAGGGTATTCTTAAGTTATTGCTCACCAATATAATAATTGTTACTATCGAAATAATTGTTCCATCGAATATAACTGGTTTCAGTTTAAGGTGCCCCCCTCTTTTGGGCAATTGTTTCGGTTCAAGGTTTGGTTTCTATTGGAATTGCGGACTCGTACGAGTAAGTGATAAAATCATAGTTGGGATTGTATTAGAGCTTTGCACAGGGTATCTCTTGGTCGAGCATAATGCTCTCCGGCATGCGTATTTGTGTAGCCTTCGTATTGTGTCAAAGTTGTAAAATAGTCGACAAAGAGAATACGATTTATGTGTTGTTTCAGGAAGCGGAAAGTTAGTAAAACTAACCTGAAAAAGCGGACAACTCCGAACCAACTCTCAGAGTTGGGTTCACTGTGAAAATCAACAACAGTTGTTGTCATGTCATTGGCCCGTGGTCCGCTGATAGCCGCATAACAAAAGCGTTAAGCCATGCCTCTTGCCCCGCAAATCATCCACCCGCCAGCCACCTTTGGTGCATTTACAATTTGCGGTCAGCCGTCGTCGTCGCTGCGGGAGAGTTGATTTCCCTTTTTATTGGATTTAAGCGATCATCGTTCAATTTATAGACAAATCAAATGGCATTTTTTACTGCCCCCACAATTTGGGGGCGGTTTACTTTTTATGCATTTCGATGTTGGACAAAAAAAAAAAAAAGCAATCCAAATAAATTGGATTTTGTTTTGGCATGCAAATCATTTGCTGCAGGATATAGCCAGGGATTTGCTTGAAACTTTGGCCCTGTCGCTTCTTTTAATCATGTGAGTAACCAAAGGCAATGACAACTTTTGTGGGCAGAGTTAATGAAGCTCTGCTCCACGGCGGAAATCAAAAATCCACAATGGACAATGGCTGGCGTCTAGACGTGACGTGACAGTCAGGAGTAGGGCGACGGCAGTCGGGCATCCTGTGCCGGGCTGTACAACAATCCTTTTGTGCTTGAACCCTCGATTGTCAGCTGTATCAATATTGTTACAGTTCATTTTGTTTGCCCTCGACAAATAAAGCATTTTATGCATCACCCAAAGCAAAGTTGTCCGGCATGCCCGGCCTGACCGTGGGCACCATCTCAGCCAGATTGTGCTATTTGCCTTGGCCGTTGGCCAGTTTGCCCTTGCATATGGGCGTGAACGTGTGGGCGTGTGGGCGTATTTGCGGGCCTGGTCTATTGAATTGGCATTGAGCACAAAACAGTTTTCAGCCGGCTTCTGCGGGGCAAACTTTGCATGCCACATGCCGGACAAATCACAGGATTTCGGCACACCCCTTCAGAGTTAAAATTCCATTGCTGAACTTTAAGAGTTTCGCTTTGATTGATAATTTATAGGCAGAGAAATAGACAGAGAGTTGGGTTCTTGGATATAAGTATGCACAGAATCCATGAGTATTTATCTGCAATTTAGACTAAGCTATTGATGTGTTATCTATTTGATATCAAAGTTTTGCTTAATTGAAAAATTGCCGAAACTGAATTGTTATAAAATTATAGCTGCGAATGATAGGCTATATATTGCCAGAGTAGCTCTTGGATATTTTCACTTAATTGTATAATACAGTTGAGCTGCAAATTTTGACTTTAGCTCTCGTTATGATTGGCTAATTGCTAAGTTTAATTTACAAATCAAATGTACAGTATTAAATCATAAAATTAGTGGCCGAAGTACAAAGGATTCCATGGGAGACAGTCTCAACGGATATACAAATTATTCTAAAGTACTTGAAGGAATAATTGATTGGACTATGGAACAAGCTGGAATAAGGAAAAGGTAAGAAAACTAGTTCGGACATGCTTATAAATAATTAAATAAGAACGCAATTCCAATTACAATTTCCCATAAGAATTCCGCATTTAATGAGAGTTGGGCAATAAGTTCTCTTGTTTAAACCAACTGAAGTTAGCATTAAATAGTTTAAATTACGCAACTGGTCAAAGAACCACAAGAAGAACCATAAAAACTGGGTCCAAGTGGAAATCGGACAAATGCGAGTAAAATTTGTGCGCGTGAAGCCGTGTGAAAGTTGTTTCTGCTGCCGACGCAGTCATAAATAAATAAAATTCTACTTATACAAATGTGTGCAAAGTGTGTGTGTGTGTGTGTGTGTGTGTGTGTGTGCGTGTGCGTGTCATGGCATGGCTGTGTGTGGCACACAATTTTTGCGAAAAAATTCTTCTTTTTTTCTGACGCTTTCATAAAACTTTGAAACGAATTACTTAAGTCGACGTTGGGCTAAGTCTTGGACTATTCCAACAATGCCCAGAAATATGATGACATTTTTATGCCTAAATAATATGTTTATTTATATTTCTTTGTTATTTAAAATAACTACAATAAAAACATGTGCCATGAATACGAGACTTTATAATATCAAGGAATATCCAAATATTCTCATTGAATTTGTTTATAGTTTCTATAAATGCGATTTATTTTAAGTGTATTTGAGCTTCGTTGTGACAAAGTTTTCATTGCTCTCATAATTTTTGTTCTTGTTTCTAGTCAGGAAAAACTTGGCAAGATTTACGTTTGCAATTTGCAGCGGAAACTCAAAAAAAAGGCGCAAAAGGGAGCGGCCCATCAAGTGCAACACGTTGCGCGTAAAGTCAAGGGAACAAATGAGGCTGAGGGGCAGAAGGTGGAGGTGGAGGTGGAGGAGAAGGAGAAGCAGGCTGCACATAGAATTATGCTAGTAATTGTTAAGCTATTAATTTATGCAACTAATGCGCTTGGCTCTGATTACGGGGCATAATACACATGCGTAAAGCAGCCGCAGGAGAATAATAAAAGTAATGTTGAGTACATTTTAGGGCAAAGGGTCGCCAACGTAGTCAAAGTAACGGGGTTCTGCGGAAATGGGGGAAATACCGCCCAGAAACTCAGTATAAAAGTAGACCAGGCAGTTGTTGCTGGTACTGGAAATAGGATAACATAACATATTCTTAGATGAATATTGCCAGCTCTATCAGGTTTACTTTCATCAGTATAGAAAATAAATTTAAAGTTCTATTGAAATATTCTCAATAATTTTTTCAATATTTAAATCAAATGTCATTGAGTGACATTATTATATGTCATTATTATATATGTCTTCTATCCCAAAACCTTTCATTCGACCACAATAAAATACAACGTTATGAAAATACAGGTAATATAGGCATCGGTTGGGGGGTATTTTTCATGTTTAGATCGATAATTTTATAGAAAGTAACTTATTGAATAAATATGAAAAGATTTGTCTAAATATTCAAGCTTTTTACAGATATATAACTGAGATTTGAACCTTCAACCTGGCTGTTTATGCATTTGAGTTATGCAAGCCCTTAGTTTTCAGTTTATTTGAAAATCCAAGTGTAAATATTTGTGTGTCAAGCTTTTAAAAAGTTGTAAAATTAACATGGCTAAGAGCATTTCCCGTGCATTTCCAACCAACTGAAACTAATTGCAATATTTTTGCATTGACATGCAGCCAGGCACACGCACAAGTCCTGCCCAGTTCGAGGAGGCTTCTGTCAAACTATATTTCGTATATAAGCAGATGCAAACATAATTATATACATGTAAAAAGTATCAACTTTGAAGTGTATAACCCACCAAGTGCCCCCCACTCTGGCGGAGCATCTTCAGCAGCGCAGTTCAATGCACCGCCAGGACGTGAGTAGGAAATTATTAAGTCACAATGGGGCAACGGCAAAGGGAGCGACATTTGTGCAGATAAAAATGTATTTGAGCTGCGCCAGGTGTGGATGGCGCTGAGTAGGATTCGGTTGCCTCACCTGGTGGTGGAAGCGGACTGACTGGCGATGAGGATGCGACAGGAAATTCATCAATGTCTGCAGCGTCTGTTGCCCACATCCGAGGCGTACCCCATGTTTCAGTAGAGCTTGTAATTGCCTACAACTCTGAGAAGCGTTGCAAAGCGAAATAAGCAGAGTGTCAGCAAATGGGGAGACACGTTGGGCTTCTGTTGGGGGCAGGGCTTATTTACGGGCCGGAGACAGCGCGAAAACCACGCAAAAGGAAGCGAAGCAACTGCGATTTCTTCCTTTGCTGCTAAATTTTTTTTAGCAAAGAGGAAATTATGATTTTTTTTTGCCATTCGCTTTTACATTACAATTTTTGTTTAAGGCTGCAAATTTAATGTAAAGCAGCTACTTTGATGATGTGCTGGCGCCATCTAGTGCCAGGGAGCATAAACTTTAGACTGGGCATCAGGTATTCCGCATTGAGTTTTCTCTTTGAATAAGTGAACAAGAAATTAATGGACCTTTAGCTATGAGCTTTAGGCAACGATCCGTAGTACTTATTAAGGAATAAATGCGGATGGGTTTACACAATAATAATTAAAAGTTGTATTATATTGTGTATGTGATGGGAAATCATTGACCCGAGGGGGCAAATTTTTAAGCCTGTCCGATAAGCTGTCGACTAAGACACTTGCAGCTGTCTACTCACAAACGAGACTCTATTTATTTTTGGTTCAATGACAAGAGCAAGTACTTGAGCCACATATCTGTTTAAGGATTGAACATATACCACTTGCTGAAAAGAAATCATAAAATATGTACTTATGTGGCAGTATTCTTTAATCTGACATGGCACATGTTTTTGCTGTCTCAAAATGCGCTGTCTGTTTGGCCAGTCACTTGGCAGTTGTCAGTGGCAGTCGGCGCGGCGAGCAAAATTAACAACTTGATCCTTTGTCAAATCAGTCAAGCGCACTCAAATGCGCAAAATCCACAAAAGTGACTGCAAAGCGAGCGAAGCAAACCACCAAACCACCAAACCAACCACTCACATTAACACTACAGCCACCCACCCACACACACACACACACACACACACACTCGCTCTGTGCATGGAAAGAGCTCAACAATATGTAAATTCACATTTTTTGTTTGGCCAGAAATGAGCTTAGTCAGCCAACAACCAGCCAAGGGGCAGAGCCAGCGAGGCATAGAAACAAGCGAAGTCCTAAAAAATAAAATAGAAAATAAAAAAATTGGCTATAGATTGGCTTATTAGAATACATACTTAGAGTTCAACTTTGCATACTATGTAAATGCGAAACATAGCAACTGTCAGGGTAAAAGTGAAAAGAACTAACATATTTTAAGCTCTGAGTTGGAAAACAAAATTGAACAAACAGCATAAATGTTAAAGGAAAATAGTACAGGATCTTTCGAATGCAGAAGATAACAAGGCAGATTTTGCATGTTATATGGAATAGAGCTTCGCCTGGGTTCTTCCATTTCCGATTGTGAATCTTTAATATGGACTTTCTTGTTCACTTTCTTGTGCATTTCGTTTATATGTTAGGCGATCTTGTGCGATGTCACCAAGTTATAGAAGGTACTCTTTTTTCTATTGGTTTACGGCTAAGTACAGAAATATTCTCTATTCTCTATGCCCCTGTGACTCATATGCGCTGATGCAGCACTTAGCCCAAGCGGATCGTCTTACGGAGAGCCAGTGCATCGGAACGCTGGAGACAACATTGTTGCTGACGGGTTCAGATTGTTGATCATGAACAAAATGGTTCTTTATATGCACGTTCGAACGGTCGTTGACTTTTAGCTGGGCGGATGTCTCAACTTATATTTAATGCGTCTTTTCTCAGTTTGTACTTATTTATAGCCCGCTTAAAATCCTGGTCATATATATGTTTGCATCCCTTGTAATAGTTATTTATGCTGTATATACAATAATATTTACCTATATTCATGTCGTTACTAAAATATAATAAATAAATAAATAAATATTGTTCAATCTTATTTTTAAATATTATATTATATTTTGTTGTTTAATTATTTTTAAATGATTAATTGCGCACAAGTATTAGATCCGCCCATTTTTATCATTTACTTACCACAAGCCTGGTTTGCTAAAACCTTAAAATAAATATGAAAATGACAACGCTTTTTGCATTTTACACTTATGCATAATTAATTAATTAGTTTATTGATTTATTTTTACTTTTCGCGCCATTCTTATATCATATTCGCATTACATTTACGCTCTTTGTCGCACATTTTACATCAATAAATATTTATAAGTTTTTTTCTTTCTTTTTCTGCATTATAATTATTGTTTTATGTCAAATTACTTTAAATTATTACAAATACATTTTTTTGGCATTCACATACATGTGTTCATGTGTAATATAGTGCAATATCGTAAGCATTAATCGTAATTGTATTCATACTACGGTGAGTACTCGATAAACACTCGTGCGTATACTGTGGGTGCATTTATAATTACAATATAACACACACACACGCACACTCACACACACACGAGAGCGTAGTTTACAATACTTGAATGCGCTGCTAGGAAACATCAATCACAATATATAGTATGTATATATATGTTGTGTGTTTATATTTATCTTTGCTTTTGCATGTTTATATGTAGTTTTATAGACTGAAATTTCTAGCCATTGAATTTGAGTGCTGCATTCAAAATGATTTGCATTATTCATTACACATTCACATGTTTGCCACTCAAATACATTTACGATTCTCATTTGATTTGGCTCCTGTTATTGGCATTGTATAGGCTGTGTTTACCATGCATATTTAAATGCCGTCCCGCCTCAATTGCTGGCATAGTCCTCGATGAATGTGTCGATAATGTAGCGCTTCACCTCGTTAATAGATGTCCTCTTGTTGCTGCACTGCAGCCGCTCCTGGTGCTCCGGCAGCACCAGCAACTGCTGCAGCTCCCCCTGCAAAAATATATATATATGTATGCATGTAAATTGTTTAAATATATTTACAGTGAACGTTTGAATGGCAATTATCTGCATATTAAGTATTATTGTGGGGCCAACGAGGCGTATGCGTTATCGGCTTTATGCAGCATTTAAAGTGCATAACGCATACGCCGCGTAGCATTCACAGTTATCGCATTAAATTGTTTGCACAATTTATGGGCTATCGCCCACAGCCCCACCCCACCCCCACCCTGGCCGTTGACAGTGTGGCAGTTGCAATTTCGAAATTGCTTGTAAAATGTCGCACTTTGTTTTTCACAGTGCTGCGGGCGGTACGTTTGGTGAAAATCAATTGGGAAATTAATAACACAAAAATGGTTTCCGTTTATGGTACAGCTGTGTATGAAAATGTTTCAAATTGCATTCATCGGTTGTCAAAGCGTTATTAAAAGAGTTTTTTATGATATTTGCAGATATTTAATATCGATTTATTATTGATAAGCACAATATCATGCCCCACTTATGCGCCATTTTCTCAGACTTTTGATTTATTGAAAGCTTTCGCTTAAAATTTGATCATGGTATTATTTCAATTAATTTATAATCTAGTTTATTCTCTCCTTTAATAACTGAAGAGTGGTTATCGTTTCGATAAATTATCGATAACATTATTTTAACAAAAAACAACTAATAACTTCCCATAGCAATAATTGATCTTAAATGAATTGTTATTGCCCTTCAACACAGTTTTTGTACAATTTCGATTAATTTATCACCAAATGCGTTAAGCTATCGTTATTAAATATGTCAGCCAACAAGTGCTGAACAATTTATTGCTGTGCGTTTGTCAATTTATTTTTTTGAATTTGTCCCAATACTCACATTAAAGCCGCGTCCAATTTCCACATCCGCGTCCAGGGGCAGCGTAAACAGTCGCTTCGAGACAACAAAACTGTTTGTCCACACGCAATCGACGTAAATCGATATGAAATCGCCATTTTGTATGCTGTGTGCAGCAAAAATGTGGCAACACGAGTGGCGAGAGGTGCAAATAATTAAAAGACATACAGAGTATTATGTACAGTGGCATAGAAAAATGTGCCAACGGCCGATGACAAATGGCGCCCACTTTAACCAAGTGTCAATTTGGCAGCTGGTGTAGCTGTATCGTATATAAAAATCCACACACACACATACAGCCACAAATAAAGCGGCACTCGATATGCATGTATTTGAGTGCATACGAGTGTTTGTGCGCGCGTGTGTGTGTGTGCGTACTTTTATGTGCGACTGTGCGTGCTATTTGCATGTGTGTCAAGTGTTTGTTTCAAGTGTCTCCACCGTGTGCGTTTCATTGGCCCAAGCGATTTATGTTAATAAATTGAAAATGCAAATAAAATGAAAGTGTCAATGACGGGAATGGCCATCAAGAATCACACTCACACACACACACACACACACGCACATGCACATAAATCCATTTAACGCACGCACACTGATTGTCTATCTAGAAAACCAACAACAACAGCTCCGATTCTTTAATCTCTCTCTCTCTCTCTCTCTTTGTTCTCTCTGCCCCTCACCTGATAGCCACTTGATGCCAACGATAATCATATAAATTGAATTTCACCGGCAACATTTCCGTTGTATTGTCGCGCTCCAGATACAAACGAAGTCCATCCTTGCACGCCTCCAGATACAAATTGTGTGTCCCGTTGCGTATGGAGAAAAGTGTCGAAGCATTTTTCGTATCATTCTGCAAAAGGAAGGTTGTTGATAAATGGAAAAGCTCTTTGGTAGTGTTTATTGACGCATAGATTATAATTACTCTAGATATAATGCTTTGCTTTGTGTCGGGTATACCCGAACTTGCCTGTGGCACGTAAACAATTAATTGTCGCAAAAATCTTTTAAAAGACCTTATAAGCCGATCGGACGGTTAACAAAAAAAACTTTCATAAATGTTTTTGAAGCCGATCGGATGGTAAACAAAAAAGTTTCAAGCAAACGTTTTTCGCGATTTTTCCACACATGCGGGTGGAATATCCCTGAGACCCGTCTTAACGTGCACCTAGCTCTAAAAGTGTGGGCTGTGAGTTGATCTTCAATCAGTTAGTCAATAAGTCATTCAGCCAGTCAGTCAGTCATTCAGTCAGGACAATCAGTTTTATATGAAGACATACAAAAGTGGCAATTAACGCGTTAAGACCAGGTTAGTCTTGTGCTAAGCATCTTGTAGCCGAAAAGTAATCGTTTTAAAGTGAGATCTAAAATAGAAATATCTATCGTTTCAGCTTGCTTGCGACTATTTTCCGTTTGCTTGAGTAAGAGCTCCGGGAAACCCTCTTATATAAATCATTTAAGCCTCAATGTAACCGCTAGGAACTACATCAAGCAAATCGATAATAAGACTATTATTATCGATAAGTTTCGATAACACCTGTTTTTGTAAATGTATTAAGGATATATTTAATGAGTTAAGCCACGGTATTTGATCAACTAGGACAACATTTCGATCGGTGCTTAGTTATCGATAGACATTGCTGAGAGCTCGGTTAAGTGTGTTCAAATTAAAATATTTAGGGACTTTCTCGTTACCTTTGCTCTCAGAGTGATCATCAATGTAAAGTTAAGCATATTCCGCCAGCTGCGTATGTAGCCCATATTTGCGGGCGTCGACGAGGAGGCCACGCCCACAGAAACGGGTGTTGTCAGCTCTGAGAACTCAGCAGGCAAATTATCATAGCTGGCGACAGTTGGCAGCTCCTCAGCGACCGGCACGGGCAGCTTCTTGTAGAACTTGAGCAAATCGCTGATATCATCTGTAAATGGAAATGGAAGGCCGGGCTGGGCAGTGAGTATATAGTCAAGGACTCTGCAGGTTGAGGGCAACACTTACCGCTGCACTCGAAACTGTTGCAGTTGCGCTGCTCGATGTTGTAGCCCTCGCATAGTAGTGTGGATAGGGCTAGGCTCTTGGTCACTTTGCGTTTTTTGTGCTGATTATTTGCACGTGTCCTGTGACGGTCATTACGTGCAACTGCCACAAAGCTGACACCTGTGCCCGTCGCTTCATTACCGCCGCTTGTTGGCCCAGTTGCTGCTGCATTTGCAGTTGCAGTTGCTGATGTCGTTGCCTGGGTGCTCATCGACTGCTGCTTCGTTGGGTCGAGTGGGAAGTCAACAGCTGCTGCTGGTTGCATCATCAGCAGCAGCGCATCCTCAGGCTCGTCCTGTGTTCCACCCGCACTGGCAACATCGTTCTGACTGAGCACTTCATTATCATCAGCATTGAATGCGGCTGCTGTTGCTGTTGCAGCTGACGTTGTCTCTGCTGCATCATTACTCGCCTCGTCAGCGTCCTCGACATCCAACTGCTCCTCCTCTGCCACCTCCTCCTCCTCTTCGATCGCATCGTCATCGTCCAGATTCAGATTCAGATTCATATTCATGTTAATGTTCACCAGTGGATTGTCCAGCAGACAGCGACGGAAACGCTGCTGCACACCTTTGCCGCAGGTGACGCTGCAAAGCGTAAAATCGCTCCAATCGTCCCAGCCTATAATTGATGAATGCAGCACTTGTCCATTAAATTGCCCAACTCTCGAAACGATTAGCATATTATACACTCTGTAGCTCTAGCTCTTTGTAGTTTAAAATAATGACAACAATTAAGGTCTACATTCAAAGCAAACCTTTATGTCTTTGCATAAAAATGTAAAACCTTGCTTGAATGCGAATGAGTAAATATTTTAAAATTTAAAGAAATGTGACGAAACTGGGCTTACGAATCGACGAACCAGGCTTACGAAACGCCTAACGAGCAACTCGCAATGTTATATTTTGCTACAAAAAGAAATCAAATAACAAATGTCAAGTGTTGAAATAGCTAGCAAGGCCTTACACAGGAAATTCACCCTGAATTCCACTATGGCTACTAAAAAACAACAAAAAATATGTAGCACAAGAAGGAATTGGATAACTAAATACTTTTGTAAAAAAAAAAAAAAAGAAAAAGCCTCATACGCTGAGCTCATGTGTGTCTATGTACGCATGTATCTGTGCATCTTTGTATCCATGTATCTATGTAACTACATTTATGAATCTTTGTATCTATGCAACTATGCCAGTCATAATCACTAAAAATAAAAAAAAAAATCTAAGCTTGGTTTTTATGTTCCGCCTTTCACCTAAAAAAAACCCTCTTGAATTGTTGCCACACTTTTTTTGCGTGTGTGTGGGTGGGTGTATGGGGGGGGATGGGGGGTGCATGCTATCTATCTCTTGACACAAAAGTCAAGTGTTACTTTCCTCAAGGGCTGCAGCCAGTCTGAAAGCGCCTGGTGCTTGTGCTGTCAGCACAGGAGGATAATCGGACACACGGACTCGCAGCTAGTCGCATGCTGCGTCAGCATCATCGAAATATTTTTCTATATAGTACATATTTTTTTATAGAACGAGCTGGCTCTGCACACAGGCATGACGACAAGTTTGTTGGGTAATTTCGATGGGCTGCCAGTTATCAATCTTCATCCCAGATTAATTGATTAGAAATATGAAAGGGATGAATGACAAAAAATATCGAACTACACGTTGTCCTTAAAAGTTGCAACATAATTTAGCTAAGCGTTCTACATTTATGATGTGTTTAGTATTTAAAGCAACTAAATTAGGAAGTATCAGGTTTGAATCTCAGCTAAAAACTATTGAAAATCAAGTTTTGTCAAATAGTTGTAAGCGTTAAATTTGCTTGTAAAAGGTTAATTTGAAATATATATTTTCCATAGAACGTTTAAAATTTATTTAATGTTTCAATTAAAGAAAAATAATTTTAAAAAAATATAGAATATTTATAGTACGACATATCGAAGAATGTGTCTTTTTTTATTGGAAATATTTATTTAATTTCAAATCAAGTCAAGTTAAGCTGATAACTTTCGTCTATTCATATTTATGACATATTGAAGAATTTTGAAAGTATTTTTCTTATTGGAAATATTTATTAAATTTCCAATTAAATCAAGTAAACCCGATAGCTTTCAGGCAAGTCAAAAGAAAACAAGAAAAACTCTTGCCGTATACACGAAGACAAACTTGATATGGGGAAAATTTCGGAGCCGGCATTTAGGTTTGATTGGCCGACTGAGCTGTCCATTGAGCTAGTTATGCGTTGTAGTTCCGAAACTCGAACCGGAGATGCACGTAAACTCCACAAACATCCGCAAAGGAGATTTGCTGAACAATGCAACCAACAAGCGAAATGCGATTAACAAGCGGAAGTGCCACAACAACAAAAGCAACAAGCACTCCGAAAATGGGTGCAACAACAAGAAGCAGGCTTAAAGGGTCAACTTACCCAAATGCTTCCAGATATGATTCTCGAATTGCGGCGTCCAACGATGCAGCCCGTTGACGCTGATATGCAGCACATCCTTGTCGTTGGCCATGTCAACGGCACCACCCAAGCCCGATCCCTGCGGCGGTCGCTGCATCTGCCTGGAGGCCACAGCTGCGCCCCCCGGGCTGCCTGGGAAGCCCGTGCCGGTTACCGCTGAGGCAGGCAGTAATTTGCCAAAAGCAATTAATTCCGTGGGCAACATTTTCAGCATATTAGCATCGAAGCATTGCAGCGGCTGCAATGTGGCATTCAGTTGCCTATGAGAGAGCCAAGAGAGGGGAAAACGGGTAGACAAAGTTAAAGCCAATAAAGAGTCAGCACAAAATGAAAAGCCGCACATCCACTAAGTATGGGCTCCACATATCTGTTGAAAATGCAATTAGCCATCCAATTCATAGTGGCATTTCCCCACTTTAGTTCTTAATTAACTATGAGCCCCAAATTACATAAATTATTTAACCCAGTGCATCGAGATACTCCGATAATTAATTTGATATTTTTAATACTGGGCAATGCTCCTAATTGCATTATATATTTCTTATGCAGCAGCTATGGTATTTAAACTCTTAGCTGTTTCAATACCTTCTGTTTAAACATGTGCTAAATATCTTAGATTGTAAATATTTCATATTTAGAAGGTAACTCTGTCAAAACTTAAACTATTTTGAAAGTTAATATCATTTATGATTATCGGGAATCAAAAGTTGAATTCTTGGAACAGGAGCTTCTCTTTTTGAATTTTATTGACAAATTTCGATATTGATGTTTGAAAATGTGCTGCACTTACCCCTCATATTGATAGGCTGCACCACTGCCGCTCCAAGAACTGGAACCGCTGACAAAGCCGCCGCGTCGCGCTCCGCCGGATGTAGAGCCGTCGGCGCCCAGGCTGCCATCGCCTGTCCCAGCAGCGGCGCCATTGGCCATTTTGAGCAGCGATGCGCCTTTGTATATCGTTTCCGGAGTTAATGTTATTAAAATTGTGGCAGCCTGCGATGCAGAGGCCGTGTCCACCGCCTGCTCGGCCAGTTCGGCATCGGTGAAGATGCGAGCTGCCAGAGCTTTGACAATCACCGGACTGGTGCGAATCAGCTCTGCGATGCCTTTGTGTGCGCACCGACGACGATCCGCGGTCGGCGTTGACGCTGGGGCTGCCGTTGCAGCTGCGGCGAGCAGAGGCAGCAGCAGCATCCAAATGGCCGGGCTGGGTAGACGATGCCGTCGCCTGGCTGCGCCCATTCCGGATGCAGCTGAAGTGGCCGCCATGGACAAACTATATATATATATATATTTATATATGTATGTATCTCCTTTATCTGTTTGATTTCGCTAACGAATTACGCTCAGGTTGGCATTGCACTTTTTTATCGCTCTGCGGCTTCAATTTACTTGCGCCAAAAGTCACGTTCCGGTCCTGATTCTTTTATGGGCCACCAGCAGCGAGTGCTGAGCGCACTTAAAACGCGTTGACATTCATTTCTATGCTGCAAAGATAAAACACACCATGAAGTTAGAGAGAAAAAGATGGCAGGGACAATGGGTAAAGCTCATTTAAATAAATTGAATGTTATTCTTAGGTAAACCATAATTTATGATTATGCAGGTCGTCAGAGAAACGAAACGAACCGAAAAATGACATTTTGCGCAACAAAGCGAGAAGTGTAGAGCGAGAAGAAAAGTTAAGTGCACAGAAGCGTAGTAAGTAGGTGAGTGGAGTGCTACAAATGGAGATGAGAAGTGAGAAGCGAATTGTGCAAAGCATAAAATTAAGCAAGAAGCGAAGCGAAGATAAGTGAGAAACGAATTAGGATTAAAAGAGAGCTAAAAAGTAAACAGCAAGTGTAAAGGGAAAATCAAAGTGAGAAGAGAAGAGAAGTTAGCCAAGGATGCGCTGCAAAAAACATATTGAGAAGACAAACTCTTAGGGAGGCGAGAACCAAAGTTAGAAGCAGCGTCAAGCGAGAAATGGGAGGCGTAAGGAAGCGAGAAGCGAAGGGAGCAGATAAAATGTAAAGAGAGAAGCGAAGCAATAAATTAAAAGAGGCGCGTAGAGAGAAATCGTAAAGCAAGCGAACAGCACAGTAACTTACAAAATAAGCAAGGCGTAAAGCGAAGTAAGAAGTGAAGCGAGAAGCGAAAAAAGTCAAAAGTATTTGCCCGACTTAAGCATATCCAAACTTAACCCTTTCAAAATGAGCGCAGACGGACTATATACTGTGTACGGCGAGCTGCCTCATTGCTCTTGATTACCTACTTAAAAGAAAATAATTTCACTTGCATATTCTGGCCATTTATTTGCATACTGGCCATGCAATTGGGGATTACATGGGTGGAATGTGCACCACTTGACCCAGGACATGTTTAATGTTTCCGTTTGAAATTTATTGCAGCTATTAAAGTTGAAGATACGTTGCCATGTTGCTGAAGAGCCAGTTTCCATTTCCCGCACAGACCACAGAAATAATTAAACGCAATCCTTTGATGCAGTCCATTTAAGATATTTGCTTTGGTCAGCACACGAGTTGATAGGGTGCCCCTCTTTAAAAGGGGGGATAACGCAGTGTGTGCGCCATCAAAGTCAATGCATTTTCTTTCGTATCCTGCTGCAGGAAATAAATATTTCAAATAAATATTTTAGCTATTTCGTAGCTCTCTAAGCCAGGCAGAAGCAAACGAAATTCAATGGCCATGCATTGTCCAGGCTGCTGGCTCCTGGTCCATTCTTCGCCAACATAAACGTGCAATAATCAAATAGAATTTTTACGCACATAAGCGATGCATTCCCCTCTAGCTCGCCCCCATCCTTATCCGGGCAGCACATCCTGCTGCTGGCAGAAACAATGCGAGTAATGGCAGAGCAAAACATTTTGCCAGATAAATGTTGGCAGTTGCCCCCTGGCGGAGTGTGTGTGCGTGTGTGTGTGCGAATGTGTGTGCGGGACTAACAAAGTTACGACTGGCACTGAAATCATTCGCAATGTGCATATCCTGCGCTGCAGGCGCATCCTTTTTTCTCGAACAGAAGGAGTTATGTAAAATAAAACCCACCGGCCGTGCAAAATTGAGCTCTCAATTGTTTTATGGCATTGCCTGCTGCAGTAAAACAAAGAAAAACAAAAAACAAGAATCATCAGAACAATGTCTAGAATAGCCGAATATTGTACACCCTTGCATACTTTCCCAGCTGAACACAGTTGTTTTTGCAGAACTCAATTTTCGGCCAAGTTCTATCTTCTTTACAGTAGTACCATATATGTATACATTTTTTAATAAAGAAAGCTTGTAATTCACATTTAAGCTCAAAGTAAACCTATGATATCTTTATCTATATGATACGATAAAAGACGGATGCCGAATCTCACCCAGACAATCATGGCTATGACGACGCGACTCAGGATCGTCTTCAATTGCGATGGTAGATTTGAACTGCCATTTGTCGCAGATTCTTTGACAAACTTATAATACCCTTTCTCAGGGTAGAGAGCTAGTAACTCGGTCAAGTCTACCGTAGAAGCGACCGAGTTACGGTCTACGGGTTGCCCGCACACGCAGGTCCGTGTACTTCAGACCGTTCCGATGGCATTTTCCATTTTGTGACCATTCGTCAGTTCACTTTCAACTTTCAGCACAGTCTCCGGGGGCGGCAATCAGTGTAATTGTTATTGTTTTTTTGTTTTTATTTGTCCATTGCCCCTGGTAGCCACTTTTATTTCGTTGTTGAACTCTTTTTTCCCCAAACAGACAGGCAATCGGTTAAAAGCAGTTGAATACAAAATAAACCAGTTATAAGGCTTAAGAGATGGAATTTCCAATGACTAGAATTCTAAATGCATTTGATTTTTGAATCTTTACCCACAATTTGATTCGAATGTGCAAAATAAAATGCTTCCGAATTCAGAGAGTAGGCAATTTAAATTAAAATATAACCACATAGATCCAGTTGAGAGCAATTAAATTTCAACTAGACAAATGTAAAGAGTATCTTTTGGGACTAAAGTTAATTTTAGTACAAACAGATCTATACAAAATATGAAAAGTGAACGTGGATAACAAAGAAGAAATTTTAAATGAATTTCCATTTGTTAAATTTGCCTTTTTATACCCTGAACCGAACCCATTAAAAATGGGTAAAAAGGGTGCAAATGTACGTAACAGGCACAAGGAAGCATCTCCGACCCCATAAAGTGTATATATTCTTGATCAGCATCAATAGCCGAGTCGATCTAGCCATGTCCGTCTGTCTGTCTGTCCGTCCGTCCGTCAGTCTGTCCGTCCGTCCGTCCGTCCGTCTGTCCGTGTGTATGAACGCAAGGATCTCAGAACATATAAGAGCTAGAGACTTGAAATTTTAGCTGTAGGTCCTCCTAGTGCCCGCGCAGCTTGTCCCCGATATTCGATAGCCTGCCCCGTTTCCAAGTAATCGATAAAAATCTATATAAAAATACAGTTTTTTGAACAATTTTGGTAAATAAAAGGAGCTAGAGTCACCAAACTTGACATTTAGCATCTAGAAAAGTATATATATCTGTATTTGGTGTTGGAAGAAGAGGGTTCAGGGTATCCCCTAGTCGGGAGCTCCCGACTAGAACCTCTTATGTAACCTTTTTCGATAAGTCATATATAAATATATAAATACACGCTATTTATTAGCACTTTTCTCACATTTGTAACGTGTGTCGCAAAAAAAAAAGCAATGTTTTTTCTATTTATCAATCAAATGCCATTTTTCAAATTAAATATATTTAGTAAAAACTTTTCATTTTCTAGGAAACTTTTTTGCCCCAATCAGTTTGATATGGGACCAGCTGTTGATCCGTAAAAAATCATGGAATCATTTTAGTTTTCAATGAAATGGGACCTTTAAAAGAAATAAAATTAAAAAAAAAATACATTTCGTTAGCGATTGAATAATAAAAGGCAAAGCAGACAATAAATACAAAAAAAAAAAAAAAAAGCTAAGGCAAAAAAGGCCACATTTAAAAATGAGAGACCATTATTATAAATAAATTGAAGGCCAGTTGAATGTCTCCCAATCGGTGTGTGTCCGGCTGTGTGTGTGTGTGTGTGTGTCCGGCTGTGTGTGTGTGTCTGGGTGTGTGTGCTGGTAAGTTGTGCGTTTCGTTAGCAATGCTCGACATGATTGAATATCAAAAGCCAGTTGCCAAACGCAAATCTCTGGCATGTTTCGAGCGGTTCCCCCAACACCCGAATCCGAATCCCAACAGGGAGGAGCGACGGGTCGAAAATTTAACAAGTACGACTCTCAAAGGACTCGTAAAACTGATAGCCGCCCACTCGTACGCCCGGCCAGAGTTGAAAAGCGCCGCACGTTTTCCTAAAGTTCTACAAGTGGCGCAGAGAGAATTGCCACTGGGCTGTTGGCGGTCGGTGGTTCAAAGTTGGGTTCCTGTTTGGGCGGCAAATTTTCTGCATAAGCCAGCAAATATATTTTGTGCACAAATTATGCCTTAAATGCCCCTGGACGTAGTCGTTTCGACTTGGCATCCTCGTTTCTTTTTCTCTCTCTCTCTCTCTCTCTCCGTCTCTACTTTGGGTCTGAGTTGCTTGTGTGTGCCACACGCATACGCAATTATCCTCGGGGACAACTGTCGCCTTTTATCAGCACGAATGATTAAGCTCGAAATGTTTTAAAATTAATTTTATGGCGTCACCTCAAACAGCCAGACATTCGCTGGGCCGTAAGCTGGGGCCCACCATTATGCGGATTACGGCAACTGATATTCGTGTCCTTCGCTTGGCATTAATAATGCTTTCTGCGCTTTCTCTATCCGCACTTAAACCACAATAAAAACTGCTATAAAATAACCAATTGCCAACCCATATGCCACACAGATTTGTCGCGCACCATTCGAATGAAAGACACACACAAAAAAGACCCACACACTTTAGAGCTCCATTTTAGTGTCGCATATTCCACATGCCATAGAGATGATAAAAAAAAAGGGACATCCAAGTAGTTGATAGGTGTCCGCAACCATTGTCAGGCGACAGCAGCGACTGCCATTCAATCGAGTGGTTCCTATTTTCCATTCCCCGCCATTTGCCACGCACTCGTGCAGTTTTTCCGTACTCTCCTATTTTTTTTTTTTTTTTTTTGCGCCAGCTCTCATAATATGTAAATTATTTTGCACCCAACACAATTGAGCCAACTGCCATGGGCGGGGCGAGGAGACGAGTGACAGGATGGGTTGGGTTGGGTTGTGTTGATTCCCTTGTTTGCCGACGAACTTTATCAATGAACGCAAAAATTCCTGCATAACATTTTGTTCGCCTGCCTTGCACTGCGCGTATGCCCTACAAAAAAGCACATTCGATGTGTCATGCGGCAGGACTTTATTCGTAAAAAATTAGTCAGTTTTTTAAATAATATAAGCTGAGCGCTTGTTGGGTAAATTGAGCTATTTTAATACAATCATATATGTTGAAATATTAGCTTGTACGAATACCCAGATTCTCTTATCCAAAATCAGCGCAAGGTTCAAACCCAACCGGTGCAAGCCTCTCATTTCTCTTCCTCTTCTTTCCTTCTTCTTATTTATTAAACAAATTTCGATAAATAAACATATGTTCATATAAATACCGGAATTATTTGATTTAATTTAAGAAAAATGCAGCGAACCAAGATTCAAACCTGGGATAAAGTGGAAAATTAGGCACACGTTGGCTCTGAACAATATATACATATATATTTTATCATTATTTTTATCAGCCTGGTCTACAATCTATAGAGAAAACATTACGGACTCTGCTGATTTCTATTTAAAATTCAGTTAGCTGTACATACTTAGATATTTGTGCAAGGGTATTCAAAGGTCGACCTGCTGCACTTTCTAAACTCTTCTCTCATTTCTTGTTCTCTTTTTGTCGAGCCACGTATTGTGGCTATATTAAATTCCGATTTTATTGATTTATATCTCGTGCGTCTTCTACTTTTTATTCACTTAGACAACAGCAACAGCTTTACGCATCTGTCTCGGCATGACAATGATAATATAATCACCGAAGAGCATATATACTTATTTGTACTCCATTTCAAAAGCCAGTGCTGTAAATTGTTGTAGAATTTAAAGAGTCTCTGCCGAGCTTCTGTTTATCGAGTTTGGAATTTGTAGCTTGTTTATCTTGAAATGTGTTAGCTTTTAGTTAAATAAATAATCGTAGCCAAACTTTATATTGAGTAAATATTCTGACCTATTCAAAGCTCAAGGCTTTTAAGTGACATACCTGAACTTTATTTAGCTGATTATCTAAATATTTACCAAGCTAAGGACCTATTACTTAAGTTATTCAACATTATTGATGAACTCAAAAACGATTGTTCCCCAAAGGGACTTTAACTAATTCCAGCATTCATCAGGCATCTAAGTTAATTCTAATGCCAATTTCCAGAATAATGGTTTTACGTAAATCCACTTAATAACTAAACGAATAAGTTAGTCGGAGACGTCGAATATATATTTCAATTTTCAGCTTTTGTTTATGCAAAGTCATTTGAGACGAAAGTAAATTTATAGCCCATCAGAAAACGGCAGCAGGAACAACAACAGCAACAGCAACAACAACAAAAGGCCAAAAGGTTGTGTGCTCCATTAACCAAATGCCCTGGCACCGGAAACTGAAAGGATGTTGAATCTGGCCCTCGGCCCGCAGCGCATTCCGGCAAATTTATGCGCACAATTAATTTCAAAATCCTAATCTCAGACAATATCAACATGGTTAACAGACAAAAAGGGCCCGCTGCGAGTATATAAAATATACACCTGCTGCGAGTATTATTGATATGCAAAAAAAAAAGTTTATTAGCAGCTGGATATGATAGACTATGAGATATGCATCATTCGTGTTAATGTGTCATAATTATTGTCTTCCGAACTTTATCAACTATCTGTTTGAATATGTTTTCTATTTATAATATGTTCGTATTCTAATTTAGGGATACTAATTCTTAAAAATAAACGTTTTGCCAAAAATTTAGAATTATTTTGAGAAATGAGCTGTTAGAAAGGCTTTTCTTTATTCCGTTTCGGACGAAAACCGTGTAAATAAAAGAAAATGCCGACCGAGAACTTATATACGAAATTAATAATCATCAGGTTCAACATTTTCCAAGCTCAATAAGCTGTTCAAGCAAAACAAGTATCTTTTGCTTACAAGATTATTAAACCCCCGCTTCGCCTTCTATTCGCACATTTAATTCCTTCTGTCTCGCCTGAGCAATTAATTAAAAACCAAGCGCCTTATTTACTAATTGGGCGGGCTTTTAGTTTTCGGCTGTGATTAGGCGCCTCTCCAAATACTTATTTGCTGGCTGATAACCAGTGGCAGTGGCCACGGCATAATCGTTAGCAGTTAACCCGTGCGATTTAAGTGGCCTCATTCATGGTTTAATGAGCACATCAAAAGCGAACTTTATAGGTGAAAGAGCTGCCCGGTTAGAGGAAAAGCTTCTTTGCTCTCTGCACTTAGTGCTGCTCGCTGTGCAGATGATAATTATAATGCCACTTAATGGTATACGACCTATAGCCATGCTCATGCTGTTCTTCTGTTCTGCTTGCCTTCAATGCCATGGGCATTATGCGCTGGTAGTTCAGGAGCGGTAACGGGCTTTACCGGAACAACTTAACGTAAAGTTCAAATTAATATTTACATGTCTAAGCTTAGAAACGATATAACTTCGCCGTTGACCATGGGCAGATTATGTCTTTTTAAAGCAACATAGCTTCGCCAAGATCTAAAATCGCATATCTTGACATTTGGAAACGACATAATTTCGCGCGGAGATATGTCGTATGTAAAACGACGGAGATATGTCGTGCATAATTTAATATTTACTATTGTTATTATTTATTTCGTTACCACAAATGCATTTTGAATTAATTAATAAATCAAGTTGGAGGAGCACATGATATATTCAACAGTTCAAGAGCCCCATTCACACTGGCGCCTAACTGCTCGCTCAGTGTCAATTCCGCTCCTGTATTGCTCTTGCTCGTAAATTATGAACATTATCGCTAAGGACATTTAGCTTGCAAATTACCATAGATCAGAATGCCACAATGATGCGGGCACTATTGAGCCACACACACACTCACACACACACACACACACACACACACACACACACACACACACACACACACACACACACACACACACACACACACACACACACACACACACACACATACACACTCAGAAACATTACATTCATTCTATATTATCTCTATGTATACATTAATTTTATTGCATTTTGCATATACAAATCGTGGAATATTCTGCGCTATCGCTGCAAAACTTTGCACATTAACCTGTTACCTCTTCTATCTTTGTCTATTCTCTAGCGCGTTCTCTTTTTATGTCTGAGCAGCAAGTGCTGGGGTGCTTTTGTCATTGCCCCATTGCCATTAACAATGAGAGATTTTTTCTTGTGTTTTATAGAAACAATTGCGACTGTAAAATGCCTTAAAACAAGCTGCCCCATATTCAATTATGCACAATGCGGCACATGTGCCCTTTGCAGCATATTTCTGCCCCAAACACACACATCCGCCCAGAGCCACACAAAAACATACAAGCGCATAAATCAATCTACAAAGCGGCCAGCTTTATAAGGGGAGCAAAGACAGCCCAGAGTTAAATATATATTTTGTGGGTTCTTTGTCTTTTCCGTTCTGTTTGCAATTTTTATGTGTTTTGGAAAAGCTGGGCTCAAGCATGATATACAAGTATTTCAATTATTCTTTTAAACGTCAAGTTGATATTCAAACTAAAATTTGATATATCCTCAAAGAATTAGAATTAAGCAGCCAAAAAGCGTAGAATATGAGTTAATCATTATAATTCACAAATGGTTATAGCATCTATTAAAAGTCTTAAGAAACATTTGTTTAAGAGTTGTATAAAATAAGTAAATAACCATCTTAAGATTTAAAATTGATCTGTGTATTGTAGTTTTCCTTAGGTATTAATAACTATTACTCACCGTTGTTTTCTTCTTTTAGCTGACCTGTCCAGGTTGCTTTTAAGTATCCATTATAATTAATTTCGGCACTCAGTTGGAATTGCTTATAAATGAAATTTGCAAATGTCTGCAGTGGACACATAAATCAAACACACTCGCTAAATTTGAGTCTTCTTTGTTGTGGCGAATATTGGTAATAATTATTTTTGGTTGCAGTTCTCTTAAAGCTACCCACTCCCTGAATTTCCCGCTCAAAGAAACACAGAGTCTATGAAAAACTGTATCTGAGTGATTAAATAAGTTCACATAGATAAATTTGTATTCTAGCAAAATTTCTGCTGTTTAACCTGAAAGTTTTAATTAAATGTTTATGCTCGTTTCTTGTAGTCTGTGCACATTGCCATTTACGCTTGAATAATTCACGCCGTAATTTATTCAATTAAAATGTTGCAGTCGTTCATTCAAATTAAGTTTAATAATAGTTTCACAAGTTTTTGCTATGGCTTTAGCGTTGTGAATTTATTTATTTAACTGCGTAAAGACAACAAGTTTTTAAAAAGATATTAAAGCAAAAACTAAATGTTCACAAAAGACAAAACTATTTTTTTAGTTAAAATGTAAATATTAACGCAGCGAAAAAAACATATTTGAATTACGTTTAGCTTTTTAAATTTGTAATCATATTTTGAAATAATAAATAGCATGTGAGAAAAGTAATTATATGAAGTTAAATATTAATGGCATTTTAAGCAATTAACTAATTGAATTAATTAATTAACAGGTTTAGTCAAGCAATTTGAATTAGTTTCAAGTGTTTCAAATGTATTATCTGTTTTTTTTTTTTTGACGCAATTCTATTTAGTTACATAATTGGCAAACCACAAACTAACATCAAACTGATGGCTTTGTAATTATTGTGCGCATTTCACGGTATTTCATTAAATAGTTTGATTGCCCAGCTAATTGCCAGGCCAATTAAATTACACGTAACCACAATCAAAAACCAATTACAGTTTACTTAATTGCAAATCGCAACATGCTGCAGCACAATAACTAAAACGCGCCACAAACCGTTTGGAAGTTGAAATTGTTTGATTGGAGTTGAAGGAGTTTTGATTTTTTTATTTGTAATATATTTGAGTAGCTTTTAATTGAGTCAATTTGGCCCCGAAAACTTTACACTAGTTGGCCACGAAATCAACATCTACAAGTTGTCCAACTGACTGTTGCCAACTCCGCTCTTAGCCAAGTTTTGTGGCATTCGGTGAACGCGCCGCGAGCCAACTGCTTGCCAAACACTTTGAGGCAGCTGCTTTTATACTGCGTTGCGGTCCTCTCAAATGCGTCGGCGCGGATAAAACGCAGCTGCGAGCTGGTTGCCAAAGGATGCACAGGATGCCGGCTGTGTGCGCTGCTCTTTTGCCAACGTTCGACAGCGTTTGTTTACATATGGCGACAGCTGAAGTCAGAGACTTGGCATTTCATCCCAGTGTTGCTTAAGATGCAACTGTGTGTGCTTGTGTGTGTGTGTGTGTGTGTGTGTGTTACAGTGAAGTTTTAATTGAATTGCGGCTGCAAGTTTTCAACTGCATTTCTCACACACAGCCCCAAAGCCACAAAAGGTGTGAGCCAAGTTTTGTGCAACAAAACTTTACAGTTTTAAAGTTTTTCACTTTTGATGCGGCATTATCGCAGTTGCTCTGTTTTTGTTTTCATTTTGTTATATCTTATGCGTTTTGTATTTTTTTTACCTGAAAGTCAACTTTAAAAATTGCGGATTGAAAACAAAAGACGCTTCACGCAACACGCATACGTCGTGTGGTACGTCAGTTGGTGGCGCTTAAAAGTAGGCAACATAAAATGTTCATTTGCTAAGCGCGTGCTGTGTGTGTGTGTGTGTGCTCTGCGTGTGTATGTGTGTGGCTGATAGAAACTGTGTCGAACACCTGTTGTTATTGTTGTATTACCTGGAAGTTTGTTGTTGTCGTTATTGCTCTTGCTGTTGCCCTCAGTTTGTTTCTTACTTAGCCTTTTCTCTAGATTTTGCCTGTAGCAAAACTTTTGATTTCGCTTTTGTTTCAGTTGCTGCTCTTTTCGCGCCATTGTTTTTTGTTGTTGGCAGAGTTTATAAGTACCCTGCCAGGTGTTTTGATTTATTGCGTTTTGGTTAAGTGCAGCAGCCACCAACTTCATTTTAATCCCCTTTTGTAGGGAACGTTTTGTGCATTTTGTGTGGCTGCTTTTGTATTGCCAGCTCAGGGACAAGATTCGATAATAAAGATACTTTAAGAAGTTTTTGTTTAAATAAATATGTGGAAAATTCAGTGGGTACGTAAGTAGCTTGACTTATGCAAAGGTTTTTAGAATAACTTAAAATAAACTTTAGAATTTTTTAATAAATAATTTAATTCATGTAATTTGTATAATAAAATTAACGTATTCCCTCTATCCTCCTCCCCACAGCAAACAATTTTTCAGATTTTCAAACCTAAACATATCTAAAAATACATTTACTTTCTCAAATCAGTTTCCAATTATTTATTTAGTCAGCCTTAACTTTTCGACATTTCCTTAATAGCAAACCCGCTTGAACTGTTTTTAAGTTTCATCAACAAATATCCAAGAACTGCGTCATAAATTATTGAAAATGAAAATAAATCAATCGTTCTATGTATAACGCGCCCTCTGCACTTTTTCATTACAGCTGCCAAAAAGGAAAAAAGTGTTTCATATTATCGACTTTGCGATCCTAACTCATTTCGTATGCCCCTTATCGGCTGTGTTAACCCACTTAGAACAATTTAAGCGCTGTGCCAATTTCACACCCACAGCTACTACAAACATTTCCGGCCTCATCCCGATGGCTTCTTTGTGCGCCTGATTCGTTTCAACGCTAATTACAATTAAGTATCCATCCAATCGCCGGGAGTGTGTCGGGGCGAGAGCTGCTCGCGACATGGTCCCATCGAAACTCCAAACATAGCCATGCATATTTTATTCTCTGTGTAGTCGGAAAAATTTCTGGCAAATTGCCTACTCCATTTTCCATTTCCCCGTTTCCACTTTCGTTCCAATGCCCATTTCTATGGCTACTCATAGTGCTCTGTTTCAGTTTTTCTCTCTGACCACGATTCGTTTGGCGTTCTGCAAGTGTAACTTAATTTGTTACCCCGACGGCGGTTACAGTAGCCAAAAACCATTTGGTACATGCACAATTTTGACACCCACCCCGCCTTCGATGCCGCATCAGACACGCCCAGTTACAAGTACGTACGGCCTGGTCTGGTCGAGCCTGGCCTGGTCTGGTCTGGCCGGGACTGGCGTTTTCATTAGTACTCAATTAATGGAGCATGATCTTAATGGGTTTTCAACAACAGGCAGTCCAAATCGAGCTAAACCGAATCAGCCTAACACCACCCTTATGGGTAGGGTAGCGGGGGGGAGGGGAGAGGGCGGGCAGCGAGGCGTGCCGTTTGCTAAGTACGCCAAATCAGCACAACTCTAATTGGAGGCGGACACAGCAGGAGAGTGAGGATGAGCAGGAGCATGCGGAATCGGCTGGGCATGCATTGTGAGCCTGCAAAAAGTTTATTACTGCCCAAAAAGCCAAAAACCTATTGACCAAATACTCAACCACAAAAAAAACACATGACGGCTGCATTCAAGCGAGACCGACTGCGCCATACTCTGTGCACATCGCCAAAAACAGTTACATTTAATCTGTGCATTTGGAACTGTGAGTTACCGCGGTGTCGACTGGAGAGCAACAAATATACTCTCTTTCATTGTGTAAATAGAGTATAAAAAACGATGTGTTAGAGTGTTTTCTTTGAGTGCGCCAAACGTTGGCTCAATTATGTGTTGTGGATGAACCGTCAATATTTGAGCTGGCTGAGGCAAGCGCCGTGTTAGCCGCTTGCTTCAAGCTGTTGATGGGTTTATGGCTTTGAAGTCTCATTTGGCCAAGCACTTGATGATTGATGCGGGTGCGTGGTACGGTAAATGTGCTTAGTTGCAAAATAAAATGGCAATGGTAAAGCAATTATTTAATACGAACTGGTATTATTAAACGACATTGCTTCATCAGCTCGACTAGGAGATAAGCTTCGTATAAAAAATATAGATATAAATTAATGTAAATACACAAGCATGATTATGTGATTGGCATCTATAAGTAATCCAAAAGTAGTATTAAAACATGCAAGTTTTACTTAGATTCATGAGAATCGCATAGTGAGGCGAAATTAAAGATCACGGTTTTTTTTTCTATGTGAAGCGCCACAGTTGATTTAACGTGGACTACATTTTGCATAAGAAAACCAATATATAAACTTTACCTTTGGCTCCTTCAACCTTGTATCACCCTTTTCGACCTGGGGATGCATTTTACGAAGCAAGTCCCCACAGTCATCACATTTCTTAAAGAAAACGGATGATCGGATGGTAAACAAAAACAAAAAATGAAAAATATGACCGATTTTCAAACTGTATACATTTGAGATGAAATTCTGTACAGTAACTGACTCTTAACGGATTTTTAGTATTAAGCCAAGTGCATTCATATTTCAGCATTTCCACTTTTCCTTATCTTTTGTCATATTTCTGAGTATAAATATTTATATAACATAAGTATTCCCAATTGGCATTGATCTGCGAGTTCCCTTCTCAATTACCTGCTTAAATTTAAGACCTCCAGCTTATGCCAGGCATTACAGAGTGCATGCAAACATAAATTTGAAGAAGCTGCTGCTGAATATTTAAATATTTATTTTAACAATTCGTGCGCAAAATCTTCAATCTCTCTTTTTGCCTCACTTTAAATTCCCTTACCGACCAGATGTTTGGCCATATTCAATCAGTGTAAGAAAAAAAGAGGAAACTGAAATGAAAATCTACCTTAACCGGGTCGAGGGAGAGAAGGGGTTCGGGACATACGGATAACAACTGGTCCTCCGCCGGTTGGGCCGCCGGGCAAACGAGGCTAATATTTCAGCGGCTCGAATGGCGTGAAGCAATTGCTTTCCGGTTATTGTGTATATTTACGGGCCATATTTGTTGCCAAGCATCTGGCTGCCGATAAAATACAATTTCAAACCTGCATTTGCCATAAGCGAATTGTCTGCGTTACCTTTTTTCCCAGCGTTTCCTCGAGCTATGCAAATGCCTTGCGATGAAAAGCCACTTGGTTTAGATATAAAAAAAAATATACATAAATATGCGATATCTTTGGAATACATTTAACTCTTACACAATTATTTTATCAACGTCTTATTGATGACTCATCATATTTGGGGTAAGGTAATAGTCAGACGGACCGGGCTGCGTTTTGAGTGCGGTTTGCATATAAAGTTTATTTAAATATTTTATTGATATCACATGGCAGCTTGTGGAGTACTCAAAGTGAGGATTGGTTCAGATAAGATATAGTAAAATAAAGAGCTGAGTTGCAACTTAAATATTTCTACTACTGCCATTATTTCAGAGACTAACGCAAACAAAAACTAATGCAAGAGCTCATTCAAAAACACTTTTGCGCATTTATGTAATTATATTTGTATATTAACAACCATTGTTGAATTGCGATTCTAAGAAAAACAGCCAAACTCTCCATGCAAATCAAATTACATTGTATATACAGTAAACACAGAAAATAATTAGAAATGGGTGTAACGAAATTTGGCGATTGAATGTAACAAGATGAGGAGAAAATATATCTAGTCCGTCTGTCTGTCGGCCTTTCGATTGTATCGTATGCAAATCAAATTATTTTTTAATAATTATCCAATCGATAAGTATCGATTACCAAATCGATAAGTATCGATTAATAAATCGATAAGCATTGGATATATTAAAAATATAAGACAGAAAACTATGTTTACCATATACAAAACATAAACGAAATATACAAATACATTTAAAGTGATATAATTCTGGTTATACATTCTCTGCATAATTATATACATACATACATAAAGCATGTTAGCGTTGTTTCCAGGGTATCACCAAGTCGTGCCGCCTCGACTAGCTTGCATTTTGGATACATATATATTTTACTTTTGATACTTGAAACCAAAAATTGAGCAGCTCCTTTGAGTTCCTTCAGGCACAAACGAGTGTCAGCGCGATTTTCTCTTTGCCATGCCATTTTGTTGTCTGTCGCACGTTAATGAGATTTATTACAACAGATTGTAACAATATTTTCATGATGAGAAAACAGCGAGACAAGAGCAATTTAATTTTTAATTTTCCAAATGAATGCGCCCAAATTAGGCTCATTACGTTGCCAGATTATTCGCCCAAAATAGCATGTGTGCAAGTGTCTCGTGCTGGGATTTTCTTTTGGGTGTTGGCGTTGCCTTCTTTAAAGTTGCTTAAATACTACTTAATACTTGTACAGAAAGTTTCTTTAAGCTGCTGCCCAGCTGTGAGCCTAGTTGAATTTTATCGCTTTTCAAGCCGTTAAGCAGAGTCCCCATAATGGACGAGCTCTGTGCAGGGGTTAGCTTTTAGTTGGGGGTGGGTGAGCGGAGAGAGAGGTGGCGCAAACATATCCCTATCCAATTTCAGAGCTGTCGTTCACAGTTGACCAACTTTCAATTACCCTACGAATGCGTGTACAAAGGTCCTGCAGGCATTGGCCAAACACGCATTCGAGCTATTTTAGCTTCCATGTGATCTGTTATTGGCTACAGAATGCTCTGCAAATATATGAGTATGATGCATAAGTTTTAAGTAAATTACAAATTACAAAACTTTACAGTTCTTATTGTGTATTTAAAACTAAATTGCTTGAGTAGTTGAATTCATATTGTGATATTGAATAGTGCCTTCAAATAATGGAAAGTAATTATTAAATTAATTATTTCAATAATTTATTTAATTATAAATTCCAAAGCAATTCACATTAAAATTGAATTTTTCAAGTAGTTGACTTCCTTAGTGTAATTACTTAAGAAATAAATTATTAAAGCGTAATTATTTGAGAATTTAGGATTATTGAGTATACTTCCTTGAATATAGCGTGAGTAATTATTACTTAACATATACATAGACAGTATTATTGCTGGCGTTAAGAAGGAAAGAGTAACTGAAAGTCTTTATGCAACATGAAAATTAGATTTTCTGTTTTTTAGTAAGCTTTGTATGACTGGGTGTACATTATTTGTTGGCCATTTAAAGCTTTGACTACTGCCGCCTGACCTGTTACCTTCTTCTGCCCCACTCGTCGCAGGACTCCTCATAGCAGCCTCATCCGGCCTATTGGCCAGTTAGTTGCTGACGTTGCTCTCCGTAAAATCGCATAACAAATGATGTTTAATGCTGTGGCTGATGAAGCTGAAAAGGCCTCCAAACGCATTCCATGTGGTCAAACATGCGTGCAAATGGAATGCCTTTTTGCAGGCATCTTCACACACAACGGAGCCCCTCACCCCGCCCTGGGCATCCAGCGTCCGCCAACCTATTTTTGGCGCAAAACCTTGTTGGCGAAAAACACGCTGCTCATTTGGCTTGATAATTTATTTTCGCATATTAATTTTGGCTCGACTTGAGTGCGGGAGAGAAATGAGAGAGAGAGAGATGAGAGAGAGAGAGAGAGAGAAAGGCAAATGAGAAATGTGTGATAAATGAACGGCGCTTAAATGCTCAAGGATACGAGTACTATTTGCCACAGGCAGGGCAGGCAGCAGATCCCAGAAAATTATTATCCTGCACAACACACACACACACACACACACACACACAAGCACATAAGCACACACACACACGTTTGGCTTTCACGATATGAGCATTAATGTGGGCTAAATACTTATCTCTTAAAGCACACATGAATTTTGTTTTATCTTAAATCACTTTTATAGTTTCCAAATTTCTAAATTAAGAGCATAATCGCGTAATTCTATTGCTATTGAGATTGTTTTACTCTTATTTAAATTATTGAAATGGTTTTTTAAATGATTTCAATTTTGTAATTACTTAGCTTAAGCGAAATGTGCTTGAATGTAAAAAACGACAGGAATTATATTCCAAAAATTATTAAACTTTTCAGCTCATTTTTGTTTGAGTGTAGATATATATTTATATACATACCTCGCAATTTGACTGTCGCCGGCTTAATTGCTTTTATATTTTATATATTATATATTATATATTTAAATACACACACAGCGCATATAAGTCGGCTGAGTATTCTTTTGGTTGATGAAAGTGTTGCATTTATCAGGCTTAGCCAGTTGAATGCTTGACAATCGACTACATAATTAATGAGCTCTCAAATGCGTTTGCCATAGCTTCAAGCTCTTGAGGTCAAGGAGCTGGTGCTAATACTGGGCTTAATCTTGTCGGGTACTTGCCAGTGGCGCGTCCATTAAGTCTGCAGATTAACGAGGTTTCAAATTCCCATGTCTATACCCTTCACTAAACAGGATATTATACCCTGTAGCCATCTACGGAATGCTGTCAATCATACATATGCACACAAACTTTTTGGTTTTTTGTTTGATTATTATCAAAAAAAAGTATCATGCATACAAATCAATTAATATTTGTAATGTTTAAAGGTATAAGCTCCAGCAGGCTAATATTCCTTATAAGAAGTAACGGCTGCGATTATCTGCCTAACTATCTATATATATAGTTTTTCGCCAACTAACTCTTAAGATATAGATGTTTTGTGCAGTCCATTAGCTTGTCTCCATTTATTGAGTGCCCTTTAAGTTAACCAGCTAGAATGTGAATATCATCTTTATCAATCTTCAATCGCCAATTATACATCACAAGGTCCCCAATTTCCTCTCATCAATGTATAAGTTCTCATTTTAATGGGAGAACAACTACGGTGTTTGTCGATGCTTGACAACATTTTGTCAATAGAAATTTCACATTGTATATTTCTCCTCAAATTGGCTTTTTGTGAATGCCCATCATTTGAACAGCTGCCCACCTGCCCGCCCGCATCGACGGCATCAACCAGTCAATTGACATCATTCAACTTTTCATGTGCTTTGAAATGTGAAGCAACCCAATTATATGATGCAGAATGCCATGAATAATATGCGTGCAAAGCATTGTTTGGAGTTGCTTGGAAGGGGTAGGCAGTTGGTGGCAGGCGGGTTCAGCGGCAGGGGTTGAGTGAGGAAATGTTATAAGGTGCTCGTTGTCGGCATTGCAAGAGCTTTAAAAGACACTTGCCCTAAGTGCAACAGCTGCTGCTTCATCAACATCATCAACAGCAACATTATCAGCATCTTAATCATCTAAATCATCATCGTCTTCTGCATAAGATGCCTCTGCTGCTTGTCCCCGGCACACATTTCCAAGTGTTTTGCTTATGTGTATGCACATTCACAGAGACTTCGTTTGCATAATAATTTAACTCATTACATTTCGTAGGATTGCAACTAGCCCCGAGCATCTCCTCTTCCCCTAATCAACATCTTCCACTCCAACTAAATGTGCAGAAGATACATTTATTTGCCAGACGTTGCAAAAGGATTTATGCTTCACATGTGCCAGCAAGTGGCAATTCTAAAGGCAACTATGAGGTCAAGATGCGGCTAGGCACACACTCACACACACAACGACACTCTAGCACACGCACACTAAACCTTAACTGCTTGAGTGTTGCAGTTTCTTAAACGTTTTCATCATTATACCCCGTAGCTATAGGGGTAAATGGAAGGTATTCTGGTTTGGGCAAATGTATATAGCTGGCATTTATTGTATTAAGTACATATATCAGATATCTACGACCACAGAAACTATGAAACCTTAAACTTCATATTTAATATCTCTTCTAAGGCGCACACGTATCAGCTTCAAATTCTTGTGTACTTTGCTCATTTGCCCGCAATCGATAAATATCGATAACAACCTCATATTTTGTCGATTCAGCAGCTGGGTGCTGCGTGCAGGGCGTCTTCTAATCGGGCACACCCATAAAACCTTAACCTTCCCATTAGATCTCTCTTCTAGGGAGCACACAGATCAGGTTCCAACTCTTGTGTACTTTGCTCATTTGCCCGCACTCGATAAATATCGATAACATCCTCATATTTTGTCGATTCAGCAGCTGGGTGCTGCGTGCAGGGCGTCTTCTAATCGGCCACACCCATAAAATCTTAACCTTCCTATTAGATCTCTCTTCTAGGGAGCACACAGATCAGGTTCCAACTCTTGTGTACTTTGCTCATTTGCCCGCACTCGATAAATATCGATAACATCCTCATATTTTGTCGATTCAGCAGCTGAGTGCTGCGTGCAGGGCGTCTTCTAGTCGGGCACACCCAACTCGTCGTAAACTTGCCCCAAGTTGCATGCAGTTTTAAAGCTGTTGTTGCAACAACTGTCAATGGCTCATCAATTACTTTGCGGCAATTGCCCATTTGCAGTTTAATTGATTTTGTCAACTTTCAGAGTCTTGAGCTATTTTGACAGAACTCGCTGCCTTTGGACATTTGGATGCCATTCAAATTGCAATTTGCATATGCCGAGCTAAACCCACTGTGCAAACTTTGGCCCGGCGGCAAGTTGCGCGCTGCATGAACTTTGTGGAGTCTAAAGAGCCACATAAAATGTTCCACTTGCCGCATGCCACTTGCCACTTGCCACTTGCAAGCCAAGTTCAAAGTGTTGCGGCAAAAGTTTCGCCTCGTCCAATATTGTTGTTCGGCTTTTGCCAAAGTTGGTCTCCAATTTTGGTTTGCCGAATTACAAATTTGCGAATTTTCATTTGGCACTCAGTTTGGCGCATTGCCTGCTTATGTATCTGATTAGGGCAAATACTGATTACTGATAACAACTAAATAAAATGTAATCATAATTAGATGAACATAATTTGGCTATAACCAATACTTAGATAAATGGGGCCAGCAAATGGACTATTGATCTAAGTATTTGATGTGTGATGTTCATGCATTTCATAGCATAAACAAAAGGTAAAGATATGAAATACGGCAACTTTGTCTGCTTTTCTCGCTAAAGTCGTTATAATTCACAACGAGTTTTGGCTTCGCATGACTGACCAGATAAGAGCTAGCTTTGATTCTATAGAAAGCTTCTTATTTTCCTTTCAACTTGTTTATTATTCTTTGTTGATAAAATAAAGAAAAACAAACTGTTTATATTCCTGAACGAGCTAGCTTAAGCCAATTGAAAACTTAACAACTTATAATCTTCAATCAGACTTTTATGCTTTACATCTTCATTTGCGCTCGTAGCTTCTCTAACACAAATATATATTTTAAGGAAAAGCCTTTAAATGTTTTCGTTTAAAAATCTCTTTATGTGTGCTTACTCGTGTATATCTTAAAGATGATTCATGAAGACCGTGCAGCATTTCAGCTTCTGTTTCGTTTATTTAATAAATAGCCGCCTTTATTTGCTGTTGTTGCAGATAGTACTATAAACATACATATTCCGTGTCCTGTCGTAAGCTGGCTCTGCAGAAATGCATTTACCGGCGTTCACTTAAACGTCATCTATTTTTATGCGTCGTCCTTTTGCCGTCCTAGAACTGGGCGCTTTCTTGTATTCCGCTTTCCATTCCATGCTGCTCTTTAATCCCTGCCCCATTCTCAGCTCCATTCCTGCCTCGTGGCGCATTTCCTTTGCACTTCTTGATGCAACAGCAATTCACTTAACTTACTCAAGTCGTTGTCGGCATAACTTCCGCACTTCTCTGCACTCCTTTGCAATCCTCAAAAAAAAAAAAATAAAGAAAAAGGAGTAGAATCAGAGCGCTTAAATCCTGACGGTATAGTCATCCCACACGCTGAGCTTGGCGCTTAGTGTTTTAATGCCAATGCTCACACACATTTTATACTATTTCCAAGATGTATACATTGCGAGATCCTTTGGCTCGTGCATTTGTACGCTTTATTTAACCATTGAGAGCAGATTGAGGGGTTGGGACTGGGGCTAGGCGTAATTGCGTGGGTCGTGTTACTGTTGGCTGTAATATGGGTCGTAAGACCTATTTACAGTTGGCAACAGCTAAGCACATGAAGCTGCAAATCTGCGCCAATCAAGCGAGAACACCTGAAAATTTAGAGCAGAACAAAAAAAAGCTGGCTCAAGCCGAGCCTCTTGAGACAGTCAGTCTCAAAAGTTTGCGCACATAAATAGATTTTGTTTGCTGCAAGCGCATAAAGCTAAAATTATATATATATTAATTAATTAATAGTCCTTTTAAATATTAGATTTAAGTGAAGTAAATAGCTTAACTAATTTTGGGATTAAGAAAAAGAAATAAAGCAATATAAAATTTATTTTGTAACTAAATAAAGTTAGCTAAATATTTCAAATGAGTTATTTTTCTTTCGCAGATCTTATTAACTATACTTAAAGTCTGCTTAGTCTTGTTTTGATCCCATAAAAATTCGAATATTTTAAATTATAGCCGTATCATGGTCAAGTACACAATAACTATTGTACTTTCAGTTTGGTAAACAAAGACACACTTCAAAAAAACTTGTTTACCATTTCTTTCTTATAGAGAACGTTTAGCACATGCAATGTTAATTCTCTTACAAAACCCCATTTATAAACTCCTTTGTCACATTATTGTGAGCTTTAGTGAAATGGGTTTTAAGTAGATCAACGATTTAACTGGTTGACCGAGTCACAAACTGTCAAGTGGTTGCTAATTGAACTGATTTAAGTACCTCTCCCTCGCCCCACTGTGTAAGCAAAGAAAGTGACTGCAAGGTGTGAGAATTCTTGAATTCTTCGGCGGGGCTCAGTTCCACATTAGATCTTCGACCGTATAGAGGCTCTGCTGTCATGTTGAGAGCAATTTTCGTTTGCTATTATTTGACCGCCTTCACACTGGCCAGCAGCTTGAGTAGCTATCAAGTTGATCACCTGAAACGCTTCAGCAGATCGCTGATATTTCCAGCTACCTCCCCGACGCGGGTCCAGTTCATTGGAGGCATCGGCATCCCAGTGGAAGAACTACATTTCGAATCGGTCACCTCGGGCTATGTGCTGAAGACGGAATACTTTCTGCCCACCAATGCGGATGAGATCACCAGAGTCTACATGAAGCCGCAGCCCATAACGGCCAGAAGGCATATGTCAGCTAAGGAAGAACCATCCAACATGGCTTCCATGTATCGCTGGGTCATCTACCGGGGCATCGAGATGGTTTTACAGAACATGAATCTGCCTGGACGCAGCTGCCTGCTGCGCGTGATCTGTGAGCACGCGGCGCTGCCTTTGAGCCATGAAAGTGGTTTGCTGGGTGAGCTGCTGCACATTGTCCTGACTCCTTCCAGCTCCACGGATCACTATGCCCTGCACACCGATCGCGAGTATTTGGTGGCGGAACGTTTTGGCAAACGTGGAGCCAACTGTGCGGCTGCCTATGGCCGTAAATGTCCAAGTTCTCCCATGGAACTGGTTACAGTGTTGCTGTAAGTGTACAGCTGCTAAATTGGTATAGAATTGTGATAAAATTGTATTAAAATGAAATCAATTGCATTATCGGCAAAGAACGGTTTTCAGTGTTCCAGTTGCAGGGTGTTAAGGATCGAGAATAAGACCAAAGAAAGCAGATCTTTATGGCTAAAAAGATCATCAAGAGACAGTCTTATAAAGCAAATATCTGTGTTTATCAACGACAGCTTACAATTCTCAGAATACCCCAAATAACAAGAGACAGCAGCTTTATGGCCAACATTTCGTAAAAAGTTTAGTTATATATATAAATACATATTGTCTGGCCAAAATTAGAGGTTTACTCATAGCCGCTGTGGGTGCATTTATTCTAGCATTACGCACTTTTAATGTGTACTTAAAACTTGGCATTAGCCATAATTCCATATCCAAATATTGACACGCCTGTCGTCATTTGACTGCTCAAATTTGTTCAATAACTTTAAGTTAAAGATGTTAGCTGAACAAATAAAGAAATTTCTCTGCGCTCTTTCATACAAGAAATATCACACAACGTATCGTTTGTTAATTTGAAAAACAAGATGAAATAGGTGTAAATGCATCTGAGAACTTTTTAAATCGAAAGAAAACTAGCCAAGTTAGAGCTCTTAACGCTTAGTTCTTGACGAGTTCTTCAATGGAGCATATCGTGCAACCAGCAATTGTCTTAATATCTTTAGCTGTTGTTGCCAGCGGCACAATGATCTATCCAAAGATTGCACCCTCACCAATTACATTCCTCTGCGCTATTGGCATTCCCGTCGAGGATTTGCCCTTTGAGTCTGTTGTCTCTGGCTATGCGCTCCGGATGCAGTACTTTCTGCCCAACAATGCGACAGAGATTACACGCATCTATCTAAAGCAACAGCCAATAACGGACAGAAAAAGCAATAAAGATGAATTTAACTTGGGGTCAATTTATCGCTGGATATTCTATCGCGGCATTGAGATGGTCTTACAGAACATGAATTTGCCTGGGCACAGCTGCCTGGTGCGTCTGATCTGCGAGCACGCGGCGCTGCCTTTGAGCCATGAAAGCGGCTTGCTGGCTGAGCTGCTGCATATCCTCTTAACGCCTTCGAGCTCGAAGGATCTGCTGGAAAGGCGCAAGGATCGCACCTATCTATTAGCAGAGCGTTTTGGTAGGCGTGGCGGCAACTGCGCGTCTGCCTTTGGCAGGACATGTCAAAAGTCGACCCTAGACTTGATAACTGTTTTAGTATAAAGACAGCCAAATTAATTCGATTACTATTTAACTATATAAAAATGAAGTTATTCAAAGTGGAAATTAACATTTTAGTAATTTGTGTTTGTTTCATCAGCATGTAAATGAGACAATAGCTTGTGGATTATTTTGTTAGAATGCTGCCATATGCGTATGCGTATTCGTTCATCGATATTTTAAGCCCCAATCAATGGGGCATTATTGGTATTTCACTTAAATATGCACATAACAGAGACCGAACAAATAAGTTAAAGAGCCATGCGTATTTCAACATATTTTCATAACTTAAGCGCTAACAGAGATTGTTATTATAATTATTCTTTAATGGTATTAAATAATTGAATACCAGAAGAACAATCAAATTTATAGGAAACATATATTTGAGCCTCTGATTAAATGAGGTACATTTTGTTATTTTCTGCTTTTATTTCCGTTCAAGATATCTTACAATGTCACAATGGCAAATAATATGTAACAATGATTTGAAATATGTGAACAAATTGATAGCTCACGTGGAATACAAACGCAGTTAGATGTAAATACGCATAATTATTATTAAAAATATCACAGAATTGTTGTAAATAACCTTTTTGGCTAACATTCTAGTCTGACAAGTTGACAACTGACTGTCAAATACACATCTATCTTTAGTTGTTGTTGCTGTTGAAATCACGTATGGTAAAGGTGTGATAATTGCAAAGTTAATAAACATTTTAATTAGTTTTCGTACGGCCTGTGATTCGCATAGTAATCAGCATCAATTGTAATTACGCATGTGTGTTATTTGGGGCACACGCGGCGTATGCTTAATGCGAGTGCAATTGTGTGTGTGTGTGTGTGTGGGTGCGTGTGTGAGAGCGATGTATATAGTACTTAAATTTAAATAGTAAATAAAATTTGTATGAATTATGTGCCGGCTACATGCGTTTAATACAAATTTATTTCAACGCCTCCCTCATTAGAGCACATTCAGAACACGTACTAGCCGCCACCGCCCTCTAGCCCACGCCCACTTCGTAATGGGCTTAAATACTTTGGCACGCAATCGGCTTGGCCAAGTTCATGTCCATGTCCAGAATTCACACAGCCGTAAAATAATTACACACATTGAATAAAACGCGACATGAAACAGAAACAAATCAACCGACCCTCACCCTTAACCCGTCACGCCTTTGGCCCGTGAGGGGGAGAGGGGTCTGCTTAGGCTGAGGCGTAGCTGGACAAACTCAAATTGTTTGCTTTTGGCATTTCAATGCCGTTCAACCAAACGGATTTAATATTAATTAGCTGGCTGGCGACGCAGTCGGCAAACCAAACGAGAAAATCCCTTGGAACTCATTGCGTATACGCCCTGTGGGCCCCGTGGTCCCGGGCGACCGTATTGCACGGTAAATTAAATCAAAATATTGCCTGGTAAACACTGAGCACAGCTTCATTTGTTGTGCTCAAACGTATAATGTTTATCTTAAACAACCAAAAACCCCTCCAAGCAGTCTTTTTAAAACTTTTTGCCACATAAAAATAACAATATGATAATTGAAATCCTAGCAACTAAAAGTCGTAGAGCAGCATATTGACTGCCAGCTCGTAGCACTTCCGGTTCGGTTTGCCAGCTCTTGTGGTTTGTCTTTAATTTCAACCTATCCGGAGGCCACTCGAAACAAGCAAAGGGGTAAACATATTTGCTAAATTATTTAGCCAAATGCAAATGAATTTCTGTCTGCCTTTGAGACCCATGTGAGCACTGGCACTCGAGTGCTGTAGAGAGGAATTCGCCAAATTGAACTTACTTTTTAATCAAATTAGCAAGGCGGAAGGTAGCAAAAATATTGAAGAACATGGAATGCCCTTAATAGATATAGAAAAAAACAAATTCAGTTTTTTCATATACCTCTTTAAAATTTAAACAGAATACTAATTATAATATTATACTCATGGCAATAAGTAATTATTCTGATAAGAAAATTAATGATAATAATATTACTATCCATTCTCAATAATTTTTTTAAATATAATAACATTTGTATGTTTTATCTTACATATATACACTGATAAATAATAAAAATTGAAATTAATAATCTCCAAGGCTTTGTCTTGATATCTGTAAACCAATCTAAAACTTATTTTCCTATGATAACATGTTCACATTTAAGTCAATCTTTACTTAAATTTCTACGAATACTACAATAAATTGCTCAGCTAAATACCCTGACTGACAAGTTTGAAGGCAAGTTTTAAATATGCCAACTCTGGGAAAATAGCTGACTAAACTGAAAATCCCTTTACCCAAAACAAATTTTTGGGGGTGTAGCCGGAGGTGTGGCGTACTGGTGTGTACTGGTGTGTGTGTGTGTGTTGTCTGTCAAAGATTTGCAATTTTGTAGTGTGAAATTTATGGGCAGACGTTAAAGATAAACGTAGTGTCATTGATTAACGAGTCGTTGTCGGGCATTGCTGGCCATTGCCTGGGGAAATAACCACAGAGCAACTATTATATGGGGAGTTCAGGTTGAAAGTATTTTTGGGGGTCTTTTGGAAAATATTTTGACTGGAAATGATTGCGCCGAAAAGTTAACAGATAAAACGTTGGCAAAACGGATGCGCCCATAAATCAGTAAGTAAATGTGACTTCCTCCTTTGTCGAACACTTGACGCGCAACAGGGAGGCAAAAAAGGACGACTGTCTTGGCCTGGCCTGACCCAAGTGCTGCATGAACGAAAAGGTAAAGGGACCAGAGTCCAAATGCAGCCAAAGCAGTTGAGGGATTCTCGCTGTGCAGGAGGCACAGGCTTCAACGGAGGCACAGCCTTGGCTTAGCAGAAAGAGAGAGGCACCGTAGCTGCAGGAGGCAGGAAGCAGGATGCAGGACGAAGGACACAGAAGGAGTGCGCATAGATTGGCAACATTTGATGGCAAAAGTTACGTTCGCATTTATCTTTCGTGCAAGTGTCACTTGTGAGTTTCTTGAACCACAGCCAAGCGACTAGTCCTGAAGATAAGGACAAGGAGAGTGCGAGGGTAAGGAGAGAGAGAGAGAGAGGGTAAAGGATGTCCAACAACAAAACAAACAGCACGTACTCAGCACATGCAACAAGAACAACAACAACAACAAGAACAGTTGCTGGCAGCACGAAAACAACAAAGTGGCAAGGAGTCAATGTTATTAAATTTTGTGGCACAACATTTTAAAATTGGCTTTAAAATTGACATTGACAAATGAACTGCAGCAACTGTTCCGGAATCGGAACACGAACTACTCGACACCGCATTCAATAAACAATTGTTGTACGCATTACTCGAAATTAATTGTTCTCAATTAAGCACTCGGCAGTTCTTTTAAAGCCAGCTTAAATGTTCGATAAATGCCATCGATTAATGCAGCAGATCCTCTTGACTTTTATCGATTGTCGCAATTAACTTCTTGCGGTTACTTGTGCAATTCTGTAAAAGGCCCATTAATGCCATCGATAAATCTCAATCATTTGAGGTGTTCTTGATAAATTTACGAGTGTTTACCGTATGCCAGAAATAAATTTTTTAGGGAGCATTTTTTAATTATTCGATTAATATGAGTTTGTTATCGATAGTTAAACCTAAGATAACAAATCGAATGAAATGAACGCATGCTGTTCGAAATCTATTCAACTTTTGATATGTCGATAATCAAATATTATTCAACAGTTATTCCACTGCACAGATTTCTTTAATTAACCCATAGAATATTCACAAATTTTGAAATACAGTCGATAGTTAACGAACTTATCGATAAAACCGATCGACTGTAAATATATCGAAAGCTTACCTAATATAGGTAAAAATCAAGTTTTATCAATTATTTGGATTACATAATGCTTTCAATAATAAAATTAATTTGTAAAATACTGAAGAATCAAATATGAGCAACTATCGATTATTTTCGACTGCTTATCGGCGCACATTACCACTTTTCATCATTTGTAACTACTCAAAGACATTGAAAAGGGTAAAACTTGCTTTTATTAACATTTATTTACTATGAAATAAAATGAATAAAATCGAATATATACAAATATTGATAACTATTGATTATTTATTGGCCCACAGCGCTCATCATTTCAACGACTCAACAACCCTGTTTGCCCCGCCCGGTTACCACAATTGATTCGCCTGGTGTGCTTTGAAGCAGCACCTGGCAACCACATCATCAGTTTCCGTTGCTTCAACTGAAGCTTGTCGGAGGAGTCGTTGTTAAGTTTTCTTCCGTTTTTGCCAATTTGCATGCATGACATGGTAATTCCCATTCTATAGAGCAGATCCCCTCGTATATGCCGCTTGGGAATTCGCCCAAGCCCCAGTTGCATTGATGTAATGCCAAAATGTTACAACTCTAAATCAACGTTTGCCATTTACGCGGTGCGTTGACAAATTTGTTGTCGCTGCCCCAATTGTTATTGTTGGTCTACCTATTACTGTTGTTATTGTGTGTATAAGTGGATGGGTGTTTGTGTGTGTGTGTGTGTGTGGCAAAGTGGGCGGCTTGAAGTTCATGTTTATGTTGTCGCCTCCTCACACATTTGAACTGCTTTTGTGTGCTTTGATTTATGTGGCTTTAAATAATTTACAATCAAGCATTTGACAGTGTTGGCAACTTCATGGACGAGTATCTAGGGTTGTCAGCTTAGTGTAAATTATGATTTTCCATTTCATGCAACAGCTCAGATAGTCCAAAACACTTTGCACACAGTTGACGGAATCCAATTTGGCAGTTTATCAGTTTTATCGTGCATGTATTATTGTGATATGCGTGTGTGGCAGCTCTAGAGGCTGCTCGATTTGGATATACCCTATAACCATAAAGTTGGTCTGTTTCTCGACCATTAAGTACTATTTGTAAGAAATCTATATACATATCTCGCTTTTATCTATTTGCTCTTTTTTGCCTGATCCTAAGAAGTCCGAAAAGGGTCACAAATTTGGAGATTTAAATATTCGGATGCCTGCCTACATGACTTTAGAGCAGATACATCTCTCTTAAGAAAGGGATTGTTTTCCGCGTATACATGTTCTTTTGCAACACTGCAATGCAGTTTTCCTTTACGTATTTGCCGAGCACCTTAAATTACTCAACAGCCGTTAACAGCCTTTACTTGGCATTTTTTTAATGTCATAACTAATAACTACACATCTTAAGTTAACGCAAATGCAAGTTGTCTGCGCTGATTATCGCAATAAAGTGACGGGAGCAGTCAGTGTTGTAAATGGGACATAGCTGCACAGTGTTGCGACATTACGTGATGGCAACACGTCGTATGCGCAATATTAATTATTCAATTGTAGATAGGGTAGGGGGAAATTTCTTCTGATTTTCAACTCGGTGTCTGCCTCCGCTTTGCCTGTGCTGAATTTAAAGTTGAAGCCAGAGACAAGCACGCGATGCGGCAATAAACGTGCAATTTTCTCGAAATTACAAAAATGTGAGCAAACATTTTATTTGCGCTTTTAACTTTGTTGCCAGTTGCGAGCTGCCTGTATGCGAGCTGGCATAAATCTTTTGGCAATTCTTATAGCCGGCTGCCTTTGCTTTTATTTCGCCTGCTGTCTTAACGTATATATATATATACATATATATATATCTTCTGCGTTTCCTTTATTTTTTGCGCTTTTTGCGTGTTGCAGTGACAAGAATTTGAATAATTCGCCAAATGTGCCAAGTTGAAATGTTAAAATTCTCAACGACTTTGGCCTCACAGTCGGCCGGATGTTGGCAAGCGTCTGGCTGTTTCCGGTTTGGAATGTAACCGAAAGTCACGACTGCCAAATGATTGCAAATGAACGACTCTGAATGCTCACTCCCCCCACGGCCTGTCCCAGGCCAAGAGGCGCGTCAGCGACTTTAAACTTTTGCTCCTCAGCTGTTGCCCTTGTCGCTTAGCTTAATGCATCGTTAAATTTATAGCCGCAACACAAAAATTATTTAACACAATTTCGCTAATGTGTCACAGACATAAACACGAGGGAAAAATAAACAAATGCTTCTCATTAAAATGGATGCGCCCTGATTGCCTGTCTTTGGCCCATTAATTTTATGACATTTTTCTACATTTTTTTGCATGCATTTCCTTTTGCGTCAGCTCGGGTTGACGACAGCTGCAGCAACTGCAGTTTGTTGTTGTTGTTCCTAATAGAAAACTTGTTGTTATTGTTGTACCATTTCCCCGCTTTCTGCTTGCTGGCTCAAGAATTTTTCAATGAAAGGGCACATGTTCAGATATGTCAACGCTGTAGCTTCTGTTGTTGTTGTGCCTGCTGCTTTGTTAAGAAAATTAATAAGCAGCGGCAGCAACAAGTGCGTCGACAGCGACATCAGCAGCAGCTATAACAGCAACAGCAACAACAAAATTTCCATCAACAACTACAATCATCAAAACAGAAGCAACAACAATAGCAACAGGAACAACAACTTCAACAGGCAGCAGAGAAACAACAACAGCAAGACAATAGCAATAGCAGAAGCAGCAGCAAAAGAATATCAGCAACAACAGCAGCAATAACAGCGGCAACAACAACAGATGCAATAACAGCAGCAGCAACAGAATATTACAACAACAGCTCCGTCAGCAACAACAACAGCAGTAACAGCAGCAAAAACAGCAAACCAATAGCAATAGCAGAAGCAGCAGCAACAGAATATCACAACAACAGATCTATCAGCAACAACAGAAGCAATTACAGCGGCAACAACAACAAATGCAATAACAGCAGCAGCAACAGAATATTACAACAACAGCTCCGTCAGCAACAACAACAGCAGTAACAGCAGCAACAACAGCAAAACAATAGCAATAGCAGAAGCAGCAGCAACAGAATATCACAACAACAGATCTATCAGCAACAACAGCAGCAATAACAGCGGCAACAACAACAAATGCAATAACAGCAGCAACAGCAAAAGCTCTACCTGCAATAGCAACAACAACAACAACATCTCCATCAGCAACTGTCAAGTTCGCTGCTTATGGGCGGCTGCCACGCCCCAAGGCATCGCTGGTGCGTGACTCGAACGTTGCACACAGGAATTTTAAAATGCAGAAGCATTTGATGCGTGTCATTCTTTCAGCCAGGGGCACACAAGTATTCAGCACAGCACAAGAAACTCCCATTTGAGGCACAACGAAGGCGTGGCTGTGCGTCCGCATAGCTACGGATAAGCAATTAGTTGAGTAGTCGAGATGCGAATGGCTGATGACACGAACTGAATAGTCGGGGTTAAAATCATAAAGCACCATGGCATTTGAAAGCGTGTTATGTACCTGGAATTGCAGAAAGGCATGCAATATGTTATCAAATACAGTGGTAAATCGCCAAGTGGAACGCACAGCAATTGGCATTGGTTTGTGTCTAGCAATAACAAATTATTAATTGCATCTAAATTTTGTTTAAATTTTTTAGGCAATTATTAGTATGTCTGCTAATTTCCTAGCTTTGCCAACAAGCAAAATACAAGAAAAAAGTGTCAACAGTTTTTTTAAGTTGCAAATAATTGACATTTTCATAAAAAATGAATGGGCTCTGTTGCGGTCCCAAGACCAATTTTCTTTGTTTCCCTGTTGGGTTTTCCACGAACCCAAGACAGTTAAGTTGTCGGCACTCCCACACACTGAAGGGCCACACAGCCATAAACTGTTTTCCTTAAAGGCTTACACCTTAAATTGCTTTTTACATATCATTTGCGAGATTACCATTAAAGAAACATAAACAAGCTCAACACGAAACACCTTGCTTTTTATTTGATCCAAAAATAAAGCGAAACGCCCAAAACAACTGGCCCAACGAAATCAATTTGCCGGCACAAATATTTGGGCCATATTATGGGCCCAAAAATGGTCTAATTATGCGTGGTCATATGCGGGTCAGTTGCCCCATTCAAATGGGGCACAAAATGACCCAATCCGTTCTCCAAAAAAAGGTGCACACGTGAGCAAGTGAGTGTCTGTGAGTGTCTGTGAGTGTCTGTGAGTCTCTGTGAGTGTATGCTGTGAGTGTTTGTGAATGAACGGGACACGAGAGCGGAAATAATCCACAGTTGAGAATTTGTTGTGCTACATCTTCTTCGTCTTCTTCTTGTGCTCTTTTCATGCATATGTAAATTCTCGTTGCCAATTTTCTTAGTTGGCACGAAATGAAATAATCCCAACAATGACTGAGTTAAGTCATTTAAATGCAAGAGTCTGTTGCCAATTTCTGCTGTTTGTTACCACAAAACAAGCAAGAAAGCTTTGGTCGGGCGTGCTTGATATGTAGATACCCTCTACACCGGGTTAACAGGTTAGTCCAAAACCTGGTTGTGGTATCTATTGATCGTTTTGTCTGTGAATTGGGTGACTGTTTGGACACAATCTTATAGAATTTTAAGGAATAATTTTACCAAATATTAAAAACTACTTCATAGGATAAGTTAAGGCTTGGTAAAAAAGCCATTGTTTCTTAGGTTTATCTCTCAAGCTCATATCAAAATGGGCTTCAATTTTTATAGAATTAGAAATAGACTTAAGCGATATCGAATATATCGGAGAGGCTGCTTTAAGTTGAAGTCTTAACATATATATTTTACATGAGTTTTTATGAAGAAATGTTTCCAGAAATGTTTAATCAAGGGGCTTCTTTTTCTAAATGGGTTATTCACGACATTTTCTTTCACAGTTTAGATATGATTTCGGAAGTATAAAAATCGAAAAAATGATTGAAGGCCACGATCAAGATTTTTTAGTGAACTTTGTGAAATCGCTTGCCAAAAAAGTGCCAATTTTTTTAAAGATCCAGTAAAGAACTCATCCGTCTGAATTAAGGACTGCAATTAATTTCGAAATCGTGTTATACCATTTAATGCGAAAAAGAAACATGAGCATGTTTAAAACTAAAATATAAAATTTAGATATATTTCAAATAACTATTTTTCGATGTTTTATATGTTTGCATTAAGATCTTTATATATAGCCATGCCTGGTATTAGGCGTCATTAAGATCACAATAAAATAACAAATCAACAAAAGGCAGACAAGGGCGCAAAAATCTGGCAACCGGTTAATCCCAAAAGGCGGAAAAGGGTTATTATAGGTGGAGGATACACAAGCACACTTCCACACTGAAAACAGATGTGGACAATTTGTGCAAATGGGCAGGGTATAGAGTAAGCTTTTAGCCAACTCGCCGCCCAACTGTTCCAAACTGTTGGTTTGGTACATGGCCCGAACGCTGCCGTGTTTAATTGAGTTTGAAATAGGTGCCAGTTTTTTGGGACCTAAATTTGACAGGAATACGACGACGCATGAAATTGGCTTACATTTGAGTGTCTGTGTGAGGCTGAGTGTCTGTGTGTGGGTGTGGGTGTGGGCGTGCGAGTGGGTTCTTTTAATCCCACTTACGAAAAGTGGGCTTGCCCTCTGGATATGCACCTTTTTGGCCAAAGTTAATTAAGTTAACGCATAGGGCCTTTTGCGGCCTTTTGAGTTGGACACAAATTGTGCCGAGCTTGAAATGAATTTGATTTTAATTTTCTGTGCAGGTTGCGCTGCAAATAAGTTGGAGAACGCCCCGATTGAATTTCAAAATTCGCAGCCACAAAAAATGAAAATTTTCTCTTGCTTTCTCTCCCCCACTTGCTATTGTAATATGCCAATTTATGTGCGCTCGTCCCGCAATCCTTTTGGCAAATTCATTTATTTCAATTGTTGTTGAAGCTTTGGCAGCCCCCGACAAGAGCCGGGGCCAGCATAGAAAAAAATTCCGTAGTCTACTATACGGCATAATAAGCCGTTTTTATGCAGCGCGCATTGTCGGACCGGCATTTTTATTGTTTCCGGCCGCATTCGAATCGGCAGGCTGTAGGCGGCAGGGCTAGGCAACAGTGGGATTGAACTAAAATGATTGTAATTAAATTTTAAGGTGGAACGTATAAATAATTCACCTCGTCAAATATATGCTGAAATAAATTTCAATTTAGACGGTGCCGCCTTAAACTAAACAAAACATTTAATTTACCTCATCAAATTGATAAACTTTTAAGTAAGTTCTGGTTATCATATTCACTGGAATCTTCTCTGAGCTTAATATTTATAGAAATTTCCCAAAAAAATGCTTATACTCAACTAAAGTCGATAAAACTATCGTTTTATATATTGTTTAAATTTCGTTAAAATATCATTCATAGAATGTTTTGAGGATGAATTATTTGCCAGCAACATTCGTTTTCTCGACCATTGTACATTGACTGACTGCTGACAGCGACCCCCCCCCCCCCTGCCACCCTTGGCAACCCACACTGGCGCTGGGCGGTGCGACGTCAATGGGCGTGTCGGGTACGCGTATTTGCCGACTTTTCAAAAGGCGAAAACTTTTGTCTACATTCGTTTCATTTTATAACCTCGCAACCGAATAAAACAAAACAAAAGTTTTTCAACTTTTTGCATTGCGGGCCTTTCCCTGCTCGCATTTTGTTTAGCATTTGAATGCCAATATTGCGCGAGGGCTGTCTCTTCACTTATTTTTATGAGTGTCTGCCGATGGGCGCCCCTCAGGCAAACCCACTGAGCTCCCCCCTTCCCGCAAGTCAAGCAGCTGGCGCCCAAATTACTTACAAAGTACTTATTTGCCTATTTTAAAAGCCATTCGTATATGGCAACAACAATACAAGGATGGGCATTAGCTTAAATCTGACAATGAAGAAGCGATAAGATAGAAAGAGAGGGATATATTGAAAGCCAAACGTAGAGAGAGATAGAAAGCGGAAGAAAGAGAGAGGTGTCTTCAGTCATAGACTTTCTCAAGAAATGTAATAAAATTAGTTTAAAAGTGCAGCTGTATAAATAACTACCTGATAAACATAATGTTAGACTGGAATAGAGAACGAGAGTGAAAGAGAGAGGGGAAGAGGGAGAGAGTGGGGGAGAGTGAGCAGGAAGGGAGATTGGGGAAAAAAAACAAACGCAGCCCTTTTACACATAATCTCGGCAGTCGTTGCCTGGAGGTCTCAGGCTCTGCCTCAAAATTGAGCCACTCGAAAATGCGGACACAGGAATTTGCATAAAAATGTTGCAGGCTGGCCCCGCCCACAGTTGGGACAATCATCGCACTACGTAAGCCCATTTCCACATGCCGTCTCCCTACTCGGCATTTTTATTAAATTTTATTATTATGTTTTGCATAATTTGCAAAACACTTCACTTTTTGTTGCCTCATATTCTTATTTTTTAGCTGACTGGCACAAACGGGACGAAAAACATAAACAACCGAAATTATGTAAAAAGCATTTTTGAGTACAGCTCGCTGGGCTTCAAAGGGACTGCAATGAATTAAGCTGTTGTTATTTCATTTTGATATTTTGAAAACTTTTAACATTCAAAAAGCAGTTCTAAGTTCCGCTTGACACAACTGTTAAGCCAGGGCTGCAAAAGAATCAAATAAAAATTATCCGTTCGCGGCCTACAGCATTAGTTCAGTTCGTGAACTTGGCCAGCTTGAAGCAGTTTGCAGCTCTGCGCGAAACTAATTAACCCAGGGCTGCAAAGCAATCAAATGAAAATTATCCGTTCACTGCTTACACCTCTAGTTCAGTTCGTGAACCTGGCTGTTCACTTTCAGCCAGATTTGAAGTTTCAAACAAAGCCAGCTTGAAACAGTTTGCAGCTCTACGCACAACTAAGTACATTTTCAAGGGGCATAATACTTTTAGTTACTCCATCTATTTTCTGGCTGAGCACCGAAAGTACAAAGACTTTCCAAGCTCAGCTAGTTGCAGAATCAACAAAAACAAAGCAAGCGAGTCAACCTAATGTCAATGATTCGCCTTGTTTCGGGCTCGTCTGTGTTTGTGTGTGTGTGTGTGTGTGTAGGGGAGGGGGATATTTCGGTCTTAATGAGGATTACGTGAAATTTCATTATATGTACAATAAATAAGTAGCAAGTCAAATAACCCAAGTAGACCAAGAGATGGCAGTGTCACGGAGACAAACACGCAGCGAATTGAATCAAATGCTAAACAGACACGCAGGCATATTAAAATTTAGACACGTACATATTTTATTGCATGTATTTCCACACTGAGGGTGTATCACACACACACACACACACAGATACAGCTTCCACAGACTGTGCAACATCAAAATCTGCTCTGCAGCACAAGGCATTCAACTACAATAAGAAGAACTACAACAACAATCACATAAACCCAACAAGCCCCAACAACTACAACAACAAAATAGCAACAATTGCTGGTTAATGTTGTTGGGACTGTGCCGACTCTTGTCTACGGTTCTGGTTAGATTCAAATCCTTTGTTGTCCTGGCATTCGCCATCTGCTAATAGCAAATTGCTTTTGCGACACAGTGCCCGCCAGCTGTACGCATACGGCATACAGCTCAATAAATATAGTGTTTGCCTAAAGCGTTCGCATATCAAGCAATAAATCAAAAGACTTTAATTCGAAGCGAAGTGCTGCATCAAAAACAAAATCACTTTAAATATTTTAAGCTGCCCAGTCAAAATTACGATATTGGATTAAGGAAAGGTATCCTTTAACCGTATATACATATATATATATATAAATACGTTTGCATTGAGAGTTTAAATATATCTATATTCAATTCACATCTGTTGACTAGAATGAGTTTAGGTAGACGCGTAGACGAACAGAATGGATCGATCAATGGTTGATTGAATGAATGGAAAAGCATAAAAACATAATTTTAGGGAATAAACGGATTGAAGGAAAGAAATGTATTTATTTAGGTTTACATGTAAAGACGCCACTTTTCATTTATTGCAAACTTTAACACTGACAGTTTAGGAGGCCAGAGTTTCGCTGGAGTAGGCGCTCCTTTGCAAACTTATTTAAGTAAAAAAAAAAAGCTGGCAGCTCGATAACTGTAACCATATATTATCACTATCAATTTGAATTAAGATGTTTGGGCCTATTGAGAATTGGATCTAAACTACAGAGGTCTGGCTAACTACCAGCTCCCACTTGTCCCTGTCTGATTCCGAGCTGGAATGCAGCTCAGCTTTGGGCGCACTACAACGATTGCACTTCTGACGATACCAAAAATTCACGTTGAAGCAGTAGCCACAGGTCCAATCGTGCTTGCGTGGACGCCAATTGCTGCTCTGTCCCGCATTGGCCATGGTAATGGCCTCACTCTTGCTGACACGACAACGATTGCAGCTCATTCGCCACACGAAATTGCTGTTCCGGCATAGCTCACAGACCCAATTGTCAAATGCTGGCTTCCATTTCTTCTGTCGCTGACGGCGCTGTTGCTCGATCCCGGTCTCTTGGGCGTAGCTAAAGCGTACGCTCTTGCCGGGGCGTGTGGATAGATAGGCGGGCACCACGTTGAGGACTTGGCCCAAAAATTTGGCCCCGTCTAGATAATGTATGGCTGCCTGAGCAGCATAAGGGCTCGTGTATGTAATGGTTGCCTCACCCTTAGAGCGCCCCGTTAGCTTGTTTTTGTAAACGAAGATCTTTGGCTTCATTGTCATCTCGTCCATCTTGATGCGTCCCAATTTACCGAAGAAAATAATTATGTCATTTTTGGTTACATTCAGACGCATGCCCAGCACAAATATCGTGTCCAAGCGAAGCGCGAACTTCTCATCGCCTATTTGCATAGTCGGCGCTGGACGCTGCAGCCGGAATTGTGATGCCCAGTCATTTGGCGGGCGATAGCCCATCATAGTCAAAAGATCAAAATCATTTATGGGTTTCGTAGTCTCGTCCTTGTCTTTCGGCTGTAACAAGGATGCTGTATTCGATGCTGCTGCTGCCGCTGTTGCTGTTGTTTCTTTTAGTGTGCTTGTTGCAGCTGACGTTTCTGTTACAGTTGCCGATGTTGCCGATGTTGCCGATACAGTTGTTTCAGCTGTCGTTTTTGTTGCGGCTGTTCCTGCGGCAGCCGTTTCAGCTGTTGATGGAATTGCTACCGCGGCCGCAGCCCCGACTGTATCCTCGCTAAAGGTCCTGCAGTAGTCGTCGCCCAGCAGCAGCGAACCGCGCGCATCCCCGCCACCATCCTCAAAGCGATACATATCTAGTTCTCCGACCGCAGTATTGACCATATTAGTGTAATTTTGCTTATCCAATTGTTGCTGCTCGTGCAGTGCAAAAAAATTTTGAGCTGAAAAAAGATTTTCATACACCGAATCAACTGTCGCAAAGTCCATCGTTTAAAAAAAAGTGTAAAAAAAAAAAGATTTTCTTACTGCCGAACTAAACACGAACCGTTCCCTATGAAAGAATAAAAACTACTGAATATTCTAGCTCATAACCATACAAAGCTGGTTACCTAAACTATGTACATTTCCATAGACTACTAGGTTTATCAATTTTATTTTTTTGACAATCAATCAACTGCCACCATTTCAAGAAATTTCTGTATTAAACTGAGACGCTCGAGAGTTTCGAAAATGAACAAAATACACTTTTGGAGTTTTGCCATATTATTGTAAGCTATGTTCAAATGTAAAAGAGGTCACGAATTTAAGGTCCCTGTCCGGAGCTTCAAATAAATGCAAAAGTGCAACTACAGCAACACGTCCTGCCCCCATTGGGTCGGCCTCGACTTATGCATAAAGCTGATGACTTTGCACTTTCGCTTGTTGAGTGAAAAATTGATTCATAATTTTTCACATTTCCACTTTAATCAGTAAAGTTTGATTGCGTTTTTATGGCAACGGCGAGCATTAAGAGCGTTAATAAAAACGAAAATTATGCGGTAAAATTCACATTTAAGGAGAGAACTGCAGCTGAAAAGGTGAAGCTATAATGCAATAAACTTACAAAATAAAAATGCTGCTTAATTGGAGAGCAAATTACACTCGTTGCATGAAAGAACATTAATCTAGAGGGATATATAAAAAGCCTAGAGTGAGACTCTAAGGAAAGCATAAATATTTTAGGGGTTCGAGCCAAGGTTATATTTATGAGCGTGCATTTTATGATTCCAACTGCATATGAATTGCCCCAAAAACAGTCGGTCTGACATTCGAACTAAATTTATTTTCCATCAAAACATTTTGGTATAAAATGCAAAAATTCGGGTGACAACATAGAGCATAATCAACTTGAAGCCCAACCAATCGATTTACGTAACCATATTTGGTAGATGCCAAATGTAGATCGATCACATTTTTATCGATCATTGAAAATGGAATAGGTGAACATTTATAATAATATAACAAATATATAATAATAATAAAAATACTTCAACTATATAATTGCCTTTTTCATATGATCGATAGATTTATCGATCATATTACTGATAGTTAGTTTAATATATAAACATTATCTATATTATTAGATATATAGTTTTGCAGCTCTGTATAATTTGTCAATCATCTAATATATAGTTTATTGGCGTAATACAAAATGTAGCCTTCATCCTTAAATTTCGTACAAAATCAAGTTAAATCGATAAAAGGCTAGAGTGTTTCATCTGAAACCCTCTTTAATCTTAAATCATGCACAATAAACGCTGTTGAAATTTATATTCTATGGCAAATTGAAGTATTGCAATCTCGCTGCGACTAATCCAGTTGCCGGGCAACACACTCTGTTGTCGCTCAAGCCAATTAGTTGGCAATTATTTTACTAATGAGCAACCACATTAACTCCACCCGCGAAGCAGAAGAAGGGGGCTACCAAAAACTAGACGAACATTAATTTGGGGGCAACAAACAAAAGTCAACGACGCGTCGGGCGGGGGCCAAAGTTGACGCTGGAGCAAGGCTCTAGAGTTTCCAAGTTTGGCGACTGAGCTGATGAAATAAATTCTGCGTATTTCAAGCAGCAAGCACACATTTATGTACATATCCTGATATATATAGAAATATATATGTATATATATATGTGTTATATCTATCTTGCGCTCAGTACACGGCACTGATAAGCGCCAACCGCTTGGCCCCATTCCTTCGGCTGTGGGGGAGGGGGCACGGCATTGCCAAGTGGCGTTTCGCTTTTATGGCGCCTCTTTACGATGCCACGCCCCGTATGACCTTATCGACATTAGCAGCGACAACAGGCGGCTTCATTAGGAGCCAGGACCAAGGACTGTCTGCCACACAGTTTGCACAATTAAATGAAATGCCACTGCGGCGTCTCAATTTCATTTTGCCGTCTGTGGCTGGGAGCTCATTAGGTCAACGTTGGCTTTCGGTGTTGTTTTTGTTGCCTTTATTGTTGGCCGTTAAAGTGTCCTGTGCCCTGTGCCCTATGTCCTGCATTCTGCGCCCTATCAGAGGAGGCAAGCGTAGCGATTGCACAACTAAATCATAAAACGTCCTTCTGACAGAGTTCCACACTTAGCGGCATATAGCTATCGCTGGCAAGCAAAATTAAAAATCAACTTCTCAACATTTAGCTGAAAGGAGGTAAAGAACTATCTCAAGGACTCGCGTAAAATCAAGACAGCGCAAATTGTCACAAAACTTTGACGCTCATCTATAATTGGGAAAAGACAAAAGTGCAGCGAGGCGAAATTTGGCTTGCACTCCAGTTTATCCGCCTTTTCTGGCGCAATCTTTTCATCTTGTCTCGCTTGGCAGCTTGAGGAGCAGCAGCAACTTCTGCTAATGAATTTGCAGCAAACAGAGCGCAAAACTTTACAGGAAACGATACGATTTGCAGTTGCCATCCCCGTGAATAGGGTTGGACAGCTCACATACCTTTGTCCCAAATCAAATTAGCTGGCAGACAAACAGACTTGGCCATAAATCAATATTCATAATTTGTAATCCAAGTTTAATTGAGATAAATTACGTGCCCCCATCAAAGAGCATAGGCCGACCTGACTTGAGTCTGGTTAAATGCACAGAGCCATGTGGACTGTGATTAGGAATAATGGCTAATTCGCATAAGATGGCTAATGAGACAAATCAGCTTATCGAAATGCAATTGAGGGCTTAAGTTTGGGGTTAACATAATCTTAGGAATACATGTATTTACACATGTGTTTATAATATAGAATTTTAATATTATATTTAATTTATATACCTGCTCTGCTTAACTTTATTTTGTTGCTCCTTAAAATAACAAAAGTTTTTAAATGCAGGCGTATTTTACATTTCCATGCATTTAATATATTTCATATGTTCTATTTAATTTCAATTATTTATTTATCATAAGAGAAGGCACTTTATTAAAAAATATACATGAGCATATATGTGCATATGGAATATGCATCAAAGTTCAGCTTTTAATTATGAGAAATTCTCTGTTTTTCTGCTATTTGAATAATATTTCCACAAGTTTGATTGACATTTTAACGATAGTAAAGTTGTCTCTTGTTATTTGCCATATTTAATTAATTTTTGTTCCTGCCAGTTTGTTAACCAACTCTTATCTTAAAATTATTTTAAACAGTTCATAAAATGGAAAGCATTTCAAAGTTGTAGGCGACGTGCGTGCATGTACTTGATTTAGTTTTAACATTTCGACAGCTCTCTAGTATAATTTTGTTTTATCTGAATTCGACTTAACATTCTCTTCATTTAAATTCGGCCAGTCTGTGCTCAGCTTTATTGTCCCGAACGATTTAAAGTGGTTAGCCCCCAGCTGGAGGGAAAACAATGGCAATAATAGCTGACAGTAAACCCATTTAATCCGAGCAACTGAATACTTCAGCACGGCACAAAGGATATGCAACAAAAAAGGACTCAGCGACCAGGCTCCTGGTTGGTGCATCACCTGCAGAGCGAATCTAATCGCTTAATGAATTTATTTACCCCAGACTGCTGCGGCCACTGCCCCCACCCGGCGCCACACCCAGTCAATTGGCTCCGTGGCAAACCACTTGAGTCTATCCGACCCAGACCCAGACCCAGCACCAGCCCCAAGCACTGCCAGCATGAAAAGTCTTGAGCTCGTGGCTGAACATTTTACTCCCGCTGGCGAGGAGTTTGTCATGTGATTTAATCAAAGTTTGCTGCAGCCAAATCTTGTACGTAATCGTCGCCACTTGTGGGAGGCAGGATGTGGGCGTGGCGCTGACTGTGCATTTTGATGGGTGTAGTCGGAACGGGCAGATGGCTAGGCGAACCGCAGGACCTCTGACCAAACTTGTACACTTTGTATTGTGAATTTACTTAGCACTTTCTTGAACACCGTCAGCTGTTGACTTGGGCTCGAAGTCGTCTCCGGCTGCCGCCTGCTGGCTGCTGGCTTCTGACTGTCTGAATATTTGCGTGTTGCTGCAGGTGCTTCCAATGTCCGTTGACTTTGTGCCGGGTTATGGGTAGCGGGTGGGCTGGCCGACACAGTGTCACAGCTGAATGCCGTTCTGTCCTTCTGATGCCGATTTAAGTGCCAGCAGGAGAGAGTAAATGCAATAAACACCATTAGCTGCGATGACAAAAACGACGCCAGGCTGCGCATGCAGAGAGTGCCAGGACTTGTTTTCATGTTTTACTTTTGCTACGCAAACTTTTGCAGCAAAGTAGCACGAGAATCGAGGCCACAAGGTAAGCAAAGAGTGGCAGCAGCTCGCAGTCGAAGTGTAGAAAATGTTGCAGCAACAAAAATGCAAACAGCCAACCTAAGTGAATTGAATGAAAAAGTTTCTCAAAACTGCGTCTGCGGGCACCATAAACTGAATGCGGTTCATAAGGCGAACCCCGAACCAGGCACCGTGAAGTCGGTTGCAACCTAAGGTCGAGTTTAAGTAGATTGCGTGATTTGCTTATCGTTCGCAGGCTGTTTGCCGTTCGAGTTGCCAAGTTGCTTTCCTTTTTATTTGTATTCAGTTTGTTTTCTTATACTTAGTTGATTAGGTTTACGAGCAGTTGACCAGCCGGAAGTTGTAGCGTATTTAGGAAACTAAAAATCAAAATGTACTTATAAAATATTTCTAGGAAAAAACTCAATTAAAGCAAACTAAATTTAAGAAAGTTGGCAAACCAGATCAATTTTTACATTTCTTACAAAAATTAAACTTTCAAAAACTATTGAAAATCTCAATTTTGGATATTCAAAAAGCAGCGAACTATGTGAAAATAATTCAAGGCAAAAAGTTTAGTCTCAAAATCGGATTGCCATTTACTTATTTTCAACAAATAATTCCTACACTATTTGAATGCCGACTCACACAAGCTCAGCTTTTGTAATTATGCTTTAAATTTACTTTAACATATTTGTCTTTGTATTTTGATTAATTATTAAAAGCTGTTGAATTGAATGCGCTCACTTTCAACATCATTAAATAAATATTAAATAAAGTAATGCCGACAAAAAATGTAACAATTTAATTAACACGCATTACGCCCATTCATTGTGGTATTCATTCAATATTTAAATGACAGCTTAAACTGAATAATACGCTGAGAAAAAAATAGAATCACAATCGATGTGCAGCGTTAAAATTGTGTTCAAATATCAAAGCGTATCACGTATACGACACATATAGCAAAAAATTAATTAAAACTTTTGCCGCGCTAAGCCGCTCAAAAGTGCACTATCAAAACTATATTATTTTATTATATAAATAAATTAATTCAAGTCTAAGATGAAATTTTCAAAACCTGTACGCCTTCTTTATTTGTGCTTGTCCGTGGCACATTTTAATTATTTACAATGAAATTGTATCAAAAACCTTATAGTTTGGTTGCAGGTTTAGCAGGCATCAGGCCAGATTTAAGCCAAAACCTGTTCAAGACCCAAATTTTCCAATTTTGCATTTAGCAGGAACCGAGCCCTTAATCGGATTAGCTGGATATGGAACAGCCAAGCCTAAGCCTAAATAAATATGTATGTATCTTGCAAAAAAAATTGACGTTAATCAAAATAGTTTTAAAATTGACAAATAAATAAATGTGACGTCACAAGGCCCGATGCAAAATCTAGATGTGGATAGCAAGGCATTGTTTCGAGCCGAAGTGCAACAAATTTAAGGTTGTGTTTGCGGCCTGCTGACTGTGTTAGCCCGCTCGAATTGAGCGCTACACATGGACACTCTTGACCCGTTAGCCATAACTATATTTCGCCTTGGCACTGACATCAGCTGTGCCACATGGCAGCTACTGGTAGACAGCTCTATAGATGCTCTGCTTTGGTATGTCCTTTTTGGCGTACATATCAACCCACTTAGCGCTTTGTTTGGACCGCAAAATAAATGATGCCAAATGCTGCAAAACAATAACAGTGCGCCTTGCTTTTTGCCAGCACAATTCTCTAGCATTTCTTTCACTGAAATCCACTCAACTTCGCACACACACACACACACACACACACACACACACACACACACACACACACATATAGACTCACATTGAATGCAACTCTTGCGGTTCATTGTACTTTACGAGCATTTTTAGCTCGACTGAGTTCGCGACTTCCGCGTTGTTTTGCCGCCATTTTGTTAGGTTTTGTTGTCATCCGCCTTTTTTGCCTCTGTATGTGTGTGTGTGTGTGTGTTTGTGTGTGTGTGATTATTCTTCTTTTTTTGTTGCACGTGCATCGAACAATAGTTTGAACCCAGGGCTGCCTCAATTGTTTGGCCATAAATAATGGGCAATGTCATAGCGAATGTGGCGACAGTTGGCACTCACATCTGAGGCTTGCTTTAAAGCATGCAAATATCACGTATACGCCGCTGGCGTCTCACACACACTCTCACACACACACACACACGCACACACACATTTATATATATATGCCAAATGACACATCGGGGAGTTGTACATTTTTGAACTGTGGTTCGCATTACGCTGCATTAAGCCAAAAAGGCTGACCAAAAGGCTGTTAGCCAACAACTTTCTAACCACATTTCGGACATGGCGCATAGTAACACACACATAAAAGAGTCTGTGTTTGTGTTTGTGTGTGTTGGCGTCTGCTGACAGCTGTTCGTGTTTTCTGCCAATGGCGACCATCACATTAGCGCCATTTTCCACTCTGCGGTCATAATTCACTAAAATTAATTGTCGCATTCAAGTTCTGTGCGCCTTGAACAAAGGAACATAAGAACTCTAAGTCGTATGCCACCGACGGCGCAATACCCTGTTCAGAGTGTAAAAACAGCTAAGAACAGTAAAGAAATTCCTTTCTTACTCTCTCTCTCTCTCTCTCTCTTTCATTCTCTTTATCCTAATAAAAAATCTCTATTGGCTTCCCATTGGTGCTTTGACATAGATTAAGTTTTTCCCTCAACAAAGAAAGACTACATTTTGAAAAATTGTAAATAAAATGTTTATGCATTAATGCTGCTGACTCTCAACAATGTGATTTAAAACAATATTTTGGTTCAATCTGCAGAGGAAGTAAAATTTGTTATCCTCAGAAACTACAACTTTTATCATTTCTCACGGCCGAGTATTGCACAAAACTCATGTACCCTTTGTCCCTTTGTGAACAGAGCATCAAAAGCAGCCTGTTTTTAGCCACTTTTTAGCTTTTTTTTTTGCGCATACATATATCTCAGGGGTGCTGTTACTGGCGCTATCGATGACAGGGCCTGTTTGGCTAGTTTTTGATAGCACGCTGCTTTGAAATGTAATTTATTGCCTGACTGCTGCTATTTCCACTTTAATCTTGGTAAAAACTTTGCTATATCGAAAAGTTTAATTTGATTTGCACTTATCAGTGTGCAACATCTTAACAGAAAACAACAAAGAGCGTGTGATGCATTGAGGCATAAATGAGTGCCAACATGTCATCGTCGTTTCCACTGCGCTGAACATTCTCGCAATATCGCCGGCTTGTTTGCCAAATGAGTTTGGCATAGGTTGGGCGCTTAGGCTCAATGCCAAAAAGCCATTGTTATCCCAAACTAACTTAAACTTAGCACAAAACTTAAAACAATGCGCCGCAAATAAACTTGGCACTTGGCTTATTTACTTTGCCTACAGTTTATGATAGCTTTCACTTGTCGCTCTTTTGTAATGAATTTCGTATCCAATTTAAGTTTAAGAAACTCTTCAAAATGAATGTAAGTTTGCAATTTATGATATTGTGATATGCCTTCACATAAACGACTCAAATTTAAAATAGTTATGGCAATCTTAAGTCTAGGCAGATAAGTGCTCTACTAAGTCTCAAAGCTTATAAGTACTTTAAGAGATTAAACACTTTAAAGCAAAAATCTGTAGGGGGCTGTTTTGTTTGTGGCAGCCAAATAAGCAAATATTGCCTCTGACACAGACCTGTTAGCACCTTTCACAATGTGAGCTTCGAAATCGTGAATTGTGAGGCAGCAGACGGCACGTTCGATACAAATAAATCAGAGGAAAAGCTTCTAAATTGTATTCCATTGTTGCGTACTTTAGACTTACCTTATGCTATGCTAGTTACCAATACCAAGATATTTTCTACCGTCGCACTCAAATACGCTCGTTCTGTATCAAAATTCTGTGAGTGTGTCTGAGGTGGGACTAAAGGGTCGGTTCAATTGGCTGCCACGTTGATTTCGCATCGATTTTGACTTTCACTGTATTCTCTGCGTTGTGCTGTGCTTAAATCCCCTTGTCAGTAACATTCGTTTCTTTGCTTGTCGCGGAATACCCAAAAGGGTTGCGGTCTTCAGAAACGCGCTGACAGCGCATTTATTTCGTCAACATTTGGAATGAATGTACTGTCATTGAAATGCACAATTTTCAATATGCGCGCCTGCAGCACACACATGTTTATTTATACGAGTAAAGCCCTGGCAAAGCGTCATAAACTGTCACATGTCCGAAACTTATTTTAGTTGAAACAATTTAAGCAATACACGCAGCCAGTTGCAATAAAAGTTATCCATTTGAATCGTGTAAGAATCGTCTTAGAGTTCTGTCACGTAAACATCCACGTTTGAGAATTTAAAGAAATTTTGCAATACAAGAGCAAACCTGCAAGACTGCAAATCTTCTCTTTGTACAAGAGGAAGTTAACGAGCTTTGAAAATTACAAGCACTCACTAGTTAATAATAACTTTACCTTCTCTATCACTTCTCCCTACTCTCAGTCTTTTTATCTACATATTATTCTTACTATGTCGCTGACTCGCTCTTATCTTCTTAAATATTTTCTTTCTCTTTCTTTATATCTTTAATTCGCGGTCTTCTTCTGCCCCTTTCTCATTTAACGCCACTCTCTACATCTGTGTCTCTGTCTCGAACGGTTCTCGTTCTCTCACAGAGATTTACTTCGATCTTTTCAATTTCAGGATTCTCTTATATCTTTTTCTTTCTTGCCTCTCCCTCTCCCTCACACAGTCTCTCTCTCCCTCTCTTTCCATTTCTTTCTCAGACAGACTTTTACTTTTATCCTTTCACTTCGGTTTTCTTTACTTACCAATTAGTTCACTCCCCTTGTCTCTCAGTCCATTTCTCTTTCTCTCACTCTATCATCTCTGTCACTTTTATCTGTACCTATCCAAGTCTAAAGCTCTCTAATAATATTATTTATCTGAAAGGAATGGGTATATATTTAAATCTTTCCGAAATATCTCGATAGTTTACAAGGAAAGCGAAAACAGATTAAAAATATTAATTGTTACGATAACGTTCCACTTTTCCAGCTGCTATCCTAGGGAACTATGTGCGATTTCCTGTGCTTACTGTTGCTTCGATTTCTTTGAGGATAACCAATTGGACGTCTTTCTTTTTAATTTCTTACAGGGGACAGTCTGTGCAGGATTTGGTAAAGTCGACAATCAGCTTAACAAACTTCTCGGGCTGATCTAGATACACTTTATGCTCGGCATCCAAATACTCGACATTCAGTTTTGGGAAGAATTTTCTCATTGTGTCAACATTTGCCGGCGTTACAAACGATTCCTTATTCGCAGCAATTAGCAGGGTCTCACCCTGATAGGGCTGCAGACCCTGCAGCGTCTGCTCATAGTTGACCATTGATGCATCCCAGCCGTCTATGATCGCCTGGGCATTCACACTCCAGCCAAAGCTGCCATCGTCGAGCTTTCGCAGATTATGAATGATCAGCAACAAATCGTGATCGCTTTTGACCAGCTTACTGAACTTGGGTATAACGTGCTTGCGACCCTCCGAGAGGGAAAAATCTTTGGGTATAGTTGACACCACGCTCACCATAATCTTAAACAATTCCAACGCTTTGACCACATCGTTAGGCAGCGGTCCCGGCGTTATGTCCACAATGATGGCACGCTCCACCAGCTCGGGTCTGGTCAGCGCCAGCGTCATCAATGCCCGTCCGCCCATGCTGTGACCCAAGGCAACAATCCGATTCAGCTTATGATCTGCGATAAAGGCTTCCACATCGGCAGCCATGTGGGCGGGCGTATGGCCCGCACAATGCGGACTACGACCGTGATTCCGGGCATCCACGGAGATCATCAAACGTGAGCCCTGCTTCACCAAATGTCGCGCTGTGCGTCGCCAGCTGGATCGGGAGAGATTTAAGCCATGCATAAGCAATATGGGCGGCGAGTTTAGTTGACTGTGTGGCATCTCGTACAGCGTATAATCCATCTTTACGCTGCCATAGCTGCGTATCGAGTATATCTTAGTTAACCCTATACAGCGTATCATGTGTATCGTATAAACGGAAAATTTCGAATTAGACCTGACTGACTCAATAGAAAACGAGCTTGAAATTGAACGGATCACTGATCCACTGAGATTCCTTGTCAATAGGCATATTCCGCAAAACATGACCGGGAAACCCTGGCTCAGTGCCGCAAAATCAGGAAAGACAAGTTCTCAGGTGCTAACTAGAAATTTACATATTCAAAATTAAAAACTAAATGACTTGGGAGAGAGACGACTTCTGATAGTCTTCTAACTTTCTATGCGAATTTATCTGTCATTTTTGACATAAAAGACACAGAATGCTTTTAGGAATTGGAAATATCCAGCAATTAGAATTCTTTATACTTATATACAATTTAATATGACATGGCATCGCATTTTACTAAATATTTCTGCTTTCTCCTTTTATATATTTCCTTTTTTATACACAATTTCAATTTTCTCAAAATATGAATAAGTTATCAGATAATCCTCTAAAGTAAACACAAGCCTTAGCGTCTGGAAACTCTAGCGTAAGGCAGACATAGTTCGTTTACTGCGGCTTTTACACAAGCAAATCCCCAAATGACGTCATAAATAAAATGCATTTGCGTGGAAAATTAGGTAGCAGCAAATGACGCTGCAACAAGACGCACACAAATACAGAAACTCTAGAGTATCCACACATACATAGACAGAAGTATGAGTGTACATATATATTCCTTATAAGGAGCATAAATCCTGCACAGTGCTCTGCCGCAGACACAAACAAATCGTCTTTGGAATATCTTTCTCTTTTTTCAATTTAAATTTCTTGAAAATATCTGAGGATTATTGAGAACTTGCGTGCGTATCTTTAGAAAGGTGTCAAGTGCGTTTGAGATATAAAATATATACATAGACAAATGTCTAAACCTATTCACAACAAGCTCTGTGTGCTTTTTATAGAGCAACTGTTGGAAAAAGTTTGAAGTTGAGTTGCTTTAATACAAAGAGGTATCTCAATGGTGTTAAATGTCAAAGAAAACTCGTGCCAGACAGGGGGAGGCAGATGGTTGTGATTTTAATAGTACGTATCCAAAGCACAAGCTATCCCATTTCTATTTATTGACTCAATTAAATGCCTTTGAGTTTTGCCACCTTTGGCGCAGCAAAGAAACAAAAGTAAGAGTTAATCAGCAACTGGAATTGACTACAAAGGAAAACCAGAAAATAAATTTAAGGAAACTTAAAACAAAATTTAAAATCGAAATGATCTAAAATTGCACTAATATGCATAATTTCGCTGATAGTTCAATATTTACAATACTATATCCCAGTTTTAATTGAATACTTTACATATGCTATATTCTAACTACTCGTCTAACTAGTCGCACTTATATTGTTGTTCTATCTCTTATATTTATAAGAGCGTAAATGCCGGTGAATTTATCCGCACTGGCGCGTTAGCTTCTGTGAGAGAGAGAGAGAGAGTGAGAGAGAGGGAGAAAGAGATCAAAGCATAATTTGAAAAGCTGCTGAGCGTGAATCATGGCAGATTTTTATAAACAAAAACAAGGCATGCAACAGTTAGATGACCAGGACATTAGGGGTATTCGTTTTACAGCATTTATATATTTTTTTATTAGATAAAATGCAAGTGCAAAAGTTTGACAATACTTAAATTTGATAATTTTGTAAGAAAACATTTTTTTAATGAACTTTTATGCTTCATATTCCACCTTGTTCTCCTTTGGGTTTTTAGTCGCTAAAATGAAAAAAATATATATTAATCTATCTATTCATTTATAATAAATATAAGCCAATTTTAGGAAAGAGTTTCAATAGCTTTATCTCACACAACAATTAAGTCTTGCATAGCATTAAACTGGATGAATCTAAAGCTTTACAAAAGCCATTGAGTAACAAGACAAGGAGAAGAAAAATCGCTCTGAGCTTTGATTACCATTTCAAAATGTAACCATTTATTTCTTAATGAAAAAAGCAATGGATAAAAGCTTTTAACGTCCGATAAGGCGATTTAAACTTGAAATCGACATTTAATAATAGCGTGGCGCCACCTATGTTTCGTTTATGTTTAAAGCGAATACACAAACCGATAAAGGTTGACCAATAGGCGATGAACACAGAGGCAGAGGGATGAAAATCCTAATCTTAAAAGAACAAGGATTTGTTTTCTTACTTCCCAAATATTTGCAATAAATATTTGGCTCGATTTAATCGATTTAATCCTCCACTTTAATAAGTATATGACAAATAGCTGGTAAGATATTCAAAATTTGATATAAATAACTCTCATATTCCACAATAGTTTAGGATAGGTTAAAGCGATTTGTTTTTTTTTATCAAAATAACAAAATAAAAAACCTTGATTATATTTGTGGAGTAAGTCTTAAATAAGAGGACTTAACTTTTCCATGCGCTTCAAGCAAATGCATATAACAGCAGCTTTCGCATAACTCCCAACCCCCGTTGAGCGGCAGCCAATCAAAACGCCGCAAACTGTTGCCAATCCAAAATGGCCGCCTTGACGGCCCTTCGCAGATGCTGCACGCCGTAAGGGTGGGCAGAAATCCAATAAGCCAAACCGAGGCGAGCTCATTTCAAAGCAGTCAGCACAATCAGAATTTATTCCAATTCGGGCTTCCAAGCAGAACAGTAGAGACCCAAGGTCGTCAGTCGTATCAGAATAGGACAATATACACCATATACACCAGCAGCAGCCATGCAGCATCCGAGCGAGCAGCCCACCTACATGCCCGAGGTACCCTTTCAGCCACTGTGGGGCCAGGAGGCACCGCCGCCGCCGCCCATAGTGCCCTATCAGGAGCTCATCGCGGGTTTTCCCTGCTCCGATTTGTGTAAGTGCTTCTGTTCATAAATACTCTACAAATTCGGCCTACAGTTGTTTTGTCAATTTGCAGCGCTCTGGCAAAGATCTCAGGTGGCACCGCTAGTTAACCAACGTCCAAGCACGAATGGGCGCTCCCATGGCTCCTCCTCCGCCAGTTCGAAGAAAACGCGTCGTCGTGTTGCCTCCATGGCGCAGAGGCGCGCGGCAAACATACGCGAACGCCGTCGCATGTTCAATCTGAACGAGGCCTTTGACAAGCTGCGCCGCAAGGTGCCAACTTTCGCCTATGAGAAGCGGCTATCACGTATTGAGACCCTGCGCCTGGCCATTACCTACATTGGCTTCATGGCGGAGCTGTTGAGCGGCACGCCCTCCAACAGCCACAAGTCCCGCTCGGACATGTACGGCGGCATGAATGGACATCATCATTCAACGGCTGTGGCCCCAGGACCGCCGATGCATCCACATCATCTGCATCCGGCGGCTTATCAACGCGACTTTGCCTCGCCCTACAATCACAGTTTGACATAGATCTCGTCGGGCGGATTATCACAATATTGTTCCGTGTTTTTTGTTGCCATGTCATGTGTTTAGACTTAAGATTAACCCATATAAATGTGATAGATGTGCAAATTATGAAGTGTGTGGAATTTGAATATAATATTTATGGATACAAGGAGTTCAAGCTTCCTCTATAGGGATCCATACTAAAGACGGAGACAAAAAAACTTAATTTATGATCTCGAGTACTAATAAGTACAATTTTGAGAGAAGCTTCAATTATGTTATATGAAAAAATATGCAAGATCAAAATAGCGATTCTTAGAAAATGAACTAGACCCAAACAATCTTAAATCATATTCTTTAAACTTAGTAGAAGGAATAATTTGCTTTACAGTGAGTGAAATAAAAGCTGGCTTTATCGATATACTTACCTTAGATAAAGAATTGAGAACTTTTTATAGCATATCTGTCTGAAAGGCAGTCCGTGAGATTTCTTCGCAATTCGAGCAACTCCGTATCTTAGCCTGAAATTAAAAAAAAACATCATTTGCTGGAATCTAAAAAGAATAAATGTAAACTTAATAATTCAATTTGAAGATAGACGACCTTTTACAAGGTCATTTCGTTACAGACAGGTTTAAGATGTTCAAAGTTCTATATAAAAATAAATTACTTAAAATAGTAAATTCATCTGTGAACCGATTAAGAAACCTGAAGAACTACCGAAGAATAGGGCTTGGAGTGAAGGTTAAAAATGCATTGTGTATTCATATTCGAAATAATTATAATAATATAGGTTTATTAGTAAGCATATCAAAAACTATTACACAGCACTATTTGACTCCCATTAAATTCTCCATTCTTATCAATTCTTCCCCTTGTTGATTTCTCATTCTGATAAGCACATAAAAACTATCAAAATTGGCACAATACTATTTGCAATATCTCTGTAAGCCAACAACTGATAAATATTATACATATCATAATTTCTGCGTTCAGTAGATTAGTTGATACGACGTTCAAGCACAAAAGCTATCAGGCACATATTTCCTATAACGTTATCAAAGATCTCATTAAATTCCATAGACGATTGTTCAATTTTCTGGTATTAATAAATCGCTAGTATTCGTTGGAAAGCCGAACGAGAATGTTGAAGCCCGCATTTGTAACGCAAATCTCGACTGTTTCCGACGATCCGCCGACCTGGCTGGATCTGAAGGAACTGCAGCTACTAATTAAAGAGGAATTTCCTACATTTCAACATATAGAAAGCTTCCGCTGCAGATCCGAACAAAATGGTCAGCGTGTGCAGATCCAAATAAAGTTGGCGGGTGAGCATTTGTATAGTTTACTTCTCGATAGTCGATAACGATAACGATTGCACAATCGAATAGGCAACTCTGCTCGCACTGTCAACTACCTCGTGAAATCGAAGAATCTGCCCAACTGGGAAACTTTAAAGTTTCCTCAAGACAGCAACTTTCAGCATGAGCTGCATATGTATGAGGTGGTCCTGCCTGCCCTCCAAGAGCTCTATAAGGATGTTGAGAAGAACATAGCATTCACACCCAAATACTATAAAAAGGCTCCAACTGCAAGGCAGCAACTGCCCAACTGTCTCTTTCTAGAGGATCTTCAAGCCAAGGGCTTTCGGTCGGCCAACCAGCCGAAGGGTCTAGACCAATCAGCTATGGAGGTGGCGTTATCAAAACTGGCCGCTTATCATGCGGCCACAGCGCGATTTTTGCAACTGAAACTAGCGCAGTTAAATGAGCTTGTTCCAAATAAAGAACCAGCCCAAGAAGTACAGGAACTTAAGAGCTGGCTACAACGCAAATTTCATGAGAGTTTGCGGTCAAACGATTTGAAGCATTATGAGGATAAGGTGGTAGGTGAAAATAATAACTACTGAATATATCAGATATTTGCAGCTATTTTCTTTACTCAGAAATCATATCAAAAATATATAGCTGGCAATATGGAGACGCCGGATCTGAAGAAATCCTTCAATGTCATTCTGAACGGCGCCTGTTGGCCAAACAATTTACTGGGCCAATTTGATGCGTTTGGCCAGCTTAAAGATGTGATTTTCCACGATTTCGGTGGTGCAACCTATGGCCCTGCCATACGTGATCTGCTGCAACTAATCTTAACAGCATCTGCGGCAAAAACTGAACAATTTGACGCCTGTTTGCGATACTATACGGATGAGCTGACGGAAAATCTAAAATTGTTAAAGTTCAAGGGAAACTTGCCCACCTTAACGGACTTTCAGCTGGATGTACTTAACTATGGACACTGGGGTAAGCTATGGAAATAACTGGAATTATAAATTCTATATAACAATCTTCTTACCTATATAGCCTTTGAGACTGTAACGGAAATTCTGCCCATTGTGTTGGCCGATTTCGAATGTGAGGATACGGATGAATTGTTCAAATATGCAAAATACTCTGCGGAAATTAAGAAGCTGCTGCCCTGGCTGGAGAATCGTGGTTACTTTGAGGTTGAATAGCAAACGAAATCAATTTACTTAGGGTTTAAAGTCAACTTGTACAAATTACTTTAATCAAAAAAAATGTATACCAACAACCACCTGATAATCCCCTAAGAACCACACTTGTAACTGCAACCTACAACATTATTAAAGCTTGATTTGCGTGCGAACTATTGCAGCTGCTGTGGCACATGTTGATGCCACACAATGAAGTCACATTAGATAGAACACCGAGGCGGCCAAAACACAAGACAACCCAACAACAATTTGACAACGTAAACAAAGCGTAAAATTATTATTAATAAATTAATGTGATAGGGCTGCAATACAATGACAATTTTTGTAACAACCCTCGTTGGGCGCCAACAAGTGCAACACTTAAGAGGGACGCGGTTGGGCAGAGCTTGAATACCCTGTAAATGTACTTGAATTAAATTTGATTTTTAGGATTTTGTGCGTTACCTTTAATAGATTAAGATACACAATTCTCTTTTAGAAGAGTGGAACTTAACACATTTCACTCTAACATATTCATCCACTAAGGAACAATTTACTTTATACTGATCTTAATTTAAGATCTAAGAGCTACTAAATTTGGTAAACGGGGCATATAAAACATCTGGTCCAAAAATGTCTAAGCGATAGAATAATACACAGAAAAAATAATTTGAAAATATTTCGTTGGGTAGATTATCTGTTAGTTTAATTTGGAGTAACAGAGTATCTGTTAGTCTACTTTGGTGTTTTTACACATATTGTTTTCCGCCCCGCCTAAATACCGAGGAATTTTTGCGTTCAACGCCCATTTTCAACAGATTAGCGGGCCCTTTCTTTTGTTGTTGCCACAGAGCGCAACATTGGGCAAATTAGTTTTGAGGGGGGGAAAAAAAATCTGTTAGACCTAACTAGACCCACCTGAGGGTTGCTCGGCAGGATCTGTAACACACAGCGACCCTTTTTGCTCCTGTTTTGGTTGTGCGGTAGCTGGCAATATGTTTTGATGAATTCGTGACACTTCATGCCGCATTAGGTCGAGCAATTGCTACCCCTGCTAAGGGGGTTGACGCTTGACTTTGGCTTTGGCTTCATGAAGTGCGCTCACGTGTCTGTGATTAGCGGCTTATATCAGAATCGTATCTATCTGTAGTATTTAGAGTAACTAACTCAAATGCCAAAAAAAACTAGACCACCTGCTGTGTGGGAAACTTCAGCCAAAAGAATTGAACTTAAAATTGCAAGATCACATCGCATGTTCCATATGAATTTGTCAGTTTGTCCCTGCCACGTGTCCCTAATTAAATGTTACCCATAGTAAATCAGCGCAGGAAATTAACAAGTCTATGAACAATTTCTGGCTGAGATTTGCGTAATCCTCACCCTCTGCCCCTTCGGGTCTATTGTGCGCATGTCAAATCGCTGTGACAAATTAATTGAATTTTGCCACAATTTTTGGCAAATTTTGCGCAAAAATATCGACACTTTCTGAGGCTATTAGAAAGAAATCCAATATATATTTGACGGCATGATAGATGAGCCAAACAGATGGCTAGAAATTATGCGATAAAAATTAATATGTTATATTTTACGATATCTTATGATATACAACCAAACGAGTATTATTTTATTAATTAAAAAAAGCTTTAAAATTTACATTTAAATGAGTTCATATTATGTGAACATTTAAAGAAAGTTAGATCTTGATCTAAAAATTCAGGTTTCTCAATAATGAGAAATTGGTGCTTAAAAAGCTTTGATAATCATAAAAGCTGCAAAAGCTCTGGATGTACTTTGAGTGCCATTTGATAAACAAGCTTCGTTTACGCACTTAATAAGCGAGTTCCCAATACCCTGTATTTAAGAATTTAAGAATTACAAACTTACTTATGTTTTATGCCAAATAAAATACATGTTAACTTGTTATACCCTGTACACAATACTTAATAGGTAGAGGAACCTATTTACTAATCAAATTTATCTTATAAAATCTGATAAAATTAATCGATATTTTAATTAATAACATTATTAAGATTGTTAAACAAATACTATTTCATTTCAGTCCTCCACAAAAAACTATTTACAGGGCATCACAAATTCGTACACGCTCAAGAGCTTTACTCATTTGACAAAGTGGCGTAATTTCAACAAAGCTTTAAGCTTTAAGCACGAAAGCTCTGTTTTGTTTATAAACATACCATCCGGCAAGTGAAAAACTTATAGTATCAATTCAGAGAGAGCTGACAGTAGAAGCGTAATTTGAACGTGGAAAAGACATGGGAAAGACGGGTGAAAAAGAGGTGCCAGAGTTGCCAGAGTTGCCGAACTGGTTGGATGAGCATATGTTTGTGGAGTTCTTGCAACGTGACTTTAAAGAGTTCAAGGCCATCAGAAACTTTAAGGTGGAACCAACAGGCGGCAAAGGCGAAAACTTTACAACTTTGGTGGTACGCGTTAAGATAAACATTGAACTAAATGGTAAATGATTAAAGTCTGTTTGAGCTCAAGAAATCGAAAACTCTAATAAATTCAATAAAAAAAAACTTTACAGACGGCAGTCAAGCGGCTACCTCGTATATAGTCAAATTGTTGCCCACAACCTTGAGCACACGTGATATGATTGCCAGCTGGAAGATCTTCGATAAGGAAAAGCTAACCTATAGCAGCTATGTGCCTGAATTCGAGCAACTGTTCAGAAACAACAAAAAGGAAATAACATTTGGAGCCAAATACTATGCGCCAACAAATGCAGCGAGTCAGGAGCTGATCATCCTGGAAGATCTGGGCAATCGCGGCTTCAAGAATGCCAATCGTCAGCTGGGCTTGGACATGGCGCATACCAAAGCTGTGCTGGATAAGTTGGCCCACTTTCATGCCGCCTCAGCTGTGCTCTATGAGCGCAAGGGCGCCTATCCAAAACTCTACGATCGGAATCTGTGCAGTGAGGAGGATAAATTTCAAGAGTTTCGAGATACGCAAGCCAAGTCGCTTATCAAGGCGCTGCCGCTCTATGAGACTGCCTATATGGAGAGCGAACTGGTAAGTATACCCTGTAATTATGGGAGAGAATTTGAAGAGGTCCATTTAGGCAAATCAACCTGTTTGAACTCAAGTTTGGGGTTCGCTTGAAGAAGAAGATTTCTCAAGTTAATCAGAATAACTAAATAATGATAGAATAAGAAAAAAAAAATATTTAAGTGTCTTTCTACAGGGTATCTTTAATTTATTCTGTAATTTCTAAACCAATTCCAGAAATCCTACACCTCCATCGCGCCGGATATGTTTCAGGCCCATGCGCCCAAGTTTGAGGGCGAGTTCCGTTGTCTTAATCATGGCGATTTCTATTGCAATAATATTATGTTTCAATATGATGAGCAAGGCGAAATTCGCGAAACCTACTTTCTTGATCTTCAGATGAGTCGCTATTGCTCGCCCGCCCAGGATTTGATCTATATACTGCTCTCCTCGGTTGCTTTCGAGCTGAAGTTTTCCAAATTCGACTACTTTGTACACTACTATCACAGCAGGCTGGTTGAGTATCTCAGGCTTTTGGATTATACACAGCCGCTGCCTACGTTGAGGGGTCTCCACATTGCGATCCTTAACCATGGCGATTGGGGTTGGTTTCAAGATTCATTTCTTTACTTATTGTTAAACTTATTATCTAATTTTATTATTTCAGTTTACCCCGTGATATCACTGCTACTGCCACTCGTGCTGATCGATCCCAGCGAAAAGACCAACATGGACACCATGATGGATCAGGAGAGTGAAGGCGACCAACTGAGAAACACCATGTTTGGACATCACCGTGTTGTACAGCAATACAAGCAGCTGCTGCCCTGGGCTTACAATCGTGGCCTATTTGTGTATAGACCAAACAAATAACTGAAAAGCAACTGTGATATCTACTTCTATTTCTAATGCCATACAAAAGAGTACAAATAAAAAAAAAAAGATTGTTTTATAAAAATAAAAACTTTTAACTGTATTAAAGGGGAGTTGAACTCGGCTGAGATAAAGAATTTCTAGAAAGGCCTTTATAAATCTTAAAAATCTTCTGATATGTTATTATACAAATATAAAAACATCGTGTGGAAAACAAAAGAGGTTCATGGAACCAGCTATCTACAAATTTCGTACACTCGCAGATTAAACTAGATTAGGAGCTACCCTAGGGGTAACAGGCCTTCAACTCTAACGACGTCACACGCCAAAGTTAGTCAAATTTTTAACAGGTGTTGAAAATGTTGTGCCTGGTAGTATCTCAATGGAACAAAAAAGAGGACTCTGTCATTGTGATTCTTCAAAGGTTAACCCAATAAAATTGATTCTGATCTTATCAAATGCTGCTGCAAGCTGCCAGTTCTTAAATATCGGTTTGTTACTATCGAAATTGCCATATTAAAAATTGTACATTTATTTGGGAGCTTTATAAGCATTGCTTAATCATATCATGAGATGATAAGGTGGCACAAGAGCTGGCGATAAATAATTGCGTATTATTTTGGTGATAACTTCTGGCGCATGCCAAAAAAAATGTTTGCACTCAACCGTTTTGCTACAACTGCAATCGATTGGTTAATATTGTATTGTAAACGTAGTCTAACCTTTAAAAACTGATTAAATAATTCAATATTTTTTGTAACTATGACATAAACACGATGTGAAAGGAAGTGAAGAAAGAAAAGTTCTTGATTTGCCAGTCCTATTCCTAAGTCTAAAGCTACAACCCCTTGAGAATTATAAGCAGCAAAAAAAATGTTTAGGCTAGCAACCTACTCTTGCGTGTTTACCCCAGCGTCACATACTGTTTTAATGGATTGCCCGATTAGATATTAGACCATTTTGAGGACATTTCTTAATTGACAAACAAATTTTCTTAATATACCAAACTTATTACCCCAATCTTACTATTAAATGTGTACGAAACGAAATAAATTCAAGTAACCAAAGTTAGGTGACACAAAAATAATAAATAATAAGTACAAATACAAAATGAACGAGAAAGAAGGGTTATCTTTGGCACGCCGAAGATTTAATACCCTTGCACACCCAACTTTTTCATAATGCTCATTGTGCTTTGCCCGTATCTAAGAAGCACAGGGAAAATAGTTAATGCCGAAAAAGTGTTTCATACAAGAACCTACTTTTCGACGGATCGTTCCTATGGCAGCTATACATTATAGTGGTCCGATGTAAATAAGATTTTGCAAAATTGGAGGGAGCATAGTGAAATCTCAAAATGCCGTGTTTGATCAAATTATCTTGAAAGACCAAAAGGTTTTTTCTACCGATCGTTCCTATGGCAGCTATATGATATAGTGGACCGATCCAGCTGCTTCCGACATATGTACTGCGTGCAACAGAAAGAAGGACTTCTGCACAGTTTCATTAAGATAGCTTTAAAACTGAGAGACTAGTTCGCATAGAATACTATGCGATACATACTTATCAAGAATATATATATATTTACTTTATTGGGTCGGAGATGTCTCCTTCTATGCGTTACACATTTCACGACAAAATTATAATACCCTCTGCAAGGGTATAAGATATCTGAGGGAATACAGTCTCTAACCTGATATTTTTATACCTGAATTGTTCTCTTTGAACAGGCTTGAATATACTACATTTTCAGGTCAGTTAGCAAGTTAATAAACAAGATCTAAACTAATTTGGCATTCAAAATGAACTTTTTTCTTTAGTTTTGCCCATACCTTTATTGACAAGCTTTCCGATAAGGCTAGCCGTAACATACATACATATGTATATGATTCCTTTTATCGCCTATTTCATCATGCTTGCAATAATATGGTTAAACAAATCAATTTGGCATTTCGTATAATTGACAAACTTTATAATATGTAGATAAGATTGAGTACATGTTTGTGTATGGAGTTCAAATCTATTCACGGACAGTATATAAGCTAAGCTCCAATCTGATAATATGTAAAGCCTTTGCAGTCTAATTTTAGACCGACCTATGCCAATAGTTTTGGTATAAATAAGAAAGTTAATTACCGACAGTTCACACAGTTTTATACCAATTGCATTATCATGAGGCTGTTAAAAGCGCTCTTTGCATCCAGTTCAAGATCCGCGCTGGATCTGAAAAGTTCCACCTCAAGCTATAAGAGACTACCCGAAAAAGCTGGGGATAAAGCCTCCTTGGTAAACGTTGAGAATAAAAGCTACAATGAATTGGGAACAAAAAGGATTCACGTGTCGGAAACAGCAGAGATACTCATTGTCTATAAATAGACTTGAAAATTGTTGGAAAACCCTAAGAATCGAATAATAGATGTTAACCTTGAACTATTCGTAGGGTACGCAATACAAGCCTAGTTTAAAGGCTGATTGCTTCAACTAAGATATTCCCTGTCATGATATAATAAAAAACAGTAGGCTACATCTTGAAAAAATTCTATTATTATTTTTATGTGAAAAAAAACAGCAATTTAAATTTTAGTATTAAAATGGTAGATTAACCAAACTACAAGCATGGCAAATGTGCAGCTTAAACATCAACTAAAGTCATGTAAATCGAATTAATATGACTGCAACTTTGGGAAGCATAGTGCAGATATCGATGGCGCAGCGCGTTCGCTCTTATCCTTGAAATTAGTATGTATGTAAGTATAAAGATTGGCAAGGAACAATGTCAGATATTCCGAGTACTACACGTTTCCAAATATTGTGTATCGTGCTCTACTCCGGCTGAAACGGAATCGTTTGAATCATTTGAAAACCGATTGTAAATCACTTTTCGATTTATTGATATCGATAACGATTATGTAGAGTATCCTCTATTATAGAAAGGATCTATATGAATAAATAAGGAATAAATGTTTTGCATTTTAAAAAGTAAAATAATTAAATATCAGGATGCTTCTCCCGTCTCCATAATTTACATAAGTCGCTTAACTTATTAAGGTATGATTAACCTCTTCTCCCTCTGTACTTTCTCTCTTTCTCTCTTTCTCTCCCTCCATTTCTCTGGTTGTGTCTTCCTCATCAAGTCCTAGAAATTTGTGTATTTAGTTCAGTGTTTAACATGGGTCAGAGCAGCTCCAAGCGCAAGCATAAATGTAAAATGAAATCGAGAGGCGTTCAAATGCACAACTCTTTGGCGACCATTAGAAATGAGAACGGAGACAATCTGACCCAGTTAACGTATCCAATGCATGTTGATAATAATTTGGTGCCAGGCTGGATAAACAAGTCGCAGTTCTTAGAAATTCTTAGTGCCAATGTGCCAGAGTTCTCAAAGATCGAAAATTTTTGCATTAAGCCAGCCACAACGGCTGGCGAAAACTATTCCTCGCTGATATTGCGCATAAGCATTGATGTTAAGCTTACAGGTGAGTTGGAGCTGCCTGATAAATGAGAAATTTTTCTTTTTCTTTGCTAACCCATTACCCAGACAAAACCGTCAAGTCCATGTCCTTCATGATGAAGGTGCCACATGAATCAGCCAAAATGCAGCAGATGCTCAAAACTGTAAATTTCTTTACTGTCGAGAATGCAACCTACACAGAGCTCATATCCAGGTTCGAGGATCTCTATAAATCGATAGGTATGAACATCAAGTTTGCACCACGTGCCTACAAATTCACGGAGAGCCTGAAAAAGGAACCCAAGCTGGCCAATACGGTGCTCATGCACGATTTGAGCCAGGATGGTTATAGAAATGTGAATCGCCTGGAATGCCTCGATGTGGAACAGTCCAAATTGGTGCTGCGCAAACTGGCGCAATATCATGCAGCGGGTGCACATTGTCGGGTCATCAATGGACCCTACCCGGAACTGTTTACGCAGCCCATGTTTGGATCGAACAAGGAGAGAGCTATTTCCATACTGGAGGGCATAATGGGGCCATTTAAGAAAATGTTTTTGGAACATCTTAACTTCTATAAGGATGGAGAGAAATACAGCCAAAAGTTTGTAAGTCTGTAAATGAACATGAATTAGAGAATTAAATATTTGATTACAATGTATTTAATCTTACTCTAGGCATTGCTTTTCTCCAAAATGAGCAGAAAATTTTTGAGACTCAGCACATTCGATCCAACCGAATTCAATGTGATCAATCATGGCGATTGTTGGATAAATAATCTACTCTTTAAATTCGGTTCCAATGGCGAGCTGATCGATATGATTTTCGTGGACTTTCAGTTGCCAAAATATGGTCATCCATCGGCTGATTTACTAAACTTTATCATGACCTCGGTGCACATAGATCACAAGCTAAAGTATTTTGACTATTTTATTAAGTATTATCACGATCAGCTGATTGAGCATCTAAAACTGCTGGAATATGAGGATCGCCTGCCGACGCTGGCGGAGCTGCACATGCAAATCTATAAATATGGTTTATGGGCGATAACAGCATCCGTTATGGTCCTACCCATTGTGCTATTGGATCAGAACGAGGAGACGAGAGAGTACAAGAGTCAACTGTACACGAATGAGCGCTACAAAACTAATATAGAACAGATAATGCCCTGGCTGGACAATCGTGGCCTATTGGAAGTATAGCAGCAAAATGACATCAAATTCGATAAATCAAAAACAGACAGAAAACTTTAGTTTTGGAAGAAAGGCTGCAGGCGGCAAAGAAAAACCAATTTGGCCGCTTCAACCCGTTCCAACGATTTTAGACTGCATATTTGTTAGGTTACAATAATATTTATGTAGTTATCATTTTTGCTAAAATTATTTAGTCAGTCTATGCTATTTTGGATTTGAAACGTAAGATTTTAAATTCCAACAGCTTTTGGTTGAGGTTGGCTGAAAGACCCAGCCTTAAAGAAAACACAAATTAAAACAAGTCGCGTTCATGTCTTACACTAAGATTTAGTAGCCAGTACTATCTAAAATTAATATTGATAGCATTTTTATACTATATTGCTTAATAAAAAATAATGAAAAAATATAAATTAGTAAACTTTAAACAAAACTCTCGTTTACATTTTTCGATGGGACATGGGACTCGAGGATTAATATAATAATAGATAGATTAATAGATTAAAGTGGAAATGCCCATTGCACAAAACCCTCTGCTCGAAATGGATGGCTTTTAAAGTTAAATACAATTATTCAACAAGAACATATTTAAATGTTTGAAATTTTCGGTCATAGACCTTTTACATGTTCACAACAGAGCGAGTTTTTTTTTTTAAATCTATCAATTGACCGTGTACACACACAAGCACACATGTAAACACACACTAATGAGAAGCGTATACAATCAGCAATGCAACTAATTGTATTCAGATTAGATAAGCAAACAGGTTATAAAAGCAAATATAAGTATTCTATGTATTTGACATAGTCATTGTGATTATAGCTAGTATAAGCAGATCTGGTAGTAATGAGAGGAGAGATACTAACATTATAAATTCTATAAACAATCATTCATACCCAATTGAGTAAAATATACTGGGTGTAATAGAGTGGTGTTCGTGTGTTCAAAGAGCCTATGGCGTATATAGTCTCGATCAGAGTAAATCCAAGGCCTTTTATTAGTCTCTCACTCGCCAATGCGAGGAAGATGTTGAAGTAGTAGATTGTTATCTATAGATATATTAAAATAACCTAGCCTTTAATCTAAGAGATAATAGTCTAGCAGTAAGAAGACATATAAGAGTGCATATTCTCGATCTCCCAGTTAGATAAATTAAATAAATACAACTTCAAGCTTACATACAAAATCAGTAAATTTAATTTTAAATATAGCTAACTAAATTTACTCAATGTCTTAAGACAGAGTGTAAATAAATAAAATGTAAGAAAATGCAAAAGCACATCCAATTTAGAGGTACAGTGGTCGCTACCTAAGTTGGATTTATATATATATATATATGTATCAATGAGACTTTATGAGAGTTATATTTTTTATTTTTTGAGTAAAGTAAAAGTAACTATAGTTTTAATTGTATACGCATTAGATTCAGCCTTTATTCCAATCTATTAAAAATTAAACATACTTTTGACTTTCAAAAATGAATACCAAGATGGGAATAAGCTTCAAATACAAAGCATTCCAAATATTACAATAGAATTTCTCTGAGTAACTACTTTGTTTTTGGTGCACGAATATTTAAGTACTCCATTTGATCGATCGTTAAATTAATTTAGTACTTATGTTTAGGGTAGAACCCGAGTGTAGGGTATCTTTCGGGCCCCCTTAAAGCAATCTAGTTTATTTCAACATTTGACCATTGAATTGAATAATTGCCCGCACAACTGCAAATCTAACCGTATCTGCCGTGTTAGAGAGCTTTTGATTGCCCTCGGCAGGTATTGCAATGTTTCGAGTAATCAACCAGTTTAAATGTAGTGAAATATTCGTACGATAATGCTGATGTTTTTTCATTTATTTATACTTTTTCTTGTATATACTCAAATACAATACAAATGCTGATAAAATAGTTCGACTATCAGCGGCTATCGGTTAAAGTTGGGTATAAATATCAACGTCAATTTTAAGGCAAATGCTCAGTTGAAAACTGTTTGTCAAGTCGTACAGACGTTTAGAAATCGCGCAGTTTTTAATTTTGTAATTCAACATCTGTTATGGGTCATAATAACAGCAAGTCAAAGCATAGCTATAATGTGGAACCTGCCACGCAGAAGCCCCAGCCTCAGCCCAGCACCGTGCCAGTGGACGATGCCAAATCAAAGATCAAGTCATCCCCGGCCGCACCGCCAGTCGTTGTCAATTCGACGCCAGCGCCCGAATGGATTAATGAAGCGCAATTTGTGGAAATACTCAAACAAAATGTGCCGCAGTTCTCAAAAATTCAGAGCTTCAGCGTAAAGCCCGCAATGGGCGCTGGCGAGAACTATGCGACGCTCATGCTGAGAGTGAGCATTGAGGCCGAGCTGACAGGTGAGTAAAACAGCTGCCGATGACGTCACAAATTTTTAGATTAGCTATGCAGACTGAGGAAATACCTTCAAATAAAATACAGACTCTGGAAATAGCTCAAAATTCAATTAAGATTACGATATGTATGTGGAGTACCTCATTTTCTTATCAACACATCACAATTTTCTGGTAATCGCGTCTGCTCGGCGGGGGGTTCGGGGCTTGGTTCTACACACACGTTCCTTTTTTATTGAGATAACAGTACTAATACCATGTACCTAACTGTATATAGCGCATATATAGATTGTTCAATTGAATATTATATAAGCTAATGTAAAATAGAAGAATTCTGAGAATGAAAGAAAGTACTTATAGCTAGATATTATAAATAGAAATTCGTAGCTAGCATAATAAAATCAAAAAAATAAAATAGACATACATATGTCTGGTTAAATTCAAGGCCATGCACTTTTTTAATATTAAAAAGAAAGAAAGAAATAAATTGAATAAATACATTTATTTTTGGGCATATATTTTTACAACTTTTTTCGTGTTAGTCGAAAGTAGATTATAAAACTTAAGAAATTAATCTATGGAAATAGATATTATCTTTAATTTCTCTTTTATCTTCCGTCTAGATAAAACCGTCAAGCCCATTTCTTATATGATGAAAGTGCCCCACGACTCGCCACAAATGCAAGAAATGTTGAAAATGACAAACTTCTTCGATATTGAAAACGAGTGTTACATTGATCTGATACCCAAATTTGAGCAGTTGTACAAGTCCAAGGGTTTGGATATAACCTTTGGGCCACGCGCCTATAAATTCGAAGAGGGCCAGAAAACGGAGCCCAAACTGAAGAGCACGGTGCTTATGTACGATTTGGGCCAGGATGGTTATAGAAATGTGAATCGCCTGGAATGCCTCAATTTGGAACAGGCCAAGGTGGTGCTCTGCAAGCTGGCGCAATATCATGCCGCAAGTGCCGCTTACAAGAGCTTGCATGGACCCTACTCGGATACCATTATGTATGGCATGTTTGGCTCGGATATCGAAAAGACTTTGGCTGTGATGGACGCTATGATGATACCCACACAGAAAATGTTCGTGGAGAATCTAAAGAACTATGACAACTGCGAGCAATATCGCGACAAGCTGGTAAGTAGCTGTAGAAAATATTAATTTTATATATAATTATTCTAAGCATTTTGCCATCTATTTATTAGGAAAAGTATTTCTCTAAGACGCACGATATGTTCAGAGCTATGGGCCAGGCCAATCCTAACGAATTCAATGTCATCAATCATGGTGATTGTTGGGTCAACAATTTCCTCTTTAAATTTGATCCAAGTGGCCAGCTGCTTGACATGCTCTTTGTGGATTTTCAGAATCCCAGATACGGTCATCCTTCCGCAGATGTGCTCTACTTTATTATGACATCTGTGCACATAGATTACAAACTGAGGGATTTCGACTATTTCATCAAATACTATCACGATCAGCTGATTAAACACCTTCAGCTGCTGGAGTACAAGGAACGTTTGCCCAAATTGGTGGAGCTGCAAATGGAGATGTACAAATACGGCAGCTGGGCACTTATGGCCACCTACTTGGTGCTGCCCGTGGTGCTGCTGGATCCCACGGAAACGGCCACATTTGAAAACTTCTTGGGCACCACCGAATCGGCGGCCGAGTTCAAGAAGCAAATGTACACGAATAAACGCTTCAAGCACTACATCGAACAGATGCTGCCCTGGCTGGATAATCGTGGTCTACTGGAGGTTTAGTAAGTGCAGCTCTATAATCATAGTTAATTGTACTAACATTACTTCATTTATTTGTTCAGTGAGCCACCGCAAGCTGTGCAAGCTCCGGCTGTGCCAACGCCTGCGAAAGCCGAGCTCGATTCTAATGTGCCCTCCTGGGTAAACGGCGACCACTTCAAGGAACTGTTCAAGAGCGAGTATTCCGATTTTAAGGAAATTCTCGATTTTCGAGTCAAAAAGGCCACCGAAGCCGGTGACAACTACTCCTCAATTATGCTCTCCGTGGACATTGATTACCAGACCGTAAACGGGCAAAGTTCAAGTGCGTCCTTTATGCTTAAAGTGCCGCCAGCCAGTAGTGCATCAGCCGCAATGCTTGACCTTATGCTCACCTTCAAGAAGGAGATGGCCGTTTATAATGATGTCATACCACAGCTGGAGCAGCTTTACAAGCAGGCTGGTCAGCCAGTTGTCTTTGCCCCCAAGAGCTACAAGCTACCAAACGCACCCGAGTCTGATCACATTCTGTTGCAGAATCTGCGTCCAGCAGGCTTCAAGAATGCGGATCGCCTACAGGGACTGAGCACAAAAGAAACGGAGCAGGTCCTGGCCAAATTAGCGCTCTTGCATGCCGCATCCGCACAGCTCTATGTGACCAAGGGCCCCTATGCGGATTGCCTGGACAAGTCGCTGTACACTGAGTCCACACGCCGTATGTTTGAGAGCCCGGAAAGTAAAGACTTTGTGGCCTTAAATGCAGAGGCAGTGAGAAGCTTTAAGGGCAGCGAGATCTTTGGCGACAAAGTGGTAAGTCTTGGGCTAGAGTTAAACAACAAAGATAAAACTGAAGTATACTAATATATATGAGCAAAAAATAACTATATAATAACAAATTTAGTACGAATCTTGTCCAAATTCTGTCAGATTTTTCTTAAACTAAGGAACTTTTTTTATACCGAATTTACCCAAAATCTCAAAACCCTTTTTCACTTTTCACTAATTCATCCTAATTTTTCCTGTTAATTTCTTATTGACTGATTTAAAAACAATTAAGTTTCTTCCTTTAATTTAAGAAAACAAAATGAATTATATTTAGAATTTAGAACGTCATATTTTTCCCAGTGTATGCTTATATAGTATTCCATTTACAGACTAAGATCCTGGAGAACATGTTCCATTGGGAAGCCAAGGCAAGCATCTATGATGATACCCAATTTAATTGCCTCAATCATGGCGACTGCTGGACAAATAATGTGATGTTTAAATATAGTGCAGAGGGCGAAATTGTGGACACGCTCTTTGTGGACTTTCAGCGATCGACCTTCAATTCGCCCGCCCTGGATTTGTATTACTTCCTATTGTCCTCGCCCAGTTTTGATATAAAACTCGAGAAATTCGACTACTTTGTGCGCTTCTATCATACGGAACTGCAGCGCAATTTGGAACTGTTGAAGTATCCCCGACACATACCCAGCCTCAAGGAGCTGCATACCATTCTGCTCCAGAATCCCCTTTGGGCCTCGACTACGGTTGCGACTGTCATGTCGGCTGTGCTCCTCGATCCCACGGCCAATGCGAGCATTGACACCATGTTGTCCAACGATGAGGAGGGCAAGCAGTTTAAGAAGAAGCTCTTCCAAAACGACAGATATCGCAAACATGCTGAGGCCCTATATCCCTGGCTAAATCACAGAGGACTCCTGGATTTAGAGTAAGTTTCTTGGGTGTTCTCTCTGTTTCAACTTGTTTTAAGTGCAATTTGTTAATAAAATAAAGTAAAGTTAAATAAAAACGTTTATTGTTGTTGTTGTTATTGCATTAAAAAGACAAGATCTTAAAGGTGCATAAAATATTTGTATACCCTATAATATTTTGCCAAGTTCAGCGTGCATCCGTTTTTCTTTTGCGAACTCAGCCCAATCTGCATGAAAAATTCTATATCTTTCTTATTATTTTAATATCGGAATACTACATCTCATATCTCCAATTGGAACAATCATTGCACACATTTTGTAAATACTCTACTCTTTATTAAAAATGCGTATTTAATTTTTTAGCAATGTCGATTCAAAATCCAAAGCTGATTTGGATTTGGATTGGTTAAATTTTCAAGATTTCGCTAAACTTATTGGCGACGAGGAGCCTCAGTTTGAGAAGATTTTGGAAGGTGTTTCGGTTCCAGCAACCAAGCCTGGTGATAACTATGGTGCCAAGCTGCTCAAAGTGGACATCAAAGTGCAGCTTAAAGGTTCGTCTTAAATAAAGTTTGGCCACTTTCTAAATTCAAGATCAATGTATTCGTAGATAGCACTACAAAGAACTACGCCTATATGCTGAAAGTAGAGCCCAACATTAAGATAGAAGAAAACTCAGCATTAAACATGGTGGTTCCCAAGGAGCATGAGGTATATGAAAAGTATGTGCCCGCCTTTGAGCAGCTATACCAGGAGGCGGGTCTATCGATCCGCTTCAGCCCCAGGACCTACAGATTAAATAAGTCAATTGAGAAAAACTATTTGCTTATGGAGAATCTGCAGGCGTCCGGCTTTACAATGGCGGATCGCATGCAGGGTCTGGACTTGGAGCACACCAAAAGTGCGCTGAAAAAGCTGGCCCAGTGGCATGCCGCATCGCTGAGGTATAAGGAACTCAATGGACCATATCCAGCTAGATATGATGATGGCATGATTTGCGAAAAGTCACGCGAGCTATTCAAAACCGTAATGAAGTGTTGTGAAAAAGCTTTTCTTCAAGCCGTGCGTGATTTCAAGGGTGTCGAGGAATATGAGCACAAATTGGTAAGAGATAAATATATCAGAAATATCTATAATTGCCATATAAACTAAATAGTCTACGATAGAAACCCCTGTTGGAGGCCTATCTGGACAGCACCATAGAAGATGCCAAAATTGTTGAGCAGGAATTCAATGTACTTAACCATGCTGATATATGGACGAACAATATCATGTTCCAGCATGACCAGAACGGTCGAGTGCAAGAGACCTATCTGCTAGATCATCAGAACACCAAATATGGCAATGTGGCACAGGATCTACATTTTTTCCTAATGAGCTCACCACAGCTGGAGTTTAAGATCGAGCAATTCGACTATCTAATTCGATGGTATCATGAGAATTTAATAGAACATGCCCAGCTACTGAAATACACGGGCTTTGTGCCCGATCTGAAGCAGCTGCACACCATCTTGCTCAAGCATCCCATGCATGGCAAGTCCTTGACGGTTTACATTATAACATATTTCTAATGATAAGTATTTTGCATTATAGCTGCTGGCACTGTGATCTGTACCTTAACCATATGTCTGGCGAAGCCTAATGAGAACTTGGCTTCTGACTTATTTTTGGAGGAAAGCGCAGCTAGCGATGCCTTATACAATCAACTATATAGCAACGAGCTGTACAAGACCCAAGCTGAGCGTCTTTTGCCCTGGCTAAATAGGCGTGGTCTATTGGATTTAGTTTAGCTAAAAATTCGAATTGAAGTAACATATAATTTATTGACTTTGGTTCGAACATGCGTATATGTATATATATAATCTGAATCTAACAACTAGGTTTATATATATCATTAAAAAAAAGTTGTAAATATATAACTAACAGATCACTTGATAGCCAACTTGAAAGCAACATAAATACTGGTTACAAAGACAACAGCAATAGCGAGTTTCTTGAGATTGGCACGATTCACGCCCTTGACGGTGCGCAGCAGTTCAATATTCATGCGAAATACATTGCGACTCTCTTCAATATATTCGGCACGCGTTTTTTCATCCAGTTGGCCATAGACCTCATTGAAAATGCGACGGAGCTTGACTTTCAGAGCGGGTATGCGTATGGGAAAGTATGTTGCCTCACAGCCCACTTGTGCAATGGTCACCTGTTCCGGCATGGGTCGAGCACGCAAATCGTTGTCTGTAATGCCATCATCCTGGGCTGTGGCAGCTGCTCTGGCTGTTGCCTCGGCAGCATCCGCTTCGGCTTGCTTTTGCTGCTGCTGTTCGGCGCTGTCTTTGGGAAAAATCCATAGTTTGCGTGCAATCATGCGTTTCTTTTGCAACAGCTGACCGCCAGACATCAGGGCCATGTACATTTGGAAGGCGAACGCGAAGAGTAGCACCTCGCTTTTGGCCTTCACTTGCTCCAAGTGTGCCAAATAGACTTTGACAGCTGGACGCGGCTCATATGTCTTGTCCCAGTCGGCACCATAGAAATAGGCAAAGTCACGTTCAAATGCGGCCGCACGATGCAGTTCCTTCGGAAGCAGGCGCTCCGGCAAGTTGGCCTCAAAAAATTTATATAATTCGTAAAAGACCAAAAGTCCATCGTACCAAACTTCATCATCCGAAAGCGCTATGCATATCGTACACGAAAAAAGTTAGATAACAAAACAAATTGAGAATTTGAAAAAACATTTACCAATGGCGAATTTAGCATTAACCAGGACATCCGTAAGCTTATGCACATCCTTTGTCGCCTGGCGCACTTCCTTTGTGAATGTCATGTCCACATAATCCTCATCTTTGCTCTCAGCGCTTTCAGTGTTTTCGGGAGTCTCTTTGACTTCCAGAACGGGTGCTGCCTCGGCCGTTGACATTATTCTTTTGTGCGTGTTTCTTTGCGTTCACTTCAGTATAACGTAATATGTTTTTAATAAATAATGCGTAAATCCAAACGACTTCGTGCGCATTAACACAATGAACGTTTTTTTCGATTTCGCAATTAGCGATAAGATAAATTGTATGTATTATCGATTATTAGCAAGTGGCAACTTTAAGTCACATATTTTACACACATATCTAGTTGAGTTGAAACTGATTTAAAATCAAGCAAGCGTAACATGAAAGTTCCGCCTTAATGTGACACAAACGATATAATTAAAAATACGACCCTACAAACAGGGAATCGAACAATCAGGAAAGTCCGCCATGCATAACGTTCTGCCCGCGCCTAATACATAAACAAAACAACAGACCTCAGACCTATCGAACTATCGATGTCTGGCAGCATTATTATTCGGCTAACTTTACAGCACTTGTTATTATTTAGCGATGCTCGGCTGTTTTACAGCACTACTGCAAGCCTGATGAGGTTATTGTTTTGTTGTTCTTATAAAATTTGCAGTTGAATTGTTTAAAATAAATAAAACGCTAATTATAACTTGAACTGTAAGTGTTTTGCTTGACGCCTATGCGCGGGCTGTTAAGGCACATACATACGTACATACAAAATATACTTTAATAAGCGCTTGCATGATAAAACATATGTGAAAACTATGGCATAATAAAAACTATGAACTATTTTTACAACTATTTTTTTTTCAATTAATATGTTTAACGCTCTCATACAAATCACGCATTAAAACACACTAATTACAGTACACAACAACATCAATACAATTGCAACGCTTTGGCTTTAACTGTCTTGCCCCCTCCCCGCGCACACGCACACACACACACAGCTTTATTTTTGTAAATTTTAACTCGCATTACCCAAGTAGTTTATTTAAACATCTACTATATGCTATCTATATTGTAAACGCAAGACTATCCAAAAAGCAATGTCGGATCTTTTTACCACTTTTGATAGCAACAGCGGGCAACACGACACACCAATGGCTTCGCCCTCACAACACAGCCCCATGACAAACAACAGTAACTCATCCTCCACACAAAACGGCGGCACAACAGCGTCTCAAGCGGGCGCTGCCGGTGCTGGTTCTGGTTCTGGTGCTGGTGGTGGCGGTGGCGGTGGTGGTGGTGGGAGCGGTACAGGGGCTAGTGGTAAGAGCACCAGCCACAGCGCTGCAACGGGCGCGGAGAATACACCTGTAAGCGCACAAACACACTCAAAGGCCAACAATTTCGTTTAGTTCAAATTCTTCTACTGCTTTTCTTTGTAGATGCTAACGAAGCCGCGTCTCACGGAGCTGGTGCGTGAGGTGGACACGACCACGCAATTGGATGAGGATGTGGAAGAGCTGTTGCTGCAAATCATCGACGACTTTGTCGAGGACACCGTCAAATCGACGAGCGCCTTTGCCAAGCACCGCAAATCAAACAAAATCGAGGTGCGCGACGTGCAGCTGCATTTCGAGCGAAAGTACAATATGTGGATACCCGGCTTTGGCACGGACGAACTGCGTCCGTATAAGCGTGCCGCAGTGACCGAGGCGCACAAGCAGCGACTGGCATTGATAAGGAAAACTATAAAAAAGTACTAGACGGGGCGGGGGGGCGGACGGGTGCTATGCAGGGTTTCTAGTTTGTCTATATAATTTTGATGATACTTTCATGAAAGAACACTCCACTTCATTTTAGGCACATTCACTTAGAGTTTAAGCAGCAAAGTTATATCACGGCTAAACAATAGTTTACAATTAATATCATTTACTTAAAATAAACACAAAAATGCAATAAAGGCGAGCGCAAAAGGCAAATGTTTCTTTTTAATCTGGCTGGCTATTAGCTTTTATATTTACTTACATTTCGCATTTAATGGAGTTTATTTTAGAAATTCGAATTCTACTACACTGCACTACAAAAGTGTCGTACACAAAATGATTACTTGCATGACATGCACAAATTGCCATCACTTTCTGCTATCGATACGCTCACGTGACCTATCGATAGGTTTGGATTTTGTCTCAGCTACTGTCATCACAGTTGCACTGCACATACATACATACATATGTATTTAGTAGATTAGCAGGACATTGAATTTTTATGTTGTGTTTTGTTAGCTTTGTGTCTGTTTTAAATGTATTAAATGTTAATTAAATCCAAATAAAATGAAGCTGCCCGTCATGTGTCGTACTTGCGATGCAAGGGACACAGATAAACTATATAAATTGGCAACATCCACCAAAAGATTTCCGGATAAACAGCTCTCCGACATTTTAGCTGAATTGACACACATCAATGTGAGTTGTTATTGAAATACTGCTGTCCAATTTACAATTAATTGATGTGTGATCTAGTTGGATGATACGCTGGCGCAACAGCTGCCGCAATGCCTGTGCGGCACCTGTGCCAGAAAGCTAATAGGCGCCTATTATTATGTGAAGCAGGCCTTAGCCGCCAATGAGCTGCTTATGAATCATGTGGACCGGCTGGAGAGCGACATAGCTGCGGTCAATGACTGCCTGCAGGAGGCGCCCATGGAGCTGTGTGCCGAGCAGCATGTGGAGGTTAGTCATCTGTGCCATGTTTCTAATAAGACTCGATAATCAATTGTACAAACGCAGATTAAAATGGAGACAGAGGAGGAGGAGGCTGAAAATGATATAACCTGCACGGAACTGCCGGAGTTTACAACTGTACAAAACGCCCACGATGTGGAAGTGGATGCCGACGATGAGCTGGATAATAAAAAGTCTGGCGATCCGCTTACGATGCTCGAGCCAGTGAAACAGGAGGATGAGCCAACCGCTGCCAGAGCAACCAATGTGCAGAAACAGGAATACAAGGCTGATATTGAAGACGAGGAGTAAGCGTCGAATAACAAATATATCATTCTATTTAAAGATTTCCCCCATTTTAGATCCCTCGATGATTTGCCTCTGCAACAGCGCGTGCGCAAGTGGAGGCAAATGGACAAGCTGCGCACCGTGAAGCGTTCGATTTTCAAATGCACGGATTGCCCAAAGAGCTTCAAGCGACCCGAGTATCTCAAGCAGCATGCAACACGGGCGCATAAATCAAAAACCGATTGGTTCTCCTGCTCCTACTGCATACGCAAGTTCAGTCACAGAGAAGCGCTGCAATCGCATCTGAAAGTGCATCGCGATTCCAAGCGTTCAGCCAACTTGGGCGAGAGCAAAAAGGCCAAGGATATTGATGTGAACATGTGCAAGCCGCATGGCTACAAGCTGATCGAGTGCATGATCTGTCAGAGTCAATACGAGAAGATAGCGGATTTGCGCCGACATCTGGAGCATCATCCGGACATTGTTAATTTTGGCGCACGCTCAAATATGCAGCCACACGAACTGGCCGAGCTGTTCTATCCGGATGCCAAGCATATCAGCGAGGAACAGCTAAAGGTGCTCATACAAAAAGATCTGGCCGCGGGCATTTACCAACGTTTCTACTCAATAACCAACCAATCGGGCTATGAAATGGATCTGGACAGCTCGGAGACGGAAAGCGAGGCCGAACTGGACGGCGATGAGCAGGGCAAACAGCAACGCAGCATACCCAAAGCCAAATATAGCTGCGAACTGTGCCATGAGCGCTTTCAACGCAAATACCAGATCTTCGATCATCAGCGTCTGATGCACGCCTGGCTGGAGGCGCCGCATGTCTGCGGACGCTGTGATGCTCGCTTTGTTAGCCTGCAACTGCTGCGACATCACAACGAGCTGCAGTGCAAGAACGCACAAAAACGCTTCCTGTGCCACAGATGTCCGCTACGCTTCCGCTGGCGACACAATCTAAAGGCGCACATACGCGAGCACCGTATTACTGTAAGGATATGCCAAATCTTTTGCTCTTTATTTGACGCTAACTTGAAGCAAATCTATTCCAGAATCAAACGTACGAATGCAACGATTGCAAGCGCGTCTTCGACAAGAAGAAATCCCTGACGGTGCACATGCTCAGCGTGCATGCGGAGGAATCCAAGCTCATACCGTGCCAATGGTGTACACGCAAGTTCTATCGTCGTGACTATCTGGTGAAGCATCTGAAGCGTCATGGCATACGGGAACAGGATATACCGCTGGCCGAGACCCTCATTGCGGCCACCTCAAAGCCCAACGGCGCCAAGCGCATCACCTGCAAAGTTTGTAACCTTCAGTTCGAGCGCATCTGTGATCTGCGTGCGCACATTCAGCTGGAGCTAAAACTGGCCCTGTCGCTGCACCAGAACTACGACTCGCCGCACAACTATTCCATCACAAACGAATCCGGCTACGAGCTACAACTGGCCGACTCCGAAACGGAGGATGAAATGCAAACGCAAATGCAGCCGCGTGCCTCGCCCCACACACGTCTTGTCTACATCTGCGAGCTATGCAAAGTGCAATGCAAGCGCAAGTTCGAGATGATCCAGCATCAGCGGGCCATGCATCGCTTTGACAAGATGCCGCACGAGTGCGAGCTATGCATATTCAAATGCGTATGCAAGGTGAGATAAAAAAACCTTCTGCCAAACTCAATAACAACAGCTTAGCGTCTGAATCCTACGGCAGAGTAACAGCTTTACATATTTTATCTTAAAAACTAAGCTTAAATCTTAACTGGTTCTAAAGTCTAAAAGCGCAGACAGCTCAAATTTAAACGAGCTAAAAAAGCTCCTTAAATTTAAGCGAGCTCAATTTTTAAGCTTATTAACTTTAAATAATTCGTGCTTGGAATGCGCTTTATTATAAAGATCAAGCTAAATGAATCTCAAATCGAGCGATAGTTCGATTAAGCACATTAAACTCTCAGAAAGCTTATGATTGCATGCTTTAAGCAAGCTTTGTGTATAGATTATATATACTTAATCCCAATCGCAAACTTAAAGCACTGAAAACTAGCTTTTAACTGAATTGTAAGCTTACTTTGCCCAACTCTTCTTTCCATTTTTCAGAGCATCATGGATCAGCACAAGCAATCGCAGTGCCAGAGCAGCGATAAGAAGCTGGCGTGCAGCAAATGCAGCTACAAATTCATGTGGCCAGAGAATCTGCAGCAGCACATGCAACTGCAGCATGGTGGCACGGAGTCGACCTCGGCAGCCGCTAGCGAAGCAGCAGCAGCAGCTAGCGCTGATCGGGTGCCAGCCTTGCCAGGTGATACCGCAGCGCCGGCAGATGATGTGCAGCTGCTGCAGTGTCCACACTGTGATCGCACGTATCAGATGAAGGCGCGGCTGAACAATCATATACGGGATGTGCACATCAATGGGGATCGCAAGCGCAAGGAGGCCATCAAGAAGTTTCTCTGCTCGCTGTGCGGGCGGGAGACCCAGTCGGCGGCCACATTGGTCACCCATATGCGACGTCATACGGGCGAGAAGCCCTTCAAATGCGATCTATGTGAAATGGCATTTCCGCGCCACTCGGAGATGATGTCGCACCGCCGGATGCATACGGGCGAGAAGCCATTCCATTGCACGGTGTGCGGCAAGGACTTTGCGCGATCCGACAAACTGAAGCGGCACATGCTGACGCACAGTGGCCTGAAGCCGCACAAGTGCACCTACTGCGACAAGAGCTATCGCCAGGCGAAGGATCTGAAGCTCCATCTGCAGCAGCACACGGGCGAGTGCCCCTTTATATGCGGCACCTGTGGCGAACGTTTCATACAGGGCACCGCCCTGGAGAAGCATCGCATGATGCGCCGCCACTTTGACGAGGTGGAGGAGCGCAGCACAAATACATCAATTGCTTAATTATGTTTACAATTATTTAATTTTTAATATATATGTTTGGTTTCTAATCAAATGTGCGCCAAATTGTTCACGATTGACTTTTACTGCTTCTACAGCTCCTCGGAGCCACGTGCCTCGATTTTGATCATTTCCACATCGAAAACGAGCACCGCATTGGGCGGTATTTTGCCGCCACCCGCACCGCTGGCGCCATAGCCCAGTTCAGGTGGAATGGTCAGCGTGCGGCGTTCGCCCTCGCACATGCCCAGCAGGCCCTGATCCCAGCCCTTGATCACCTGGCGTGCGCCCAGCGTGAAGGAGAATGGCTTGCCGCGATTGTGGCTGCTATCGAATTCGGTGCCATCTTGCAGAGTGCCCTAGAATATAAGGAATATCATCACTATATCTCAAATTTCCAACATCTAGAACTAAAAGTTTAGAATATATCGATTTAACGCCCCTTGGCGATATCGTGTAATTGTGTAGCATTTAGCTATAAGCCTAAATAGCACTGATAATATGGCCCTCGATAACTGCAGCCAATATACCCTATTTGTTACTCTGTGAGCAGAGCATCAAAATAGATTAAATCAACTGCAAGTCGAGTGACGTGTACCGCAATTTCGGGGCACCGTTACCTTATAATGCACATGTATTAAATCGCCGCCTTTGGCTTTTCGCGTGCAGTTTTCCACACGCTTCTTAACGCCTATTTTCACTTTGGGCGTGTCATTGGCAACGGCGGCGCCAAAGACCGCGCAAATAAATAACAAATACTGCAGTTTCATTTTGCCACAACTTTGAGCTTTGCCAAATGCAAGCAAACGTGCTATCGCCTATCGATAACTATCGCATATTTGATAATCATCGCTGCGTTGTTGTCATTCACAATGCAGTTGGCGCCACATTTGAATGTCACTTAAATGGTGCATTTCTTATTAGCGCTTCATTTGCCATTCACAGCCAGCAGAAACGAAATTGATATTCAAATTAAGTTTCATTTTTTTCACACATAATATATGCTAAGTATTTATTAAACAATTTACATTAAAGCTTTTGTAAACACGAAGTTGGGCCGAATATAATATTAACGTTTTGATGCTTTCATTTAAAATAACACAAATAGCGCACAATTAAAAAAACAAAGCCTTATTATAAATATGCAACAGATTATACAAGAGATTTACAAATATACGAATATATCACAATAATAAAGGAATACATACATACACAAATGAAATTTTTTCCAGCACGTACATGTGTATATCATAGATAATACCTAGGTACATAATATACTAATACAAATAGCGTTACATTTTAAATATATATATATATATATGTAAATATTTATGGATACATATATGAGCTATGACTATAATATGCATACAGCGTGTATATAAGGACTTGTTTAAATGTTCTCAACTGTTTTCGCACAGTCTCAATTATCATTTGACAGATTTGTGATTTTGGTCGCATACATATTGGCAACCTTATAGATAAATTCGTATTGCTCCTTGGTCTGCACGGCGCTGGCCCGACCCCGCCGCACATAATACACCAGCTGGGGCACATCCACCGAACGCTTGGGCGTCTCCAGGCTCCGTATGGCCATGTCACAGGCGATGATGGTGCCGGTACGGCCCGTTCCTGGGGAGCAGTGAATGGTTAGCGGTCTAAAAGGGGCGGGAGGAGGGAGAGGAGACACACAAAAGAATGAATAACAGAAAACAATTAACGATCAACAATCAACGTCACATTAACAAAGACACAAAATTGACACGTATTTATTTGCTGTTTTTGTTTTTTTAATACCCTTGCAGAGGGTATTCGAATTCTGCCATGAACTATGTTACCCAGAGAAAAGGACATCTGCGAACCTTATAACAAAGATCGTGTGTCTATTTCTCTGCCAACTTATCTATTTTTCATAATATATCGAAAATGAAGCTTTTGTAGTGAAAACTTTGTTTATATTTCTGCAAGGGTATTTTGACTTCGGCTAGGTTTTACTCACCCCTGCTGACTGCGCGCCGCCTTGTTGGCCACATTGCCGTTAATCTCGTTGCTCGCCGCGCTCGACGTGCTGCTCTCCTCCTCTTGGGCTGGCGCTGCTTTTGGCGTCTGCCCCTCCAGCGATTTGAGTGTGAGTGTGGAGGACTTCTCATGCTTGAGCTCATTGGCCTGCTCCAGGGCATACGACTTGAGAGAGGAGCGCGCCTCGAGCAGCATGGCAATGATGGGCGCCTCCTCGAGCGGCACGCCCGACTCGGGCCATTTGTACCAGTAGTGCGTCAGCTCGCGGCACTCGGCGCCATCGACACGCTTCAGCATTAGTGTTGAGATCGCATATTTATCCTTGACCTCGCGATGCTTTAGCGTGACCTGATAGTCGCCGTAGCTGCTGTGATTGTCGAGTGTCACCGACGGCGGCAGATACTCGGCACAGCGCTCGATGCCATTTTCGGTGAGGTCGGTTGCCTGAACGATGACGCGCGACTGCTGCTCCCAGATCATGCGCCAGAAGTCGGCGGTGGTGCTCTCCAGGGGCGCCTGGCAGGCAATGTAATAGTTGGGCGCGTCACGCGGACCCTGCGTGTGTAAAAGAGTTGGCGAAAGTTTAACATTATGTTAATGCACAATAATAACAGATAATATACATTGTGTTAATGCGTAACTTAACATAACGAACATAATTCAATGACATAACAGTTAATTAAAAGCTTTACGTTACATGCATGACTCTCTCGATCGCTCTCCCAATTACGCGCTCTCTTTGTGCATGTTGTGAGTGTGCGTGCGTCATTTAATGGCCGACATTGAGCTGCACGCGCGCTCTTTTCAAAAATTGCTTTACATTTGCCATTGTGTACACAAATGCATGCATACATATTGTACATGTATATAAAAATCACGGCATGCTTTGCTTATCGCCAGCTGCCACACGCTTTAAGAGCTGAGAATCTAGTTGCATACATATAAAGCACACTAATACATATGCACATTTATATCTGGGAGCTTATCTCTTTGCAGCCTTTTCGCCTGAATGCACTTGGCCAACGCCTGAAAAGCGCAGCGCAGCGCGACGCACGCGTCACGCGTCAATGCTGTAGCGCATTTGCTTGCCTTAATTGATCTAGGGAATACCCTCAACAGAAGGGGCTTAACAGCTATGCGTGTGCTTTGACAGCAAACAGACAAACTACTCAATTTACAAATGTGACTCACAGATTGTGATTCTTTTTTTGGTTATTTTTGGCTGTTATCGAATCAATTTAATAAGTTTAGTGACATCCTGATAATAATGATCAATAAACAGTCAACCAAAATACGCAGAACATATGACTTTATATATGTACATATTTATGTATGTACATACATATGTATAAACTGTTGCATTAAAGTTGAAAAAACGCAACAAAGACTATCCGCCTGGTAAGTTTGCCATGAATATGTAAATGTTGGCGTAAGTATAAAGCTGCGTAGCTTTCCAGCGATTCAATATCATAAACAAAGGAAAAAGGGCTTCTGTCCAAGTCAGCTATACAGATGCTTAACTGAGGAAAATAGATTCAGATTCGATTTGATCAGTTTATTTGATTTGCTTAGGATATTCACAGTTCGTTGTGCACTCGACAAACTTTCCCTCCGTTTATGATTGTTATGCACAAAGTTTTTGTTTTGTTTTTGATACGTTTATTATTATTATTATATTTTTTTATATATATTTTTTTTTGCTCAAAACTCATTTGCTTACAACAGGCAATGTAACAAAGAGGTTGAAACAATTTTCTTGGCACTTCGCTAATCTCATGGGCCGTATAATTATGGCCCCCTCCCAACCCCCTCCCATGTCATGCAAGGCTAGACGCAGTGGCAACTCTGAGCAGTACCGTTGCAAGATTAACACACACACACACACACGCTCACAACTACAGACGCCCACACACATGTGAGAAAGCTGCTGCTTCGGCTGTTGAGAGGCAGCTTTTGATTGTTTTGTATACCCTGGAAACATTGAAAGAGGGCTGGAGAGGTATGCTGACTGTGTATAAATGTATGTAACAGGCTGAAGGAGGCAACTGCGAGCCCAAAAATTCTATATAATACGCAGAGTAAGTTTATAGAGTTTATCAGAGACTATAATATCTAGATATACAAAATTTGGTCTATAGATTCTTGTAAAGAATATATCAGAATTTGAAAACCTACCACGTTATTTCCAAAAAGAAAATTAAGGGAAGCATTTAGATCTTAGAGGAGATCTCAGGGAGAGAAAGCAGCTCTGAGCTGTGCACAGGGTATCTCTAGTGTATCATCAATTTCTATTTGGTTTGGAAAGGAGATTTATTCGTTTCACTCACCCGCACATAATTGGCATTAATGTATTCCGTTTTGTCATCGTCGCCCTGGCGCTGGAGCACAACTCGCGTCTCGGGAAGCGGAATTACGTTTGCGTAGCTGCGGTTTCAGGTTTGAATTTTGAGGTTACGTTGGGCGTGAGCAATAATCAATAATCCAACAATCCAACAATTCACGATCATCAGGAAGTGATGCGAAAAAGTAAAAATAAAAATAAAGAGTTGGATAATTTATGTATTTGGCATGAGATGCGTAATCTTTATAATAAGTTCTACACGTGAGGTTTTATATTAGAGCAATAATGATTTGTACAGATAACTTTCCCCAAAAAGTAACTTGAACCTGCGAGCTTGTACTTTATAATGGCAAAATGTTGATAAGATAAGAGAACGAGATAACTTTTGGTGTATTCTGTCAAAAATCGCACAGAATATTTGCTCTTTCTAAACACTCATCGCTCAGCTTTTAAAGCCAGGCTAACAAATAAAAGGCCCAATAAAATATATACGTATATACTACGTCACAAGCTTTTAACCTTGAACCTGAAGTATTTCTTTATTTCCTTCTTTTCATTCCCTTCCAATGACTAGTTCTAATGCTTTTCCTATTCCTGATCTCTCTCTCTCTTTCTCTTTCTCTCTCTCTCTCTCTCTCTCTCTCTCTCTCTCTCTCCCTCTCTCTGACTTTCCTTTCTCATCGCATTACTTTCACTTTCTCCTGTTACTCTTTTGCTTCCCACTCTTATTCTCTGTTATTATTACCTTCATTTTTCAATCTTACTCACCGATTTTTGTCCTCACACCCGGCTGGCACCTCGTCCGCCCTAGCAATGATCTGCGGCACATCCCGGAACTCCTCAAAGATGGTCGAACGCCGCTCCAGAAACTTGCCCAGCTCCGTGGCGCTCAGCAGATTGTGTCGCAGCGAGGGATCATCGAAGGCGGCGTTGCCGTAGGTACGTTTTGAGGCGCGTAAGTCGCGTCCTTTGCGCCGCACGCTGCCCAACACTGAGACATTGTCCAGAGAGTAGGCGTCCAGGCTGACGGGACGACAGCGCTGGCTGTAGGACATCTGCTTTTGGCGTTTGCGCATCAAATAGAGGAAAGCCACCAGCAGGATGAGCGCCACGACGCCAATTACGCTAACAGTTATGGCAATTATGACGTTGACATCGGTGCCAGTGTTGCCGGGCGGCTGTTGCATGTGATTCACATCGGTGGGCGGTTGGGTTGGCATTAACATGGGGATGTTGGTGGTGGTGGGCAGATTAACATTGGCACTGCTGGCAGTGGGCAGCATGCTGTTGTTGGTGCTGTTAATGTTAATGTGAATGTTATTGTCGCTAGTGGAGCTGTAGATGGGCTCTGTTGTTGTTGTAGTGGTTGTTGTTGTTGTTGATGTCGTCGTTGTAGTGCTATCATCTAGCAAACTGATAAACGGCTCCTCTGTTGTGCTGGTTGTTGTTGGCGGCCTAATTGATGTTGTTGTTGTCGCCTCTGTAGTTGTTGTAGTCTCAGTTGTCGTTGTTGTTGTCGCGTTCGCCATTTTCGTTTTGCTCAGCAACTGTTGCTCTGTGACACTTTCATGTTCAATCTGCTGTCGCTTATCCTCATTATCATCATCCTCATCGTAAAGCTCGGATACGTCCTTTGCAGCTGCAGCAGTTGTTACAGTAACAGCTGTTATTGCTGTTGCTGTGCTTACGTCTTGCTCATTAACAGCTGCTACTGTAGACTCTGTTGTTGCTAGTGGTTTAACCGTAGTTGATGTTGTTGTTATTGTTGTTGCTATAGCCGGTGATTCGCCTATGTTATTCGTTTCCAGCAATGTTTCATGCTCGTTTAGCGCACTGTTAGCCTTAGCATCTGTCAACAGCGTTGAGGGTGTTGCTGTGGTTGTTATTGTTGTTGTTGTTGTTGTACTGGAAGTGCTGTTATTATTGATTTGCAGTGCAGGGTCGTGGGCAGCGCTGTTATTGATTGGCTGCGCTACGCTGTTGGCTGCGCTGTTGACAGCGCTGTTATTGTTTTTCTCGTTGCTCTTTTCAATTAATATATTATTTGTGTCTTTTGTCACATTTTTAACTGTAATTGTGTCTAAATTGACTTCATTGCTAATTTGGACAATTTCCGTTGGCGTTGTCGTTGCCAAAGTTGTTGTTGTTGTTTCTAATTGTTCAAGCAATGTACGCGGCGTCGGCGTCGTCGTTGACGTTGGCGTCGTCTTCGTTGTGCTCACTTCGCCAGCTGTTCGCATACTAACTGTTATTGGCTGGCGCTCGGTCGTTGAGACCCCGACTGAGACGGAGACGTTGATGACGTCGTCGCTGTCGACATTGTTGCTTTTATCGCCGTTTTCATTATATTCATGCGCCGTCGCTTTCATTGCCAATTCATTCGCATAGCGGGTGTCGTTCAACGCACTTGGCAGCGCAGTTGGTGTTGTTGTTGTTGTTGTTGATGCATGTGTTACTGTTGTTATAGTTGTTGTTGGCGTCTCGGGCACAGCTGTTGGCGGCGCAGCAGGTGTCGTTGTTGCTGCAGCTGTCTCTGCGTTTTTCGTTGTTGCAGTTGTTGTTATTATGGACTCCGTTGCAACGCCAGCAGCAGCAGTTGCTGCTACTTGGGAGGCGAGCTTTGTCGGCTCTGTTAACGCTGGCTGCTGAGTTGCAGTCGCTGTTATTGTTGGATTTTTCTCGCCTGCTTCTGCAGCTGTTAACGCTGGCTGTGCAGTCTCAGTCGCCGCTGCTGCTATGTCTGTTTCGCCTGTTGCGCCTTTTGCAGCTGCGGGTGCTGTTGTCTCTGTAACTGTAACGTCTGCTACGCCTGCTTTTGGGATTTGCTTGTCAAGCTCTGTTAGGGCTGGCCGCGCAGTTGTGGTCGCTGTTATTGTTGCATCTGCTTTGCCGTTTGCTGCAGCTGTTAACTCTGGCTGCGTAGTTACAGTCTGTGTTACTATTGCATCTTCCGTGCTAGCTGCTTTTGCCAACTCTGGCTTAGCTTTCAAAGCCGCTGTTGAGTTCTCTATTGTTGTTGTTGCTATCTCGTCTATTGCATACTCATCCTGTCGCCTGTCCGCTGTTGTTGCTGTTGCGTTAACAGTGCTGGCTGTTACAGCGCTGCTAGCTGAAGTCTCCATTTCCTTTTCATCTAACATATCATCCAATTTTAATGTTGTCGCCTGTGTAGCTGCTTCGGTGGCATCCAGCGTGGTGCTCATCGTGAGCTCTGTGTGATTCTCCTGGCTTGTTTGCATTAACATTATCTGCTGCCAGTCTAAGAGATTCTTTTCCTTGTGCTGTTCCGTTAAATTCTGTTGCTGCAGCTCAATTTCATTGGCCAGCTCTGTGGGCGCAATGGTGGTGGTTGTTGTTGTTGTTGTTGTTGTCGTTGTTGTCGTTGTTGCTGGCACCATTTTCATGGCAGCCAAGCTCCACACCTCCGCCGCGTTGGGCAGCGTCAGCTGTTGCGCATTTGTCGAATTACCGCTGATGAATTTTGCACGTTTTTCGTGCTGTGGCTGAAGTAGCTGCTCCTCCTCGATAACATTTTCATGCGAGGCGCTGGGCGTAACAGTGACGCCCGCGTGCAGCAGCGCTGCCAGCAGCTGTGGTGTGTGCGTGGTTGTTATTGTTGTCGTTGTCATCGGCAGCGGTCGCAGTTTCATGGGCGTAACGGGTGAGAGGGCGGCAACATTTTCAGTACTGCTGGGAAATTGCATGGCACGCGCATGATCCTCGGCTCGCTGTGTGGACGCAAATTGCGTTCTTGATGTTGTTGTCGTTGTTGTTGTTGTTGTGGGCGATGTTGTCAACTCTTGCTGCAGTTCTGATAACTCGCCCTTCAGAGGCTTTAGCTGCTCCTGAATTTCTGCCATTGGCATTTCTGTTGTCGTTTTCTGCTGCTGCACATTTTCTACATTCTCGGTTGTAACATGCTGTAAAATCTCCTGTGCTTTGTTAATGTTAAGCTCCTGCTCTTTTGCCTGTGTAACAGTGGCTGTGTTTACTGCTGTTGTAATATTCTGTAAAATTTCAAGAGCGCTGTTATTATGCGGTTTGGCTGTCGGCTGCTCTCCTGCATTTAATAACAGCGCTGTTTCAGTGCTGCTGCTGTTGGAGTCCTGCTTGGCTTCCTCATTTAGCTTAACAGTCTCCATATAAGCAGGCAGGATAGGTGCAGGGCTGGAGTTTACAGTAAGATTTGCATTTGCTGTTGTTGCTACTGTTGTCACTAAGCGTTGCTCTTCTGCTATTTTTAATTCAGGCTTCAGCTCTGTTAAGTCGCTGCTGCTGCTGTTCACTGTTAACTGCACCTGTTGCATTGGTGCTTCTGTTGTTGTTGTTGTTCTCCGCTGCAATCGCTCTGCTAACAGAGCTACAAAACTTTCTTGACGTGTTGTTGTGGCTGCTGTTGTTTTTGTTATTTCCGATCCGCTCGCACTTTCACTGCTCGGTTTAACAATGTCAGGGTCAGCTGTATGGGCATCCACACCCATATCCCCCACATGGGCGGTTTCTCTTTTAGCAATAAAACGTGCCTGCGTCGGCGTCGCGGGCCAAAGCAGCAGCAGCAGCAAACAGGCGCCCATGGCCCAGTGGCGTGACAGAGACCCACAGGCTAGACGCATATTGCCGACTCGCTTGCTCTCACTGAAATTCCTCGTGTCGTTGCGTTTGAAAATTGTTGCTGCAATTTAACGCTTGTTCTCCTGCACTCGCTGCTGCTTCTTCCTCTTCCACTTAGTATATGCTTAAAGCTTTGGTTACAATTGTTGTGCGTATTTATGTGCCCATTTTAAGCTCGATTGTTGTTGTTTTAATATTTTTTTTACGTGTTTTGCAGTTGTTTCCAGTTTCTTCACGTTGCCATTTTGTAATTATTTCAATTAGCGCGACCTGCAAAAATACGCAAAACATAAACAAGAATAAACAATAGAATTAATAACTTTTTTTTTTTTTTCTAAATTATAGTCGATATTTTCTTAAGCTTTTGTCCCTTTAAGGTCAGCCCTATGCGGGTCAGCAACGCTTAACTATTTCGAGGCACTTTCTTTGAAATATGTTAATTACAAAAACAACAAGTAAGAGGTTCTAGTCGGGAGCTCCCGACTAGGGAATACCCTGAACCCTCTTTGAGGTGGTAGCGGGGAGGTGGCGATAGGTATAAAATGAAAGATACTTTACATATATATAATATTCTAGAAGCAACATATCATGTTTGGTGACTCTAGCTCTTATTATTTACCCAATTTGCTCAAAAAACAGGATGTTGATATCGATTTTTATCGATTGCTTGGAAACGGAGTAAGTTATTGATTATCGGAAACAAACTCGATTTGCGCAGGCACTAGGAGGACCTACAGCTAATTTCAAGTCTCTAGCTCTTATAGGTTCTGAGATCCTTGCGTTCATACACGCGGACGGACGGACTGACAGGCAGACGGACATGGCTAGATCGACTCGGCTGTTGATGCTGATCAAGAATATATATACTTTATGGGGTCGGAGATGCTTCCTACTGCCTGTTACATACATTTGCACCAATACATAATACCCTTTTTAGCCATTTTGAATGGGTTCAGGGTATAAAAACAAAAACAAGCATCGAAACAATTTCCCTAGCCCTAACGGTAGTTAACCAAACAAATTCCCCATAAACGTTTGGAACATGTTATGAAATGCTTTTTAATTATTTGTGGGTTACATAAGTCTCGCTCAAGTTCAAGGTTAATCGGTTTTAGGCAAAAGTAAATAGGCCAAGCGAATGGGAAAGCTGGAAAAATAATAAGCTAAAGCTTTTAAATTGCTTTTCACAGACCTTAAATATAGTTAAGCGTGTTTTCCATATGTTTCATAATTACAATACTGTTGGAAATTTTCTTAGAGTCTTGAATACCAATTTTGAGGGGGTACAAAATAACAACGAACGAATAACGAATCAATACTATATATATCGTATGTGTACAGAGTGCTTACATAATCATCATCAACAACATCATCATGTTCATCATCGTCATCATCGTCATCATTAGCTAAATTCTCGTCGATTAAACAAATCTGTTCCGAAAACTACTTCACCCTGCGAACCCCTCACAGAACTTCAGCACAATTGAGCCCAGATATTACCTATTTATGTATATATATAGATAACACGATCTTTGCTTTGGCGCACGCCACGAACAATAGCTGCAAAGTTCAGTGCACTTGGTTCGCAATGAAACTCCAATTTGACTATTGATGAAATGAAATCAAATGTAATCAAAATGGAGCAAATGTCGGGTTCATTCAACTGCAGCGCACACGCCATATTAATGCAAAGGTCTCCCAATTGTCGACACCCCCCACCCAGGCAAAGTTCATCGTCTCATATGCAGCAATAAAAACTATTGCAAGCCTTTGTGTATATAAGGCAGCTAGTTTATATATATTGGCTCAATTGGGGGCTGGTTTCACCATGGTTATTCGAGGCTTTGTTATCTACCGATTCGCCCGATGTCATGCCAATAATGCATGCAACGGCCACAACCCACCCCGGTCACGAGGTGCTGGTGCTGCTACGCAAAGGGCCCAAACGGGTGGCAATTAACGTTAAAAGCAACTTACGCACAGTGGGGCAAAGCCATAACAAAATATGAAGACAGCATTAAAATAAATTATTATGTTCTACTTGAATTGTTCTCTATAAAAACATTATTTAAACTTATCAATTTTAATATTAATTTTTAAACTAATTATTTGTTAAATTATTATTTATTTGTAACTTTTTTTTTTTTTTAAATTTAGATTTTTTTCAGCTAATTTTTATTATATATAATATACAACATTTCGTGTTTCAGACAAATTTAAAACTTTGAACCCTAGTTCATCAGCGCTTGAACCACTGTGCCTTGGTGGCGGCTACCTGTGAACACAAGCCTAAGGTGTGGCTTGAGCTCAGGTGTGTCAACGGAGTTTCGGGCCACACATGAGTTCTTAATGGGCGCCTGGGCATGCAAATATGGTACAGTTGGGCAATTTACAACAAAATATATACTATATACAAATAACAGAAGCGCATAAATAAATATGTAAAAAATGTTAAGCCCATAAACTCCGAATGTGCTTTGGCTGACTAACCGAAAGCGAACAGAAAAAAAAAAACAGACACTTTGATAAGATATAAGTCAGATACAGTACACAGAATTTTGTAACTTTATTTTTCTGAATGTCAACTGTCGCTGCTGATAAGCAGAGTCGGCAAAGGTAAATTCCTATCAGCGGAGGCCGGCTGCTTGTCCAGCAACTGGGCAAGGTAAAAAGTTTGCTTTCGACCTTACAACAATTCCATATCACAGGGCAAACAGTGGCAACTGCAAGTTATCTTTATTGAGCACAACATATCTGCCGAAAATATGCTCAGAATCCACAAATAGATCTATATAATATTTACGTAAATATTTATACGTATATATAATCGAGCATATATAATGTTTTTAGCAGATATTCATTTAAAATTGGTTTATATTATTTCGATTTTCTCTTCATCAATTCTGTGTATATAAAAAATACGACTTTTTCAGAAATATAATGCATAAGAACTTTTTCAGTAAGCTACTCAAAAATCAAATAATTGAAATTTAACAATTAATAATTTTATTCAATTTTTTATTTCTTTTATGTAATCTGTTTTAGGACAATAAACATATTGCTTAGAAAATAAAGTAAGTTACAAAAAAACTTAACTGGATTGTTTGAGCTTCAATGAGTTTCAACAATATATATTCAATTATAGTTTATTTATTAAAATTTTTAAGTATATAATTGAAAACTTTTGTTATTTTGGTGTCTTGGGTTCGATACGATATATCGTAATGTTGAGTTAATGCGGCTCGTTGGGCGCAAAAATCATCGCATAAAAATCATAGCATACTTTTAGGCCCAGCGAGAAATGTTAACAAAAACCGCTTCGTTACCCATAAGAAAGCAAAAGTAAAACATATTTTTGGTTGTTAAACTGAAGTTTACTACAAATAAAAGTTTTTTGCTGTAATATATGCCATTTAAAAAAATTACAATATAATACAAATTTTTAACCTTTAGGAATAATAATAATAGCTATTAAAACATAGTAGCCAGTGGAAAAAAGGTATTTCTACAAATAAAAATATCGATTAAATAAATTTTTTTGTGTATATATATTTTATTCTTATCTTTTATCATTATTGTTAGTTAAATCATACTAATGTTTTTATAAATACTTTTAAATATCGATTGCTAATAAGTTATGTTTGTTCGAATTTTTCTGTAATTTTTTGCAATCCTTTATAAAGTGAGGAAAATATATAATTGCTTAATGTACAAAATAGTATATGAATTAGAGCAATGCATCAGTTAATATTATATAGTAGAAAAAGAATCGAAAACAAGAAGAACCTAGAACCCTAAGAGCCTCAAGTCTAGCATGACGGAGCATTATCTTATAGCATAATCGAAGCATTACGTAGATCCAATTACGAAACATAGTTGAACTATAGCCACAGGCAGAGCAGAGAGTTAAAAGAGCAACAAAACAAAAGGGCATAACTTGGCTTGCAATTTGAAACTCGGTACACTTAACCCAAATCAAAACAAGTTACCCGGCGACTGGTGCTATAAACGTGACTCGAGCAAAATATTACAACAAGTGCAGAAGACCCAAAGAAATGTTAATGGAAACCCTGAAAGAAATCCGCGTACTTTGACTAGAAGAAGAAGTATCATTTCCGCATCAGCGGCAACGCGCTGAAGATGAACGAATGGCTTAGAATCTGAAAATATCTCAGCAAAGACCACTTCAGAGATCTGCCACACAACGGATGATCGTGAGCTGAATGCCAAACCAGTTTTTGCGGCGGCCCAGCCGAGAGGGAGATTTACAAGCGATCTTTAGTTGAAATCGATTTGCAATTAAAATGATTTCACTTCGAGTGAAACAGAAACAGAAACCGAAACAGAAAATGTTGGAAAATGTATTGCTGCATACTGTGACGATCGTCTAACGATCTTGCCAAAGACCAAGACCTGTGACTCGATCAGACAGTCAGTCATAAGTTTGGACCGTAGCATTGATTGATGAGCAGAACGTGAGCTATTTTTACTCCAAATGATCGCAAGTTGAGCAAGAGCTGATCTCTTGATTGCTGATCGTTATGTGGAAAGCTGTGGAAAAAACTCTGCAATATTGAAAATCTTCTAGTTTGACTTCAAGATCAACAGCAGCTCACAGTATCTTTACAAATTTAATTGAACTCTTAGGAACAATGAGATAATTTTCTAAACAGATGATCGCAGGTTGTGCGATCTATGTATGGCTTGATCGTTGATCGTTATGTGGAGAGATCAATTATGGACTCTGAATACTTATGAAATGAAGAAATTGTGCTTCAGAGGTTAACAATTGTTCATATTCCACTCGTACAGGTGGAATTTCTTCTTCCGCTCGAGTGGAATATGAATGGAAACTATGGAATAGGCTTTAAAGGAAAGGTAAAAATGTCATTATATAATGTTAGAGAAATTTTAAACAAATTCCAACGATTTCATGCTAACAACAAGCTCCAATTCAACGAAGTACAAATCTTTTTCAACTTTTTCACAGCAAGATCATCTTCTCATAGATCAAAGTTTTGTTCCGTTGATCGTTGATCCTTAATAGCTCAGGAAATTGAGAAAAATCGTAATGAGAAAAGCTCAGAAAATTTAAGAAATTCGTAGCGTTAGGAAAGCTCCAAAGTTAACAAAGAATATACAAGAATTTTATTTGGCCTGTTGCTTTCTTCCCCCGCAGAGATATCATCTTCAAGAAATTTAAATCAACTCTTAAAGTCAACAATTATTTACAATCTTTAGCCTTAATTGAGGCATTTGCCGCTTTCTTTCTACACAGCTGCGGGCCTGCGCAACTAATCACCAGAATTCACGAACCAAATCAGAAGCTAACCCAAATCTGGGTATATGCACGCACTCTGCAAATTGTAGAATTGTAGAATCTGCGGAGAATGCAGACAGTTATGCTTGTTAATCACAGATCGCAGCCGACTAATTGTTGGCAAGTATTTCATGCAGTTCCACAGAAACTTATTTAACAATAATAAATAGGAATTTTTATTTTATTTTTTCTCTATTACTTTGTTTTTTTAGCACAAAAATCAGCCAAGTGAAGAATGGGGCACATGGCGCTTTATAGCGGTTGCCGGGCGTTAATTATTGTATAAGGTTGGCTTCCAGGTTTGTTTTTCTTCTTCTTCTTCTATTTTTGGCTTGTAATTCACAGTACGCTGACTAAAAGTATTTATAACTGTTTTACTTTACCTTGGTAATAATGTATGTCGAAATGTGAAATTAATTGTTTCGCAAAACGTTTGACAGTTGCTCAAGTTTTTTAAAGTCGGCCTGTGGGTGTGCAAAGTAGAAGGTGGGCAACACTTTTACAGATATTTAAGAGATTCCTATATGGAATATAAAAGGTATTTCCATTCCCAAAAAGTACATATATACTTGCCAGTAATATGTAATAATATGCAAGAAATAGAATTCCACCCGCACGAGTGGAAATTTGTGTACGAGTGGAACATGAATGGAAAGTTTTAAATGTGCTTTTAAGGAGAAGTCAATAAGTAATCCTCAATAGTATTTATTAATATGCCACAGTTTCCAATCATATTCCACTCGTACAGGTGGAATTTCTTCTGCCATTCGAGTGGAATATGAATGGAAACTATGGAATAGGCTATAAAGGAAAGGTAAAAATGTGGCACATTGTGAATTTGTGTGTGACATAATGTTAGAGAAATTTTAAACAAATTCCAGCGATTTCATGCTAACAACAAGCTCCAATCCAACGAAATACAAATCTATTCCAACTCTTTCAATCTAGTTTGTAGATAGTACGCTATTTCTTGTTTTTTATTCATAACTCACATGCATTCAACGCTTTTGGGCCGAGCCGCAGTTCATTCATTTGTTTCGTTTCAATTCGTCTATGGGATGACTCATTTGCATGACATTTGCTTATATCACGCATTCGAGGGAAATCAAAGCTCAATTCACATTATGTTTCGTTGGCCCCTCGGGCTGAACTTTCAACGTAATTAAAATAGAAATCAAAATCAAACAACAAAAATCTACAAATTCATAATATGCCAAAAATACCATCAATTTTGACCTTGTGGCCCCAACTGCTATGGCGTTTATTGAACCAGGCAGCGATGCCTCCACACAACATGCCGGTCAGTTTTTCTTCTAGCTCTCATATTTGCTGCTCAAATAGCTGATGAGCATGTTAGACATTTAAGCGTATTGTATATATACATATACATATTCCATAATGATGTTGATATTTTGATGTAGTGCACTTGAAACTATGAATTAAATGGCAGCAAAAAGGCTAAATACCCTGTGTGCAGTAGCTGATGAGTTATTAACAACAAAATAAGCACACCTAGGGTATCCATATGTATACTTATTTTAGTGAATATACCCCTTACACTTAGATCAGATAAGTTGTAGGATAAGCTGTGCGTATCTGAGTAGATATTCAGAGTAAAGTATTTTCTTCGCACACAGCTTTCATATACCCCTTTTAAGCCATTTAATGGACATAGGGTATAGAAACATTTATATGAATTTCCATGACCGTATCATATGTTTGCCAGATTTTTAGCAAACATTTGCAAATTTGTATTTTTGGCAAATTAAAATCCAAATATTGCCCAACGAATCTGTAGAATCGTTTTTCTCAGAAATACTTAATGAATTGTAAATCAAAGACGATAAAACAAATATTTTCATATCAAGTCTTTTTATACCCTTTGTCAGGAATTGTGTAATGCATAGAAGGAGATGTCAATAAAGTATATATATATACATATATTGTAGATCAATATTGGCATGTCCTTCTGTCAGTCTGTCTGATTCTATGCGAACTTTTCTCTCCGTCTTAAAGCTATTGTCTTGAAACTTTGCATAGATCCTGCTGTCTGTTGCAGGCAGTATATATATCGGAACCCGCTTTATCATGTATCTGACATAGGAACGATCAGTCGAAAAATAGGTTCTTGTTTGTAAAACTTTTTCTCTAGCAAAAGTTTCCCTCTACCATAGGCACGATCTGTCGGAAAGAGGGGTCCATGTATGGCAAAATATTCTGTTTTTCAAGATAATTTGCATCTCAACTGAGCCTTTACGCACTTCAAATGTCTACAAGGGTATTAGATCTTCGGCGTGCCGCAAGTAACTTTCCTTTCTCGTTTCTTTTTTCAATATTTAAGTAGAAAAAAGAAAATCGATTGAGAGAAATTTAAAATAAGTCTGAATATTTTCATAACCCAATAAAAGGCAGCACTTGAATAAACACAAGGCACAAATTTTTTGTTTTATTTTTTTTTTCAGTAAACTAACGAGTATTTTACTCATCTCACGTCCAATTCAGAGTGCATAACTTAATGATGTTAAATTGAAATTTTTGTGAAATGATTTATTGACATAAACTACTTTAGTTGCAATTACATGTAAAGCCCGTGTCGAAATCAAGTCACACAAAGCCAATTCGTAAGCCGCTTAGTTGGCGTCAACTAGGTAATCGCCTGATCACAGAAATAAAATTGGCTCCACAACAAAAGCCGCACCACAAATTAAAAGCGAAAATCAAATGAATGTGTGCATTTCGTGCGATTGAATAGCGAAGACCTATGTGCACTAATCAAATTGACAAATGTGCGCTCCATATAAATATTACAATAGCCTGCCCCCCAACTCAACTGAGACTGTACCAAAAGGTGTGAATGTTGTGCATTCGCTGTGAATGGCAAATGAGCCAATGAAAAGCAAACTAATGTCAGAACAAAAAGCAATTACAGGGCAATAATCATTAGAAAGGAAAAGGAGAGACAATGCTTACGATATTATATTCAAAGAATATTGAAAGTAGGTTTTTACCCCAACTAAGACTATACCCAAAGGTTTCACTACACTGCATTCGCGGTGAATAGCAAATGAGCCAACAAAAAGCAAACAAAGAACAGAATTGAAAGGAATTACAAGACAATTAACCTCAAAGAGGGACATAGAGAGAGAAGGAGAGGCAAACATTGTGATATAATATTCATAGAGTATAGAAGAATATATGAAGATCGAATTTTTTACCCCAACTATGCTAAGACTGTACCCAAAGGTGTCACAACACTGCATCGCTGTGAATGGCAAACGAGTCAATAAGAAGCAAACAGAATTAAAAGCAATTAGATGACCTTAAAAAGAGAGATAGTAAAAGAAGGAGAGACAAACATTGTGATATAATATTTATTTATTTAGAGGTCGAATTTTTTCACCCCATCTTTGCTGAGACTGTACCAAATGCTTGTACCAAATGTAGCCCATTCACTGTGAATGGCAAAACGAAAAGAGAGTGTAAAGCAATTACAAACTGACGAAAGTAACGACAAAAGCGAAACAGAACTGGAAAAGGCAGCACATATATATAAATAGTATGTTAATCATAGAGCATTACAATCGAAATAGGCCTTTTTATAGGGGAAACGATGCAATTTTGTCTAATTGTTGAACTGCATTAGAGGCAATTATGCGGCAGCACATTAACGAGCAAATGAATTCGTTTCGTGTCGCATATCTCGTATATCTCCACCAATTCCATAGAGCTTGTCATTAGAGTAATTGTACAGTATAAAAAAAAAAAGGAAAACCAATGAATGAAAAAACATGATACAATATTCGTATGCATTTGGGGCAAATACTAAATTTGATTTACTGAGCCAGTTTCGCTCCAAATCGGGCACGCGACTTGTCGTCAGTTCAGACATTTATATATATTTATATATATGGCTGTCGGCCGGGCCCATAAGTTGCATTTGGTGTGGCCAAGATTTCAATCTATGCTGCCCAATGAAACGGCAAAGTGAGACCGAGCGGCAAGCTGAACGGCAATTTATGTGTTTCTTTGGGGTTGGCTTTTAATTTACAGGAGCAGTGCACATTTCGCAGGGTGGCTCCAGATAGAGCCGGAAAGTATTATCACTGATGGAAAAATAGTTAAGGACAGCTGAAATATGTGGAGCCGCGTTCATTAACTCGTACCACAATTTCGCTGCAACTTAGAGGCTTGAATACCAAAAAGGAACTTAGCTTTAAGACCTTTGAATATGGAATTTTAAAGCTTACGCTTTTTAACTTTTTTAAAAGCTTAAAGCTTATAATTTGAGAACTTCTTTCGTTGAGAGGCTTCAAAACAAAATTTAAACTGAGCTTCAAGCCTTTTAGCTGTAGATTATTAAAGCTTAAGATTTTTGTTCAAAAGCTTTAAGCTTTTCAATTGAATAGAATTTGACGTCTAAATATTTAGAAGCTCGAACTACTGTTTCGTTGTAGCTTAGAGGCCTTGAAATCAAAAATAAAACTGAGCTTTCACACTTAAAGACAAAATATTAATATTAGCTTTTTAACGTCTTCAAAAGCTTAATGCTTTCTACTTTCAGTACAAGAAAACAAATATTAAACTGAGCTGTAAGAGTGTTTAACTGCAGAATATTAAAGCTTTAGCTGTTTTTCAAAATCTTAAAGCTTTTTAAATTCAGTATTTGAAGTTTTTTATGCTCAGTGGATTAAACAAAAAATAGTGGCAAATTATATTATGTTTGTAAGAAGAAGCTTTAATCTTTAAATCTTAAAATTCAGAAAGCTGATCAAAACAAAGCGTCAACTTTTATTTGAGTATTTGAGCTTAAAACTCGTTTTAAAGCTAAAAGAATATTCAAAAGATATCTTAGCTCTAGCACAGAATGTGTCAGATCCACTTCAATTGAAATGGTAGTATATAAATTGAGCTCACTTGATTAATCGGCAGCCAATGTCTTCATTTGGTTTTAAGCAGCCCATTGTCTGCATCTTGACACAATCAATCAGCCGAAGGCCGTCAATCAACAAACACTTATTCGCCCACCAAGTACCACAAAAATAAATCTTTTATGGTGACCAAATTAAACCGAAAATTGGAGCAAAAACAGACAAACATTCGGCCACTTGCTACATGCGAATACGGAGGCAACTAATTCGAAAATCTGTGCCCTTTTTACGTGGCCAATTTGAATGTCACGAAATCGAAAAGCGTTTGGTAAATTGTGCACTGACACAAGAGGGCTACCGTTGCACAGTGGTAACATGCGATATATTTTGGTAGAAAACTCTTAAATTAAAAAAAATGAAAAGTTTGCCTTTCTATACATCTTTTTCTATAGATAAGTCTAACAAAAGATTATAAACAAAAACAGGTTGGGTATATAAACCGATTTGAGAGATCGATTGAAGGAGACCTTTGCAAACTCCTCGGACTCCTCCAATTCTACGACTCTTTAGAAGACGCCTGGCAGGTCAAATAGGATGATATAATTCGTAGCTTGTATGTTTTTATTCGGTCTCTCTCCAAATCGGACATTCACATCTATTTAATGCAGAAGATTTGAGGTATTAAAAAACTAGAGCGAAATTTAAGATTTCTTTATTAAAGTACAATAAGAAATCATACAAAAATAGAATCAAAGAAATTTTTGCAAAAATATAGAAATTAATAAAAAAAACAAAATATTTTTGGTTTTCTACAATATTAAAAGTCTAATATTTACAAAATTCTTTCAAGTCGTTCCTTACCCATTTTTGCCCAACTTTTTGCTATGCCGTCCCACTGTGCAGCAATAAAAAGACTCGACGAAATTTCTATTGCTATTGGTTTTGTTATTGTTGTTGCCGGACACAATTGCACGTGTACTGGTTTGTTTTTTGTGGTATTTGGTTGGATTTGGACGTTTTTTTCTTTGGGTTTTTCGCTTTTCGTTACGAAGAGCATGAAAATAGTTAGAGCCATGACGCAGTCGCAATCCGTAGTGTGAACCAAATTGAGGTTATTCCACACAAGCGCAAACGAGTTGCCAGATGAGTTAACATTTTAAGCCAGGTCTGCAGCGAGTGTGTGTGTGTGTGTGTGTGTGTGTGAAGTGTGTGTGCATTGGAGTTGTGACTCATGTGAGTTCATTCATTGTTGTCGCGTCAGCTGAAAACTTTGAGCGCATTCGCGTAGCTCACAGCATTGCAAATGAGCTGCGGATCATGTAAGTCGTGAAATAATACGCTGAGGCAATTTTCGACTAACTATTTATGCAATTGCAAATTAGTTTGACAAGAAAGTTGACTACAAATAGTTGACTAGAAGTATTCTCAAACGAAATCTCATCATATAAAAGATGAAACCTTAGGGCTTTCCAGTTAAGTGAGAAGAATTGTGAAGCTCTTAACTGCTTCCTGAACGAGAAAGTAGGGATATTTTTGGCACGTCGAAGATTTAATACCCTTACAGACATTTGCCCTACGGCCTTGCAGATATGTGAGCATAATGAAACTCGAAGTTGCCGAGTTTGATGGAAATATCATGGAAAACAGAATATTTTTCCATAAGAGAGCCTGCTTTTCGACATATCTTTCCTATCGTATATATATGATATAGTGTTCCGGTCGGTTCAAGACTATATCTTTAAAAGTGAGAGACTTGTCCGCATAGAAACAGACGGACGGACAGAAGGACGGACAGACGAACATGGCAATATCAACTCGACTGATCTAGGCTGATCTAGAATATAAGTATATAGTTAATGGGGTCGGAGATGTCTCAATGCCTCTACAAGGCTATAAAACCGGAGGTTTTTCATACAAAAACTCATATTTTAACGATTCTTACTCTGGAGCTATTTCATATTGCGATTCGCCGTGGATAATAGAACATATGGAAATTAGTATTTGCTGGGCTTAATCGAGATCTTTTAAAAAACAAACAAGTTTTTCATACAATAAATCAATTTTCTACCTATCCTTTCTATCACAGCTTTATGATATAGTGTTCCGAACGGTCTAATTTCGTTATATGAGCAAAAAGAACTTTATAAATATCAAGCCAACGAAAGAGAATTGATTTTTGTTATCAAATTCCTACAATTGACTGTATATTGTGCAGATCTGTAATTGCTCTCATAGAATAGTTGGGAACTAACCAATTTAATTTAACTCTAAATGAAATTTGTAACCATAACTTAAACAATAGAATTAAACAATTAAAAAATCGTTAAAAAAAACATTTCAAACTATAAACTAAAAACATTCGACATCCGACTATTTGTCACCCCTTATACGCTGAGCCAGCAACAGATCCTTGGGCATCAGGGTCCTTCGCTGGCCATGCAGCGCACACAGATTGGACTCCTCGAACAGCCCGAGCAGATAGGCCTCGGCAGCCTCCTGCATGGCAGCCAGGGCCGCCGGCTGGATGCGCATTCGACAGCCGAACTCTTGGCTTATTTGACGCACCAAACGCTGAAAGGGCTGCTTGTGTATCAGCAGTTCCGAGGATCTCTGATAGCGACGTATCTCACGCAGCATAGCTGCACCGGGTCTATAGCGATGGGGTTTCCTCACCTCGGGCATCCCGATCCCAGGGGGTGGCAGCTTGCGGGTTACCTTCGGTGCCAGCGGCTTGCGTTTCGCCTTGCCAATCATTTCTTGGTGAGGGATTTGCTTAATGCGCGGCATCTTGACTTCGACTTGAAGACTTCTTTGGGCTTATGGGCTCAATAAAATATAATCGACTTTTTTGGGCATCTATTTAGACTGAATATAAACATTAACTAGGCCAACTAATCTCAAAATTTGTTAAGTCGAATGTAGAAGCAGCCCATCAAATCTGTCGAAGGTTGTGTCTTGTAAAAGACTCCAGTTTTCAAATCGAACCGGTTCGAGTTAAAACTTTTAAAGACTTGAAATAATATGAAATAATTAAACGGTGCCTTATCTCTAGTCTTAACCGCGTTTTGAACTTGACTTGGCTTTTAAACACATCTTGAAATGTTTTGCCAAACTATTTCGATAAAAGAAAATCAAGTTTGGAACCAAAGCATGGTCCAGCAAACCCAATATAAAGGTAACAGGCAGCAATGTCTTAAGGAGCTTGCCAGCCCACTTCCAGTTCATATGATCTACACTGGAAAAGGTCAGGCATAATATCTTGAAGTTGCGGGAAGTGGCAAACTCATTCAAGTCGTCCGGAGTGGAGATATCTGCCGTATACATGTTAAAAAGAAAGGGGCCTAGTACTCAGCCTTGGGGGAGAGCTGTCCTCTTTTTGCGAAAAGCAGAGATGGTTGGCCTTACTTTAACTTTGCTCTTTTGCTCCGATAGATAAGAGCGCCGGAGTAGAAAGAAGCGAACGGGGAGCAGTTCCTGGAGCAGTTCGTCAATCAAGACGCAGTCGAAGGCCTGCTTAAGGTCTCCAAAGTCCACATAGCATTAGTCTTTATCGTCGTAGGCCTTAATGATATGGTCAACCACCCTAAGTACTTCAACATCGCCCTCACCTGAATCCCAATTGGTGATCAGGAAGGATGTCCATGCGATTCATAAGCCTAGCAAGTCGCAAGGGCGACAATCAGTTTCTCGCAGACCTTTGACAAGGGTCCTATTATGGACTTTTGGATCAAATGGATACTGGCTAACTTCGACTAGGCAGGCGAAATGGAGTTTCTTTCAAGGCTCAGTTAAGTATCTAGATCGGATTATTTCTTTGCCAGCCGAGAAGAATGGAATAGAAAAGGAATTGAATAGAAAAAATGAGAATAGAGTTGAAAGGAATTGAGTACAAATAAGATTTGCTCAAACTAACAAAATAATATACAGAAAATTGAGTTCAAAAAGGAAATGGCACTTGAATTAATTTAAAATAATTGCTGTTAAAATTCCTTAAAATATCCACACTCGAAAATATGAAAGTGCAAAAATAATATTTTTTTTTTTTGTTTTGATTTATTTTCTTAAGTTTAAAGTCAACTAAATGAATTGTAATTTTTGTTTTTATTGAAAGCAAGTGCTTGTAATAGTTGCAGTTGTTGTTGTTTTAGTTGTTGTTGTTGTTGTTTTAGTTGTTGTTGTTGTTGTTGTTGTTGCTAAATGAAAGCAAAAGTAGGCGCTGCCGCAGCACTTTTACTTTCCAGCTGAGCTGCGAGATGCCATCGCTTGGCATCTCGCCCAGACACATTTTCATGGCTAATTTTCACAGCGGACAGCTGGATGGCAGACAAAAAAAAAAGAAAAACAGAAGAAAAGAAAACAAGTTTTTCCGCAGACTCAGCCGCATTCAAATGTGTTAATGCCAGAGACCGGCGGCTGAGCTGGCAGTGAGAGGCGACAAGTTGTTGCGGTTGACGTGGGCGGCAGCTGATCATTATATAATTGAATTCACGCTCGACTTTCATTTATGTTCCACTCAATTGGGTGATATCGCCCACATGCAGAATGTGTGCTGTTCAATATAACGTATTTGGCATATAATTACATTTATTTTGTTGCCATTTTTGGCAAACTTTTTCGCTTTTTGAAATTTTCCCAGACTTTGCGGCTCTTTCACATGACAAACATTAATTTGGGCCTTACAAAAATGTCAATAACTTATCGAATATACATTTATAACTTTTTCTCTGCTTCTTTGACTTTATTTTTTTATTGGTTCCCTTTTTTTTTTTTTTTTTTTTTTGGGGTCATCGCAGTTTTGCTTTTCCTCTTCTGTTGTTGCTGCACACGCCAATTTGTCATTGGCAATGCGAAAATAAAGGTTTAAACAAAACTTAAATATAAACACAAATACATATACACATATAAGTAAAGGGCATGTGTGTGTGTGTGTGTGTGTGTGTGTGTGTGGCAGACATATATTTAGCTAAAATTTAAATCTTTACCTCGAGAGTTCAAGGTTTGTCCAAGTAATTGATTAGCAATGGAGCGTTAACTTTTTACTCAAATAATATGCACCATAAAAAACTAAAAGCTGTTTGAAGTGAAAGGCCTCAATGGAACTTAAGACCTGCTATTGATATGCTTTAATAAGCTAAAAGCTAGAAATAATAGGAAATAATTAGGGAGCGATAAACCCAAGAGTTCTCTTCTATAACTTTTGTGTTTATTGTCCGATCTTTATGAAACTAGCTGGGCTTAAAGATGACAATAAAATCTTTTATGCTGCTTGGACTGTAAGCTCTTAATGGAGCTTAAGACTTTACTTTGATATACTTTAACAAACTTAAAGCTAGAAGTAATATATATGTATTTGTATCCTATACAAAAAAGTGATAAATAAAAGAGTTCTCCAGTTGGGACGCATCCCACGCAAAATTTCATTCTTCAATAACTTTTGTGTTTATTGTCCGATCTTTATGAAACTTGCAGAGCTTTAAGATAGTATTCGAATGTGCGTATATACCAAAAATCATTTGGGAATTGTTTTAAAAATGAATCTTATTGCTCATCTGATTTAGAAATTCCTGCATTGAATGTTTTTATTGCTCATCTCATTTAGAAATTCCTATAAAAATAAATGTTAAGGCAATGGAACGAAAATAAATGCAACTAGCTTTGTTTATGATATACTGTAGTATTAATGTATATAATATAAGGAACGACATTGACATAAACTATTTACTAACTGCTTAACAAAGTATTTTTTAAACCTAATATTTACCTATGCTAACTTCCTAGAAATTGTATTAAAAGTTTGTGATTCTTGTTTACAAAAGATTCCTGGTTCGAAGTGTCAGCTATAAGATAAATAAGTAAGAGGTTCTAGTCGGGAGCTCCCGACTAGGGGATACCCTGAACCCTCTTCTTCCAACACCAAATGCAGATATATATACTATTCTAGAAGCTAAATGTCTAGTTTGGTGACTCTAGCTCTTATTATTTACCAAAATTGCTCAAAAAACTGGAAGTCGATATCGATTTTTATCGATTGCTTGGAAACGGGGCAAGTTATCGATTATCGGAATCAAACTCGATCTGCGCAGGCACTAGGAGGACCTACAGCTAATTTCAAGTCTCTAGCTCTTATAGGTTCTGAGATATTTGCGTTCATACATACGGACAGACGGACGGCCGGACAGACAGACGGACGGACAGACAGACGGACATGGCTAGATCGACTCGGCTATTGATGCTGATCAAGAATATATATACTTCATGTGTTCAGAGATGCTTCCTTCTGCCTGTTACATACATTTACATTTTGGACAAAAACATTATACCCCTTTTACCCATTTTTAATGGGTTCAGGCTATAAAAATGTAAATTGAAAGTGCGCAGTTAATGTGCATAAAAAACAACAACAATAAATTAACAATTTAATTAGCATTTCGAGAATTTGATATGGCTTTCGAATAATATAGAGAATATATATCCGACGATCTGCCGTGTAATGCGCAATCTCGGGCAAAGACAAATGATATGGCGAGACGCTGCTAATTGACAATAAAAAAAACTCTTATATATATATATATTTATTAAATAATCGCAAATGCATAATAAATTGTGTGGGTTTTGCCCCGCCAAGGCACTGGACCAACTGTTTTGCCTGACTTCTGTGGCTAGCACGAATATGAAAACTGGTTTTATGTCGAGATAAAAAGAAATTCAAGGGAACTCCACATGCCAGGTGTTTGTGTATCTTGAATTCGGGGAACTTCGCTGCCCAACAAATCAAAAAAACCATATACAAAATTTAAAGTACATTTACACGTTTTATAATATTCTGTGGCCAATTACTTGCGGCGCATGGGGAATGTGATTTCCTATGCAAAATAGGTGCACGTGTTGCGCCTACGGAAAACTAAGTGTTCAGAGTCGCCCATAATGGATACGAGCGCGTGCACTGTGAGAAAAAAGTGCCTACACATTGTGTGCTAAAAATCGGTTAGCAATACATTTTAATGTTATATCTGCGTCTATTTCTGCACTTCTGCAGAGAATACAATGAATATAAGCAGAAGGAGAAACTTTTAGTAGAAAGTATAAGAGTATATAATATAAGTAGAATGTGTAGAATAAAGAAAAATATTGAGATATAAGTTGTATTTATAATAAATATAAGCAGAAAGAACGTTTTAGTAGAAAGTATAAGACTTAAAGTATAAGAAGATAAAGTAATATAAGTAGTATGCGTAGAAAGAACTAGTATAAGTATTAGTAAAAGTAAGAAATATATTTAGATATAAGTTGTATAGTGTAGAAAGTATAAGACTTAAAGTATAAGAACGTATAAGTAACATAAGTAGTATGTAAGATATATATATACATATAGATATAAGTTGTATATAGGAAGTGTAGTATAAGCAGAAAGAAAGTATTAGTAGAAAGTATAAGACTTAAAGTATAAGAACGTATAAGTAACATAAGTTGTATGCCTAGAAAAAACAAGTATAAGTAATAACAGAAAATACATTGAGTTATAAGTTGTATATAAGTAGTGTAAGTATAAATAGAACATCCAGTATAAGCAATTGTTCGAAATATAAGTTGTCGTCGTATAGGCAGTATAAGAAATTGAGTAACAGAAACAATTAGAAGAATAAGTAGCAAAACGTAGTATAAGTATAATAGGTACTACGCCGAAGAACAGTTAGAAGTAAGTATAAGAGAAACAATTAAAAGTATGAGCAGTAATAAACGAGAAATAACAATTATTAGAAGGCATAGTATAGACAGTATAAGAAATGAAGAAAAAACAACAATTAGAAGAATAAGCAGTAAAACGTAGTATAAGTAATATTTAGTAGCAAGTATAAGAGTAACAAGTTGTACAAGCAATAGTAAAAAGTAGAAAACGGTATAAGATATCTAATACATATTTATTTATAGGAATATTGTAATATTACGTATATAAGTCTTAGATATAAGAGCTAGATAAATATGGGACATTTGTCGTTTTTCCATACGCCTAAATAAACATATAAAAACATAATCAACCGCCCTTTTTCTGTCAGTGTAAGCCGCATCGCCTACCACTCACGGCGAGTGCTTACAACAAATGTTGTTTGTTTTTGTTTAACAAAAAATTGCAAGCCATATTGCACTGACGGCTGACAATGGGCATAGGTTGTGTATCTTTGGGATGCATAAAAGAACTGCAGCTAAAAACGCAAAGTATCTGTGAGTGCAAAGCATAAACAAACAACGCTTGCGTGTGTGTGTGTGTGTGTGTGTGTGTGTGTGTTAATGTGTGTATGTTGTATGTTGATGCATGTGTGTGTGTGTGGGCTGCCCTCAATGGCCGTATGTGAAAGGTAAACAGAAACAGTTTTTGTTAAATGCATTTTTATGCCAGCAGCTGCGGCTAAATACACACACACACACACACACACACACACACATACAAGCACTCACACACACATATATAGCGACATATGTGTACAGGTAAACACAGAGCCAAAACAAATGGGTTTTAGGCCAAATGCTGGTTACCAGCTCGAAAGAAACAAAAACTGAAAACTAGGCCCCAAAACAACAATTTCCTGCTCTTTGTGGCGCACGGGGGCCAGGCGCACCGGGTCACAGTTCAGGGCCGATCGGAGCAGAGAGATGTAACTCGCGCACACACACACACACAGCACATAATTCAATTAAGTTCAATCAGCGCAATGTGCCGAATAATAATAGAGCCAACAAAAAGCATTCTCGGAATTTAATTAATTTCAAGCACTCCACAATAGAAACCGAAAGACTAGCTGGACTTACATCAAAATTACAACAAAAATATATATATATATAAATATATATATATACTAGATATATCTAGATTGATATATGTGTATACATGTGAAATTGTGCAATGCAAGGTGCTTTTATTTATGTGCATGAAACACCCTGTTGTGGCAGAATTTTAGCTTAATATATTCCACGAGCTCGAGTGCGCCTTATTTCCTTAACAACTGACCCTCACATGATGTGACCATGGAGGACGGCGTCTGGGCAGCTTAAATTTAGCTGGCTTTGAAGCTGGCAGCTACAAAAGAAACCTATACAAATTTTACAGGCGTCCTCCAGGTTCTTTACTCAATTGGATTACGGGATGGGTTACTTTCATCATTAAGTTTACTCTCATTATTACGTTTAAAACCCATTTCTATACTAGCTCAGGTTCTCCATGGTCACTTTTATTTGCATGCGGCAAAGCTTGACACAGGGCGTCAGACGATGCTGGGCATAATGTAAAGAAAACAAATTGGCATTGAGTAGCAAATGCAAATGGAAACTGAAAGAAAACATCAAAATGTTTTATTATGCTCTGTCTCACTCGCACCCAAAAAGTTACTTCCTATGAAAAGCCAAACGTTCATTGACTTTTTTTCCGTTGCAAGCAGTTGCGCTTGTCAACAAAATAATTTAACATTTAATTGAATTAAGTCTGGAAAACTTGTATGAGAAGCGCAGAGAACAGCGCGCATCTTATAAAGAAGAAACAGAGGGATAAACAGATAGACAGAGAAAGAGCGAGAGAGAGAGAGAGGGAGAGAGAAAAATTGAGAGAATTGAAAAGTTGAAACAACTTTTAAACTTTGTTTAATAAGATAAGAAGGGACGACATTGCTTGAAGTTGACAAACAGTCAATTTGGCTTGCATAAAATCTGAACTTTTGTCGGAACTTTACTGACGACATTTTGGCATCAAAGAAGTCTGATTTCCGAGAACATTGATTTCCAGGTACTTTGATATTTGAGTACATTAAATTCCAGGGATTTTTGGCAATCGAATTCCAATTTTCATTTCCGATAGTTCCAGGTACTTCCAGGAACACTGACTGTGAGGAAGCAAGGCTTCCAGTAAGTTTGACTTTTAGATATAACAGTTTCAAATACTTCCAGGCACTTCCAAGGACTCAGACTCATTGGCACCAGCGCTTCCAGTAACTTTGACTTCTGGAAATATCCAAGGGGACCATTACTTCCAGTAACTATCACTTTAAGTGTCCTTAACATTTAAATTTTCGGCTTTCCAGAGACTTCGGCTTCCAGTAATCGAGACTTCCAGAGATTTCAGAGATTTCTAGGTGCTTACTTCTAGGAGCAGGCTCTCAGGGACAGAGACTTCCAGTGACCATCACTTTAAGTGTCTTCGAAATCAGATATTTAGCTTTCCAGAGACTTTGGCTTCCAGTAATTGAGACTTCCAAAAATTTCATAGATTTCTAGGTTGTTACTTCTATGATCTGGATCTCAGAAACCAAGACTTCCAGTTACTATCATTTTAGGTGTCTTTGAAATCAGATATTTAGCTTTCCAGGGACTTTGGCTTCCAGTAACTAAGACTTCCAGAATTTTGGACCTTTGACTCTCATGATTATTGTACCTCTGTACTACCACCTTTTGAAGAGCTTCTGCTGTGGAACATGTTCCTCCTCATCAATCAACCACAACGTAACCAAATGGCCATTTGATGATTGCAAAATGCAAAAAGCGCAGAATAAAAGCTCACACGCAAACCGCAAAAAGTTTTGCAAGACGAAACCAACAACAACAGCGAATAAAAGACGCCGAAACAAAGAGATGCAGAAAAAGAAGAAGAAGAACGAATTAGACATGAAAACGACAAAGAAGAAAATAAAGAAGAAAAAACAAGAACCGCGATAGGTCAGGTCTGTGGGTCTGCGGGGCAACCTTAATGCAATGCGACTCGTTTCAGGGGTGCCCCCTCCCCCCGCCCTCCACCTCCTCCTCCTACTCCACCTGCACAGACCTCCACTGAAACTCAAGACACTTTGCGTTAGTGTTGAGTAACGCCCACAGAGCACTGGCTATTTAACCTAATGAGACCAAAGCGAACCGTAGAAAGAGATTTCAGCTGTTAATTTCTGGGCCCGCGAAAGTTTCTTTGTTAAAGCGACAACTAATTTGAGATGATTTAAGTTGGGGGGAGAGGTGTTCCGTTTCAGCATAAACTTAAGATATAGAATTGTGCTTTTAACAAGAAATAATGGAAGCGAGATACTTGGGAAAGAGAGAGAGAGAGAGAGAGAGAGAGAGCGATAGAGAGGGAGAGAGAGATAGAGAGAGATAGGGGAGAGAGAGAGAGAGAGAGAGAGAGAGAGAGATACTACAGTAACTTTTCCAATTCGCAACACGATTTACGATTTTCTACACTTGAGTGTAGTCTAAATAGAAAGACTCTTCTTCTTCAAATTTCAAGTTTGATTTCGATTATGTTCTAGTTGCTATCGATTATTATTACAGTAATTGAGGAAGCAAACTATCGGAAAGAGTTCTCAGTAAAAGATCCTAATAAATGTGGTCTAAAATTTCCATCTTTGAGGTTAACTACTTGAGAACCGGTACGTTTACGATTTCTACTGTAAAAAGCTATACGAGACTATGAAGAAAACTGAGTCTTACCGCTCGCTTTGAATGCAAACAAAATCTAATTTTTAGCAACCCTAATAGACCCCTATAGACTAAATAATATATGTATGACAGATATAATCATATATGATATATTATTGACTAAATCTTAGTTTTCTCAAAAATTTATGTATAACAGATTGTTCAATATGATGTATATTTTACTACATCTCAAATATAATAATAGTCGAGGTCCCATTTTCTTATTTTTGAAATAGATTAAAAAGTTGAAGTCAAATAAAATAATGTCAATAATTGGATATCTTATGATTTTGTTATGGGTTTTTTCTATTTTCCGTAGGTACTTTTTAGCGGGTGAGCACTGTATTCACACTGCCTGACTCGCAACAAGCTTGTCTGAGTAAGAGCTTAAACATTTCAGCTTCAGATATTTACAATTTTCGCTCGATTTCAGCACACTGCATTTCAAGCACTTTTCACACAGCTGCGTACCACTGTGCAGACGGCGCAGTGCGACTTAACAAGCGGGAAGGTCATAAAACAAAAGCCTTAACTTGTGCTAAGAGCTGCATTTAAAACGTGGCTGAGACTGTGACTGTGACTATATCTATAAGTCTGTCTCTTTCTCTCTCTCTCTCTCTCTCTCTCTCTCTGTATATATGTCTTTATATATATTTCTTCTTAATTCAATCTATGCAAAATCGAATGCCTCAGGCGAAGGCTGCCGCTCGTCGCCATTTGCCACATCATGTTGCAGTCAGGTTTTTTCTTCGTTGTTTTTTTTTTTACAAAACAACAACAGCAGCGGAGACAACAAATGCATTATGCATTTTGCAGTTACAACATAAATTGTTAATAATGGGCCTCAGGTCGCCGATAGAGAAAACATTTTGAATGCCAAATGAGCTGCCGCCGCCAACGTTGCAAAGGGAGAAGAAATATCGTAAGACCCAAGCTGAGAGAAACCGAATGTTTGACTTCCATGGAATGTCGTCGATTTGAGTCCAGAACGCGTTTGGCTATAAACCGGTTCCAATGGAGCCGACGGAGCCACATAAGATTTAGGTAGCTTATGGATTGTATTTTATAGGGTTTGTGGTCAGCACGGGTCAGACCCGATTCGAGGCTCGAGCTCGGACTCGAGCTCGGTGAGATAAGAGTAGCATTTGTCGAGTCTGAGTCACGTTCAGCACTTTTTTTTTTTTTGGCTTTGGCTCTTTCGAAGAGATACGAGACGTGCCGCGAGTTGTGTGTACTTTTCGGATTGGGTAACATTCGCCTAGACGGGCAGAAACAACAAAAACAAAACAATGAAACATTCGCATTGTAAATCATGAGATAAATGATAATCATATGCTATATTTATGCTATGCTCTTATGTCAGTCATAGAATCCGTATAGGAAGTCGCGCTGCGACTGCAAATAATCATAATTAATTCGCAAAGTGAGCTTCAGCTTGCCATTGTTTATTTTAAATAAGTTCTATTAACAGATTTGCAAATCGCGCCCGATTGATTCACATGGAGAATATCCAAGGAAATGTAAACTTGAATATCCCATTACGATTCCAATTGGAATATCAGGAATCTAATAGCTGAAACGCGTTTCTGTTAATGTTAACATTAAACTTGCCTAACATATTTTATTCTCCTTCCATTGTGACCTTATTTAACTCAAATCTTCCCTGCAAAATTTGTATCTTTTTTCCAATTCCAATTTCCAATTCCAAATATTCACTCAAGGACTTCCAACGCATTCCAATCAAATTTTTATCAATGTCAAGGCTTAAAAAATTGGTTTCAAACAACAATTTTAACTCTTAAGCAATACTCCAGACTTGTGCCAAAAATAATAATAAAATTTACCACTCAAAAAAAAAACAAGAAATTATGGCATTTAGTCTATAAATAAATAATTGCTTTGTGCGAAAAACAATTTAAGGCCCGCGGCGATTTCGACATGTGCCAAAAAACAAAAGTGCTAAAGCAGCGGCAAAAACAACAAAAGCGACAAATCCAAATCTAAAGCACGGCGAAAAAGTAGGTGTAATTAAAAAAACAACAACAGCAACAACAACAACGATGGGGCGAATAGAAGTAGCAAAAACAACAACACCAAAAATGATGTTGAAAGTCGTTTTGCAAGTTTGAGCTGAGCTTTAAACTGGACAGGGCTCTAGTAGAGCAGACGAGAGAGAAGAGAGGAGAGAGAGGGAGAGCGCGTAACAGCAGCACTTGACGTCGACAGCGCTGCTTATAGAACACCAAGAGGTGACTTACCGAAAAAAAAAAACAACAACAAATGCAAAGCTTAAAACTGGACAATGTATTATCGCAGAGAGACAGAGCGCGGCGCAGCAACAGCGCTGCGTATAACACATGCATACAAACATACATATAGAACAGACTGGGACTTACCAAAAATATGTTATAGTTGCTGTTGTTGTTATGCTGGCCGCTTCCAATTGGAAAAATAGAATCAGCTTTGGTTAATATTATTTGATTTCCATATGCGCGCCTTTGAGCAACAATTATTTATTTAGCGCGTTAATTAACTTGACGCACAACTGCGACTGCGCGCTTGAATGGAATTTTTATTTTTACTTTATTATATTTCTATACATTTCACACTTTCTTTCCAATTAGCACTATTAAATGCTTACTACTGTAAGCTATCAATAGCACTTAATTTCCAGTGCGATTTCCAATTAGCAAGTAAATGGAACTCCGCATGCACACACACTTTTTTATTTGCACTTTATTTTCGATTTCGTTACGTTTTCCACGCGCGCGTTTCCTGTCGCACTTGTTGCTTGGGCTAAAATTTTCGATTTATTAAACAGCTCGCAGCTGCTCTATATACAAATATATACACGCACAAATAATTCTTATTTGTTTATTAACAAATTCAGCTAAGTTTAGTTTATTTTTTGGCGCACAATGAAACAGGAGACGCGCCAATGTAAACGGTTTTGCGCAGCGACAGCGAACACACGACCGCACCGTTCAATGGCTCTCACTGAAATGCGCTGCGAAAACGAAAACTACATGAGCACTGCTGAGAGAGAGAGAGAGCTCAATTGGAGTTGCGACGTCGACGTCGGCGCTCAGCGCAGCAGCAGCAGCGGCTGACTATGTTAGCCGCGCATGTCCAGCGGGCATTAGGGTGTTTCATGTGGCCAAATGAGTTAATTAAATGGGTGCTTAAGTAAATTGTATACTAATTTAATGCAGTTATTAATGCTTGAAGGCATAAGTATACCAATAATATGGTAGTAGTGCCTTAGACCAAACTTTTACTTTTACTTAACATTAGTTAGTTGCCTTGCTTTAGGTATAGCATTAAGCATACTGTGCGCTTTAACAAATCACTGTTAACTTGTTTCGGGCAGCGACGCCCACGCCGCTGTTAACGCCAGCGCAGCAGCTGCAGCCAACAGTGCCAGGAAATCAGCTGGAATTCTTTAAAGGGCGTTGCACAGTGATAAGCAAAAGTAAACGCCTACTAAATGATAGTCCGTACCAAATACCACTTTTTAAATTAAGTTTTATACACCCATTTTTTACAGCCAAAACACGCAACTGTTTGCATGCCAATAAATAAACTCAATTAGCGATTTTAATGCAACGTTTATCTCAGAGCTGTGAAAACATAGTGAAAGTCATTGAGAGGCGGCGATTCGATAGATAAACTATTTTTGCACGAAAAGCGTAGATCCATTTAACTTATCCACAATATGAACACAATTATGATAAGAATTAATGCAATATGCCATGCTTCCAATCGATAATATTCAATTGCGGCTTGAATCGCTTCAGGGGAGCTGAAATAAATAGAGGGGGGAAATACTTCAGATTATTCTCGATTTTGAGTTAAATAGAAAGTTTAAATAAATCAAAGATTTTACGATTGTTCAACATAGTTTAAAGAGAGCTCTTTGTAAATAAGATCAGTTCAATTTGAACTTTTAGACATATATACCATATAATCATAGATCATTATATATTATCGTACTTGGGATTAAAACTCTCCATAGTTATTTTTGAAGCTAGAAAACTCTCCTCAGAGACAGAGACAGAGCCGAAAAATTCCGATCTAAATTTAATTTAAAAAACTTTTGAAAGTTTTTGATTAAAAAAATCGAAACAAAATACAATTTCTTATTAATGTTGAACATTTTCGATCAGTTTACTGAGTTTATGCAGAGTTTTTTCTCTATTTGCCAGCAATTTAATATTATAATGAGAAGAGCTTGAAAATACTTAAGATGTCGAGAAGTTCAACAAATATATTTCATAAAATCCAAAGCATAATCTTCTACTAAAGAATTGCACCCGAGTTTTATAGATCAGAAATCAGATAGGTTTACGCTGGCTGTCCAAATGCGGGGCATGGGTTCGAACCCTGAACAATTTTGTTGATATAATACAAAATTTAACATTTTGTCTCCTTTAGAAACTATTCTATTCTATTCCCTAGGGAACCTAATGATATAACATATAAAGATATTAATCAGTTAAATATCATATATAATATATATCATATAGCATGCTATTGCACTATTCATTACATATGTGGAAAAGGAATCTTCGTGAGAATATAACGGAAAGTGATTTAAAAGAAATCAGCTACATATCACATATATCATATTGTAGATCGCATTATTTAAAATTCTATTACATTTGGTAAGGAAATAATGATATAATATAATATATCATATGCTACATAGCATATGGTCAATCGCGTCATATACAGTTCTATTAAACTATTTTATGGATATATGGAAGAGAAATCTCTCCCTGAGATATGGTATATATAGATGAGATCAGTTAGATATAATATGGCATATATCACATTGTAGATAATACTACATAAAATTCTTTTACACTATTCTTCACATAATTGGAAAAGGAATCTCTCTTTGAGATATGATATATATGTGATATAAAATGTTGTAGATAATATAACATCAAATTCTATTGCACTATTTTTCAGATATCTGGAAAGTGAGGCTCTCTCCTTAAGCATATAATATTATGATATGCATGGTACAGATAAGGATCAGTTGCATATATATGTATATATCATATTGAATGTCCATTGCATGGAGAGAGGCACCTTCTCCTCGATTCTCACAATCTCTGACTAGCAGTACATGCAGTTAGCCTAGCCAATGCTTAATTTAAATAATACCCACATATTAGAGCATAACGCTGTTCCTTTTGCAGGGCCAGATAGTCGACATTGGGTCCGGTCAGATGCTGTGAGGTGCCGCCCATTAGCTCCGGCAACCAGATCTCGTCCAGCGACGCGAGCAGCTCCGTCAAGATGCCCTCGTATTGGCGCTGCAGCGCCGCCGCCTGGACATCCTCGGTGTGCAGCTGGAGTAGCGCTTTGCATGTGTCACGCACAAGCTGCTGCTGCTGCTGCTGGCCGAGCTTCGTGACTTGGTTGTGCAGCGCATCGATGAGCGCGATATCTTCGAAGGGGTTGCCCGGCTTCAGGCTGAGCAGCTTGCGTTCGTGTTTGCGTCGATTTTTGCTCGAGCGAAATGTTTTACTGCACCAAAACGAAAGAAAGTGAGTAGCAGAAAAGAGAAAAGAAAACCAAACTTCGATGCAGTCAGGTGCAACAGCAAGTGACGCCTTACCCGGTGCCCCGCGAGCTGCCGCTGTGCCGCGACGAGCTGATGCTGCTGGTGTCCGACAACAGATCCGCCTCATCAATGTCCAGCTCGTGCTCCTGCTCGCCGGCATCCGCCGCCGTCGCCTGGCGCTTGCGTATGTCCAGCAGACGCTGTTTGTGCTCCACGAAAAGGTCGCGATCTGCACGCAGTGAAGCCTCCAATTGTGCGACATATGCCATGAGCGCGGGCCTAACGCGTTTACCTGATTGCAAGAAGGTGAATTAGTTAGCTGGGATTAACAGAAAACCATTTGAATACTTGACTCGGCTTTGAATTGGCCTTAAAAATGTCTTTATAAGATCTTGGGTTATTGACAAACGTGTGAAACACATCTTCAATGAATATTTCAAATGACTTTTTAACATATCGCATAAAAAGAGTTTCATTCAAGCAGTTTCCACTTATATTTCACGCTTGCGCGTGGAATTTTCCAAAACAAGCATTCACTTTAAACACAAATTCAGCTCTTCCTTTAGTCGGGGCATTGATCAACCACAGTTGGGATAACAAATATATGACAAGCGAAAATTGCCCGGCCTTGCACGGTCAAGTTTTACTCGAAGCCCCAAGTTTGAAGCCAAAGTTTCCGCCCACTTAAGTAACTGGTGTGCACGACAAAAATCGTTGAAAAATGAAGTAGAAGAAAAAATCAAAAACTTTTGCTCATATTTCGACTCATTTAAAACTATTTTACAGCCAAGAGAAGTGGAATTTTTACCCGAAGCAACTTTGAAATGAATTTTAACAAGGATCTTTAGGCCAATCGAAAGAAAAACAATAAACATTGCCTACATTTAGTATTATCTACAATTTTCATGGCTTTAGTTTCTCGAACTTCTCGAACTTCTTTATGTAAACTTCAGCCCTATATTATATTCGAATATACATGTGTGAGCTGGTATTTAAACTTGAAAACACATTTAAAACACTTCTTTATTCAAATCGATTTGTGCGAGAAAAAATTTTGAAGTGTGGGGGTAGGGGGGGATTACATGTCTATGAATGCCGATGGGTTTCCTCATCCTTTGCTCGTTCCTTCACAGTTTTATCAAAAGTGATGCTGCGGTATGTAAGCCATATTAGGTTCATCGAGCATCTTTTGCTCTGAGCGCACACTGCGCTTAGAACGCGCCATTGCAATAATGGGAGCTCCAGCTGAATTTTCCAATTCACCAGCATCAAGATGAGGACCGTCGTCCGGCGAGTATCCCAGGACGGCGACCAACAAGATTGCGAAAATTGCAAGCGTTAAGAACTTCATGGTATCGGCTTTTCAATGAAGCCTCCAATCTTGAGCAGCCCACATTTATACCCCAAGTCTAGCTGAGACTCCATTTGGCTAAATACTTATCGAAATTTATGGGCAATTATTCATTTGGCTAAGGTCTCGACAATTGGCTCTTATCTAATGCAATTACCGAAATCCGAAGTCGTACTTTTTGGGTTCGTTAAGACTTCAACTTTATTACACAGTTGTCAGTTGTAAACATTTCCAAAATCTATCCATTTAGCTTTTTTCACCAATTAGTCTGGTTTTAAAATGTATTTATTATTGATTTCCAAGCATTTGCAACGTTTAACTATCAAATTTATTGTGTGAACTGACGAAATACTTGTTCATATATTCAACTTTTAATATTCCTTTTTGGCAGAACTTTGCTTTTCCAGCAGCTTCTAATTTGGTAGAAAAATTCTGAACTGGAAACTATTGTTGTTATATTAAAATAATACCATATTTAATCAATTCAATTTCATCAATTTATTGCATGGGAGTTATCAAATTTCTATCTCCAACAATTCAATAAACAATCACACGCAATTCTTTCCAAGATTCAATAAAAATTTGTTGAATATTTCGAGAATTCAATGTAAGGAATTATAAAACTTTCAAGCGAGCATATAAAACCCGCCCAGATTCCAGCTATTATTACGAATTAAGCTAATTTATAGCTGTTTTTAGAGGTTTTCAGCTGAAATCGCTGGCATTTTAAGCAGATTTAGCTATTTTATGGCATATCAATCACAAGTATTAACAGCCCTGTTTCCTGCTTATTTATGCTCAGAAAGCTATTTTCGGCTATTTTTATGAAGCGGCAGCTGGTAACACTGATTAATGCAAAACAGGCTTCAATGCCCGCCAAAATGTACTTTTTGAATTCGAGGCATAAAAGACATTGCTTATAGCAAATTTGCGTATTTTATGCCTTACCAAGCAGATCGCTTGAAAACTTAGTTTACACAAGTTATTTAGAGACTTCGGAGTTGACTTACCCAACAGATCAGCTGTGCCGTCCAGGTCCAGCAGGCCCGCCTCGTAGATGGCACGCCCGTAGAGATGGCCGTGAAGCAGCACGTCCAGCGGCGCCTCACTGGTCGGCTCTTCAAACCGTTTGAGCAGCTCGTAGGCTTCCAAATGACGATCGTGTTGCTGGAGCGGCGCCACCAGGGAATTGGCCACCTGTGCCAGTGGCTCGCCGGCACGCTGTGCCAGCCTCAGGACACGCTGCCAGTCGAGTGTGTGGCGGGCGCTAAGCAGCGCCTGTTGCAGCTGCCCGCCCCGCTCGTACATAAGACTGGCCGCCTCCAGTTGGGCATTGGCGCGCAAATGATCCGCATAGGCGACACAAATGCGCCGATGGAAGTCCTGCTGAGCCTGATAGGCGACCAGAGCCTGTCCATAAAGATTATGCTTTTGTATGAAGTCGAGCGCCAGATCATAATGCTCCTCGCCACATTCAGCCAAATGATTGAGAGCACGTTCAAAGCGCTTCAGATGCTCATCGATCTTGAATTTGCGATAGTTAAGCGGCAGGGCCTTCAGCTCGTTGAGATAGGGCAAAAACTCTTTGGGATCCTTTTGCGATTGCTCGGCAACGAACAAGACCAGGCCAAAGTGATAGGTGCCCAAAGCGGCATTATACAGCTCATTCACATCGACCAAATAGAGCAGATACTTGAGCAGCTGCTCGCCCAGCTGTGCATCCGTCTGCTTGTGCCGCCAAATGTATTGCAATGCATGCGGCAGGCTGCCGGCCTTCACGTAAGCGGTTATGATGGGCAGGCGATAGCGGGCCATTAGCGCAGGATCTGTGGCCTGGGTCATGTGGGCGATCAGCAGGGCGCATATCTTTTGCACCTTCTGCTTGACATTGTAGTCGGGCGGATAGTGTTGCTGCGAGGCGACATAGTTGCTGGCGTACATGCCCAGCGCATAGTCCTCGTTCTGCAGCTCGCTAAGGAACAGGCATATCCATTGGGCGTCCACAATCTGGCGCAGAAACTTGTCGACATTGGTACGAAACTGCTCGACATTGTGGTCACAGATGATGTTCAGATTGATGCGCTGTTTGCGCACGATTCGCATTGCCTCCTCGTATTGATAACGATCGAGCTGCCTGCCAATTAGGCCCAATGCCAGGACACGGGGACAGATCACCTCCAGATTGCCGCGTGGCAGCTGCAATACCAGCCGGGCATCGCTTGCCGATGTCACCAGCTTGGCGCCACGCTCAATGCTGCGCGTGGACACAGCGCTTTTATCCAACAGCCGCACGAAGTGCAGCGAATTCAGCTGTGTATACACCAAATAGTCGTCGACCACGCAGATTGAGGTCACGTCCTCGTCAATCCGCTGCCCATCTATGTGTAGCAGCTGCTGCGAGCGCAGCGTAATGAGTTTACCTGAAAAGTCGGTGAATTGGTAAGCATTTTTATTTAAAAAGTTGAATTCATTTACATCACAAGTGCTCAGTCAATCAGTCACTAATTTTTTGAATCGACAATCAATCAATCAGACAAAAAACTTTCATTCATTTACATTACAAGAGTCAACAGTCAATCAGTCACTAACTTCTCTCACTTGTCCAAGTACACGTATTTATGTACATCACATAGAAGAGATATAGAGTAAGGTCAGTCAGTCAGTCAGTCAGTCAGTCAGTCAATCAATCACATGCTTATGCATATGGATTTGAACATACCTGCTGGTGCGAAAGGGCTGCTGTGAAATATCATTTGATCCACGGCCTGGCCGAGCTGCAAATAGCTGCGCATTAGCTTTGTCTGCTTGTCGGCGGTCAGGGCAAACTCGTAGATGTGGCCATTGTTGAGGGTTTGGATGTAGAAATTGCCATTGCTCACGGCCAGGGCATTAATGGTCCCAGCGATGCGCTGCGAGCTTGTCGTCTTGCCATTATTGAGCAAAAGGATGCGCGTCTGGCTGCCCACGCTGTGTGTGGCCAGCAAATAGGAATCGAAGAAGCAGCTCAAATTGGCCAATTGGATTTTTGCGAATTCAGGTTGCAGCTGGTCGTGGCATAAGAACTGATTCATTTCAGGCACATAAAAGTGCAGCACACGATCGCTGGTATAAATACATATGTGCGAATCGCAGGAGCAGACGGCATTTATATAGCTACTCATTTCGACGACGCGCCAGCACATGGGCGGCGGCACTACAGCCGCCGAGAAATTGGTCAACAAAAGGCGCTTGCCATCGATGGCACAGACAATGGCTGTGCCCGGCTGGCAATCGATTGCATAATGAAAGCGATGCGTATAACGTTTGCCACTCTCGAGCAGAACGTGCAGCATGTGCTCGTTACCCAGACGATTGTCCCAGTGGAAGAAGGCAAGCGGATCCAGTTGCTCCTTATAGACCAGCACCTGTTTCAGATACCAATGATAGTTGCCAATCGTATAGAGATAAATTGTTTGCGCCTCCTCTGTGCCCGTATGCAGCGCCAGGATGTCTGAATCGTTGCTCCAGCGCAGCCGCACAATTGCCTCTTCGTGCAAATCGAAGGGCAGCACGAATTCGCGATGACGCAAGCCGTTCTTTTCGAACAGCGCCACAGTTGACTTGCCGGGCAGGATTTGCGGTTGGGCAATCCAATTGCCGCTGGGTCGCCAGGCGATTGGTGTCTGCAAGCCATTCCACTTTTCCGCCGTATACTGCAGCTTGCCCTCGCAGTCGTAGACGCTGAAGGTGCGGCCCACCTGGGCGGCCACATAGGAGACGGCGAAATAGGCGCCATCGCCGCGCCAGGCAATCTGCACATCCTGTTGGCAAACATATCGTATACAAGCAAATATTACAAATATTATTTGATAGAATCTGCCTTTCAGACCAAAAGAATAAAAACTCCATGCATATGGAATTTTGCGTCTGTGGAAACCGCAGCCTCCTAGATCTTAAAGTCAGTCTCACTCACCTGTGGTAGCTGCTGCACATCTTCAGGCGGTTGGAACTCTGCAGACTGTTTGGCCGCCTGTTTACCGGCCGTGCCGTGGAACTGTGTCTCCTTTTTGCCCCAGCCCACGTTCACGAACTGCTGATCGTCCGCTAGTGCCGCATCTAGCGGCTGCTCGCCCAGTACATCGTAGGTGCAGGTCATGACGACCACATTCTTTGTTTTGGTTATAAAGGCGACCACCTCCTGGTTGGGTGACCAGGCCATGCACTCAATGCCCACGTCGCAGTAGGTGCCCTCGCTCTGGGCCAGTGTGTCGGGTTTAAGGATTAGCACCTCGCCGGCGCCCGTGGCCACACATATTGCGTTATCCAGCTGCAAATACTCTGCACCGACTATATCCGGCAGCTCGGCTACCAGTTTGGGCGCTTCCCCATCGCCGGCTTCATTGTCTGTGGCGTAGATTTTGCTGTCGGTCACAATGAATGTGATTTCTTGGCCACTACGTTCGTGATCCGGTTGGAGCAACAGTTGTTTGGCATTTTTAACGCCTGTGGTCTGTTCCTTGCAATATTGCAGCTTCAGATTGCGCATATTTTCTTAATATTATTTTGTCGTGCAATGACAACAACGTGCGCACGAGTAAATACCACATAAAATACTCTGTACGACTTTTATATCGAATGAACCACATATCGGATAATAATCGAGTGTAACAACAATACGTAAAAACCAAAATCGAACCATTGTTGTTGGCATATTTAAAGCTTTTCTTAAAACAACTCTTAAGTGTTATTATATATTGTTACATCAAAATTTAAATAAACATCAGTTATCGAACTTACATGTTTACATCACGATATTTCAACTATCGCTGTCTTGCGCAACTACGTCATCAATGTGTAAGAAGAAGCAAGAAGGCAGGGCGCCATGCTGATATTTAAAAACATTTAAAGCTCAATAAGCAATGTCTGAAATAGTAAAAATAAACCATCAAGTTACCTTTTTATATTTGTTTGGTGTTCTTTTTTAATTTCTATAAAAAATAATTATAACAACAACGTATTTAAACTATCGCTTCTGGCGCTACTGCGTCAGCAATGTATAAAAAGAAGCATACTTTGGCGCCGAGATCAAATTTTTGAATAATAAACGGCACTCTATATGGCTTTATGTAGTTTACTTAATGTTTGTATTTGATTGAATTTCATTATTAAGCGCGCATAAGGTCTTTTTAATTAATTAAACTAATAACGATAATATTTCAGACTTCACGTCACGACCTACAGAAATTTCGCCTATCGATAGCTGTTCATTGTGTAATTTAGTAACTCGATAATTTATGTAAATTTGGTAATCAGAAAAAAAAAAAAACAGAGATATCATTTATCGCACACTTGATATCGATATACCGATATAATATCAACAATCCTAATACTGGGCAAAGATGGCTGCTTTATTTTTCATGGAATTTTTTGTTGCTGTAAAATTAGTACGTTCTGTGCGTTAAAACATTGTTGTGTGCATACGTGTTACTACTACTACTTAAACGATGCCAGCTGCGCGGGCACAGGAGTAAAAAAGAAAAGAGCATAACAAATGTGTGGCAGGTAGCAGGAAAAGTGTAGAAAATTCCACACAAAAAACCAGCAGCAAGTTGGGCCATATATATATTTATATACATATATATGTATATATATATCTATCGGTGTGCGGGCGTCGGTGTGTGTGTGCGTGCAAATGTTTATAAATAATTTATAATATTCAAAATTAAAATGTGCATGTGTACGATCACTGCTTGATGGGCGACCAGCGTCGACGTCGTCGTCAGCAGCAGCAGCAGCAGCATTGAAGGCGTAGTGGAATGCCAGACAGCAGCAGCCGCCGCAGCAGAGCAATAGGAAGCAGGTAAGGTGTAAAATGTGAATGTAAGTGTGCATATGTATGTGAGATTTTGGTGTTGTTTTGACATAAGGACTACCCAACGCCCTTTTTGCGCGTCGTGCTGTCTGCTTGATATCATTGCGTATGTGTGCGTACGTGCGTATGTCCGTGTGGGTGAAAGTGACGAAAGCTGGCGCAAAAAGGATAAGGCAATCAGCCTGGCTGCTGTGCCAATAAGAACTAACGTAATTTGGTGCTCTCTTTTTTTTCTATCTGCCATCTTCCCGCATTCCACGCACATGGGCGCGCCTCGGCAGCTGTCTCTGTCTGTCTGTCTGTTTGTGTGATTGAGAGCAGCTTTTGTCTGTGTTTGCCTAATTTTTAGCTGTTCAAAATTGGGTATAATATTTTTGGCAATGTTGATAAAATTGCATAAATCCTCACACATGAATTGCTGCAGTGATAAAAACCATAAATATGCAAACAAAAGATTTGATTAAAAATCAAAACAAGCTTTTTTATGTTAGTTGTCTGAGGTCAAACTATAGTTATATGTAAACGCTTTGAGAAATCTTTTGAAAGCATACATACATATATACATACAAATATATATATGCGCATATGTATGTCTGTGCACATATATTTGTTTTTGCCTTATTTGACGCAGCCAAAAACGAAAGCAAAAATAAAAACAACAACCAACACACTACGCATTTTTGTTCGGCAACAACAGCAACAACAATATCAACATCAGCAAAACAAAAACACGTTTTACAACTCTGCGCTCCAATGGCGCGCAATTTTGTTGCTGTTGTTGCCTTTTCGGCTTATTGTGAATAGCAAGCGAGGCTTCACATTCACATACACACGGGCAAGCACACTCATATGCACGCATGCAAAACAAGCGGCTCCATGAATGACCAAATTCAATACGGCTACAACAACAACAACAACAACAGACAGCCAGCAATAATTAACGGCAATAACCGAAGCGTAGCGCATCGTAGTTTCCGTTGTAGTATATGTATGTATATGCGTAGCCTTGTTGTTGTAGTCACTCTTGCTGGTCAGTCGGCAAAATTGTTCGTGTCGCTGACGTCACACATTTGAAGTTGTTGTTGCGCCCAAGCTTTTGCTTTGTTTGTATATTGCAATGCGCGTGGGCGTTGTACACAGGCGCCTGCCTCTGGTTTGTGTTTGTATGTGTGTGTGTGTGTGTGTGGGTATGTAAATGTCAGAATTGCGTGAACTCTTGCCGCATTGGTGTTTGTGGATTTGCTACGCTGATCTTACAGTGTGTTCTAATTTATCATCTGATTGGCTCGCTGCATCTGTCCAATTGGAAAATGTTGTCTATTAATGATAAGCGAACTTTGCGGCGTGAATATAAAAAGATGCTAACTGCATAATTCCGATTAGTGTTATATTTGTATTGCAATGTGACATTATTTCTGCACAATATTTAACATTGTTTACATAACTAAAGTAAAAGTAAGCGCTTATCTCTTCACATATGTATGTACATTATGTTATCAGGCGTTTAGCGCGTGGGTTTTCATGGAATTACATTGCAGCACCTGTCGTTATAGTTATCATCGTTATCGTCGTGCAAATTGATTACCGCCAAGACACGCAGCAGAGTAAAAGCAACTCTGTTGTTGTTCTTTTAATTCAATATGTATTTTCGTTGTGCTCATTTTTCGCATTTGTTTGCATTTTGCTCTCGCTGCATATTTGACCTGAGCTTTTCGATTGTTTTTTCTTTTTGTTTGCTTGCGCTTCTTTTCCTTCTTTACGTTGTGTGCGGCTTTTGTTTGTGTTTTACGTGAATTTGCACACAGATCTATTTTTAGCACACTTCGGCTGCTGCCAGTTTGTGTGTGTGTGTGTGTTCCAGTGCTGTCAGTTCCGCTCTTTACCGTCAGATCTGGCTCGAGTGAGATTGCGGGAAATATTGAAAACAAAGAGCGAGAAGTAAATAAGCAATTCGTGGATTCAAAGCCAATAGTTATCAAATAGATTGTAGAAGAGATGTAATATATTAAAATATATCAAAATGCAGTTAAATATATTAAAAAAGCAAATATCTTTTCGACTCTTTTTGTTGAATTTAGCCTTTTTCAGCATTTTTACGCAAATTTAGCGTTTTTAGCTGCTCAACACTGGTGCGTGTCCGTGTGCGTGTGCGTGTAGAGGGCCAGCTTGTTGCAGTTGTTGTTCGAATTCCATTGCGAATTCCAATGCAAGCAGCCTGCCAGTGTTGATGACGTCAGCATCAGCTCTCTCGCTGCAACTCGCTCTCCTTGTGGCTGCCATCTCCCTTCTTTTTTTTTTCGTATGCAGTTTCTCAATTCACATCTGACTGCTAAACTTGCACAGTTAGAGTTTGGTGTGGGCGAAGGGGGGCGGTCGTCAAGTGCTAACTGTTTATGCGCTGGAAATATGCACATAAAATGCGAAGTAGTGAAAATTGGCAAAATATCACGAACTGCACCGAACAACAACAACACAAACAGAAACAAATAAAGAGCGCATTTGTTTTTTATGCATGTCTGCAGCTTTTTTATTGTTTTTTTTTTTTTGTTTTAATTCCCAATGCAACAACAACACGCCTGCGAAACGTAAACAAAAGGAACACAAATTGACATATGAGACATGACAAAAGCAAGAACAACGACAAGCGACGAAATTAATTAAAATTGCCAGCCGCAACAGCGGGCAAAACAATTAGAACGTATGCAAAGCAAAACAAAAAACAAACAAAAAGCGAGACAAAAGTAAATTATAGTAAAAAAGAAAATACAGGCAGAAAACGATACGCTAAGCGAAGGCAAATTGTTAAATAAAAAGTGAATTGATTCTGATCTAAAATTAAAGGGTAATACGTAATAACAAATAAAACTATGTGTTTAATTGAATAAACTGTAATTTACTTTGTCTACCTTTCTATTACATTAAATTACAGGGTATTTGTAGTCGATCTGCAATATAATATAATAAATAACACCATTCTAAAAAATAACTGATAAAATTCATTGCATTAAATAATTGCATTTATGCATTCTAAAAAAATAACTAATAAAATTCATTGCATTAAATAAGTGCATTTTTCACAATCTCTTTGCCCATTCAAATTAATTAAAGTATTTATTTGAACGCATTTGAAAAGCACAGCAGCTGTCTCGCTCGCACAGTGAAGCTTTCGCAAAGTCAACGTTGGCTTTTTTGGTTAAATGTCATTTGACAACAAATTGAAAACGAAAAAAAATAATCAAGTGACTTACTTATTTTTTTTTGTCGGCCAACAAATATGGTCAAAACGTCAAAAAGAATCGCTGAAAATTGAGCAACATTTGTTATTGTTAATTATGCTTTGGCAATTAATTTAAAAGCCAGAAATTGCCACCAAAGCCAAGTTACTATCGCATGCGATAAATGTGTGTGTACGCATTAATATCCATGCTCTCTCATGCGAGAAACTAATGCACTTCAATCGCATGAGAGCGCAGCGACCAAGAGAGCTTTACTTGAACTCCATCTACAGTAGCTTTGTGTAAGAGCGTGTGTGTGCCTTGAGAGTAAAGTGCATACTGCATGCTTGAAGAGAGCGCAGTCACGCAAGAGAGCCTTACGTGAGCTCCAGCTGCCATTGCTGTGTGAGAGAGTGTGTGCGTGTCTTGAGAGTAAGTGTGTGTCTTGAGAGTAAAGTGCATACTCCATGCTTGACGAGAGCGCAATCACGCAAGAGAGCTTTACTTGAACTCTAGCTGCAATAGCTGTGTGCGAAAGTGTGCGTCTGTCTTGAGAGTAAAGTGCATACTGCATGTTAGATCAGCAGAGCGCTGTTAAGACGCTAACGCTCTCGCATACACACAGCCTAGATTGACTTAACAGCCGCTCGCTGCGCTGGTCTCTCTCTTCTGCTTGAGCCGCCGCGACTTGATGCCGGTCGCAGAGCTCGAGTCAGTTTGAGACTTGCAAGCAAGCCGCGCGGTTCACGCAGCTCACGTCGTACGTGCTCATGCGCAGCGAACTTTCGCGACGTCGCGTGTTCATATATTTTGTTGTTGCCAATAATCGAATTGCAATTGCCTTGTTTTTTGCTTTTTTGCAATAACTAACAACATTTAATTAAAGCTAACGGCAGTGTGTGCAAATAGCTGATAATGCAAACAACGATTGTGTAACAAATATATTTAACAAATTTGTAATAACTAATTAGATGCATGCGAAATTTTCGGCTTTTCGGATTTTTGTTTGCCCTGAAGGAAGCTCAAGCTCTTTACATATGCAAATTCCATGCCAAATCAGCATACAAATTGTTGGCAAAAAAATAAAAACATAACTAAGATGTGATTATTAAAATATGATATATGTTCAGAGTTTGTGTGTGTGTTTAGTATGAACTTCAAGTCGAATTTTTTGATGGCGCAACGACCTTTTGTATGGAGCTTTCGATTTAATTATGGGTTTTGGAATCGCTTGTGTGGGGCAGATTATCAGAAAATGTTTACATAGTTTGAGTGCCACATTCATAATTATATAATTACGTTTTATATACATAAATTGAGAGGTTTCGGTCGGGTCTCGATTGGCATTTCGCACAGCAAGGTGAATTGCAAATCTGTCAAAGTGAAAAATCAAAAAGTTGATTACAACTTGTTTTCTGTTTGTTTTTTCGGTTAAAGCTCAAAAAACCATTTAATTTATATTAAAGACTATTTGGTAACAAAAGGGCATATATTTACGATTGATTTTTCATGCATTTTCCGCCCAAAACAAGCGATTTTTGATTTTTTCAATTTCCACTTATTTTCCGACGTTCTGGATGGAAGCTTTGTAAAAACTTCAAAACTATTTGTTAGCGGATCTTCGACAATATATTTGAAAACTATTGTCTTTTAGTTAATCTAAATGGTTATATTACGATTCTGAGAGCTCTTCTTCTAGCTACATTCCTTAATCTTCTTCTATCTAATCCAATCCCTGCATATTCAATTTTCCCCCACTTTGTTATAATATCTTAAATTTTGTCTGTTATGTCCCAGTTTAGAGCTAATAAACGGCTTTTTACCATTCGTTTATTTTGATTTTCTCTCTATTTCTTGGCTAGTAATTTGTTTTCAGACTCCCCCCCCATCTAGTTAACCAGCCCCCGCCGGTCTATGCCGTCAGGGCACAACCTATTCGAATTGCATGAATCATTAGATTTTCGCAATTGATTTGCACGCTAATTTTGGCGACGTGCTGGCACTCCAGACAAGCGACTTTGACAACAAAGCTCGTGGGTTTGAGCCTCGTCGAACGGCGAAAAGTCATTTTCAATTTTCCGGCGCATTAGTCACCGCCGCGCTGACTTTGGGCCTTAAACTGTAACTAGTTTTCACGCGCGCGACCGTCCGCTTCTCCCGGCCCGCCCCGCCCCCGTCCCCCGCTCCGGGCCACATCTCGCCAATTTTCTTGCGGCTAATCCACATGAAACGTCATCATCCTGAGAGAGTTGCCTCTCGGCCAAGTGAAAGTGGACAAAGCAACAACTACAACAACAACAACAACAACAACAACAACAACAACTGCAGACGCGTGAATTAATTTTTAATGTTTTCTTAACGTTTTTCTGTTCGGTTTTCTTATATTTTCGTATGCACATATTTTCCATCTACTTAGGCAATTTGCCATTCACTGCGCACGCCGCCAAATGCTAATAAATAAATAAATAGAAAAAAAGAAGTAAAATAAAAACCGAACCGATCCCAACAAATAGCCAAACGTAGCCCCAACAATTCCCAACAGCCAATGGCGCATTTCATTATTATTATTTTTTTTTTTTTCAATTGCATTTCATTTTATGTTTCCCCCCGCATTTTAATGTTTTTCTGCTTTTTCGCTTCTTTCTTTTTTCGTTTCAAAATTGGGGTATATCGAATTTTGAATGCCCTTTGTTGCGCTGCTCCAAAGTTTAGTTTCTTTATACTTTATTATTGAAAATGTGTCAAAATTCAGAAGCAAGGAAAAATAAATAAAAAAATCATAATAAATAGCAAAGGGATTTTATAATGTCATAATCAAAAGTGGAAAATCTTTTAAAAATTAATTGTTTTTTTTTTTACGTCAAATTAACGTTACGTAACGTAAAACTGTTCTTTTTCTCTTGCTTATATCTAAAGTCCATCAGTCTGAACAGCTTTACTAAACTCTATAAATAAATCTGTTTGTCCTGAATGACTTACTGAATGGCTGATTGATTGAATGACTGACTGAATGACTGATTGATTACATGACTGACTGATTGGTGATTGGCTTCTAACTCATTGTCAAAGATCTTAGTGCAAATTCATTTGAGGTGTATTTCTCACTTTTCGAAAAACATAGGCAGAAACCAACTTTTGGTGCTTTATTTGAAATACTTTATACATATTTTCAAATAGACGTGGAATTCAAGAGCGTAATGCAAGAGCTTTCTGATAAACTTGGATCTACAATTTGTAGCACAAAACTTGCCACGGGCAAGGCCGGGTAATACGCGCTAGTAAAAATTTGCCACAAAATTAACATTCGTTATATACACCTATCAACTCCCTAAAGGGACTTGGATCTCTTTCCAAATAGAATATATATTTATTAGTTATTTACTAATTAATGTATCAATACAATTGCAAATTAACATATTTTTGTACAACTCTCAAAGATTTTCTTACACAACTTTGAATCATGCTAATATAGTGTATTAGCACGTTACAAGCTTTGCTTTCGACAATTTCTAGTGTTTTATTTTATGCGTGCCTGACTTCAAATTAATTGTACATTATTCAATTAATAATTAAACTTAACTGCAGCGCCCTACAAAACGTACACTGAGCATTAAAGAAAAGCGCAGCTTTCACTCGCCAAAAAACTAAATACCAGATTTATAATGAATATGTATATATATTTAGATATATATATATTATTTACCTGTGCATATCATGCAACAGGTAACGCCGCGGGCTACCCAAAAAAAAAAAAAACGAGAAAGAAAGGCTACCTTCGGCACGCCGAAGATCTAATACCCTTGCAGACCCAACCTTTTAATGCCGAGTTAGGTCAAGATATCTTGATAAACAAAAAAGGCTTTTAATCAAAAACCTAGTTTTCGACCGATCGTTCCTATGGCAGCTATATATGATATAGTAGTCCGATGTAAATAAGATTTTGCAGCATAGGGAAATTTCAAAATGCCGTGTTTGATCAAAATATCTTGCAAGACCAAAAGGTTTTTTCTACCGATCGTTCCTATGGCAGCTATATGATATAGTTGTCCGATCCAGCTGGTTTTGACATATGTACTGCGTGCAACAGAAAGAGGGACTTCTGCAAAGTTTCATTAACTGAGAGACTAGTTCGCTTAGAAACAGACAGACGGACAGCCGGACAGAAGGATAGATGGACATAGCTATATCGACTCGGGTGTTGATACTGATCAAGAATACATATACTTTATGGGGTCGGAGATGTCTCCTTCTATGCGTTGCACATTTCACGACGAAATTATAATACCCTCTGCAAGGGTATACAAATGATTCGAGTCGCGCCTGAGGATATCCGCCGCGGTGTTTCACGCATTTTCAGCTGGTGGCCCATTGTTTTTTTTTTCTTTCGCCTCTTTTTTGGTTTTTGTTTTTATAGTCTTTTTGTTTTTGTTGTTGTTTTTTTTTTTTTTTATAGTATTGCCCGCTTGGTTTTTACTCAAGAGCTGGTTTTTTTATATTTTTGCGTAGCTTGCTTTTATTTTGATTTCGCTTTTCATTTTGCATTTTGTCCAAGCGACAACAAAAACTTGTTGTGTCATATTTCAATTTTTGTTGTTGTCTTTCTGTTTTTTAATTAGTTTTTCGTTTTTTTTTTTGTTTTTCCCTTCGTTGTCTCTTCTTCAACTTTGACGGTAGCTCAAAAGCACACGTTTTTCCATGCCCGTTTCCCGCTCGCAATGAATTCGAAATTTGGGTCTCCCGATAAGCAATCACTTTCCACGTGCCCAATTCTCTGGCTTCCAACTCATTTCCATATTCGGTTGTCCATTAGCTCCATTAGACATAGTTGTAGTTCGGAGCTGACATTTGTTCTTTAGCCTCGGAATGTAAAAAGTGAAAAGCTCTTTAAAAGAAATGGAATATTGTGAAAACTCTAATTAAAACGATGGGTGGTCATGAACTTGCCTTTCGTGGGTCTTTTGTAGAGCTAGAAGATCAAGTTCATCATGAAATGCAACCAACATTTCTTCAGATGAGTGAATTTTATGTGTATTGAATCTAGTTCATCTGAAATCGTGTACTTGAAAATGAACTAGTTTATTGAACAAAAGAATTAGTTAAATAGTTTATTTGAATTCGTATAGTTTCATATAAAGTTTACTACTTCATTTGAACTTGAAAATGGACTTATTGTTTAAAAGAATAAGTTAACTAGTTTATTGAATTCATGTAGTTTCATATCTTTCATATCAAGTTTATAAGTTTATTTGAACTTAAAAATGAACTAGTTTGTTGAGTAAAAGAATACGTTAACTAGTTCATTTGAATTCGTGTAGTTTCATATCTTTCTTATCAAGCTTACAAGTTTATTTGAACTTAAAAATAAACTAGTTTGTTTAGTAAAAGAATATAGTTAATAGTTCATTGAATTCATGTAGTTTCATATCTTTCATATCAAGTTTACAAGTTTATTTGAACTAAACAATGAACTAGTTTAAGTAAAAGAATACGTTAACCAGATCATTTGAATTCGTGTAGTTTCATAACTTCCATATCCAGCTAAAAAGTTCATTTGAGCTAGAAATTAAGTGACTATTTTTAGCCAGACTTTTGCACATTCAAAGTAAAGTTTCATGTTGAATGAATCTGAGAATAACTTAACTGGAACTAGTTAAAATGGTATTTTGAGGGGCTTTAAACACATTCAAACTGAAATCGAATCTAATCTAGTTTGTATTTGTTATTGTTCTTTTAACTAGAACCATTTAACTCACGCCTTGGAACATTTTAAAACATTTAACTTAGTTATATTCATTTTTTAATGATTTTCTTTTTGTTCAAAGTATTTTACTTTGACTTTTAGCCCTACATTTGTATTTCTTTCATGCACTTGCAATAATTTCCAACCAATTAACGCCCATATAAGACTAACATGAAGTATGCATCGCAATTCGTACAACTTTTTTTTTATAACACTTTAGCTGCACATTGTGTCGACATCTGAACAACTGTAACATTTCACCTGGTTATTCGCGGGCTTTCCCAAGGTATATCTGCCTGCCTTGAATTAAATATATGAGCAGAAGCTAAAACAATGGGCGTTGTCTGAATTCCCACGCCGAAATATATGTACATGCAGTATGTGCTTCTATATGTGTATTGCTACTTACTTACACACAATTCCCGTAAATTCCTATTCAATTCAATTCATTTCAAGCAAAACTGACTTGGTTCGTGTTTTCCCAACCCAAAAAACCAAAACGAAAAATACCTAAAATAGAAGAAGAAAGGCTAGACAAACAAAAAAAAAAGAAGCAATTTTAAGAGCTTTACTGAGCGCTATTGCAACTATTGCTATTTCTGGCATTTATTTATGATATGTTCAACTTGTAGTCAAGTTTTTTTCGCAGTTAAAGTGGCAAATTGACTGCCAAAAGGAAAAAGAAGAAAAACAAACAAACAAACAAGAGCACAATTACTATTATTACTGCGCTGTACAGATCTCAGCCTCCTGCTTGTGCCCCTCTTTGGGTCTCGACTAGTTGACAAATATGGAGCATGCTCTCGGCTTTAAGACACTTTCCGCTGCTGGTTTTTGTTTCACATTATTTCTATTTTATGTATGTTTTTTTCTTTTGCGCTTGGATTTTCTCCATAGATATTTTTCATTTGCGCTTTTTTTTTTTTTTTTTTTTTTTTTGCTCTGGCCTTTTTCTGTTGTCTGTCTCTGGTATTATCATTATTTGTAGTTCCTTTATTGCTTCGATGCTCCATTGATTTTTTTTTAAACCCCTCTTTTGTTGTCCGAACCAAGTCGAAGAGCTTTATAAAAAAAAAAAACCAACTTTAATTAGTACTATTACAAAAGAAAACAATTTTTTCAGTGCACATTGTTTGCCGCGGCATTAGCCTCGATTCAGCTAGAGGCAGGTCCGAGTGCCGTTTGGGCACGTATATTGAGTAGATTCTCCATTGTGGCTGATGTCGATGATGAGTTCAATGAGTGCTGCTATGGAATTGCCAATGTTTAACTAACAGGCGTCTATTGTTTGGGTTCCAAGCTAAAAAATCGATAATAGCAAGCGCTCAGTGTTAATTATCGAATAAATAAATGATCGATTGACGTAGGCTAAGCTATAGGATTTAGCCAATAAATGGCGGCGAAAACAGTGCTGCAAAGCCAGTTACCTGCGCATTTTTAACACTGCTACAACACTAACTGAACTGAGCGTATACGACAAATCGAAATTTTAGCTTAAAACTTGCAAAGCAGTGTTGTATATTATGCAAAAAAAAATCGTTTGCTTTGACTTTTAATACCGTTAAACAGTGCTTTAGGATGTTTAAAAATACTATCAGCAATTTTACAATACTGACGACGCAAAACAGTGTTGTATAGCTTTAAAATGGCATAGGAAGAGTTTTGCAAAAAAAAATTACATCTAAGAGCCTTCAGCTACATAAAGCGTACTAGACGCAGGCAATTTAACGCTGATTTGGGAGAATACCTAAAATTATAAACGTAGTAAAAGACAGTGTTGAGTAGTGTTTAGGGCACTTCACAACACTTTGGCTAGTTTTTAACATCATGATAACATACAAAATGTTAGTTAAACTTTAGTTTTACTAATTAAAAGTTGCGCCACCAAAAACGAATTATAAATTCCCCAAAAAAATAAAAGTTGTTGCGGTATATAAAAAAAAACAAAATATATATATATGTAGTGAGTGATTAAAGGCAAACGAAATGCCGCATGGAACATGGTGACAACAATCAAAATTACCTGCGATGGCGTTTTCATCCAATCCAACTCGTATCTCACGCCCACGCAAACGAATGCGACGACAGCAGCAACTGCAGCAACAGCAGCGGCAACTGGCAACAGTTTGAGCAACGAGAGCGACAATTCGCAGACGAGCAGCGGCAGCCAGACGACCGCAGGCAAGAGCCCGACCAGCAGCAGCCAGAACAGCAGCAAGAAATCATCGACACGCTCCAATTGCAGCAGGCATCGAGCAGCGGCTGGCGCTGGCTCGCAGGATACGCGCAGGCGTTACTATTATTTTGGCAGCAAGGACGTCTATTGGTGCAAGCAGAGCCTGACGCGCAGCGCCAGCAGCCTGAGCCAGCGCGATTCGAACAACTGCAGCAGCGCCATCAACGGCCACGCAACTGCTGGTCAAATCATTTCCAAGGCCCGGCGCCGTCCCCTGCAGCTGTGCAGCAGCCTGAGTGCTGCCTATGCGCCGCCAAAGCGCAAGGAGTTTTATTTTTGTGATAAATATGCGGCCACAGGTGGTGGCAGCAACAGCACTGGCAGTGGCACGGGCTCTAACCTCAACAGCAGAGGCAAACACACGGCAGATACAACAGCTGTGCAGCCCATCGATGTGCGTTTGCTGAACTTTCTGCGTAACGCACAGCGCAGATTTCAATCAGCAGCAGCAACAGCAGCAACAAGCACAGCAACTAAACCAAAGTCTGAAAGCAGCAGCAGAAGCAACACCAAAGAACGTGCGTCAGCCAGGAGCAGAAGCAACAACAACAACAACATCAACAACAACAACAACAACAACAACAACATCATCAACAACAACAAAATCAACAGCAGCAGCGGCAGCTCCCTGCCGCCCATCATCAGCACCGATGATTGGTTTGGTTAGTATGCTTTAAAGATCAAAGATCTGTTAACAAACAGTTGAGAGATTCCATAGATGACATAGATTATTGAACTAATAACATTGGGCAAACCGAAAAAAGGTCAAACTTAAGGCCAAAAATTAAACATATCAAAACAAAGATGAAAATCATAAAAATACTATGATTTGCAAGTTAGGCACAGACATAAGACTTATTTGAATTGCAGAAAAGTTGAAATAGTTGAAAAGTTGGAAGCAAAAATTGTTTTGCTTGAGGCATATTTAAAGGAAGTTCAAATCTTTCGAATAGATTATCGTCATAAAATCAATACTTAACAGATGATTAACATAATATGTTAACATAAAACAATTAATAGCGCTTGAGGGGTGCTAATATAACATTTACTCTTAGATCTAAGTTTTATAGATTAGATGACATTTAACATAACTTATAGTAGCAGAAATCTAAACATACTGCATATACACACATTTTTAAAAGTTAAGCCCATTCCAACGTTGAGTTCTTGACTAAAGGGTATTTCCTCGTTGAGCACACCCGACAACCACATTGTTGCTGAAGCCTCTTGCCAAACTTTAGCAGCATTTGTCCAATACTTGCAAGAAAAATGAATCATACGTTGCGCAGCTTGACGCGAAGTCAACTAACATGAACTTTAACATGAACCTTGAAGAATGAATAAAAAGATGTTCTCTTATATTTATTAGTTAGGCTTAAACTTTGTGGTTTCTGTCTTCCTCTCTGCAGTTCCTTTGTCATTTTCGCAATGCGTTTTGCACTCGAATTATTTCGGACCGCAAACAATATCTATATCATTCCAAAATACAAATTGTAAACCCCAAGCAGCCCTGTGCCCAATGTCGCAAGTGCTGTGCTGCATATAAAGTTACCAGCGTTGCGCTTGGTAAATCAGCTAACATCGGACAAACATCGAAACCCGACAAGAGCCAACACATTCAGCGCCTTGTTTCGGTTGACATTGATGTTGGGTCTTGGGTTTTGGGTTTAACAAAACCATAACAGTTAGTGTCCAATTGCAAGATGTTACCTTTCGAGGGGCGTACGAGAATTGTCCCGCCAATGAGGCAATAATAAAGGCGTGTGAAATAATATGTGCAGTTCATTGAGATTTTTCAAAAGTGAATGGCAACAAGCTGGAAATGCATTTCTCATGGGCTGACGCATGTTTTTTTTTAATAGGGAATAAAAGAGCTAAAGCAATTGGAAACAGAAACAACTCAAGAAAACAGTTAAAGCTCGAAAGATACAAATGAAGTTCGCAAAATAAGTAACAAAGATACTTTAAGCAAAAGTCAGCTTGAAATAAGTATTTAGAATTAGAGCTGAAATATTGCTCGAATTCCGTAAAAATAAACTTAAAGTGACCTAAATTTCTTCAAGGAAAACCTTTAAACTTCAACTTGGGCAACGTTAACTTAAATCTTAACTTAGTCTTTAGAGCAACTCCTAATTCTATTAAGATAGTCTCAGCAGAAACTTATCTAACCCAAATGTTCTTCTTTTCAACGCTTGAGCCAACCAACTAACTAACTAACTGACAGAATGCCCCAGAGGGAACTCTCGTCATGCGGCGGCAACAGCAAATGGGAGGGTTGGAAATTGTATATGCTACAGTTAGTAGGAAGAGCTGGAAAAACATAACAAAAAAGAAAATATATATATATATATATATATATATATGTATGCAGTTCAACGCCTATAGAGGTAACAAGTACGTGAGAATCTTTTGTATTGCTTCCTCATTGTGTGTGAGTTAAGGAAGGAACGCAACTACTCGAGGAGAATCGGCCGTAGGAGGGGAAACAGACAATCATTTCGTGCAGTTTCGAGCTGGAAAGTGTAAAATAATAATGAAAAGATAGAAAGAAAGAGGTAACTTTAGTCTGTCAGTGCCTGACTGAGAGGCATAACAAAAGCCATGAATGGAGGCACGAGAGGAGGCCACATCCCATGTGATGATAGCATGAATGGCGTGCCGCAGTCACATAGATGAGACAGGCTATGCCTACGGGGACGGACGGACGGATGGACGGACTTGCTCCGCTGGCTTTTTGGCCAGCAATTTGCATATTGCATGCAAAGCGGGACGCGGCAAAAACCGCAAGCTGACAGCAGGAAGAAGGAAGCCAACTTATGGGCAACATGCAAACCTACCTTTACACACACACACACACACACACACATACTCCCATATAAGTACTAATTACCATGGCTAGCTGTGTGTCAGGTGGGCAGCACCAAGTGTGAGAAAGAGAGAGAGAGAGAGACAGTTTGTGGTTAGAGTTCATTTTTTGGGAAATTTCTTTGCAAAGGGTATATTTTACGAAATGCATTATACAGCAAGACATCTGGGAACCTATCAAACTTATCAAATATATTTACATCTAAGGAAAAAATGATTAACATAAACTAACCTATTGATCGTAACAGTCGCTCGAAGATTCTGTTAACAACATGTTATGGATATGTATATCAACAGACCGCACTCTGCTAAGTGTCTGCTAGGGTATTTAAACTTCGGCATTCCGTTAAAAAGCATTATTTCTTGTTTTTGCTGGGTTAGCTGTTATTGACCCCGTGCCTGGCAGACAGGACAGCTACATGTGCAGTTAAGGCATTCGAGTGGAATAATTTAAGGGTTTTTTTTTTGGCAGCAACGTTTGCGAAGTGCTCGAGGGTGCTTTTAATGCCTTCATTTATTGTTATTTTATACGGCACTTACTCAAAATATTATTGCTTTCATTGTTATAGCATATACCTTCTTCTTTTTTAAGTATACCGCTCAACTATACCCTTATAATGTGTTGAGTTCTCGACTTTTGCAATGCTCACTTTTTTCTTACTCTCAATAACCTTATTTTGACTTCTCTCACACCTTCTATCTCCCCTACTCTTTCTCTATCTACTCTCTTTTCAGAGTACTCATTTTTCTCTGTAACTGTTTTCCCTTCTTTTCTTATCTTTCTTGGTCTCTGTTCTTCTTTACTTCATTTACTTTCTCTTACCTACGTCACTTTGTATTTCTCTGTTCCTTAATCTAAAATCCTGATGTTTATCGATAACATAGTTTCGATAACAGCTTTAAAAACATCGATAATTTGTATAGACAACATGCTAAAGCCTCATCTTTAGGTTTTACTTGCCGCTAATGTGCTCTTGCTCATATAGTTAGCGTGCATTATTTAGGCTCAATTAAAATTTAGACGTCGTTTTTAATTAGCTCTTTGCTCGGCTGGCAATTTGCGCAAGCTAATGAGGATTACCTCATCCACAGCGCCAGCTAAGCCAATAATATAACCATATAAGCAATCGCCTATTGGCATACTGCGCATTTCACACACACACACACACGCACACACAGACACACGTATACGCACACCCACAACACGCTTCCAACAGTGCATTACAAAAGTGTGTGTCTATACAGACGACAAAAAATAAAATAAAGAAAACAATTGTCAATGAATCATTCAAGTTTATGGATGCGTTTGCACTTATGTCCGGCAGATTATTGTCTTTATTTTTAAACACCCTTTTTTATTTCTTTATTTTTCGCTTTGTCAAAATTAATGATTATTTTGTGCGCTCCAAAATTACAATGCAGATATATGTATAATAATAATAATAACAATAACACAAGCTGCATTTTAATGATGCTTGCGCTTTGACAGGCGACAGTTTGGCTAATAAATATATTTGAGATCATTTCTCAGGCAATTTAATTGCGCTTTAAATACCTTTCGAGTTTGTTGTTTGTTTTTGAGGTTATAAATGGCAATTCCTGTTGTTTGTTTAACATCTTGTTTGCACGCTTGCCTAACATAAAGATTATAAATACTATTTTGTTTGGCAATCACCTTTTGTTTTGATCTGTATTTCTTGCTTTTCACAATCTCACAGTTTTCGGCCTCTCACAATATATCATCATAAATGTTTACGTTTCGTGCGTGCTCTCGGCAGCGCAGCCAACTTAATGATGGCAAGTTTCGATAAATCGATAACACGCAATTGTCATTTAACTGGCAGCTAAATTGACTAACATTTGCATAAAAGTGAAGTGCAGATTGGCAAATAGAAAATTGTGTTGTCAAAGTCAAAGTGAGAACCTGTCAGAAGTCATATGCATATATGTATATAAAACATGTCACCATGTCTAGCAGATATTGTCGGGTCTATGAGCCCCCGCCAGTTATCGTGCGTCTGGGCTGCGTGTGTCATATGTAAATATGTAATTACATTCAACACTTGCCTCATGCAATGACTCGACTTTGTTTGCTTGGTATGAATCGTGGCTTGTAAATGTTGAATCGCAAGGCATCTGTTTATGTATGTGTACATATATCCGACTGACTCATGCCACACATGACATCAAAATGCGTAAAGTTATGAGGCGCAACTGCAACGGGCACTCAGATCGTACAGTCTGACTGGCGCCGAAGGTCAAGCATCAATTTAGTTTTAAGCCGGGATGACAGTAAGATGCGAATTAAACAAAATTAAAAACTAAGGGCAATGATCAACTTGGCATTAACCTATAGGTTTTTACTCGAAAACTTAAACTCGAAACCTTACCAAGTATATACTTCATAAGAACTGACTTATTATATTCCTACCTATCCAGCCTTTTTATCGCAAAAGATTGACAAGCGAATTAAGCGAAATAAATACTTTTTACATTGTTAATCGATAAATGCTGTGAATATCGATTTCGAAAAACGATAAAAGTCAGCTGGGAGCTAGTTAAATTAAATGAAATAGTTTTGTACCAATATACCTCATAGGGACATCAACTACAGGGCATAACAGGTATAAAGTTCGCATCAGATATTGATATTGTCAGGGGCTTAACTGAACTGACATATCGAAAATGGTATCAGCGAGTAAAAATAGAACGCACAAAGTTCATTTCGAGTATTTTTATTTGTACTCGCCTGCTCAGAGCATATGAGCTACGTTAAGGTTTTTGTATATATACATATATCTCTTCTATTGATGGGAAGTTCTCTCTTAGGGAGTAAAGATCCTACTTCGAATAATTGAAATTATGAATGCAAACATATCGATAGGAATTTACTATCGAAATAGTAACATGAGCTCGACTTATCGCTTACACTATTTTAATGTATTGATTAGATTAATTGGGATTTGTTGTGCTCTTGTTAAGAGAATTGTGTGTTCACATTTTGCTTTAAAGCCAAACCAATTGGATCGATCGATTGGCGTGACTTTGAATCAGGAAACCGACGATGACGATGACGATGACGATGAATGACGAATTGCATGCAGTCAATTTTGGCGAAGTCATGTTCAAACTAATTTACCAAAGAGAGAAAAAAAGGAAACAGCAGAAACAAACGTGTTAAATTATACATAAAACTGTGGATAATTGCAATTGCATGAGTCTGTACAATGTTTTTGGTGGTAGTTAACGGATGTGGTTCAGAAATGTTGTTGAATTGGGCAAGGTCAAAGCTGAACACGGCTAATTTGATAGGCTTTTACCCGCAATTGGAGCTGCAGCAGTCGCCGCTTTGCCACCTTTCACACAATTGAAACGTAGCCCACGCTGAAGATGGATTCTCCCACGATAAATCTCTGTCTCGCAGCATGACTAGAATCAAACATAAAATATGCAAAGAGCGTTTCCGCAATGAAATTTACATAAAATCTGAAAATTAAGCAATTCCAAACGAAAAATACAAAACACACCCAAATTAATTTAAAACTCAATTACGAGCCAAATAAATCCAGAGAACTAACAACAATGTCAACAACAACAGCAAAATTTAAAGTTCTGAGACAGAAACTAAAAGTGAGCAAAAGTTGCGTCTCGCTGAGAATTTGTAGCGCGAATTCAGTTTTAAATGCCTTGAGAATTTTAATGACAAACCCCTGCTGATTCATCGCATAATTAAATTTGTAGCATTTTACGGTAAGAAATAACAATTGGAGGTTCTCAGAGTACCATGATTGACAGTGGGATGCTCTCTAAAAAGACAAATATCGATTGTAGCTCAAGCGACTTTATCGTAAGGGTATTCCTCATTTTAAATCTTAATTTAAGCGTACTTCTTATTTTTAACTGACTTATTTTAGGGAATAATCGAAGACGTGTAGTCAGATTTACTGCAGATCGAACCGGTTTAAGCTTCCAAGTTTCCAAATTAAGATCTACGAACTGAAAATCTAAGGACATTCGATTCTTTTTTCCCTAACTGTAACTTGTCAAATTTCCCTTGTACCTGCCAAAATATCCCCTAGCTCTAACTTGTTGTCAAACTAAATTTCCTTAGGGCCTGTCATTTCCCCAAGTTTCCCTGAACAAAGTAAATTTAATTTGTGCCTGTCAAAACTTTCGCTAAATTTAAATTGTCAAAGTATATGTTCCTTGTGCCTGTCATTTCCCCTTAATTTCCCTGGTCAAACTAAATTTCCTTTGAACCTGTCAAACTTGCTCCTAACTTTAACTTATTGTCAAACTAAATAATTCCTTTTAACATTGGTCTCTGAATTCTTTATTTGCGTACATTAAACAAAGTATATATATAAATTTCCATTAAGCTATAAGCTCAAGCTCGCAATTCCAATTTTTAACTTTGATGCACAGCCCGAATAACTCTTCTATATCTTCATCTGATTCTAGGGTATTACAAATAAAATTACAGTAGCTGAAGCTACTCCTGAAATTGCGCAGTAAAAGTTTTAATTATGCATGTCACATGTCAATGTTTTACATTTGCCAAAAACCCACCATCCCTCTTCTCTCTCTTTCTCTTTCTCTGTCTCTCTCTTTCTTTCTCTATCCCACTCACTGTTCATGTCTTGCCATTGCGTGGGCGTTGCCACTGCGTCGAGTATTCCTTTTATTTTTTGGCACTCACTTGATTAACATGCGGCTAAAGTTCCGTCATTTACGTTGACCAACAATCAACATTTACCATTATACATAATATATAAGAAATACATGTGTAATACATATGCACAGTTTTGTTTATGTATTTGTTTGCGCTATATCAACATGTTTTTGCGTAATTGTTGCTGACTTTTTAAGTTAAGTGCGCTGATTAAATAAACGTGCATGGGATTAGCTAAATGTGAAATACGATTGCCATTCGAATAGTTAAAACTTGTTGCTTGCATTCACTGATAAACACTTGTAAAGTTGTTGTGTGCATTGATAAAATACCTTAAAATAGAATGGAAACATGTATAGCAAAACATTTAATGCGTGCCTAAATGTTAAGACAAAAAACCTTTAAGAAAAAATTTAAAAAAAAACCGAAAAGCTTATTAATTTAAAATGTTTATCTTAAATTTACCACGCACTTTAACAGCCAAAAGCGGTCGCTTTTATTTGCCCAAACACAGCAGCTTATTTTTTTAATTTACCAGCCAGCTAATCCAACTGGTAAATTTGCTTTTGGCCTGAAAAGTTGTTCTTGTATTTGCAAATCTGTGAAGTATTTGCTTAGTATATATTGCAGTGTTGCCACCTGGCATTTATCAGACGTTGTCAGGCGTTTTTTAACATTAGCTTTTAGCAGCTGGAGCAGATGCTTGTTAACTAACAAGCATTTGACAGCTACACGAAACAATGGAACTTTTCAAAAACAGTAGCAAAAATAATATATACTTAGCCAGATCTGTGAAATTTGATACACAAGCTGGAAGGGCGTTGCCAGACAGGGGTAATTCAGTTGCCCATGCTAATTGCAAATTTCAACTGGGTTTGCATTCAAATATGAATTTGAACTTGAAATCCTATTAGCGAATTTATGAGTAATGCCCGAGCAGTTGAATATCTAATGTGATATATGAATATTTAATGAGCTGAGCAAACAATTCATATGCCGCGAGAATATTTGCCTTTGTGTGTGCCATACTCGGCCAAAGATTAGTTTACAATGGCAGTTAACTAATGCCGTGTGCTGCGAGTGTGTCTGTGTGTGTTTTGTTGTGATTAGATTAAGGCGAGTGTGCCAAGAGTTTAACAATTGACTAAATGGCATTCACTTTTTACGCAGACGAAGAAGCAAGCGAAACAAAGGCTAAGGACATACAAACGCGCAAAAGCCAGTCAAGGATAGCAAAGGCAAGGACAACGACAACGACCAAAGCAGCCGGCGAGGGTGAGCTGATAACCGTTGAAATCAAACAGGGTCTGTTGAGGCACAAGCAGCAGCCGCAAAAAACCCAAACAACAACAGCACCAACTGCGGCTGCAAAGCCGCCAAAATCAACAACAACAACAACAACAGCAGCAACTGCAAGAGCGCAAACCGGAAACGTAACGCCAACAGCAGGTGACAGGAGCGTCACCAGCTGCAAGGTCGAGGATATGAACAGCCACGCGACCGCCACACAGAACGGACAAACAACGGTCGTTGGTCATCATCGCGGCTTCTCGCAGCCATCGGTCAACGCATCAGCCGCATCCGGCGGCACAGCCGGCGATCCATGGTATCTGCAGGCCACCGGGCATCAAATGCCGCCAACCGCACCGCTTCGCCACAATAAACGACCCGCTCCACAGCCCAATTCCATGGGTGTTGTCGGTGTCGGGGTCGGTGTTGGTGTCGGCGTCGGTGTGGGCGTTGGTGCCACAACGCTGCTACATCAGCAACAGTTGAGCCAATCCCAGCCACATATTATGCCGCCGAGCATACCACCGCATCATCATCATCATCGCGAAAACAATGTGGTGAGTGTCATCATGAAATTGAAACAAATTGTTGTTGAGCCGCCTCACAGGTAGTTGCTCTTGAATTGTGTTAACTTTCCAATTAGCTACTCTGGTTCTCTCACTCTGAAAGAAAGTAATAATTTAATCAACATTATTGTGAGTTGTAACAAAAACATTAAAGCATCAATTACTTAAAGCTCGAAAGAATTATATTTAAAAGCGAACTTAATCAAGGCGTCGCTTAAAACTGTTGCTTAAAGCTCTTCCCTAAACTTTGCTTTAAGCTTAAAGCTCCGACAACTACTCAGACTTTCGGAATTTAAAGTGCAGTAGTCTAGCTGAAGATAAATTAAAACTCTGCCAACTATTCTATCTTGTTCTCTCACTCGGAAAAAACTAATAATTTAATCAAAATTATTGTAGTAACAAAAAAATTAAAGATTCGATTACTTAAAGCTTAAAGCTCTTATATTAACTTCTGTTAAAGCTTAAAGCTCCGAAAACTACTCAAACTTTAAGAATTTAAAATGCAGTCGAGCTGTAGATAAATTAAAGCTCAAATTTGTGCTTCCCTTTAGATTTGAAAGCTACAGGAAAAAGTTTCCACCAAAGCTATCTACAATTATTTTGACTTAAAGCTCAACTAACTGAAAGAGTTTTACACTACTTTGCGCTAATGTTTAAAAAAAATGTTCGTTAGTTTCTATGTAAGAGTCTGGCCCACGTCATGTGGCGCAATCTTATCTAATATATAATTAGATAATAAATAATGATGGCTCATCAAAGAGATAAAAATGAACTAATTAATTTAGTAACTGAGCTTCAATAAAATCATTATTAGACAGGCTCATAAACAATTCCCAAGCAGATAAAAATAAATAACTTGCCTCATTTTGTTGCAGCACCCAACACCAACAGCAGCAGCAGCATCTGCAGCGTCGGCGGCGGCGGCGTCGTTGCATCTGTCATCGCATGCATTAAATAGTCATAATTTAATCAACAATCATTCGCCAAAATCGCCCAATCAGACGCAACAGCAGCAGCAGCAGACGACGACAATACACCAGCAGCAGCAGCAGCAACAACAACAACAACAACAGCACAACATATTGTCAACATTTGCTCCCGCGCCAATTGCAACAGGAACACATGCCCAGGTTGAGCAGGCAGCAGCAGCAGCAGCATCCGTAACCGCAGCAGCTGTTGCCGCCGTCACACAGCAACAGCAGCAGCAACATATGCAGCTGCTGGCGAACTGCGCTTCCAGCAACAATCTAATGTCCTCCTCGCTAACGCTGCATGCGCCGGTGGGCGCATTGCCGCCAAAAAGCTTAGCCCTCACCGGCGGCAATGGCAGCAACAGCAGCGGCAGCAACAACATGTTGCTGCAGTCCACACAGCCAACAGTTGCCAACAGCGGCAGCAGCAGCAGCGGCAACAACAACACCAGCAGCAACACCAGCAGCAGCAACACCGCAGGCATGTCCACATCGCTGCACAGTTTCGATTTAAACGGCGGCAGCTTGGACAAGTGGACAAGTGGCTCCACAACGGCCATGAATCATGCATCGCTATCGCCCACAGGTGCACCGCAGCAACATCAGTTGCGCAAATGCGAAGTTAAGCTGAATGCAATGCCGTAAGTTGAAAGGCAAAGTTGAGCAACATTTCAAAAATAAAGCGAATTCATTTATTTTATCCACACAAATCGATTTGATAGATAACATTTGCTATATGTGCCAAGCTTGGGCCTAAAGTCCCAAACTTTATCTGTACAAGCCATAATATCATACGTTATGTGTTCCATGGTCTCTTTATTTATATCTGACAGACACACCTGACTGTACTAGCTAGTGCTAAATGAATTATACATATTTCCTGCAAAACATCCTATTCACTTTCGATTGCCACCAGCTCTCATTTCCTTTTGTTTGTTCTGCTCCTCCACAGCTGGTTTCATGGCAGCATAACGCGCGACGAGGCGGAGCATTTGCTGCAGCCGCGCGAGGATGGCCTGTTCCTAGTGCGCGAATCGACAAATTTTCCCGGTGATTACACGCTGTGCGTTTGCTTTCAGGGCAAGGTGGAGCATTATCGTGTCAAATATCTGGAGAATAAGTTAACCATCGACGATGAGGAATACTTTGAGAATCTGGGACAACTTGTAGCGGTAAGCTCTCGGAAATGTTTGCAATCGAAAACAATACTTATACCCAATTTTTCTTTTACGCTCTAGCACTATGAGGCCGATGCGGATGGTCTATGCACGCAGCTCATTAAATGTTTGCCCAAGCTGGGTAAACAAGAGTTTTGCATCAACTCCAAAGAGTTTGTCGACAAGGGCTGGGTAATACCCGAGGCGGAGCTGCAGCTGCGGGAGAGCATTGGCAAGGGCGAGTTTGGCGACGTCATGCTGGGCATATTGCGCAACGAGAAGGTCGCCGTCAAGATGCTCAAAGATGAGGGCGCTGTGCAAAAGTTTCTCGCCGAGGCGTCGGTCATGACGTAAGTGACATCAATTCCAAGAGAAGCACTTTCAATTAATCTATGCTTGCTTCCTATGCGCTTCCAGCACGCTGGAGCATGAGAATCTGGTCAAGTTCATTGGCCTCGTTTTTACCAGCAAACATCTCTACTTGGTTACGGAATACATGAGCAAAGGATCGCTGGTTGATTATTTGCGTTCGCGTGGACGACAGCACATAACCAAAAAGGATCAAATCAATTTCGCCTTGTAAGCTCCCACCTATATTGTCATTGATCTCTTTTTAATATGCCCACTCTTTGACGCTTGCAGCGACACCGCCTCCGGCATGGAGTATCTGGAGGCCAAAAAGGTTGTGCATCGCGATTTAGCTGCACGTAATGTGCTCATCTCGGAGGACTGTGTGGCCAAGGTATCTGATTTTGGTCTGGCTCGCGAGGAATGCTACAACCTCGACGTTGGCAAGCTGCCCATCAAATGGACAGCGCCCGAGGCACTCAAAAATGGCGTAAGTTAACTTGAATATAAATAAAAGTACAGTTTGTGTTTTTTTCTAGTTAGCGTTTAAAACCCACAGTTTGTCTTAACAGCTGTTAGCTGTGGCAAGCTCTAACTAACATTTGTGTGCCATGTTATGCAAGAACTGCAGCCAAAACTTAACAATTAGGAGTTATGGCATATATAATCTATATATATATATATATATATATATATATATATATATATATATATATAGTAGCTCTTATTAAAGCAAACTGCTGAGCCTGAAAAGCTAACGCCCGCTTTAAATAACAGTTGTATGTTAAAACTTTGTAGCTGTTAAAAGTGGTTAACAGGAGCTGCTGACACTGCTGTGCTTTGGAGTTTACAGAAGAGCGCATTAAAGCTAGAAATATATGGGAATATGTTGATTCATTTTATTTTATTATTTTTCAATAAAGTTAAACTAATATTTTGCAATTATTTCTTCCCCAGCGCTTCTCTAACAAATCGGATATGTGGAGTTTTGGCATACTGCTGTGGGAAATCTACTCCTTTGGACGTGTGCCCTATCCCCGGATTGTAAGTACTTTAAGATACATATGTAAATTTCACAAGTAAAAACCTCTTCCGACTCACCTTTAGCCACTGGCGGATGTGGTAAAACACGTAGAGGTTGGCTACAAAATGGAAGCGCCAGAGGGTTGTCCGGCGGAAATCTATGAAATGATGCGTCAGGCGTGGGATTTGAATCCAGCGAAGCGGCCAACATTTGCGGAGCTGAAAGTGAAGCTGCAGCAGCTAAATAATGCCACGGCGTGAGAGGTTCACGCCAACAACAACAACTAACAACAATTCCAATAGCTAATGGCAATTTATGTTAAAAACGTCTTTAGTTTGAGGGCTGGAAAAGGGAAAGGAGAACCGCCAAGGCAGAACGAAAGCTTCATTTACACACTGACACTGAACGCAACAATTTTTCGTACCAATAACATATAGATATATATATATATATATATCTTTATATATATATATATATATATCATTCTCTAGACGTATATAACTAATTTACAACAATTTATTTACATATATAATTTATGCGATAAGTTCTTTGTAAGCTTAAGCGAAGGAAACCCAACACAATCAAGCAATGTTAGTGAGTTGCGCCCCAGCTAACGATCTATAACTACAATATAACGATATATACATATACATATATATATATACATAAATACATACATACATACGTACATTACATAAACATTTAAACACATATGCAGCGTTGTGTAGTTTACTATTACTATTACAAAATTATATATATATTTGTGTTAACTGTAGGCTCTATATTTATATTGTTTGGCGCCCCAACTCAACCAATTGTACACACTACTTTCTCTACTTTCTCTCTATATATATATATATATATATATATACAAATCTGTACGTTTTATGTTATAGAATACGCATACATATGAGTGCCCCGGCGGAGCTTAACTGTCTTGTTGGTGGGGCGTTAACAAACAGCAAATAATTGTTTATATATTGTTTGTCTCTTCAGCTTATTTGTAAATCCCAATTTCGGGCGAGTTTTGTACAATTTCTGTTAAACACTTTCTATTTGTAGCACAAACGACCAGCAACAAAAACTTGTACAACAAGTTGCTGAACAAAAACAACAACAACATTAAGTATAATATAAATAAATAATAAAACAGCAAATTAGTTAAATTTAGTTACATTTATATTTGTATATCTAATCAAAAATGAGCGAAAATTATAAAAACAACCAAGTAAATTACAAATTTCACTCCAACCTATCAAAAATCGACAAAAAAAATAAAATAAAAAGGCAGCTTGGGCTGCGTGTCCTTAAAAACTACAACAAGCGAAAAACAACACAAAAAACAACAAAAAAAAACACTTGTGAAAATATGCATTACATTAATACTACTACATATTACAACAAAAAAACACATTAAACTCTAAATACTTAGCATATGTGGCATGTTTAATGTTTAATAATCATAATAAGAATATAAATTATTACGCGCAAGTTTCATCTACTATGTGAAATTTCCCCAAACCAATCCAAATGTTCTGTCTACCTATTTGTTTATTATTGTGGAATCTCTTGCAATCTTTTATATACACACATATATATATATATATACATATATATATATATGGTATATGCAATACGTATAGTTGATATATCAGAATGTCGCTTTAAAAACCAGCAAATGAAATACCCTGCAGCATAAGAGAATTTGTAATTTATTTATGCATATTAACAATTTATACATATAATTTACATAACTTTTATGTTTTTTTTTATACGTTTCTTGTTCCATAAGAAACTTGTACAATTTTGCTTTAACACTTACTTTTATTTTACACGCACACAAACACACGTACACGTCCACATTAACATACATTTAATTTAAAGTTATTACTTTTTTAAAAAAACAACAAATCCTAAAAATAATTCACAACACATTTTTGTCAAACAAACTCTAAGTTAGAAGAAAAAAAAATGCAAAATTTTACACAAAAAATCGCACGAACACGTAATACTTAAATGGAATGGAGTTGGAGATTGAGAAGGATATAAAACTTTTAATAAAAGTGACAAATTATAAATCGTTTTTTTAAATTTTGTTAAATTGATTTTAAGGCTCAGTATAATAATGAATTCATTTTTTTCTAGCTGACAATGAAACTTTCGACGCTGGTTTTTGCTTTCTTGTATTCTGTGCAGACTTTATATTGGATATGGCAACTGATAAACGCGTGTTATTGTACACGTTGTGGTATCGGATAACATATTTCCGTACTATAAACACGCTAGCCGTTCAAATTGCCTAGCTATTAAGAATACTATCCGGGTTTCGGCTATATATGGGCCCAAAGTGCATCTGTGCTTCATTAAATCGGCATAATGTTGTTTCCGTTTAGCGTATTTGGTATATTCCTGTTTTTATGTGCTGTTTCCATTAGCAAGGTAATATTCCTTTTTTTAAGGATCCTATAAAAATACAAACATTTTCCATGACAGCGCAACTACGGATGAGAGCAAAATGAACATAGATCTGCACATCCGACGGATGCCACGTGGCGAAACAGCCATATTCGGCGAATGGAGATGGCAATTGATTATTGACGACACCACCGAAGTAATCCATGAGCTCCACTTATGGTCATTAACTTAGTTCGTAATATGCATCAATTTTTCTGATTTGGCAGGTTGAAATGACAACATTCAGTTGCATAAGTGGAGCCGAGAAGGACTATAAACCGTTGCCCTACCATATACCAAAGATAAAGTTTGACGAATATTTAGCTAGATACTATAAGGATTTGTTCTATAGCAATTTTAAGCACTGCACAAATTTGCCGCTATATAAAAACAAAGTCGAAACCCCGTGGAACAAGTCAAATTTTAGATTCGATAAGTGTGCGCCCACAGGGCACGGAATGCCAGAAATTCTGCCGGATAGTTTCTATAAAGTATTTGTCCATATTACCGGCGAGGTGGAGAACTATTTCGTTTTAGTTGTCAAGATCTCGCAGAAATTCTTTTGATTTCGTAACAAGATTGAATGTAAATAATAAAACGTGTTACTGATTTCGATCGAAGAGCGTAAATTTTAATGCATTTTACAAAATGTGCATGCGTGACAATATACAATTATGGTAGCTGTTCAAAGGTGTCCGACTAGCAGATACCCTGCAAAACAGCGTCATATTCTTGAGACTTCTCCGTTAAGCATGCATTTAGCATTTATTTACAAATTTCTTTAGTGAACATTTTTATTTTCAGTTAACATTCTTTAAAAAAAACTAATTGTTGACCTAAAATATAAATGGCGATTAGAGCTAACATTCATTCATATAGAGTCCTGTTTTTTTCTTTTTGTTTTTATAAATTAAGGCTAAGATTTAAACACGGTCTATTGAGGTTCTTCGAGCACTACTTTTTCAGACGTCGTGTCGCACGTCGTATGGGTCGGCTCTCGGGCGTGCTGGGCGGTGCGAACGGATTCATCTGCTGCGGCGTGCCAGGCATGCCAGGAGCTGAAGTCGGTGTGGCGGGACCGCCAAAGTTGTTGGCCACACCATTTGTAGCTGCCGGCGCCGCCGATGGGCTGCCAAAGATATTCGAGCCAGTTGGATTGCCAAAGGTAAATGGTTTGGCCACATTGCTGCTCTGCGGCGTGGACGTGATGCCGCCAAAAGCGAACGGTGTATTCGCATTGGCTGCTGGGGCAGCAACATTGCTGCTGTTGCTGTTGCTCGCGCTGAAGGAGAAGCCGCCCGGCTTGGGCTGTTGCTGTTGATTCTGCGCGGCGGCCACAGCGTTGGCAAACAGATTACCGCCAGGAGTTGGAGCATTATTGGTCGCAGCATTGCCGCCAAATGTAAACAAGTTCTGAGTGCTGCTGGCTGGTTGTGCTGGTGCCGCAAATGCACCCAGGCCATTGGCTGGTGCAGCTGTTGCTGCTGCAGTTGCTGTTGCTGGCGTTGTGTTGCCGCCGAAATTAAAAGTAGGCTTAACAACGCCTGTGGTGACCGCCGGTGAGCTGAATAAATTTGTGGATTCGCTCTTTTGAGTCACCGCAGCAAAGGAGAAGCCGCCCGCTTGTTGCTGTTGTTGTGTTTGTGCTCCTGTTGCTGTTGCTGGTGTCGTCTGTTGTTGCTGCTGATCCTGCTGTTGAGCGCCAGCATTTCCCCCAAATGCAAATGGCTTGGATTCTGCGGCATTGCTGCTGCCGAATATGGGCGTCTGCTTGGCCGTTGCATTGAAACTGAAAGTGTTTGTGGCCGCTGTTGGTGCAGCGCCAGTTGCAGTCGAGCTACTAAAACTGAAGCTGCTGGCAGCTGAAGGCGCTGGCGCTGATCCTGCTGCTGCTCCCATTTTTGGCCCATCACCGTTGCCGCCGCCAAAGCTGAACACGCTGCTGCCGCCGTTGCCGCTGGCTTTGTTGGGCAGTGTAAAGGGCGTTGCTTTTGCCACGGGCTTGTTAGCACCACCAAATGCAAATAGATTCGAGCTGTTTGCTGCGGACGGGGCAGCTGCTGTTTCCGTTGCTGCTGCTGCAGTTGCTGCGCCGCCAAAACTGAAAGCCGGCTGTGCTGTTGTTGCTGTTGCACTGCCAAATACGGGCGTAGCTGCTGAGGCTGCACCACTGCCAAATACTGGCGTAGCTGCTGGCCCTGCTGCACTGCCAAATATTGGCGTAGCTGCTGGCGCTGCTGCACTGCCAAATATTGGCGTGGCTGCTGGCGTTGTTGTATTGTTACCAAAACTAAACATCTTGGCCGGCTCGGCAGATGTTGCTGCTGCTGCTGCTGGTGGTGTGGCTGCAGCTGCCGTTGTTGCAGCTGGCTTGAAAGCATTGCCAAAGCCGCTGCTAATGGCGTTCGGTTCCTTGGGCTGAGACGGCCAGTTATCAAGCTTGACACCAGGCGCAGCTGTTGCAACACTTGCTGCTGCAGCATTATTGTTGTTGTTGCTGCTGCTGCCAAATGTGAATGGTTTACTGGTTGTTGTTGCTGATGCTGCTGCTGTTGTTGCTTCTGTTGTTGCCGCAGTGGTTGCAGCTTTTCCAAAACTAAATACCGGAGCGCTTGCCGCTGTTGTGGTCGTGGTGGTTGTTGCTGCAGCTATTGCAAATGGCGTGCTGTTTGCTGTTGCAGCAGCTGCGGGCTTACCAAAACTAAACATAGTTGTGCTTGTTGCTGCTTCTGCTGGTGCTGCTGCTAGCACTGTTGCTGCTGGTGCTGCTGCCGTGGCAGATGCACTGCTTGCAGTCGTAGCGATTGCTGGGTTGCCAAAGGCAAACATGGTTGTTGCTGGCGCTGATGTTGTTGTTGTTGGTGCACCCTCTGCTACTGCTGCTGCCGCTGCTGGCTTGCCAAATGTAAAAGCAGGCAGCACAGTCGTTGCTCCTGATTCTGCAGTTATGGGCTTGCCAAACGTCAGAGCAGGCGCAACAGTTGCTGCTGTTGCAGTAGTGGTTGCAGCCGAACTCATAAATGTAGGTGTTGATGTTGCTGTTGCTGTTGTAGCTGCTACAGTTGTTATTGGCTTGCCTGTTGATGTCGGTAGTGTAAGGCCAGGAATAGAAACTCCTACAGTTGTTGAGCTCCCGCTGACATTAGGTGTCGCGTTGTTAAATGACAGCAAAGGCAATGTGCTGTTGCTGACATTTGTTGCTACAGTTGTTGCTGCTGTTGCTAATTCTGTTGTTGTTGTTGCTGATGATGTTGTTGTAGTTGTTGTTGCAGCTGCTGCTGATGTTGTTTCGGCCGCTTTAGGGGCGGTTGTTATTGCCGTTGACGCAGGAACATTCGTTGCAAGCATAGTTGGCTTCGTCGTTGTTGTGGTTGTTGTTACACCTGTTACTGTGGCTGTTGTTGTTGCTGGTGCTGCTGCTACAGTTGGCTTCACTGGCATTGCATCTGCCTCATCCGCCGCCGTTTCAGCCTGATAGATTTCACCGCGCAGGCTACTCAACATTAAAGCCAGTTTGGTTTTTTGTGTGCGTTCCAGATGGGAGTTTTTGCCTGCGCCCAGCATATGCTGCTGCTTGGGCTTGACAAACTGTATGCCCGCATATTCGTTGGCGTCCACATCGGGACTGTCCAGATCCAGTTCTAACTGCTGTTCCTGTTGCTGCTGTTGTCGTTGTTGTGCATTGAACAGTGTCAGTTTGGGTTTGGCCGGCTCGTGCCGGGTCTGCACTGCGGGAGCGGAGACTGTGCGCTGTGCTGATGTCACCGGCAGCGATGTTATGGGCGTGCTCTGTGTCCTGGTCAAATGCTCTAGACGCAAATCAGCTGTGGAAGGTTGCTGATTGCGCTGTATTTTGGCCGCCTGCTGTCGGGGTGAAGTTTCCGATGAGTTGCTGCTGTTGCTGCCACTGCTGGCATTGGCATTGTTTGTGGACATGTTGCTGGTCGCGCGCATATCGTATAGCTTGCGCTTGTTGCTATGCAGCTTGCTAGAGCTCAGGGAGCTGGCAATGTCATTGCTATAGCTGCAATTGCGACGCTTGGCCAGCTGTTCCGGTGACTGCTGTGGCGACACGCTGGCGGGAAAATGATGCGCCGACATGTGTAAAGCCTGATGTGGATGCTGATGCTGTGGCAGCGCTATATGCGGATGATGCAAACGTAGAGGCACCGAAACGGTCAGTTCACGCTGCCGCTTAAAGCCAGACTGTGGCTGCAACATGGACAATTGATGATGATGATGATGCTGGTGCTGGGAGTGCTGCTGGTGATGATGATGCTGCTGCTGCTGTTGATGCTGCTGCTGTTGATGATGATGATGATGATCCACGTAATCAGCCATGCGATTGCAGCTCTTTTTGCTATTATATTCGTTGGGTTGAATTTCCTGCAAACAGTTCTTGTTAGTTAGGCCAAAGCAATTGCCACCAGAGCCTGCAATGGATAGACTTTGACTTACGCCGCTGTTGATGCGCTTGCGCGAAATCTCCTTCAGCTCCTCCAAGACGCTACGCGTCGGTTCGCTTTCGTGCTGCAACGGCGGCGGATGCATTATGGGGCGATTTTCACGCGACAACTGATCGCTGATCTTCTCCACGCCCAGCAGCGAGTTGGAACGCAATAGGCTGGGCAATGTGTTGCCACAGTAAAAGCTGCGCTCGGGCGGCGCTATGCGTGTCATGGACACCGACGGCAAGCTGGGTTTGTGGCAGAGTGGTGACACTGCAATGCTGGAACGTCGCGGCTGTGTAAACGGATTGTAAACATTGTTAAAGGATATGCTGCGCTGCAAGCCACGGCTACTCTCCCGCTGGTATTCCACAATGCGCGAGGCTAGGCCGCTGCTATGCACGTCCGCAAAGGTTCTGTGTGCGGGATTAATAATATATTTATATGTTTAATTTCAGACATTTAACCACAGTTACTCACTTGGGATCCAACTGGCTGAGATTTAGCCTTTGACGAGTCATTTTGGATACGCTCGTAGATGTCCTCGATAGCTGATGCAGGCTTCTGTGCTGCGGTGAGCCATTTGTGTAGCTGTTACTTAAACAAATGCTCGAGTTGCTGCGCTCCCTGGACCCAAAGTTTGTTTGTAGCTGCTGCGCCGCCGCTCGCTGTCTGCTAATAAATAAAATAGTGCTTTAATGAATATAGAAGTATAATATTGAAGCTACTTACGCGGGCTGGCCATCAATCCATGTGGAATCCGCCATGGGCTTTGATAAACGCGGCGAGTTGCTCAAACTATAACGACGCTCCATTGTTTTATTGTTTTGATATACTTCGTACAGTGCAGTGTGTTTTAGGCTTTATCTGCTAAATATAAGTACGTTTGACAAATTCGAGAGTCACAAAAGTGAAGGAAAAAAACTTTATTAAATTACCAGGTGAAATGACAAGACACACGCCGAGCAAGCCAAATGGGTTGCCGCCGTTGTATCGGCTATCGATAGGCAATAGCGTCAAGTTGCGATAGTAGCTACATGCAACACTGCTAATTTTAGCAATGCATGGTAACTCTGTCAGTTTCCGTCCTCCATCTTTCTGCATTGGGTTTTCACGATGGTGAGTTCGGCTGCTATAGTTTTTTGCAAAAAATAAATGGTTTTCAATGTGGAAATGACCCTGGAGTAATGGATATACAGTAACCAACCGCTGCCAAAGTGTTGCGCTATAAAGGCATTTACATGTGTTATGTTAAAAATGTCTTAAATGCGGGGTGCGTGCAGCAAACAAACATGAGAGCGCCATAACCTCGAAAGCGACCGTCTACAATCATATGTGCATTCCAAAACACGTCGAATTATTGCAATTAAATATTAACTGGCAATTTTTTTGTTTCTCATTCTTAACAGCCGCCTAAGAAGGACGCAAAGTCGTCGGCCAAGCAGCCGCAAAAGACACAAAAGAAGAAGGAGGGCTCCGGTGGCGGCAAGGCCAAGAAGAAGAAGTGGTCCAAAGGCAAAGTCAGGGATAAGCTGAACAATCAAGTGCTGTTCGATAAGGCCACCTACGAGAAATTGTACAAGGAAGTGCCTGCCTACAAGCTGATCACCCCCTCGGTTGTCTCTGAGCGCTTGAAGATCCGCGGCTCCTTGGCCAAGCGTGCTCTGATTGAGCTGCGCGAAAAGGGTAAGTTAACTACACTCTGAACTCCAAGCAAAGCAATGTTTTTAATCTATTGCCATGTTTTGTTTTTTAGGTCTGATTAAGCAGGTCGTGCAACATCATTCCCAGGTCATCTACACACGTGCCACCAAGGGTGATGAGGCGTAAATTTTTGTTTTACCGCACATCAGTGTCGCACCTTCATTTACAATATTGCAATTGATTTGTATGGAAAGTACCAAGGCTCTGCTATGTGTAGTAGAATGTTGAATAAACTTGCTTTTTGATGTAAGGAACTTGGGTGTCTATGTTTATTTATTTTAATATCGTAATTTGCAATAAAGCAGCTTTGTGTATGTTGCGAATGGCACAGATGTTCCGAGTAAAAAATAGGCATGTGTCCGTGGCACGATCTGTTTGTTGACTTTTCTAATGCAATCGACTTAATTTTCAAGCAAAAAAAAAGTAGAACTAATAAAACGAAGTTAAATATACATAAAAACAATTGATGTTGAAACAATTTGTCTTGCTAGGCACGCTCGATAGTTTTGTGTGAATGGCATTTCTGTTAGTTGTGCAACCCTAACGCCGTTATAACGTAACGAATGTTTACTGGGTAACATTCACATACATTTAATGACAACACGGCAGATTGGTTGCAGGTTGTATTTTTCGACTGATTTAAAAAAAAAATGAATTAAATTGCAAGTACTCAATAAGACAATACAAAAAACCAAAAACAAAAACGGCTCCGCAAACACCTGTGTAAGTAAGCGGCCGTCCGAGCGGCACGTTAACGTAGCAGGAAGCGGTACGTGCGGGTCATTTGCACGAAAAGTTGCCGCCGACGCTGCAGAGAAATTCTTTAAGCGTTTAGCATTAGCAGAGCCAGCTGGAGTGGGGCCAGAGCTTAGCCCAACGATAATACCACGTATGCAAACAATTACTACGTATGTGTGTGATAACAAGTAGAATGTGTGCTGTTTTTTTATTGTTTCGGTTTTTTTTTAGGCCAACGCACGTTATTAAGATTTGCCACTACAATGATACCGTTAACGCACAAGGATCGCAGCAACTTTGGCTATCGCCTGAAGGAGAAACTGAACAGCTGGAAGCGCCTCATCTTCTCCGATCGCAATTCGCGCAATTTGTTTCTATTTCTGCTGCTCAATCTGAGTTTCGCCTTTGTCGAGCTCTTCTATGGCATCTTGACAAACAGCTTGGGTTAGCCCAGCACACAGCATGTGCACATTATCTTATCCAAATCTGAGAGACTAACTTCTATTTACTTATCTCTAGGTTTGATCTCGGACTCTTTCCACATGTTCTTCGACTGCACGGGTCTCTTAGCTGGCCTTGCTGCCTCCGTCATTACGAAATGGAAGGCCAATGATAAGTTCTCCTATGGCTATGTGCGCGCCGAGGTGCTCGCGGGCTTTGTGAACAGCTTGTTTCTGCTCTTTATTGCTTTCTTCATACTCTCCGAGGGAGTGGAGCGTCTAATAGAGCCGCCAGAGGTTAAACACGAACGTTTATTTGTGGTATCTGTGTTGGGCCTGCTCGTGAACCTCGTGGGCATTTATGCCTTTAATCATGGCGGACATGGACACTCGCACGGTGGCGGCGGCGGACATGGACACTCCCACGGTGGCTCAAGTCATGGTCATTCCCACAGCCAGAACGATCACAACAATCATAATCATCAGGCCATCTCCTTGGACAATGGTAAGTAGAAGTTGGCACCATGTTAACAAAGTTCTCATATTCCTGTTGGTTACAGGTCACGGGCACTCGCATGATCACGGCAGCCACGGTCACTCGCATGATCTTGGCAGTGGCAGCAACTCCCAGATCATGCGTGGCGTCTTTCTTCACATACTCGCCGATACGCTGGGCTCGGTGGGCGTCATTATTTCGGCTGTGCTTATGCAAATGTTTGGCTGGATGATAGCGGATCCCATTTGCTCCATATTCATAGCATTACTAATTGCGCTCAGCGTGCTTAGTTTGATCAAAGAGTCCATAATGATACTGATGCAACGCCAGCCCTCGGCCTTGGATCGTTCCCTGCTGCAGTGCTATCAAAAGGTGACCGGCCTGGCCGGCGTCTATTCGGTGCAGGAGCCGCACTTTTGGACGCTCTGCTCGGATGTGTATGTGGGTGCCATCAAGCTGGAAGTGTCTAAGAATGTCGATCCCACGTACGTGGTAACGCATACGCGCATGATCTTTGAGGCGGTGGGCGTGAAACAGATATATATACAGCTGGACTATGTGTGATGAGCGGCGCTCCACCTGCCTATTATCTATATATGCGTATATATATATATATATATATATATATACACCCATATGATTACTATGTATATTGAGCCGCGTGTGTTTTGTGTGTGTATGTATTGTAGTACGATGATAATTATGTGCTTTTTTACCTAAATTTTAGTTTCTTAGTCTGAGAGTGCGCTATAAAACAAAACAAAAACAACCCACAGCTGTAAAGTGTAAACGAAAGTTGTACGAAGAATTTCGGAAACTTTGTTAATTTATTTTTTTAACTTGTTAAATCGACTCATTCCAATATTATCAAAAGCGAAACAAAGTGAACGTAGTGCAACAATGCAGCAACTGCTGTTTATATATAAACTTAGTGTAATTGTAATATATAAGTCCCAAACTTATGCATTCAAAATAGTATATGCAATTATTAAGTCTTCTTCTTTTTTAATTCGAAAGATCAAACCCAGAAACAAACCCACATGCTATAAACATTTAATGAAATTTGACTGAAAACACATACATTTTTCCAAGTTCCATCATTTACATGGAAATGCTTGCAAGAGCCAGCTTTTTGCTGCATCAAAATCAGAACGAAATAAAATAGAATTTGTTAATAGCGTTTTTATACACACAAAATTAATGGTATATTCAAAAAGTTGGTTGTGTTTTCCGCTGGATCAATCCTATTTTTAAATACCCAAAATTCCAGCAGAAGGTATTTTAGAGATTGGGAACTTTTATCTTTAGTGCCATAATCTGGTAGGATCCACTTTTGTTGTTATATTTATTGAATTCATATTTCTCGCAAACCGTCCCTTATTTGCATTTCCTTTGCCCGTGCTCACACTTAAGCTATATAAAGTGTTCATAGGCAGCGCATACTGTACCCAAGCGTACACGCGATCTAACAGGTATACACGTGCGTCTGTATGTATGTGTGCGTATGTAAATATTCCATTTGAGAGTGCGAATGTGTGCTTGGTAGCGATAGGCGGCACCTCGGAAGGCAGCGCACGCTTACGCACACATTCGCAGAAATCAGTTTAAATAGGTTTATATACATACATATTGCAGACGAACGGTATACAGCTGATTGAGGTTATATTGAATGCAACAAATCGTACAAAATGTAGGACAACTTTATTCACAGTGGTGCATAAATGCCAAAAGAGTAGGATTGACGTATGTACATGCATACATGCGTGTATTGCGCATGACAAGAATTGTCGACAAGCATTCGTATGTATCATTGTCAAAGGTCAATAACATTTCGCTTGACAAAAATCTCCAGACCTTGGCTGAGTCATGGCTCAAGGGGAGAGAAAACGGCAGCTGCAATGATATCTCAATTGCGCCTACCTGAGCATCTGGGAAAAAAGGTTTTGTTACAATAAACATCTTTTGAAATTGCAGTTTGTGTATATGGTTTCCGTTTAATGTTGTTTTTTTTTTTTTATTACATATAAATTGTTCTTATTTTTTTCAGAATATCATGTTCTTTTGACAATCCGTATTTAAAACGTTAACGAAAGCATACAAAATTGCGTTGTTGCTATAAAAATATTAAATTACGCTGTTTTTTTTCAATTACAATAGTTTTACCATAATTTAGTTATTTTTAGCTACTGTGGTGTGAGTGTGGCTCCTGGTGGACTTGTTCTTCCCGGTTCGCCTCATGCTACAACTACAAATTTAGCTCATACAATTAACAGTTATATTCATTGATACTAAATAATATTACGAAATCTAATTGCAAATTTGGACCTTGTCTAAACATAAACATAAATTTCGTCGAACTGTTGCCAAAAATTAGGAAAAACTGTAACTAATAAAATCCGTTAGAAATATGTAATAGGTATGCGTGAGTATGTGTGTCTGCTGTCTGTCTGCATATTTGGGGGTGTGTGTGTGTGTATGTACAGTGGTGGCTTTGCTGTTGTGCCTACATTAGGCGATGCTATTGTTACTGTTGCCGCAAGTCAGCAAGTCGAGACATACACAGAGGCGAAGTATGATCTTAGCACTTCTCCTCATCAAGACCATGCTTGAAGAACATGAAAACTGGAACGCTCTCGCCGTTGATATCACGATATTCACACATGGCTACCATGCCATCGACGTCCATTGACTCGCCCGTGAAGAATTGCAGTTCCTTGAAACGGCCCAGAATGTCTTTCATGGCTTTGTTCATGTTGGTCTTGAACACATCGACCTGGTCAGGCGACTTCTCCTGTAGCTTTTCCAGCACCTTCTTCATGTAATCCTTCAGGTAGAGAGTGTAGGATTTCTTGTCTCCAAAGGCGAACGATTCCTGCAGACGATGATTCAAAACCACATCCACACCAGTTTCAACACAGGAGTCTGTGCCCTCGTCCTGCTCTTCGGCCGATGGGTTAAATCCCTCGATAGTAATATTATCCTGGGAGCGGCTGACTAATTTTCCATAGACTTCGTAGATAACCTCGTCGACCAGCTTCATTTTGTAGGTGTCTGCGAACATCTCGTCACCGGTAATGATATCCTTGTAGATTTTCATTTTGGCGTTTGTTTTTTAATAGGTGAGAGCTAAAATATCTTGCAATATTGCAATTAACAATGCACCGAACCGGGACCACAACTGCCACGCGCTGCAACAGCAAAAAGAAGGAACGAGAAAAAAAAATGGCGAATGATGTTAACTTAACATTTTGCTCATCTGTTAATAACAGTGAGCACTGATATTCTTTATCGAAAAACATTTAAATTTGATTGTTTAGTTCTGTACCCCTATTTAATACAGTTCACCCAAAAAAAAAAGGTTCAAAAGAATCACGATACTTTCTAAGTATATGTAGTTTGATATGTTGCATAAAAAAATTAAATAGTTAGGAAATAAAACTTGCCTGACAGTACCAAACGAGTAAATTCTTCGAGATGAACGTTTAATAGTTGTGGATATAGCGCTCTACAAAATGTGCATATGATAGTTCTTAACTATCGATTAAACCTTTTGAGGTTTATATTAAAATCAACTGATTGCCAGAACCCGACTCTAATGGACCTTTTTTATCCGCGGTACCTAAACTAAACAACAACCGTGTATCCTTTTAAATTAAAAATTAATAAGAATAAAAAAGATATAAAATCGATATATCGTAAACTGTTATCGGTAGAAAACAATAGTCGATAAGTTTCAGGCAGAAAGTATCGCAGGTAATTCCCTCAAATGGAAGTGACGTTGGAGAAGAAACTGCAAGGATTTCAATTGGTAGCGCAGGAAAAGGTGTGTGCAACAACTTATTCAATAGCTAAGAAAAAGAAATTGTTGTGTGGCCGCTATAGTTGCAGGCCATACTATGTTCCATACCGGGCAAAAAGGAGCTCATCTTGGAGCCAGAACTGATTAAGCCGCTGGAACATGTCTGCACAGCCTCCTGGCTTAAGTGAGTGAATTTCTGAGGAGTATTTAATAGCTGTGATTAACGGAACACCTCTTCTAGGTTGAAAGGCATCCAGCGCATTTACAAGCATGACGCGAAACAACGTCTGCCCCGCGCCGCCGATCAAGTGCATATTTACATGATACGCAGTCTACTGGGCACATATCAAACGCTGCTGCGTCAGTTGCAGTCGGTGGCTATAAACGAGCCCAGTGAGTCAACGGACTTGGCATTACGTATGTTTCATATTATTTGCGTGCCCAGCTGTTATGCATATTTTCATGCGCTGCTGGAACAGGCGGGACTGTGGGGTGTAGTGCAGCTGCATCATTATAACTGGGATTTCATATACCTCGATCAAGGTGTGCTCAGTCTGGAGCTACCTAATGTGAGTACATGGTGGCAAGACTTGGACCTACCATCAATTCTAAATTCTGACTAACAGCATATTTAATCTGAGCACCGCTCTCTTCACAGCTCTACGAAGGTCTTTATCTGCAAGGCAATAGCTCTGTGCTGCCTGCTGTGGCAACGAGCCTTCGCTTGCTGCAAATGATTTGCGGGAAGCCTAGTGTGACGATCACATTCGGCAACCACTCGGCGCAACTACTGCAGTTGATGAAGGCTCTCGGCAAGGTACCACAGCCCCCAAATCCACCGGACTTTGGTGCCTGGCTAATTATTGACAGGGACAAGGACTATGCCTCGACATTGCTAACACCCGCAATTTATGCCGGTCTGCTGTTGGAGGTGTTTCAGCTGCGCGCTGGCGAAATCATCGTAGACAATGCCAACAACAAGATACGCAATCAAAAGCTGCAACTTCTCCAGGGCAAAACTGGCCCTCCTCCAAACGCAGGCAAGCCCAGTTGCATACGCCTGAACTCTGACTGTGATGAGATTTATGGCGATAATCGTTACAAACATTTCGCGCAGGCAAGCAGCTTGGTACGCGCTCAGGTGAAAGCTTTGGGCCTGGAGCTGCAGAAACTTAACGACATGCAGCTAGAGGAAATGCATGACTACGTGGCACGCAAGCTGCCCAAACTCACGGAGCTGAAGGCCAAAGTGTTGCGCCACCTCAATGCCTCCGAGATTGTCATACAAATGCTGGGCAATTTTCGCCGGCTTCAGACTCTCGAAGAGGACATCCTAAACAACGTATCACGCAAGCGTCTACTCACCGAGATCGATGAGCTGTTGACCACGGACGGACAACGTTTTAATACGCTACGCCTGCTCTGCTTGCTGCACTTGTGCGCAGGCGTTGCGCCCGAGGAACTGCAGAGCTTTGCCCGCAATTATTGCAACATGTTTGGGCATCGGGAGCTGTGCGTTTTCCAGCAGCTGGCACAGGCCGGCTTGTTGCCGGTGCTGGTTCCAGAGCGCAAAACATCTGCCAAGCTGTTGTCCAATTTGCCGCTGCCCAAGTTCCAGCAAACCGAATTTCAGGCCAATGCTAATCGCCTCAAGCTGTTGACATCCTGCGCAGATGTGGAGCAACCTGCTTGTGGCAGCACTAGTGGCCATCCTGCTATCAAATCCTGCCCCAGCTTTGTGTTCAATGGCATGTACATACCTCTGGCGGCGCAGCTGTGCTCCATGCTTCTCAATGTCAACAGCGCCGAGCAGTTGGCCGCCAAGTTGGCAATGGTCGAGGGTCTGCAGCTGCATGTGGGCGCAGAGGCTAATACGCCCAAAGCCTATGCGGCGCAGTTGAAAATGGCGTCAACAGAGACAACTGATGTTTTTCCGCTGCGACTGCGCAATTTGTTTGTGTTTGTCGTGGGCGGCGCTAATTATGCAGAGATTGCAGCCTGTGATTTTGTGGCCAAGCTGACGGGTGCCCAAATAACTGTTGCCTCAGATACACTACTGGCGGGCAGCGATCTTATCGCTGCTGCCTTCAATAACTGAGTATTGAAATTGACAATCAAAATTGACATGTTTATATTTTTGTAATAAAACGTTAATTTGAAAATTGCACTAATTTCCCTGTGGGAAATTATTTGGAATGTCGATATGCAACACCATAGATTTACTATAAGTGTACCAAATGGTACCTTATTTGGGTTTTCTAATCGGTTGCAAATATGTTCTTATTGGAGGATTATTTCCTCCATATTTGGTACATTTTTTGTAGTTACTGGTACAAAATGACAAACGCCATATGCAAATAGGTTAAACAAAAGTGTGACCATGTTATTTCCAACGGATAGGACATTTTGTATTTTAGTTAACGGACGTTTATACATAACGATGCTTAGCTTTATTTATTCCTTTTTAATGCGCTACCGATTGCCCCCCGTCATGCCGGGCACACGATACAGAAACTCGCCATCATCATCGTAATAGGCATCCTCCACGCGATATGTGGCTCCTTGACGGTATAATTTGCGTGGTATAACAATGCGATCCTTGACTTTGCTCATCTCATATTTACGCTGATCCGCAACGCTGATAACAATTTCAGTGCGTTCGAATTTTTGCACAAAACTAGGCAAAACACCCGTACCGCTTGGATTGGGCAACTGTTGTTCCAGCTGCTGCTGTTGCTGGGGCACCAGCTGCGACTCCTTCAACTCCTGCAAGCGCATTTTTCGCTTGTTTTTAACTTTGTCCAGTAAATAGGTTTCATCCTCAGTCGCCGAAGGAACCATGCCCCGCGCCTCTGGCCGCTGAGCAGGCATTCCTGTTGACAGCTGCTTGTTGCCTTCATAGCCCAGCAAGGCACGAAACTCGGTTCTTTGGGGTACTGGTAGCTCCGGTCGCGTTGGCCACTGCTCTGGCGTTAACTGTTGCAGATCTCGACGCTGGCGCTGTGCGAACTTTTGCAGGTGATGCAGAAGCTCTGGAGGTACACCAGCGCATTTGCCGGCGTGCAATTCGGTCCAGTTGTGCATGACGCTGGCATCGTGGGAGCGTATGCGTTCCACGCTTTGTGGCCGCCATTTGGAACGTAACACCTTCTGTACAATTCCCGGCGTTGCCGGAAAACTCTCAGCCAGTCGCTCAACGTTCCATTCGTCCGGATCTCGATCGTGCAGCAGACGTATTTGCTCCTTTTCCGCGTACAGCAACAAATTTGGCAATTTGGCATCGCGAAAATATTTGTGCTTGATCATGAACTGGCGTACACGATCCCTTTGCTGTTGCTGTTGAGCCTCGTGTTGGCGATCTGTTTGGTGGACGAACATAAAATCCGCTTCCATGTCTGCATAATCCTCACTCGCGTCGGCATTCTTTTGCTGCAAATCCTGCAGTTGATAGCCCATGCCAGGATTGGCACGGCGGGGAACTCGAGCCAGAAGACCCCACTGTGCCGTGTGCAGGCTCCTTATGATGAGGCGTGCACTCATTTTAACATTATTGAAGTTCCGTTTTTATCGCAACATGCAAGCTATTATGGTAAGACAAAAAGAACAGCGGCATTCCTGCAATTGAAATAGTTACGATTTGCCTAAAGTTATCGATTAACAGCTGATATTCTCCTACCCGATTGACCGATAGCGGGCTTCTTATTTTAGGTATTTTTTAATGCTTCGACGAACAACGCGATATTTGGCGAAACTTTTTAAGACTTGTTTACAATTGTTAAACTACGTTTAAAATTTGGGAAATAAACAACAAGCAGCATGTCTACACCGAATAACGAGGCCGGTGCAGGCAATTTAATGGACGAATTCGAGGAAGCTTTTCAGGCCTGTTTGCTGTCGCTAACAAAACAGGAACCCAACTCCGGCACCAACAAGGAGGAAATCGAGCTGGATGTGCAAAAAACAACAAATCGCTTTATTGATGTGGCACGCCAAATGGAGGCATTCTTTCTGCAAAAACGATTCCTTGTCTCCACTCTGAAACCCTATATGCTCATAAAGGATGAGAATCAAGATCTCAGCATTGAGATACAGCGCAAAGAAGCGTTGCTGCAAAAACACTATAATCGTCTCGAAGAGTGGAAGGCCTGTCTGTCGGACATACAGCAAGGACACAATCGTCCCACGCCGCCCATGATGCCAGGGCCATGCCCCACCGGCATGCAGCCTATGGGCGGCCCCGGACCGCGAGCCGGCTTAATGAGCGGCATGCCACCGGGCGGAATGCCGCCCGTAGGTCAACTGCCTGCAGGACAACAGCATTTACTACAGGCGCAGCAAATGCAGCAGCTGCGCATGATGGGCAAACTGCCGCCTAAGTGATTATCTATTTTAGCACGTAATATAAAGCATAAGTTATACAACTTTTAATAAATGAAAGCCTTATACATAAACAGGGAAGTTGTCTTTTGTATGCCGAAGCTTGAATAAACTGTTAACATCGTATGTAATAGATATATGAATAGTCAAAGCTTTGCAGGTCGGCTGTTGGGGAATAAGTTGGAAGATGTCTCTTCGATCTCATGAACAAAAAGTTAAATATAGAATAAGTGTCCCAGGTTTCTTTTGTTTATATCATACCAAAAATACGTATGTGTCGTATTCGTATTCGTATTCTGTGCCATTTATTGTTTGTTATTTTGCTGCGTGTGTAGTTAAATTTTGTAGATCTTAGTAAAGATCGCGTATAATAGCTATTATATCTATGTATATTTAACTCATTATATGTTTGCACGCTAATGTGTGTTTGTGTGAGTGTGTATTGGTATCGATATCTAATATAATTCTAAATGTATTAGGACAGTTTTAAACTTAATTCAGAGATAGAAACTATATAAACTTATGCTTGGGCTATATTCATGAATGTGTGAAAACAAAGCTATTTGTTTTGTTCCCAATGAAAATAAAAGCGTCAATTAACTAACATCGAATTGAAAAAAAAATAATAAACCACATATGTAATGTTGAATGAGGCAACACGCCAAGCAATCGCAGTAGCAATCGCAATCCCAATTCTAACTCTCTCTAGCGTGAGTCGCTGTGTGCGCATATGATGGATTTCTTATATATAAACAGATCCGATCTAGTCAATCTCGTATACCTTGTCCGCCTCAAAGCCGGGCGGATTGGCAGTGGGGGGCACAACGGCGCCACCAGGTGCCTGTCCGGTGCCTTGATTGTAGCCCGCCGCTGATGGGTTTTGATTGGCATAAAGCAAGGGATTCATGTACAGGCCGCTGGGATGCACAATGTGCGTGTGCAGCTGCAGCAGATCCTTGTACATGGTGGGATCCCCATTGTTCATTTCATTGTATAACTGCTGCAGATAGCTGGGCACCAGTTGTATGACCTGGTTCTGTGTTAGCTCCGGATGATCTTTCGATATTTTCATGTTGAGCAACTGCAACAGAATATCCGAACGGAAACCAAAGATCTTGTTAGACGTAACGCTGCCAGAGGCATTGCCAAACTGACTGGCCATCTGTGCCCCGAAGGCGTTGCGATCATAACTCATGTACTGAGACGCCTGCACAGCGCGCGTCTTTTCCGCCTCGTATTCGGCCCAGGCGGATTTGCGCTCCTCCTCAGTTAGATTCTCGTGCTCCTCCTGCTCCAGCAGCGAATCGTGCTCGTGGTATTTGAATATCAGCTTTTCATGCTCCGTCAACAGTTCGGCAAACAGCCGATCCTTGGGCAGCAGCGGCATCTCGCGCTCAACGGTCGGCTTGAGCTCATATGTGTACAGTTCCATTAGATCGGTTTGATTGTAATGCCTAGAGATCTGTTGCTCGTCGATAACACGCTTGGCCGTTGCCTGCTTGGCCACCTGACGCTCATAGACCTTTTGCTCCATGGTGCCCATGGCAATGAGTCGATAGATGTAACATGGTTTCACCTGACCAAAGCGATAGACACGAAAGATGCTCTGCGTATCGTGCGAGGGATTCCACGACACATCAAAGATGACCACACGATTAGCGGCCACAAGATTTATGCCCAAGCCACCAGCGCGTGTCGAGATAAGAAAGAGTCGGGCCCGTAAATTACTGGCGTTATTGAATTTCTTGCACATGGATTCACGCTGCTCCACGCTGCAGGAGCCATCCAAGCGGAAGTAATCCTCGCCGGGTGTCCAGCAGCCCTTGAAGTTGCCCACATCACCTGCGGTATGGACAAAAAAAAGAAAACATTACGAAAATACATAAAATATATGTGGATATGATAGTTTATGGCGCGCTGCTTTTAACATCTGGATAAACAGCACAGTGCGACTCACCCTCAAATTCATAGCCCTTGGTGTTGCTATCCACCAAAGAGAGAAAATGCTCGATGACGTCCAAGGATTGTAGGGACTGCGAGAAGACAAGCAATTTGTCACCAATGGCCTCGCACTGTTGCAGCAAGCGGAGCAGGATTAGCAGCTTGGGGGAATGATTAACATTGTTCAGCTCCCTCTCCTCAACGAAGGGCTTCCACCATTCAGAGGGATCATCCTTTTGCGCTGATGCACCGCCACCCATTAGCTCCACATCCGAATCGCTGTCCACCAATCCAGAGCGTACACCGTTGCGCGTCTTGCGACTCTTTCCTTTACTGCCGCCTGCGGCATCTGTGTTGACAAGGGTCAAACTGGCGTCCGACTTAAACGATTCAGCACTGTCCGATGAATTGGAAACCGCTTCCTCCTCCTCGGAATCATCACATATAAAGCCTTCCATTTCATCGGAATCATCGTTGCTCAGCAAACGTTTTGCAATAACATTGTCGCTGTTCACGCGCAGATTCATTGGATGTGTCCAGATGCGACGCAAGTCCTGAAAGTCTTGAAAAAGTCGCGCACCCTTGCCGCAAATATCAGAGCTGCCCTGGTCCCGATGCGTGGTCATATAATAACCATATAGCTGCTGCTGTAGCTCAGAAAGTGTCGTATAGACGACATACTCATGCTTTGGAGGCAAATACGGCGCCAGCACTGAGTAATCCCGACGCTGTATACAGCCCTCGAGCAGCTTGTGCAGAATGTGCGAGCGATGCTTCATCAGACGCAAATCACGCTCCGTCGAGTCCGTGTATTGGCCATTGCTAATCGGATTAACAAAGCGATTCATATACTCCTTATATGTGCCCAATAAACTTGGCTTAACAAACTGAATCATACAATAGTCTAAGTAAAAGAAAAGAATTGATTAATATTTAATTTTGTTGTTAAAAAAGCTTCAGACGCAATTCTAATGAGCAATAATAGATTGCAAATAGCTTGAGGAGATTTATTTTAGTGAAAGCCTTTAAGACTTGATTTTTAAAGCTAAAGGCAATATTATATCTGCCCTGCTTTAAATGCTGGCCAAGCTTGATTGTTACTTTAATCAAATGTCATTGTGGCATTTACTTACATTCTTTGAGATTATTTTGGAGCGGCGTGCCCGTGAGTACAATGCGACGCTTGGTGCGCATACGTGTGACCGCCTTGCTAATGGATGTCTTCTCGTTCTTCAGCAGATGACCCTCATCGCAGACAACCAGATCTGGTCCGGGCTCGACAAGCGCATGCTGCAGCTGCTCGCGCTGTTTTTTACGCAAGCCCTTGGCCTTTTCATTGGCCAAAATGCGATACATATCGTAGCCCAGTATGCAGACGCCGCCCTCTTCGTACCATTCGTTCAGCTTGAAGATGCGCGTCGGTTTGTCCTTGTAGCGTGAAATGTCATAGACCTCAATGTCGCGACGATGGGCAAATGCCATCCAGTGAACAAACTCGCGAGCCCAATTATTTACGGTGCTCAGTGGCGAGATGACCAGCACACGCTCCACGCCGGTGCGCCTGGTGTTTGTGAGCAGCGTGTGAGATAGCGTGACCACTTGCAGCGTCTTGCCCAGGCCCATGCAATGGGCCAGTATACAGCCGGAGCCGGGCTTTTGTTCGCTTTCCTTGAGCGTCTCGAAGCATGCATCCCACATGAACTTGACGCCCGCCACCTGATGGGGCTTTAGCTTCTTAAGCAGGCCCTTATCTACCTGGAGCAGCGCCTTCTTCGAGTCCTCGTCAAAGTCTAGTATCAATTCACTTATTTCAATGCTTTCCGATTTCTCAAATATGCGATTGTAGAGCTTTTGACGCTCCTCGATACGTTTGCGGCGATCCTCCTCCTCTTTGGCTGCCTCCTTGGTGGTCATATCCAAATCTTTAGTCTTGATTATTTTGCGTATATGCTTGCGCTTGTTCTTGTTCTTCTCGTCGTCGCCATCATCGCTATCGCCACTGGAATTCTTTTTAATGCGTCGTCGTTTCTTTTTTTTCTTGTCCTCGGGCTCAAAATCAGATGAGTCCTGTGCGGAGCCGGCATCCTTCTTGCTGCCAAAATTGCGACGCTTCCGCTGAGGCATCACCTCACTGGCGCTGCTCTGAGCATCCTCAGCATCCTCAGCAGCCTCCGCCTCGCTATCAGAGTTCTCTTGCTTTTCCTGTTCCGATTCCGCCGGCTCATCAGCTGCCTTGTAATCGGAGTCGTTATCGCTGCCGGCTTTGTCGCGCCGATTGCGCTTCGAGGTGCTCGCCTGCTCCAGTTCCGAATCAGTGCTCATCTTGCGCTTTGACTGCACTGGCTTGGCAGCTACTGCTGCTTCGCGTCCTGTTACTGCTACTGCTGCTGCCGATGCTGTGGGCAGCTTTAGACGCTTTAGGCGCACTACGCAACGGCGTAGCTTTTGTGTGGGCTCCTCGCTGGTCGCGCTGTCGCTGTCAATTAGCAGCTTTGAGAGTAAACTCTGTTTAATTGGCTGCTTCTTGGGGCGTCCTCTGCTTTGCTCCGACGATGAGGAGTTTATGCGTGAATTGCGCTTGGATTTTTGCACAACAATCTCTTCTTCGTCAGTTGATTCCTCGTCGTCGCTGAGTTCGATAATGGAAACGTTCTTGTTGCGACTCTTGCGCGGTGGCAGTACAGAGGCTGGCCTTAAATTTGTTTTTGCCTTAACGTTAACGTCAACGTTGGCGGCGTTTCTTGTGGACCTGGTGCCGGGGCTGCTGTTATTGTTCTTGTTGTTTGGCTGTGCCAGCAGTTTCTCCAGCGGCACAATACTTATTTTGAATGCTGGCTTGTCGTCTGTAGCAGTTTGATCGTCCGAGCCGAGCGCTTCGTTTAGTGAATTGATTGCTGCAGTTGTAGCTGTTGCGTTTCCGTTAATGCCATTACTTTTGCTGCCTGTTTTGTTCGCTTCAATAGTTGTTTTTGTTGAGTTCTCGTTGTCATTGTTGCTTGTGTCTGGTTGCTCCGTTTTTATACTTTTGATATTTTGCTCGCCGCTGTTGCCGCTTTTGTTGCTGCTATTGTTGCTATCGTCGCTGTCCAGTGGATTGATCAAAGTTGCAACAAATGTATCCCGAGGGTCCGACTTTTCCTCTCCCATAGGTAACAGCGTGTAGGAGCTTCTTTGCGCCGCGTCTCAATTTCGAACAAAGCTAAAACGTTTAACAAATAAATTAAATACAACAAATTGAGTACATTTTGTTTGTTGCAATTTTCATCATTTTAGTTCAATTTGCCGATCTGCTGTTCGACGCGCGTTCGCTTTCGGCGTTTTTGTTGCGCCCTGCTTCTTCTTCACAATTTTTCCTTTTTTTTTTTTGGCAAATGCTCGAGTTGTGCGTTTATGTGGCTCGGTTGGTTGCGGACTTTAAACAAACTATTTGTTTGCGAAATGGAAATGCACACATAATGTTTAATTATAAGCGATCGACAATTAAACGATTTTAAATTGTTAATTTTTCAACATTCCACCGCCGCGCTTTTTGGCACAGACGCGCTCAGTACCGCGCACACACACATATACGCACACGCACACACAAACACACACACACATGTATATACACACACACAGGCAAATGCGCCACTCACCTATTGCGATTTTTCATTTGCTTTTTGCATTTCGCACTGCACTTGCAGTGTACACTCACTGCACATTTATAAATTATTTATGAATAAATTTATTAAATCAAAATTAATTACATATATTTAAAATAAAGCAGCAGCATCGCACTGCCAACGCCGCCGCTAAAAATTTTATTTGCTGGTATACACAGCACACAAGCACACAGATGTTGATAATGGCAAGGGCAACTCTAGCGCCGACACTAGAGGTGAGTAATATTCGTATAACTGTTATTTATTCACCCTGTGACTTGATATCTGACGGATCACAGCTTACATTAATTCAAATGCTGATTGGGAAAAAACGAATTGATATTTTAGCGAATTATTCACAAATTTAAATGTGGATTAACCGTGTCTTACATATAATGTAGTTTACCAGTCACATTGTTGTCACTGTAATTTAAAACTAGAATATTGCTTATATTTACTCCATTTCGATCGAGTTTGCGGACACGCCTACATAAACTATAATCTACTAATAAGGTTTCTGGTTTAAGTGGCAACGAATGTTGTTTAAATTAAAATTAATTTTCATTTACTTAATTTGCAGGTAGTCAGCTGTTTTTCGTATAGCGTTGCCATACCTTGATTTAACTGTTAGGCGCTGCCAACACGTGCCGAAAATACGAAGCAAAGAAAAACACCAAAAAACGCAGAGAAAACATGCTACCAGCCGAAGAAGCAAAAGCAATAAAAAAGAGGAAAACAAGCAGCAAATATGTTTGATATAACGAGGCAGCGGAAGAGACAAAAATTATAAATTAGTGTAGAGAAAAAATTTGCCCAGTGTGCGAAGAGAAGCAAAGCTGCATTCATTAATTGAGTAAAAACGACAAAAAACCTCAAGTAGCTATGAGCAATAACAACAGCAACAATATCAGCAGCAGCAGCATGCCATACCCGGAATCCGAGGAAGAGGAGGAGGAGCTCAGCGGGTCTTACAACATCAATGACAATGGGGGCCAGTTAAGCGACTGCAGTAGCAGCAACAGCAGCGCCACCAGCAGCAGTGGCAAAACGGCAAGCAGCTCTAGCAGCAACTCCAGCGATGAGGACGACGACGATGAAGAGGACGCCACGGATCAGGACACGCGTACCGATTCTGAATCGGATGATGGCACTACCACGCAATCCGATGAGCTCGAACTGGCTCAGCTCAGTGAGCGGCACATATTTCGATTGCCCCGCGGCCTCTGCGAGAATGCGAGCGTCTTCCATGAATTCTTTTCCGTGGAGACCTGGCAAATGCTGCCCAACAATATGCAGGCGCAACTGCAGCCGTTGCTGCCTAGCTACGCAACTCTGCTGGGGCCTTCTCAGGCGGCAGCGGAACAGCAGCGCACGCTGCTGCAGCTCTTCAATGGCGGACTGCAGCGCTTTGGGCAGTCTCCATTGCTGCGTCTGCAGCGCCAGTTGGAGGAGGGCAGTCTGCGGCCGGATGTGTTGCAGCTGCGTCTGAGCATTGAGCGCTCGCAGCGACGTGAGCGTCGCTTCCAGCAAGCCGAACGACTCAGTCGTTTGGCCAAGGAGCTGTTCCTTTCCCGCGAGCAAATGCTGCAGCAGGTATATACAATGGCGCCGCCGCCAGATGGTGACACATTCAAGGCGCAGCCCTGCCCACGTAAACGGAAAACGCCGACACTTCACAGAGAGAACAAATTCTGTGTGGACCGTGCACGCAAACGCTACTGCCAGGAGCTCGTGCAGCTGGCACGCGATCTGCAGCTGCAGCCCGGCGACATCAGTGCCGACGAACAGGATGAGGAGGCTGCACAGATCGCCATAATTGACGAGGAGCGACAGTTGAAAACGGAAACAATTTCGCGTCCATCAAATGCGGCGGATAAGAAATGCATTTACAGTACCTTCTTCAAGCGCCGGCCAGGCCTGGATGATGAGCAGGTGCTGCGGAGGATGCAGTCAGATAAGATACAGCCGCTCAACGAGAAAAACTTTAAGAAATACCTACGCGACTACAAGCGACGGAAACTGCAGCAACCGGTGAGTAAAGCATTTACCAGCTGTCGCGAATTAGATATGGGTGCGTGTCACGAAGAGGCACGACCTAACTGTAAATGCCGTATACAAGGGATATAAGAGATCTTAAAAGCGAGGGTAAAAAATTTCAATTGATTTCTTCAGTTTGATGTTATTCAAGTACGAATCAATGCCTACTTTAAGCGATGACTTTTTTTTATAAAAGAGTAAACAGATTTCGATTAACAGATTACAAATTTGAATCGAAATTCGAATTCAACTCCCACCATTTCTACGATTTTAAATGCTTTAAAATTACCGCTAGGGCTTTTCTGATGCTGGAATGAACTAATTAGATCTTAGTCTTTTACGCATCGGTTGAAATTTTACATTTTTCGCACTCAACTGATATCGATAAATGAAATATCGATAAATCATATCGGCAGGATATTCAATCCTGGCTTTCTGCCCGCTGCAAACGAAATATTGCACAACCCTGAGCCCCTGCGTAAGAGCTTTTTGTTTATATAAAATATGATATACTTCCGTTGATAATTACTAGAATCAATAGAAAATATCATGAATATCATGAGAGTAAAACAAATCTATTTGGTTTCAGCAATTGCCGGACTTTGACACCGCTGATATACGACTGCGTGATATTTGCACACGCGCCCAGTTTGTGGGCAGCTTTAAGCCAGGACGCAAGCCGAAGGCGCTAACAGCGCGTTTCAATCAGCAGGTCAATGAGCCGCCTGCTCTGGTGCCCATTGGTGGCAAGGCCAAGCAAACGGAGCAGGCAGCCGAATTGCTCACCGATGATCCGCAGCATCTGTACGGACGCGCTGCCCTGGAGCCCGACGAGGAGGAGCTACAGCAGGAACTGCAGGAGGAGCAGTCGGAGCCAATGCAACAAATGTCGAAGACATTTGCGACTGCAGCTGCAGCTGGCCTCGCACAACAGTTGCCCAAACTGGAGCCCATTGCGTCGCGTACTTTGTTCAGCAGCTCGCCCCGGGCATTGGTCAAGGCCGGCGCTCATATCACCGGCAGTCCCACAAGGGATGCAGCAACCACTGGCACGCCACGTGCGCACACCTGTTATTTTTCACTGTTGCGCGATTTGTTTGTGTCCACGCCACAGCATCGTTTGACCTTCCAGGAGCTGCAGTCGCAACTGCACAAGTGGCGCACGGAAAGTTGTACGGGTGGGCCACCGGACTGGCTACGCCAGCTGCCCAGCGATTGGACGCAGTTGCTGCAATCGGCCGTTAACTTCTTGTCCGGTGACTTTGTCACGCTGCCGGCGGAATATGTGCCCTACATTGAGCATAAGACCCAGCTAAACATTTATCAGTGGATTGGCGCTGGCCGAGATTCGGATGCGCGTCTGCAATCGATCTGCCAATATTGGCTGCAGCGACGCAAGGAAGACACAACTGTGCAACAGTTGCCGCTGCAACAGATGCAGGCGCCGCAACAATTAAGTCCCATTGCGTTGCTGGATGTGACGCCCACACCGCCGCCACGCTGTCCCACCAGCTGGGCGGTGCGTGTGGCCACGCAAGCGGAGATGCTGGAATTTCAGCGGCAGGAGCGCCTGCGCTTCGAGCAGCCGCATCGTCCTTTCACATATCGCATGCACGGCTATGAGAGCGTTGTGGGTCCGGTCAAGGGCATTTATACGCAGAGCTTGGCCTTGAATAAGGCACGCGGACATGCCGTCATGGTAGACGACAGGCCGCCATATGTTACCATATTGACGCTGGTGCGCGATGCCACCGCACGGCTGCCGAACGGTGAGGGCACTCGCTCAGAAATATCCGAGCTGTTGAAGTGCTCGCAGTTTATCAATCGCCAAGCGGCGGAGAATGTGCTGCAAACGATTGTGAGCGGTGCGTTAGATCGCATGCATGGCGGCCTGGATCCATGTGTCCGCTATGATGCGCGCCGAAAGATCTGGATCTATTTGCATCGCAATCGCAGCGAGGCGGACTTTGAGCGTATGCATCGCCAGAACCAAACTATGGTCAAGCAGAAGCAGCAGCAGCGCAAGCACAACAAGCCAAAGAAGGATGACGCAATGGACACGGCACAGGAGCTGCCCGCATTGGTGGCAGCTACTACAACAACACCAGCACCAGCAACGGGCACAACAAGTGCTCAACCAGCAGCTGTAGGTGCCGTGTTGATCAAAAAGCAGCATCAGCAATCAACGCTGCCGTTGCAGGTGAAATGTCCGCCGGTGCCGCCACTCAAGTATCATATACCGCCGAGTGGCACGCCCGCCGGAACCGTTACTGCAATGACGAGCGGTGCAGTGCCCACCCAGCAGCTAGCGACTGCACAGAAATCTCTGCTTAAGGCCACGCAGCGTAGCGGCGTTGTTACCCTACTTGAAAGATCGCCCACAACGCCAGGCGCTGGCACCGTGCAGCTAATGAAAACATCGCCCAAGCAACAGCAGGCGGGGCTCAACTGCAGTCCCACGCGCAATACTACGCCCATACTGGTGTCCACGCCCAGCGGCCTGCAAACAGTGCATGTGGCCGCCACGCCCAACAAAAAGCTGGCCATCAAAAAGCCGATTGTCATCAATACGCCCGCACAGACGACAGCACCGGGAGCAGCAGCAGCTGGTAGCTTCATTGTGCCATTGGAACAGCAGAAACAGCAGCAGCAGCACCAGCCGAATAAAGCATCGCCCGCGCGCCCGCAAATGCCCAAGAATATTATACGCCTGATGCCCGCCGGTGGAGCAGGCTCAGTTGGCAGCAAGCCGTCAGTTGTACAGCTGCCAGCCAGTCCGGCGGCAGCCAAGCCCACGGCGCCTGTCCAAATACTTGGACCTCGAATGCTTGCACAGACCACAGTGCGTCCGTTGCAGCAAAAGATTGGCGCCGTGTCCATAGTCAGCAATAAGACGACGAGCACGGGCAGCGGCAGTCCAATTGCCAATGCCACAGCCAGCGGCACGGGCACCATTGTCAAGATGTCGCCTCAGGCATTTGCCACGCTGCAGCAGCAGCAGCTGAAGCAGAAGGCCGCAATTGCTGCCCAAACTCAACAGCAGCAGCAACAACAACAACAGCCTCAACCACAGCAGCGAATACTCGTGGGTAAGTGCATAACGTATGTCCATTTCTAAAAAACGCCTGATACTCAAAATGCAATGCACTATGGGTAATATATAAAGCAGTTCGTTCTAACTGCAGACTGAAGCTTCTTCTGTAGTTACTTATTGTTTTCATAGAACCATCAGATCGGCTTGAAGCGCATATGTAAAGGTCTTGGTGCGATTGCATTTCAAGTATCAGCTTTGAATTTTTTATAAAATTATGCTCATATTTTGCGTTTTGATTTTCTATGTGCAGGTAACACGGCAATTTCGTCGAACAAAAACATTGTGTTCCAGGCGCTGCCAAAGGCGGCACCCAAAATACTCAGTACCATGGCCGGGCAGGCCAAGCCGCTGGCCACCGCGAATCTCTCGCCTCAGCAGCAGCGCATTGTATTGCAGAGCTTCAAGCAGCCGGTGGCGACAGCAGCTGGTGCCTCGCAGACAACAACGCGAATCATACGCACGACTCCTGCGGCAGCAACAACATCCGGTGGCGCGGCCACAGCAACACAAGGCGGTCACATATTGACGTTGGAGGGCCTACTGCAAAAACAGAACGCTGGGAAGCTCATACAACTGGCCACAAGCACAGCCGGTGGCAATGTCATTACGCTGGCGCCCAGCGGCCAAGCCCAACAGCAACAGCAGCAAGTGACCACGACCAAGCAGCTTCCGACAACGGCGCGCATTGTGACAGCCGGATCTATGGTGCCGAAGATCATTGGCAAGACGACAGTTGTGCCCGGCAAACCGCTGCTGCTGCATGCCAAGACACTAAAACTGGGCGGCAGTACAGGGGTCAGCACACAAACCCCCACAGCCACAACGCTGACGAGCGGCGCCATGAAGACGTCGCAAAACATTGTAATTGGCGGGCAGACGATGAAGCTACAGGGAGCGGTAAGCACGTGGAATTCTAATCATCAAGAAGCACCTATAACAACATATACCCATTGCAGACCATTCCAACGCGCAATGCGTCAGGTGCACCCATGCAGACGGTCATCATGGGCAACCAATTGCTGCGCCTCGCCACTAGCAGCAGCACCAGCGTGAACAGCACCGCGACCAGCAGCAATAGCCTGCCCAGCACGTCCAGCGGCATTGCGAGTGCGCCCAAAACATTGCTTATTGGCGCTGGTGCGGGGCAAACGCTGCGTCTGGGCAAAAATGTGCTGCTCGCTGCCAGCAGTGGCAGTGGCAATGTGAGCACCACAACAACATTGGCAACAACCAATGCAACACCCGCCAACAATCTTGTATTTGCTGTTCAAAATAATGGAGGCCAGTTGTTCTTTACGCCCGGACTGCAAGGCGTCAATCTGAAGCCGTTGTCCAGCTTGAAAGTGATACCCATGGCCACGGCGACAACAGCGGTTGGCGCAGGCAGCGGCGTCAAACTGAGTAATGTAACGACGGCAACTGTTGATGCGGTGGCTGGCAAAACATTAAACACCAAACTGTTACCGGCAGCTGTGCTGAAGACGGCGAGCGGGGGGCAGGGAAATTAAGTGGAGGACACATATGGCAGAGGCTTGTTAAAACTATGTTGTTTTCATATTCAGTTGTTTGGATTTAACCTTTATCATTTATATATATCCTATATATAGTAGTTTACATATGTAATTTACGATTTTTAAGCAAAAAGTTGAACACAAATTTTGCTTCGTATAATAACATGAGAATTGAAAAGTTGGGCAATGCACAGCTTCATTAAACCTATTATAATGTTTATTTGGAAGAAAAAGACCTACACAGCTGTACATTAATATAATAACAGACAGACAAAAATATCTATAATAAAAGTTCAGCAGCTGCTTTAATTTAGCAACATACTTTTCTCGCACACTGTATCGCATCAACGACGCAGCCGCAACACAAAAAAATGAAGCCTATGTTTCCTACGAAATTATCTGCTAATGAAGTGTACAAATTGGGAAAAACTAAATGAACTATTGAATATAAACAATGACATGATTATGGCTATGTGTGAGTGTGCGTGTGTGTTTACTATCCAGTTATGGCCGTTCTTTCAGCTGCTTGAGGAGCATTACGCGAGCATCGCTTATCCATCAGAATGGCGCCTTCGTGTGCTGTTTTAGATGTCGGTTAAGTTTAATTTTTAAATCGAATGTTTTGCCGCAAATACTACATTCGCACAGTGACTTGGTGTGCCGCGGATTACTGGAATGTTGGCTCCTATTGGCATCATCTTGTATGGCATTTGTTGTGCTTGCTGAAGTCTCGTTGTTAGAACTTAGTTCCAAAAAGTCTGATTGACCAATGCTTGACGCAACAATTGGCGGTAGCTGTTCCAGTTCGATTGCCGATTCCGATACCGTTGGCTGTTCTTCGGGCGGCGTTCGGTGTGTGGTCAGCACATGCATTTGCAGCTCATTGGCATCGTCAAATGTGTACTCGCAGAAGGCGCACTGTATCAAATCAGGTTGTGTTGTGGTGGACGTTTCTATTGTTTGCATTGATCCCAGCTTGCGCGCCAATTCTTCCTCATGTTCTGCGGTGAAAAATACAATCAATGATTAACCTTTCAATATAATCAGTCACGAAAATAATTGAATACCCTTACCCTCTATATGTCGATTGAGATGAGCTTGCAGCTGCCGGTGCTTCATAGCTGATGGTTGATAAATAAAATGTGACATTAATAGGGAGCGAAATAGTTAATTGCATACAACTTACTCTTGCCACAGAAATCACATTTGGAGCGCGTGTGCACCGCTAGCTTGTGCTCTTTAAGCGTATCTTTGGAGTTACAGAAGAAGCCACAGATGGGGCATTTGAGATGCTTTTGTAGTTTGTGCCATTTCATGTGAAACCTGAGACGTGATTCGTGTGCATTGGCAAACTTCTTGCCGCATATATGGCACTCGCAATCCTTGAGCATATGTATGCGACTCATGTGCTCGTTGTGCTGTTCCTTGCTGACCGAGGCATGTCCGCATAGCTTGCAATAGACGCCAGGCTCCTCGATTGGCGCTGGTAGCGTGACCAATGCCTCGCCGTTATCATCATCTTCATAGGTGAATTTAATTATGTCATCATCGTCATCTTGGCTTTCATTCGGCTGAGGCGAACGCTCGAACAGGGTGGAGCTAAAGCCATTTGCAGCGGCTAGCTCCTCAGGCCTTACTTGGGCAAAGGTGGCCTCCTCGTGCAGATGATTAGCCAAAGGCTTTGCCGGCTGATATTGCGTCTCTTGTGGCACACGAGCCGTGTGCTCCTCCTTGATAGGTACATGTGGTATATCGAGGGGAGCACAGACGCGCCTGCTGCCATCCTCTTCGCTGCCCTCCTCTTCGTCCGTGTCGAGATAAATGAAGCCACAATATTTCTCCGTCTCACTTGGCGCATCTATTTCCTTTTTAATCACAACCCCATTGTGCGCACGCTTGAAATCGAGCTCATCAAACTGTTCCTGTGTCTCCAGGCAGCTGCGCTTAAAGTTCAGTACTTTTTCGAACTCACCAATGCACGCAATGCACATGTACTGAGGCCGCCCGTCGTTTCTGTCCACCTGTAATAGGAGTTCATTTCAAATTGTTGCCTAACAAAATATGTCCATAGCTACTTCAAGTTTCCAGGCTTTCATTTGCTCCACTATTTCCTGCATGTTGCCATTGAAAATGTCGCCGGCGCCGTTTGTAAATATCGGCTGTATGATTGCATGATTAGAAATGAAATAAATGCCGCATGCTCGGCACGGCTCAATAACGTCATCATCCCCGAAAGTATTCAGATCTGTGCAATCCATGCCGATTCAGTTGTTTTCTAGTCAATTGCATACAGTTAGGCCATTAATAGAAGTCCTCAAAATCTACCAAAGTAAATGCACAACGCTTCGTTTATTGTATATAGTATGACAGTTTGCTGTATGCTCAAAAATATCACAATTTCAGATCCATAAAATAATACCAACTGTAAGAAATACTACAATTTATTGAAATGATGAAAAAGTATAATAAAACATAATTTATCCATCTATGTTTTATTTATTGGCTTAACATAAAATTATAGAATTTTTAACTTAATATATGACAATATATATGTACACACAAAATAATCAAAATTAATCAATTCGCATATTTGTATTAAAATACCGCATACCGCTGTTGATAAAGAGAAAATAACTTTGCTTGCGCCATTTTGAGTAGAATTAAGTTGGCAGCGCAACACCACATAAATGTTGCCAGCCCTAGCTAAACGCATGAAAGAAAATAAATAGGAATCATCACGCAGTTATAAATTTTGGGGAGTTGAAGCCGATCAAACAATTTGCAAACCATTGGGCTTGCGAGTGCAGCGAGTTTATTATGAATTTAACGGAGCAGAATCCGTACGGTAATGGCCTGCTCTATGCTGGCTTTAACCAGGACCAAGGTATGTACATCTACTTTGTTTGTTGTTTACATATTCATGAGCACGAAGCTTCAACGTGCAATAAGCATACTATATATGAAATGTATGCAATGATTTACTAATCTTATTACGCCGCAGGATGCTTTGCTTGTGCCACGGACACCGGGTTTAGGGTGTACAACTGTGACCCGCTTAAAGAGAAGGAACGCCAATACTTTCCTGAAGGTGAGCCTGTGTGTGTGTAAAAGGCTTTAGTCAAATGGACTAAAATAGTCCAGATAAGTAATTATAATATAATATCAGATTAGTCATTCCAGACAAATCATAATTTTTCTTGACTTGGCTTTATTTTGAACGGATTTGAAACCAACTATTAATATCTTGTTGCTTACTTTTCACATGGGGAAATACTAATTTCTTCTTTTTCCCACAAGTTGGCGCTGAATCGAAATCTTTAAATTCCTGCATAATCATGATGTTTTAGTTGTGACATCCATCAAGTAAATCAGCAATATGCTCAGCTCTTGATTTTGTTATCTATCTACTTTACAATTTCAAACAGTTTTGGAATGGCTTAAATAGGAAACAACAAAGTCACATTTATAGTTATATAAATGAACAAGCTTCGTCTTTAACAACAACTAGCTTCACGGATTGTTGTGCGATAGTTGACTAACAAATTTCATTGTATTTGCGCTTTTGCAGGTGGTCTCAGCCATGTTGAAATGCTCTTTCGCTGCAATTATCTGGCGCTTGTTGGTGGCGGCATTCGGCCCCTGTATCCGCCCAACAAGGTGATTGTCTGGGATGATCTCAAGAAATCACCGGCCATAACTCTGGATTTCAATCAAACTGTGCGCGCTGTACGCCTGAGACGGGATCGGATTGTCGTTGTGCTGGAGGGCATCATCAAAGTGTATACATTTACACAGCAGCCACAGCAGCTGCATGTGTTTGAAACAAGCTCCAATCCCAATGGCCTGTGCGTCTTGTGTCCGCACAGCAACAAAAGCCTACTCGCATTCCCGGGCCGACGTACCGGTCATGTACAAATCGTTGATCTTGCCAATACAGAGCGTGCCCCATTGGAGGTGATCGCCCATGAGGCGGCCATCAGTTGCATTGCATTAAACTTGCAGGGTACTCGTTTGGCCACCGCCGGCGAGAAAGGTACCCTAATACGCATTTTCGATACGGAGAATGGCAAGAAGGTGTCAGAGCTGCGGCGCGGCAGCAATCATGCAAACATATTTTGCATCAATTTCAATCATCAGTCTACAATGATTGTTGTAGCGTCCGATCATGGAACCATACACGTCTTTAATTTGGAGGACAACAAGGCGCGTGAATCATCGCTTCCGATTATACCCAAGTATTTCTCAAGTCAATGGAGTTTTGTTAAATTTTCCATACCGCAGGGACCTCGCTGTATATGTGCCTTTGGTGCCGAATCCAATTCGGTTGTGGGTAAGTCCATTAAAACTAACAATTTCTTTACAATAAAAAAAAACCGCTTTATCTCTTTAAGCTATTTGTGCGGATGGACACTACTACAAATTCCTATTCAATAACAAGGGCGAATGCAGTCGGGATGTTTGCACGCAGTTCCTTGAGCTGCAGGATGACGAAACATAAAGTTGAGCAATTACCGTGTGGCACCTATATAAGCATATTAATATACATACATGAAATTCGTGTTACACAATATTATATTTAAGCATGCTTTAAACCTACCTTACAAGTCGAAGTTCACATAAAACTGTAGTTAACAATTGTAAATGTTACACAATTAACTCGACTCTCCGTTCTTCTAGCTGGGATCGCTTCTATTTAGAGCTGCTCTATTACTCAAATTTGCAGAAAGTCGCTCGAATTGCATTTTATATCATATAGACTTGAGAATTGCAATACTGAATACAGTTTGTACAAGAGTTGAGATTTTCGTATTTGTTATTCCATATTTTATTAAGAACTTACGAGATGTGTTGTTGATCACAAAACACTCCCACTTAGTGATGCTTGAATTTCTAAGTAAGTGGAACATGGATCGAATGGCATATTAAGTTAAAAACGTTTGAGAACCGCAATATTCACTGCAGTAAGTGAAAGGTTCCTCCAAGATACACATTTTGTTAGTTCTCGTATTCACACAGATTCAGTTTATTGTAATAGGCATACATGCCAATCTCCAATCGAGAATCCAACTCTACAGGACTAAAGTGCCCTTTTATGCGATGTGCGGGTCATTGAAGACACCATGTAAATTGGAAAACGGTTGCTAAAAAGAATTCCGCCCGAAAGTTATACGTCACATTCTCTGTAATAGCATGCTTGTAAGTTTTCGATTAGCTACAACTGAACCCGATTAGCATATATTTAAATTGCAATTATTTCATGGAAGTGTGTGCGATAAATATCCCAAACAACGCGGCAAAGCACAAGCATATCATTTTGGAACATCATAATAATCTGGGAATTCGTATGCAGCTGAAAATGTATCTTCTGACATCAGCCTCTTGTCCGTGGGACGAAGTACTGTACTGGCAAGGATCTGCTTGAATAACAAGTAAGAGTGCTCTAGTCGGAAGTGCCCGACTGGGAAATACCCTGAACCCAGCGATCCTGCTTCCTTCTATACAATACATGCAGCTCCGGCTCCCCCACACTGTGGAGAATGAGTTCGTGATTAATTTCAGTTTATATTTTTCGTTCCCTTAGACTTTTTACGCCTTAAATTTGGCACTCAAAGCTATGTAATTTGCAATGCGAATGACTCTACCTGTTAACTGGAGTTATATACGATTTTTGTGGGAAATGGAAGATAACCGAATAGTGAAATATGCTTGGTCTATGTATATCTACATAGTCTCTAGCATTATTTTATAGACTTAATGAAGATAGGAGGATTTATCGACCATATAATATAGTCCCTGAGATCGATGGATGGATACACACATCCTTTTCCGCCAGGCTATTTCTTTAAGTTATATCGTCTTTTTAAGTCAATCTCAGGAGGAGCTCATTTGAGGTTCCTCATTCCAAACTTGGCCGCCCTAACTCTTAAACTGATTTTAAATATAGATTTCACCGATTTGTCATGCTCCCAGTTGGCGTAGTCATAACCATATACAAAAGCCTGCTTTATCCTTTATGATATCTGAGAATTTTTGACTTACTGTCCTCATCTTTATGGGAAATATTTGAGAGAATTTTTGGCTGATGAAAAAGTTTTAATTTCCATATGCATAGGATTCCGTCCAAAATGATATTCCCGTGATTTGCCACGTTCACATCAACGCATGGCTTGAGGCAGTTTTTTGCCCGACTTACATCAAACAAATTGCAATCTGATATGCTTACCCGTTTCCACTGTAGCTAATCGTAAATTTTATACATATTATTGCAGGCAATGTGACATATAGCTTTCGGGCAGAGTCCTTTTTGGCAATCGTCTTCTGGCTTAAATGGTTTCTGCAATGACGGGCACATCTTTTAAAAAGGCACTTTAGTCCTGTAGAGTGGGATTCTCCATTGATGATTGGACCATATGCTTATTATAAACTAGAGAATCTGCGTGAATACCAGAACTAGCACAATTCGCATCTCACTGTACCGATCAGTCTTTCACTTATTAAACAAATAAAACAGCACTAACTGAGAGTTTTGATCTCAACACTTAATTGTTTACCCAGTTAATATCATGTGAAGATCGGAGTACCTAGAGTACTCTGGTTTACGCATAACTTTGGGTGTGTCCAAAATAGTTGAATGTTTCGGATCTTCCATGGCTAGGAAATTCGGGATTTATACATGAAAAAGGACGGAATGGAAAGATATTTGACGCACGCTTAAGATTAAACTTAAATTGAAATATATTGTGTAACAAATATTATTTAAACAAGAATTAGAACTACATATGGTATTATTTTATTGCTTACAAATATCACGGGACTGTCAAAAACGTAACAAATATGTATCTATCGAGCTCAGAGATGCGTGGTATTGCTGCTCTCCTCAAAGGCAAGATTGGTGGCGCCTCCAAGTGAACTGGCTGACCGTTCCAGATGGGACCTTGGCGCAAAGTCACTCTGCTGCAGATGAATAATCTTTGCCTGCTGCTGCGGGCTGATCGGCACATGCAGGTTCTGTAAGTTGTCCAGTTGTATGGCATTTGGTGGGTTCATGGATTGGCTTGGTTGCTTTTCGCTTGCCTCCTGTTTCGGCTGCTTGCGCAGCAGATTCATGTCCGATTTCTTGGAGAAATGTGCCTCAATTTCCTGAAATTTCGTTTGAACATGTGTTAAACAAAATGATATAGCATTGCTTATAGCAAGATTAACTTACGGCCAGCGTGCGTCCCTCAGTCTCCGGCAGTGTGTAATAGAGCACCACGGTGCCAATGAAGGCAACTGTGGCATAAAACGCAAACGTGCCCGGCAACGTCAGTGCACTGAGCATGACCAGAAAGAGCTTATTGGCCAGAAATCCAAAAACGTAGCCCACGCCGCCTGCAAATCCGGACGCACTGTTGCGTATATCTGCGGGAAAGACTTCGCCAATGAGTACCCAGGGTATCATGCGTATGCCCAGATGTGAAAAGAAGGCGGAAAGTAGCAATAGAATGAGCGGCACCCACACCAAATAGTTGTGCTCCTGCTTGGGCACAGTCAGCAGCAGATCCTCTGCAATGGGCGGCTTGGATGGCGTCGCACCGATACTGACGCTAACTGGGGAAACTGCTGCCTCAGGAAGCAGCGTGGTGGTCTCAAATTCCAGTACCTGATCTGGACCTAATGTTGTATCCAGGTCCCGTTTGCTGCGATTCCATAAGTCCATCGTTGTCGTGTCAAACATTGCCATCGTGGTCGTGTCCTGCTCCAGCTCTGGCAGCAGAGTAGTCAATTGCTGCTGCTGCAGCTGCTCATCCTGATATTGATTCTCGAATATTCTCGATATATTCGCTTGCGAAATGATGCTCTCTTTGGGCACAATCGCTGAGGCGTTGACCACGACATTATTCACCGTAAATCCGGGCACATCGTTGAGGAAATACGCATAGGTCGCTGTGCCAAAGAAGCACAAGCCCGTGCCCACCGTCGAGACAAGCACCAGCGGCCGTTTGCCCGTAAAATGTATCAGAATTACGCCCAGTATGGTGGACAGCATCTCGGCGACGCCTAACAGGATCGTGGCATGAAATTTATTCATGGGCGCTTTCAGCGTATGAAAGATCTGCACGGCATATGTTTGCAGAGGCGTTTTGCCGGAAAAGTGACCCGTAAAGAAGGTGAACGAGACGAGCAGGAAGGGCGCCAGGAATGTGCGTTTTCGCCACATGCGCAGACGCCTCTTCAATGAGCGACCCGGACTTGGCGCAACGCCGCCATTTTCGGCAGCCTCCTCGATGGCCTTCTGGGTGATGAGCTCATCGTACAGCTGATTAAATTCCGCCTCTACTTGATGCTCCGGCACCCAGCCGCGTAGCCATTGCAGGGATTTGACCGCCTCGCGGAATCGCTGCTCCCGTATCAGCCAGATGGGACTCTCGGGCACAAAGCACAGCATGAAAATTGTGATCACTGGAAAAGCGGAACTCACCGCCGCCACGCTCCGCCAGTCCATCAGGGAGCCAAGTATGAATTGCACAAAGACGCCCGTGATGACGCAGGTGGTGCCCAGCGCTGACAGAATGCCTCGATACTTCGGCTCCGTAATCTCGGCCACATATGTCAGCACCTGCAAAAGGTGAAGATCATTTAGTATTTTGACATTAACTGCTGCTTGCAGCAATAAGTGGCATTTTAAGGCGACCTTCGAGGCCAACTCACAATGACAACACATTTCTGTCCCAAGCGACTGCGTATTTTTGTACATATGCTCATATGTGTGTATGTGTGTACGTATGTATGTATGTGTGTTTATGCAAAAGTATGTTCTATGTGTAAATGTGGCATAGAGAGCCTCTTAACCAGCCTTCAATGCGAAATGAATAATTGAGAATCAAACAAGTGCCGCCTTGACAGCTTTAAGTGTTACCAGGTGCGATTTGGCATTCAAAAATTTGGCATTTTTATAACGTGCACTCTTTGTGCTATTTGCGCGCTATTATTGTGAATCATCTTGTTCCGAAAAACTTAATTAATGATGATTATTTTGATTATATTGCCAGTTAAACAATTCAAATCGTCAAATCAAAGCTATTCCGGATATGGCAAGAAATATAAAATATTTAATTAAAATAAGAACCAAAATCGATTTAGACATATTTTCCTAATTTCTGGGCTAATTACTTTTTCGGTTTTACGTGTAATATAAATATTGTAATATTGTATTGAGATTAAAAAAAATGATTTCGTCGCAAAATAGAATTTTTGTCGTTAAATCATGTGAAATTATACGAATAGGACACAATTAAAAGCACCAAAAACGTTATAAATATAACAAATTACAAAAAGTAAATGTTTAAGCGTCACATTGGGCGCCAAGATTTATTCATTACATTGTGAGCAGGGGAAGTCTGGTAGTTGGCATAATAATAAATGTCGGGTGCATTGTTTTTTGAAGCAAGGTCAATCTTACAAAACTTGGTTACAGAAAAATGCAATTAGTTGGTTAGTGGGCTTCGGTTTTGAATCGTCATGATCACTTACTGGTGCTTCCATCAGGCCGCCGCCGAGACCAGCCAAGCATAAAGCCGCATACAGATGCTCCGTGCGCGTGGCAAAGTGAAACAGAAGCCAGGCAGCCAGTATGGGCAGGTTGACAAACTGAAAGCGTAATCAGATACAGATACAGATACATATATGTACATATACAGATACAGATGCAGATGCAGATGCAGATGCAGATACATATACATATACATATACATATACAGATACAGATAGAGATACAGATACAGATACAGATACAGATACAGATACAGATACAGATACATATACAGATGCAGATGCAGATACATATACAGATACAGATACAGATACAGATACAGATACAGATACAGATACAGATACAGATACAGATACAGATACAGATACAGATACAGATACAGATACAGATACAGATACAGATACAGATACAGATACAGATACAGATACAGATACAGATACAGATACAGATACAGATACAGATACAGATACAGATACAGATACAGATACAGATACAGATACAGATACAGATTCAGATACAGATATAGATATAGATACAGATTCAGATACAGATATAGATATAGATATAGATACAGATTCAGATACAGATACAGATACAGATACAGATACAGATACAGATACAGATACAGATACAGATACAGATACAGATACAGATACAGATACAGATACAGATACAGATACAGATACAGATACAGATACAGATACAGATACAGATACAGATACAGATACAGATACAGATACAGATACAGATACAGATGCAGATACATTGGCACACAAAGATACAATAACAAGAGATCACGAGGCTTGGAGCATCAGCATAATTGCACAATAAAACCACGCGGTTCATTTAAATTTCCAGTTCAGTGTGTCAATGTTTCGCTTTGCTGATAGTTGAGATTTATGTATTATTGCTTTTGGATACGCACCTGCATAGCTCTACGCTTGCCCAGAGGCTGGGTTAACAGGCCCGAGAAGAGACAACCCAGCGGCACACAGATTAAATTAATGGAACCTGCGGAAAGAGTTATGAGCATGAGCCCTAATCTAATCTGTTTTATGCCGACTTACTGAACCACGATATTTCCTCTTTGTTGAGCACGATGTCACTGTTCTGGCCCTCGCCACGCCCCTCGCCGCCCTGTATTGCTGGTATAACAATTGTGGGGAATCCCAGAGTCATGCCATAGCCTGCATTAGGATGTGCATATCGATTTTTTTTAGAATTTACTATAATTTATTTTAACTATGATCAATTTGTCTGTTCAAAATCAGGGAATGAAGCCACTTCTTAATATTTATCGGTATTAATTGGAATTGAAATATACAACTGATTTTCTACAGAGATTAGTTCACAGAAAACTGGCATTATTTGAATAAACGAATTTTCCATTGTTCATTGTTAATTTGAATGCTTGCAAGTATATTGACTAGCTCCAAGGAAATTCTCCAGCTTTTCATTCGCTAATTTTGCAACAAATATGCGCATATAATTAAAGATACGAGTATCACAAGTTATTTACCGAATAGCAATGTGTTCTTAATACTAACAGCTAGAAACTGTGGCAGGGCCTGTCGAAAGTTGCTGACTTCGACGTCGAGCACACCGGAAATGCGGCGATTGTTGTTGTTGTTGTTGTTGTTGCCATTTTGCATGAATAAAGGACGATCGTTCAGCGCGCTGTTAACGATAATAACAATAACAGGTTATTTAACATAATGTTAAGCCACATTTTATAGGGAATTTAACCAGCGGCAATATAATTTGTTGTTTTTTTATTTCTGTCTCTTTACCCATTTTTCTCAGCTAACGCGGCTCCCTTGCCATTGAACATGGTGGCGTATACTTGATTTGTATGCTGATGACTGTTGAAATTGTGCTTTGGTCATGCGTTTCACAGCTGGCGTTTATATTTTCTTAAGTGTTTTGCATAGCTAACAAAACAATGCACATCAATGGAGTTATTAACTGTCGAATCGACACCGCAATGGCTGCAACCAATTTAACGAATCGTATACTTAACGCATTCAACTTAACGCATTCAACTTAACGCATCCAACTTAACGCATTCAACTTAACGCATTCAACTTAACGAATCCAACTTAATGCATTCATCTTAACGCGTTAAACTTAACGAATCCAACTTAATGCATTCATCTTAACGCGTTAAACTTAACGCATTCAACTTAACGCATTCAACTTAACGCGTTAAACTTAACGCATTAAACTTAACGCTTTAAACTTAACGCATTAAACTTAACGCTGCCAACTTAATATTATTCCACTTAACGAAGCGTAGCTTGCGCCATAAACCTAACGCTATCAACTTAACGCAACAGTTCGCGGCGAATTCGAATTATCGAATTTCTTAATTGACAACGGATAATTGCTCAAAATTCAAAACGAAGCGCGTCACTGCAGTTGTTGTAATTTTCGGGTTTCTTTGACATATTTTTGTTCAGCACTCGGCACGAATGATTATTATTATGCGCCTGGGAACGTCGCATATTTAAACACAAATGGTTGTTACGTGTTAATATGTGCAAATTGCTTTAATTTCTTTGGACCATTTTTATTATGTTTGTAGCTTTGAAGGCGTTCATTAAGATATGTATCAGATAACTTATTAACATCTTTTAATGATTTCGAGCAACATATTGGAACAAAAAAAAAAAACAAAATATTGTTTACGCTTAAGTGGCGAGCATTTATTAATTATTATTGATCGTATAAGTTTTACGAGAAGTCTACGCAATTTGCATAAACAATAAAATAATCAACACCTGAGGCAGCATTATATTTTCGTAAAAAGCAGTCGGCGGCTTAAACCAGTTAAGTTCGCAGGTTCAGCGTACTGCTGATGTCAACAAAAGCAAGTTTAGAAACAAGCTTTTCCTGTAAAGGCCGAAAGGTTCAAACTGTTTACCTTTGCTGCTAAGCTATTAATTTATAGATCAGAGCCAGGCCAGGTCAGACCTTCAGAGCGGCATCTCATAAACCAGTTGGCAATTCGAGACGCTCTGTAAGGTTATCTTTCACCTACTACGTCATTTTTTATACCCAAATGGGTAAAAAGGGTATAATGTATTTGTGCAAATGTATGTAAAAGGCAAAAGGAAGTATCTCCGATCCCATAAAGTATATACATATATTCTTCATCAGCATCAACAGCCGAGTCGACCTAGCATGTCCGTCTGTCTGTCCGTCCGTCCGTCTGTCCGTATGTATGAACGCAAGGATCTGAGAACCTGCAAGGGCTAGATACTTGAAATAACTGTAGGTCCTCCTAGTGCCTGCGCAGATTGAGTTTGTTTCCGATAATCGATAACTTGCCCCGTTTCCAAGTACTCGATTAAAATCCTTATCGAAATCCGGGTTTTTGAGCAATTTTGGTTAACAAAAAGAGCTAGAGCCACCAAACTTGGAATGTAGCTTCTAGAATTGTGTATACAGATGAAGTATCTTTCGACGAAGAAGATGGTTTGGGGTATCCCCTAGTCGTGCACTCCCGCCTAGAGCATTCTCATTTTTTTTGATCGTATCTTCACATAGCCGCCGGCTAGAAATTTAAATTGTTGCCTTTTACTTTTCTAGGGTGAGCTGTTGTTTATTTTGCTAGCTATTTCTGGTACTTCGCGCCAGCTGGTACGCACTCAGGTGCCATCTCAGGTGTTGGTGCCATCTCAGGGTTTATAAAGAAACAAAAATTATTTGTAGCTTTTACTGTCTTTTGGAAACTGGTTTGCAATTGTGTACCAAGACTTTGAGGTGTGACATTTGCATAAGCTGCAAAATAAATCAACTTAGCTAATGACACACATTAGTTTGACAATTGTGTTCGCTTCGATCCGAGCAATATTATGGCCAACATTATAGCCAACATCTTTTGTTCAACATAAAGCTTATAATAGTTATTTATTTGGAACATTAGTAGACTATCTGTTTGTCAGTTTTGGACTTTTTTGTTTAACAATTCACGGCTTGGGCTCTTAACAAACAATTCGTATTTCTGTATTTCAGATTCGTTTGCGCTGGCCAATAATCACAAGCAAGCGCTTGCACAATCCGAATACCAATTGGTAATGCAAATGCCGTAGGCCACAACCGGAACCGCAGAACCGCAGAGCCGCATTCTGGCCATAAAAGAAACCTTGGAATCGTAACGGGAAACGGCGCACAAACGAACCCTTTTGGCTTATATTAAATTGGCATTTACAGAATTATTGATTAAAGTGTGCATCAAATTTCCAATTTGTTTCACCAATTTCACACATTAATTGCACTTAATTAGCCGTTACATAGAAAATTTTTAAGGTACATATGTATATGTTGTATTTTGTGCGTTTCACTTTAGGCCAACAACATTGCGCGTCGCGCGATCAAAACAAACTGAAATCTAAAATGAAACAAGCCCGAAGCTCAGCTCAGCCCAGCTCAGCTCGTCACTTACAGCAAAAGCAAAATAGCAATAAAAAAGCACAACAACAATATTAAAGCAAACACACATGTTTGCTGCAAATGCAGCTTACAAAACAAACGCTCGGCTCTCTCTCTCTCTCGCTCTCTCGCTCTCTCGCTCCCTCGCTCCCTCGCTCTCTCTCCTTAGTCGCCATTAACGACCCTGCGCCGACAGAGTTGATTGCGTCGCATTGTGAATAGCTTGAAAAGTTTACAATGTTTGTTTTAAATAGGTGTCCCACATAATTTTAGGCATTCAAAATAATTTTAAATGAAAAATTGTAATTTAATAGAATATTTAAGAAATGTATGTATATTCGTTAAACTTCAATTTTAAAAAATTAATTCTAAGTAAATTAACAATACTACCAGGTTGTCATAAAATTATAGCCACAGAATACAACTTTTTTATAAATAGCATAAAGTGTAAATAATCCAATTACTATAAAAAAAAACTTGGTCACTCTAACAATGTGAGCGAATCTAACCTGAAGACGGGCTATTTCGGCTTTAGAAAACGACGCAGTGCAAAAAATGTGGGTAGTATTTTAAATAGCTATTCCGCCTCTATTAATCTAACTTGATTAAATTTAATCAAAATCTTTGAGTGTGTACATAAGGCGATTATATTTAAATATGTACATACATATATGCACATTCAAATAAGCACACATATGTACATACATATGTATGTACATGCAAACGCACATATACATACATACATACATACATACAAAAGCGAAACGCAAGCTTCATAGCCAACTTTGCTTTAAGCCTTTGAAATGATTTGCACTTTGTTTTTATGCCTAGATACATATGTACATATGTATATGTATGTATGTACATATACTAATATGTGGAATTGACAAAATCTATAAAAACATAGGATGGAAATATCAACCCGGTTATTCTATTTACCGGTGCAAGCGAACAGAAACCGGTATCTAACGTTATCCTATTTATACATTGTATCGAAAATAAAATCAATCAAAGCTGCGCTTACAGTACACACACGTATACATTCACGCACACACACATACATACATATGTATGTACGTAGTATGCACGCGAACTGCTATTGTCGACAGAGCACACAGACAGCGACCGTCACAACGACAGAGCACATAATGTGGCCAGACTGTCGGAGACTTAGCGAGAATTTACACATTGGCAATTAACTGCAAATAAAACGGCATTTAAAGAATTAAATTGTATGCGCGACAAAGAGACAGTGAATGCGAGAAATGGAAACAGGTTTAAATAAAAAATCTAAAATCTAAAATCACAAAAACACAAAAAATCGAAAATGGTACGCTTTGAACCTAAACGTAAATAGAAAATAATAACAATGCCAACATTCCGGTCTATACACATTGTTTACTGTGACTGAAGCGCACCTGGACATTTATTCTAGTAATTAAACAATTCGCTTTACACCTATTACGCTAATATGAATACATATAAACTTAGCTGCAAAGTGTTTGGTGTTAAACATTAATTATCGTATAGTTAATTGTTTCAAAGCGGATTTGACTGAGTCGAAAAGAAGAAGACTATCTTTTATGTATGTATGAATGTGCGTATGTGCTAAAGCCCGGTTCAGAAGCCCTGTTACATCGTAAAATTGGGCACAACTTAATTGTGATTGGGCTTCGCGTTTCGTTTCCAATAAGAAAACTGATTGAGACGAGTTTGTTGCAGGCCAGCTGCTTCATGATTTGTCGTGTTTATTCTACTTGGCTGCAACTCAAGCACACACATACACACACAATACACATGCATTTCCGTTACAACATTTCGGATCGCTGTCAATTTCCGAACTCGCATGCAAACGAAGGTCACAGTAGACAACAACAATATTTGTGTAGAATTGCACGAACAATTTGAAATAAACGTTTTTGGATGCCCCGCACACGTGATCATTGGCAGTGATTTATGTTTGCTTTGCACAAGTGTCGAGTTTTTTTTTTTTTTAATTGCCCTGCACTGACAGCATTACTTCTCGAATGATAAATTCTCTCACCGAACAATTAACGGAAATGCTAAATTTAAATTTTTAAGGCATCAGTCGATTATATAATTTGATTTTGTGCGAGAGCGTAGTAAGTACTTAATTGGCAGCGAAAATTATTTTGGAATGACTTTCAGTTTATGGCGTATGCCCTTACATACATTCGCACACGCATATTTACGTACATCATGGGCGTTTGACGACTTATGTTTCTGCGCAAGCGAGCCTCCGCCATTTTGTTTTTTATTTCCAATTCGAATAGCTCAGGGATTTATGTGTCCATTCGATGCTCTTGAACTCCGACGGCGCACTGATGGATCCTCAAACTTTTCCTCGCTTAAGCATTGTAAATTTCAAATACCGGCCAAAAATGGGTTTAAGCGACCCAATAAAGTTTTTGGTTAAGAAATTAGCTGCAAACTGTTAATTGCACAAGCCAATACAAACGCACATATGTACATGCTTGAAGCGGGTGTATTGTGACGTGTCTGGCCACATTGCTTTATGGATAAAGCAAATTAATACGAAATATTCCAACAAATTTACATAATATGAACATGCTCTAGATGCTTCTAAATTTGATAATGGCTCCTTAGGCTTTTTGTGTTTGGCGCCATTTGTATGAACGCCCTGTGCTTGCGTACACCAAAACCCATTCACAATGGTATTAGTTTTTGAAGTGTGCACACACTGAACCAATTGAAAAAATTGAGTGTGTACACATTGTATATTGTGCCAATGGTAACACGATTTTTACCGCGTTTTTTGTCCAAAATCCGTACACCTGTTAACGCTTTTGATCAGACTAGCTACAAAAAGAAAATGAGCTCTGCCAATGGAGAACCAAAGTCGCCTAAACGCCCCAGGCCCCCAACAATAGGCACACATAACGGAACGTTTCACTGTGACGAAGTTGTTGCCTGTTTTATGCTTAAACAATTGCCCGAATATGAAAATGCCGAAATATTCCGCAGTCGCGACGAGAAGGCATTGCGTGAGAAATGCGATATAATTGTCGACGTGGGCGGCTTCTTTGACCACCAGAAGAAATGGTACGATCATCATCAGCTGACTTTTAAGGAAACCTTCAGCACGGTGCTTCCGGATCTGGACGACGACTTTGACATAAGGTAAGAAAAATTCGTAATCTGATCAATTTGGAGCTTATCCAACCTCCTCTTTTTGCAGACTGAGCAGCGCGGGCCTAATTTACTGCTTCTATGGCGAGCGTGTGATACAAAGTATCTTGCAACGCGAGAGAAATGTGCAATTGTCGACGAACAATTTAAAACTTGCATTTTTGCAAATCTATCGGAATTTCATCAGCGAGCTGGATGCCATCGACAATGGCGTACCCATGTTTGAGGGTGGCGAGCCACGTTATAAGATATCGACACATCTGTCGGCACGCATTAACAAACTGAATCCCTCGTGGCAGGAAACAGGCGTTGATATCGAGCAGCGCTTCCATACGGCCATGACTGTGGCTGGCAAGGAATTTGTTGATAACGTGCTGGAAGTGGCCTGCTCTTGGATTGCGGCGCGGGATTATGTCCGTCAGGCACTGGAGCAAGCCAAATCGGTGCATGCAAGCGGTGAAATACTTCTGCTAGAAAGATTCTGTCCGTGGAAAGCGCATTTGCACGATTTGGAAAAGGAATATGGCGTGGAAGGCGTGCCCAAGTTGGTCATCTTCAATGAGGGTGCCAACTGGCGTGTCGCAGGCGTGCCCGTCACGCCAAGCAGTTACCTTGGTCGCAAGTTCTTGCCGAAACCTTGGCGGGGTTTGCGCGATGAGGAACTGTGCCAGAAGGCTGGGACTAACGATCTAATATTTGTGCATCACACAGGCTTCATTGGTGGTGCCAAGACCAAAGAGGCTGCGCTGGCCATGGCACAGAAAAGCATAGAGTTTGTCGACGAGACAACAGCTTAAATCGATATGCAATAAACTAGGTCATTTCCTTACAAATTTTATTTGCTTCATGTTTTACGAAAAATGAAAAAAAAAAAAATGCCTAATCCATGCGAGTCTTCAGCGAGCGCTCCGTTATCTTGTCCTTCTCGATAATGTAGACAGTGGCGCCCCAACCGCTCATGGCATCGCGATCGAATGCATTTACCATCGACTGGGCGATGACCTCGAACAGCTGATCCGGTTCCAAGTCCGGGCGCCATAGTGTCTCGCACATGCCATACAATTGCTCAGCGCAGGTGCCAGCTACCACAAAGTCATCTGGCTCGTTGGGGCAGCCAATAAGGTCCATGTTGCAGATGAAGGGCTTCATGGTCTTTGGGTCCAGACCTGCCACCACCGGCTCGATGAAGTAGGGTCCAAAGCGATGCTCGTACAGGAAGCTAGACAGCATGGCCGAAAATGGTTTGGGTGCCATTTCGCGATTCTCCTTTGTTTCGTATATGTTTTTGCGGAACATCAGACGATCGCGTACTGTCAATATGTCCGTCTGCAGGCCAGTCAATCCTAGGAACATCCGCGGTGCAATGTGAAACACCTTCTTAAAGTCTGTGGAAATGGTTTGTGCCTGCACGCCAAAGCGATGATCCGTTGCAATAGCCACGCAGTCCTTACCCCGCATTGCGACCACGCAACCTCCGTTATAGGCCAGAATAGACATTGTTAGTTATATTTAACTCTGTAATAAAGATGGGCGTAAATTAGACTCGTAAAATGCTAAACGCCGCTTCGAAGATGACTTTTTGTTTCTGCCCGTATGGTCAACGTTGCCAGATTGTTTTCAAAACAAATGTACTAAAAAAAACTGCGAATTTATGGCCAGGCTGCCAGTACTTTTTGATGTGAAAAAATTATCGAACTGACGTAGATAATTTATAAATAAATATACGAAAAACTAAGGGGAGTCCAGCAAATAAATATGATACATTAAAAAACATTAAATAAGCAAACGGAGCAATAAGCGTGATGTAGTTTTTAAAATCAGTGTATAAACGCTGCTGCAAAGCACTTTTAAGCTTTGCAACAAAGCTGAAAAGAGCTGAAAAGAAGTTATAACTTTGAATGGTGCAGCTGATTTAGTATCGATAACTCTTACCACAAACGCAAGCTAAATAACGTCAAGGATTAAGTCAATCCGAATCTGATTGAAATCGTATTCAAACACAAAACTAATGACATTCGAATAACTTTGATTTGCATGGGCTGTAGTTGTTGGCACTATTCTAAGCATATTGAACGATATCGATAGACGCCTATCGACCGCTGTCAAAAGTATCGAGTAGGAATAGCATACAGCAGCACGATGTCCTCTTAAAATTGTATAAAATTTTACATAAAAAACAACACTAAATGTTTGAAGTGGCGACTGTTGTGCACACGTTGTTCCATTGCTCGCGCCCAGTTCTACTGCAACCGAATCCCTATAAACAATAACAACAACAATCAACAAGGCCGATAGGTAAGCCGACTGCAGCTTGCACAACAACAATAATATAAAGAATTGGTGAAATATTGCAAGCGCAACAGCAACAAATATTGTAAATACACACACAGATATTAGCCAGCAATCAAAATGGCCGAGGCAATGGTCGTGGAAGAGCGCCCCTCTGTACCGAAACGTTTTTTCTGTCACATGTGCAATGTGGAGATTAACATTCCGAATACCGACTACACTTGCCCACTCTGCTCAAACGGATTCGTTGAGGAGCTGCCAGCGAATGCGCCCGAATTGTCAGCGTCTACTAGCAGCACCAGCAGCAGTGCCACCAATCACGATACGGCCAATGCTGGCACTAGCTCCAGCAGCCATACCCTTGGCAGCGGTGCCGGCGGCAGCGGATTGATCAACGTTGAATCGCTGCGGAATGATATTGTATCGCTGCTCAGCATGCGGAATGTGCCCAATTTGGAAATAACGATTGAGCCGAATCGACGTCACGCCAGCGTAATGCACGTGGGTAATTCGGGCGGCGGCGGCAATGTGTCTGGCGCTCCGTCAAGCGGTGCGTCCAGCATTGCTGGTGGTCGTGTGCGACCTGCCAATTTGGATCGCTTGGACAATGTACTGTATGATTTTCTGCAGAGCTTGCCATTGGCAGGCGCTACGGCCGAAATTGTAACCGGTCCTGGCGGCGGCGGCGGCAGCGGTGGCGGCACCGGCCATTCCCATATGTTCTTCATGGGCAATCCAGGTGATTATGCGTGGGGACGCGAGGGTCTCGATACGATCGTTACGCAGATGCTTAATCAAATGGAGACATCGGGACCGCCGCCGTTGTCCTCGCAACGCATTAACGAAATACCAAATGTGAAAATCAGTGCCGAGGAAGTTGAACGCAAAATGCAATGCTCCGTTTGTTGGGATGACTTCAAGCTGGATGAATCGGTGCGCAAGCTGCCCTGCTCGCATCTGTATCATGAAAATTGTATTGTGCCATGGCTGAATCTGCACAGCACCTGTCCCATTTGCCGCAAGTCATTGGCCAACGATGATGACAACGACGACGCGGACATTGATGAGGATTATGTGCTCCTCAACAGCCTGGTCGATGAGAACGGCAGCGCTCGCAGCGACAGCAATAGCAACAGCAACGCTGCAAGAGCCGCAACATCGACAAATGCATCTAGTCAAACGGTGGCCTCCCAGTCGGAGCCAACGGCAGCAGCCACACAACGCAACAACGTGTTCACCTTTGATGATGACAATATGTTTTTGGACTAATTCATGAATGCATATTATGAATTAATCGGGACGATCGAATCTGGGATGTGGATGGGATGGTAAACCTGATATTCAAAATTGAAGCCTATGCAGCTCAAGCGTTAGTACACAAAATCTAAACAGTTGCATATATTTATAAAAACAAAAACAAAGAAAAATGTCTTAACAAAATCAATTACACACACGCTTTACTTTTGTTGTTATTCAAAAAACGGGCTGGTAAACAATATTTGCAAATTTGTTATCATTTCACATTTGGCTACTGCAATAAAATTTTGTAAGCGTAGTGAGGCGATTACCAATTTTTATAGGATGTTATACAAATAATGTATAAATAACTTCAATTATATTTATTATTATACTAAAAACATAAAAAATTAAAATGTTTCTGCGCTATATTCTAAAATACAACAGTTTTTATATACAAATAAACTGTAACTAGCTACTAGTTAAAAAAAAACTAATATGTAAATCACCTCAAGCTAATTGTGAAGTTTATAAATCACAGCAAATTATTTAATAATAAAAACAATGCAAGAAAGTTTTCGTATTCATTTTGCAGCTGCGCACTAAAACGGAAACATTCTAATAAGAATATAATTCGTCAGCTGTGAACAAACGCAACAGGGTGGCAACGCCCAGTGCCGAATTTGTTTTGTTTTTGTGCATGTGTTTGTTGTTGCTGGACAAGGGCGCATTTTTTGAGCCAATTTGTTTAAACTAACAACTAATAGAATGCTCTAGCCAATCCGAGCGGATGCAATATAACACTATTAGAGCATGGCAACAGCAAGTGGCAATAGCGAAATTGTTATACTCACAGAAGTGGTAAGTGGTAACAAGAAGCGAATAGCTACTCGAAGGTTTTTTTGTTTGATAATAATTCCGCAGGTTCGTGAACAATATGTACGCTATTTGGAGCGCCAGTTACAGGAGAACGTGTGCGTTTGGGCAGGAGCTTCCAGGAATCATCATAAGCCCACAGCCTGGGCATGCATTGCGCACAGCGTCAAGGCACTGGAGACACATGCAATTAAAGCCTGCCAGGCGGCACAACTGTATCAGCGTGCCATGGTCAAGATGGTAAACTGCATTGAATAGGCCATGTGTCCAATGTTTAGCATGTACACTTCTTTTTAGATCGCCGCGGTGCGACGCAACACACAGGAATGCCGCCTAGCGGATGCGCTTTTCAAACAAATGCAGCAACAGCAAATCGTCGAGGATACAAAGTCAGCGAAAGCCCCAAAGGCGAATCCCAGCATCGTACATGCCCCACAGCAGCTAGTCGATAGGGCGACACAAACGACAAGCGTGCCGAATGATGAGCAGAACGACAATTATACAAGCTACACGCTGTCACAGAAAATCGATTTGTTTCAGTCGCAGCTCGCGGCACTTGAATGCAAAGAGCAGCCGCCAGCTGTAGTCAATGGCAATGAGCGGCCCGTAACACCCATGTCCAGCACAGAAGATGAAGTAGCGCAGGAGCTGGCCAAGCTATTTGACGATGAACCAACCGATCTAAATGCCATATTTGGTCTTGAGATTGACACCACAGAGGCGACAGACCAACCACAACAGCCCCTTGCCATGTCAGCTGAGCTGAAGGCCCTGCCATCGCCTGCCACGCCGTCGACTGTGCCGTACAGCAAAAGCTTTACGGATCTGAGAAACAGTTCCTGGCCCTGCGAGTTGTACGCCCAACGGCGACGCCTCAACGCATGCTTGGTGCGCTTGCTGGATGCAGACTGGCGCTGCGAGGATGCGTTAAGATATAAATTTCATATGCTCTTTGGCGAGGACAGTGACGATGAGTTTGCCACGCATATAACTAGTCCTAGCATCGATCTAGTCGATGAAGTCCTGCTGGCCAGCTGCATATTACGGATACGTCCCTGGATCGTGCGGCACTTAATGCGCCCGCTGCAGGAAGGCCTTATTGCCAATCGTTTTCTCTTCAAAAAGGTGGCCAAGATGCTTGCCAACAACATTGTGCTGATCAACCCGTACGCCAGCGAGCGACAAGTCAGACAGGCCGTGGAGCACATGTTTTGCATCCAACCCAGAGGTGTGCAAAGCGCGCTTGATCTGGAGTCGTTGCCGCCAGTGTTTGTCGAAAGATTTGAAAGTTAGGCAGAACGTAAAGTCAATTACATTTGATAAACTATTTTGTAACATTAAATTATTCTCAAAAAATGGTTGTCTTCAGACAATTCTACGTAGGCAAAATGTTTACTTTCAGTATAACATTCTTCCTATTACATGTACAAGTATTTAGTGTTCCTAGTTGAAGGTATTAGATTGTTTGGAGCTTATGATAAGCAAAAAATGTTTCGACTTTAAAGCCATAAATCTCAGTACCGTAGAGATAATTGAAAAACAATGGCAGATTATTAAGAAGTACAATTATTTCAACTGAAAAGTACATTTTAAGTAAAAGAAACAGAAAAAAATCGAAGGTCAATTTGTAGAGTCGTAAAGCCTATAACCAAAGTTTCGCCATGATTATTAGAATTAAGATAAAGGCTATAAAATCAAAATTTTTGATTATCAATGGAGCTTTCGAAAGCAGTTTGTATGTATATAACCGAATATCATAACGAATCAATCAGTTTTCTAAGATTCACATTTAGTTGAACTAAACCAAAATCACACTAATGAATATTTTTTATCATTTTTTTCTTTTTAAATTATAATTAATTCAATGATTACAATAATTTTTCTTTCTGCACATCTCTGTTCAATTGTTTTTTATAATTATATAAATTTTAATATATTTAATAAACGATACATATAATATAGTGTTTGACGAAATTGCGGCTGCTGCTGCGACGGCGGCTGCGGCTACTTTTTGTTGTTGTTGTTTTTGTTGTTGTTGTTACTCTTACGGCTGTGTATGTTGTTATTGTTGTTGCTGCTCTTCTGTTGATTGATAATGTGTTGTTGCTGTTGCTGTTGTTGTTGTGGTTGGCTAATGTATTCCATTTGTTGTTTGCATATTGCTGTTGTTACTTAGTCTGCAGCAGCGACAACATGTGGTTGTTTTTGCTGTTATGTGGTTGTTATGGTTAAGAGACACTACCTAGTATCGGGTATTTGATTTGTGTTTGACGCCGCGTTTGCATTTTGTTTGTATTTTTGTTGCTGCTGCTGCAGCTGCTGCTGTGAGCCCGTGGCAGTCTCTGCTGGCTGTGGCCGACCGCGTCTTTCGATCCCACCCCGATCAGCTGCTGTTGGCCTGACGCCAGTTGCACTGGCTGCTGCTGCAGCTACTCCAATGCCACCGCCAGCACCTACGTTGCCGCCTGTTCCTCCGCCTCCTCCTACACATCCCCCTGTTGCGGATGTGCCACTCGTTTGTGTTGTTGCTGTTGTGTTGGCTTTTTTGTTTTTGTAGCGATATTCATCGCATACAAAATCCTCCGGCGAGGTCTGTTGCATTTGATTCACCTGTCGTACCACAGCACGTTGCTGTTGCTGCTGCTGCTGCTGTTCATCTGCATTGTTATTGAGCAGCGTTTCCTGTTCTTCCTGCTGCTGTTGTTGCTGCGTCTGCTGCTGTTGGCTGTCGCCGCCATTCTGCTCCTTATTTACATTATCACTCTTGGCCAAACAGTCGCCATCCTCATTGGACGCATTCAAGTCTAGCTCCTCTGTGCAGAGCAACGATAGCCACAGCGACTGCACAAACATGGAGCTGTCAAGCGAAATAAACATTGATAACTAAACTTAAGACATATGTGCATTATATATGTAACGCCTACCGATCGGCCCGCTTGCGCTCTACATCCGCCCACTCGGCATCCGTTAGTGTGGGCTGCATAAATTTGGCCAGCAAGTACTGCGATTGCGATGTATCGCCAGCCGCAGCTTGCCCGCCACATTGACCGGACATGGCGTTAGTGTTGCCGCCGCCATTGGCCGTTGGTGCGCCACCGATGCCGACGCTAATGCCCAGCGCATTGCTAGTGCCGCTGCCGCTGCTAATGCAACTGTTGCCGACCGCCTGCAAGGATACAGATATGTTTTTTATATTAGTATTGGCAATTGAGAATTGTATTTGAATTGCATGTGGCTACTTCTCTGGCGTTGAGTGTATTAGCGGCCAGGCTGCTCGACTGCGTTTGCTGATGGCTGCTGGCCGATGAGAAGCTCGCGCCCACTGGCCATTCTGAGGTGCGCAGATTGGGCGGTGCATTCGCACTACTGGCACTCATGCCACCGCTGCCAACTGCACTGCTGCTGCCGCCGCCGCCGATCACCTCGGCCATGGTGGCATTCGAATTCGATGTTGAGACTATGGGATGCGTGCGTCTTGGCAGCCGATCGATTTGGCGCGATGCCTAAAATAACGAAAGCGTTAAATGCAAACATTCGCAAGCTTTTTTTCTTTCCTGATATATACACAAGATCATAAAAAAAAAAAAAAAAAAAAACAAAACAACAAATACGCTGCTTACCGTCAACTGTTGCCGATCCATTTGCATTTGCATCTGCAATTGTTGCAACTGCGATGTTGGTGGAACGCCACGTCTGACGCCGGATAGCTGTGAGAGCAGCTCTGCGATGGGATCGACAGATTCGCGACCCGATGGCGACAATGCCGACAGTCCACTCGATGAGCTAAAGTGCATATTGGAGCGACGCGTACGCGGCCCGCCCAAAGTGCGTCCAGGTATGCGACGCACACCACCGCCATGGCGTATGGCCGAGGGCTCGTCGTATTGTCTAAAGGTTAAGGCAACCAAAAAGAAAATTAAATCCGTCTTAACCTATATATACTATTAAGGAATTGCCCTGTTTGCATTTCAATGCGGACGACCTATTGCCAAGTTGTAATTTTGCCAAGATTTTGATGGGCAACAGAAATATATAAAAGCTTTTCAAATAAATTATAAATTAAATGACACAATGAATTTACTTATTACATTATATGAACCCGAATCGAATGGAATTTCAGCTTTTTTATCCGATTAAATAAATATCTAAATCTATCGCATAATACGATCTATGGACTGACATCATTTATCAGTGATGACTAATGTTTTTAACTAAGTGCGCTAATGTTTATCTAGATTTTTCACTTCTTTAGTCTAATCATTATTCTTAATACTTCACTTAAATACACTACAACATTCATAGAAATAATTTTAAGGGCAATTCGTTTGTTCAATCTTTAACACAAAATACGTTCGGTTCTTTTCTAAATAAAAGCTATTTCGTGAATTGTGTTGTTTTGTGAAAAAGGATATCAAAAAGGATATTAACTCTCGCGGTCCTTGCCGATGCTCCAATGTTAGATGACCAGCAAAATCATCTGTGACTAGATTCGGCTCACCGCCTGGCAGTCCGGCACAAACGGGACAGACGACCTCCAAACTGGTCTCCGTATGCTCGGCGGAGACATGCTCCAACAGTGTGGCATCGCTGAAGCCCATCTTTTTGCAATAAGGACACGTAAACGATTGCGGCTGATCCGTTGTTAGCATTTCACCGCCAAAATATAATTCAATATCGGAACGGGTAAGTATGCACTGCATCGGATGCTCAACCAGATGGCGAGTGGAGGTGACGCCATCCTCATAGCAATCGGCGCACAGATCATAATCATAACAGATTAAACACTTGTAGCGACGTCCAGTGAAGTTACTTTTTAGACATGAATCGCAGCTCACACCTAATGCACACATCAAATAGTGTACAAGAATAAACATATAAATGATCGTTTGAATCATTCAGAGAGAAAGGGAGTGTTACCTTCATGACGACTCATTATTTAGCAGCAGCAGAGCAGCGATAGTGTCACCACCAGCAGCAGCAGCAGCAGCGACGTCTTCACGTCCACTCGATGGGCGCCGTTTCCTTTTGGGCGCACTTTACCGTTCTGCCAGTGATTTCGATTTGATTTTATTTCAATGAACTTTCGGATGAGCTTTCAGCACTTTGTCGTTTTTTTTCTTTTTCGCACTATGTTTTGTGTTGGAGATTCCTATGTACATATGTGTAGAATGCAAAGGAGCTGCAAGGCGAAATGAACAATAAAAAAGGAGGTTGTCAGTCATCGAATGTAAACAGATGACAACAACAAAGGAAAAACGGCAAATTAAGTAACAAGGCTAACACGCACACGATTACACACACACACACACACACACAGACACACACATTTATTCACAAACGCAGCCCGCCCTCACAGATGCAACGTTTTTTTTTTTCTTCTTTCTGATTTTCTTTTCGCCTTTCTTTGCAAAGCTCACAGAAGACGATTACGGTTCTTTCTCTTTGGTGTTACCTTTCGCGTTTGTCGTCCGAAAATGAAATGAATAGAAACAGGCAAAAGGTATAAATTGCACACACTTCCCCCTCTTACGTCTTGCATTAGCACGCACTACCACAAGCTTGAGAGCAATGAAATTTTTCAATACAATAGCGAAATCGGAGGTAAAAGGGTAGTGCACTAAGAAAAACCATAAACCCGTGCACAATAATATTTAAGTATTATATATATACTATATTTTAAACCATGCACAGTAAACATTTATTTTTAACTTTTTCGTTTCGCGAAAATTTTCAACTCATTCGACCCGTCCGTCTTCGTCGTCGTGTGCTTTTGTGTGTCTGTGCGCTGCTCGCCCCCCTTCCACCTCCTGCTGTGTTTCGAGGGCTGCCACATTTGCCAAAAACGTAGTGCAATGACTAAACTTTAATATACCAAGTAACAGCGCCTGCTATTTGCAGGTAGTATAAACAAATTGTTTATAAACAATTAGCACACATTTTTGTTTAAACAAAGTGTAATTCCTCCAATATGTACTGACGAATCAGCTTTTCACATTGGCGTTACCATACTAAACCGAGTGAGTGGCAACGCTTGGTTGAAATGCGTAAGCTTTTCGCAATTGCCCGTCACACCATACAATGCTCGACATATGAATAGAAACCATGCGCTTAAAGCGCATGACCCAACAAGCTGATTGGCAGCTGATAAACACACTTCAGCTATTCAAATGAATTGTAGTGCACATTTCTGCGATATATTGCAATTGTAGCCGGGGAGGCGAGTCTTATTTGATTGTTTCAGCATTGCACTTTTTGATGAAACTACCTATCCAGATGTCAAAGAACTGTTATACTTTTAGCATCTTCTCGTACACCGTAGCTTGTTAAATAACTATGACATTTACACGGTGCCACAGAAACACATGCAAGCGGTAGCGCTGATAGGTTTAATTGTATCGTTTGTTGTGGGAAATTAAATTTTTAAATTTATATGACACTATTTTTAAACTTTTTGCGTTTTCTGAATTCAACGGCGGGTAAATATGGTACATTCATCTTTATATACATGTGCCTGTGTATGTGTTTTCGTGTGTATATATATATATGTATATGTATAATATATACAATCTACGCAATTGAAAATGATTTCAACTGAAATCTTTGTTCGCCGCAAATTTTCATTGTACTCAAATAAAAATAAGTTGCTTTGTCGCTGAAGACTTTTTTTGTTGTTTCTATTGCACTTTGTTTGGCAAATTCGCATTACATACTGACGCATGCAAGTACTTATGCATGTATGTATGTATGTATATATTCTTTTTTATACACGTTCCCCTTTTTTTCAGTGGTTGTTGCGCTAGCACATTTTTGACACTATTTTGATGAAACACGTACATGTAAATTATTGTGCTGCAACATTGACTAATTAATTATTATTTACTATTTAAATTAAACACTAGCACTCAAATTAATATGTAATTGAAACGAAAATAAGTTATATCGAGTTGAAAGCTTTCCCCCGACTGCAGCTGCAGTGCGACCATATGTCGATGTCTAAAAAAAAATACTAAATAGACTGCCCATTAAGGCATAGTACATGTTTCCCCAACCCTATTGCATTGAAAATACACCGCTTGGTTCTTACATTTATTTAGGTATTAATTTATTATTGTTCAATCTTCTAGTTTTTCCGGCGGCGGTCCACACGGCTGCAGCATGCGTTCCATTAAATTAAACCGCACACGCGCCTTAGATTCGTTTTCGGCGATGGCAAAATAATTGAGCATATCGTAGTGTCCCATATAACTGGCCAATGAGTCGCGGTGTTGATTGGTTAACCACTCAAATTTGGTGGTATCCGCGTGTCCTGTGCCAATGTATTTGCTCTGCAGATGCTCCAGTTGACTGTGTATGTTATAGCGTTCGCCCATTTTGTGAAAAAATATAAATTTTTCGCTGTAGGCTAAAGGTTGCGTTTGTTTTTAGTGATGTTTGGTTCAGTACTGAACTAGTTCTATGAAAGTGAACTCAGAAATGAACCGACTGTTAATGCCGTGTTACTGTTAACTCACTGTAAACATACAAAATGTGCGGCCGAACTTGTTTGTAAGTAATTCGTTTTGATTTAAATGCTAGCGTTAATAATTGTATTTGAATGTTTATTATATAGAACGCTTGATCCCGACCAGGTGCTGTGTGCGTGCAAATACCCAAAGAGCAATAAGGTCAAAGACGAAGACGACATCAAGCAGGAATATGAAAAGCCCGAATGGCGCGCAGAGTTCAATTTAGGACGGCGTTATCAAGCCTCCTATAACATAGCCCCCACAGACATAACACCCGTTATGTAGGTTGATCTTGAGTTGCAATTATAGTTACGGGGACTTAGATTCTTTTGTACACCCCTTAGTGTCTCTGCAGCGCACTTCAGCGAGGCTGAGGATCAGCAATATGCGCGCACCGTCATGCCCATGATGTGGGGCATGATTCCTGCATGGCATAAGGGCGACTACCGCAAACATGGACTCACCACGAACAACTGCCGACTCGAGCATTTGATGGATTCCAAACTGTATCGTGGACCCTTCAAGCGCGGCCAACGCTGTGTGGTCGTATGCGAAGGCTTCTACGAATGGCAAACTACAAAGCAAGCCAAGGCCTCTGAGCGTGAGGCCTATTTGGTCTACGTGCCACAGGAGTCGGAGGTTAAGATCTATGATAAAAGCACCTGGTCGCCGGCGAATGTGAAACTGCTCCGAATGGCCGGCCTGTTCGATGTATGGCAGGACGAGAGCGGCGACAAGATGTACAGCTACAGCATCATTACCTTCGAGTCCAGCCAGATTATGTCCTGGATGCACTATCGCATGCCAGCGATACTCGAAACGGAGCAGCAAATGAATGTGTGTAAATAGACATTATATTTGCATATATACACATATTTATGTTCATTTATAGGATTGGCTGGACTTCAAGCATGTGAGCGACGCTCAAGCTTTGGCTGCACTACGTCCGGCTACGGCCCTGCAGTGGCATCGTGTTACCAAATTGGTGAACAATTCCCGCAACAAAAGCGAAGAATGCAATAAACCATTTGAATTGGCGGCCAAGCCTGAAAAGCCGAAGGGCATGTTGGCGTGGCTAACTGGAAACAAGCCACAACAGCAGCAAAACAAATCCAAGTCCAGCGAGGACGAGCAACTGCAGGAAACGGCAACTAAAGAAGCCCCAAAACGAAGCCCAACTTCACCTCATGCTCTGCAAAGCTCTGCCAAGCGACCGCGCTGTGAGTTAATCAATGCAGAGCAACAGGAGAGCTCTGATGCCAATGTTAAATCGGAGGCGACTGTAAAATTAACAGTTATATAGGTATTTACAAAAAAGCTTTTAAGCTCTGCTCTTAATGAATATTTAAAGCTTTGTATAGTATTTAACATTTATTTGCATTAAAAACCGAAGGATTAGTTCTCATTTCCCAATTTTATGATATAAGTATGTATATAGTTGTGTTGTTCTTATACCCTGAACCCATTGAAAATGGGTAAAACGGTTATAATGTATTTGTGCAAATGTATGTAACAGGCAGAAGGAATCATCTCTGATCCCATAAAGTATATATATTCTTGATCACAAGCCGAGTCGATCGAGCCATGTCCATCTGACTGTCCGGCCGCCCGTCCGTATGAACCTATAAGAGCTAGAGAAATTTTAAATGTAGATCCTCCTAGTGCCCGCGCACTACGATGTTGTTTTCGATATTCGATAATTTGCCACGTTTCCAAGCAATCGAAAAAAATCGATATCGAAATTATGTTTTGAGCAAATTCGGTTATTAATAAGAGCTCACCAAACTTAACATGTAGCTTCTAGATAAGAATAAAGTAACTTTAATTTTATAGCTATTTATTTGTTTTCATCGCGAAATATATCGATCACAATTTGATCGATTTATTTACGCGGAATGAGTTTGACCCAAAAACCATTTTTAGGCTTTAATTGAAATCCGGCGGAGCTGAGGACCAGGGGAATACAGCTCTTCTTAGCTGGGGCAATACGGAACTCTCGCAGCAAATAGTATATCAAAGCCTTTGCCTCGAGTAGTGCGAATCGTGAACCTAAACAAAAGATGTTTAGCAACATTAATGTCATATTTTCCGATTACTGAACATTACATTTCACTCACCTATGCAATTGCGCTGGCCTGCGCCAAAGGGAAAGTAGGTGAATGGCTGAATTTTGTCCTTGTTCTCATCGCTAAAACGATCTGGATCAAACTTGGTCGGATTCTCGAAGTACTTGGGATCGAGATGGAAGCCACAGGTGGGCAGCCAAATGGCGTCGCCTTTCTTGATCTCAATGTTTTTGCCATCGACCACATAGGTAATGTCCTTGCTGCACTCGCGATCAATTGCGCTTGTCGGCGGCCACTTGCGCAGCACCTCCGACACCACCTGGTCCATGTACTTCATGCCCGTTAGAGCCTCGTATGTCAGTTGGCCGCCGTCTAGATCGCTGTCGAGCTGTGCCACCTCCTCGTACAGTCTCTGCTGCACATTCTCGTTCTCCATGAGCTCTTGTGCGGTGAAGCACATGAACGACGCCGATGTCTCAAAGCCGGCAAGGAAGAACACAAAGCATTGAGCAACTATGTCGCGATCGCTCCAATCGCGAACTGTGCCCGTTTTTGGCTTATCCGTGTGAAACATGCCGCGTGCCTCCATCAGCATGTTGATCATGTCGGGGCGCACAATGTTGTGCTCCTGGCGATACTTCATGGCATCCAGCACCAGGCTCACAAAATATTGTACGCTTTTCTTATCAAACAGTGATATTTTTAGCAACTTCAAGAAGGCGGAAAATTAATACAATTACATAGGGTATATATTAGCACTAACCAGACAACAGCTCGAAATTCACAAATCACAAAAACTTCAAATCTTGCAAGGGACAGGCAGGCCAATAGGCACACAAGCGCATAAATGCTTCTATTCATACACAAAATATGCAAGTATGCGTGAGTAGCAAGTCCAAAGAACCGTAAATGCACACATGCCAACACATACCAACAAAAACGAGCTAAAGTGCAAGAATTTCGCATCGACGTGGCAAACCCTTTCATTATTTCATATTACTCGTCCCTTTAGAAGGGAAGAAATATTGAATTTGTGGGCATTTTTGCTTGTGCGGACACACACACACACAGACAGTAAAACGGTAAATAGACAAATTGCAAGTGCACTGAGAGGAAGCCAAAGCAGTTTCCTGTAGTGTGACCGAATAAAAAGAAGTAGCGATGCCGTTCTATCACACAAGTCAAATGTATTTCTTACGCTCTTGCTGTCTGAGCGTGCGGGCGTCTCTCGAACCCGAACAAAAACGAAGGTGACTTTGGACCAGCCGCATATGAGACGCGTGGCCCCAGCATTTTACACTGGATGTCCAGTCTATATGCTGTTTGGTTAGTGATAATAGTTAGGATGGTCAACCAGCAGTTAATGCCCATATTACCTTAAAGAGTCGTTTGGCAGTAGTAAAAAATAAAAATTTCAAGTTCTGCAGCGCATTAAAGCTGGTCATCCTCTTGCCCATAATGTAGAATGTGTTGTCTCGATCCTTGAAAGAGTTCACCTGCAAACCAAATGCCGTGGAGGCAATCACATCGTTGGTAAATCGCGAGCAGTAGTCTTTCGTGTCCAGCTCAATTCCGCTTTCTGGCACATGATCTCGCTTCAGGCAGTCGACTGCCTCTTTGGCCGCGATGTCCATCAGCTGGAACATCTGGCGCATTTTGCTGCCCGTAAAGGCAGGACTCAGCGTGCTGCGCATGTCCTTCCAACGAGCATCGCGCATTAACAATAAGGAGCTACCGAAGAGATTGTTCATGTCATGCGGATTGTCATCATCAGTGCCGAGGAAATTGCGATGGTTCATAAAGTGATCGAAATCCTTTATTGTTATCTGCTTTACCAGTTCCGGATCGCGTATCATCAGCAGCGGCGTGCGTTGCTCAAAGATGCCGTAAACCCTATAAGCATAAACTATTTACATTTAAGGCTACATTAGGTATACTAAGAAATACCTAAAGATTTTTACTCGTACATGTATACTATCCAAACTTATCATGATCGAAGTAAAAATAACTTCAGAAACTTTGATAAGACTGTTTATTATTTATTGTTGTATGCACTCAATAATTACACATATCTCATTGAGTAATAATTTATTGTCAAAGTAAGGCATTAAATTTCGAAATATGTACAAGCCAGAAAGAACGACATTTGCCTTAAGATTTTCCACATATGTGAGGATTAATTGCTGACTTACATAGCCGAAGATATCTTGTAAAGCAGAAAAGTTTGCTTTAAAAAAAAAAACACGACGGACATGGCTATATGTATGTCGACTCGGCTGTTGGTACTGATCAAGAATATATATGCTTTATATTCTCGGGGATGTCTCCTTGTTTGCGTTACACATTTCATGACAAAATGATAATAACTTTTGCATATAAAGATTGCCATTTATTTATAATAATAAACAAAATTATTGAGAAAGATTAAGTAGAATGGAATATATTATATCGAAGTTGATATCTGATAACTAGCAGATATTTTGAATGCTTAACATACTCTGTTATCTACATGGGACCTGCTGCCAGAGTGACCGTGTGTACTTCTGTTAATACATGCAATTGATAATGTGACGTCACTCTTCTACTACACTACTGATATATGTATGTATCCAGTTGCGTATGTACACATATGCGCAGTCTATATCGATTGAGTTAATTAAGTAAAGAATGTGCTTTGGCTACATAAAATTCTCGACCTAGTGTGCTATAATACGCAATAGCCTGTTTGCTATCTAGTCAAAATGCTGAATATACTTACTTGCCATTGCCTTTGTTGTACAACTCGACGATCAGATCAAATATAGATTGTTGACGCAATAACATTTTATGCATGTTTCCTACGAAGGGATACGGTTTTTCATAATCTATTCCTCGCTCCTTGAAGAAATTATAGTTGGCTGTGGCCCAGCGATAGGCCAGCAGCAAGCCGACGACGGAAATCGCAAAAAACTCGAATAGCATCTTGAAAGTTCACCGGCTAGCCAACCCGTACGGCAAACATCAAATTCAAACTAAACGAGTCAAGTGCTTCGCTTCAATGAACGGAAGCTTTTGGTCCGAGCTTTGGCTTGCCGCCATTGAGTAATAAATATGCAGAGGCGGCTTTTGGATAAAAAGTTCTTTTTCAAAATACTTGAAGCAAGATACCCAGTTTGCAACACAAGGCATAATCATAACAAACAATCTCGACATTGAAAAAACACACCAAGAATTCAGCCCCGTGGCAATGCTAAGCGTGTAATTCGCTGTCAATTCTTCTTCTCCACTCACTTTCAACTTGCAAGCAGCCAGGCAGATTTTTATCCTTTCTCAAAATAGGGTACTTTAACTAATGGTCAGTGCTGTAACCAAATACCACTACCCTTCTTAAATTTAATTTTTGATCCAATTTCTCAGAAAAATATAATTTCGTATTTAGTGTGCAATTGTTAGTACAATCAATAATAATTGTTTTCTTTAAACATTATGTACCATTTCTATAAAAAAAAAGGGTATCACAGCCTCGACGCGCCAACTAGTTGTGCTATGTGTGTCTCAACTCACACATTTTAGTGCAAATCTGCATGTATGTATGTATGTGTTTGCCAAGCAAAGAGAAGTATGTATGTACATATATGAATTTAAGAAGATTGCAACATTCTGTTGCGCATATGACGTCACAGCCCAAAGCTTTTCTGTGCGATCGTTGCGTACAGTAAATTAATACGTTTTTAAATAAATGCATTATTATAAAAGACCCTATTAATAAATTACTTAAATGTATGTTATAAATATTGATGGTTTTGGCGACCTTTCCATTTTTAAATTATTTGTTGGCTGGCTCGAGGTACATACGTAATAAAGAAAGAAATATATTCTAAACAACGCAAGTAATAAAATTCTATAGAACGTGACGTCATAATAGATAATGTAGGATCGACAGAAAAACCCGCAACACACTAGCATTACTTGTCTCCTTTCTTTGCATTTTATTACTCAATGGCCCAAAACGAAGCCCAACTTCAAGTCATGCTCTGCAAAGCGCTGTGAGTTAATCAATGCAGAGCAACAAGAGAGCTCTGATGTAAAGGTTAAATCGGAGGCCACTGTAAAATTAACAGTTATATAGGTATTCACCATAAAGACTTTCAAGCTCAGCCTTAGTAAACATTTAAAGCTTTTTATAGTATTTAAAATTTATTTGCATTAAAAACCAAAAGATTTGTTCTCATTACCCAATTCTATGATATAAGTATGTATATAGCTTTGTTGTTTTTTTTTTGTTGCTTAATTACAAAGGCTTAGCATATAAAAATTGATTTAAATTTCATTCTCCTTTTTTGTATACCATACGCTTTATTTGCTAATTTGTATGTTAAAAACTATGAATGTTTTATGTAAATAATATTTATATAGTGCGCTGTCAACGTTTTTTGAGCCGCGTCTGTTGGCAAACCCGTTAAAAGTAGAGCTTGCAATTTGACAAAAAAGAAAATGAAGCAATAATTGTTTTCAGTATTTGCACTTGAACTGCTTTTCTCCGCATGCGAAAACAAATAAAAGCTAAAACTGAGCAACAACAAAATATTGGTGTCAATGTTGCAGTGGGCGAGTGGGAGAAAGAGCGCAGCCCATGATTTCTGCATATGTGTGTGTGCAAGTGCTTACAAGTAGAATTGTGGTTTATTAGTCTAGGAATTACACATGTAATTATTTTATTATGTATACATATATAAAAGTTGTATTCTTTTGTTCGTTAATGAACTTTGCAATTTGCATGAGTGATTGCTTTACAGCTATTTCAAATACTTTGCACTGCTTGGCAGAGACACAGACATCTGTATGTATGTGTTGTCTCTGTGTGTGTGAGTGTGCGGATTGGCGGCTTTTCGTGTGGAAGCAATGATATCGATATCGAGAGCGTGTACGGTACGTGACTACCGTTATGTGCCTAAGTGCCTATTTACGAGTTTACAATTTATTTTATTTTTTGCTTTATATCTGACTTGACGAATACATATGCCATATATGTATGTACGCTGGCTAAAATATTTCAACAATTTTTTAGCACGATTATTTTTTTCTTTTGTAGATTGCACTTGGAAAATAAGTAAAACTGAGTTTTGCATCGAGTGAAGATGAGCGCGTGTCACAAGCAAATATTGGAAATAAGTACTTTCCAGTAGATTAACAGAACATTGTTCCAACTAAAAACTAAATCTGGAAGTGTATGATGGCGATGACAGCATATTTTCAATAGTATTTTTTTTTAAGTTTCAAAAGAGCCAAATAACGCATTTAGAGATGTCTGTTTGCAATTTGTAAAACAAAAAGGAGATAAAATATTTTGTGTAAAAAAAATACCGTAAATACTCTTGTCGTGCTTAGCTAGCTGACACGCGCTCATCCCTAACCAGGTTACAAGTGGACGTGTGTGTGAGAGAGAAAGATAGAGGGAGAGGGGGAGAGAGAGAGAGAATCGAATTGCATTTACTCGAATTGTGTGCTAAACATATTAATATTCAGATCCTCGAATGTGGTTGTGTTGGTGTGATCGAGCATTTGCAGCATATCAGAGAACTCCTGACCTTGCGGCTGCTGTGCGCCCGCAACGACTGCAGCGCCTGGATGTGCATGCGCATGCGGATGATGGGCATGCGGATGCGGATGTGGATGCGGATGTGCCGGGTGTGTGGCCGCATTTTGCCAATCCCAAGGCGTTGCCGCTGGCCCCGCCTGATATGCAGCCGCCTGTTGCTGCTGTTGCTGACGTTGTTGTTGTTGCTGCTGCTGCTGTTGTTGTTGTTGTTGCTGCTGCTGGCCATTGCCAGCGCTGAGCTGCGTGTAGGTGGGGCCGCTGGGCGAGCGCGCCGGGCTGCTCTGCTGATACGCTGGATATGCCTCAGTAGAAGTCGGCTGCGGCTGCTGGCCGGGCATGCCGCGCGCGCCCCAGGCATTGGGTGTGGGCGAGGTGCCCGATTTGGGCAGCTTGGCCAGCGGCGAGGGTCCGCCGCCCGCCGCTGCGGCGCCATAGGGCGAGTGCGTGGCATCATAGCTATAGGCCACGGGCGTATTCTGTGCCGAGGCAGGACGTGGCGGCGGCGCCTGCATGTGCATCTGGTAGATGCCACCATCGCCGCCAGTGGGTGTAATCTCACGTCGTGGCGGCTGCAGCGTATAATCGACGCCCGGCGCCTGCACATAAACATGTTGCTGTTCCGCCTGCTGCTGCTGCTGTTGTTGCTGCTGCTGCTGCTCGGGCGTGGCGCCGTGCAGCGTCTTGCCGGAGCTGTTGGTGCACACAATGTACTCGACCTCGTCCGTGTAGGGATTGAGGAAGGCATAGGCTTGCGTGCGCAGCCATACGAACTCGGAGCTCTTGGCGCGGGCGCGATAGAGCAGCGAGAACATTTGTCCCTTCTGCTTGAGCACCTGATCGAAGCTCTCCTTCATGTGGCTCTGGTCCTCGGGATGAAAGAAGTCATAGCATATTTTGCCCAGCAGCTCGGTGGGCGTATAGCCCAGAATGTGCAGCACACGCTGATCCACAAACGTGAACTTGCCATCCAAGGCGTGGCGTGTGATGAACTCGCTCTGATTATTGCTGCCGGTCATGTCGTTGGCCGCCGTTGAGGTGACCTGTAGCCGGCCAATGGCTACCAGGCAGCAGTGGGAGGCCATGTCGTCCACATCGCGCTCCATGTGCACATTGGGAAACATGTCCGTGGGCGGCCAGTTCTTTATATAGCCGGTGCAATGGACCACAGCATAATTGGAGCCATCCCGGGAGGGGCCCAACGAATTGCGCTGCTTCAGGCGATTCAAATGGCCAGAGACCATGGCGTCGGGATTGACATTGCCCACGCGCATGCGACAAATGAAACCGCGGCGGGCGCCCATGCTCAGGCGCATGCTCGACTGATGACCCTCCTTTTTGACTGTGCCCGACTTGAGGTCGAGGATGCGGCCCGCATTCTGTGACTCCTGCGTGGAGAGCTGTTCGCGTATCTTGTCCCTGTCATCCGGATGGATGTGCTCATACAAGCTAGTGCCATACCAATCGCTTTGCGTATAGTTGAGCACCGGAGTCACCGAGTCGGACACATAGATCACACGGCCCGAATCACAGGACACGACGAACAGAAAGCCATCGGCTGCCTCGAGGATCAAGTGCTTCAGCTCCTGGTCTGTGAGAAAGGAGGGCTTGTAGGTGCCATCGCTGCTCGTATTGCCTGTGCCACGCAGCGCCTTCATGTGGGCCACGGCCATGCGCAGGATGGTCAGCTTGTCGGGCTTGCGTGCTAGGGCGCTGCAGGTGGGCACCATGTCCGAGAGTTCCGTTATGTAGGCGGTCATTTTGTTGCGACGGCGTCGTTCGATTTCACAATGATTCTCGCGGCTAGCGAAGCGCTCCTTGTCCTGTATGTTGGCATCGTCCATGATCCGAATACTTAATTAGCCCACTCTTTCACTCGCTGTATATTTATTTGCCTGTGCCTGTGTCTGTGTGTGCGTGTGTGTGTGTGTGTTTGTGTATTTATGAGTACTTCTCTTAGTTTTGCTTTGCTCTGTTGTTCGCTTTCTTTATGTGGGTCGCTTTGCCGCGACGGCCCAGCGCACGGTTCTGAAAAATGATTCGTGTGTCGAGGGAGGGTTTAGTATTTTGTCTACGTTTGCCACTGTATGTGTGCATGTGTGTATACAAGTGTATATGGCCAGTTTTTGTAACAACACACAACAAATCAAGCCAACAGTTTTTACATTGTTAGTTTAACACAATTGAAACATGTCTGAAGCTCAACACATTTTAGCGCCGTTAATTAGAGTTTTTAACTATTTTATGGCAAATTAACAAATTTTCTTCCACGAATTGCACACACACGATAAAATCTGAAACTGTTTACTGTGCACAGTGTGACCGTGCCAGACATAAAATACCAAAATCCAACAGATATCGAGGCGAAAATGCAACTCTGCGGTGTTGCCAGCTAGTTTAATGATGATATCGATGATTTTCGACTTGCAGATAATACCACAAAATATCGATTCCCTACAAGCGCGACGTTAATTTAAAAATACTTTAGCTGCAAGTTATTTTCTTTAATTTATTAAAACTGCTCATGAATTTAAATGTTCTTGATAAGTATTTAATGGTATTACAGCATTGCATTGTCTTAAATATATCATATATAGTTTCATAAATTCATTTACATTATTTATTCATAACTAGGCATTGTACCATTTCCATTTAGATTTCGAAATGGTACTTGTTAAAAAAATTAAAATTAATTATCTGTAGTGGCAATAACATATGTTTTTTTTTCGCTCTAAAACTCAATTGTCATTTCAATTCTTATAACAAAAATAGTTAAGTAGCTTGCGCTACATTTAGCATACGCCTTTGTTTTTTTTTTTTTTTTTTTAATGCAAGTTGTTTTTTTAATACAATCTTAGGTAAAGTATATATTTGTTCTGGTTGTTTGTTTGTCAGTTTTTCTTGTTGTTTGTTTGTTTGTTTTGAGTTAATTAATTATTGGCAATACTCTAACTGCATGTTTTCATTTTCTTTTAAATGGTTTTAGTTCATATCCATTTTATTTCAATATTTGTTTCAAGCAAAGTCTTTTGTTCTATGTAGTTTTTGTTTTTTGTTTTTTGTTTATAACTGTGCACTACTTAATTGTAGTTATCATAAAATGCGTCTCTTTAAAGTTGCATAGCGTGCAGTGTTTATTTTTATAAATTTCTTTCGAATGAAATCGTCTTTTATCGTAAACCGTAAACTTCAGCATAATTCGTTGACTAGAAATTAACTTAAGTACTTAAGATTAAACTTAAATATGATATTTTTGTCTATTTTGGTGCAAAATTAATTGGCTGAACAACATTTTTCTTAACATTTCGTGCTTAAAATAGTTTTTTTCTTTTTCTTTTGGTGTCTTATTTTGTTTTTTTCTTTCTTCTTCTTTAAGTTTATTAGTTCATGCATTTATTTAAAAATATTAAGTTGACGGCAGAGTTTTGGTTCTTCTATATATCGTTTTTTTTTTGCTCTTCCTCTTCAATTTCATCATTGTGCATTTTATAAAGTTGCTGCAAGCTTAAACACAAAATTTTTATGCAGGCCTTAACAATTTCATACAACAATCCAAACATTTAGCACCAAAATGATTTAAAAATACGCCAAATAAACAAATACAATTAAATATATTAAGTTGATTTTGTGTTTCAATTCTCTTGCACGGTATTTTGAAATTTTCTCATTTATAGAAAAACTACGTAAATTTGCAACAACTTTTTGACAACTTCTTTCTCAAATTAAGAGCTATACAAAAATACTTTGGTTTTTTATATATTTATATAACATGCTAATACATCGCAATTGAATTCTTAAAAAAAATTAAATATATTTATATTTAAATCAATTGAATTAAATTGAACAAATCTTTTGGCTTGTCGCCGCAGCACTTAGCATTAAAATCACAAAAAATTAAATATTTATACTAAGGTTAGAGCTAAGTTTAAGCATAAATAAAGTCAAAGTGTTTCTCTTGTTTTTTTTTTTTTATCTTTTCTACAACTAGTTTTCTTTTTTGACGCTTGACTTTCTTTCAGTTATTTGCAAAAATATCAGTTAATTGCTTCAGGTTCTATATTTCTTGTCTTTTTTTTTGTTTGTTTTTTTGCTATCAAAACTAGTTGCTAATACTAGTTGCTTTAAAAAATTCCTTGGTGAATTTGTGTTGATATTTTTTTTAAATGTTTTTTTCTTTTTTTTCTAGCGCTTCTTACAAATCTCTTGGTAAACAATCAATTTATACTTCTTGCTTAATTCGATTTCGAGTTCAAAGTTAGGAAATTGCTGCGTCTTTCGAAGAAAATGCGTCGAGTGTCTGTGTGTTTGTGTGAGTGTGTGCTAATAGACGAGGGTTTTCTTTGTTTTTTTTGGGTAACTGCTTTGGCTGCCTACGTGGTGTAGGTGCGTATTACGTCGCGTATGACTGCCCGGCAGAGCGGACACTGACCGCCGCCAACGCCGCGCCACTGCTCGATGGCGCAGTCGTAGCACATGCACATATGCCCGCACATGTAGAGCACCGAATCGATGGGATTCTCATAGCAGATGGTGCACTCGGCGCTGGAATCGGTGCTCTGCTGGTCGCTGAGACTGTCCTTCCACTTGGTGCCGTTCAGTGTGCTGGTGCTTTGGGCAACCGGCTGCATGGGTATCAAAGAAAAGAAAATACATTAGTATTGTATTTGCATAGTAAGATTGGAAATTCGATTTCATTTCACAAGCGCAGCCAACTTAACAAGAGGACACACATTTGTGGTGCTGCCAGATAGTTGGAGTTTGAAGTATGTCCATTTAAAATTTAATTGAGAAAACTTGGATTGGAGATTTGGATGCTTTCTTTAATAAACAGGGAAATAATCTTAAAATTACATTATCATAATGAAATGTTATGGGCCATGGCAGAAAAGAAAAAAAGGCCGTCAAACTAGTTTTTATAAACTTTATACTTTAGTTAAACTCCTGCGTGCTTGATTGACTAGAAGTCACATTGTTTTCGAAAAACACCAATTGAATAAATGTTATTTATTAACATTTGACAAATTTAAAATGGCGCAGCCAACTTAACAATAGGCTTGAAATTTCTTAGTGTTGCCAGATAGTTAAAGTGATGAGCGGAAGCTTTTTCGCCTAAGAAATGTCAGCTATATTGATGGACATTATTTAAAATGAATCTCTTCAATGAATCGCTTTGCTGACAAATGTTATTCATTCACAACTCACCTCAATATATTGCTGACTGCTGGTGGTGCTGATCAATGTGCCGCTGGAGCAGGCGCCGGCCAAAATGCCGCTGCTGGTCACGGTGGCCGCAGAGCTTGCCGCCTGCCGCCCGGCCAGCTGTCCGTTGAGATCGTGCGAGCTGCTGGCCGGCGGCAGATTAACGACGAGCACTGTGCCGCCGCCATTTGGCTGTATCTGCAGGATGTCCCCGTTGGAGGGCATGCTGATCATGCGGCTGCCATTGCCGGCGTTGGAGGCCAACGTGCTGCTCGACTGGGTAACGTTCAGCTGCATTTTGGACGCGGCCAGCATCTGGCCGGCATTCAGGCTGTTCAGCGACTCGGCCATGGGCATCATGCGTGAGCTGGCGGCAGTTGTCGAAGCAGCTGCAGCTGCAGCAGCAGCAGCAGCGGCGCTTATCTGCGGCTGGGATGGATAGGCCACCATATTGGGCAGCTGCTGGCGGAACATGCGCAGCGATTGGGTCGAGCCGTAGACATCCAAGAATGCCCAGAGCTGGAGCGATTGATCCACATGCATGACGACAACGGCTGGGCCATTGTTCTTGCTGATGCTCACCTCGCCGTTGGGCGCCACAAAGAAGGCGATCTCATCGCCGCGCTGCGGCGCCGCAGCAATGTCCTTGCTAACGACCCAATATTCGGGACGGTCGAGCAAGAAATCGGAATCGTTGGGCAAGTCATTTGGCTGCAGCAGGGCCGGATTGCACGAGGTCAGGCCCAGGGCCAGGGCGCCCACATACATCTGCTCCGTCTTGAGCACCTGGACAATCAGCTTCTCGCCAATGCGTATCGGCCGCGCCGTGAACACATAGCCCTGGCAGAAGTCCGACTCGGTCCGTGAGGCGACAAAGCGATCGTGCGACAGCCGCACATTGCGTCCCTTCGTGATGTGAAAGGGCACGGGTATCAGCCGTCCGTTGGCATTGTAGCGCAACGGCGGCAAGCCGTTCGCCAGATCGTGCTCAATAATGCCGGCAGCCGTGCCGGCCAAATGCAGCGACTGCAGCGACGGCATCACATGACGCTCCAGCTCGTGATCCACAACGACGCCGGTGCCGCCGGGCAGCGAGCGGCGCGATTGCTGTAGAGGATGATGCGCCGTGAGCTGTTGCTGAGGCAGCTGCTGCTGCTGCTGCAGCTGTTGTTGCTGCTGGGGCAACTGTTGCTGCTGCAGCTGTTGTTGCTGCTGCTGCTGATGTTGCTGCTGCTGTTGGTACATGTAAATGCGTGCGTCCAGGAACTCAATGCCCGTGCAGTTGCCATAGATGTCGATCACAGTCCAGAGCAGGCCGCGCGTATCAATCCCAGATAGTATGACGCCCTTCTCCTCGTTGTTGATGCCATAGATCACATCGCCGGCATTGTTCACATAATAGTACAAAATGTTATCCTTCTCGCAGTATTGCTCGTGCAGCGCCTTGGCCCAGAAGCCGGGACGATTGGTCAGATCGGGGCAGGCGTATTTGGGCAAGGCGCCCTCCAGCGAGGCCGGATCGTTGCTGGTGAAACCGAAGCGTATGCCGCCGTTCCAGTTGTTCGAGATCTCGGCAAACTTGACGCAAATCCGTTCATTGATGCGCACCGGACGTGCCGAGAACGTGATCGCACGGCAGAAGCTCTCGAAGCGACGCGCCAGCGTTCCATCCCTGGAGATGCGTATATTGTCGCCGTGCACCGTATGGAATTGCAGGGGCGGCAAATTGTTGGGGCCCGGGCAGGAGGAGGGAGAACGGCGAACTGCAAAAGAGCGAGGGAGTGAGAGAGAGAATTGGATATGAGTAAAAGTGAGTCAGCAAGTTGACAAAGAGCGCAGAAAATTGTAAAGCTTAAAGCTTTTAAAAGCACATTAAACAGGAGCTTTCCGCTTTAAAGCTTTTCAGTGCGTTTTAAGCTTGCAGCTTATTTTAATTGTTTTCAATACTAATATTGTAATTAAAGCTTAAAGAGGCAGAGGAGAATACTGTAGGTTATTCAAGCTTTAAGCTAAAGCGAGTTTCAATTATATTCAGTCTACCGCTTAAAGCTCTATTTGAGCTTAAAGCTGTGTCTTGCCAATTTCAGTGTGAGTAAACGATTAAAAGTGCTTGAAATTATGCTTAGAGTTAAATATAACACTATCATAGCTTTCATTCTCTTTCTCTGTCAGCCAGGAAACGCTTGACAACACTGCTAAGAGCTGTACCCAACACTTGAGCATTTCGTCGCATATACTCCACATACCTTTCTATGGAACTCTATGCACATAACACTTGAACTCTTCCGAGAACTTCGTATAGCAACAGCTGCTACACATTGTCGCAGGCATATCGAACGTTGATCGAAATGAAATTTTAAAGGAATTGTCAATTTACGATTTTGAAAAGAAAAGAGTTCAATAATCTGCCCAGCACATCAAAGTCACGTGCTGCGCCATCTAACTTTTAGGGGTACTTGCCGAAGGGGTTAATGCCTCTTGCCAGGGGCTACTGTTAAGAGTTTGTAATATGATAACTAGCACATGGCTTAGGAATCCGTACGCTTCGTTGCAGTGCGCAGTCAAATGTGGAGTCTACCTGCGTGAAAAACTATTTCCTTTGACTGAATGTAACTCGAGACGGTGCTGCTATTTGCTATAAAATGCAGCTGGTAATTGTAACTGATGGTAAGGTTGGGCAACAAGAGTTGCCAGATCGCATTTAAATGCTTGCTCAAATAACTGAAAGATTAAGAATAACAATTGAACTTTGCGTAATTCAAAACTAAGACCTTTTTTTTTTGTTGAATGTAGCTTGAAAATGTAAACAATAATCTTAGAACGAAAAGACTTTGGTAAGAAATATTACATGGTTTGCTAGGAAGATGCCAGATCGTTAAAATGTTCATGTTAAATAGTATAGCTTGAGGATAAATCTTCCACATCTTAAGTCGAATCGATATCTTGCAGATAACCGATGCCAGATCCAAATTAAATATTACATGGTTTGCTAATAAAGATGCCAGATCGTTCAAATGTGCATGTTAAATAGTATAGCTTGAGGATAAATCTTCCATATCTTAAGTTGAATCGATATCTTGCAGATAACAATGGTTTGCTAAGAAGATGCCAGATCGTACATATGTTCATGTTAAATAGTATAGCTTGAGGATAAATCTTCCATATCGTAAGTCGAATCGATAGCTTGCAGATAACCGATGCTCGCCAGATCCAAATGAAATATTTATTCGAATAACTCTTCGAATGATTATTACAATTATTGCACCTTGCGAGCCCTTGAGAGTAACAGCAGCTGCCTGACAATTACCACACGCAAGGCAAAGAGTAAGCTCCAGTTAGCTGCGATATTAATAATGATCAAGGCATCGGGGCATTGGCGACAGGTTTTCGGCATTGGGGCATGGCATATGGAATGCGGCGGCATGCCAGGCAACAGTTGCAAAAGATGCCCGAAGAAAATGGGCCGAGAGACAGATCAAAGAGGCACTGCGACAACAGCAGGACGACGTGGCCGGGACGGCAGACAGACGGCGGGCTGATTACCATGTTGATATGCGGCGCGTGGCAGCGTTTCAGGAATGGGTCACACACACACACACACACGCACACACAGTCACAACAACAGGCGGTCGGAGCGTCTTGAAGGATCCTTTTGTGCATTATTTGATCAGGCGGCATGTGGCAGCTGCCCGTGCGCCAAGGCGTTGCCACTGCGAGGCAGCTGCAGCGAGACAGGTAAAACAACCCCCGTATGCTAAGGCTAAGGGTAGCAAGGCGATCAACAGGGGTTGCTGGCGAAGCAAATGCAAAAGGGCGAGATAGAGAAAAAAAAAAAAAAAAACGACAGATGTTCAAATTACGAAAAGCGCTTAAAAGAAAAAATTTGAAACTAAGCTAGAGACAAGGCAAAGTATCTGCATCGAGGGTTGAAATTCAATGCGTTCGTTGCCCCGACCATGATATAGGGGTGCAAAGAGAGAGAGAGAGGGGGAGAGGGAACTGCATGTGAGCAGAAAAATCTGTGTGGCTGCAATTCAAGTAGAACGCGGCAGAAAGCAGAACTCATACTCATATGCTAAGCGCGCTTCCGGCACAGCCCGGAAGTCTGGGCCAAAGGAAGCAGCAGCAACAGCAGCAGCCCGACTTCCGCTTGGCCGAGAGCAGCAGCAGACCAGTTAAAATAATACCAAAGATCTGCAGCTAGGTCGAACGAGTACATTGGCGCAGAATGCATTGCATCAATATTTATGATATTGGCCGCAACGAGGAAGTCGGAAATCACGTTTGGGCCGGCTCCACTTTTGCTGCTTCTTCTTTGTTGTCGTCTACGTGTATTGGGGCTTATTAGCTGCAGGATGTCGCCTGGCGGCAACGGCGACGCCTACTTTTTGCCACAGACAGAGACACAGACGCAGACGCAGACACAGATACAGACACGGCCACGGACAGAGGCCCAGACCTCAATAGTCCAGACGTTGTCGACATGCATGAATGAAATACTCGTAATATCATGTTTACTTCTTTTTATTCTGTGCGATCCAACGCTTAAATCAAACGGTTAACGCGCTACGCGACGATCATATCAATTAGCTGGCAACTTTGGCCACAACGTGCTCAATTAATTAGCTGGGCCCGCAGCTAGGCGCTCAATTGGAAAATGCGTTTGGGATCATGATGAGCACTGCCGGATGGCTAATGATTACACTGAAGATCATGAATGATCGTGGGGACAAGGATTAAAGAGTTTAGAGATCATCAATGATCGGTAGTAGAGGCAGGGAGGGAGAGAGGGAGAGAGGGGGGAAGGAGAGAGTAAATGATCTACAGAATTGATCACATAATTTCATTTCATAGTTAACTATAATTATGCATAGATCAGTTTCACATAGATTCGATTTTAAGTCATTTTCCTCATTTCATTAGATCAACATGTGCTAATGATCAGCTGAAACGATCATAGTTTAGATATCTACAAATATGGGGAAGCCAAAACTTGTTGATCAGCAGTCAACAATTGCGATCTCATATATGTAGATCACTAAAGTGGCGTAGAAGTAGAAATATCTAATGACCTTTGCAAGTGGCGATCAAATATATATAGAAATGTGTGGCAAATGTCAAATGCCAAATAAACTCAAGCTGATCGTAAGTAAAATGGAGTAGAGAATCACGCTGTGGATCCGTAAAATGGAATCCTTTTTGAATATATTATGGAAGAATTGATTGTTGATCAAATGAAGCGATCAAATTGTGCTTATGTATCTCTAATAGTTGCTGATCGTATATTTATCGATCGCTAATGAACCAACAATGAGTAAACTTGATCTCTGTGGAGAGAGCAGCAGCAGATTGGAGCTGATCTCAGTGAAACGAACTGCGATGTGGATATCTGTGGATCTGTCTAGATTAGATATCAGTGCAATTTGAATATTTCTTTTCGTTGCAATTAGCTTGTTACGCTCAGGATCGGCTATGCACAAATTGGCCAATCTGAGGCACACATTACGCTCATTCAGGGACTGCACAAGTTCAGCTGCAGAGTTCAGAGCTTTTTTTTTTTGGAGTTTTGCCGACAATCGACATTCGACATCATCAAATTGGCAAACGTGTCCGAGCTGAGCCGAGCTGGAAACGAAGCGCAGCGAACGATCTGCCAAACGATCGCAGGCAAATTTTCGTACAATTTTTTTTTTTTTTTGGCCAAAGGAAAAACCTGATTTACCGTTGAGTGCAGACGCGTCTCAAACATTTCCCACGCTGGCCGTGAGCAAAAAATAAAAAAATTCCCACGACTCCAAATTTGTATATATAGGAGAATAGATACATATATATATACATATATATGTTGTGGATGCTTGACTATTTTCGGCTGAAAAACCTGTAACAAGCCACAATAATTGCAACTGCGGCGATGAGTAAACTCTTAAAGGGGCAGCCGCAGCTGCCTTTGCAGCTAGCGGGTGGAAAACCGAAAACCGAATGAAAAACAAAAATAACAAAAATGTGAAAATCATGCAGGTGTCATAAAAATGGCTGAGGTAGCACTCAAATTGCCCAGTTGGGCCATTGTTAGCCGCTTCATGTAACAGATCAACGATGAAGATCACAAGGCACAAAACGGCGACTGGCTGTAAATTGATCGTTAGAAATCATTGCGGGGCCGACTGATCATTAGTTTGAAATTTGAAGAGCTTCGAAGAGATATTTACAAGCTTTAAGTCTAGAATCTAGAGATTTTTGAGGATTGCTTATCTTTAAAATGTGCTTGGGCCAAGGCAAATAGTAAAAAAGTCAATAGATTTTAAAGCGTGGCGAAAAGCTTTAGGATTAACCATAATGACAAGGCTTTAAGTTAAAAGTTTTTGTAGAGTTACAAGGAGAAGAGCTTTAAAAAGCAAGGAGCTTTAAGCGCTTAAGTTGCAATATGGAAAGAATCAAATATTCAAGAAAAGAAAAGACAATTCTAGAACTTTGCTTTAGGAAGAGCACAGATTGGGATCAAAAAACAAGTTGGAAACGGTTTCTAACTTATCTTAAGATAATCAATAATTAAAGCATAGAGCTCACATCATAAGGAAAAGCTCTCAAGTCATCTAAGCTTCATATAGGGCTTGGAATGTATTTAAGAATTTTGAAAGCTATTCATATAAACCTTTTCGTATTAACAGCATGAATGACGCCTGAAAGCAAATAACTATTCAAGTGGTTTTTTTTTATCAACAATTTCTTTTTTATTATTACACATATATATTTTTTTTATTGTATGTTGACTTACAGCCCCTCATAAATGGCGTCATACTGTGTGCAATTAATTAACATAAATTAACGCTGATTTGTTGCGTACACAAGCATTTCGCATAGAGTTCATGGTGCAGGTTTTATGGGTGTGAGAATTGCCTGACAAGTGGCAACACTGGCCAGACAAGTCTGCCCACAAATTGAGTTATGCGCTGCCCACGCAATCGGCATTTTTTTCTAACTCATTTTCCCTGTGATCGTGTGGGCTGGGGCGTCTTAAATGAGAGTTAATATGTGGGCTTTTAGTTGGACAAGCCTACAAGTTGAAGCTTGAGCGAAAGCACACGCCATCGAAGAGAGCACCCACTCAAAGTCGTGCTCATTTGTCAATTGACCAAACGCAAATGCAAACGCGAACGCAGTGGCAACGTGGGCCGCATCAATTGATACACTTTGTAATCGATCTACAGAGGCAGCGCCGCCGCCTTTACTTTAATTGTCAGCAGCATTTCCGGCAATAATTAAAGAGGCCTTCGCGTTAATTGTTGCCACACGTTCCGAATTGCCTACGCACGTGGGCAACAATGACAATGTTGGGCGACACGTGACCTATAACCTGTGACAAAACAACAACAAAAAACCGGTGCGTAGGCCAGAAGCGCTGACGTCAATTTCCAAAACAAATTTGTGCTTTCTAAGAGTGTGTGTGTGAGAGAGAAGGAACGCACTTGACAAGGCTGCCCGCTCTGCAACTTGTTGCTGTTCTCTTCTGCTGCATGCAAAACCGCTTCCGCTCTGCCGCAGCGGAAACCACAAAAGCATCAGGCCAATTACACATACTCACACTCCGCCGCCTCACACTGTCTGCCGCCCGCTCTAATAGAATGCAACTTTGGAAACCGTAAAAGCACAAATGAGTAAATTGTCCATAGAGCGTGCAAAAAAAACATACATACATACATATAATAAAAGAACAAGAAATAATTGCACAATAAACGGCCGACGATAGCCGAGGGCCGGCAAGAGGTCAAAACTATGGAGTGATGTTTTTGCTGTTGTTGTTGTTGTTGTTGTTGCTGCTGCTGCTGCTGCTGCAGTCGTACAATGCACTTTTTTATGCGATTAAGCGAAATCTGATGACACTGCCATGGGATGCATGACAATTTGATGTGCGTGTGTTTGTTAAAGAGTAAAAGTAATGGCAACAATTGTGATATTGTTTAAATGTGAGAGCAACAACTGTTATATTTCCCTGCAGCTGAATTTCCCTTGCCATAGTGAGTCACAATACATTGAAAGCTTGAGTTGCACTCGCTGCAAGTTCCTGAAGCGCTTTAGCTGAAAAAATATTGATCACACCTCAAGGGTTCAATGACTGTCAGCGTCACAATATTGTCGCAATCTATCAAACACACACACACACACACACACACGCATACAAACATATTTGTGTACATGTGTATAATTAGCTGCCGCGAGGGTGGCCAAATCAAATTTTACATGGTTTATTTTTACAAGTTGCGCTGTTTATGAGTCTTGTCTGTTTATATGGGTATCTGAGAAGAGGTAGGGAGGGTCGGGGCAGGGCTTTTGGTTGTTTTCCATATGCGCACCGAAGCATGCGACCCCTGGCAAGAAGCTAGCGCAGCGCTCAAAATAGGAATTGGAGCCCGTTTCAGTTGAAGAAATGTACATACATACATACATACATACATAAACATGTAGATATTCATAAAGTATGAAAATAACATAAGCTATGTATACTTTATAAAGATAAGATGGCGGACTTGACGCTCTTCCGTTTCGTTATGTTGTTGTTTATCGAAGCGTTGCAATTGTTTCTACGTTTGATGAGAAAGGGCTAGTGAAGAGTTACATACATACACATGCACACATACATCTACACAGTGCATTTCCTCACACATATGCGAGAAGCCGGCGCACTTGACTGCACAGCAGCGTCGCAGCCCCTCTCTGCCCAGCTCTTAGACCACTTCAGCTTCTGCCTCTTCGTAATTAAATCACTCAGCCATAGCGAGGCAGAGAGACGGAGAGAGGAAGAGAGCGAGCGAGTGAGCGAGACACAAGCACGCGCTTAATAGACCTAGACAGCTGAAGAGCTTACACATCATTATAACATTATAACAATGCATTTGAGTAGATAATAATGCAAGTGGATTTTTATTGTTTTATCACGTATTTATTACTTGGAACAGCTTAATAACTGTACGTGCCAGCGTTTACTCTCTTCCATGCGCTCATTTGGCGCAGCTCAAGTCCGGCTCAAGCCCTTCTAAATTTGCATGATTTTGTTCTCTTAATTGTCAATTTCCTTCCAGCTGTTCCATTGAGCTAAAATTAGCTCAGCTAATAGGCGCTTCATGTAAATTTTGATATTCTCTTCATAATTATGCACAGCTGCGAAAAAGTTGCGCAACATAGGCGAAAAATCTAGTTCCCGACACATTAACGAACTGCCAACCTTTAATATAATGCAAACGCAGCGCCACAAAAAAAATATATATATGTAGTATACAAATAAAAAAAATAAAACATGACAGCGAAACAAGAACACAAGCCCGAAATAAAAAGCCAATCGATGAACAGCTGAATTCTTTTTTGGCTGATACGGCCCGTAGGCATGCAGGTATCTAGCGTTTGATTTATCTGGCCAGTCGACTCTTGGGCCACCTTTTGAGTGAGTTAATTGCCGAGAGCCTGGTGGAAGGCAGCTGCTTGGTCAGACCCGCATCTTGGCCTTACCTGTTGCTACCTGCCTTGTTGTTGCGACACCCAAGACGTGTATCTATAGGGTGTACGGCGACTATTATCTATTCGCCTGGCAAACTGTTAACAATATTTCTCAGCAGATATGTACATATGCCCGAGCATTGTCGGGCTGGTTCATTAACTGATAAACTCCGGAGAGGAAAAATGAAAACTATGTGGGTCACTGTGATAAAAAGTTGTATTTGTGTGCAAAAGCGCAGTTACTTTTTGTAAGAACCTGTAAAATGTACTTTATAATATTTAAAAACCGTTTTCCTTTAGCTCAAAAGCCTTAAAGCTCTTGAGCTGCACGCCAAATGAAACATGACAATTAGTTAACGGTTACACAGACTCTCTCTTAGTTGCGCTCTTCCTGGAAAGTGTGTGTGTATGTATACTCCACACAAATTGCGATCGCCAATATGGTGCTATCTTAGTAAATATCTGCTTGACCAAAATTATCAATAAGTTTCAAATATTGTGTGTGTGTGTGTGTGTGTGTATTTGCAGTGTTCGAACGTTTTGAAGGATGACGCATCAGAAGCAGCACACATGAGCTCATAGGCAAACCAAAAATGAGAGAGAAGCAGTTGAAAGTTGTGCGATTTTTAGTTATCGCACATACATGAACATTTACATAGGCGTGTGTGTGTGTGTGTGTGTGTGCTTCGGGGGAGTGTGAAATGCGCTGCTGAGCAAATATTTGTCGGCGTGTAACAAATGAAGCCCGCAGAATGCATTTGAAATTTGAGTGAAGTTGGCAGCGCCAGCAACAACAACAACAACAACAACAGCAGCAGCAAAAGTAAACCGTGAGAAGCTCAAGTAAAAGCAGATAAACCAAAGCCAAAGTCAAACGCGACGGCTGTGTCTATGGCATGCCAACGGACGGGCAAGAAGCAGAGGACATGACAACAACAATAACTGCTAGCAAAGTGTAATAGAGAAAAACAAAGACAACAAATACAGCAACAAGCAGCTGATTCCAGGCAGCAGCAACAACAAAAACAACAAAGTAATTTCATTGATTACCGATACGCAGCGCAAATGCCGCACGTTCAAAACGAACTGGAATCCAACTGGAAGGGGCAACGGGTAAGCCTAAAAACGCAGCTACAGCTCGCCTTAAGCCGCCGCCGCCCCCCTCCAACCATACTTTAAAGCTTGTCTTCTGCCTGCTTTTTTTTGTTGCTTTGCTTTGGCTGCTGCTTTGCCCAGTTGCCGACGGCGGCAACGGCGCTTCGCGTACAAATCCAACTACAACAACAACAACAACGACAACCGACTGCTGAATGGGGCATTCAGCCAGACTTGGATGGCCTGGAAGGGGGGTAGGGGGTGTGGTGGCAAGTCGTAATGTATGCGTCATTGGCTTGGAGCTTGGTAAGGCCCCCCCCTAAGTTTACCTTCTCCTGCTCCGCCAGCAGAACAAGAGCGAAGAGCGAGAGCGCGCCAAGAGAGGCTTTTCCAGCTGCATGAAATCAAAACAAAATGTCAAAAACTGAGCGCGGTAATCGCTATGATAAACATAATCGCCGCTGTTGTGGTATGTGCTATATATGTATGTATGTATGTATGTATGTTTATATATGTTTTGATTTTTTGGTTTGCAAATTGTTTTTGTTTATCTTTTTTCGTTGATGAGAGAACGAGAGGAGTTCAAGAGACATTTCCGGTGAATGTAATAGTGTTGGAAATCGTTCAGAAATTCTTGGAAATACTAACTAGCGGCTTTTATGCACTTAAATGAGGAATATGTGTATGGCTATGTTCCTTAATGAAAAATAAAGACGCCCGATTTACTAGTTTTATGAGTTTATCTGTCTAAACTGTTTTCGTAAAAAGTAAAGCCTATACGAATATCCTAATTTTTAATTAAGCTTACTTTTATATAAGACATAAAAAGGGAAGTTTTAACCTCACACAACTTTTTCTGGCCTAACTTTAGAGACTCGAACTTGGACACACGCGAATTGCTTTTGTTTAAACAATCTCAAGTGGTTTTTGCTGAGAGTTTTATGAATGATTTAAAGGGGGAAAAAAACGCTAATGTATTCATAAACTGTTTGTTGTTGCTTTGCGTTTAAATGTATTTATTTATCTTTGCCGCATTCATTAACAGCACACACACACACACGCTCACAAACACACACATGATAAACGCGCGTCTGGGTTAATATTATGTGGGAATTATTTTGAAGATATGCAAAAATGAATTCAAGTAGCTTTTGCCATGAATTATTTATATAGTTCAAGACGAATTTTCGCACGCTGTAATTACGGTTAAATAATGGAATGGAATGGAATTTATTTGCATTTTGTTTTGTACTAACCGAGTCCGAAGCGTTTCTTGATTTTCTTCAGTAAATGCATTTTCTTTTTGCTGGACATTTTGTCCTTGGGACTCATCAAGAGCTCGCTGTTCTCCATGGCCAAAACGTGAGCGGCGGCCGCTGCAGCGGCTGCTGCATTATGATTATGATTGTGATTGTGATGATGATGATGAAGTTGTTGTTGCTGCAGGTTGTGGCTGGCTTGTTGCATATAGTTGGCTGGTATATCCGATAGACCCATGTTAACGGTTAATAACTAACTGACAGAAGGCGCTTGGCAAAAACTAAAAACTTTGCTGGCTGGCAAATATGTATTTTTTGGCATAAATAGAGTTTGTTATACATTCAGAACATTTTGGTATTTTATTTGATTTATTGTTTGCAACGGTACAAACAAACGCGAACGGGAACCAAACACGGACAAAACGAAACGAAACGAAACGAACGAGCGTCAGTGCCAGCTGCGTACCAAACACTTCGACGTTTATTTTATAACTGAAACTTCTTTGCAGCGCCAGCAACGGGCAAACTAAAAAGGCTGCGCCGCCAGCGACAGCGTCAGCGCCAGCGTCAGCTGAGCAGCGATGAGCGCGTGAGCGCAAAACAGGCACGAGTGTGTTTCGTGTCGTTTGCCTGCATTTGCCGAGTGGCTAGCAGAGTGAACGTATGCATCCTTTGACTCAAACGCTTTGAGATGAATGATGTTTATGCTGTCTTCTCTCTACTCACGTTTGCAGTTGCCATGTTAAGCAGCAGCATATTTGAGTGAAAGGCTATTATATAGAACGAAAGCTCTTAGTGCAAGTGCAGCGCGCTCTTAAGCAAGCCGTAATTAATTTCTGTGTAAAAGCTAAGAGATCAGAAGTATTTTGTTTCTTCTTTCTGTTTTTCTATTTAGTGCAGCCTTTACATTTGAAGCGCCGCGTGACTCGAACCCTAAACTCAAGTGCACATCTCTAGCTTAGAGGATGTTAAAAAAAAAGAGTGCGAGAGAGCGCAAGAGAGAGCGCAGCAGGCAACACACCGACGCAGCGCTGCTTGCAGCTGTTTCTTATTTACTATGGTTTCGCTTTTGTGCCTGCCTTTCGCGTGTATTGAACCTCCCTTATAATTTCCTCAACGCAGTTGTTGTTGCTGCTGCCTGATCGCTGTGCACCTTGATCGCTGCTTGTTGTTGTTGTTGTTGTTGTTGCTGCTGCTGGCGGCGGCGGCTGTTCTAGGCCAGGTTTGTTAGCCGCCTGCATTTTGACCAAGCTGCTGTTGCTCTTTTTCGCTGCGAAGACGCCGCTAACTGTTTTGCGGCACTTTTGGCCAAAGTTCAGTAAAGTTCAAAACGCTTTTTTATTAGGCACCACGGCGCGATATAAGGTCTGTTAGCTGCCCAGAGTTGAGTGTTAATACGCGAAATTAAACTGGAATAGTATGTAAATTGTTTTTTCTTTCTCTGAACTTAACTTGGTAGAGTTCATTTGGGGAAAGTAGGGTTTGCAACGTGTTGTTATAATATTTATTAAAAAAAATCTTCGTATTGAGCAAACAAAGGAGTTTCCACGAAAATAACAATTTACTAAGAATTTTCATTTGAGTAAAATCGAGAATATTAACTTAGATAATGCGAATTTCTAACCTCACAAAATTGAGAATTGCTTTTTATTCAAATTTTATTCGAATATTCAATTATCAATCTGATTTTTAGCCAGATTAAGTTTTAATTTTAATTTAAGTGGTTTATTTTTTTATCAGCAAAGACAGCTAAGAGAATATATGTACGTACATGTATTTCATCAGATTTGTTAATTGCAAAAGCCCAAGGGGTTTTGGGGTTTTTGCACCTAGGAGTACCTACATTTGTGAAGTCCCCTGAAATTTTGTGTTGTAAAAACGATTATTGTGGACAATTCGTATCGTAAAGTACTCGATTGCCATAAATCAGGCTGATAATGATTTTGATAAAATTAGTTAATAATGATTCATGGGAATACTCAATGAAATTACAAACCGAATAACACATCTTTAACATACATATTTGTCTATATGAGACTAAATGTAGGCGTATTTATTACAAATTTGAGGTGCATAAGGCACATGAGATCATCATCAAAGTTGGGAATCGTATAGAAGGGAATAACAATTTTCGTTTGGCATTTACATTAAATGCTGGCTTAAGACAATTTTCTACAGATATTGATTTAAATAGCCATGGCTTGGTACGGTTAGAATAACTATAGAACTGCGTAAAACCATGTGACATCGCAGAACAATAGAGCCTTGAACCCAAAGGCCATAGAACGGAACGTTGACAATTGTCAAGGCAAAGACAAATGGCAAATACATAGAAGAAGAGGTAGCCGAAGAAGAAGATGAAGAAGGTAAGGAACCTTAAACCGGCCAGCAGATGTTTCCAAATGTTTGTGGGAGAGATCGAATGCGCGAGCGACCCTATAGAGCGCGACTTTAGAGTATATTTCTGCAAATGGGGACACACACATGTGCCATGAAAATTCTAAAGTTAAAAATAATTTGAATACTGCACGAAAACAGACGAAAAAGGCAGAATTATCTCCCCCAGGCAGACAAACAGAGCCATGGGGGCCTACACTTAGCGAAAAACGCTTCAAAGCTGAATTTTAATGTTTCTTAAGATGAGAATTAATTTTTAACTAAAGAATTCTGTTGTTGACTAAAAACAAGACTCAAAATACTTTAAATTTAGCATTTTGTGGTCCATCTGAAATATGAAAATTCTTAAAATAAGTAAACTTTAGCTAAATTCCAGATGTTAGTCTTTTTTCTGCAAATTATTGTTTTTGTATATTTCCGACATGCCTAAAAAAAGACTCAAAATACTTAACATAAGACATTTTGCAGCTACATTTCAAATATGCAAGTTCTTGAAATAAGTAAACTTTTACTTAATTCCAGTTCATTTTCTTTTTTCTACTTAGAATTCGGGTTTTTAGAAGTATAACTTTTAGCAATTTGAAAACTGTTTAAAAACAAATTAAGATTAACTTTTGCTCCAAATACTTTCAAATATGCAGATTCTTGAAATAAGTATTAATTTATTTTTTTCGTATATTTCCGACATGTTTAAAAATAAGACTCAAAATACTTAAAATAATACATTTTTCAGCTACATTTCCAACCAGAAACTTAGAGCAGCCGCGTTTCGCTGAGTGTATTGGAGAATAAAAAAATACTTTGCGCATATGATTTTGTATATATGTATAAATATAAAGTAGGGAGGAGTCTTATCAAAGACAGACAACTGGCGCACGTCCGCCACGTGTTTGCCGAGCCCAACAATCGGAAACCCAATTCTTCGCTATGCATACGAGGGAAAACAGAGTGGAAGAGGTAAAATTTACACCTGGTTATGGCCAGCAAACAAACAAAACAAACGACTGTAAAAACCCCTTTCAAAATGCGAAATGCAGCCACAGATGCGACTGATCTACACGCATTTGTTGGGGGTAGGTTTTGCGAATTTAGCATTGGTCTCCTTTGTGGTTCCTGTTTCGCCAGCGTGTCCTTTTTATTTTATTTATCATATTATTTTTGGTATATTTGTATTTAGCCCAGGCTCAGCGACAGCAGCTGTATTTCGTTGCGCCTGCTGCCAGCCAGGATGCTGAATATGCATTTCCACTTTAATATCAAAAATTTAAATGCTTTTCTGTCCGGTCGTCTGTCCGTTTTGGCCGCCGCCTCTGTTGATCCTTGCCGATCTGGCAAATTGCATCTGCTGTCAACGTATGTAAAGGCATCCACCAGACATCGGTCTGGCCATCAAAGCAATTATTATCCTTCATCAAGAGTGCTCGCATCTCGGACAACAGTTGTCCACATACTTAATATAAAAGGTAAAAAAAAAAACCACAAGATCACGCGTCCTGCGGTCAGCGTTTGTTAACGCACATGTCCTCAAACTAAAGTCTTCTATCTTTAAATGAGTTCCGAGCAAAGCTTGACTGCGTGCTGCAGCTAGACAGAGCTTAAAAGCTTGCAATGGGCGTTTTCTTGATATTTTAAAGCTTCTGGAATCGACTTAAAGCTAGATCGAGCCCAACGAATCGAACCGCTCGATTAGAGCTTTTTAAAATGGTTCGATTCACGCCTCGAGCTTTCTCAATCAGAGCTTAAAAGCTGTAACTTTTATCTGGTTAATGCAGACTGAATCTGAAGGCTCGTTTGTTCAGCATCTGGTTCGAACCGAGCTTTTAAGCTTTGCAAAATCACAAAAGCTTTTTGGGAAGGCTCTTCCTAAGCTTTCCTTAGAAAACGGGATAAAATCATACTTGTTTTAAGTTAGAATTTCAGCTTTGTTCAAAAGCTTTAAGCTTTTGCCAAGAATTGGCCAACAATTTGAGCTAAAACGTGACAGATATGATAAATATATAGAGGCCTCGACTTTAAGACAATAAACTTTTACTTTATACAGATAAAAAAGTTGTTTTTTGAGAATAGGTTCAAGTTTTGGGCCTGATCAAGGCAGTATAAGTATTCAAAGTAAATGAAATCCTTAAACAATCATAGAGAAACCTCGAAAAATATAGTTTAAAAAAATAGTTGATTAGACCTATTTTAAATAAATTACTTTTTATCTTCAAATTTATAGATATTTCCATAAATTCAGATATCAAATTTAATGATAAATTCAAAATGAGGTGTGTAAAATATATCATATAATATTTTACACCAATAACTCGATATAATTTCTTATCACAATTCCGCTATTATTATTCAATTTCAGCATAATCAGGTAAATGTAAATGCCCCAACCTTGACAGACAAGTTTAAGCTCGAACGTGAAATAGATAAAAAAAAAAAAGTTAAGCAAGTTCTTGATTAAATTGTCGCCAATATCAATTGGAAGCTATAACAATATAGGGACAGAAAAGTAGTTAATTTTTAATTGAATATATTACGAAAAAGGGTTCAAGTGGTTTATAGATAAGTTAGCGCCAGCAATAGATATAATAAAGGGTATTTTTTTTACATAAACCCAAATGCTAAACTAAGAATAGGAAATAAATGAATGTTATCACAAGCTAAACGAGTTTTGATTTTGATTTCCAATAAACACTTTTCGCATATGGGAAAAAGGCAAGCGAGAAGCGTGCGGAGGAGTCAAAATTTAAATATTTGACAATTCTTATCGCAAACACCTGGATAACGTTTCGGCAGAGCAGCTGAAACCGGCTACAGAAAAACTCATTCGATTATCTTTGGACGCGGATCAATAAAATAAAACAGAACTCAGAGACGAAAAGTGTAACAAATATCCACAGAAAAATGTTGCCCAAAGCATGTTCAATTAGAAAACGACATATGCAAAGGATCCCGAGCAGCACATATGAGGGGGAGAGAGAGAAGGTCCAATAACAGTTGTGTGTATTGTATATAAATATAGAAAACTAATCCTGCTCGAAGACAAGGAAATGAAAAAGAAAGAAAATTATGCAAGCACTTGAGAGCGACAGCAGCAGGCATTACGCGATGCACAGTAAAAAATTAATGGTTACTTTTCAAATCATTTTGTTGCTTACCCAAATTGAACCTTAACCAACATTTGGATTAAGTTAAAATTGAAGCGAGTTAAGTAAATATTCGATTTAACTGAACAATAAATGAATGTGTATAAAATGTAGTCCTGGCTAGTGTTAAAGTACAACAAATTAAATAAGAAAATTAAATGATACATGATATGATATGATATATGATATAATATGATATGATATGATATATGACATGATATGATATGTATGATATGGTATGATATAATATATGATATAATATGATATGATATGCTATGATATGATATAATATGATATGATATAATAGTTATGATATGATATGATATATATAGAATGCCTTTTCGCTAAACTTTTAAGAAGACAATTTAAAGATCAGGGAAATCGTAAGTTAGGATAACTTTGTTATTCATTAAACCAAAAAAGAAAAATATAGAAATTGAGGAAATACGCAGGAATAATTTGGGTTCCGGCATTTAAATATAAAAATATAAGAAATTTCTTTTCTAATTTTGATAATAAATGAAGATCGTACAGTAAAAATGTATTGTATATAAGCCCAAATTGTTTACCGTGTACACATGTGTATATTTTGTGTATAGGAAACAGTCTATATATAGGGCCGAACCTCTTGGGTGCCGCATACCTGCGCCTGGGACTGCGGCAGTTGTGCAGCACGGCGAGACGGGACGTAGGTGAGGAGGAGGGTGAAACCGATCAAAATCTAGCGTTTTTTTTTTGGGTTTGCACGCCGTCACTTCCTTTTGCAGTCGCATCCGCATACGCTAATCAAATATCAGGGACGCGTCCTGCGCGTTGCCCCGAAAAATACCCGCCAAAAATCAACATATGTGGGAGCGGCAATAAACGGGAAATGTATCTTATGGATGCAGCCTTGCAGCCAGGCCCGTTAGTAGCTGTTTGCGGAAAGTTTAAATATTGGGAAAACTCGCGCATTTGGCAAGTCGCTTAGGTCCTTGCTGAGTCCTTGCTTGCTTCTCGCCCGTTGTCTTGGCCTTTGTTTCATGGTCATGGTCAAAACGCTGTGCGTTTTTCCTACCTGGGCCGTGCGCTGGCAAATGTGTGCGCTGCATTTTCACTTATTGGGTTTTCCATTATCCTTCGTCGCCCTTTCCCTGCAGACAAGCTTCTTTGTGAGAATGCATTGCCATAAACTCTATAATTTATTGTCTACCAGCTGCATTGAAATCATCATAGAAATCAGGGATATATACACTGATTTGCTGTGGGTTAGAACGGAGCATTGTTATCAGGTAACAGGACAGGTAACTGGACAGGCACCTGTAGCCCGCAGTCCGTGCATTACGTCAAAGTTCGCGCCCATCTATTGATTGAAATCCCGGTGCCTAAACTGTTTTTATAGCCGCGTGAGAGTTTTTCTCACTCCTTTGCGTCGAGCACTTCAGAATATTTGACTTTATGCAGCTCTAAGCTGCTTATGGACTTGATGTCCTTATTGCATAGAGACAGGTTACCTTTGGCCAAGGGATCAAAAGGGTACTCGCACGCATTGTACAGGTGTTTTGAGAGCGCTTTGTTAGATAAAAAGGCGTCTATGTCGATAAAGAGCATGAGTACCCTATTTAATTCAGATCATTTCTCAGCGTTATCATTATTATTAAGCATAAGTCCTTTTAAAGGATAGTCCATGGTTTGCTCATGCGTTTCTTTAAAAGGTAACGTATAAATAAGAACATTTTAAATCGTCATTAATACAGGTTTAGGTATTAAACAAACCCTTTTCAGGGAGTATTTGATGAAGCTAAGGTCCTTTGTCCTTTTCCCAGTGCCTTTAAGGAAGTATTACATACATACTTATACTTTATTGCTGCTTATTTATAACATCTTTTTATAATCAGTTTTGATACTACTTAAAGAAAATCAAAAGTTAGTAAATATTAATCCCATGCAGGAAAGAACCGAATAGTGAACAAATAACTTCGAATGAGAAAACGCATCGATTCAAATATTTCTTTTAAGATAATATTTCATAGCAGAAAGAATATATAAAGGGTATTAAAGCGTCGGCAACTTATCTTTCTTGTATAGCACAGAAAATTCCTTGGCGGATAAAATTCTTTCTGTGCATTATCGTGTAATTGCATTACTTAAATTAGTACGCAGCCTTTCAGCAGAATATTATAGATCTTTAGGAGTCTGAAGAGTCTGCAGTTTGTTTTTAGCGCTGCCACCTTTTTGAAATATCTTTCAAATTGTAACGCCTTTCGAATGAGTAGTTTTGAAAACTATCGCGAGCCCACGCAGTGTCATCGCTAAGGCAAACAGCTGTTTCTGCACGCGTGCATGGGGCGAGGGAAGGTCACAAACCCCATTGGAATGCGGCAGGCAACTTTTAACTATTGCCAATTGTGCCATAGAGAATCTAGCAAATACATTATAAAGTTTATACCATTCTACTTAAACGTATAAACTTAGCAGCCTACATGCAGTATTCATGTCCCAAAACAGGCATAACACATAACTCACTTTGTGGGCCCAATATTAATAATGCACTATGCAAACCACATTAGAAATTTATTTGACTTACCGATTTTACCTGCCGACTGACCCATGCTTACTGCATTTAATGCAGCTTATTCATTAGTAGCTAATGATTAGATTATTTTGGTATAAATTTCCTTGAAGCTTTCACCAACATTCCAAATTTTGCACACACTTAGATTGCCGTATGCACAATTAGAAAGTAACCGTACACTGAGGCGTTCTGTAACATATTTTATGCATGAAATGTAAAACAAATAATTGATTCGTTTTTAATTTTTTGTAGCCACATTTTCTTTTATTTTGGTTGGCTGCCGGCAGGCCAATTCGATATAGCTCATATGGCCAGTTCACAATAGTCGAATTGCTTATCGATAACAGCGACATCATGTTAATCGCTTGCAGTCTGGCAACGCTTAAGCGTTTGGGCATCGAGTAGTTGTGTCGTCTGACAGCTTGATGGTTGAAGAAGAAGCAGCAGCCAACCATAATACGCGATGTGAGAAATGAAAAATATGCTAAAATAAAAGCAAATTGCAATTGTGTTACCATAGTATTTAAGTGTTTGCCAGTTGCCTAATAAATTGTTACAATAACAGAGAGCGGCAACACGACAAGGACGACAACTCGTGCAGCGTAAACCGAAGGCAACGCAAAAATGGCGGATCCGCTGAGTCTCTTGCGGCAATACAACATAAACAAAAAGGAAATAATCGAGCGTGATAATCAAATTATATTTGGTGAATTCTCCTGGCCCAAAAGTGTCAAGACCAACTATCTCAAATATGGGTAAGTAGCTTGCCAAGCCACGTCTTAAAAATGCCTCTTCTCATTTTCTTTGACAACGCATTATATTTTTTTTGCAGCTCTGGTAAAAAGGGCGCTCCACGTGAATATTATACGCTGGAGTGCCTGCTGTACTTGCTCAAGAATGTCATGCTCCAGCATTCGGTGTATGTGCGTCAGTGCGCGGCGGAGGACATACCCGCCGTAAATCGACCCGATCGTAAGGAGCTGCTCGCCTACCTCAACGGTGAGACGCCGACATGTGCCAGCATCGATAAGAGTGCGCCGCTGGAGATACCCACACAAGTGAAGCGTACAGCGGATGGGGATGCGGCCACAAGCGGCGAGACGGCCGCCAAAAAGTCGCGCTTCGAGGAGACGCAGGTGCAAAAGGTGCGGGAACAGCTGGCGGCGCGCTGGGATGTCAATCAAAAGGAAACTGCCGTCAATATGGACAACATTAAGTCGCTGTCGGAGACGATGTCAGTGGAAAAGATTGCTGCCATCAAGGCGAAACGTTTGGCCAACAAACGTACCACAATCAAGCGCACGGATAATGAGGAGGCCATGGGCACAGATCTGCGCGCCATACTCGACTACGATGTGGACTCCACCAAGGATATCATAAGTCGCGAACGACAATGGCGCACACGCACCTCAGTGCTTCAGAGCACGGGCAAGCTCTTTGCCAAGAACATTTTCGCCATGCTGCAGGGCATTAAGGCGCGCGAGGAGGGACGCAATCGTCCCCAGGTGCCAAATCCCATCAAGATGCCCGAGCCGGCGCGCATTACGAAGCCACAGCCACAGCTCTCTCAATACAATCGTTACGATCAGGAGCGTTTCAATCGCCAAAAGGAGGAGACCGAAGGTTTCAAAATCGACACGCTGGGTACATATCACGGCATGTCGCTGAAATCCGTGACGGAGGGCTCTCTGGCGCAGCGCAAGGCGCAGGCAAACATGCCACATGGCGCAGCGGCTGCGACGCCCACAGCTGTCTCACGTGCAGCGCCCAAGGAGCTGCTGCCCACGGCACAGGCGCGACAGCTGCCCGCCAATGGGCCTCAGAAGAGGCCATCACGCACGCCTATAATCATAATACCGTCTGCCAACACGAGCCTTATAACTATGCTGAACGTTAAGGATATACTGCAGGAATTACGCTTCATGTCCACGTCGGACAAGAAGCTGCAGGGCTGTCAGCGCGAAAGCGAGGTGCTGCTGCAGGTGAGCTGCCACCTAACACACTTCTGAGTTCATTTTAATGCCGACTTTCTTTATCCTTTAGCGCAAACGCAATAATCAGACCGTCTCGTATCGCGTTGTTGACAATCCCATCAAGCTCAGCCAACAGGATTGGCAGCGCGTTGTCGCTGTATTCGTCATGGGACCACAATGGCAATTCAAAGGCTGGCCCTGGGATGGCAATCCCGTTGAAATTTTCTCAAAGAGTATGTTCGCAAAAAAAGCTACAGCTTTAACTATCTTGTAGAGCGTAATCTGATTGAAGGAGACAGCTCAGAGCTTATATAACGTATATATTCCTTATCAGCATCAGTCAAATCAATATGGACTTGAAACGTGGCATAAGGCCCGTTTTTAGCACAAGAGAGCAAATATTTTCGAAGTCGCATGAATCGGATTCATCAGATTATATAGTTTCCATAGAAACAATCAATATACCTTTACGAAACGCACAAATCTCTAGCTTTATTATGTTCCTAACATCGATTTTCTTTATACTTATTTTGTTGGTCTTCTCTTTCAGTTTGCGCCTTTCATTTATGCTTCAGCGAGCTGAAATTGGATGCGAATGTGGAGCGTTGGTCTGTGACGCTGTTGCGTCTGTCCCAAAACAAAAGGCATTTGGATCGCGCCGTGCTCAGCAAATTTTGGGAGACACTGGACAAGTAAATACGCTTTAATATTCAAGAAATGATTGTTAGTTATCTAATGCTCTCCTCTCTTGCAGATATATGCTTAAGTACAAGCCAGATTTACGGTTTTAGATACTGTGCGCGCAATCTTTAGCATTGCACTTAACAACGAAACAAGGAAGTGAAGAAAAATATGAGAAACAATCCAATGTTTATAACCCAGAAAGTTAACTGTTTTAGCCCGCTGATAGATTGTCCAGCACAACACTTTTTCTACCCACTTTGTTGTAGGCAACGGGCGGTTCTTATTATGCTAAAAGTTTGTTCAACTTGTGTACAATGTAAACTATGAAACTGAGCTAAGAAACAATATATAATTTGTATAATTAGTTTTAATAAAAGTATATAAGACGAATAATTATTTTTTTTTAAGAAATAAAAATATTAATTATGTACAGCGAGGTTTCATGGGCCTAATGTTAATTATCTGTTAACTGTGTCAACATGCAAGCTATTGACAGAACGGTAATATAACAGTAGGCATTACTGTACAATTAATACTAATAAATATAACAGGACAACTTTTAAGCTGTTCAAGGTAATCGAACTCTAAGATGGCAACAGGAGACATTCCTAGTTGTTAGCACAAGCGTCTTAACAGCTGGAAATAAATACGACATTGAGTAAAAATAATAAAAATAACAAAGAAGATTGCCATAAGAAAGGGCGGGCTTTTGGGTCAGGAAGACGGGCCTTGTATAACTTATTATAACTCTGCAATGAAATATAACATTGTTGAAGCTGCCTTTACAGTCTTGCATAGCTGTTAAGCATAACAGAATAACATCTATAAGCTGTTCAATGTAATATAAATGAACATTTTGTACCTGTAAAGCCCAATAGATAACCACCACAGTTGCTTACTGTTACGTGATGATATCGTAACAGCATTTTAGCACTATAATAGTTAGGTTCAACAAATGTCAATCACAATGCGATTTAACGTGAATTCAGATAAGCTTTACAGCTGTTAAGCATTTGCACTTCTAAAAAACATACAATCAGTTAAATATAACAGACGTTCTTACTCGCTGTTAAAATTAACAGTAGGCCATACTTTGGCTTCGCGCAAATTTTAACTTTTATAAGCTTGTATCGGCATATGTAACCCAAGAGTTGATAAATTAATCTAAGGCTTTTATTATTTTCAAGACTTGAGCAAAGGATTTTGAAAAAAAAACACCATTTAATTGACATGTTAAATGAAACTGTAAGTAACAGCGCTCCATAGTAGCTTAAAATTTAAACATGCGATTAAATTCAATTTCAAGCACGAAATTGAATTTTTTATAATTTAAAACAATATCAACTTGAATAATGTATCACATATCGAAGAGAATTTATTATATATTTATAAAAAAACCATTAACTCGTATAAAACCAGCTCAAAAGGAAAACTGAAGCTTTTAATATAGTATTACAACAATGATAAAGCTAGCGCAAGGTGCGAGACTAAACCGCGCCCATTTGCAGTATGGGCGTAAAGAGTTTATAGGCCTTTTTGATGTACTCGATAGCGGAATACATTTCGCCAAAATACGTGTTGACTCTCGCTTTGCATTCTTCTTGGTCGACAGCGCCTGATCCGTCGCTTTTGCTGCTCAGCACGGCCGCATAGCGTTGGCTTAGACCCTGGAGATGTCCATTGAATTGCTTGCACAGATGCACAATGCCGTCCACCTCGTTGGCGGTGCTGTGGTGCGACTTAACCAGCATCAGCTCGGCGATTTTGTGCAGCTTGCACATTTCCAGGGCGCAGGCTTCACTGAGCGCATTGATGCTCTTCGCATAGGCCTGTTCCAGATCTGCTGCGGTGGCCTCCTCGGAGCTCAGCCAGCTGAGCGACTGCGTCCAATGACTGCAATGTGATAGTGTGTTAATATAAATTACATGTGATGATGAGTGGACAATTGAGATTCGGGTGAGTCCGACTTATAAAGCAGATTTAAATCCGATTGATCCTGCTCACCTGGCTACATCATCAAATTTAATGCCCAGCTCCGCATCGGTAATGGTGGCCACTAATCGCTCGTTGAGCTCTGAGGCAGTGTAGTCGCCCTCGCTATTGGATTCCACATCCTCCAGCTCGAGCAGTTCCTGAACCTCGCCAATGGTTTCCTGCATGTGCAAATATCATATGAATATGAATATTATTATTATTATCGAAATGAGTTATGTTTATTTGCCTGCAGTTCACTTAGAGCTTGTCCGCTGACCGCGTCCAGCAGCGTGTCCAGCTTGAGGCGCGACTCCTTGGACAGTATTTCCAGCGCTTCGTAGTGCACCAGGCCGCAGTAGTTCTCGAAGAGCACGTCGAAGCGCAGCTGCGCCTTTCGTTTCTCGAGCTGCAGCTGTTGCAGCGATTCCTCCATTTGATCCGCATCCTTTTTGGCTTCGAGCAGCACGGCGCTCAGGTTGGGCTTGTTCGCATCGAGTCCCAGCAATTTGCGTTTGTTCATTAACTTGGGATCGTTTTCCTGCAGTATGTTCATGGTCTTCTTGCCGATTCCCTCTAGCGTATCCAGACCCGTGTTGAGCACCTTGGAGCCCAGCGTTGTGACAATGCCCAGATTAAATGCTGGGGCGCCGCCAGCTTCGGGCTTTTCTATAGCTGCTGCAGCTTCTGTTGTCGTCTGTTGCTCTGTGCCTGTGGGCCTGGCCGCCACCTCGGCGGCATTGATTCGCGCCAGCTCCTCGGGATCGGGCACGCCTATAATCTGATTGAGTCCTTGATTCACATGGGTTGTTATGTTGCCCAGACCCTCTGTGGCGGTGCTCAGCACAGAGCTCAACTTGCCGCCCCATAAGCCCCAGCCAGAGGAGGAGGCTGACGCAGACGGAGCTGCTGGTGACCCTGCTGAAGCTTTGCCCAAAGTGTTTGATAGCTCTTCTGCAGGTTTGTTGTTTTCTGGCTGCAGCTCCTTTTCTACGTGCACAAACTTGTCATCATCATCTTCGCCATCGCCCCAATCGTCCCAGTTGTCGTCCTCATCGCTCTGATTCCAATCATTCGAGTTCTCATCCTCTTTATTTGGTTTATTTGCCATTATTCCGTGCGCTTACCACGTAGTTTCATGAATCTGACAATTATCGATAGCTGGCAATCTATCGATAATTTAATACCACTAAAATTTGTGGCTAAAAAAGGAGCCTGTAAGTTAGCGCCGTTTAACTTTGGCGCGAATTGTTTGTAATTTAAAATATTAAGCGTATTATATTTTCTAAAACTAAAGAAAGGAAACTAACTCAAACTTTAAGAAAATAACTGTACTGATTCGTTTGTGGCCACTACAAATATTAAATACATGTGTAAAATACCACACATAAAATTGCTCGTGCTCTAATTTGCAGATTTAAATACCACTGTTAGTTAACAGATAAGCCATCACTTTAACATTGGCGCGAATAACTCATGTGATTAAAATTGTGTGTTTCATTAAGAATGTGTTGAAAATTATATTAAATCTAAATTTATGCATATAAACGCTAAGATATAAGTAAATAACTAAGTAAACCAACTGCCTTATATCGCAGGCTAGCATTCTAGTTGTTTTTAAGAACATAAGAACAAGTTAAAAATAAAAGCACTCACTAATACATGCGAACTTTTTCATGCTCATTTTGAGCAGTGCTCAAGCAACAGTTAAATTGAGTGCGTATTGAGAACATGGTTTCATTGTCACGACGAAAGGAATATAAAGAAAGGTAAGTGTTAAAAGAAAACTGACCAAACACGCAGTGCCCACAGACATAAAACCTCAAATTGTTTAGTCAGCCGACAGCAACAACAACAACAACAACAACAGGTAACTGTTGCTCTTATTAGAAATACATAAATTATTGGAGCACCTTGTGTCACCTGTGTGCGTTGGAATGCCCCAGTGGAGGTGCCACATCCATGTCTTGGCATATACGCACGCAAACAATTTTCTGCTCAATGCATACAAATTGAATTGATATTAGTTTGTAAAATATTTAGGCATTAAAATAGCAAACAGATGCGTGTGCTTGTGCATGTGTGTGCGTGTGTTTTGATGTTTGTATTGGTGTTGTTCTGTCCCAGTTACCTTTGGTGACTCTTTCTGTATAACTGTTGTCATGCAAATCTTTAATTTTGCCTGTGTGCTTGTGCGAAAGAGATGGCCGATGTATTCTTATTTATTTGTACTGCCAAAGAGTGCAAACAATTTTTTTTGCAGTTTTGTTTTGTTTTGTGGTTTTTCATTCGATTTACAGAGTTGCTTTGGCAATATTATGTACACAGTTGGGCAAATTTTGATAGAAATTGTAAACTGAAAACTTGTACATACATACGTATTTTCTGTGAACGATTACAGAAAAGTAAGATTACACTAAAAAGTATCTTTGTTATCATGTTGCTTAGAAGATATGCTGAAAATACTAGCAAATATAAAATATACATTACCTAATTTTTACATACTGCCAAGTATAATTCTGGTGAATAGAAATTCATGAAACTTTTAATTGTTGGTTGTCAGTTTAAAGTTAAATCATCGTTAACTTTTTTTGTTGAAAATTTGTCGGAAAAAGTTTCTGTTATGAAAAACATGATTAACATCAAATCAAAAAAGTATCCAAAATTGAAAAGTAATGTATGACCAAGGCAGCTTGCCTGTATTCATGTTTGTTAACAGAAACTGTTAAGCTGTTAAGTGTTAACAGAATTCAAAGTTCTCTTCGATCTGTAAGTTCTCTTAAGCTAAAGCTGTTGTTGCTCTTGATTTTGCACTTGCATCTGATCTAAATATTAGTTAACTAAGTTTTAAAATTGAGAGTAAATACTTTAATACTAAATAAAAGGGAAATTGCAGACGCCAAAACGTGCTCCTCATTTTTTTTAAACCACTTCAAAGCGAATCCCCTTCGATTGCTCATAAGCCCAGACAAAAACAATGCTCGTTCAAGTTTTAACTGTGTGTGCACAGTGTGCCACATATCTAATTGTGCTCATAAATTAGAAACGAACACAAACAAAATTCGGCTGTCAGCTGAAAGTTTGCTCGGTGCTAACCAGCATATAAATTTGACAGGAACGCAAAATTAACAAACCAAGACAATTTACCTAGCACACCCAAACACACGCACGCACACCTTGCCATAAGCAAAGAATTTTCATAAACTTGCTGCATACTTTTCGGCAACACACACACACACACACACACACACACAGATGGGAGGGGGGTGCGAGACAACCACACGCTATATTTCGTCACGGAGGCTGCCATAAAATGTGCACAACCAAAATTTATCTTCGAGACTAGAAACGAAAAGCAACAAAGCGCAACTAGTCGCATATTTGTTGTTGCCTGCTTTTCACATCCGCCTCTCCACCCTGCTGCCTCTTTCCGTTTCCTCTTGCCGTGTGATTAATTTTTTAATTAAAAATTGTAAGCATAGCATCGAGTGGCACCGTCAGCGTTGCAAAAACCTTTGCATTTTTGCGTCTACCTCAACCGCTAATATGTGGGCGACAGAGAAAAAACTATATTGCAGACAAAAAATCACTTGTATTTTTTATTAAGTATACACCCCGTATAATATTCTCCTGCGTGAGTATGGGCAGGCATGTGGTTACTTTGGCATTCAAGGCCTGCGATTCTGACAACGTCAATTTTAGGCGCTTGACACAATTTGCTTATATGCAAATTAATCTTCAAGTGGCCATTGCTGGAGCTAAACAGAGTGAGAGAGAGAGAGCATATAGAGGGGAAGAGTGAGATAGAGTGAATGCGAAAATAATTGCATGTTTGGGGTATTGTATACGTTCAAGTTCCAAAAATTAAATGTAATATTGCCAGCATTCAGACAATATTATCACTTGCATTTCTGGCTAAGTTTAGTTGCCTGAAACTTTAACACACCCACACACACACGCACATACTTGTATCACAAGGCACAGCTTCATCAAAAGCTCATTTATCAGAAATTAATTCGGAAAATTTATTGCAGATATTTATTAAATGCATTTAGTATTAATCATCCTATTGAATACTACAAATTATCGTAGCGATAAATGTATTTGTATTTGTTGTGATTGACAAATTGTTATCGATAACTTTTTACTATCGATACAAAGGGTCAATAATTGTCTTGTGTGTGTTTGTGTACCTATCGCACCCTATAAAACTTCTCTTAATTGTATCCATATTTAATTAAATTATCGATAATATCTTGGGGAACATTCGTCTCGTTAAAGGGCACATTTTATTGTAACCATTCAACAATTCAATGTGGTTGTTTCTTGAATTGATTCACAGCATGTGTCCCACGCTAGCCCCGCCCAGTTATTCACAATCAAAATTGTTTTAACTGTGCACACAAATAGACGACGAGACCGCAGCAGACAGTTAGGGGGTCAAGGGCGGCTATAAGTAGCACGCACAATACACAGAATCCTTCACACACACACAAACACACACACACACACAGACCCACGCTCACTTTTAGACAAAGATCCTAGCGAGGGTCTAAACATGCGTGTTTGTTTTTTACATGCAAAGGACATCTTTGTCATTTTTACCCACAAGCAACTAATAAAGGAGCTCATCATTGTTGTTGCATATTGCCTGCCTGTTTGTTGTACATTGTTATTGATACCTCAGACTTCCCTTAAACACACATACGCACACACACACACACACACTGTGACAGACAAGGGAACCCTTTTTGGGGCAATTCCCGAAAGTCTTCAGACTGGCTTTTACTTCCTTTTGGCGTAGCGCCCTGCTTGCTTTTGAGCTGATGGCAATAAAGCATACTTCCAGCTGTTTATTAACATGTTTCTTTGTGAATATATGCACACAGATATATCTTATATAAATATACACACACAAACACACACGCACAAGCCTAACTGACGTTGATAGGCAAGTGACGGCATTTCTGTGTGTCTGTGTTTACAAGTTTCGTCTTACAAGTGAAAAATTCCTTTAGGCCAAAGTGTGCATTAAGAAGATTGTTTTACTATTGTTGTGATACACAGACACACGCACAGCACAGGCATCCCACACACACACACACACACACGCACATACACAGCAGTGGAAATACCTTAACTACATGACATCACATTGGCAGACAAGACGACAGCTTCGTCGCCTGCAGCTCTGTTTGTTTCCTTCTCTTATGCCACTCTCTCACTCTGTTCCCTTATTCTATCTTTCTCTCACACACTTGCTCTCTCTTTCTATCTCGCACGCTGTCATTCCACTCAACAAAAGGATTCAAATTTCATTAAATCTCATACAAAAGTATCAAAATGCCATTGTTGTCATGACGCCCACACACACTCGCACACATTCTCACACACATCGCACACAGACCTTGCACTTGCCCCGAACTTCACCCCATTCCCCCCCATTACCCACCCAGTGGGGCACTCTTAGCGCGCCTGGGTCCTTGTCGACACTAAAGTAGCAGCATCTGCAGGCTTTATACATATTGGTAACTGCTTTTACTTTGGGCCTTTTATTCGATTTACGTTTCAACTTGCTCGAATTTGTTTTGTGTGTGTGTGTGTTTGTGTGTGGGAGTTTTCTTGAGCTTAGCACCAAGGCATTGATCGCTATCATCTATAATGGAAAACTTAATAGACTAGACAACACTTTGTCCCAACAAGCATCCAATATCAAATTTTCTACAAATGTTTCGTAATAATCGAGCTGCTTTAGATAACTTACTTTCTTAGCCACTTTAAGCATTAGTTGGCGCTTAAAGTTGGCTTAAATCCTTCACAAGTAAATTGCATATACGTAGGCTGTTCTATAATTCAATGTTTTAATCCTATGACAGTGAAATCGATCCACAAAACAAGGTGAAATTCGCTGTATTTTATGTTGTTAATGGAACGTATATTGACACCGTTTCGCATGCATTCGGTATACTAAAACGCGAAACTATTTTAATTATTTTAGATTAAATATTTTACGGAATTTGAAATAACTCTGATTATCGTCCTGTTATGGTAAGAGGCTCAGTGAGTATAAGCACTTTGCAAACGGTAACTACAGCTGTTAATGACATCTTGCTGTTAATAAAAGAATGTTAACAAACTGTTAGTGATGGGTAGTCTGCTACTACTTACCATTTTTAAGTTATCTGAAGTAGTTATTTTAATTAAACTTACTTCCCATTTGCGGACGTGACGCAGAAATCCTCAACCAAATTTCAACCCAATTTCAGTTTTTTTTTTACCATTTTCAATTGATCATTAGTTAACTTAACTATTAGCAGCTAATAGTATGTATTTGACAGCTGTTAACCATAAAGAGATAACTCTGTTATTAACATGAATTTTAAAGTCGCTTATCTAGCTTAGTATTAAAAGGGTAGCTAAGCTGATTTTCAGGTCTGTTAATTATATTTTGGATGTACTTAGTTGGCTTAGCTGTAGCTTATTTTTGTCATAATCTTATCGGCAGAGTTTTGTTAAGTAGCAGCCCAGTATCGAGCTTCGATTTTACAGTGAACATCAACAGCACAAGCTCAATTAACATTAACATTTAACAGCTGTTTCGTTATTTACTATCAACAGTAACAGCACGTGTTAAATAAACATGAGCTGCATTGCTTTAACATGTACTTTGCCAGTCACACGCACTGTTTGCTTCCTTGTTCATTTTACTTATTTTTATTGTGTCATTTTCACTGCCGCAGTTCCTCCAATTAGCTGTTGTTGCTGTCATTATTTCTTCTAGCTGTCAGCAACTTGTGTGTACCCATTACTTTCTCTACTAATTTACACATTTGGTAATTTACAAGTCTACTTTAAGGCAGCCAGCATGCCCATACGCACACACAAACACGCAAAAACCCAGGTAAGCACCCGCAATTATTTCAATCAACTGTGTGTCGCGCCTCGCGAGTGTCACACACAGCCTCAAAAATGTGTGTACAGTGGCTGCCTAATCTGCCACCCACAGCTTCGAGTTGCCAGCCGCTGCCACGGGCGAACTGAAACCATGCCAAGCACCTCCCTCTACATGTCTCTATCTTTTCAACTTTTGGCAAACAAACTTTTCAAATTGCTTTCGCATTAAAAATCACTAAAATACGTTTTGCGCATCGCTGCTTACAAAATGGCGTTGTTGTGTGTGCGGGCGTGTTTGTATGTGTGTGTGTGTGTCTGCGTGTGTGTCATTGAGTGTGTACGTGTGTGACTGTGCGTGTGTTGGTGTATGTTGCCTGTTTGCTTACGTTAAGTGTCATTAAGCTTTTGTCAACTCATCAGCGTCGTTTGTTGTTGCGAAAAGTTAAGCATATCAAAAACATAAATTAAACAACTAAGATGGCTATCAATACTCTCTAATGCTCGACATCAGAATACCCTGTAGCTGTGATTGAGCTTACAATACCCTTTAGACAATTTAATGTTTTTTTTTTTCAACAAAAATTTCCAGTGCCGGGCCTCGAGACCTTTTAACGATTCAAGTATCGTATTTAAAAAAAAATATTTTATTTAAAACATAAAACTCCAAGTTTCTAGGTAATAACCGGTAGGCAGTGACCGGCTTGCCAATGCTCTACACTTTTCGAATTAAACTTAATTTCAATTATTTATAGACTTATCCTTTAACTTATCCTGTTAAAATCAAATATTGAGCCATGAAATTTGGTTTCTTCAGTAAATTCTTCTTGCACTGCTTTGTATCTACTTGCCGCATACAGATATCTATTTGCATATATCCCTGCTTTGGCCTGACATCATAGAAATTATGTTAAAAACATTTGCTAAGCAGCTGATGGGATAAAAGCCCATTCTTCTCTTTTCCGAGTAAAGCCGCAAATGAGCATCGAACATATCAAACAAAGTTGACCACAGTAAAATTGCTGTAAACAATATGAAAACTGAGCAGAACAATTCTAAAAGCTGACTGTAAACTCGAGAAAAACCGCAAATCATTGGCTCAACCCATTCTGTGTTTCGGTCAAGAGGGGCTACATACAAATTATTATTACACATACGCCATGTGGGACTTGTGTGGGTCAAGCAAAAAGTTGTTGCTTGTTTGCATTTTATTAAAAGTTGAAATTCGACATGTGGCATAATTGCTTCATGGGAAGTTGTTTAAATTAAACATTTGTAACGTTTTTCTAGTTAAAATGTAAAAAATGTGTGAATATTAAAATACTTGCAATATTATTTAATTGAAGAACATTTAAATGTAGAATTAAATTTTAAGTTTTTTTTTTACATGAATGGAAACTTTTTTACTCCTTTTACATTTTGAATTTATTCTTAACAAATTTATAAAATATTACATTTAAAATCATTAAAAATAATAACGCTTAACCCGCAGTGTAAATGAAGCCTTTCTTTGCGATTCTCATGCTAAACAAATAACTAGATTACGTTTAATTAAAAAAATTCCCCAGCCATGTAGTTATAATTTATCCACTTACTGATCATAATTGGCCACAAATTGTGACCAGAAACCATCGAGTATGGCAACCCGTTCGGCACGTATGATATCATATGGTACATGGGCTATATCAATAACCGAGGGTAGCAAAAATGCAATTTTAATTAGCCGAACGTGCGACAAACGCACGTAGAACGCATAACCGCAAGATGGTGCTGCAATTAGGCAACTGGCGATGGGCTGCACTGGACAAGCTCCAGCAATTTCCACTGCTGTCAAGCCAGACAGTCAGTCAGTCATTCAGTCATTCAGTCTGCCAGTCAGTCAGTCCGCCAGTCAATGCAATGTGCGGCTGGTACGTGCTGCTTCAGCCAAACAAAATTATGTGGCCAACATTTGGTGGTGGCACATTTCGCGGGCAGCTGCTGTTGGGAAGGAAAATCGGGGCAGTTGGGGCAACAACAACTGCTGCCAGCTTCGGGCTTATCCGCTGCCAGTCGTTTGTTTTGCAATGCCCAAATGACTTTATCGATTTGCCCAGTACGTTTGTACAATTTGGCGTATTGCATACATTACGAGGCGGCAGGAGCCGCTCTGGACAAACCGACCACGCTAACGAGCCTCATTAGTGGCATGCGTGGCAATGTGGCACTGGGAAATGGGAAATGGTGAAAAGTACAGAAATGACATTGGATGGTCATCGTTCTGTTGACATGTGAGCACAGCGAACGTGATTTCTTATTCGGATACGCCAAATGATGATTACGAAGCGTTCACACACCGAAGGGTTATTGTGCATCAGTTTTTCTCAGGCTTTTCCCATGAGGCAATCCCAGACTATCGTAAGATGAAGCAACACGTTTGGGCCGAAGGTCCCCATTGATATCTGTTATCTTTTAATTTTGTCAGCTGTGTGCATGTCACATTGTTAACGTAAAATTAACAGATGATTAAATATTACGATTTCTCATGCTGTTTCGTGTGCGTAATGTCATATTTTTCGGCAGACAGCAGTCAGCATATGAGATCGTGTTCCTTATGAGAATCAATGTCAGGGTCTTAAAACTTGGACTATATTTTCTTTATACAACCCTACGCTTACTCAAGTTTGTTGCAAATTTAGTCTATATCTGTCAATGCTTACCTGACAATATATAATATAAATACTGAAAGTCAGCATTCGTTCGATCTTTCTGCAGATCTCTCAGATATGAGTGAGATACTTGACATTTGGAGTGAAGAGATCAAGAATATTTTGAGCTTTAACTATCTTGCCCCATTTTCCGCCCAACCAATCGAACATAGTTGCTACTTCTTCGCACTATTATCTCATTATTACCCCTTTATAAGCAATTATATGCCTTCTGTGTCTCTTGTGCTTCGCATATGCATAAAATTAATCAAATAGCCAAGTAGGCCCGAAAGGGCTCTGCCGCCAAAAGCTGAGCCAAGCAAGGCGCCTAATTAATTGATTGAGGATGTTGTTCGCATTGTTGTTCCTGTGGCTGCGGCTTTGGCAACGTCATCGTCATTGCCATTGTTGTCGTCAATGGTCTCAGTTGCAAACTGTCATAATATTGACTCATTGGTCATGTAATTAATGGTGTTAAGACTCGCACGACATATTAATGCAATTCAATTGATACACAGCATCCGTTTTCCATTTGCCGCACTGTCCGCTCAGACAGTTGTATGCACTCGAATATTGATTTCAATTATAATGGAAACCAAACCAACCCAAAATCTCACCCCTTTCTCCAACTGGTGCCTAGCCACGAGGCATTCACTAATTGCTGTCACATCGGTCCGGCTTGTGCTGCGCATATTAAATAGCTCTGGTCGGGCAATGGAAAAGCAAAAAGTATCTACGCAGTATCTGCGTAGTGCTATAGACTGGGGCTCTTTACAATCATCCTCATATGCAGATATATGCTCAAGTAATAGAAATATATACTCAAGTAGTTGTTTCTTATTTTTGCTTCAGCTGTGAGAAGTGAGAAGATTTTAGGTCTGCATTATGAATTTTTATCAACGCTGCGAATTGTCGCTAGTTCAATTCATAGTTTTAACCAAGGTGTCCTTTCGAAAACCAGGTTTTCAAATATATGAGCTCTGGCTATTGCATCGCATTTCCGCATTTTTAAATTACTCAATTCCATTCTATAATGAAATGTTTTTGCAAACTTTGTTATTGCTTTCCCTACAAATATTTGTAATATTCAATAGGCAGAATGAATCATCTTAGATACCATAGAGTATATTCATGCTTCCTCAGCATCAGTAGCCGAGTCGATCTAGCTATGCTTATATGTCTGTCCGTCATTCGAGACTATAAGAGCTAAAGCTTTGAACATAGCTTCTTTTGACCGCGCAGTGCGAGTTTTTTTAAAATCGATAACTACCGATAATTCGGTGCGGTGCCATGCAATCGATTAATTTCGCTACCGAAACATCTCAGTCTTAAGAGCTGAGGTTATCGAGGCTTGCATGTATACTCTCGTATTTTTTGATACCGCCTCCTCATCCAGCAAAATGACTGAAATACAAATTCCAATTGGAACTACAGACTACAATGTTGCGGATGTTGCCTTCCTCAGTACATATGAATATGCTATCGCGCAATAAGATCTACTGCAGAACTTTAAGAGACAAAGTAGTTATTAAGGCAAACGTGTTGTCAGATTGGCGAGTGGTTGGCAGCACCAAGCGATATTTAAATTCAGGATTTTTCCCGTAAATATGTGAATGTATCTGCTCAATAAAAGTTAAAACGAAAAAGTTCAATTAACTAAATGCTTTTTTATGCGATAAATAGTTAACAAGTTAAAGAAAAAGTTCGATTCGATTGATTGCCTCGTGGTACAAGGTTCAATGGTATCTTCTAGACGGTTACTCTATTTTTAATTTAACTATTTATTTCAGTACAAGCAGCACCTAATAATAAATCTGTGTACATGGCACTGGCTAAACCGCATTACCTTCATCTAAAAGACTTTTAAAAACTGAATCCCAAGCTTTAACTCAGATCAATTGTATGAACTAGCCATTTGAGACAGCTTTTACCGGGAACAACTGAGCTTTTATTATGTGTCATTCCGTATATACATTTATTTGTCTCTAGGAAGAACTAGAGAAACCGCTAGTAATTTGTTAAAAATGTAGGATCAAAAAATAAATTTAGTTATAGGTACTCATCGCTGTCCTCATTGCTGTCCTCAGTGCTCTCCTGCATGTTGCCAACCATGGTTTCGGGGCATTTGGGCCTACTGACTGGTATATGCAGATCATTGTCGGATGGACTAATATGCTTTTGCGATTGAAACAAACATTTGTTACGCTTTGGTGTATTCTGACCCGAAGACTTGGGCTTGGGCTTGGCATTATCCCTGTTGCTGCAATGTGGCTTCTCCTTGTCAATGTCATTCTGCATTTCATAGATCCTTAAGGGCTTTCGTTTCACAATGTTCCGTGAATTCAGCTGATTGCGCACTTTCGATTGACTGGGACCCTCGTAAGGACCCTCGTCAGGACCCTCCTCGCCAAAGCCATCTGGATATATTTTCTCGGGTGGTTCTTGCTCGCGATAGTAATACCTATTGGGTATTTCGGCAAATGCATCGCTATCGTAGGATGTTTCGCCATCATCCGAGCCAGACTCTTCTTCGGATGGTTGAGAACTTGATTCATAGTCAGTTTTTCTCGAGCCTGCCGTTGCATTTATGGGCTTGGGTTTCGCATATTTAGGACTTTGTGTTTGCTTCACAGACTCGACCATACTTTGCCGCACATTTACCTTGGCAAGTGGAGTTCGTATAACCTTTTTGCTGGTCGTTTGGTGTTTTATAAGTTTACTTGGATTATTCACGGGTTGAATGTCTCTTGGCGTGAGATTTTGTCTAAGGAATTTCTTTATTATGCTTGGGTTGCTCTCGGGTGGAATGTCCTTTACCACAGGTCGGTCTACGGTTAATTTCTTAGTTGGGCGTGCCTGTGGCTTAGTTTCGATACGCTCCAACTTATCCTTGTGCAATTTATTGTCTTTCATCTTGTTGGTCTGCTTCATCAGCATTTGCAAGAGGATGGGCAGATCCTTGTGGTCAAAGTCGTCACCGAATTCGCGCTGCAGCTTCTCACGCGGCATCACTTGGCACTTGTTGCCCGTTTCCAGTGCGAAGGTCTCCAGGGTATGCTTGTAGCCATACCAGTTGAAATATTCCACCACCAGGTAGTTGAGCAGCTGCAGCAAGCCCCGCTGCTGCATATCGCCACCACAGAGCGGTTCGTCCCTTTTCAGATCCATTTCTCCACGCATCATTTTCAGGACCTTCACATGCAGTCCGCTGCGCATCTCGTCCAGTATTCCGTTTCGTTCGAAATGCAATCTAATGCTATCCTCAATAATCTGTGAATATGAGCTGTTTTCCATTTTGGCAATAACATACACCAATGAAAATTTGTATGGCGACCACGAATTTTATATATTAGTATTTTACGAGCTAACAGTCTGAAATCAAATTGATATTTGACCGTATGTAAACCAGTTAGACCTCATTATGTTATGAATCTTGACAAAAGGTTTACTCAGTTAGTTAGATTTTCCCCCTTTTTTTTTTTGTTCTTTTCGTCTACAAAGTTTAACGGCTACAGGCTGTAGCTCGTTAATCATGCAGATAACCTTGAGCTGGAGGCTGCATACATTAGCCATTAGCTTAACTTTTGCACATCGCTGCCAAGTTTTCGGATCTGTCTGAGGAGTCTTGGTGTCAAAGTGCAGCAAACGACGGGCTGAAGTAGTTTAGTCACCGCTTTAAGGGTTAACCCAATGTTGTGAGAAGTGCATGGAGAGGCGGTTTTGTAAAAAAAGGGTTTCATGGTTTTGTGCAAATACTTATAACAGGTAGAATTATATATTTATTAACTTGTGGATTGGGACTTTAAAATTTTAGCCCAGGTCGAAAATATTAAATAAAAATATAAATATACAATTTAAAGTCAATTGTTATCGATAATTATCGATAACTAGTCCCGTTAATATGTAACTGTTAAGATTCTTTATAACACAATTATTTGTTCAATATAGTTCAAACTGTGTCCGGTCTTTTTGCGGACTGTTATTTTTCAATGTGACTAATATGCAACTTAAGTCCCACGAACCATACCCAAAACGCAGGAACCTAACCTTGATAACAGGCAGCAATAACTGTATCTATAGATGAGCAATACTGTCCACTTCCATTTAGATCTGCCTGGATATTTAAAATATGGTTTTTTAATATGACAACATAAGAAAAATATTAATTTTATTGTTTTACTTCATAAAATGAACACAATACTTTCCACAAATGTTTCAAAAAGTTTTCTCCCAACTTCTGGAACTTTCGGAAAGGGAGAAGTTTCCGAATATTGAGGCTAAGTTAAACTTTGTACAGACAATGGTAAAAGGTGCTTAGTCAAAATTTATTATTAATATGTTTTTAGTGGGCCTTGAAGCATGGCCGTAGAACCTCGGGCTCAATCATTCTTTGCCGTACATTAAACTTCTTATTTGGCTTCTTGATATCGTGAAGGGAAACATTGGTTTTTGACACATTCAAATTTTTCACATTTACAACATTCTTTGACGGCTTCTTAACTGAAATGGATTTCATAACGGGGTCATAATTGTCATTGTGATCTGCCAATTTTTCAACATTTATTGGGATGTCCTTACTATGAATTTCTTTCATCAATTGGCTAATGCCAAGTGAGTTCTTCACTTTCGTTGCGATTTCCTTAGATTGACACAGGTTCTTTGCTTCTCTTCGGATTTCCTTAGCTGGCTTAACATTTATGATGGTGCCTGATCCGATTAACGGATTGATTTGACTTGGAACTTTCCTGGCTGGAATATCTTTTACCACAAGGCGGAGATCCTGTACTTTCTCCACTTTGCTTGAAGAATCCTTAGCTAACATTTCCTTAAATGGAGTATCTTTTCTCGTAGGCTTATTCAGGTTCTTCACTTTGCTTGGACTTTCCATATCCAAACTGTAACTTTTTACGTCGCTGGGGAAACTATTTATTCCTTTGTTTCTACAGTTTTCCTCAGCTGGAATATTTTGTTCCTTAGCGCTGAGGACATCTTTTTCCTTCATTTTGTGTGGCTGTTCTACTTGAGCTGAAACATCTTTTACGACACGTCGGCGTGCCTGTGATTTTTTTAATTTCTTTGGAATCGGAGACGCCTTCTTTGAAATATGCTCCCATTTACTCTCGTCCAGCAACATGTTATCATCTTTATTTGTTTCTTTCAGCAGCATTTGTAGCAAGATGGGTAGATTCAAGTGGCTGAATTTGCCGTTTAGTTCCCGCTGAAGTTTTTCGCGTGGTTTTGGCCGCGATTTTTCGCCCGTTTCTAGCGCAAATGTTTCGAGAGTATTCCGAAAGCCGTGCCAATTAAAATAGTCGACAATCAGATAGTTCAGTAGCTGCAGCATTCCACGCTGTTCCAAGTTGCTGGCACACGGCGGTTCATCCTTCTCCATTCTTGTCAGCTCCTGCAGCATCTTCATTGCCTGCACATGCAGGCCGCTGCGCATTCTATTCAGATCTTCATTTCGCTCAAAATGTAACCTTATGCTATCCTTAATGAGTTCCGAATATGAGATTTCTTCCATTAGGCTAGAAAATTTGTAAAACAACTTTGAATTTAATTCTATTTAAGACAGTACGATCTGAAAGTGAATGCGCTCCAGTCTGTGGAAGTTGAAAATAACCTTGTGAACATTTTGTGATATTTGGTAAAAGGCTTGCTCGGTTAAAAAACAAGAGAGAGAGGTCGCTGGTTCAAGCTCCGCAGCAAATGTCAATTTTTGGATATTTGTTAATTTAATTTGGAAAATTAATGATAGTCTGGGTAAATGCGTGAGTATTTTATATACTTCTTCTAAATAGGTTCGTAACTCCAGAACTTGTAGAGTTATCTAAAACTTAAATATTTATTAGTTTATAATAATCAAGAGCAATATTTTTCGCAAAGCTTCTTTAGCAAAGCCATTGTGAAAACTCAGCACCCGCTTTTCAGTGCTGGAAAATGCACGTTTAGCAGTAACTTAATGAGATGCTGCGTCTAATTAAACTTTGTACACACAACGGTTAAAGGTGCTCAACGATGGTGACTGGCACCAAAGAAGTTGCCGATAATGGCCGACAGAGTGCGCTGTGCGAGCTGGATTTTGCCAGTGTTGGCATTGCCTGTGCCATTGGCTTTTCCATTACCTTTACCTTTACCGTTGCCTTGTGCCTTGTATCAGTTGCAAAATTTATTGCACTTAATGGAATTTAAAAGTTTGTTTACTTGGAGCAAGTTGAAAGCCGAGGCAAATCCCGCCATTTTGCTGCCTCAATACAGAGAGAGAGCGAGACTGTCCGTGTGTGTGTGTGTGTCTGCTAACGACAATGCCGTTTAAATGAATTTATGCTTAAGCGATAATCATGCAAATTAATAGTTTCACAAGGACTTGAAAAAATAAAAAACAGTATTTGACTTTTTCACACGCATCGCGCAGCAAAATATACAAAACTTTTGGACACAAGTAGAAAAAAATTAAGAAAATTAAGCAAAACAGTAAAAGAAACCTTGTGTCTGTGTTGGGATATGGTTTTGTAGGTGCGGCTATAAGAGTTTTCTCAACAATCGAGCCAAAGAAATATTTAATAACTATTTTCGTTTTTTGTGTGAAAAGTTCGCTTTGCTTTTAATTCTCTAATGGAATTGTTAAGAGCTGCAGCTGCTTGATTTATGGCTAGGTCAAAGTTTTTTAAGCAAGGATTAAAAATGAACGAACGATGAAAAAATGGCAGCCACATCTGCCTTTAAGTTTAATGCAACTGCTCTTTAAATATTTGTTCAACTAATTAGCAAAAGTGTTGCCAAAAAAAGTCGAGCAATGCTCAGAAAATGCTGCGCCATTTCCGGTTTATCTCTACTTTGTAGCAAAGCCAATTAGACAAAATGGCTGCGACACATTTCCGCTGGTTGGCCCTCTACAGTGAGCCTCATGCGTTTGCCTTAAGTGCGTCCTTTGTAGGAGCATATCAACAATGCTCTGAAGGTTGTAACGCACAGCGCAAATATACTTAACTACAGACATTCTTTGATTGTTTCAATATATTCTATATTCTATTTTCTGGGCACACAATATGCGATTATATTTTCTCAGAAATTTTACAAAAAGCTTTTTCAACAGGCTTTCTTGTGGTCAATAACCCACTTACTTCTTCAGTTTCCTTTTGTTTTCTTGATTCTTCTTTGTGTCGCATTCGTAAACGTTTATGCGTAAGCCTAGGGGCATATGCAAATATATAATACTTTGTTCCTGATAACTCTTTTCTTTTCGATAACAATTTATCATCTATCGTCGAAGGAAAGTGTATTTAAGTAGTCATGTATTGCCAATAGTTTACCATTTAAGTTGCCTTTGTTGTCGCTTATTGAGCATTGTTCTTGTTGTTATTACCGACATACTTTCGCATTTGCTAATCGCATTAATTATGCGTTGCTTTCAGTTGCTGCTGGCCCTTTCGTCCTGCAGGCAAATGGCCAACAAATTAGACAAAGGCAAACTGCAGGCGTAGATGAGCAGGAGATGGACAGTACAGAGGGAGACAGAGCCTATATTTCAGGCATAATTACCTCACTGGGGAATTGAACGCAGCAACAGCAATGCCGTAAATGAACAGAAGATGGCATTCTATTTCATTAATAATCAATTAGTTTTTGAAAATAATTATGAGGGATTTATTAAGTGGTTGGGCATGCAAAGTTGGTCCATAGTTAACTAACTTTTGACAAATTCCTATTGAATTAATTACCAGCTGCACTTAATCAAGTAAAGTGTGTTTGTGTGAAATTATATACGACATATTGCTTTGGATACTTGGAAAATATTTATTAAGTAAATAAATATATTTTAAGTGGTTGGGATTAAAATCAGTTTCTTTAAAGTCAAATTCAATGGCTTATAATATTGCCTGTTACGCTTTACAGCTGTAAATACATTTACGACCAGATGTTAATAACAATTGCATGTTTGTCGTGAGGCCATGAGGTTAAAACACTCTGTTAATAACATTTGCATGTTTTCTTAATAGTTGTGAGTGTTTGTGCGATATTCACGCGCAATTATTGACATTTTTATGTTAATCTTAACGGCACTGTTTATTTGATGCGCTGTTACTAACATAGTCTTGCTAACAGATGTAAGAGAACAATTCAATGCTATGTTAAACAACTGACTGTATGAAGGAGGGAATTAACAGCTGTAAGAGAGTGATTGCTGCTTTTAACATTTGTAGGTTTTAGTCTTGCAAGAAGAACTGTTAAGTGGGCTACGCTGCATTAGCAAGTGGACTGCTCTGTTAACATTTTTATTAATATTAGACATAAGAAGTAAAATACAAGTTTTCTGATTAAATTAGTTTATGTGTAGTAATGTATGCTCATCATTACAATTACTAGTTCTGTTGCATTTATTTAAAGCTACCTATGTGCTTTCGAATCGTCTTAATCATGGAGTCTGCTTGCGAATTAGATGATTCACGCAGCAACCCAATCACCTCAGAAATGCCACCTGGCGGTCGTCCACGAAGTGACTTGGTTGCCATTGCATAGAGGACACCCGCGCAAGCGCCTCGTTTTCCCTCCCAGTTCTCTGGACTGGGATCAAGTCTGTTCGAGAAACATTTTGTTAGCTATACAAATACAGCTTTTTGTTTTAATACTCACTTCTCAAGCATATCAAATGCCTTGGCAGCCACCCAAAACTCCTCGCATCTGTAGCACTCATTCGCAATAAGCTGAAGCAACAGAAAAGCCTCCGCATTTGTGTCCCGTGTAATGAACACATTCCAGGCCAGCTCTGGCTGCGCGCAGTGTATGTGACACTTGGACAGGATCATGCAATACGTGTGCTGATTCTTTATATCCATATCGCTGATCTGTATCAGCAGCTCCTCTGCCTCCTTGTAGTAGCCCGTTGCGCATTTGGCCTGGGCAAAGTTATAGTTGAACACATCGTCGTTCACAAAGTAGCTGCGTATGGAGTTCATATAGACAAGCACTTCCTCAAACTGTTCGTATAGAAAAAATGCCGAGGCCATGCTCTGGCGTCCTGGTATCGTATCGCATTCGGTGGCTGAGCTGCCCACAAGATGTAGATTTTGCTGGGCCGTCTTGATGTGCTCCTTCTGCAAAAAAGATTAAAATTAGTGTGCGCTGCATTTTTGGAGCTAAACTGGACTTTATAGTGGGTTTTAATATTTGATGCAAGGAAAAGAATCGAAAAATAAAAGTAAAGGATTTGTGAATACTATTTGGTAGCTCTTTCTATATCTCTTTAGTATGGTATAAAGTAAAGAAATGAAGTATTGAAAAGTCTGAAGATGCGGATGATTTGTGTCTGTACTAGCTAGGAACAATATTACGTATTAGCAAAGAGTTATCTCATGGAGAGGAGTTTTATATACACCCACTGGCACTTACCGAACCCAATTGCTGTCCCAGTGCCGCGTGGACCACACCCTTGAGTATGTACTCATGCGGCGATGTTGGCTGCAGTTGCTTCATTAAGGCATGCGCCTCCTGCACATCGTCCTGCTTCAGATAGTAAATGGCCAGATTGAGGCGCGCCTCGGGCACAATATTGAGGAGACCCGGCAGCACCCTTAGAGCACCCTCACCATTGCGAAAAACCACCAAATTGTGGCGTATTAGATCCGCGCCGAATGTACCATTATCGGCGATGTTTTTTATCTCTTGCTCGGCGACACGTCCGCTGAAAAGGCGAAAGCGATTGCAGGCCTTCAGATTGATGGCAATGGTGCTGTCGCTATGCTGGCTGAGATACACATCGAGCACCTCCTGGGACATGTCATAGTAGTCCAGTTTATAGAAGCACAAGGCCAGGTACACGTTGATGGCCAAATAGTCCTTGTTGTCGACCAGCACGCGCTTATACACATCGATGGCCTCCTGGTAATGGGCGCGCATGTAATGCATAGAGGCCAGACTCAGCTGTTGCTCCACGCTGGGTGTGCTGAGCAGCACATCCAACAGTTCCGCCCACTGCTGATCATCGCCCAGCTTGTGGGCGAGATGAAAGAGGAGACGCTGCTTCAGTGGCGTATTCGCAGTGCCCTCCATTAACTGTTGGGCCTCCTCATAGAGGCCCAAATAGAACATGCAGACGGCCACATTGAGCGACAGCTGTGGGTCCTTGAGTGCCTGGTATTGGTTTAGAGCCTGCTGATAATCACCCAAATGAAAATTGCAGTAGGCAATCCATTGATCGATTTGCTGCTGCTGCTGCTCGTTTTTCTTGGTCGCCTCCTCGCCCTCCTCCTGCTCATCATTGGCGTACTGTCGGTGGGCAGAAATATAACCAATTGAGATTCTTAGAGAAAAGCTGTATTCCCATTTACCTCCAGAAAGGCTCGAGCGCCCGTATAGTCACGCCTGATGATGAAATCCTCCAGTGTTGCCGGCGCTGGCGTTTTGCGCTGTTGCTGCGGCATGCCACCTCCACTGGCCACATGCCGTGAGCTGGCCGAATCCGTTTTGCCACGCGAAAGTATCTGAAGTATGTAACTCAAATAACTCAAGTATCTCATGCATTTCTAGTATCTTTTATTCTTCTATTTGCAGCTGCATTTCTTACCATTTTTTTTTAGACCGAACTTTGTTGTCTTGTGCGTCCTCTGGTTTTTATTTTTCTGTTCTGTTGTCCTCGCTTGGGCGCTTGGTTACCGTTACGATTGCGTTTATGGTTGCTTGGCAACCAACATAGCGTCGATAAAGCAGATCCCATGCTCGACTGCACCCGGAGCCAACTGTTGCTGCCCTAACACCCCATGCAAATGCTATACTCATTTCTTGGTCTTATTTTCATTTCTTGCTTGTGTCCTGTTTCTTGTTTCTATTTGCTTTTTGAGTTATTTTCTTGCTGAGGCGTCAAATGCGTTATGCTTGTACACTATGACGATATATTTCACTTAACTTTGTCAGCTAGTTTGCGACACAGCAAAACAGTTAACAGAGTTTTAAAATGTTAGTCTTATTTTAATAGTTTTATTAGATTAGTTATAAATGTTAGGCATGCTCTGCAACTGTTAATATAATAGCAAACTTTACAGGGATCTGTTAATCTTAACATATTGGAATATAATCATAATGGAATAAAATTAAATATTAAACGTTGAAATATACATTCTAATGCTTATATAAATCTTAAAATATAATTATTTATAGTTAATTGCTTATCTCTAATATTTATGTTAATATTAATGTTAATCTGAGTATGAATGTCAATGTTAATGGAAAATAAATACATTAAAAAAATAGATATTAAAGAAGCTAAGATAAGTATGTATTTGATATCTGACATATAATATCTCTATCAATATTATCTGAATGTTAATGTCGCACTTACGCGCTGGTCTTTAACATATCTAACTACTTGAAACTATTTTCCACATGCTAATGTTATTTTCAGAGCATGCAAATCTTCGAGTTTTTAGCAGAACACCTACTTGTTACTAACAGAAAAATGTTTTTCTCCAGCTGTTGTGCTACAGTTAACATATGTTAATATTATTTAGTTACTGCTTAGTCTCAATTTCAGCTCAAAACATAAATACTTTGGGTATTTGAAAGTGTATGCAATTACATGGGTACTTGGAAAATAGATTCCATTTTTCGTATTCCATTACGAGATTTCACTTGCATTCCACTTAAGGTGAGTTCAGCCAGCTAGAGTAAGGCATAAGCTATGTCAGTGGAATGCATTGTTGACACACTTGCCTTATTTATAAGGCATACAAACTCATAAATATGCAGTCAGCCTGAAGAAAAATGCGTGCGTCACTCACATCTTCGCTCTGCCGCATGCAATGCTTTTAAAATTTTCACATTTTCCTTCTTTGTTTGTATATATATTTTTTCTGCTGTGTTTTATCTGCTGACATTGCAGAATGCTAAATGTATTTCACATCTGACGATAGACACCTTTGTGGCAGCTTTTTTCCATATTATTGCAAACATGTGCAAAATCGAACAAACTTCGAATAACTTCTTTACAACTATCTGCTTTGAGGAGCTTAAACATAAAGTCTTACTAGAAATAAAGTACATTCATACAGCATTAGTGAATAAGTGAAGCATGTACTCGTAGAAGGAAAAAATGACTTATGGAAAAAAAGTAGTCAAAATATTTATTTTATAAATAAGTTGAATTCAACTGACAAATACAAAAAATATTCCCTACATTAATTTTGTTTTGTCCAAGGTATGCGGGTTTGAAACTTGGATAAGAACTGCCTTAATACAAGTAACATTTTTTCATATACAATCTAAAATAGATTCTCATATTTACTCTCGACCGCGACATGTCAACGAGAATTGAATATAAAACGCTAGATAAAAATGAAAGCAATCTGTTTGCTGCTGCCTACAACACAATAATATGATGAGCAGCAGCAGCAACAACAATAGCCATGTTTGATATACAAATGCGGGATATTGTGGAAACAAATTTATTTTCAAGTGCTGTGCAACGGTAACGAGTACTTGAATCATTTTAGTTGCCTGCCCCACAGTGCTGGGGTTCGTGTGTGTGTGTGTGTGCGTTTTGTGTATTCAGAGCGCGCCTTTGTTTATGCTACACTTTATTGCGCTTTTGCAATTTCGCGTTTCCGTTTCCTGTCAAATCAGCCATAAAAAGCAAGTCGGTGCCCCGTGACACCGCGCGCCTATTACATTTCGCAGTCGAATAAACAATGCCAACATCATTTGCACCTCCTTCATTATGGCGCTCGTTATTTGTCAAACAAATAAACAGCAGCACCAAGGGGGGCGTGTCGGACTGAAGGAGATGGGATGCTGCGAGGAAGATTTCTCACTGCGAAGGCGTGACAGCCGACGCGCCACTCTACGTGCAATTGTCTCGCTCGGCCATGATTTTCCATCATTATCATTGTGTTCGTGTTTACATTTTTAGAGCAGCTTCCATATACATGGACGTGGACCTTGATGCAGGGGGTTCGGGTGCCGGTCTTCAAGCAGGCACCTAGTGACAATTTATTGTCATCTCTTCGTTGCCTTCGCTTGATTCACGCTTGTTTTATTTCTGTTTTGTTTTTGTATTCGAGTATTTGCATTGCCTCTTTCCGTTCTCATCTAGCACTTGTGCAAACTTGTTTTCCTCCTGCTTAAGTTTTTCTTTTTTCTTTTTCTTTTTATTTTTTTTTTGTTTTTTGTAGAAGAAAAAATCACATGAAAATTGCGAACTTGCGAAATGAAGTGCAAAATTCAAACGGAAATTGAAATGGCAAGGACAGAGCTCAGTTCTTTCTAGCGTACTCTCACGCTCTGTCTCTGTAGCCGCTTTTCTCTCACTTTATATTTCTTCTTTTACTTAGTGCCTTTCCTGCCTCAATTCGTATCTTGGGCACATGTTCCATGCCCACTCGCCTGCAGCTTGCATAGTGATTTTTGCTCTGACATAAAGTTGAGGAAAATGGCGATTTTCTCAAGCGAAAACTAAACACTCGAAATGCGAAAATAAATAAGAATGGACATCTTGGCGATTTATTGTTGATCATGATGATGTTCTTACTGTTGTTGTTGTTATTGCTTTGCCTTAACTGAAGCTCAAATGTTGCATGCCACTGAAGCATGCATAATAACTGCACAGTAAACTGCTCTACAACAACAGCTGCAAGATATGCAAAGACAAAAATGTTCAACATTTCTTGTAACTTTTCAATAGCACTGAAACCACAATAAAGTTTGCACTTAAGTTAAAATCTTACAAATAATGTACATTACAAATAAGTAGTTATACTTTTATAAATGGTATTTATTTATATAGGAGTTATAAGTATTGACAGCCACTTTAATCCATAAGCTTTTTTTTAAGCTTAAATATGCAGAGTCTGGGAATAAAAGCTTTAATATATTTATTTATTTTCAATAGAGATTAATCTTATTTAATTGTATAGAAATTGGTTAACCAGACGAGATATGGTAGTTCTAGAGATATATAGTATTTTGATATTTAAGCTGATTATTTTTCGCAATTAGTTGGTTTTTTAAATAGCTGTGAAAGTGTATTAGATCTTTGCAACGAGCTTAAAGCTGAGTCATAAAGCTTAAAGCCTAGAGTATTATGGTTGATAAACTTTCGTAAAACGACATCAAAAACCTCAAAGCAGATCAGCTGCTTTCTAGAGAGAATTTATATTTATTATCAAGTTGATATTTTCTCACATTCAGTTGGTTATTTAACAAGCTGTAAAAGCACATTAAAGCTTTGCAACGAGCTTAAAGCTGAGTCATAAAGCTAAAAGCCTAGAGTATTATAGTTAAAATACTTTCGTAAAACGATGTCATAAAACCCCAAAGCAGATTTGTTTTTTCATAGAGAGAAGTTATATTTACTATCCAGTTGATATTTTCTCACAATCGGTTGGTTTTTCAACAAGCTGTCAAATCACATTAAAGCTTTGCGACGAGCTTAAAGCTATGTTATAAAGCTAAAAGCCTAGAGTATTATAGTTGAAATACTTTTCATTCGTAAAACGAAGTCATAAAACATGAAAGCAGATGAGTTCTTTCCTAGAGAGAAAGTGTATTTATTATCAAGTTGATATTTTCTCACAATCGGTTTGTTTCTCAACTAGTTGTTAAAGCACATTAAAGCTTTGCAACGAGCTTTAAGCTAAGTTATAAAGCTTTCCATCCAAAAATGACGTCCAATTATTTCATAAGCACGTCTTATCAAACAATATGACTTTTAACTCCAGCATCGAAATATTTACCCTTAAATACACATTAAACTTCAAAGCAGCGCATATTCGATACAGCACTTTCACTATTGAAAAGGCCCTTCAAAAATCAACAGATAACTGGGCACAGGGGCAAGTGGGAGTAACAAGAGACACTGGAGAGGGGCAGAGGACCCTAAATTTCGAACAGGCAACTGTTGTTTGCAATTAGGCGCAAATAAACTAAATTGTTTCGTGGTTTGGGTATTTTCGCCTAATGCGAGCCATTTTCCAAAATTTGTTTAACAAACATACACACACGCAGCTGTGAGAACCAATCACGCACACACACACCAACACACACACACACACACAGAAACGCAGACACGGACACTCACACACACAAGTGCGTGGCGGGGCCTCTGTGGATGTGGCAATTGCATTATTGGCAAAATGTTTTTGGTAAATGTGTGAAATATTTTTGTTGGTTTTTGCAGGCTGCGCTCTGCCCTCTAATTTGTGTATTTTGTACGATTTGGCGCATTTACATATTTTAATTAAAACACAAAATTTGCCTTTTAAGCCAGAACGAGAGCCACAGCTCGAAATCCAAATCAAATTCAAGTGCAATTTTATCCATAGATGTCAGTTCTGACTGTGGCCTTTTGTGATTTGTGCGGTATCTGTTTACCCTGCACTAATGCAAAACGAGCGTAACAAAGTTGTCAAATGTATGTAAAAGTCATTTAACGAGATTTTTATACTCACAAGGCACGAGTATTCTAAGTTAGAAGAAGAGTCAATCGAACCTTATGATTCTGCGACTTCAACTGTTTGAACTCTGAGGTTATGCGAACCAGAAACACAAAATTTATAAATAAATCAAGCCTGATAATAGAAAACTGATCAGTTATAAAGCTGATTCACAAAAACTATTTAACAAAAGAAAGTTCGGAGCAAAGGCAAGCTCTCTTTTTTACAGGGTATTTAATTATCCAGCACTCTCGATACGAGTTTTTAATTAGTAACTGTTTTACTTTATAATTGCAATTAAAAAATGATTTGTGCATGTCAAAAACGGACTTTAAGCTCATATATTTAAAAGAAATTCAGATTAACACATTCGACTCTCGACTTTTGACTTTTTCGACATGCTGGCGGGCCTTTGGTTATTCTAATAAATATTTCAACAGCAACATACACACACGCACACACTAACAGACAGACATAGTTTACTATCTTCTAAATATTTAAACACAGCATCAGATCGTAAAAGCAAAATGTATGCAAAGTGCATGTCGAGCAGCAATCGAGACGAGCTGTAAAGAAGAAAAACGTAGAGCACGAGCTGGAAAATTAAAATAAATAAAAGTAGACATCGAGCAGAGCCAGCAGCAAACAGGCGCTAGAAGAAGGCCGGGCACAAGTCAAAATGCGAGTGACTGATCGACTAGAAGATATCCTACGAAATGTAATTCTCACTTCTCTTTCTATATAGTTAACTACTTATAATTCAAATAATTTTAATAATTCTTGGAATAAATGAACACAACGCTAGTTATCTACAGAATATCAAGATAATATTTAAAAAAAAAATTAAATTAATTTGATTTGTATAAGGTTCAAGAGAAACCATCTGACTCTAGCTTTAACAGTTATTGCGATCGACGGACAATGTCTAAGTTATAATTATTAATATGTTTAAATTTTTTAACAACTCTCCCAACAATTTTCGGTTACTTGCGCCTTTCTATCAATTCAACATACCCCATTTATGCATTTAATGGTTACAGGGTAAAATAAGGGCAGGAAAAAATGCAACAATATTGAATAAAGTTAGTACCTGTCGAGCTGTTGTGTTCCATCGTATGCTGCATGTTATATATACTCGTACTTGTATTTTTACTCACATTTTTACTGCGAGTATTTTGCCAGGGCCAGCGGTGCAAAGCAGTCAACGGGATTCACGCCCAAAGCACCCATAGAATCATGCATGAAATAGTGTGCAGGTATGTGTGTGCGAGTGTGTGTGCGAGTGTGTGTGTGTGTGTCTGATTTCTAATATAAACGCAAATATGCAAACATTGTGCTGGGAACATTTCACCACGTCTTTTCACGGCTTGGCACTAAAGCAAAAAAAAAAATGAAGAGGACTTGGAAATATATCTGCATAGATCTCGGTGGGTTGGCAGAAAGTATATCGGAATCTATTAAAATATTTTAAATACTTGAATAATTGTCATACAAATTGTTGTTAACAGTAAAAATTTAGTTTACGCTTAGGCACAATTATTAGATTCATTTTTGAGTTATAAATTCTTAGTTAATTCCATAGAGCTTGTGGAATTATTGATGCAATTGTAAATCCGAATTTTTAACTAAAGTAGTTGGAAAATAATTTCTAGCACTTAAATGACGAGCAACTGTTATTAACAAGGGATTCTTAAATAAAGTACGCATCGTGTCCAAATGGTTTTGTAGCCAAATATTGCACAATCTCAAACGCACACACACACACACACAAACGTAGAAAATTGCTTAATTTCATGCACATCCCAGTTGTTGCAAGTCCTCTAACAACCTCCTGTCGTCCCGCTGCCGTTCAACTCATATGCCTCGCTGCATGTGCGTTGCCTGCAAGCGAAAACAAATAAAAGCAAAATGCGCCAAAGCCGCAGTAAGTGTGTGAGTGGTGTGTGTGTGTGTGTGTGTGTGAGTGTGTTTGGGCAGCATGTCTTGTACACGCCCACACAATCAAGCGCCCATTTATGCACTAATTAAAATTTTATCGTTAAATCTTGTTTGCATGCATTGCAACATGCGGCGTGTTGAACCAAGCGACGCCAGATCTCGAGTGGTCCAGCAGCCAGGAGGAGCACACAACTATGTAGCCTCCCCCCACCTCTCGCTACCCATAACCCCTTAGCCCTCTCATAGAATTTCAGTTGCCCCCATAACTAACCCCACCTTACCCGCGCCTTGCCACTACATTGACTCCCTGCTGAAACGTATGCAATGCGCACATTTTTCGTCGAAAATGTTTGGCAACAGTTATTTGCACTTCCGGCGCTTGCCACGCCCAAATATCCAATGCTATTGCCTCCCGCTGTGCCTGCACAACCACACACACGCAGACACACGCAGACACTCACTTGGCTGGTAGCATTTGCATGTATTTAACGCTTGCCACCAAGCATTTTCATATTTTATTTGCTTTTCGCCAGTCAAATACGCGCACAATTCGCTTCCGATAAGTGCTATTGCATATCTTTCAAGTGCTTTATGGCTGCCGGAGTGCTGTGTGTGTGTGTGCGCCTGTGTGTGTGTGGCAGATGGAGGGGGAAGGGGACGTCGGCGTTGGTGCAGAGAGGTTACATGTTGCTCAGTTACTGCTTACACGCTGTTATTATAGTCGACCCATGGCCAACAATTAAAAATGAATTGCATTTGGCGCGCTGGCTGGCAATGTTATAAAAATCACAGTGTTTTGCCTTTTTTTGGGCGGGAGCTTTTGCCCCCATTAATTTGCACACTCACACGCACACACGCAGCTGACATTAGCACACTCAAAAATTGAGTTTTCTAAACATAAAAAACCCATATAAATATAAACTCTGTGCATACATGCGCCAAACTAACTGACCGAAAAAGAGCTGAGGCAAACTTTTCGCGCCGTCAACTTTTTTAATTTAATATCAAATACGCAGCGTATACGTAATTTTTGCGGCTTTAAGCGATAGTTGTGTGTGTGTGTGTGTGTGTGTGTGTGCGCGTGCTTGTGTGTGTTTTGAATGTGGTCAAAAATTTAATTAAAATGTTTCATGAGCAAAATTTCAAATTCAAATTTCAAATTGCATGCAAAATGAATAATTGAATGCAATACGACTAGTTAAAACCAGTTTGAATGCTGTTTTTCTTAATTTTTGTCAGCTTCTGTTAACAAAATTGAATGTTTGTTGTTTTGTTGTCGGTCAATTTGAACTGACAGTCGTAATAATCCAAATACAACAAATGTATATTTAACAAAATTGTGCATTTCAGTTTATATATGCAAATTCATTTTTTAAATGAAATTACAAATAATTGAATTGAATATTAAAAAAGCTGTTGTTTTCCTTTTTAACAGTTTGTGTGGTATGTTAAGTAGCTGATGGTTAAAAGCATGATAACAGCAGCAAGACTTAAATATATAAAATAAAATATGCCTTGCTGTTAATAACATTTGTATGTTATTTGAAAATTTCTATTTAGATTTCAACTAGAATTTATTTCTAATATTTTAATTAAAATAGGAAATAAGTTAGGGGTAAATTATTATGTAAATTATGTACGCTGTAAATGTTCATGATATGTTAAATACCTGTAAAGACGCCTAAGCTGTTAATACTGTTAACATGTCTGCAATTACAAAACAAATATTTTATTGGTTTGCGGTTGCACTGGGCAAACGAATGCCTCGCCTTTAGGGGCCATTATATAAATTGTTTGAAAACCCTATTTTTAACAAATATTTTGCGGTTACAGTTTAGGCCATTTAATGGGCCAAGTGTAAACTTAAGCCTTAACATTACCAGCGTCACTTTAACATTTTTAGAATGTAAATGACTCAATGTTTTATTTATGCATAAATATATCCGCTTATTATTTGTAATGATTTTTAATTATTTTGATTATTTTTCCTGACTGTCTGTCACACAACCACACACAATACAACCACAAAGAATTTACAAATTGAATTTGAATTGGAAACCAATTCCAAACAGGTAAAAATATGTTAATAGCTTTCGTCAGGATTTCATTTTATTATGCATGCACATTTTTTTCCTTTAAGTTCTTAAAAATTTGTATTTAAAATCTTTATTTTACATCTGTTTGGCGGCAAATGCCACAGTCCCAGTTTGGCAACGCCTGAGGTCATCAAGTCTCGCCGCTTTATCAGCTTAAGAGCTAAGCAGTGCCACGCCCATTTTGAAGCAGCATCACTTGGGCGCCCTAAAAAAAACTTATTTATTACCTTTGTTTAGACTTTATATAACACTTGAGTTGATGGCACTTGAGCAAATGGCATTAGCATTGTCTTCTCTCTTCGTGCTCGGGTGGTTGTCATTATTGTTGTTGTCGTTCTTCTTGTTGTTCTTGTTGCTGCCGCCGTCTTGTAAGCTTGAGATACTTCCTTATCATGGCCACAGGCCCCGAAGTAGATGAAATGTTTTCCTTGGTTTGCCACTTGGCGGGCCGCTGCGCTTGATTTGTGCGCCTCGAGTGTGCGGCGGGGAGTTTGTCTTGCGTCTTGTTTATGCGCCTCGGAGTATGCTGTGAAAATTACATATCTCTCGCATGTAGTTATTTGCTTGTTTTTGCTGTTGTACTTGTGGTTGTCTAAGAAAACACTGATGATGCCTTGGTGTCAGCAGAGCAGCCTGTAAGATAGCTGACAAAGAGTCAATAGAATTAGCCTTATCTAGTAGCGATTGTCTTACGGCTTATGGTTGTTGGTTTTAAACAGGTTCAATGACTTGTTAAGGAGAATGCTTAATAATTAATACTCTCGCTCACCGTTTGGAGTGCATATCGATAACGTGCTCGAAAGTAAGAAAAATCGATAATTTTAATTATTTTTGAAATGAAATTGCACTTTGAGTATAAATCAAAGCAACCAAAACATTTTTGTATTGAATCCAATTTATTTAAAAATACTTTTGGTTTTTAAACCAATTATCGCTCTAAATTATTGCTATTATCGAGAGTAATCGATAATAAAATGTGCCAAATACCTGCGAACTTTATAACCTCCGATCTGGTGCATCATCTGCGATGCGACAAGCCCAAATTTGAGTGGGTAAGTAAGCAACAGTACAGAAGTCAAGGGAAAACTGTGTGTTTCATCTGTTCATTCTTGCGCAGAAACCGCAGCCACAGTTAAAGAAAACCTGGACGCGTCCACGTTTCATGTTCGTGTTCGAGAATGGGGATCTGAATACGGCAGCGCACTGCCTGGCGGAGCGTATGCACGAACCTTTGAGCCCTTTCCCATTGCCTGTGTGGCCGTACAGCAGTCGGTGCGCGATGATTTTATTGAGCGCGTTCGGAATCGCTTCCATCAGGTGAAGCCACACGTGGCCATGCATCCGAACTTTGAGCGCACCCTAAAGGAACTGGAGTTTGGCGGCGTGAAATATGTGGTTGCTCCCGAGGAAAATGCGCCGTTCATTGCCAGTCCGATTATTGTCACGGACAATGTGACGCATCTGTTCTTTAGCAGCTGTCCCACGGGTGTTGTCACATTGAAGAGCTTCGATACCATACGAGAGGCAGCCGATATCTATGGCCACGAACAGCCGCTATTTGATGCAGTGCACGTATTCGATGAGAGCATCACGAGCGTTTATGCACTGGCGTCTCGTGTCAGTTGCGTTCAGTTCTATGTGAACTGTATCGAAGTCTGCACGATGCCCATTCTGCCTTTCTATGGCATGAGGCAGACGCGCGCTCTGCTGCAGAATGGCTACCACTATGAGACCCTAGATTTGGATGGTATTTGGCGTATAATCGTCTTTCCCTATACCACGACCTTTGTGCGACGCTGCTGCTGTCCGCAGGGTGAATGCACTTGCAACATCACTCACCGGATTTGCTGTGAATAAATGTTATCCAGTTTTTGTTGGGTTTTCCGAACACTTGTGCACCTCCTTCAGCCCAGTCGGCAGTCAGGAAAACTAAACTAAAATAAAAATCCAACTGGGAACTTAAGAATTTTCCAGCTCCTAGCTGGCAATTTTACTGACAACACATGTGCCACATAATTTTCGCGGTTGTTGGATTCCAATGGGCATTACTGTATAGACCAAATATGTTGAACAAGCATTGTTAATTTAAGATTTTTGGTTGTAGGTTACATCAAGTGATCAGTAAGTTTTAAGTATATTTTGTGGCTTTATTCTTATAAGGATGGGCTTTTGCAAATTATAAAGGGTGTTTTATTAACGCTGTTAACGGAAATGTTGAATTACAGAATTTTCTGTTTAACATGATGCCTATAACATGGGACTATATAAGTAATTTAACTAAGATTCAAATGAAAATAAATCAATGTAAATTCGAATATATTTGAAATAATATATATATATATTCATTAAACATAATTACCAAATGTAAGTTAAGGATAACTGAGAATATGGTAAAAACGCTCATTTATATAGAATTTGTCTTCAACATTGAACTGTTGATAATTTTAAAAGCATTATGTTTTTATGGATTAAGTTTATTTGATAGTAATAGCTTTTTTTGACTTATTTATGTAGGTAGTCAAAAAGGTTAGTTCTTTGTTTTGTTTATATTAAAATTTTGTTTATATTTTTGCCTTCACTGATGGACATCACTGTACTTGTCCTTATCAATCGGCCCGCGGCTGCTCTTTCCGACTTGACAGTCGTTGCCCTGGCTTTGACTATATTATATACTGTTAGTTTGGCCTTCACTGATGGACATCACTGTACTTGGCCTCTAAGATTGTAATTTGTCTGTATTTATCAGCCCGTGTCTGCTCTTTCCGCTTTGACAGTCTCAGCTGCCTGGTACACATACATATGTCGCAGACTGTTTGGCTTTTAATAAAACTCCACGCAGTGTTCGCTGCCGCGAAGTGCGAGCATTCGCTGCAGGAGTTGGGTAGCTCCTCCTACCAAAAGGCAACGATTAAACTGGCAGCCAGCCATTAGTTGCGGCTGCTGTTGCTGTTGCTGATGCGGCAGCTTGTCGCCAGTCATCGACAGTTTGGGCCACCGTCGAGTTTTTGGCATTTTGTGCGCCAACTTGTTAATGAGTTTGCCTTCAAGAACGGAAGAGAGCCCAATCGAGATGCTGCTCCATGTCAGGCCTAACGGCAACTGCAATCTTCCAACCTTCAACAGTTTTTGGCAGTGAAAAGCAAATGTTGTTGCACTGTCTGACAACTAGCTGTCTGTCTGGATGTCTGCCTGTCTGCCTGTCTGTCTGTCAGTCAGTTTGTCGTATGAATGTCTGCCCATTCGCATTTGTCAGTTTCGTCTGCATTTGTGATTTGAGTTTGACAGATTTTGGCTGTGCTTCAGCAGCGTCTGCTGCCATTTTATAGTTTTCCCGGGTATAAATGCAAAAAAAGAACAGAAAGCAAAAAGTAAAAACCAAGTTGCAAGTGTTTCGAAAAACGCTTTCACCAGCTAAAAGATTAAAGTGAAAAAACGGATTATGCTTTAGTAAAAAAACGTTTACTCTAAATACTTTCATTTATATACGATTTAGTCATCCGGCTTAGTATGAAATGTTGAATCGTATCAAATAAACCAACAGCTTAATAACTAGAACTCGATTTAAGCTTTACTTAATACTCACTTGAATCAGAAAACAATTGAATGGCATCTGATATTAATAAACTATAATCTTTAAGTCAGATAAACCACAATTTACCAATTTGATAATAGTTTATTACGATCATATAGCCGAAATATCAGATCTGGTTTCGTATATTATTAATCTAATTCTTAGATATTTTATTATGAATATTTGGAGAGAGATTAAGCTTAATTCTTTGATTATTAAATCATAGAACTGGAGCTGAATAGGAATATTAAATTACGTGTGCAAGAAGTTTAGACCGCACTAGCTGTATTATTTTTAAGGTTAACTGCAGGATTAGAGTATTTAGTCGGAAGTGCATAGGAATACCAAGTTTTAATTAGTTAAAATTTAAAAAATCGGATAATGTTCTATCTTTTTATCTTCGATCTTAGATCGGATCATATCTCGTTTAATGTAGAATTCTTACACTGCAAGTCTGGTAATATTCTATCTCTTTGTGTCCGATCTTACATCTTAACATAATCTCATTTTATTACTTGGTAATAAAAATTTAAAGTATTCTTCCTTTAATATAAGACTCTCCTAATCTAGACAAATCCTAGACGAATTCGTAGCGAAAAGGTTTGTGAAAACGCTTGCAATTAAATATTTTATGAGTGGACTGTGAAAAAGCTTAACGCAGCTGTTTATTTGTTTGCCTGGCCGTCTGGCATTTGGCTATAAATTGTTATTTATGTCTGGCGTTGGCGGGGCTGCCACGCCCAGTTGCCAAACACGATGACCGCCTGCGGCCGTTATTCTATTAAGCTGTCGAACTTGAAAATGTTCGACCATGTCGCGGTTCATTCAAAGCCACAGATTTCCGTTCGATTTGTTGTTTCCATTTCTATTTTTATGTTTTATTTTGTTTATTTTTGGCCGAATGCTTTGAAAATGTGACGTCAGCGGCTGCCAATACTGAAACGCCGTGGGGAACAACTGGACCAAACAGTGGCCTATGCCGCAGTTTTTGGTAGCCGTATTGCGGCGGCAACTGCCAGACACCGTGCGGCCCCTCTCTGGGCCAACAAATGCAACAGCAACACAACATGAACAACCGCAACGGACACTTGTCAACGGTTGACGTTCTTGTTGTAAGCAGTTGATGTATGTGATGGTTGTTGTTGTTCTTGTTGTTTTTGATGCTGTGGTTGTTGAAATGCGGTGTTAGCCGTTGGTTCTAATGAAATTGAAGTGTGCCTGTCCTGGGGCCTTTTGTTAACATAGCTATACATAAGCTAACATAAAGTAAAGGCTTTGAATACCACCAAGAAAAATAAACTTAACCATTTGATGCAGGCTTAGTTTTGAGTTCTGTTCATAAAAGCTTTTTCTTAAAAAGGTTCGAGCACACACTTGATTTTGCAAAACCCATTAATATTTTTCATTAATAGTTTATTCTTTATTATAGAAGTCAGCTATTCGACATGCAAAACGCTCGACTGATCCGAGTATAGAAAGCGTACTTTCGCTAAGAGCAAGGGTATCTTTATCTCAGTTGGTGTGCAATTTATAGTGCGTAAAGCTTTTTGAGCACATTTCATATTTTGTGTTGGACAATTAGTGAAAGTGAACAGACGGACATGCCACTGCTCGCCATCCTGATCAAGTATATATACTTTATATGCCTCCATCAGATGCCTCCTTATATGCGTTACACATTTAAAACAAAAATACCCTCCACAAAAGTATGAAAATAAGTTATAATAGTAACAAACAAAGCCTATCTATTTTGTTACCTTATTGGATTCGTCTGAGTTCCATGTGAAACCCAAATTGCAGCTGACAAAATTGGGCCCAGGAAAACACGCAGCATTCACAACAAATGGAAAAAGAGCAACAAAGAGCAACAGCAACAACATCTGGCAATCAATTCAAAGCCACTATCCAAATACAAGAACAATACGAAGCAAATACACAAGCGACCGCAACAATTTGAAAAACATTACCCATACGCCATGTGCAACACACAAAACATTGCAGCAAGACACCAGAAAAACCAAAAACAGAGAGACAGAGAGAGAGAGAGAGAGAGAGAGAGAGAGAGAGAGAGAGAGATCGGAAACAGAGGCGCTTGCGGTACAGTAAAGCCCCCTGTGGAAGCGCAGTGTATTTTCAACACCTGCTGGTCAAACAAATCGTGTTCATTTTGGTACAAACACTAATTTCGACAAGGTGCAAACAAGCTGACGTTTCCCGAGTCTGGGGATGTGAATTGCGAATGGGTAACAGGAAAACACACACACACTCACACACACACACACAAAATAGACACAACACACTCACACAGTGGCATGTCACGTGCTGCTGTTGTGGCTTGGTCTGGTCGGAATTGTGTCTGTGTCTGCGTTCGGGCCTGTCGTCGACAGATAAAATGCTTTTTTGAAAAATGTAAAATTGCATTTTACCACATTTCATTAGAGAAAGAAAGTCAAGCGTCAGGTAGCAGCAGCAGCAGCAGCAGCAGACAGCGGCACGTAGCCCAAAAATGCCATTGGGCTAACACAAACAACAACTTGCAGCCGGCAGCTGGCAACGTGCAACATTCAACCTGCAACAAGGTTCGCATTCGCGACAGCAAAGCGAGCTTCACGGTCAGCGGCCAAGCAACAGCATTGCTCGTGGCAGGATGGAGGGGATGTGGTGGACGGGTAGGGGGCGCTGGTTACAGTTGCCATTTTTGTTGCTGTCAGAACATAAACATGGCCGTCTGCTGTGCGAATGAGCGCGCGTGTGTGTCTGGTTGCTCGTTTAGGCCTTAAATAGCTACCCGAAATGTTGATGCGGGTATTTGAGCCTTGTGTGTGTGAGTGTGTGTGTGTGTGTGTGCCATGCGGGCGCTACACTCTACGAGCGTGTGTCAATGTATGATTTGATAATCATTCTAAATCATGCGATAGAATGCCGTTTACAGCAGATTCATAAACAGTTGTGCGAGATTTGTGATTTCCTGTTGCGTGTCCATTGGAGATGGCAAAGTCAACAATTTGTTTCGAAACAAAAATTACAAACGTATAATTACATGTGAAGCTAGCCAGGTTGTGGCTAATGTTCGTCAAATTGAGCAGGTTTTCTGTATAGCTCTTTGAAGGACCTCCCCATTCTATCGTCCGCGTACTTTGCTTACAGCTCTAGAGTTGCTAGGCCTTGTCCTGAATACGAAGCTATAACCACTTGAGAATTATTAGCAATAAAAACGCGAAAAGGTTTAAAACTAAAGTTGTAAGTTACTTTTAATTGGCTTCAGGCTACAAAAAAATATCAGCCATAAAGCCTTAACATGTTGAAAATTGGAATGCGTGAAGCAGCAAAACTTTCTTTGTCTTTAGTGACTGCAAAAGTATACAACAAAGGGTTTGTTGTTGATTTAGAAAAAAGTTTTCGAAAATACCTTGAGGACTTTTATTAATAAGCAAGGATTTCAGAATGAGAAAGTATGGATATATTCGGCATGCTGAAGAGCTAAGAATAGTGAAGCTCATAAATGCGGATTTTGATGAAAATATGTTGGAATACAATCCTCTGTTCGACCGATCGTTCCTATGGCAGCTACATGATATAGTTGTCCGATCTGGCCTGTTCCGACATTTATACTGCCTGCAAGAGAAAGACGGATAGCTTAAAAACTGAGAGAGTAGATCGCATAGAAACAGACAGACGGACGGACAGACAGACGGACATGGCTACACCAACTCGGCTGTTGATGCTGATCAGAATATATTTATTGAATGGGACCGGAGACGTCTCCTACTGTGCTTTACACAAGGTTTCAAATATAATGCTAGACTGATTTGATGCCCGACTTTCGCTCTTGTCATCACACTTTAAAGGCGTCAGCCTAATATTTGGATAATACTTAATGCTTATGTAAGCAGGTATCTATATGTGACGCTAAAAGTTTATTAACTATTAAAATAATAATAACAAGTGCTGACCAGCAAGCAAGTACTGCACATTTTTCGCATCGCTGCTGCCTAAAGTTGTCTCGTGGCTTCGTACTGTTCGATGGACTCTGTTATATTGGCCAAAATCTCCTCAAGCAAGCAAGAGGTCACATCGCAGACATTCCAGCTAAATAATTGGATAGACAACAGCACCAGCAGAACTATCAGCAAAGACCACGCAATGGCCAACACAATGCGTCCCAAGAAAACGATCAAATAGCAGCTAATTGCAATGGTCAGAGTAAAGGTTAAGATGCGGTCTAGGTCATCTGGGCGTTTGCCATCTCCTTGTATCCAAACTCTTAAATATTCCGAAAGTGATCGATTATCCGAGTGATTGCCATCTTTTAAGCTCATGCTTGGGTTAAAATCAAATACAAAAAAAAAGTTAAAAAATGTTGGAGTAAAATAATACAAATGAAAATTTAGTCAGGGCTGAAATGCTTAACAAGGCCAGCTTGAAATCCGAGCCAGGAACTGTTCAAATCCTGCGGCACTGACGCCTGACGCCTTGACAAATGAATGATCGGAGCCCAACTCTATGCCGCAAGGCGACCAGGCTCAGACAGCCGGCAACCGGCAACCCTCGACCGACAGCAGGCGGCAGACGACAGACAACAGACAACAGTCATGATGGCCAGGATTCGTCGACAAACCGCAAAATGGGTCCCGACAACAGACGGGCCAAAATGGTGCTCAAAAACTGAAAAGCACCGTTTACCAATACAGCTAAAGGGGCTTGTCCCGTGGCTGTTGGCGTCTGTGCATAAATTCCATCATATGATATCAATTAGTGATAGTGCAGTGCGACTCAAATGTCATTTGCAGAAATGCGCATATTTTAAACGTGACACACGACAGTCCGAACCGAACCGAACCAAACCCAAACCCACCCGTCCATTCAAACAGACAAACCGAAACCAGCGGACAGGCCATGATATCTCGAAAATGAAGGGCACTTTTTTATGGCCCATAGACCCATAGCTACTACGAATAGCAAGGGTATGTTGAATATGTGACAGCTTAGGTAATCTGCAAAATATGCTCGTTAGATTGTAAACTGTTTGCAAGTATGGAAATTAGTTTGTGATATGCGGATTTTACTTTTTTAAAAACTTAAAAATACAATTTTTGTTGTTGCTAGAAGTTATTTCAAGTGCAAATTAAAAATCCCGAAATTTTTCCATCAAAAGATAACTAGTTATATGAATAAACTGATTTTAAAGCTCTTTATACTTCAATTTAACATAACTGCTTGCCCTTAACATTTTATAATGAAAATGAACTTGCATTTTAATTAATTAAATATTTAAACATTTCAATTTTACATATTTAATTTTACACATCTGTTATCTATGTCTGTTAAGAAAACTGTTGTTGTTTCTGTAAATAAAACGATTAATAATACATTGACAGTCACAGCTTTGAAATGCTCGCGTTGTATTTTATGTATTATTTATCAATTGTCTGCTTAAAAAATCGATATTAAATTAGCATTAATATATAATAATAAAACTAGCATTAACAGTTAATTTTTCTTAAAAAAAACATTACATAAACAATTTAATTGCATCTTAGGAGCGTCACTTTAGCATCAATGTTAAGCTATGTTATGCAAATATTGAGAACTTAAAAATAAACTGTACGTGGAAGTAAAATGCATATTTATGCCGTTAAAATATTTGTTAGTTAAAATCCTAAAAATGGCGTAAAATTAGGTAAATTCGAAAGAGCATTCTATATTCTACGAACTCTCTTTGCTTAGTTGCTGCTCGTGATTTTTTTTGCTTGAACTACATCCATAAAAACCAAACACAGTAAATGGCCAAACGACCCGTTCTGACATGGTCAGCCACATAAAATCAGCTCGCCCGCATTGGCAGAAACAATGGGACGCGTTCAACGTGCTGCATGCGGCAGCGTGGCATATGAATATGCAACGATGCCACCGATGATGACCACGACGAGGAGGTGCTGCAACGGAAATGCATGCAGGTGCAATCTGTACCAGACTCAGCGACAGCGATGTCTGCATGTCAACGTTAGCCAGGACTTGCGGCTAGGCCATGGCCAGGACATGCCATCCACCGGGGTCAGGCCAATAAAATTGCAGCCAACTGCAGCTGGGAACGATTTGGTGACCATCGCACCGCACACAAATTGCATTTGCAGTTTTTATCGCTCCCTGTGTCGTGTGGCGGTGTATTTAATTTGCTTTTTCAGATGCGACACAAGGAAAAAAATGTTAAATAAAAAAAACACGGTACTGAAGCTGTTATGTTTGGGATACCAATGATTTAACACTCTTTCAGTCTTGAAGTTGATCCCAAAATCAAATTTATTTTCCAGCTTTTTCAAGCATATGTTTGTTTCGATTTAGAGCTTTAAAATCATCTAGAATTGTTTGTTCATAAAACTAAAAATTCTTTTATTGAATCTCTCTTGATAAGCTACCATATATGATATATTGATACCAAAGCTTTCGTTTAATAACAATTATACATAACATTAAGGCCAGGCTTACTTGAGTTCCGTTTTGAATAGCATAATTATGACACCCGCCGAAAGGGTATGCAGTTAAAATTTTGGCATCGAGTGCAGTATTATTGTTGGCTTATTGACACATGCAATGGGAAATTAATGCGCGAACAAATGTGAAAAGTTGCCAAAATTGTTTGTTGGCCTTTTGTAATTGTTGTGGTTTTGGTTTTTGGTGTTTTTGGCCAGCGTAAAAGCTAAAGCGAATTTTTGTGGTTAAGCAAATTAAATATATTCATTTAAAAGCTTTAATAAGTATTTGTGGTCCTAATTGAAATTTAATTGAAAAATATTGGTAATGTATCGGAAATAACTCGAAGTGTTATCTAAGTTTCACAAAAACCTAAATATAGGAGAATATTCTAAACGAAAAGAGGAAATGGCTTAAGAGAAATAGCAGTGTATAACGAGCTTTAAGATTTTATATCTGGCAGCTTTAAATGAAAGCTCTCTACATGTAGGTTAAATAAATCAGATAAGTGTCAGTTCGTTGTAGACCTCTGCTCGGCTGAATAGTTTAAAATGCTTTTAAAGATCCTTAAAGTCAAAAGGTCGAGTCACGCCCTGACATTTTAAACAAATAAAAAACTGTATATAGAGCTTTAAGAGTTTGTATCTGGGAGCTTTGAATGAAAGCTCTGAACTTGTGGACTTCATAAATCAGAAAAGTGTTAGCTAGTTGTAGTCCTTTGCTCGATCAAATAGCATAAAAAGCTTTTGAAAGATCCTTAAAGCATTTTAATTATTCTCTTGGTCTGCACTTAAGCACACTCAAAGCCAAAAGCTCAACTCACCACTTAAAACTTAAAGCACCGGGGGCCCTCACTTACGGCTAGTCGCATTCTAAATGAAACACCTATTAAAAATGTATGTCAGAAAACACTTTTGTGTTGTCTGGAAATTGGAGCATGATAAAAAGCGCCACTCAATTGGCCTCCTGTTGACCTTCGACAGTGGAAACATATTTTGTTGCTGCTCAGGTGACACGCCCCCGCGCCATCACCTTTCGGCTCGTCCGCCCTCGGGCATACACTTTTGCAATTGTACAGGTGACCCCCAAAACGAGAGGGCCATAAAAGATATTTTGCCTTGCTGAATGGTTTTTTAGTAATTCTATTTTTATTTGCAAGCTATATCGCTGATGTTGTGTAATGGATGGAGGGAGGGGGATGGGGCTGGTGAGGAGCTGACGCTGAGGGGTAGTTGGCCCTTGGTCGTTTCGGCTCTCTAACATTTTATTGTGTGACGCGTTTGTTGTTGTTGTTGCTGTGGTTCTTGTTGTTGTTGTTGCTGCTGCTGCTGTGGTGGTGACTGTGTCGTCTATTTTCAATTGTGTCCGAGGTGTATTTTTTATTAAGTCGATTTGTATGTTAGAGATGTGCGCGTGACATAGAATGTGTGCGAAATAATTGTGCAACAATGTTAGCTGTGATAAAATTTATAAATGATTCATATATTTATATAATTTTATCAATATATGACATATTACTCTCAATTTAATTTGCTCCTCTCACTGGAGAGACTCTCGATTTGCATTCTTTCTTTGTGGCATGTTCTTAAACGTTTTACAAGCAGCCCGAGCTTGTAAAAAGGGTATAATGTATTTGTGCAAATGTATGTAACAGTTAGAAGGAAGCATATCCGGCCCCATAAAGTATATACATTCTTGATCAGCATTAACAGCCGAGTCTATCTAGCCATATACGTCTGTTTGTCTGCCCGTCCGTCCGTCCGTCCGTCCGTCCGTCCGTCTGTCTGTATGTATGAACGCAAGGATCTCAGAACCTATAAGAGCTAGAGACTTGAAATTTTAGCTGTAGGTCCTCCCAGTGCCTACGCAGATAGAGTTTGTTTCCGATCGATATCCTGTTTTTTGCGGAATTTCGGTAAATAATAAGAGCTACAGTCACCAAACTTGACATGTAGCTTCTAGAATAGTATATATATTTGCATTTGGCGTTGGAAGAAGAGGGTTCAGGGTATCCTCTAGTCGGGAGCTCCCGACTAGAACCTCTTACTTGTTATAATGAAATATTGTTAACAACATTAAAAACCCCACTCGTGCACCCCGTGACAGGACTGACTGTCATACCCAAAGCCTTTTACTTAATTTGTACTTTTTGCTATTGCAAAACAGAAAATATAAAATATATGCTGTCATTTGTAAGGATGGCTTTTCAGTTGCAAAAAAGAAAAATGGTGAAATTAATAAGCCGCAGCTTATGTCAATGCCAGTGGCTTATTACCGACACTTGCTGCACAATTTTTATATTAAATTATTTTTTTCACTTCGATTTTGTGTGCGAATTAATTTGAAGTGTGGCTGGCAACGCGGGGAACTCCATTCAAATCTCAATCGCATGGCAATAAAATCGAAATTAACTTTGCACAAAGGCGTCATAAAAAGTATAAACGTTGCTTTTTTTCCGCCCTCCCCCTGACACAAACTTAATTTGAAGCAAAATATCAACAAAAAAAACGATTTGTATGGCGGGTAAAAAGAAAAAATTGTTGGCTGATTGCGCAGGTGGTTAGCAAAGGCAGCAGCGGGAGCCGAGCGGGCTGCAGACTTTAAGCCACAGGTAGAGTGGCAAACAGTTGATGAAATTTTTCGAAAAAAAACCCACACTAAACGAAATAAATTGAAAATCGAGTGAGCAGCAACAAGAAACAGTAGCCTGGGTTGTCAACTGCACCAAAAAAAAAAAAAACAAAAAAACAAAAAAAGAAAAAAGAAATCCCAGTCGAACTAAAAGTGTGGTTTCTGGAAAAAAATCTAAGCTTTGGCATTCCTCTTGCTTAACAGCAAAAGTTTTTCCATTATTTGAAGATTATAGACTCTAAACATTCGCCCATGCCAATGGAAACCAAAAGGACAACAACAACAAAAAGAAGGAACCGACAAGATATGAGGGCTGCGTGTGGGTTGCCAGGGTTGTTGCTGCTGATGATGACGTTGCCTGAACATTTTCCACACTTTTATGACAGCGTTCGTTGCTGATAAAGGCAGCACAAAAAAAGAAATGTAAAACTTTTCAGCAATGCATTCGCATTGTTTCAGTCTTCAAGCTTTTCCTGCCCATCGCCCCGCTTCCCAAAATATTTGCCGCCCCGCACCATTTGTTAAACGTCAATAGCTCGCCATCCGTGTTACCCTCTGGCAACCCCGACAGCCCATACACATGCCAGTGTTGCATATGTTTTGTTGTTCTTCTTTTTATCGTTATAGTTGTTGTTGCTGTTGCTGCTGAATTTTGCTGTGAGATTATTCAATGAGCTTTTCATTTGACTGTTAAAAACTTTATCATTGGCATGTGAATCTGGGCAAACAATTGGAATGTGTATGGCAGCAAAAGCTAGTTGTTGTGGATTATATGCACGTTAAAAAGGTTTTCACAACTTGGTGGAACTAAATAATCAAATATAACAAATTAATTTATTACAAAATGTTGAAAAATCGTATGTTACTTGGAAAATATGGAAAAAGTCGTTTTAAAAGCTTGTTAGAAAAACTGAAGTTAAGCTTTTTGTGTAATATTTTTTTAAATTGTGCTTGCAATAAATGAGCTTTTTTTATGGGAACTACTTTTATTTTCAAGTATATTCATTTATATATACTTACTTCAATGCGGTATATTAGTTATATTTGCAAGAAACAAGCTTCAGAAAGAGCAAAGAAATCTTTAATGAAAGAAAGATATTGCTGTGTAACGCTTTTGGGTGGCAAACATTATTACAATATCCAACACTGGCTACAGCTAAGTTTAAAAAATCAACTGGCTTTGGAACGGAAGAAGCTCCAGTTGAGATTTTGTGAGTACCCAATGGAACCAACCTTAACAAGTCATCATAATTGTGAACTATTCTAAAACATATGATGAATTTTGTAGCAGTGTTTAATAAAAGCATATTTTGCATGAACTGTGATGTCTTTCAAATGCATGTCAACTTTTATTGGTATAAGGAAATCAATAAATTCATAGAAATTCGTAGAAACATGATTTGCACAAAAGACTGAAAAATTCATTTACCTAGGTAAATGCAACATTGTGACACAGCTTTTCCACTCAAAACCTGAACCTGAGCTGTAAACAATATCAGACGAAGTCAACTTTTATTATCTCCCTTTTTTTTTTTTTTTTTGTTGTGTCGTGTCCTCTCTGATTTTGTAACGAGAAATTTTAGACGTAAACTTCGCCCAGCCAAATTATGTAAATTCAATAGCCAGGGCCAAAAACTTTTCATGGCAAATCAAGTGAGGCGGCACAGTCAGACAGAGGGAACTAACCTGAAGGCGGACAGACAGGTGTCATTTCAGTGCCTGTTGCCATGATTTTTGATTATTGTATTCTCGTCTACCCATACCCATGTCTCCGCTTGGGCACAATGCTAAGCAATTGGCTTGAAAAGACCAACGAGTTGGGATCTCAATGAAAGCCAAACCCGAATGTCAACGTAGGCAACTTTTACTAACTTAAATTCATTATTATTATTATTTTTTTTTACCGGGTAGTATGTGAAAAGTTTTTATGCATATAACGAGTATAAGAAAAGTTTTGCACTTCAATATAATATTACACAAATTGGTGGACATTTTTTTATATAATTGTGAAATGTTGTGCGACATATTATAAATAGGGTGAAAAAAATATGTACTTTATAAATTAAACTCAATATCATAGCGCGTAGCTAAGAAACTTTGTTTTTTGTTTTGAAAAGTTTGTTGGTCCAGTTAAATTTGGCTCCAGAGCAATTAATTAGCAGGTGGTTGGATTTGTTTGGCAGCAGTTTTTATGATACTACAAAATTATAATGCGGATGTTATATTCTAGAAATTTGTATTAACAGTTTACAGCTTGCAACTTTTCTGTCAGTTGAGTTTTTCAAAATGAAGTTTTCGGAAATGTTGGTCTTAACATTTTGTTATAATTTGCAGGGTGTACAGAAACAAAGAAAGTTTTAATATTTTGGAAAATTCGTAATAATTTAAATTCGTGAGCATATGAACTGCGCTAAGCTCAAGTTTCACCTTGCGCCTTCATTAACATGAAATAGTTTTCATTTCTTTTTAGAAATGTGGCACGTTTTATGTATTTTGTATTGCATACTTTTTTGGGCAGCTGCTGCTGGTGTCGTGGATTTAAGCAGTAAGTGAAATATTTTAACACCCATGTCTATGTATGTACATACACACAAACTGACACACACACACAAACACATAGAGACACACATGCATTGGCAAACGCTCGCTCAGTGCGTAAAGGAAAAGTGGAAAAACTTTACGGCTTTTGGGAGCTGAAAAACAAGTGAAGCGCATTAAAATGCAAATTTGTGTGCGTGTTGTTGTTGTTGTTGCTGCTGCTTTTTGATATCATTTTTTTTTTTTTGTTGTGCTGTGATTTGTGTGCGGATCGCTGCCGCGCAGTTTAGTTGTGGGCGTATCTGTACGTCGGCATACATGGTGGGCGTGGCGACGAGTGCAGCCTTTTTGGTAAAAAATCGGAGTTTTCCGCCATGCATAATCAGTTTGCATTTTTATTTATTTATTTTACGCGCTTTTCATTTGCCAGCCACCGTTTGTTTGTTTATTTTCGTCCCCTTTCATTTTATTTTTTCGTTTTTATTTATTTTGTTTGTTGCTTTGTGGCGAATTTTTGCGCAAAGTAATTTATTTCACTTGAGCACATTTGCCTATGCCTTTGTTGTTGTTGTTCTTGCAGCGGCTTTACTGTAAAAAAGTATAAAACAATAAATAAAAATTAACTAGTTTAACACGACTCTGAAATACCACGCAAATATCCCATTGCTTTAGCCAGTGCCAATTGACGAATCTAATATCCAACATTATTTTTGACATTGAATATCAATTCCAGTAAAGGAATATCTCATACCTCTATTTTTCGACATCGGCAGTCTATCAATTCCACAAGTGAGGCTGTATACCCTTTTTAAATATTTTATTTTTCACAGGGTATACAAATGAAACTATTTCTGCTGCCCGCAACTCTTTGTTGCGCTGAATTCTCTTCGGTCGCAATTCTTTTCTATTTTCTATGTGCATTGAGTTATAAATTTTGAAGCATTCATTTATGCATTGGTCTATGGCAACATTTTTGGGCCTCTAGCTTTGCATTTTTTATGGGGGCACAAGAAAAAAATCAGCCCAAAATTAAACTGGAATTCTGTGTGATGGTGCGCATTCATGCGTAAGATTGTAATTTTGCGGCCAAAAATTGCAAGGCAAAAATAAAAGAATGAAATTAACTAAACATTTTGGCAGAACTTTTATTAAAAGCAAGCGAAAAGTGCAGGCGTGGTACGATTGCTGAAAATAGAGAAATTACTCTGGATTTTCCAACAATTGACAGTTAATTTATTGATAAATCACTCGCGCCAATCAATTATATCATTATATGTACTTATATGTTGCGACGGCAGCCCGAAGATAAATGCCAAGCTCAAATAGCCATAACCTAAACTAATCAGCAAACAGTCGTGAAACAGCCAACGGGCAACAAGTAAACTGACTTTTGGGGAAAACTCAAACTATCCATCCCCCCCCTACGCTGTCACTGTCAACGGCAGCAAACTTTGTCTGCCGCTCAATACCAGAGGCTCGCGAGCGGGCACGTTTTTTGGTTGGGTTCAGCGACACCAACTGCCGGAAAACTATGGCTAACCTAATATACTATACGTCTAGTTGGTGGGCGTGGCTGGTTTGAGAAAATTTGCAGTCAGTTTTATGTTTTTTTTCGCATGGCCAGAAAGTCAACTTTATAGATTTCTAATGCTTCGGCAAAGTTTCAACATCTCGAGCTGCTTACATTTAGACACGAGTACGAGTTCGAGTTTGGGTACGGAATGGGGCTTACCCCATCTGAGTGTGTGTGCTTTGGGCTTTGGCCGTCAGAGGGCGCAGCTGCATGAAGACCGCTGCTAACTTCAATGCAAACTGTACCAAAAACTTTGGCCCGAAGACCAAAGACTTTGGGTCTGTGGCTGGCTGTTTGGCAACTTTGGTGCTGGCGCTGCTGTTGCTTCAAAATTGTTGGCAAAATAATTGTGTACGCCTTGCGGTCGTCAGACACACACACACAGACACACACATAGACAGACTTAGACAGTACGTACGTATTAGCTACAGCATTTTGCCAAATATTTAAATGAAAGAACTGACAACAACAATGACAGCAACAGCTCCAAAGAAATTGACCCAATTATATTATGTCGCTAAGCTGATGGCAATTTTACAATTCAGCTAACATACACGCGCTCGACACCTTTGGCTCAATGCCAGAAGGAAATAAAAAGAAATTTTACATTTTTTGTTGCACACTTTTGGGCGTCTTTTGCTTTGTGTTCTAGCAATGCACACAGCTACAAATATTGCGGCAAGCTGGAAAATTGTACTGTTTTTACTGTTTTAGATTCCAATTTCCAACTTGTGTGTAAACTGTATTTTTATTTTCTTTTTTTATATATATGACTAGCTTTTGAACTTTATAGAATAATCTTTTATTCTTTGTATGCATTGATAGAAATTTAGACTCAGCGTGTTGTATATCGAGTACCTTAAAATAATCAAAAATGATTTGTTGTGGGTTGAAAAGTTGGAATTTCTGTCTTTTTGTTGTTTTCAAAATGTTTCTATCGTTACTGAGCATAAATAATACCATCGGTATTTTGTATGAATAAAAATATAAATATAATGAATATAAAAGAATTTAAATGATTTATTTATGTATTTTTTTTTCTATTCTTTTTACTGAAGACTAAACTTTTCTGATTTTCAACTTGAATATCTCCTCTGCTTTTACAAACTCCCGATAACGATAGCCTTGTGCTGTTACTCTGAATAATGTTACCCATATTCCCGGCATCAAATAATTAAATATTAATAGAAATATTTATTTTTTCAGTGTATACTTCCCTCGTTTAAATCAGCAATTGCTTATTAGTCCACCTTCATCCTTAGTCGTAAGCTAAACTATCGAAAATAGCCCAAACTCTTACTATCGATACCTCTTTCCATCTCTAGTATAAATTATTATAATCTTTAGGTTTGCGCAAACTTTTCAATATTGCAATTGTAAGGCAGCCCAACATGTAATTAGTTTCAACGAAAAGTTATCGTAAAATCTAATCCAGAAATCCTACTACCGCATAAAGTTGCTAATCCAAGTTTGTGCTACAGTTGTTTTATTCAGTTATTATAAGATTTCGCAGACACCGCACTGTGAATTTCTTGCAGTGCACAGCCATACCAATACACACACCCAGATACCCTCAGTGCGGCAAGTGTTTGTTAGCGCATTATGCTGACTTAGATGTTGGCTGTTGAGAGGGGGCTTGTGGCGGGTGGGGACAGGGTCGGGGCGACCGGCAACCACTTTTACTTACTGCAGCTGTGAGAGCTGCGATTTGGGGTCTGGGATGCTGGAGCTGAGAAGCATCTTTGGCTCGCTGGTCTCTTGTTTGGCAAGTGGCGTGCTGACAGCTGAAAAGGATTTCGTTTGCCTTGCCAAAGTTAAGCCTTAAAGCCAAGAGCTAATTTTACTTTAAGATTTACCGAGTGCCAAGTGTCCAACATATTTGGCACAAAGCTGAGGGAAATGCATTTTGTTAGCGTCACAAAAAAGAAAAAGAGATATAAGCTAAGAAATATATATAGAATTTACTTCGACATTATCCGTTTGTGATTAGGTGGCTGACATGCAAATGTCGCAGCCGGGCTGATAGTTCCTAAGAGGGGGGGTTGAGGGAGCTGACTGTGTCTGGGCTTTGCTTGCAATTTATGCACTGTCATTTCGGAACAGAAGAAATGTCTTTCAACCAGCAAACGAACAACTTTTTGCACAGCCAGTCAGGGGTTTTTTTTTTTTTTTGGCTTTCTTAAATAATAAGTATCATAATTTCAAGGGTTGTCAAAAAAGTCTTTTAATTTATGTCTGCCATTTCCGACCAAGTCCAAGTTGTGCCTAGAAAATCAACATAAATAAGCAAAAGTTACTCGAAGACTCAGCCAGAGAGTTCGGCTTCGTTACTAGGTTGAAGGTAGGCAACCTCTTTTTTTTCTTCTGTAGAACCCATTCTGGACCTTGCCAAGGACCAAGTTTGTCTTTTGTGTCAATGTTCCAGTGTATGTGTGTGTGTGTTTGTGTGTGTGTGTGTGTGTGTATGTGTGTGTGTGTGTGTGTGCTTGGGCTTGCTGTTGTTGTGTTTATGGCAAGTTGGCAACTCTGTTACAATTGTGCCTAATTTCATGCTTTACTTTGGCTGGCAAACAAATGTTGTTGCCTACTTTCAGGTAAATAACTTTATTAAAATAATGACAAGCCACACTGGCTGCTTGGCTGCCTGGTGGTTGGCGGGAAGCGGCTGCCAAGCGGCTGACAAACTGGCAAACTGGTTGTTGTTGGTTCTGTATTTGACATTGAGTTGCAGTACAGTGGCGTAGTCTTGGCGAACAAATGGGAGCTGCTTTTAGATATCAGATATTTAAAGAAAAGTGAATAAATACGTTTTTATGCGGAATATTATCGACAAAGTCAAACTGAGTTTTATTGGGTTCGATTGAGGTAGAAAAACTAGCATGCAAAGAAACCTAAAAGAAAGCTGTGGAATATGGAAAACAATTCGGGTATTTTTAATTAATTTTTAAGAAATTAGTTTATGATAAATACAGATCTTACCGTTTTGTTGACCTTTTAAAACTGTGCTCTCTGGCTTAAGCTGAAGTCAAACTCGATCAATTATAATAACAATAATAATAATAATAATAATAATTAAGATTAAAATAATAAAAAAAATAATAATTATAATAGTAAGTTTTAAGATTTTCTAGACCGCAAGATAACTAGATGCGAATGCCTGGTTAATTCAGAAGAGTTATAGACTTTATAAAACAATATTGTAAGCCTAATAACTGAGTTTTAAATAATCAGTTCAACTATGTCAAATGAATTAAAATAAATATAAAGGATGAGAGGTAGAGCATCAAATTTGTTGGTAGAATTTAGAAAAGGTTTTGAAAATAACTTATGAACTTTGTGGTGCTAAAAAGTAAATCATTTTGAATATTGAGTATTCTATTTATAGAAGTTTGGCCCCCTCCGGTATAAAAGTCTTCAATTTTCGGCTACAGCTCTGTAAATTACCGTAGCTTACTTTATGCATTCTACGGGAAACATTTAACTAGGAATCGCTGCTGCTGCTGTTCCTGTAGTTGTTGTTGTTGTTGCCGTTTGGTGTAATGCACAACGAGTTTTATGTCTGGAGCGTTCCGAAAATGTGACGCTTCTAATTATGAAACTAAGCAGCTTGTGATTTGTTCAAGCGTGAAAATGCTGTCGACAACAGGCGTTCGGTGGTGTTCGGCGGGGCCAATGCTGGGTGGGGGTGGGGTGGGCCAATGGACAAGGCACGACTTTGTTGCGCGTCTCGACACGCAAAATATTATGGCAACTTGTAAATAAGCCGCAGCTGCCGCTGTCCTCAAAGCTGCAACAGCAGCAGCAGCAGAGGCAGCAGCAGGTCAGGAGCCTGGCGAAAAACCAGCAAAGCCAAAAGCAAATTTGCCCCCAAAATTTATGCAAAATTATTTTGTAAAGTTTGCGTTGTGCTAGCGCCCACTTTTTTGGTGGCTGCTTAAGCCTTTTGATGATGGCTGCCTCAAAAGCGTTGCGTGCCCCATGCCGCTGGCCTCGTGCCTGGTGGTCGATGCCCCGCTTTGCCGAGTTTTCAGAATTCGAGTTTCGAGTTTGAGTTCATCGCCGTCGACAAAGTTTGCCATTTTGCGCGACAAAGTGGCAAACAGTTTAGCAGAGTTTACGACAACAGGCGATGGCATTGGCGTTGCGTATGCGCCGTGTTGGCCGCCGCAGTTTATGTTGTGCGCCATCCTGTGTGTGTGTGTGTGTGTACCAGTGTGTGCAGTGCTTAATAGCAGCTGCCATGCGGCCATGATGCTAATTACTGTTGCCATTTAAGTGGTTGCACCAAATGACGCTGTTATAGGGTATCAGCCTCTTTTATATACCATTTTTCATCCCTCCAGCCAGGTTAAATGCCGTAGAGGTGACAGGTGCTGGCCACGTTGCGGCTAGCTTGATGAAAAACGTGGCATTTTGAAGCTGAATGTGTTTCAAGGTTTCTTTATATGATCTCAGCTCTCGGATATTTGTGAAAGAGTCGTACATCTTGTTACGCCAAGAAATGTTAGTAGGAAATAAATATTTGTGTTCAAGATGTGTACAAATTAAAAGCAGGAAATAAAAGTGTGTGTACATAACAGTGTGACACTGACTAAAACATTAGTTATTAGACAGTTTAATCATTTTTTTAGGTACGGAAACTAATTGTGCTTTTTCCCAAAGTTTAATACAGCTTTTGCCTTGTTTTGCTTCTCATCGGAATCGCAGAAAAACTCAACAGCAAAGAGAAGAAAATAATCCAAAAACACAAGCTAATCGCTTCGCTTTTCCAAGATGTACTTTTAATAGAGCAAAAGACCACGAAAATTGAAAATCTTATTAAATCATAAAATAAAAAAAATTTATGAAATGTCCTTTTTAAATGTTCTAATTTTTTTTCAATTTATTATTTATTAATTAATCAATAGATATACGCAGATAAACAATTGCTTGTTCTTTTTTTTTAGCTCTAATTGTAACATTGAGCTTAACCTCAAGTCCATTTAATTATTATAAAAATCTTTTATTTGGGTTTAATAGTTTCTTCTTGTCTAATTAGCATACAAGTTTCTCTAAATGAATACAGCATTATTTAAATTTAATGTGAAACACAGGATTTCCAAGGTTCAAAATGCCAAAGGTTTATTGCACAGCTCTCGTCTGCCATATATCAAATATTCAGCGAGTGGCGTCGCATTTCGTTTGCCAATTTCTGTAACAATTTGCGAAACACCCCTGCCCTACCACCACCCCCTTTTTTGCAACCCTTTAGCAACTGGTTTGAGTCTTTGCTGCTAAGCCGTTAGACTTCAACACGCTCGGCGCGTGTAATGCGCGTTTAAAAAGTTTACAAACTTTGCCAAGTTTCCGATGTGTTTTCATTTTTTTTGTTCTTCTCGATGCTCGGTTTTTTTTATTTTTTTTGTATTTTCTGACTGCAAATTCATTTTTGTTCCTTCACACCGGGTGCAACTTTGTGCGCAGCCACGCCTCCTTTTTTCTGCAGCGCCTGTTTACACTTTCGCGTCGCTTTCGCCGCTTTGATGTATTTGCTGCCTGCCTGGCGCTTAAACTGCAAAACGTGACCATTTAAAAATGCGCCACGTTTGCCAAAAACTTTGCCAATGGCTCGAACTTTGCCTCAGCTGCCCCCCCATCCTACCCACCCCAAAAAAGAGCAACAAAAACAAAATTATAAAAAAAATCTGAAAGTTCGTGACAAAGGTGAGAAGAACAACCCAGCTGCTAGATGGGCGTGGTGGGCGCAAGGCGTGGCAGTCATATGCAACTGGCGCATTGCAAAATTTATGAAAATTGATTTGCCCAAATGGAAGCTGAAAGACAACTTAATGCCAAACCAACCTTCGCACTGAACCTGAGCCTGGAGCATGCTTTTAATGACATTTGACCCGAAACGTGTGCGACTTGTTACAAACCCAAAAAAAAGAAAAGAAAATATGAATAAGCTAAGTTCGAATTGTCGCAGATTTAATGCATTAGCAAGCATTCTGATAAAAATAAATTTAAAAACATTACTTTAATTTAAAAAAAGTTATTCATTAAATTTATAATATAAAACAAACTAATAACAGAGCGAGAAAGTAAGAATATCTTCGGAACGCCGAAATTTAATACTTTGTTGACATTTGCCCTACGGTTTTGCAGATATGTGCGTTTCAACCGATCCTTCCAATGGCAGCTATATGATAAAGATGTCAATAAGATTTGCATATATTAATTGATCAATGCCTGGTTTGGTCAAGATATCTTGATAAACAACAACAAAAACCTTCTTTTCGGACGTTCTTTCCGATGGTAGCTGTGTGATATACTTCCCTGATCTGACGGGCTGCGACATATGTACTGCAGGAAGATCAAGACAAAGATCAACGCGATAGCTTTACAAATGATGGACTATTTCGCACAGAAACAGACATAAGGACAGACAGACATGGGTATATCTACTCGGCTGTTGACACAGATCTGGAATATGTATACGTTATGGGGTCGGAGATGTCTCCTTCTATGCATTACACATTTCATGACAAAAGAGGGTTTATCTCTAAAAGGGTATAAAAATAATTTTGTATATTTAAAAAACTCCGAATAGCGTTTTATCTGTCTGCATTCAAAGCGTTTTAGAACGGGAACCGTGGCAAACGCTTTCTTCTAAAATAATGCACCGAAAATTGCAGCACTTTACCATTTAGCATGTTTGCCAGAAGCTTGGCGAAATTGTGGCGGATTCGGCTGGGAGAATGAAAGCTAATAAGCAATAAAACAGCTCGCAGCAAATACGTGCGGAAAAATGATGGCCGCTATACCAGTTCTGGTCAAGTTAATTTTCTATAGCGTCGCCTGTCGCACGTTGCTGTCATTCGCCGCTTTTATTGACAGGTCACGTCAGAGCGAGGCAGCGAGAGAGCGAGAGAGTGCGAGAGTGAGTGAGGGAAAGAGAGCTTTAATTGAAAGCTAAACAGCAGAGCGAAAGCGTTGAGGTGGTGAGCGTTTCGGCTAATTCGGTAATTTGCACGCAATTGCATGAGTTGTTGACTATATCTATATAATGAGTGCGCACATGGGGCACACCGCACACACACGCACACGCATATATACACACACATGCAGCATATCGATAAATAGGTGTGTGTGTGTGTGTGTGTGTGCGTGTGTGTGTTGATCGTTAGCTTTCGGCAATTGACTTAAATGGCAACCTTTGTTGCATGTGTGTATTGTATTTCATTTGGTAGTTGCCCAGGCACAGTCAGAGCCCGATTGTAGCTGGGGGTAAATGCCATATGGCGTATACGTAATGTTCATTTGATGTGCATACTTCAAGAGGCGAAACTGATGAGCCGTTTATTTAAGAAACCCATCACAGTGTATCTTTGTTGATTGCAGTCGAAGTTTGAGTCGTATATTAAATGCTCCGCTTCTTGATGGCTGAAGCTCTTTGAAGGATATTGACGTTATTTTATCACGTAGGACTCCAACTGATAAATGACGATTATTGCAGCACATGCAATTTAATAAAGCACGTGATAAAACTCAATACATAGTCGATTTGAAGCTCAGAAGATCATTGCTCTAAATAGTTGATCTAAGACTGGATGCTTCAAGGAATGCTTTTGAATGTGTCAATAAGCTTGTTTTCATAAATTGCATATAAAATGATTAAGAAGCAAAGCTTTTGATTCGATCATAAAAGCTTGTTGCTGCAAAAACATAATCTTTAGCTTAAAGCTCTCTCAAAATATTCTCATATTCTCCTCGTCATCATAATGATCTAATTGACAAGTCGAACGTTTTTCTGTGCCCTAACTTTACACAGAACTCGAATAGACAAAGCAATTATTTATGTTATTGAGACCCTTTCGGCACATAAACAAAGGCTAGTTGGTCTGTAACATTTGGCAGAAAAGTGATCTTTAACTTAAAGTTCTCATAAGATCCTTAAAGCTTTGCAAGAGCAACAACAAGCTGACTTTTCTAAATTACGAAAACGTTGACACAACAACCACCTTATGATGCACAAAAATAGACAATTGATGCAAGTAAAAGCTTTCCACTTGGTGGCAACTGTAATCAAAGTCAGATTTGATGTGTCGCTGTTGCAACTTCAATAGTTTACTTTAAAGTTCGCGCAGTGCTCCGGCTCTAAGCCCAAACAAAGTTTTCCAGTGCTCTAAAAAAAGTTCTGGGCTTATAGCAGAGCGAAGGGAAAAAGATAGTATGTCCGTGTGTGCGTGTGTGTTTGTGCTTGTGGGTGTGTGCGTGTGCGACACGCTGCGTTTAACACAAATGAATATGAATGCGGGCACAGGCGACCGTAGCATGCGCCCAGGGCTCCCTGAGGTGGGTGGGCGAGCACGAGTAGAGTGCGCTAAATAAAATTTAATGTAGTGCGAAACGTTTATGAGCTGCAACCGCAACTGATGACGAGAGCCGCCGGGTGGGATGCGAGAATTTGAGATGCCGAGCAGCTGAGAGCTGAGAGCTGAGCGCAACGAACCGGAGCGTTAAATAAACAAGTGGTAAAGTGCTCAAAAGTTGACGGGGTGGAGCTCAGCTCAGCTCAATTTCGTACAGTTCAGCTTCGGTTTCATTTGGGCAATTGAAAACTTCCAAAATGCTTAAAGTGTTTTTCCTCTGGCCCCCCCCTGTTGCTGGGGCTCTTGCCCAAATTGCGTATACGCGTAGGTAAATTGCATTTGCCAGCATTGCAGAAAAAAAAGCTAGATCCCTCACGTTATTTTCCACAAAACTGAGTTCAATTTAATTGAATGTGTTCGTCAAATGTAACGCTAAAACCTTCCAATATATATTTGCATGCATGCGTATATAGAAATCAGACACAGGTCGGCAGCCTCTATTTGAACAGTTGTACGCCTGCAACAGCCGCAGCACTATTTGATTTCCAATTTAAATATGTTAAATAAAAAAGAATTGCATTTGAAATGCAGTTTTTCAATAGTCTGCGCATGTTGTTATGCCTTTCGGCTGTAATTGACAGCCTCATGACAGTTTAATTATTTTATAGAATATCATTTCAGCCTGTTTATCAAAACTGAATTGATTGCATTTCGCGCATTCAACTTTTGCTATCGACAGGTTGGGATATGTGTATTATACGCTCACTATCTACACTGGGGAAAAAATCTTATACATATGGTATATAATATAATAAAGGACTGGCTGGCATTACCCTGCCTTGCCCTCTTCACACATTTTGGTTGTTAGTTTAGACATAAATTTACCACCCATTTGCCGCCCGTGAAATGGGGTTTTTCTTAAGCACAATAATAATTATTTTTTTTTGCATGACTTTATTTCATTTATGCTAAAATAATCTAAATCAAACTCAACTCAGACTCCTGAATACAAGAGTTGCAGAAAGGAAGAACATTTATTTATTTGAAAGCTATATTTCCAACAAATAAATGACATTTGGGTTCGAGTCTGTATAACTTTACTTGGTTGCTAGTTGATTTTCAATCCAATTAAAGAATAAATAAAGTTTTTACAAACTTGAGTAACGATGCACATTTAAATATATTTAGATAAACATATGTTAAATAAGGCAAACATATACTTTCATTATGTCAATAGCTATAAATACTTTTCCTTTTCTGAAATCGAAATGTTTACCTTGAGCAAACAATAAAATTTGGCCTATGCCAGGGCCGGCTGCCTCTGCTAGCTTCTCTAACTGCTAACTTCTCTAACTCGGCCTCTGCTTCTGCCAGCGCCAATAACAATAAGACAAACAGCCTATACAGACATCACTTAAACTGTCCAACTGTGTGTGGCTCATGGGATAGCTCAGCCCGACAAAAGTCAAACTTTACTTTTCGTTTTTTTTTTTTTTTTGTTTTGTTGCGCCGACATAAAACGCACTTTGGCTTCCACAGACAATTTCCGTTTCCTGTTGTTAGACGAACAGCTGCTGCGGTCTGTTACTCTTGAAGGCACAAAAGTGATGGAGCCAATAAAAATGGCCGCCAATTGCGGTCGGCCTGTTGAGCAGCCTCGAAAGTATGCAACACATAAAATACTCTGACTCGAGTAGACAACTTCTAGCTCTGATAAAATGTTCTTAGAAATTACCTCATAATCTTTTTCCAAACGCCGCAGCTTGAACTTTGAAAGCACATTAAAAGCTTCCCACAACTTCTGAAAAGCTTTTGCATTATTGCGTAAGTTGTTAAGTGGTCTGAAAATATATAGCGGAGCTTTCAACTCCATAACTCAAATGTTTGCTTAAAAAGTACGGTAAAAGCTGGTCAGGCGCTTTATGAGATTTTATAGACTAAAGCTCAGAAATACTTTCGTGATCTAATAACACCAAGTAAGAGTATGAATGAAAGATATCTTTCGTACGTATTTGCCTTCGCTATGCTTAATCATTAAGTGCTATCGAAAGGAAAATCAAAACTTATTCTACCAAAGCGAGCTTAAAGCCTTATATGAAAACACTTTGTGCCTGATTGGCACTTCAATTTAATCATAAAGCTTTTTGCCTGAGCACATATCACTGGTCAAAGCCGAGGCTAAGCATCGTATTAGACCAGTACTTAGCTAAAGGTAATAGGTATCCCTACCACTGTGTCCCATTCTCATCCTTTCTGTTACTCCTCTGCCCACCCCCAGTCCTCTGCAATTGCCCTTTTCTTCTGGTCAGTTGGTCAAAAGCTTTGCTGCCTTTTAAGCGCATTTACTTTGCTTTTTCTTTGGCTACTTACTTGAAATTCAGTTCGGCTCGGTTTTAGTTCAACAGCTGCTGCTTCTGCTTGCCACTTGTTGCTGCCTTTTCTAGGGCGCGGCTTAAGCCCGTCTCCGCAACTGCGTCCACTGCCTCGCCCTTCCGCCATATGTGAGCTGATTATGTTAATGCCGTGGCCCATTTAATACGCTGCCAAGTCAAATGGCACTTGGGTGCAAATTGAATTAAAAAGTTTACTGCAGGGCAACGTCGCAATTAAATTAAAACTTTTCAATTTTATTGCGATTTTATGACTCGTGCTAAAAAGAAGTGAAATTAAAAGTGGAACAAGTCGAACAATCATTAAAGACAAGTTACGAGAAGGCCAAGATGAGCTGCTGCTAATAAAGAGTGGTAAAAATAAGTTTTCAAAAAGTGTTAGTAAGATCTTATTTGGCTTTTCTTTTAATTTACAGAATAGAACTTGAAAATTTTTAAAATCTTTTATATTTATCTCTCCTTGAGGTTTTTTTTTAAATTACTAAAATTGTTTTAAGACCTAGTATTTCGATTATTTAACATTTTTAATTTAAGACTTTAAACAATATATTATTATCATATTTTTTATAGGAGAGAGACTTGTTTTAGAAACATTGAATAATAATTAAAAATATGAGCTTTTTTCCTGTTTGATTTTGGAAAGTCTATTGTTAACAACAGATTTCACATCTGGCCTTCTTAGAGCAAATGAACAGCTACGCTGACCTGCATTTAAAGCTCCTTAAGTGGTCGTCAACCCTCGGGACATGCCGGTGGAGTTTTGTTGAACGTGGGTGGGTTGGAAGTTAGTGTGGGCCGGTCTGGGCGGGTAGGCAGCAAACAAAAATTCATTAAAATTTTGCATATTTTTAAAACTTGAGTGACCCGCGTGCTGCCTTGGGGCACTTTTGGCCTTTAAAGTGGCTCCCACTGCGCCAAATTCTCTTGTTTATGCCTCGTAATGTGGCAGCTTAAGTATTTTACCCTGAAAAGTATGCAGCAAAAACCTCTAGCGAGTGTAAAATTTAAGCAAATGCAAACAAAATAACAAAAAAAAAAGTTTTTAATATGCGGATAGCTTTAATTAAATATGTTTTCCACTTGGAAAAGCCAAACGCAGAGGAGAAAAAAACCAAAACAATAACAAGAATTACAAAACAAAGTATGCTGTGCTGGTCTATGTGTGTGTGTGTGTGTGCGTGTGTTTTTATTTTTTCTGGTTTTCTTTTTGTTTAACATAAACATAAATGTTGGTTGGTGTGCAAACAAACAAGTTTTTTCCGGTTTTTCTCGGGTTTCTCCATGCTAAAATACTTTACGGGTTACGGGTTTTATTTTCTGCTTACCATGTTAAAACATGGCTTAGCTAGCTTTATTTTGGTCATGCTTGTACTTGTTGCCTTAAGTTAAAAGCTGTTTAGCTGCAGGAGAAGTAATTAATTTGGCTATATGTCTAAGTGCCACTTAAAAGAATTTATAGGCCTAATCACTATTTTTATCAATTTGTTATCCGTGAAAAGAGTGTACGAAGTGTACAAAGTAAAATTTATAAATCGAATATTGACAAAAACCAAAAAAAATTCTAAGGAACGCAGGAAAGAAGCAAAAAGATAGGGAATTGGAAAAATGAGAGAAAGGAAGAGGAAACAGATAGAATAAAGTGCAGAAGAAAAACAATAGAGAAAGAACAAGACGAAACAACAACAGAAAGGGCTAAAATATAAAGTCCTGAGAGAAAGATGGATGAATGTTATAAAATCAAATTGAGAATCTTTAAGAGAGAGCACAGCATAGGCAACATAGCGAGATTGAGAGGGTAGTCGGGCGTAAGAGAGCGAGAGAGAGAGAGAGAGACAGACAAAGAATTCGAGAGTCAGCTCTCTTTCTCTCTCTCTCTCTCGAGTGAAAAATAAGATATAGAAGGCAAGAAAGAGCAAAAGACAGAGTTTAAAGAGCATTAGATGACATTGTTGAGTCAAAACTTTAATATTAATACGCAATTAATAATATCTTGCGATATTTTGTAAAAAAATCAGCATTTTATTCATTCCTATTTGATTAGCAGGCGCCCAGCTTGAGGTATGCATCATCATTTGGGCTACTTGTGTAAAATGATATCTCATTATATATTTAATTTTCAGCTTGTCATTTCGTTTATCAGCTGGACGGCATCTTTATTATTAATTTCATTATTAAACATACATTTTCTTATGCTCTTCCTTTGTGTCTTTCCAGTTTTGTTCGGGGAAAATCTGCTGAAAGCCTTTCAGCATTCCTTTCCTTTCGCTGCCGCCATTGATAATAATTTATTATGAATTTCTTTATTATTTTGTTGCTTTGCTGTGTGTCGCCAGCTTTCCATTCAGTGGGCATTGTTGTTGGTATTGTTTTTTGTACTCGTCTTTGTCTCTTCTCCTCGATTTTCATTCTCTTATTCGATGTCGTGTGCCTACAAGGAAGTTTAAATAAACATAAAATGGCGACACACGCATGAATAAGGCAACAGGGCGTACGTCTGCATATGCAGCATATATACAATTTATGCCATGCACACTCTGACACCCTTTCACACATACACACTCACACACTCACACACATACACACACACAAGCCAACGCACAACATATGAAAAACAAACAAATTGACAAGCCGATGCCGAAAATGCAAACAAAATGTTGGCATAAAGGGACCGAGGCACAGATATGGAAGTTGTGCAAAAATCTTTTTGCTGTTGGGTAAATGTTTTAAAAATTGTTGTAAAATTCATCGGATATGAAAATCTAATGATTTGTAAAGTCGCCGATAAGCGCGAGGCGCCCTCTGGCGGGCGGCAACCGACAACAACAACAAGAGGCAGAAAAACTGTTGCGATTGGTGGGCAAAGTGTTAAAGGATTTTCCGCATTTATTGAAATATTAATATTTGCCTTTTCTCCAGGACCCATGCATCTGATTGTGTGGGTGTAAAATTATTGAAAACTTTGGCATGCAAAGTTTGCCCTAGCTATATTTTCGGGTCTATCCGTAAGTTTTCGCATGTGCGTATACCACAAATGTTTGAACAAAGAAAATTCAATGGGCTAAAAGTTTGTACCCGAAAACAAAATCAATTCAAAGTTTGCGTTTCTGTAACTCTTTTCCCTTTTTTTTTTGTGGGTCAATGGCGCTTGGCCTTTTCCATCGCCCCCCAAATTGATAAGCCATCTGGGGCCTCACTCGATGCATTTAAGAGGATTAACAGCCTTTATATAGTAAATTATGCTGAAACTCAGCTGAGTTCTGTTCGCATTCCGCAAATGTATTGTATATATTTGATTTATTTTAGAAATTTATTTTTGCTCTTAAGCAAAATCTCTGCTCAGTTTCCAGCGCGTGGCATTAAAAAATATTTACTGTGTCTAGACTTTGCTGCGCATAAATCAAATGCATTGGCCGAAGAGAGTCTTACTGCAGTTTTTCGGCCACAAAAACAAGTAAAACAGAAAGCAAAAGTGTGCTACTTGCAAATGTTTGCCCAACAAATACCCTGTACGCTCACAAGAAAATAGATTTTTTTATACTTGAAGTCGTTACCTTCAGAATTCTTTATTCAATATATGGGAAAAAAGTAAAATTTATGCAGTCGATGAGGCATGGATCGACCAAATTCCACAAAGTATGAGCTCGAGTATACCCGTTCACTCCCTTCTATTACAGGGCATAGGAATATAAAAATAAATAAAATTGTAGCCATAATGTAGTTCTTATTGTGTGTGCTTGTGTGTGCATGCGTGTGTACGCTGTGTGTGTGTGTGTGTGTGTGTGTCTGCGTTGCGTATACTTAATGTGCGGCATCGAGTTCTGTGAAAGTGCCAAAATGCGCAAGACTGTGTGTGCCCGTGTGTGTATATATTTATGCGTGTGTGTGTTGGTATTTTATAAATTTTATTTATATGCTTTTAAGTCAAGTTTTCAGTTGGTTGCTTTGGTATTTCCTTGCGAAGCACCGCAAATGTATTTAAAAGTCGAAATGTAAAGAAAAACAGGAAATGGCAATTAGTTTGGTCAAGTGCTAAGCATTAAATATAATTTAGGTTTCTCTATCGATTTCAAGAATATTGTAGATATTTTCTGCTATAAGAAGTATTATTGACCTGCGGCTGCGTTCAAATTTGAACTAATTTTATAACATGATATCTTTAAAAGGTCTACTGAACTATTTTTCAATCAGAGCAAGAACTACCAACGTTTATATGATCATTTTTTTAAGGTATTATATCGAACTCTGGCATTTGTTTTTCGATAAACACCTCCCATTGACTTGCAAATTTTCGGATTAAACACCAAACATTTCTTAAACTGTGTACATGACATTATTTGACAATTTGGTAAAAAATATAATTTAAACATCAATATAAACATCTCAGTCGCCGCGTCTCAGACCGCTCGGATCGAGTACAAATCGCATTCCGAAAGCAAAACGATCAGTCGGCAGACTCATCACCACACTGAAGCCCATTTGTATGGGTATATAAGATAGATATCTAAGGAATATCAACAATATACGGTTATTAGATGTATATGATTATTATATCAGCTAACACGTACTTGGTCCACATGAAACCAACCAGAGCATCCGAATCGATCATTCCGTGTACGGCACAGTTCCAGAAATTCCATTGATAGCATATGGTGGCAATTGTTTTGCGTGTACTGCGATTCCAGGCTAATAGATTGGCCATCTGGATTTGTGGATGAATGCGCTGCCAATAGCTTACGTCCAGACCCTGACGGGAGGCGGTTGCCGCAAAGGAATAATGATGATGCGAATAGCTGAAAGTCGCATAGAAAATGATTACAGCTGTTAAGATCATTCAAATGTAGGGTCAACTAAGCTTAGGAATCTCTCTTCTAAGAGAATTATTTTGATTTGTAATAATAAAAGCTAAGACCCCAACACTCACCGCGCAGCAAAAGCCAAGTCAGTCATGAGGTTCTTTGGCTCATTCCACTCTAGCAGTAGTTCGCCACCGATTGCCCAGTGCTGGGTAATGGAACGCATTACCGACAAAGTGCAACGTCCATTCTCATTGCGAACATTGTAAAAATTTGCTGCCCATGTGTCGCTGGGTCGCGTCCACTCAATAGTATATTGCGTTTCCACTGGCACATCCTCGCCAGGCTTTTGCAGAACGGCCTCCAGTCGCAATGGTTTGAAGGGATAATACAGTATATTCAAATTGGCTGCCAATGTGGTGGGATGTATGTCGCCAACAATTGTTGGCGTTAGCTGAAAAGTGCAAAAAATTGACGAATGTTAGATATTTAAAGTCACCATGTTCATCCATTTACTTACCATGAAATCATCAAGTACACGAAACGTGTAGAGACCCCCAAAGCGAAAACCGGCGGCTCTCACATGACTCAATACCCAAGCGGCCGATATGAATTTATTTGGAGCCAATCGATGATAATAGTCGAGCTCGACGCCATCATAGAATTTGGGCATCACATTGTGTGCGAGACTGTGCAGGGTTTGTACATTGCCCGGATTCTTCTTGTTTGAGACGCCGCTGTATCGCTGAAAACAGGACGGAAACTTATATCCACCAAATGGTGGACAAGAGTTGCAGGACATGCCACCCGAACAAAATCAACTATTCAACTATGTATGGAAACAGCGTGAAAATGTATCTGAATTGAACTAGCTTTAGGCCTGAGAAATTTTGGGCTTTGTTTTGTTATGTGGAAAACTGTTAATGTATATATTGTATTTACTAAAGTTTTCCACACTCAATAAACAACAAACGAAATGTTATATCGATCTCAGTTTCTTACTACTCCAAAACTCGACCTACACAAGTGTAAATGTACGCGTTTGCGTGTGCTTGGGTGTATGTATATGTGTGTTCATGTGTGTATGTGTGTTTATGTGTGCATCATCAAAAATGTATGAAACCCCCAACATCAGCTGCCAATTGTCATTTTATGCGCCATTTCATGTAACGCCAGACCAAACGCCTGTCAACAGGAACTTACTCTCTCTCTCTCTCTTTCTCGCTCCAACTCTCATTCATTCTTGCGTTCTCTTTCGTTTTCTCTTGGTGTATGCTCATCTCTCTGCCTGAACTGTCATCCTTTTCGTCCTTTGGCACACCATTAGGCGCATTTCACACTTTTTACATTATTTATAAGACATACAATTTGCCTGGGCAATTCGTTTCTTTTAATGCCCTAACTTTGGGTTACTTTCTTATAATATGTGCAACGCTGCTGCCCTTTTCCGGCCTGATTTAAAACTCTTATCTCATTTTTAATTATACTGTATTTCAATCAAATCTAGCTTAGTCGGATTTAAGTACGTTCACATATTGAATTAAAATGGAAATATAAAGAGAGCAGTTAGTAAAGAGTATTGAAAATTCATCCAACGTATTATCTAACCATCTTCTCGAATTTTACTTTGCCATTGCCAGCGACTCATTGGCGATTCGGTATTACATGTAATATTTAAAGCTTTCCACGAGCCCGGTTGATTTAGTTTCCAGTTGGCTGAGGATCAACGTCAGCAGCTTCTTTCCCCTACTTAAGGAAAATGTCGTAAGGCAAATGCAGCGCTTGAATAGTTTTTCTTTTTGCTTTTCTCTTTGCCGATTATGTTGTTTGATTTGGGCTTGTGAACAATTTATTGCAAAAGATGACAACCAAAAGCAGATTTTGAAAGCTTGGTTGAATTTATAAATCATACAAAACTTGGTGCAGAAATATATTCTATTGAGATGTGTATAAATGTGCTTAGGCTAGCAGAGAAAGTTAAAGTAAACGAATGATATATAAATGAAAATTAATATTAGCCTTAATTTAGTATTAGTTGAAAGGTTCTAGCTTCTAGGTACGAGCGGTAGCTGATCTGAAGTGTGGTTATTACGGCTTACCACGTTTTCGACATTCTAACTGAATCCATTTTTCTATATAAACGTTCGTAACTGTATTTCTCTCCACTGGAACAGAGATTACGATATGTCGTGTCCAGATGTCGGCACTTGATGCCGGGCCTTACGCCCCAGCTGTACATCCGTTGCCCATCCTGAGTGTCGGCGCCAAAGACGCAGCTGAGCATCAAATACGTATACAGGTTACTCGTGTAGCGGAGTACGGCGCACCCGAAATGCGTATTGTGCTCGATAAGCAGCAGGGCAGATTGCAAAATGTTTATACTGAAAGGTACAAGAGAGAGAGAGAAAGAGAGAGAAAATGACAGTTAAAGGACTTGCTTTGGACACCCAGCGTAGCACTTACCTTTCATCATATTTGGAGGGCAGGTGTAATGATTGGTATCGCGTTATACTGCCTACCCGAGACATCCAGCCACTTGCCATGCTCTGTAGGGTCTCGAATGTGGTCGAGGTAAGATTATCGGTTTGAAAACCATATAGTTCGGCTAGTCGGCCAATGGCAAAAAATTTGTTCGAGCACATCCAGGGTCGGGGCGCTACTCTGCAGCGTTTGACGTCCAGCCTAGCGAATTCCGCCAATTCATTGTTCCAGGACATTTTACCCATACGCGCTGCGGGCGGCAAATTTCTATATATTTTGCCACCGGCTACGTCATTACGCAGCGTATTAAATGTTTCCTCAAGATCCTCTCTGAAGTCTTGCTCTTTCAACAGCCTGGTAGAGTCGGGGCATTCCAAAATTACCTACATGCCATCAAAACGAAGATCATTATTTAATTTCCTCCAAGTACAATTCAAAACTCACGCCACTATTATTACAAGGCAAATTCATGGCATAACAAGGACGAATATCACAGTAGCGACTATCCAAAGTAATTGCTCCTAGACATCCGAGGCAGAGCACAAAGCACAGCGGCGACAGCAACTGGTTAACTTTCATTGTAAGTCTAAATTGTTCTAGTTATAAACCAAAGCACTTCTGTTATTTATAGGCGTTTTCTAGCGAGCTAATATGCAATTATTTCATGTTCTTGGAATTGTTCAGAACAGCTGGCAAGCTGTTGGCCATTAGATATTTGTGTTGCTTAAACACAACAAATCCACGCAATGAATACTATAAGGTTTATAGAATTCTAATCAGAATAATTGGGCTTAACTAATAAGTTTTCTCTGATTATAAGAAAGTAGCTTGCGCTTAAATTTTATTACAATACAGTTGTATAACTAGAAGAACATGAATACTTAAATGCATGATAATGTATGGTATATCAACTTAAAACCTACTGAAAAGGCAGACAGCAAATAAAAAAAATATATACAATTATGTTGAAAATATTTACATAAAGAATTTTAGCTTAAATGGTTAAAATATTATAGCCCGGAAAATGGACAAAACATAATACAAACGACATAACCTGGCCTGTATTCGAAGTGCCGAAGATTTAATACCCTTGCAGACATATATCAGATTTGGCATGTATTTGGGTCGATAGGGACCACTTTGACGATGTTAAGAACTATTCAAGCTGTGAATGCAGGAGAATTGTGTTAAGATTTTTGATGAAAATCATTGAAAACAATGCAGGCATATGATTGTGCCTTGCAGACGTGACGTCATGAGCACGTCGGACTAGCAAAGGAGAAGGGAATCAATCACAGCAGCAATTGTCAATTTTGATATTTGTTTATATAATTTGTGGTTATATGCAAAGAAAAAGAACAATATGAATCAAATGAATAACAACAAAGTAAAAGATAAAAGATAAAAGAGTGGTTTTAACAATAAAGATCTTAGTTTTTCTTTTGCTTTCATTGTTCTGTTAAGTTAGAATGCTGTCTAAGCAATCTATTTTTTGCAGGCTCCAATAGGTTGATTGATTCCAAGTGGGGAAATGTTATCGGAGATGACTTTTTCAATGAGTTACTCGACAAAGTTATAAAAAGGGTATAGCAAATTAGAAATACAAAGAAGTTGATATTTCCTTTTTAAATCTAGTAGGTACTATTTAATACTAGAACTTTTTGCTGGCTTTCAAACCAAATGCTTTAGTGAGTATGCCATTTGTTAGGGCATAAATACCAAGACAATGACGGTGCCTGTTGGCTGTCCAAGCCGATTTCCAGTTGAGTTCATGAAAGCAAATGCAAAACTTGTTTATTCAACAGCTAAGTCGCGGCTTGGACTTAAGTATTATTCTTTCTGTTTAAGAATGAACAGCCTGGAGAAACACAGAGAGGGAGAGAGAGAGAGAGAGAGAGAGAGAGAGAGAGAGAGAGAGAGAGTGAGTTGGTGGAAGGAGGTTCGCGTATACATTAGTTATTTAGACGCCGCACTTAAATTTGTCACTCAAACAAGCCAGTTGCTCCTCTGTCCAGACAACGACTTTGGACAACGCTTCTCAGGATTCAGTTTCCATTTGCCGCCATTTGCTCTAATTTAATATGCTAAAATATTGCAAGCCGCATTCGCAATCGCTAAATCAAAGCGCAGCGACCACAAAACTTTTGCCAACCGCAAAGCCCAAGCAGACCAAAGAGAACGACAGAGTTGGAAATGAAGTTGAAAATGGTAATGGGAATGGAGATGGAGATGGAGATAGAGAAGGAGATAGAAATGGGTATATATATATAGATAGACTGTGTGACAAGGAGTCAGCATTATAATCATAAGTAAATACAGCAAGCCGAAAAATTTCAAACACAATGCCCCGAGTCTTTAAATGTAATTTAATAATGGACAAGTGGTAGAGCTGTTCGCTAGAAAATACCCTGTTTACGGGAAAAATATCTAAAGAATTCAATAAAAATTCTTTAGAATATTGTTTGTAACTGAAAATATTTTATTTTAAATGTACTTTGCTTAAAGATAAGATTAGAAAATACTTCTTCTGCCTCGATGTTGCTTTAAATATATCGATAGAGACCGCACTCTCACTCTGATAACTATCGATAGTTTCCTCATTGAAGTCTATCGGTTGTGATTGCCTTATAGAGCTATTGATAAGCCCATACAGTGGGCATTCATTTCTATTTTAAGGTATATTTCTATTTATTTATATTCACAATATAATTTTGGGCTCAAAAATATTTTGTAATATTTCTTTTATATGACTTTAATCTAATATCGCTGGCTATCAGCCTTTAATATGCATAATATGGTAGCTCTTCATGGCATCCATAGCATTCACTTGTATACGAGTTTATTTGATAGCCCATAAATATATTAAACAATTGAATTTATTTTTAATTTTTTTTTTTAATTTACATTTGTCGTGTATCTTCCCTAGTCACGCCCCCAAGAAAGACACGGACATTTAACTTATTAGCTTTTTCAATCAGTCTGATAAACGGGCGAGGGAATGTTGCGCCCGCACACAGCATACACACACAAATGCGAGTGTTCAAATGCATATAAATTAAAATTGAAATATAAATGATAGGGCAGGCAACAAACAAAACAAAAAACACAAAAAAATGCTTAAAATATTTACTGTTCTGGGAAGTGGAAATTGTAAAACATTTCTCATATGCACGAAATAACAGAAGGAAAAAAATGTGGAACAAAAAAAAGAACATGAATTGAAAACAAATTCAATCGCATTGCAATCCACAAAAATGTATTTATTTATTTGTATCATATTTTATTTTATTTATTTGCAACTTGTTCGCTTGTGTAAAATGCTTGCTGCAAACGTGTTTATTTTTTAAATTGGTCATCGTTTTTTATGCATTCGCCATATAATTTAATTTTATTTATTACTCGTTAAAAAACACCGAATATACTTTATATATTCCATCGAATTTTTTCGACACCTTTTTTTTATACATAGCCCGCATTTGCATTGATCTATTTTATTTTTGTATTATTTTTGTCCTAACTACAAACGTTCGAGGCGCTTGTAGAGGGGCGTGGCAGTCGCCACACTTGCAAATTCGTTATCGATAAAAGTTATTTGCGCGTCTGGTAATCTCGTTGTGGGCAGGCAAAGGGGAAATGGACGAACAAAAATACAAGTATTAAATGAGAAAAGCACAAATCGCGTTTATCGTTTAATATATAGTAAATCTTTTGTATTAAAAACTTGTATTTGTTATAGGCGTAAATTATATATGACAAACAAAAAAGTAATACAGTTAATACTGTTTTTGGCAGTATATGAGTTTATCTTTGGAAATATTTCATGGCTAGAATTGTTCGGCTGATCTGGATTGCAGGCTTATGCTGATTGCGCCATAATTACGTCAATTGATCACTATGAATAATTATTGCTTATCAACAATATAAATAATAGCATTTATATTGTTCAGTTATGAGATGCGCGCTCTGATAAAAGTTTCATTAATTTTTTGAAGGATTTACGTGAGACAGAAAGTGAGTTTTACAGGTTTCTTTCCCTTCTAACTCTGCAACTAAAACAAAAAATAATAGGCAATTATATCTTATTTAATAAAAGGAAAGTTCTTAAAAAATAAATAATATTATTTTCAATTCTTTCATTGTAATAGTAAGCAGTAAAGAGCCAGTTTTCAAGAGTTTCCTACAAGATTTCGCATTTCTCTATATTTCTCCATATTATCAACACTTTTGTCACAATATCGTTAAGTTTCTTTTTCCAGGACTCATATAGAAAGCACTTGCTTTAAATAACATTTGAAATCCGACTGTCAAATCTTTCATCTAGCATAGCTTACTTTTGTCTGCTTAACCTTTTTAATAAATTATTTTATTTTCAATTCACTTTCGCCACAATTTCGCAATTACAAATAAAACCTTGCTTACTTTTAGGCCATGCATTTTGCCGTTTGCTATTTGAAACTGGAAATTTTTGTTGAGCCTGTGAAATTCCTTACACTTATGTTTAAATAGTAAACTGAAATGTAAACAAATCTCGGCGAGCACTTATACTCGATTTTGCTCTTACTTCTGGTCCATTAAATATTTACAAAAAGGGGCGACAAATCAAAGTGACTTCAGATTGACAAACCGAAGCCTCCAGGCACTTTTACTGAATTTCGCTTCTCACAAATATTTGCATACCGTTGCCTCAATCCCTCAATTGCCGACTGACGACACGTTGTTGGCCAAAGTGAAAGAGTTTTCAGTGCCGGTTGGCACTTAGGCACGATTTGCATTACTAACAGGTTATCGATAAAGCAGCGATTGCAGCAGATCCACAATTTCGAGTCCACTTTTCACTTGGGCCAAGTAGCTAGTGGCAAAGTGTCTTCAGGTTGGGTCTGGCCTATCCATTATTTGGTAATTATTTAAGTGCCTTCCGGGCAGCAGGTGGCAGTGGTGGGTGTAACTGCCCCAGCAACACCCATCATTGACCAAGAGCGGAGTCGTGGCCGAAGCCGGGTTCGGGGACGGGGCCAATAAGTGAAAAAATCAAAAAGCCATAAAAACTTTACACAATCGAAACGTGCAAAAGTTGTTTTTTGCCAACGCTAGCAGAAGCAACAAAAAACCCAATGGGAAGTCTCTATTCGCCGACCATGGAATACTCTACAATGAAAACTACATAACTAATATATCAACTATATACTATATATCAACTAATCGGTCTGAGGCAGGATTCAAGCGGCTAGCTAAGCCGAATAACAATTTATAATGTCGTATAGATCCTTCTTAATTTGAAACAAATTTCATCTATAAATTAGTTTACCCTCAGTTAGGGCATACACATAAAAAGGCCAGACAACAAAATCAAAGTGCGGCATGTGAACTTTTCCTTTTGCTTTTCTTTTGTGATTTGGTTTTTTTTTGTTGGCAAGACTCTTCGGGGGCGGAACACTAAGCGAAAATCGACTCATAAAAAAGGGAACGTTGCAAATAAAAAAAACCCAAGAAAATTACTTTCCGCTCTACAAATTTTGCAGAGGCTTCTCTTGGAGTCAAGCGTGTAAAGTAAGTAAAGTTGCGAATAAAAACCTTTTCCGGCTTTTCGGCTTCGATGACGGCCTTTGAGGCATTATGTACTGACAATTTTCATGATTATGCCGCTTACTCCATGAGTGTCCAGCTACAACTGTCGCCCACTGTCGCCCGCTCTCCACCAGTTGGCAGCTCTTTCAGCCGTCTAAACGCAGCTGTTAAGCCTTTTCCGTTTCCGTTGGCCTTTTTTATGTGTGTGCGGCTTACTTGGACTTGGCGCCTAGAGGGTCGACTTCTATTGATATCCATCGACAGCACACACACACACAGACAAAGCCGCTTCGGGCCACCGAAACGGAAATGAACATGGGATTTCATTCAATTTTTTATTCCTACATGCTTAAGAGTGTGTGCACAAAGCGTATTTTGTGTAGCTTTTGGCCTAGAGAGCTATCACGTTCTGCCACAATGTTGACTATTGCTGGCAGCTTGGCAATTTTCTGGTAATTACAGATAGGTGTCTGAATGCTTTCTGTGTGCAGGTGAGATAAAAAAAAAAACCGAAATTAAATGGTGCCATAAAGAGCAATGACAATGGGTGAGGCTTAACAATATAATAAAACTGAAGCTCTATTAAAGTGTTAATATCGGGAGGGCAACAAAATGCGTGGACTTTTTGATTTAAAAATAAACTTCTAACATTTAGGATAGTGCTATTTCATCAATTAAAGAACGGTTGATACTTGTTATTCTGATCGGCCGATCTGAATAACACCTCCCTGATTCCTGCACCTTGACTGGCTGAGACATAAAGACAAACGAAATTAAGATGCCACAACTGCTTATATTATTAATTGGCACAACCGAACCGAATGGTGCCCCCAATCCAAACCAAATGAACAGCCATATAAAATTGTCATAACTGGAAACGTATTGTGACATTTCCAATAAACAGCAAAAATGGAATTGGCAGCTGTGTGCTGCTGCCCAGTTGCGGGTGGGGCATATTGAAGCTCGACTATTTCTAGTTAATTTACTGCGAATACAAAGCGCCCAATATGCAGCATAAATAATGTTGAGCATTTGACATAAATAACTAAGGATGGCACAATTGCCAGAACTTTCCTCCAACCGACCTTCCATCTAACCCCACTCTAGAGTGTCACAGCTGCTGCTGCTGCTGGCTGCAAACGCTCTGTAACTGTTACAATTAATTAGAAACTAACAAAGTTCCACTTGCCAAGGCGCTAAACTTGTTCCAGCAGCCCGAACCAAAGACTGTCGCGCACATAAAGCGCTTTTAATTGATTTTCCCGTTACGTGCAATGGCAAATTGTCGTCCTGCGGCAGCTAACTCCTGTCAGCGTTAGAGAGGAGCGCGTGTCGCCCGCTCGCTGTTTTCGTGTTAAAAAATATCTGATTGAGTGTGTCGACACCTTAAGGGGTTGAAAAGTTCAAAACACGACTTAAGCAGATCCAAAGGATCCTTACTAGAATTATTCATAAAATATAGCATAAATATAGCTTAATTTTATATATTTAGTTAAGATATGGTCACACCTTTTAAGCAGTAAAGATTCATATAAAAAATGTATGCAATCAAGATGTATTATTAGGAAAACTTTTATGAAAACTTGTCCACAAGGTTTTTTAAGAATGAACGTATTTTTAACTCTCATATGTCACACCTTTTAGAAGATTTTTATATATTCAGTACATAAATATATATTGTACTCCTAAAAATGAATGGTAGATTTATATAATTGCATTCAAATATATTTTATTTTGTATATTTGAGGAGTCTTAGGGAACTGGCGACTAGTGTTGTTTAAAAGGTAATAATAATAATATAACATTGCATTTTTTTTGTAAACTTAGCTAACATATATTTCTAAGTGAGTTCTATAAAATTAGACACCAAATATTTTATATGAGAACAAATATATTTAAAAAGTAAAATATGTTTTCGTGCTTAGTCAAAGATTGGGTTTCATATACATTTCATATCGATGCGAGTCCGTCTCTAGTTTGTGGCCAACAGCTGTTACCGTCTTACCCACCGACCACGCCCACAAAGCAGTCTCATCTATACGCCACAATGGTACTGGCAGCTTCGGTAATCGTTCATTCATTCATTCGAATTGTAGTTAATTAATAAATTATTCCATGCGATTGAACTAACAAAGGAAAAACTTTAGCATGAGTGTCGTCTCTGCCAACTGGACTTTAATTGCCCTCCCCGCCACACTTCTCATTAATTCCAGCACCCGGCCTGCTTTTACTGTGAGGACTTTTTTCCGCACCCATACGCATATAAATTACATTTTTTGCAATTAAACACATTTTGATGTGAAATGCGAAACAGAGAGCTGCACGAAAATGTTTACGGCCCGCACATGTTGCGTATACGCAATGTGCTAAGCTCGACACTCGTAAATGGCGCGTGGTCGTGTATTCCTTGCACTGTTTAAGAGATATAACCCGAGGTATTAACATCGTGACCCTGTATTATAGTAGAGCTCTGTTTTCCCAATAAATTACATTTTCATTTTATTTTATGTCCATTTTGGGGCATGGATGTGGGTGCTCTTCTCCTCCCCCCCCCTCCCATCCCATTGCCCCTGTGGACTGTTGGTGGATCAGGTGTGCCAAACATATTGGAAATTTATTAAAACCGTAAAATAACTTTGCGAATTTCTCGCGCTTTTATGCGTGCTGCTTTGTGGTAAAGTTGAAATTAATTTTGTGGCTTGCGAATGTTGTTAACATTAAAACGAAAATTTTGTTTCAAGAAATTAAATGCATTAAACTTAAGTACAGTAATTAAATGACAATATCACATTTAATCAATTAAAATGTTTAACTCTGTTCATGGTTGGGCTTTAACTGAACACTTGTATATCTCTCTTAACAAGAGCTCTGGACATTTTTTTATGTCATTTGCAATTTGTAATCTTTCTTCAATTAAATTATAATTACTGTCAAGCAACTAGAACCTTGTTACTTCCCTTTCTGCCAACTTTAACTAGTTATTTTTCTTGCGAAAGTGAACTCAAGCCCATCAAGCCCCATTATTGGAGATCAAATGAACACGAAATCAAAAGCATACTTCAGCAATGTTAATCTTAAATAATAAGCTTAAATAACAGCTTATTATTTCAATAGTTTTCATTTCGAAATTGCTTTTGGCCTTTTAAGAAATCAACTAATTCAATCCAATCGATGTGTTGTCAATTGATTGAATTGAGGTATTCAGCTTGATTCCCAGATGTCGGCGGCTGAGTTTGAGATAGTTTGTAACTATTATTATTTTAAAATCGAATTGTCACTTTTAATTATAATGCAACTTTTGTAAACTAAAAATATTAAATGTCAAATGAATTAGCTCAATTATTATATGTTACTGTAGATTGTGGTCTCTTAATTCCAGTTATGGCAATTAAAAGTGAAACATAAATATTTAATTGCAAATGCAACAGTAAGAGCACTAAAAGTCATGTAAAAATAAAAACAAAAATTACAAATTGCACAACACTGACGCACACAGTGTGCACAAATTGCATTAAACCTAGAGGCAGCCAGATGAAAAATACAATTTTCATAAAAAGTAATTGAATAAACAGCCAACAACATCTAGAAAAAGAGGAAATTTCAATGCTCTGAACCGGAGACGAAGCAAAAGGCATTAGCAACAGATTAGTGTCAAGCTCTGAGGAACCGGAGTAGTCATATAGGATTGCATTTCCCATACAAAATCTTGCACAGAGTCCGACTCTAAGCCAGAGTCGTTAGCAATGTGACCCAGAAATGAACTAAGCCACATCAAATTTGATGCCACTTGCCGCAATAAATTTAATTAAAAAAAATCAAATTGGCAGAAAGTGCACCCAAAAAGTTCGGGCAGCTGCCACAAAACTTGCCCACTTGCCGCAGTCACACACACAATTTTTTGAGGCCTGCCCAGTTTGTGTTTTGCGTCCAGTTCTAATAACCTGCAGGCAATGGTTCCAGCTATCTGATTTTATTGCACTGCATTTTATGCATAGTTCAGACAGGCCTCCGCCTAAAAAACAAAAAAGAAATGATTTTCAATTATTTTTTTCAATTGCGTTTCTTTGACCGGTCATAAAAATCAATTGCTCGGCTCGTGCTTTTCAGCTTTTATTGCTGTCCTGCAACGCATCCTTCTTCGACTTTTATGAGCGAGTTACTTGCAGTTAATTAGAGAATGAAAGTGCACGGCTAATCAACTGAAAGTTGTTCACAGAGCTCAGCTCGCAAGGCGAAGGTGTTGTCTGGCCATCAAGTAGCTGGCGATGGCGTCGATAAGTCAGCCAAGCTATATTGAAGCGGAAATGAGAAAAAAAAAGAAGATGAAGAAGCAGCAGAAAAGAAGCAAACGCAGGGACTGCCATTGTGGACGATAATCCTAAATGATTGCCCCTGCTGATGGCTTTTATGTTCTGGAAAAGGGTTGGCTAGACTCCATATCCGCTAAAAAGGCAATCGATTAAACCAAGTGTTAAAGTGTGAAAATTAACTCACGGCGTTTCGTTGGGTCTGTTGCATGTGTAGAGGCGAGCCATAATATAGCTTGTTAAAAATATCTTCTATTTTAGTATTACTTGTGGCATTATTCTTGCTTAGTCTTTGACTTTCTTCACATGTCTATTGAATACCTTTAAAAGGTAAATACCTTTTCAACAAAGCAAAGCTGCCAGTAAAACGTTTACAAGTGTCTCGCAAAGCAGTTAGTAAATTGTTAAAACGATTAAGGATGTCGCGCAAGGAACAAATATAAAATCTAACAATTTCCAGAGAAACAAAAAATATAGAAATATTAACAAGGTATTGACAGTTAGTTAGCCGTAATGTTTGATGGGTCTGTCCATTAGCTAAACAATATATAAGAGACAAAAATAGTTAATAGTAGTAATAATAAAAGTTGAATATAAATATTAAAATGTTTGAGAATTCTAATAGAACCTGCTCTGATGCATGTATTTTAACTATAATTTAGTTTTCTAAAACCTTGCCATACCAATAAATTACAATTAAAATATTAACACGAAAAGCGCGATTACATGGTGCGCATCTTTTCCAAAAAGCTATCGATAAACTGAATTTCCTTCGAGTTCAGACGCTTCACCTGGTAAACGCATTCTTCATAATTTTTCTCATCGTTGAGGCGCTTAAGGGCGGCAGCCCGATATAGCCAGGCGCGTATATATTTTGGATCCAATTTATTCAATATGTAATCACAATCAATAATGGCGCGTTTGAAGGAGCGTAGTCTATAAGGCAAGAGATAGATTATTGCATAGAGGAATGCTATCGAAACGTAAGAGTACATTTACTTGAGATAGCAACAGGCGCGATTTATATATAGAACGGGCGTATCGCAAATATTCTCCAAGCCCTTGTTGTACAAATCGATGGCTGTGTTGAACTGTTCTCGGCGATATGCCCAGTTGCCCATCCTATGATAATTAGACTAGATGTACATTTTTTGTTCATTTGCATCTTTCTTTCTTTACCCACCTGCGAAAACTGTTGGCTATCCGTTCACGTTCAAGGCGCGTCTGGGCACATTGCTCAGTACTTTGATCGATTTGCCGCATGAATGTGAATTGATTAACATTTGTAGAGATGGTCTTTGCCTTCAATCTTTTGGTCGACATACGCCCGGATTGCGAACGTTGAGAGATGAAAAAGTTCTTATCCGTAACGTCTGCACTGATATCCACAACGGGCTTCGCCTCCATTTTCTTGCCATCTCGTGTGCTACTCAAAATGGGCATATACTTTCCGTCAATATATAATTAATTGTCTGTCACTTACTCTTCCATTTTGTTTGAATTCGCCATAATATCAAGAAATTGTATAGCATCTACCACTTTTGACGGTTCCTTAAGAAATTTTTCATCGTATTGCGGATGGTTTATGTACTCCATAGTGTGATCATTGACAGAACTTTTGTTTGTTCTTTTTTTATTAACTGTGTTATTTGTTTTTCGTGGTTTTTTTTATTTGTATAGTATTTTTTTGGCTTTTTTTGTGACTTATGTGACTTGTGTACTTTTATAGTGTGATATATTTTGTTTTGTTGGTGTGTATGGGCTACTTGTTTTTAAATTCATATTTGATTTATTGCTTTAAGGGTTACTATCCCAACTAAATAATTTTATTTATCCTTTTTTCTAGACGTCAATTTCATAATCTGTTCACGGTTTCCATGCATATAAATGTGGTAAGTGAATATAATAATTTATAAATATTATAAGATCCAAAGCATCTTTTCATTTTTTCAGTCTTCTTTATGCCACATTCTTAAACGTTTTACATTAGCATCTCATTGATACACAGATGATCTCTCTCTTTATCTCAATATCTCTCTCTACTGAGACAGCAATTTATTATTTCATTCTCTTTTGTGCGTAATTTTCAAACGTTTTGAATAATCACTCAAGTCTTAATTGTTCGTCAGCCATATATCTGCCGGATTAGCTGTCTGAACTTAAATTTGCGAAGCAATTAATTTATTCGGTTTTACGTTTATTTATTTATTTTTCTTTTTAATGTAAAAATCTCTTTAGCTGCTTAATTTGCAATCATGCTGCAGGTGCTGTCGCCTGCCGCACTTATCGCAAAATTGTTTTTGGAGCAAGCGACTTTTAATTTGAATTAAAAATGCATCAATGCGCTGATTTTAATGCACACAATTAAAACAGCAAGTCAGGAAATTGCGAAAGCATTTAAAATCCACGGGAAAATCAGATGAGCGAATTCAATGAGCGATTGCAAATTGCGAATTGCGGTGCCAGGATAAATCAACAACAGCAATAACAGCGTGGAAATTTGCAGAAAATGCAGATAAAGAAATTGTGACGCAACAAGCTAATGTGCTAATGCACACACACTCAAACACTTTCCCCCCCCTATTTGGATGCGTATGTGAAGGCTGATGCTTAAAAGTTTTACACGCTAATCGCTAATTGCTTTTAAAGACAGTGTTTGGGTTCGCGGATGCTTTTGTTTCTGGCTGATGGGGTGACAGGGGGCTGACATTGGGGGTGACACTGGGGAATGCCAGTGGGGGATGACTGTGGTGGCGACGTGAACGAGGAGCTCTACCCTGTAATTGTCGGTCTTTAAAATGCGCAATTTGCAATGCAAATGTACGCATAAGTTTTTAGCGCCAACAGCCAACAGATGGCGCCAGCCCATGAGAAAGAATAGCATGTTGGAGATATTTAAGTGTAAATGGGGGTTGGAGCGTGTTTGATGTTGGGAATCGAATGCTGGGTGTTTGACAACAGCTTAGCACCCAATCAATTAAAATATTTCAAGGAACACAAACCCACTCGCATTGACTAAATGCGTCCAGTTGATTAAGGAAACAAAAAATAAAACAACATTTCAGACGCTATATTTTACATGCAAGATAAGCTAGCAATCATTATAAACTTATAATACATTACTTTATCAGTGGTTTGTGAGGCGTTCAAGGTTGATCAAATTAATATTTAAAAAATATATATACTAAAGGATATAATATAACTAATATATGATACATATTTTTTGAAAATAAACTCTACAATTGGCCTGTCCTTTTCTTATTACTACTCTTTAACTAATCTTACGATCAATTAAGTAGAACAGGAAGCTAATTATTAAAGAATCTCATTATATATGTAGATTTTAAGCATTTGGTCCTGCTGCGTCGTCAATACACACTCATACACTGAGAAACACACAGGCACGCAAAGTAAATGCAGCAATTAGTTGACTTAACTTCTATGACACACAATTGGCAATTTATTAAGGCGCAACAAAAGCATGGCGGCAAGGAAATTGAGTGTCCTTGCCAAGCAGGGATTTATTTATGGTTCATAGATTAAATACTAATTAACACTACGCAACACCAGCAAAGGCCAAAAACACACACACATAAGCACACACATTTGATTTATGCCAAATGAATGCAGAATGGCCGCCATCTCTGGGTCTCTCTCTATATGTCTCTCTCTCTCTCTATCATTTTGGCGTGTGTGTCCTGTAAGGATTAGGAAGCAGACAAAAACAGAAAAAATACACAACAGAAAACATTTGCCTTGCCGTTTTTGTCTGGGCCATTGACCACTTTTTGAAGAGGGGCTCGACACCGCCTCTGGTCTGTGCTGCGTATCCTTAGCTTAATGCCATAAATTGTGCTTAAATTATTGGGGTTGGTTAACACTTAACTACATATACGCACACACACGGACACACACTCATTGGGCATTTTCTCTTTTATTTTGGTGTATTTGCTTAATGTTCCGTTGAACTTTTGCTGCTCATTTGCTTTACCCTAATAACCACTTGACCATGCTTGCACAGCCAAGATTCGAACTAGAGCTGTAAAATTAAAGACACTGCGCCAAATTTGACTTGATTGAAAAAGGCAATAAATAGAAACAAAGTTGAGCCAATAAAGCACTCATATAGAAACTTGATCAGCTTCTTCGAGCCTATTTTGTGTATATACCAATTTCTGATCTAATCTAAACATACGATAGAATTTACAAAATTTAACATTAATGTAAGATACAAGGAAAACGTTTATTTTGTATTCTACCTGTGTATTAAAGAGTCTGTCCTAACTGGCTGACTGAAGCTTCCTTGCGGGTTAAAAGACGGGGAAAATTTAGTTTGTATGAAAATATCTAAAATAATACAGGCCTTCGAAACGTAATGCCACGCGTTTGTGTGGCTGCGTCGGACCCACTAGCCGGTTCAATTTGATATATTTATTTATGTTTAATTAATTTGTTAATAGAAAGAGAAAAGCAACACAGCAACAAATGGAAAATGGATGTAAGTTAACAGAAATGATTAAAATTTTCCTTTTGTTTTATGAACTATTCAAATTAACATGATTAAATATCGGTATAAAACCGAACTGGTGCGACCTACAACATAACTCTCTCTTGCCGAAGGCGAATGTGTTCTCGGAAAATATGTTCGCCTGGGCACGCAGATTATAAGCAAACATTGTGGAGTGTGGGCTGCGGTTGGGGGAGGGAAGTCTCAATTCAGGGGGCTATTGCATTGTTTTCAGAGTGTTTTGTATGTAAATCGTTGCGTATTCAGGCTGCAGTCCCTCTGTTTCAGCATGGAGTCGAGTCTGTGAAATTTATGTGTCTGCGTGTCATGAGCTCGCGCATAAAAAACGGCACCAGCATCAAAATCTGTCGGGCATAATCAAACGAGACAATGCGCCAACAATCCCCATAAACTGTGCACCATGCTCCGCACGATATGAAGGTGGAAATAGGTTTGGGTGCGTTGATTAACGCCGGCCAGAGCCCAAAAGAAAACCCGACTAAGGACCGACTGCCATTTATTTGGATTCGCTTCACGCGAGCGTCGATTTTAATACCAGTTTGACGCTTTAAGCATGCATTAAAATGGTCTTTAAAAACGCTTAAAAATTAATTGCAATTTTTTAAAATATTATTTTACGAATCGGCTGAAGTGGCCAATGCAGAAGACAGCACAGGCAGAGTAAAAAATCACTCACGTATTTTATGAATAATTAACTTATAATTTTAACATAATTTGTCAAGCCTTTGCCTGGACTGTACGTTTTTAATTATTTAAGGGAATATTATTTGTGCCGTTCTCAATGAACAAAGTTAATAAATGACAAATCTTAAATTTTCTTTATCGCACTTTTAAGAAGATTTTAAAAATACTACCAAATTTTTACATTGCACGTATTTAAACAATTTTTAAGTCAATTATATAAAAAAAACCATTGCATCACAAACAACAATCAAACACAATCTAATCTAAGCTTTATGATACTTTATGATCGTATCAAATATACCTTATTCATGGTAAAGCAGAGGTATTCCGCCAGCAAACGTTTAAGAATAAGGAAAGAAAAATTGCACGGAACAAATCGTCTTTTATAAAAATTAGTTACAAAAAATAGCTTAGAAACGATTTGAGTATTGTTCACATTTAAACAAAGCTACCTTTGACCTTAACAACGTTTAAGCCCAAACACTAAAGGTATATCATTTTATAAACCATCCATTGGTAAATTATTATTATTATTTCCATTGCACTAATTAAACGCACTGCAAACGTTATACTAAGTGTTTAAGTCCGCGAATTAAAATTCTGTTTGGTCGTAATGGGCTTGGGCCACACACATATTACTCTCTCTCTCTCTCTCTGCCTCTGGCAGTGCTCTTTTTGATATTATTATAAACGAGAAAGAAAGGCTATCTTCGGCACGCCGAAGACTTATACCCCTGCAGACCCAACCTTTTCATATTGCTCATAGTACTTTGCCCGTATCTAAGAAGCACAGAAAAAATGGTTAATGCCGAGAACGGTTAAGACAACACCTTAGTTTTCGACCGATCGTTCCTATGGCAGCTATATGATATAGTGGTTTGATTCAGCTGGCGCCGACATATTCACTGCGTGTAACAGAAAGCGTATCTTCTGCAAAGTTTCATAATGATAGCTTTAAAACTGAGAGACTATTTCGCATAGCAACAGACAGACGGACATGGCTATATCGATTCGGCTGTTGACACTGATCAAGAATATATATACTTTATAGGGTCGGAGATGTCGCCTTCTATGCGTTACACATTTCACGACAAAATTATAATACACTCTGCGAGGGTATAAAAATGCAATACCAGTTGTGCATGCTTTTTTGCGACTTAATCGAATTAATTAAATTTTTATAACAATTGAACGGGCAACAAAAAAAAACAATAAAAGTCTGATTTTCGTTGCAGCCCACAATAATAATAATAATAATATTGTGCCTTTACGTGGGCGTGATTTAAGTTCTATATTTATTTTAATTTAATTATAGAAGTAGTCAGTAATTCATATATGGTATAAAGTTCCACTCACGAAAACGGAGCGCATTGTGAATTTTTCATTTTACAAATTACTCAGTGTGCGTGTGTCCGTCTGCGTGTGTGTGTTCGTCTGCGTGTGTGTGTGTAAATACCCGCAATTAAGCAATAATAATAAGCATCATTAATAAATCATCACAAAAATGTTGCGCCAGTAACGAATCGAACTAAATACAAAGAGTATCAATACGGATTTTTTTTGCAATAAAAGAATCAGTTGTATGCTATTGATGGATTGTGTGTGTGTGTGTGTGTGTGTGTGTGTGTGGGTGAGCATGAGTGTGGTTGATTATTGTATTCGGGCGTTGAGCAGTCCAATTAACTTTTAAAACTCAATGCATGCCATTTTATTTAACATTTCCAAGCAAATGAAAAGCTCCATTGAATACATGTTTTCAATTCATTTCTAGAGCAGAGAAAATATGCCAATTGCCAATTCACAATTGACAATCATATAATAAGCCAACCTTTCCACTGATTAATAACTTATTTCTTGGTATTTTGCAACAATTTCGAATCCTTGCAAACGGATTTGATTTGTCTGATTTGCGTCATTTTAAAGCTTATGATAGAGCGGAAACTTGTCGAAATTTAATATATGGCACGATTAATGCCTTTAAAGAGATACGAAAGATTTTAAAACACGCTTCGAGATTAATCTGCCTTTAAGTTTACAAATTTGGAGATACCCGCTGCCTTTCCAAACACGTAAGCTTCCTTCTACACTTTGGCATAACACAATGCGAAATGCTCTCTTGACGAGATTCGATATATATTATCCGATCTTGATGAAATTTTTAAAGCATACATCATTCAAATATGCGTACCACTCCAAAACCGAAGACTGTGCCTCCAAAACTGCGTATTTTACAATTTTGAGGGGAAGAAATGTGGCTATCACAAAAGAGAACTATTCTGGATCGGTGTGTACTCTAGCTAGGCAATATGCTAAAAATATAGGGTAAATATTTATACAAATTATTAATAGATTATTTAGATTATATTTATAATTCTACTGAAAATTATTCAAGCTTGACAAGGTTGAGTTAAAAAAACAATAAGAATTCCGGGTTCGAACCGGTGCGGCTCAAAAGTCTGTTTATTAATTATGTGAGCTATTTCAGAGTTTTTGAATATATCCTTTTACTATGCACATTTTGTATGAATAGTCTTACAAATAGAATTAAAACACGTTCAGATTGAGAAACCTTTTCTAAACTCTGGCTATTGAAAGCCCAAAGTCAGTAACCGATGTGCAGATCCTTGAGTACATTAAATGCTAGCTGGTTATTGCCTATAAACTAAACTAAGTGCTGAAATTCAATTTGTTTCTTTTTTTTTTTTTAGCCATAACTCATCCGTCAAAGGAAGTCACGACTTGGTTTGCACAAAAGCAATTAAAACATATTGTTGTCATGTTTCTTGGCTAGTTTTTCCTCTCTCTCTCTCCCCATCTCCTTCTCTCTCTCTCTCTCTCTCTCTCTCTCTCTCCCTGCATTTTTTGTTTAGCAGACTTTAGTAAAGTTAAGCGCCGGCTTTTCTTTCTTTCATTTTTGTGTTCTCTCGATGCTTTCTCGTAAATTTCGCAATGGACGTTTTTATGTGTGTTTGGCGGGCACTTCAAATAATTTTGTGCACTAAAAATTTATTGCAATTTTCGGTAATGAGAGTGCAGAGTTCAAAACGGTGGCCGCACAGTGGTTGGTGTCTGGGTGGGTGGATGGTGGTTGGGTGGGTTTGCAGTATCTCTCTGTTCTTTAATTTTGTTAGTGTTTGCCTGGCGCGCGGTTTTTCTCTGTTGCTTGTTTGAACTTTGTGGCATTTCCGTTGCATTTCTTTTGTATGTACTTGTGCGTGCGTGTATATGTCTGTATGTGAGTGTCTGTGTTACGGAAACGGAAGTTTTTAATGTTGCCCATTATCCGTGAGTTGACTGGCTCTCGCTTTAGACTCCTTGTGGCCGCCCTTTTCGGCTGACCAGCATTGTTTTCTTCAAATGTAAAATTAAATGGATTTAATAGTACACCAAAAAGTTGCTTAAATGGTTTAAAGTTGATATCAACTGCCGCTCTTATAGCTATACAGCTCTTGCATGGTTGCCCCCACCCCCCTCCGTTGACCGTCAAACTCCCTCCGCTTGCCACTTGTGTGCAGCGGGCACAAAGCGCATTTCGCTGTTTTATTTTCCCAGTTTTTGAAGCGGCAGCCCGCATTTTTGTTGGCCGCTCTTATGCCAAAAGCCTACCAAGCAGCCAGTTCGCGGCCAGCCAAGATAAACACACCCACACACACACACACGCGAATACACACACGCACACACACTCTGTACGTTTACGTTTTACCCCAAATGCACGGCACTCGTAAATCTCGCGCGGTGAAACATCAGTTTTGTTATTGTTGTTGTTCCGGGCTCTGTTTCTGGTTCACTTCTGTACCAGGTTGTCCGCCGTTTGTTGCTGTTGTATTACCCATGCTGCCAAGTTGTACCCTTGAATCCCAACCAAAATCTGGGCATAAAAAACACAATATTTACGTTAGCTACAATGTGTTTTTCAGATTAGATTTCATTAGTCTGTGCGCTGAACTGAGTGGAACTTGCTCTTTACAATGCGCTTCAACTACGTTCAAATAACTGCAAAGAAATATTTGCTTTAATGATATTTGTAATAAAAGTTAAGCAAGGTATATATTGTTGACTTATCATTTTTTTTGATAATGTTTCCTATGAAATTCACTAAAAAACTATATAGAAGGTGTAGTTTTACAAACGATCTCTGATTTAAATCTAAGAGGAATGTCAGCTGAATATTTTTTTGAGTCGTTTTATTTTCATCGGGTTTCTTATTATATTTATTGCTATTCAATGTTTAAATGTTAGTTTTTTAATAATTATCGAACTTATTCCGTGCAAATAAAAAAAACAATAATTATAAATAATGTCGAACATATCACAAAAGAAAATGCATAAAGGATTTTATTTATTAATCTTAAAATAAATCCAATTAAATCGGTAATATTTAATAATTGATTAAAATAAAAACTTCAAATTTGGACCAAAAATGGTAACAGATCTTTGAAAATTACAGAGCTGAATAACCCTTCATAAAATGGTAAGAAGGCCCAGTCTACTCCTTGCCAATACTGTCGGGGCTAACGTAAGCCCGATTATTTCAGGTGCTTGACTGGATGGTTACAAACGGTCCCTGCAGTTGTCATATACATGTTAACCACTTGTCGTGGTCGCACCACAGACAACCTTAAAGCGAGACAGAGCCATAGCCCCCGTATGCCAACCAGTTTGGTCAGTCCATATAATTTTTGTTCCTATCTTATCTTTTTTATTTGTTTTGTGTTCCTCGGCAGCTTTTGATGTTTGCTGTTTGTTTTGGTTTCATTTTTAATGCTCGTGTCTGGAGCAACCCTAGCGTACAGAATCGCCCACACCTGGTGCCACATCACCCCCGCGTAGCACTTCGGCTGATGCTCTGATAGAGAAATTAATTGCGTGGATCGAGTGGCAACAACTGGTTGAGTGCGAGAGTGTTGCCAAAATGTTGACGCATGCTAAGCCAGAATCACACCCACCCAAATAGACACACACACAAACGGACACACAAACACATACACATACGCACACACACTCGGAACCGCAGCGCTCTACAAGTGACAAACGCAAACACATTTGGCCGACTATCCGCCAAATATTTTATATGTAAATGTATCTGCAACTGTCGCTGTATCTGTATCTGTGCGCTTGTATCTGTGTATATGAGCACTTGACGAGATTTGTTTATTTGTCTATGCGAGCCGACCGTCTGTGGCTAACTGTCTGTGTTTGGATTTGCCGTCTGGCAAAACACAAAATTGAAGGGAAAAAAGGTTGAATGCATTTAAAAAGAAAATCTGTAAAAATAACAACAAAAGGAAAATCTGTCAAATCCTTTGTATTGTCTGCTGATTCATTAAATTTCCTCTGGCAGACCCGCAGAAAATGCAACTTTCATATTAATTGTCAGCAAACTCACTTTATTAAAAGGTAATTTTGAAAAACAATTGGTAAAATTAGATAGAATATATTTGTGGAATCAAGAAAAGTATAGAGTACTTTATAAGGTTATGTTCTTCTCTTTTATAAAGTGTTATAATTATAATTAATGATCAGCAATTTCTAAACCTAAGCCAGCATCATTTATGCACACTCCTATTCAAATGGATTAATCTTAGAACAATCAAAGCGAAATGGCAGCGAAATGGTTTGCGAGAACACATCAAAGAGATGCATAGGTCCCCTCTACGATCCATTAACGCATATTTCGGGCCTTTTTGAATGAATTTAATGAAGTGCAGCATCAGCCACGTGCAACATTTCAATAAGTTTTGCAATTTCAATTTTTGATTGAATTTTGCATTTTGCATTGCATCCTCAACTGGTTTGCTTTGATTGAGTGCGCAATTTGTTAATTTCATTTGCCTCAATTGCCAACTCGCTCGCACACCCACGACAGCAGCGAGGCGGTGTGAGCAGGATGGCAAATTTAATCTGATTTAATTATTTAATTTGATGCTTGTTTTATGCGATTTTGAAATGAGTCGAATGTCTGCAGCGAAGCTTTTTAATTATGCCAGTGCGCGTCCTTGATACCCTGTAACCCGCAGACTATTTATTTTCAAATTCATGTTTCACAATCAAAGACACAATAGAATTGATAGAATTAAGCATATCCAGGGAGCAACACTGCCAAGATATATTTAACAGGCAGATAAACTGCCTGGTAAATGTTAAGTTGTCGACATTATAAATCAAAGCGTTTGGCTCTATGGTAAGAAGATTATAGCATGAACCTCAATGTTAAAAATGTGAACCTCATCATTATCGATTTACGTGCATCTCTCGTTAAAAGCTTCATCTTTCCTTTTACCATAAGTACATGTTAAAGTCCATTTTAAAGGGCTGTTGGCTAAATTGTTGTTTCCGCAAGGGGTATCACGCAACTGAGCACACTCGACTAGCTCACTTAGCCCTGTTTTGCCGTATTTGCTTGTTGTTGTGCATAATTTAATAGAAATTCTGCTATACATATATAATTAATTATTAATGCGCATTTTTTATAGATAATGTTGTTTAATTTATTATTATTTGCTATTAAATTTTTTCACTGATTATTCATTTGCTTATTCGCATATTTAATAATACATGTTATATATTGTGTCTATTGTGTGCTCTTTAAAGGGTGCATTTTTTGTCGATTCATAATTTTATGACGATTTAAAAATAGAAAATGCTGATGCAAAATTAAATACCTTTAATCGGAATCCCACAAATATCATTTTATCTGTTAAGTTGTTTCTGGCCTTTTAAACATTTCATATTAATTTACCTATTTAACATTAGATATCATAAGCTACTATTTAAGACATGTACTCGCACTTGATTTGCACATTTTTCCGGAAATTCTACACAAAAGCAATATTTGACTACCATTGATCAAAGCCTCTGACAAAGCTGCTCTAGAGTTGAATACGCTTCTTGCTTCTGCTTCTTAACTAGGTACTTAATTCCGGTTGGGTCAGAGTGGACATGGCCGTAGAGTTAATTTGAATTGAGGGGTGTAATTCATGCCTATTTAATAAACATGATGTCTAGCTATCCTGAAGTTGAATTTCATATTTATAATACATATATTTTATTAAGTTATTTTTGTCATTCCTCTTTGTGCGTCTTCGTAAACGTTTTGATCTGTGTTTTACACTTGAACTTTGTAGTGATCATTTGTTAATTTTAAATTAAGAGCAAAAAATGAACTGACTTTAAGCAGAAATTGCCACCCCCTTTACTAAGCCTATGGCATAGCCAATTAATTTGCGCCCACATCGCGTAAATATTTATACGCAATTGCACATGTCGAGTCGCTGGGCAGCATTTTCGGCATTTGCTCATTTGTGTAAGTCAACAAGATTTCCATAATGCCAATGCCATAAGCTGGAACCCAGCCACCCAGCCCCCTTGATTCATACGCCCACCTAGCATATTTTGGTCTGGCGCAGCTGGAGCATTTGGATTTGTGTGTGTCTCCACGCTGTAGCCGTTGCCGCCAGGTTATTTGTGCATTGTGATTTATGCATTTGGCCAGAAGCCTTCGAGCCTGCGCCACGAATTACGCCTTGGCTTCTTGGCAACCGGTGTGGGTGTGACCGCCCACCTGAGTGTCCCCACTCCTCCAGTTGCAGTTGCATTATTCAAAAGCCTCAGCAAAGCAGCCACCAGACCCCGCTGATTCCCGTGGCCCCCAAACGTTGAGTGATTTAGCGTGCGTCTCGCCCGTTAACCGCAACGCAATTGTAATTACCCGAACTGCTTCCTTTGCTGCTATCGGCCCACAACTCTACCTTCATCCCATGTCCCAATTTTCATCAGCCACCCCACCCTTTCCGCTGGTCAAAGCCCTGCTGGTCTTTTTTTTTGTGTATTTACTGGTCGTGCAGTGCGCTGCAATTAGTTCCAAATCATAAACGAGGCTTCCGTTTGGTCAACGGGTCCCACAGCCTCGGCTCCAGTTCCCGCTGCATACTCTCGCTAAGCCCCAACTCTTATTTGACTGCACAATTGCGTGTACATTTAAAATTTTAATCGTTTTTGTGCACGCACTTCAGCAGCAGCAACAACAAAAATCGCTTTTTGTATGCAATTTTTGTAAAATGCATTTTCAGTGCTTTTGGTTTGCTTTTATCCCTTGGTTTGGGGCTATCACAAAGGGTTGCTTAAATCCCAGTTGATACCAGTTAATGCTGTAGATTTTGAAAATGAAATTTACGCACAGATTTCGAGTTTTGCGCACGCATTTGTGAGTGTGTGCGTGTGTGTGTGAGAGTGTGTGTTTATATGGATTATTTATAAAATAAATGTAAATAACAGCGTGTTAAAGTGTGCTTAACATTGTTGTCTGATGTTATTCACATATCTGTTTTAGAAATGTTAATGAAAATTATTTGAATTGAAGAGGAAATGAATTTTCATAAATTAATATTGAATTTTTGCTTAACTCGAGCAAATATTTTATTTTATTTTTCGAGTATATATTTTATGTAATATAGATGTATTGCAGTATACCCTAACCTAAAAACACAAATCACAAGCTGAGAACGTTAAGCAACTGTTCTTCTTTTTACACATCAAAGATAAATTAAAGAGTTTTTTTTTTTTAATTTTGGGTGATTGGGAGTAGGTATTCATACAGTGAAATATATATCGTTTGTATATAATTTACGTGAACATCCATACTAAATTGTATGTAATAGTTAATTTCAGACTGAAAACTTAAGCTGCAAATCGATATTTTTGGATTTTCGGTGATTTAGAATAAACTTTACCTGCGAATTGTATACCTGCGTTTATAGATGCGACATCTGAGATCGATCACCCGAAGGTTGAAGTTGATCTAAATTACATGTAACACAAACGCGATGGAAGCTACGCCCAAGCGTCTGTTAGAAACATTCCCATAGTTTAAATATTCGCTATTTTGCAGACTTGAATGTGTACAGAGTAAACGAATTATTTAATGTTATTTTGTTTATTGGCTTAGAGCGAGCAATTTTATAAACCTTCAACTAAATTGAATTGTACAGCTATAAAAATATAGAATTGTAAATTGATTGTGTTATAAACAACAAAAAAATCTCTGTCATTTGTTTTTTAAATTGGCGAAATTTAATATATCCCAGATACAACAGCACGCAACCCCCCAAATTAAGCTCCATGGCCATCTTTATACAGTTGCTGGGCTTTGCCTGGGAAGGGGTGTGCGATTGAGTGCATATCGCATTCATAATTTATACGCATTGTCAGCAAGCGCAGGTTGGCCGACAACCTCCCCCACTCACTCCCCGCACACACTCCCCGCGCTCTTTGCAGGCGTTGCACCAATTCACGCATTGCGCATTCAGTCGTTACATGCGATTGTTTTACGCCTGCCCCATGGAGCATTGTTGCATATTTAGCAATAATAAAATATTTAGTGCCATTGCAATAAATTTATTATCGTTGCTGCGAAACACACCCGCCCCCACACACACACACACACACACACACACACACAGATGACAGGTTAAATATTATAAATGAGCACATAAAAATTGCAGCCGCATTTGTCGAGATTTGTCTGGGCACACGGGTCGTATTATCAATTTCTATACAATTTGCATTATGCCGCAGCCAGACCCAAACCTCCATTATAAATGTATATATATAAATATATAAAATATGCACTTATATCAACAAACAGCAAAAATCCTTTACTGCCTGCCGCCCGCAGCTGCTGGCGGCCAAAAGGACATTCTGCATTGGAAATGAATGCTGGCGCACACACACAAACACAAACACACACTCATATGATAAATTGCACACACCTTGCACTGAAATCTCTGCAGATGCCACTTGCCTTTTGTTGCATTTGTGCATTCCGCAAATATTTAACAGGCATCTTAAGCATTTCCAGCGAAATGTTGAGGCCGAGCAAATGACAAAAGCCAGCTGCGGTGAGTATTGGATTACCCGATGCCGAGACCCGAGAGACAATGCCTTGTGAAGAGACTCTACTTACACATGTATAAATAAATGCTCTATTTTTCCAAAATAAGTTTCTTATTTGTTCATTTTTTATATACCCCCCATTAACTGAAAATGGGTAGTTAGGCGGGCGCATTTTTAATTCGATAAAATCTATCGATTTTCTTAGCAGCATCATCAACCGATGCGATTCGCCTGTCTATATGAACGCGTCGCTCCCAAATAATATGACACCAATAGGTTTAAAATTTGTATTAAAGGTCTGTTGTACACCTTAGCATATTTAATTTTAAATTATCATCGATTATTATAAATTTTTAGCCTAGGCTGTTAAGATCAGAGATTACAGGCTAATGGGCTTGCATTGTAATGCTCTCGTGAGTAATCATAGATTTATTCTTCCGATACCCCCTAAATGGAAAAAATACTCTTTGCTAGATAAAACACATATGAAAGTATTTTGTTTCCAAATTAACACAAGTTGCGGATCGAGTTGTGAATGCCGAAGAAGATCAGCTGCTTCCTAAGTTGGTAGTTGTAGGGTATCTACAAGTCGGTCGCCCGTTATTCGATTATAATTTTCATCGTATATATTGCCGCTAAATGATAATCATTTATTCGCTATCTTCGAGTATTGGATGATGAATGGGCATAGGGTCGCATTGAGTGTCAATTGTGTGAATGAATGTTGAACAGATTTACGGTATTTATGGCCAGCACACAAACGCATATGTGCGTGTGTGTGTGGGTTTGAGTCTGTGTGTGTTTCTGTGCGTGATTGTTGGCTATGTAGCATTTGGCAACTTTAACACAATTCAATTCTATTCAATTTAGCATTTAAGTCCTATCTGCGGGTTAAAATCAGATGTATTCTAAATATATAAAATTGAACATTTTTTTATTGAATGTGAAATATCTGCACCAATCGCAATGAAAATAAAAGATAAAATCAAAATACACTGTCGAAAAGTAATATTATTTTTTGCTTCAAGCCTGCAAGCTTACTTTTATGTAAATAATTTATTGCTTATCTTATAAAATGTGTACTTCCGAACCATTGACTTGGTTGTGAACTTGTAATTACAAAATTTATATTTTTGGCATAACTTTTTGTGAAAATATGATAGCACCTGGATTCATAAACATGTATGTAATAGGCGTCTCAGTTAATTTTTTTAAACGACTTGGTTTTATTTGATTTTTATATTGTTTTTTCTCGATTTTCCTGTTCAAATCCTGGAGCTTACACGGGGAATAATGAGTTCTTTGTATAAATTAATTTGTTTGTCAACGCGCATTTAATTTGTTTTAAAATATTTTTGCTGGTTTAATTTTAATTTAGTCATTAATTAAGTTGCCGTGTATACTATATTTGGTTATTATACACGCACATAAAACTAAATTCATTTTATGGAGGTGGAACCTGTCCTCGCGCTGAAATTCATTGAGGTATTAAAACATTGCACAGAATTTTAACTTCTTACAACTATAATTCGGCTGTGTGAAGTTTTAAAGTTTTATTCTCATCAATTGCTGTCGACGCACACAAAGCGGAGGCAGAGGCAGAGGCAGGAGCCGAATATAGGATCATGGCCCCGGACTGCAGCTAAGCAGCTCAAGTTGCTTGCATTCATTTGAAGGAGGCAACATTTCCCGGTCCGGCAGTCGGACAGCTGCAGCACGCAGTTCCTTTTGTTAATGATACTCCTGCTGAACATCAGAGAGAGCCACGGGGTTGGGCAGCCGGGGGCAGCAACATTATCATCATCATCATCGTCATCGAAAGGATGCCAGCCACAGTCACAACAACAAGCGATTCGGGGGAATGAGGGCAGCAATTTTGTGGATTTATTGACATTCTGTGATGTTATTAAAGTTGATTGCCAGAGACTGCGCACGTTTTGGCTTAGACGAAGTGCCCGCCTCTCATAACGTTGCGACGGGGAAAGCGGACTCAGTTGTGGCATCAACATGCAGCACAGCTATAACTACAACTTCGTGTGTGCATTGCCAACGGATGGACGGAAGGGCGGGTATAGTGTGGGGTGCGGGACCATTTGCAGTGCGGTCAGTTTGAAAGAAACAAAAGCCAGGATAACACGAATTTTTGCCTGTGTCCATCTGTGTGTATCAGCTTTGTGTGTGTGTGTGTGTGTGTGTGTGTGTGTGTGTTTCTCGGAAAATGGCAACAGTCAAAGTGCATGCACAGCCATGGGATGGCTGAGCGGGGAGCACGGTGTGTATGTCATTGTCATCGCTATCATCATCAAGTCTAATATGCGCATTATTGGTTTTTGGTGCTTGGAGCTGCAGTTGTCCTTAATATGACTTGCATGTTAATATGCTTATCCTGTCGCATCCTGTTTTGTACTGCCTGATCAGAAAGTGCCTGCTCTGTGCGCACCATGCAAATATTAAATGCAAATTCTCTGGCACTATATTAAAAGCTCAACTTTAACCCTCAAACACGCTCTGGCGCATACGAACCTAAATAAATATATATTACGCTTCAGAATTTAATAAAAATGGCGAAACAGACAAAACCTTTTGATCTGGCTTTTTTAATTTCGCATTTTAAATATAATTTTGTTAGTTCATATATTTATACACACATATAACATGTTATAAAAAGATGCATTTATATTCTTTTTGTAGGCACAACATGGCGTATGCGTAATAAAGGCACCAAGCTCCCAACGCAATTTTCTTGTATGTTCGTTTTTTAAATGAATTTGCAAACGCCTTTTATTTGTGCCGTTGTTGTTATTGTTTTCCGTAAAAATATCATAAGAAACATATTACGTTTTGTTGTTAATATGCTTATTATTTTCTCGACTGCTTTAAAATTTGTTTTATATTATTTTTATCTGCTACAAAAACTTTGGCTGTCAAGTTATTTGCTTCGTTGTCTGGGCCTTGAATTAAATAATATAAGATATATGAGTATGCTTTAGAGAAATGATCTCCATATGTTCGTAACAACATAAGAAACATACATGTTGATCTTAAAGAGCATAAAAGGCTTGGGCAGAAAACTGATTGGTAGATGCATTTCTTTTAAAATTATTTTTAAATATATTCTGTATTATTATTCTGTATCCTCATAGATAATAAGCAAAACTAATTTAAAGTAGCGAGGTGTTGATTTTTAATATATGAGTACACGGGGTATCGGCTAGTCGTGCATGGCCTACTAGCGCACTTCCACCGTTTTTTTCGCCCTTTAAATCTTTAGGCCTTAGAAGCTATAGAAGCACAATACCAGCGCAGCAACAGTAAGTCAAGAGAACAAATGCCTTTGGCTTGAAACAAATTTCAACAGATTTCCACTTTTCATATCGCCATTTTGTGCTCTCAACAAAAACACACACACACACACATAAAAGCGTGCTCACAGTTTGTCAACATGAAAAGGTTAACAAGGTAAATAACGCAAAAAGTGACAGCATGAAAGGAGAATTCGCAAAAAGAATGGCGACCAAGGACACAAAAGGCGCACACAGACAATGTTGCACACAATCAGGAATGAGGCATAAGCAACGTCCCGACAGGTGGCAACTCTGGTGGAGGCTGAATCTCAGCCAAAGTAAGCGCGTTTGTGTGAATAACAACATTTTAAACATGTTTACTTTTTATTTTGTTGCCAGCGCCAACGCTTATGCAATTTATTTCTGCATGTAACTCCCCTCTGCCGTCCCCACATCACGCCCCAAACACGTTTACAAGCCCAACAACAACTCGAACTCCAACTCCGACCCCGACTCCATCTTCGTCAGTTTCACCTTGTCTCTTGCGCCATTACAAAGCATGCCCCGCGGCCGGGCCAGGTATAATCTTTTGCTTGTCTTTCACTTTGGGAACAGGAACAGCAGCCGGCCCTTTCCTCTGCTTGCGGCAGGCACCAAAATTTAGTTTACCCTTATTTTAAAGTGTATGACAACTAAGCTGGAAAAGTTATAGCTACATATAAAAGTCATATTATAATATAAAATATAATATTATATTGAAATTATTCTTGTTCTTCCTAACTTTTTGATCCGGCTTGGTGCACTCTTCGACCAGTTGCCGTTAGGGTTGCTCGGTAGGGTATGCCAAATTCGATCTCTTGGCTTAATTTTGTATTGCAGCCCAAAAAGGTGAAAAGGCAAGTTAAAAAAGCCATCGGGCAGCTCATGGCGGTCAACGCTTTAGCATTATCATGAACTCTTGCATAGCTCTTTAGGTAGATATTGCTTGATCAAGTCAAGAGTGCCCGACTAGCGGATACCCTCTAATGTTCCGAGCATACATGCTGGCTATTTTTATTTGCATTTTTCTATAGGCTTGCATAAAAGGAAGCTAGAAGGAATCTCCCACTAGAGGAATCCTACTTATTGTTAGAGGCGTGTACAGGCAAAGGCAATGTCAACACATAACCTATATTCTGTTTAGTACAGGGTATAAAAAGAAGGAGTAACTGGCTGAAATACTGGCAATTGCGTGCGCTCGACTTTTAAAGCTTGGCAGAAGCGGGCAGCCGGCTAGCAGCATTAAGCCAAGAGTAGTTTACTAGCAGCTCCCACGCCCCCAACCGAGTGAGTGGCAGGCACGCGTAAACTGCTTGCTTATGCAGCACAAGCTGCCACGCGTGACACATTGCTCTGGAGACTGCCGCACGTCGTCCAGTTCGCCAGCGATGCCTCCGCTGGTGGGGTAACTTGTCAATGCAGTCATCAATGTCGGCGTTGACGGCATCAGTGCCTGTAAGTATTTCATGCTTCTGCTACGTACGCACAACCAAACGGACCAACATGTTGCATGCCACTGTGTTTCTGTGCCAATGACCAGCCGACAGTCAAGCGTGGCAAGCGTTGCGCGTTTCCAGATCCAACTCAAATATTAATGAGCAAATGCTGCGAAGCGTGAGCAACATTTTCCAAATATTGTCCGTTTTATTCTATTATAATATTACGAGATCTGGCATGGAGATAGTTGGTTTTAATTCAGAAGACAATCCCTATTCGATTGAATGGAACCAAAATGTTTAAATATACCCTATCTTAAGGAGGAGACTTTCTTTGGTTCTCTTATCTACCATTTAATTTCATTTGTGTACCTCCGATTAGTTGTCAATTGTGTAATTGGCTGATTGTAATCAGATAAAATATATATTCATTTTGATTGCCCGACTTTGTTGCCAAGTTTGATTTTGAACCTTTTGGCATCTGCAGCACGTTCTACGCCGTGTGACATCCGCAAAAATTAAAACCGAATAAAATAAAAGTTGCCACCGCCGACAAAAGAGTCACGTGCAAAAACTTTCTTAATTTAAAAGAAATTTTCAAACAAACTCAATTAAATATTTTCAGGCGCAACTAAAGATGTGTACGACCTGCCAGAAGGCACGCAAGGGAATATATGTGGCTTCTATTTTTTATTTCTATTTTTTTACCCTGACCCCATTGAAAATAGATCAAAATAAGCTGAAGGAAGCATCTCAAAACACATAAAGTACATATAGTCTGGATCAGGTCCACAAGCTTTACCGATCTAGCTATTTCTATCTGTCTGTCTGTCTGATTGTCTGTCTGTTTGTCAGTCTGTTTGTCTGTCTGTCTGTTTGCATGTATGAACGCATCGATCTCTGAATCATGCAGAGCGCAGAACGAACTCAAAAATAAAACATTATACCCCTTTTACCATATTTAATGGGTTCAGGGTATAAAAAATACAGGAGCTGGGTACACCAAACTCGGTGTACGAGTAACTCGTACAGATAATAAATATTTCACTTGTTGGATACCACTCTCCATTAACTCGTTTCTTTTCTGCTCAGTCCCCCAGAAAATTTTATGAGGATTGAGCTATAAAGATTGTACACTTATTTCAAATGATTATGTTCAAGCGCTGTATGAGATTCTCCTCCTCGTCCCTAGATCCATGATCCTAAAATCAATGAAATTAGGAACAATTTTCCAGTTCCGCTAGGTGCTTCGGAAAAGAAGATTCCTTTGTAGCTGTTGTTTACTGTGTCGTAAGCGGTTTTCTGCTGCTGCTATAAAAGTGGGACATTTCTTCGTACTGATTGACTTAAAACGTCACTGCATAACAATACCCGCTGTTTACGGAAAATAAGTGTATAGTGCTATTGTGGAAGTGTATGTAACGAGCAGAAGGAAACGTCACACTGTTTGTCAGTTCACCGGTTAGCTGAACGCGGCGATGTCAGGAAATAAAAGAGCTGCAGACTCATATGACACGCAGAGATCAGGTCTGAGTGCAATTGTGTTTTTTTTATGTTTGTAACGGAAGCTTGTACCTAGGTTCAGGGTATCTCCAAGTCAGGCACTTCCAGCTAGAGCACTCTGCTTGCTTGTTTTTTAGAATACCTCCTGCACAGTTCATCGCTCTCTGCAGCTTTACGCACTTTTTGGAAGACAATTTTAATGCCACAAAATTTTAATTGAGTTAATCCTAAAAACCACATGCTGGCTAACGAGCCAGCTGTTAGCCAGGGATACCCAGCCAGGGCTAATTTGCTGCAGGCCAGTCAACAAGGGCAGGGGGGCGGGCGGGGCTGGGCAGGGGAAGTTGCTGCTGCGTTTAGATGGTGTTGCAAGCGCAAATGCAGCCGCATCGACACAGCTGCAGCAAATGATTATTACTGTTCGCTAGATTAGCTAAGTTGGCTGTGCGGCATTTGATGAGGTACAAGTTGGAGCTGCCATAAATTCCAATGCTACAAATTTAGACAAACGAACAACTTCGACATTCACATATCACAACAGTTCAAAATGAGTGACGCGAGACACCCTGAATTGGAGGAGGATTTCTTGCGGAAGCCCTCAAAAGTAGATGAAGTTTTCAAGTTCTTGGACGAAATATCAAAGGGGGGAAAGATGAAGTGAGCTCTACAGTCAGATAGATCCATAGAAATAAGTCTCTGTCCGTATTACAGGAAAGGCAATGATGATAAGGCCGCGGCTGAAATCATTCCGGATGTTTCGGACACCAACTTTATTGTAATGCATCGCGGCCCGTTGCAAGGTAAAAAGAGGAGCAAGCGCAGCTCCTTTAAATTGAATATGGCAGCGAATCTCAATCAAATGACGTTTATGCGCCAGATCGATGTCAGCGAGGAGGAACGGAAGCAGGTTCGCGGAGAACGTATTCGCGTGGCACTCAACTATCGCAGGTAGCCGTGTAATTCTCACATAGTTCACGCAACGATTCAACCCTTTACTCCCTCACAGACTTGGCAATGACGAGTTTCGCAAGACCAACTTTGATAAAGCTATTGAGTTTTACACCAAGGGCCTGGAATATATTGACGATTCGCCAGTTCTCTTTGTCAATCGCAGTTTATGCTACATTAAGTGAGTGCTTGGCAAATCCCAAATTAAAACAAATTGTAAAACGTCGCAACTATTTATAGAAAACGTTTTTACCAACGGGCCATAATTGATCTGGACCATGTCTTACTCCATTTGGATGGACAGTGCTTGCGTGCCTGGCTCTATAGTGCCGGAGCTCTAAAGCGCATGAACGATGAGGCTGGCTATCAGAGGTGCGTTGACAGCGCGCGCCGGTTGAATATGTCACAGGTCAAATATATTGAATATTTTCTAGATAAAATTAGATCTAATTTCTGATTGTTTAAATTGTATAATGTTTTGTTGACGAAAAAATGTACAAATGGAATTTGTTAACCAAGAATTTTCTACGGCTTTTGGTATATTTTTATACCCTGAACCCATTGAAAATGGGTAAAAAGGGTATAATGTTTTTGTGCAAAATGTAAATGTATGTAACAGGCAGAAGAATTCATCTCCGACCCTATAAAGAATATATATTCTTGATCATCATCAATAGCCATGTCCGTCTGTCTGTCCGTCCGTCCGTATGTATGAACGCAAGGATATCAGAACCTATAAGAGCTAGAGACTTGAAATTTTAGATAAAATCTATATCGACATCCTGCTTTTTGAAAAAATTGGGTATATTGTAAGAGCTAGAGTCACCAAACTTGATATGTTGCTTGTAGAATATTATAAATACCACAAATCTTTATTACTTCAAACGAGCGCGTATTGCGAGCTGTTTTTGGTGTTGGAATAAGAGGGTTCAGGGTATTCCCAGTCTGGAGCTCCCGAGTAGAACCTCTTACTTGTTCCTATTTGTATAATAAACTTGAATTCGATATTTTTTGATTTTATAAAAACGGGAGAAATTACCGGATTAAGCAAATATATATTCATAAATTCTCTGGCTCTTGTAATCTCCGAGATCCTGATTGACACAAGTCCTTGTCCTGATTAATAATATATATTATAAATACTTTATGGGGTCACTTAAATTTAGTTGTTACACATCATTTAGCAGGTTAAGGAAAACTAATAAAAATAATAAGACGTAAGCTCGTTTAGTTTTCAATGCAGCTAGCTCGAGCTACAACCGCAAATAACAGCGGGATATCGGTATTGTTGCTGTTTGCTGTATTAGCCAAGTTGGCTGTGACGTAGTTAACAGCTCGTGTAGACTTTCAGTATTAGAAACTGAATTAATCAAACAACAGCAATAACAACGTCACACAAATACTTAAACACAAATACTTAAACACAAATACTTTATTACATTAACACAATGCCGACCGCGCCACACCGAGAGTTGGAGGAGAACTTCTTACGTACACCTTCAAAGGTCGACGATATCATGAAGTTCTTAACAGACATGGGCAAATCTAAAATGATGGAGTAAGTTCTAGAGCTTGGGACACTTTTAAAGAGTATTGACCTTGATTCTTGCTACCTAGCGGCGGCAAGGACAAGGATGCCGAAGTGGAAAATAACTATAGTGCGGGTATCACAGATGACGATTTTATGGTTTTGTCGCGTAGCTTGCGCCCTGCAAAGAAAGCCAGGCTATCCGGAAAGGTTTCTGTACAATCAAAATTGAATACATTGAGCTTCATGCGCCAGATCGATGTCAGCCGTGAGGACCGGATTAAGGCGCGTGAGGAGCGTATGCGCGTCGCGTCCAATTATCGCAGGTATCTTTATATTATTCTCAAATCTCACGCATCCATTAAGACGGTATTAATTCGAGCGTAGGCTTGGCAATTTGGAGTATCGTAAGATAAACTTTGATAAAGCGATTAATCACTATACCAAGGGCTTGGAATATATACCCGATTCGCCAGTGCTCTATGTAAATCGCAGCCTGTGCTATATCAAGTGAGTATTGCTGGTCGCTGACGAAGTGTCCATTTATCCAACCAACTGCAACTGCAACTGTAAACAGGAAACGTGAGTTTAAACGGGCCCTAATAGATCTTGACTTTGTCTCCTTGAACTTGGATAGCCGCTGTTTGCGTGCCTGGCTCTATAGGGCCGGTGCCCTAAAGCGCATGAACAATGACGCTGGCTATCTGGAGTGCATTGATAATGCGCGTAGATTCAATCGTGGCGAGGAAAAATATATTGACTATTTTATTGACAAAATGCGTACGGATTTTTAATACACAGTAAGGTTCAATCAAACTATATGAAAATAGCGAATAAATACAATAATTATTTTAAATAATAGGGTTCTCCCTTGATTTCTTCATTTTTTTATGTTTCTAAACTATGCTCGAGTGATAGTTGACGTACAGTTACATTTTTTTCTCTGTCCTCTTCGTAGGGTTAAGTTAAAGTATTAATGAAAATGTGGCGACGCCACAAGATAGAAGAATACTTGTTGTGTATTTACCAGAGTGTATAGAAAACTAGTTCCAAGTGTTTGTTTACTTTGAAATACACAATCATACATTGATTCTGACACCTTGAACCCATTGAGAATGGCTAAAAAGAGTATACAGGTTTTGTGAAAATTGTATGCAACAGGCAGCAGGGGGTAAAGTATATTTATTGATATTTGAAACATATATTCCCCCATAACATACCCAAAATGATATTTCGCCCATCTCCGATTAATCGATAAAATTGGAATTTGTGAATTGTTTTATTAAGCATAACTTATAAATTGAATGAGCTCGATTCCCCAAATTTGGCATTCGCATTGACTATAAATATTCCATCCTTCACCTACAACGATTTGGAATATCCGCACCACATTAATACCCAGATAATTTTATAAAAGTCGCACTCTAAGCACCGACGCTCAGAAAAGATTTTCCATAGTGCGGAGTTAAGTAATAGCCGGAGCGGCATCTCGGCGTAGGATTCAGGGTCTATGCTAGTCGAGCACTCCAGAGTATAGTGTCCTGTTAGTTTAGCATTTTTTGTAACCCGGGACTTTAAAGGATAAATATTTACTTTAATTCTTATGTATTTACTGCCCTATAGAACTTTACAATACACGCACATAAACAACGCATACTGCAAAACAATTTAAAAGAAATAGAAAAAGAATAAAAATACATGCACAACAAAATTTGCTATTTTTGCATAAATTCAATAAAAATTCCTATTGTCATGAGAATATTTGCCAATACAATATACATAGTACATTCAGCTACTAGTGGCCGGTGCTCGGTGCCCGCTTTGGAAACCCTGAAACCCAGAACTCCCGAATGCCTGCGCCCCTAACCCAACTGGGTTTCGTTCCCATCGACTTCAATTCCAGCCACGATAAGGGCCACTTATACGCTTCGTTTGGAGCACGCTTCCCCACAAAAGACTGACGCTGCGGTTAGCTAAAGTGGGGGTACTGATGGTTTGGTGGCCAGTGTGGTGGTGTGGCGGGGTGACAGCCACACAGTTTTCAATATGGCGCCAACAGAATTTGCATTTGCTGTGGCTAAGCCAGGCAGTATTGTACCATAATGAAATGCAGTTCAAATGCTTTGGGTATAAACTTTTGTCACAACTGGCAACACAAGGCGTGGCAAGGCGTGCTTGGGGGGTTGTTGATTTGTTGCCGTTGTTGCATTGTAAACTGTGGAAAACAAACGCAGCGGAAGTGCCACAAAAAGGGTTTCACAGTTTGTCAATTGTATGCGGCCGCCGAGTCGACACCTAAAGACCGCAGCAACACCCCAGCCCCCCGCACAGCATTCTCTTTGCCAAGCTGTGGCATTTCCCATGACACTACTGACACGCTGCCCTGGCTCTGGTCACACTGACTACTGCAGTCTGTTGGCATTGCATCTAAGAAATGCAAAAATCCTTGTGGGCTAAACTCTAATCAACAGCAACGGCAACGGCAACGGCAACTGCAACGTGGCTGTTGCCACGCCCACGCCCACGCTTGTAATCAATGCTGTAAACACTTATTTTTGTGGTTGCATCGTTGCAACAACATCAACAATTGCCCCCGCCTGCCGGCATCCAATTTTGTGGCACACTCAAAGTTTGTCGCACGCTCCAACATTGTTCTGCCCTGGCCTATCTACTACTCGTGGTCCTGGTTGTCATGCCGCTGGCTGTTGTTGTCGGTACTTTGTGCTTTTTGCAAGCAGACAAGGCTCAGCGTTTGTATCAGGGTCGGCTTTTGGATTTTCGTGCTACAATATTGCGACATTTTATAGGTGTGGCACTAGGCAAACCGACAACCTGCAGTTTTAAGGTAGTCCTGCGACTAGGCTTGCGGTTGTCCCAGATACAGACAATAATGCTGTTTACACAAATGTTGAATGCTTATTGAAGAATCAAAATAATTATTAGCCACGCTCTTTGCAGAGTCAGATACTTTTAATTGTAAGCCATACGCTTTTTAGCTTTAAGCTTTACGCTAAAAAGCAAATAAGTTTCTGGTGTCAAAGGTACATCTTCCGCTAGAACAGATTGAGAATTGTAACTTGAATTTGAAACGAAGTGTTGATCCTTAGTCTTAATGAAATTACTATTTCAAGACTTTTTAAAAAAATTATGTAGTCTTAAGCATAGAAACGCTCGCTGTTAAAAGCTGGATTAAAAATAAATTATTACCAATTGTTGTGCAGAAATTTCAAAGAAACTATTTGTTTACAAGGATAGACTTTTACTATGCTTCAGAGAATGCTCTTAAAAAACCCCACTATAACTAACACGGGTAACACAAGAACACCCTTGGCAGTTTCCAATGTTGCTTACTCACGTGAAATATTAGTACAATGACCCTAGAGAAATTCCCTGGCTCAACCCTAAACTTTATGGCTTCAAGCCAATGTCAACAAACAGTTTCATAAATCAGGCTGCGCTTGATCTCCGTTAACAGAAATTTCTTTCTGCTGCCAGCCTCTATTCTCAAGAGGATCACTATAAACCCATTTTCAACACGCATTCAAACTATATTTTAGCATCTCAGTTGCTTTAGACTCTCATCCTTTGCCCTGCGAATGCTGCCTCCCCTTGCCCTGCCTATCTGCCAGACTGTCCAGCGCTGTGTTTAGTTTTCAGCTTGCGGCTCGTGGTTTTTGGCATCTCGGCAGCTTCTTGGCCAAAAAGTAATTTGCCCTTTATCTATGTTGCGGTTTAAACATCCAAGCAAGAACCAAATCAACCGCTCGGTTGCCATTGGGAGTTGTGTTGGGTACAGGCAGTTCTTGGGTCGAGTCTGAGCATGTATGGGGTACATTGTCTTTGTTGTAATATGCCTGTTTCTGTTTGTTTAGCATCTTTTATTTCCCATACCCTGTACACATAAACGGCTGAATAACGAGTCAGTATGTGCCTTTGACTTAAGTAAGCAAGAGAGACAATACGTTCAATAGCATACCAAAGCATGTGGAAATATAATATTATATTTTATTACTAGGATGCATCACAATTAAGGCAACTAGGTTTTTTAATTGGGTTGGTGAATGTGAAAAACAAAGTAGAGAAACCGAAGCCAAGGGCATGGAGCTGGTTCGAACCACCGACAATATTGGCGTTGATCTATTTTAGGTTAACTGTAATGAATCGATTTAATTATTCACGAGTTCCCCTTAATATATACATATAGCATGTATTTACTTATTTTAATATGGTTTTTAGATTTTCAATCATTTACCACACTAATACCGTGCAGACACAATCTAAATCTAAATCGAGAAACGCGTCCAACGCACTATTACACTCTCGTGTATCTTTGGCGTGCCAGTCGCCTCGAAAATCGGTGCAAACTTTACTGGAAATCCTTTCTTCAGACAGCTGATCACCGTGCCAGTCAGATAGTAGCGTGATAGCCAACGGCACTCACACGGCGGTATACACTGTGCGCATTGTTTCTCAGTGGCCATCCAGGTGCTGTGTGTGATCTGCTTGTGCGGATTCAGGCAGCTCAGGCGCCAGGGTAACAATGTATCCCGCTCTGTCCACCAGCATTCGCAAGGCGGCATACACGAAAGACAATGATTTTCATCGAATCCAGATTCCGATGTGGTCTGACTTGTACTCTTTTCTGGGGTCTCGCTGCACGTGTACAACTTATAACGCGGCACGAGTGCGATCAGCTCCCGGTATTTGCGTTCACGTTCTCGACGCAGCCACAGTTCGAGCATATCCCAATGATCCAGATTTAGAGAACGTTCCCGTATTAGTTGCATGCGTCTATACAAATCCGAGCGACGGACTGCATCATAGTTGAGGCCCGTCTGCGTGTGCCACAGCAAATAGAGCTCGTTGGGTTTCTCATCCGGCAGCGAAATACTGTGCGAGAATTTCGTCAACTCAAAGTGGAACAACATGCGAATGCTGTAGGTAATGTGCTTTATGTGATCAAAATCCTTGATATTCATTGCCGACAACGCAGCGGCGTCCAGTAACAACAGCTTTCGACCCCAGATCATATTCACACGAAATGTGCGCTGTGTGTTAGGAATAGAGATCGATCTTATATTCTTTATGCTTTAAAAACCCTTTGTCACATTCAGTACCAAGACTCGTAATTTGGCTAACGCTCTCTAGATACTCACCATATACTGCGGATACCCCAGACGGCAAATCCATAGACGTATGTTCTTGTCGTTCCATTCAAAGACCGAGGACAACGGCAACTTATCGACTACACTAACACATAGCTCGACGAGGCTTGCAGGGCTGGCTCGAAACGGTAGGGGCCATTCGTCTCGGCTGAACTGGACTCGACCTGCTAGCAAAGAGTTACGTTGAAATTTGATTGGAGGAACAGGGATGTGCCCTTCGGTGTCCTTCCTGATCCTAAACTTGGTGTCCGTTACGCCATATAGATAGGGCATCACTTCCGCTTATTAGCTATGCTCCTAAGCTGATCGCAAGAAAGTACTAGAAAGAGTACTGCACGCTTTTCGTATAGGGTGTATTTTTGTGTTTTTATATAGACTTGACTTGTAGTCGGGAGTTTACTGACTGATACTTTTACGACATTCAAACGCCTATGTACGTATATATTTTTTTATTTATATATTTTTATCGATAGTCTTAATCGATAGTATCAGAGCACTATTTAATCAGCGAGAATATGTTGGATCTTTAGACCTAGGGCATCGACCAGTCGAGCAGTTTTCTTATATTTATTTGCTTTTATTTTGTGTTGCGGAGCCACATCCGGGACTCATTTTGGTTTAGCCAAAATTGCACTTTGGCTGTCTGAACTTAAGGAACTTAAGATCCTTGGCCAAGTTGCCGTCTCGATGCGTGTTGTGTATTTTGTAGTTGGTTCGCTTGACATCAACCAGAAGTTGTACTTGCTGAGCGCCAAGTTTTTCATTAAGCAAGCACCCGCCCGCACCCGCCAGTCCCGCCCTTCCGCCCACCCGTCGGCAGCAGCACTTGACGCTGATGCTGTCATTTTGTGGCTGGCAGTTCATTTAAAGTTCTCGGAATCTCGTTTTAATTAGCATGCCAGTTTTCTTTAGCTATTTCCCCCGTCTTCCGCCTGGCCCCCTTTGGCTGGCATCAAGCCGAATGACCAGAAATCTATTGACACTTTTGCGCTTTATTAAATGTTTATTTGCTTTGTTGATTTCGATTTTCCCATCGAGCGAGCAGCGAATGTGAAATGCAAACAACAACAATATGGGGACCCAAGCGAGGGGCGCATCATCAATATGTGTGGGCGGGGGATTGGGCAGGGCTTTGCTAGTGTTTCATTGCGACTAGCTTAAGGCTAAGGATAACAAATACACGCACACATACACTTAAGAGAGGGCGAACTGTGTATGAGCACGGCTGCTAGCAATGAACGGTAAATAAGGAAAATCTATATGGGTGAGGAAACGAAGTCACAGACACACTCGCACGCACACTCGCATAATATCCCTGTTTATCTGCAAGTGGACGTGGGGAGTGACTGTGACAATGACTGGACGGCACAAATAGAATCGCCGAAGACACAGTCAACGCAGAGTCGCGTCTATCCCCGGTGACTGTTACATTTACTGCTACTGCTACTACTACTGCTACTGCTACTGTTACTGTTACTGAATTAGCAATTGACTATATTGGCGGGGTGTGTTGGTGTCGGCTAACAATACATACAGCTGGCCGCATCTATTGGGTCATACACTGATAAAAATAACTGCTTAAGTAGCAATAGTAAAATTCATAAAATTTCAAACACATTTCATTATTATACTTGATTTCAATATTGAACATCAAACATTTAACAGATTTGAGACATGTTATGACGCTGTAGTTTGTAGTTGACTAGTTTGGATGTTATATTTAGTCATATTTTAATTATTATTCACACAAAGTGTTTTACATGGTAACCTTATGATATTGTGCTCCGACCCAGTCGACTCAGACAGAATATGGGTACAAAATACAAGCTGTCAAAATGTTCGCTAGGAAAGGCACTTGGGAATCCACCAGCCGCGTTAATCTTAATCTGAATTTTTATGGATTGATCAGATGGAAATATAAGATAGGGTATATTAGTTAATTTGTTTATACAAAGTAAACAAGACAAACAATGAGAAAAGTAAAGAAAACTTTTGTGTGCAGTTCATTCGAAAGTTTTTCTAGTGTGTGTGCTGCCGCAGCTCCCATGGAGCATACTATTCTCCATTTCCCATTTTCCTACACACACACACACACACACACACACTAAAACGCTGGGACTAAAAGAAATGTATTCACGTTGCTTTTTCATTATTCATGACAACTTGCTCTTGGCCTTCCTTGCTGCTAGATGTAACTGAGTCAAAGCAAACACTAGACAAAAATACAGACAAAGGTAGAGCTAGAAAAAAACAAAATAGTGAAATAAAGGTGCCACACACACAAACAGACTCTGGTTGGTTGCTGGGGTGCGGGGAAATAACAAAGATGACAATAAAAAGCAGTAAAACAATTTTCCCTCCTACGGCCACGCGTAGACAAAGTCAGAAAAACAGCGAACCCAAAGGTAACTAATATTTTAAGAAAACAAGACACGGCCAGCCGCGGGTGGTGGGTTTTTCTTGGAATGGGGGGCATGCGCCCACCCACATATGTGTGCGTGGCAAGAAGGCAACAGTTTTGTGTTGTGGGGCGGGTGCGGGCGGTAGGGTGTTTCAGCTTTTGTGCAAGTGGCCGTCGTCAAATTCAAGTGACATATTTAGACAGCTAAGCGACTCGCAAGTGTGGCAGCCACAGCACAAAGCAAAGGTGAAGTGGCATTGCCACAGCCCCAGCCCCAGCCTCAGCCGCAGCCGCAGCAGAAGCAGCAGCCGGCAGCAATTTTGCAGCAACTCAGTTGTTATTGTTGTAGCCCTTTTTTTTTGGCCATGCAGCGAGGGTTTTTTGTAGCTGACAGCCCCCAAAAAAAAATAAAAAAGAAAGCAGCGACCAACCCCACACGAACCGACGACAACGACGCCGACGACGACAGTTGCTTTTAATAATAAAATCATTGAGCATCAAAGCATAAAAATCAGTCAAGTGCAACATAAGCTTAAAGAGCCAGTCGTACGGGTGGGTTGGATACTGCTGTCAGGGATCGAAGGTAGCCAAGGTAGCACTCTTCCTGCCTTCTCTGGCGTAGATGTGTTCGATTTTGCCGGGGCATTCGCCTTTTGGTTTTTTTTTTATTATTGCCCCAGCAAGACGAAATGAATGTGATTTAATGTTATTTTTACAGCCAAATTAGTTGGCTTTTGATGTGCGTTTAACTTTTGTGGATGCCGCTTTAGCTTTAAGCCTGACAAAGGTAATGTTAAAGATGGAAGCTTGAAGAGCGCTCTGAGGGGTTTCCAACTTTTGAATGCTCTTTGCCGTATCGTAATCTTATCTTGAAGGAACTCCAGCACACACAGCAAATTTGAACTTTTCAATATACTAAGTCAACTGAAAACGTATGCCAAATTTTTTCGGATATCTAAAAAATAAACAGATCGGTCGTTTGTGATCCGCAGTTGCACAGACTCTCAGGAAAATATCTTAATGCCTGATAGACAATACAAACAGGCTAAATATATATCTGTGTATTTAATCAGATAAAAAATAGATTCTTTTTTGTTACATGAGTCGTGAGTTGTTCAAAGTACTGTGTGGTAGGATATGCGAACTGTGGGCAACAGTTTATTGGGCACGCATTTTTTTCGTAAGTTTTTTGCGGGTTGGCAAAAAGTGGGGTGACAATGCGGTAGCTAAAGTCACAAAAGGTGGTGCATGCAACCATAAAGAGACACCGCAGCGCCAGTTGTGCCCTCTGCGTGCAGCCATAAAAACTCTTAAAGTGAATTCAAAGAGCGCGCCATGAAGCGCACACATACACATGTGTGTATGTGTTTGTGCGCCTGCTGAATGTATCTTTAAGATACATTGCCAGTTACTTTAACTTGCGGCAGAGCAGTCAGCTTATTGCCACACTCTTGGGATTGGCATCGGACGGCAAAAGTTAAGTCAAGTGCAATCACTTCAAGCTGCTGCATTCGTAATTGCATGAAGTACTCACAAGTCACAAGTATTCACAATTCATATGCCTAACTCGTAATGTGGCAGATGTTGCCCTCTAGTCGGCGGCTTATATTGAAGTGTAGATACTTGACTATGATGCCACTTGCTAGGGCTGAGGGTCGAGCGAAGTGTCGGCACGTTCTAAATACAGTAGTTGGTTATACGCATTGCCCGTTTGATATATGAACTATGTGGTGCTTTAATCTTTGCTTGATTACTTTTTACTTAGCAGTTAAGTATAATTTTATATTTCATACATTACAGGATATGCCGCAGTCAAGCATATCCGGGTATTGCCTTCATTATGTTTGTCTAAGTCAAGTGCTGGCCAAAATACACAATTTTCATTTTCAAGTAGAAAATTGCCAGACGCGTAAACTGAAAAATGTTTGAGTGTCTGCTTAAAACTGATTTGATTAGCATTTGCAATTCAGTTGATGATGTGGAAAGCTTTTTAAGCACTCGCATATCAAATAACAACAGTTCATGTAATTATTATCAAGCAAAAAGTGGTTGACCAAAGAAACTCGAGTTAGTTAAAAGCTGAAAAGTAAATAAAATGAATAGCAAGAAAATGAACTAATCAACAGTTCTGTTAAAGTGCTGTATGATATGGCCAATCTATTACATCAAAAAACTCTGGGCTGGTTGCTAAGACAACAAATGAAAATAATGGACAGCTGTTCTTAACATTCCCAAGCAATGCTAAGTATCAATAACATGAATAATATGTTATGGCAGTAGTTACATTGCACATTTTCTTTAAATTGTTTTTAACAGCTATATGCAAATTGTTCACTGTTACAAGAATATAACAAATGTGGTATTTAAGCTGTTAATTCATTACATGAATAACTTACATTTCTAGTAAAAGTTGCCATGTTATTAACACTCACAATTGGTTTGAAATGGAAATCGGCACACGGCAATGGTCACGAAGTGCTATGTAATGTGTGTATTTACGTATGTAATGTATGTTATACATAATTACATTCAAAATTAATTTCTATTCAATTTGTGTGTCCTTCTTTATCAACAGATACTTCCATTGCTGTTGCTTTAACATCTGAAACCGAACTCATTTGTGAGTTGCCCCAAACGAATTGATTTATAATTTAAATTAAACGTTTCTCAGTCCACAACAATGAATAGAACAAATACACAGGCACACGCAACAACACAATCCTCCCTCTGGCACTATTCTGCAGTAGCAAGCCATTTAGCAAACTTAACTAGGCAGCAGGACTCAACCCGTTAAGCAGTTTTGAAGATTGCCTGTTGTCCTTTGCCCCCAACCCTGCTCCGTACAGTTCCCGAAGCAACCACCCGCAGGAAAATCAAACAAACCAAACAGACGGAGGACATTGGAAACGTGACGTCTTAATGTCAGTCTGCTTAATAAAACGGGAATCCGACTCCTTGCCATGGCATCCTTGTCCCGCATTTAACTGGAGGCCAACACCGCCGACATCCTTTGTCCTGTGGCTCACGCGCATAGTTTTTCCCGGCTGCCTGTTGTGCGGCTCATTGACATCATTTGCTTTGTACTTGTGAGCTTGTTATTTTCTACAAATTGTTAATTATTTTCATTGCGCTTATTATAAAACTTTTTGCGATGGAACTTCCACACCCAAGCACACACCACCCCACCCCGTGCCGTGCATTACCAGTCGAAACTCCCCTCAGCTTTTCTCTTTGTGTCGCTTGTTTTCCTTACGGATTTTTGGCATTTAATTAAGCGCAATTAAATTGACATTTTAAACAATTTGAACAAGCAAATAGACGTCGCAATTGCCTACCCTTACTCCTCACCATGGCACGCCCACCTCGTCGCCACTTCGAGTGTTTTTGGCGCATATTGAAACGCTTTATGACCAGAGGCCAATTGGCATTGCCGCCTGTCGTAGACTCCTGAAAGCTTTGCCCAAGAGCAAAACGACAAAAAAATCGATAAACGAGTGGACCAATTTAACAACCGCTCTCCGCTCCCCTCGACTACAAGCCCTGCCCCACCCTCAGGCCCGCAAATGCGTCTATTAATTATGTCTTTTGCCATTTTGTCGCATTTAAAGGCGACGCAATTAAGTTGCCAGTAGACAGCGATAGGAGAAAATACTGTTGTGGGTGGCAGCGGGGTGGGGTGTACCGTAATGGATACCCGGTCAGAGTCACATAATACGTATCAATGGACACGACGTGGACATGGACATGGACATGGACCTGCTTCTTGCCCGTCTCCAATGCCCACTTTGCTACGTGACCAGCACAGTAATTCATATGAAAATTTAATTTGTTAGGCCATACAACGAGAATAGTGGGCGGGGAGGGGGGTGGGTGCAGCGGGGTAAACTCAGTGGTTCGTGGATGGAGAAGTGCAAGCGGGAAAACGGTGACAGGGAAATGTAACCAAATGGTTTTTACTTTTCTAACCGCATATGAAAATAAATATTATTAGGTTCCTCTAAAAAAGGCACAACAAATGCGCTCGACTACCAAATACTCATTGCTAAAGCATTTTACATTTCATTCACTTTTATAGTTATTTATGTAAAATGTAATCTAAGGTGCGTACAAACCGAATAAAAGCTGAATATTTGGCTTGTTTTGCGCGTTGGGTGAGCTCGCCTGGGTTTGAACCAGTAAATTTGATCTACCTAGCTCATATAAACTGTGGAATCGATGAGTGCAGTCATATGAAAATATTGATCTGTAGATACCCTTGTATTATTATTGATTATCTTCTTAGTGTTCATTAACGGTTTGTCCTGACTGAATGACCGACTGACTGCAGATCAATGCACAAGCTTATACTCTCATAACTTAACTTTACACGTTGCTATAGGGTATTAAAACCTTTCATGCTTTCGTTTCGCATCATGAAATATTTAAAAGTTTGCACATTTGGCATAAACAGGCCGAATGCGGTTTGGCTTGTTTTTGCATTGTCAACACGTGGCTGAAAGCCGCAAAGTATGCAATTCAGTTTTCCGCATTTGCAATAATTTTTGTGATTTTGATTGCACGTACCGCAATTTGAATGATATTTGGTTTAGTCGCGGTCGCCGCATTCATACACATGTTTTTGGGCTGTCATCGAGAATTTATTGATACATGAGTTATATTATTGTTCGATTCGCTCTTTATTGCCACAATGCATTAGTTTATATTGTGTATAAATACTTATCCATTTCTATAGGTGCCTTTTTAATTAGCATGAAAATCCCTCTCAATCAATGATTTATATACGAAAAGGAATCCTACTGCTTGGATATCAGCTGATCACAAATACCTCTTGCACTCTGACGACTACATAAACATACGCACAAATACTATTATATTGGGTTGAAGACGACTTCATTACTGAATCCGGCTGAATTTGGAATAGAACGAGACTAAGCCACAATGCATTTCTGACTATTGACATGTTGGATGCATTCAGCTCATTAGCTCAGCTATGCAAAAAATGTCTAGAGCGTAGAGGGATACGCGGATCAGGGAAGTGGGGGCTGAAGCTGAAGACAATTGAACTGAATAGCTTCGCAAATAGAGTCCATTGAAATAATTACCAGGAAACCAGATATGCATGGTCAACGCCACCTGCCTGAGATAGTCAGTGGTTTGGTGGATTGGTGGTTTGGTGGTGCTTGGTTTAAATTTCATTAAATCCGCTCACTTCGTTTGCCAATGCAATCAACATAGCGACGTGAAAATAGAAAATCAGAAACAAGGCCCGTTATTTGCAACGCCTCAAGTGCTTGAAATCTCTTTAGATGCCCGTTGGGCTCTGATCCTGTGGGCTGTTGCCGGGGCGCGGCGCCGGCGACATCGGCTAACCTTACGTAATTAACTTGCTTTGCGCTTGTTTTCTATCTTCCCTTCTGCAGGCACTCTACAAGAGAGGGTATATAGTGTTTTCCACGCAGTTTGACCTTTGGCCAATGAGAGAAATATTTCTTTCTAAGCACAAAGAGTGCTTTATTTTACCAATTACTCGTTTTTTTAATATTAAACATAAAATGTTTACTTGGGAATCAACATTTGAAATTGTCTTTTAGATTGCATAATATTTTGATAGGTGCAAATATTTTAAAATAGTTTTTGCATATTAAAATATTGTTGTTTGGAAAACAGGTTTAATAAAATTACCCCGAGCAGGACGTCCAATGAAAATTCTTATCTGTCTAGAGCATTTAAGGTTCGTTAGGTCCACCTCTCAGTCTGCTTTTCTCTTTGCCCGCCTTCCCCTCCACCACCCCTATCTCTCGCTCTCTGTCTCTCTTACGCTAACTTGCTATATAGCTGGTATTTTCCTTTGCTGTGTTTTTCTTAGTCTCATCCAATTTACGCGAGCATTTTAGTATAATTTCTTGCAGTTTTTTCTCAGCTTTACTGATTTTGTGCTTTTCTGTTTTTCGAATACTCAAGAGGTGATTCAAGCGTTGAGTTTGCGTTGCGCTTTCGCTTTTCTCTAATTTCTTTGCGCTATTTTTCACAATTTTTTTCAATTTTTTTTTTGTTTTTTGTTGCGCACGCTGTTCGACGTTCTAAGTGAAAAAGTAAACAGAAATCCATTAGCTTGGCAATCATTGACGGCGCCGCCAGTGGCAGGCCTCCCCCCAAAGCTGGCCACCGTCCCAGCAAACGGCTTGCATGTGAATGTGTGTGTGATTGTGTGTGGCTGGGTGCAAATGAGTGGCAGAGGTCAGTGTGGCTTTTATAAATTGCTGCCATCAGCGCATTTGCTCCACTTTTTCACTTTTATGTCGGTTTCCGGGCTTCCGTTTTCGACAGAAAGCGACAATATTTTAGATATTTATAGGAGATATATTTGGGATTCAAAAGCTGAATCCAGGACTTAGCCAGAACGAAAAGGAAAGCACATTTAAATAAATAATATCCAGAGACCTAGTGCTATAATTCAATATGTTCAACTATTCGATATCAATCTTATAACCCAGATCTATGGAGGCACGTATGTGCTCCTTCAGATTGATGTGGCCATTGCGCAGGGATTCCTGTGTGAGAAACTCCCTGACCTTGGCCTCATTCTCGCAGAAGACCAAATTGTCGGTCAGATCAATGAGATGCTGCAAATGCGCTGGAAATCTGTAGAGCACTAAAAGAATCGAACTGGAGGCATCCGATTGCCGGCACAAATCACTCGACAGCTTCGATATTCCCTGTCCCGCCGTATAGTCCAGTCCCGTTATCTTGTGGCCATCTATTACCACCATGATCTTGAAGTCCGCTTGGGTGCAGGCTTTTAGCACAAGACTCCTCAGATGATTGATGGCCGGAAAGTAGATGCCATTACCGGGCACTACCGAAATATACTGCATCTCATCCAGTTCCTCTATCTTCACCAGTATCTCCGGCCGTGCCCACAGGAACAGCAGATGAAGAGCCGTCACAACGATGCTCACAAGCAGACCCACCTCCACGCCAAAGAGCACGCACACACAAAAGCACAGCAGCCAGATGCCGAAATCTCGCTTTGATTCGCGCCACAGGCGCAGCGGAAGCCTGAAGTCCAACAGCGTGAAGATCGAGCAAATCAAAATGGCCGCCAGCGTCGCTTCCGGTATGTAGTTGAAGTACGGACTCAGGTAACCCAGCGCCAGCAGCACAATGATGCCTAAAAGTAAACTCGATATAGGTTTCGCAGTCAACGTATTACTTGTACTTGGACTTACCCAGATACAAGTTGGCCATGGGCGTCTTCAAGCCACAAGCCGTGCTGATCGCATAGCGAGTAAAGGCGCCCGACGAGGGCATGGCCTGCACACAGGACCCGAACACGTTGCACAGTCCGACGGTGAGCAGCTCGTGATTCGTATCCACCAGACCCTTGGGTGCTGTAAAAAAGCACCAGTTAGTGAGCTTAGATTTAAACTAAAAAAGCCAGAGATAAAAAAAACTACTTTATTAACAACCTATGCATTATTTAAGGTTTATAGGTGTATTTTAAAGCTACCAAAATCAATTACTTGTGTAGAAATAATCGATACATTGAATTTGGTACTCACTCAGTTTTCCAATAGATATATTTGTGAGTATGCCCACAATGGGGATGACTACGATGCCCACGCTGAGTTCACTGAGAACCTGCCAAAAGCTGTAGCTTCGTTCCGGCGTAACAATAGTCAAGCTGGGCACCGTAAAGTCGGGTAAACTGGAGAGCGCATTCTGGCTGAGGGCATAGGGCAACTTCTCACTGTAGTCCAGCCAAATGTAGGAGACAATGCCACCGATGAGCACGATAAGCGTATTCCTCGAGGTGGATAAATAGCGGCAGGTGATGCGCAAAACTTTGCTTCGTTTCTCACTGAGTGCAACGCGCTCAAGCAGCTGAGGGGACAGATATACATATTTATTCTCTATATAAAAGTATATAGATATGCAACACTTATATAGATGTGTGCACTCACCTCGAGCAGCAGCAGAAAAATAATGGCACACGAGCCCATGATCAGATCGCCCATGCTGGCCTCACTGATGCGAGAGCTCAGGGTGCTCACCGAGCTGATGAGGCCCGGCACTAAGTACTTGATGCCCAACAGCACCTTGATCTGGGACTCAATAACGAGTACCGCTGTGGCCGAGGAGAAGGCTTTGATCACCGGCATCGATATAAACTCAAAGACGAAGCCTGCAATAACAATTAGTGTTTGAATAGTTTGGCTGTAGAAGGCGAAATTTGTTGCTCAGGGGGACCTACAGAGACCTTTTAATTAAGTGCTAATCAAATCGATTATCATCTCAATTAGTAAATTAACAACCCTGTTATAATTAAAACAGATCTTTCGATTCATAGTGTCCACCTGCTAATTGATCGAGTCAATGAAAATTTGACGTCTCTAAATCTGACTGAATTCGCATTTATTTGCATGCTACTTACTGCTGGAACTGCCTCAAATCGGATATGGCACGAGAACCCAAGTGGCTCGTTTCTCTAATCATCATAGCACACCCAAGTTCAGGGTGAACGAAGCCAATGAAGATGTTGTATATAATTGACACGAGCTTGTGAGAGGCCAAACACATATTGCACATACTTGTACTTAGTATTTGTGTATCTAGCTTGGGATAGAGATTATACAGAAATCTGAGCAAGAGCTCTACTCGCTTTCTTCTTCTCCAACTAACTACTAACGTATACATCAAGATTCAGATGTAAATATTTAAAGCCTCAAAACTGAGTTTTAAGAAGATTTGAAGAAAATCGAACTGCTTTTGGATGGGTTTGCGAAGAGTATGGGACACGTTTCGAATGAATATTCACAAGAAATTTTGGGAATATGTTTGATACCGTTTTCGGTGGTAAACAGAAAGTTTCATACAACGGATTTCACAAATTTTCAACATTATCCAAAGCCCTGAAATTATCGGGTTGGCTCTTACTGTTTGGGCTGTGCGTTAATCAATCAGTCAGCCAGTAAGTTAGGCATTCAATCAGTTATTCAGATATATATAAAACTAGAAGCACGAAACCTGGCCCTGACACACATATTGTCAAAGACGGCTCCACTGTAGCAGGTACAACTGCTTAAGCTTTTACCTGCACTTCACTGCTCAAGCTTAGATCAGTCATCAATATTATTTACTATTTGCCTTGTTGCCATTGTTACTCACCCATGCGCAGGGAGCCCATAATGATCTGGACAATGCCACTCAAGAAGGTGAGCAGAAATGCAAACTCAATGGGCCGTCCCACGGTGAATTGTACGCTGACCAGTGCCACAAGACTGGTGGGTCCAATGATGACCTTATCGATGGAGCCGAATATCAAATAGATGAGGGGCCCTATGAAAGCCGAGCACAGGCCATAGCGAGCGGGCAGACCCGCAAGCAGCGCGCAGGCAATGCTCTCAGGTATGATGGTAAGGCCCAGCGTGATGCCAGCTATAAAATCATCAATGCCCCATTCCATATTGTAGGCGGGCAGCCATTGAAGCACGGGCACATGACGCAATAGAGCGCGGCTCCATTTGCTGGGTGGTGGTGGTGCCTTCTTGGACACCTTGTCATCACTGGGGGCACCTGAACCGTCTTTTGTATTGCGGTGCCCGGTCAACAGACGCACCTTAGTCGCCCGCTCCGTTAGCTCAGGGTCCACTTCCAGTTGCGGGTACATAACTAGCCTATGTGACTATGTTACGAGGTCTGCTTCCAGTGAGTCGCGACTTGATAATGAAGCCGAAAACAGCCCGCCAGTCACTGATGAGCGCTTATAGTCGCAGATAGCACCTCGCAGATCGCAGATGCTAGATCGGGGATCAACATCACAATTTGAGTCGGCGTTGTTTGCCTTAAGTATCAGAGCGTCTCTCATAGCTCAATTGTGAGCTGTGTATTCAGCAAATTCAGATGCAGATACAGATACAGATAAATATATAGACATAGGCATAAATACATATGCGGCAGACAAATAGAGATAGTCAAATCCATTTACAAATACAGATATGTATATTTATATATAAATAGATGAGCATAAATACGGATACAGTTAAAAAAAAATAAAAACCATGCATTTAGATACAGATACTTACACGGATACTCATACCGATATAGGTGCAAGTACATAAATAGATACATATATGTCAACATTATCGTGTCTGAAATCATTTATTCCCTATATCTCTCAACATCTTTGACGGCCCTCGTACCTGTTGCGCTCTTTAGATGTTGTTCGCATAATTTGATAATACAGATGCTAAATGCTGTGTGAACCCGTGGCTAGTCGTGCCAGGGGGCTTTGCGTTTAATTGTTTGATTCAATGTTGGATCCAAGCTGACACTTTGGTACCAGATTGCGCTCGATGGGACATTATTTGGGCCAGATGGCATATGCCTGATCCAATTTGTTAATTAGAGCTGCTGCCCGAGTCTCCAAAATAGTCAATAGTATGAATCAGTAACTTGAGTCTATAAACAAAGGCCATTTCTCCGACGTCAATATCGAGCTCCAACATGATCAGAAGCTCTTAGTGCACTCCTTAATATCTGCAGTTGATTCTACATTGTAAATAAATAACTAGACTTCTACTTTAGTAGCAAACTTTTTATAAATTGGCCGATATAGAGCTTATTTGCCATTATCTTAATTGAAACTTTTTGTTTTGTTTTTAAAATTTGTTATTATTTGTGAATTATTTAGGCAGCCTCATGAAAAGCGCATTTCCTTGCCAACCTACAATTATTTTGAAGCAATTGTTGCGACAACTTTTGGACTAACTTTTCTACACATGTGTTGGCAAAAACATGACTTCAATCTAATTGCTGTTACACATGGCGTATGATTAATATTTATATTGCGTGCTTTTTCATTTAATGTTGTCGTTCTTCCTGCGTGTCTATATTTTCTGTTATGCAAATGTGCTCTTATTTTATTATTTATTTTTTTCCGTGCCCAAAAAGTTTGACTGCAAGTGACGGCTGCTGCTTGGTGCCGAGTTTGCTTGCCAACCAAAAAATTAAAAATTAAAAAAAAAAAAAACAGCAAAAAACAAATATTATATAAATCAGGGACAAGGCAAATATCCGGCATGTGGAAGCCAAATAAATTTGTTGTGTTAATTTTAATGCAAATTAAAGTTACAAAGTTTTGATTGACTTGAACATATTTTTGTTATATTTGCTGTGGGGCTTTTTTTTTGTAATTTGTATGTTAAGTGTAAAGTTTGGCACTGACGACAGCTCAGATAAGTTAAATATTAATTTAAATGTTACAAAGTTGCATGAAGCATGAATCAATTTGCAAAGGGAAGAATCAATTGAAGGTGAAAATAAATTAAATTTCAAATAAATTTCCATATGTTAGGCTTGACAAATAACTAGGTATCAAATAACTTTTCTGTTGCTTTCTATGGTTGGTTGTTGAATTCAAGGCTAACATAATCAATTTCTCATTCCATATAGTAAATCTATATCTAAATGGCTGGAAAAGTTATTTTAAGACAGATCAGCATATGATTCTTGTTCAAAATCCGCCTTGTGCAGAAATGTACCTGAATATTATGTAAACTCTTCACGTTTTCAATAGATTCGATTATTCATTTAGTAACGCCTTCATATGCAGAATGCCAATTTGATAATTACTTATTTATTTCTATGATAATTTATGTTAGAGCTAATCGGACATCATACGCGATGGAATATATTTTTACCATGCACTGAAAGTGCTTTTAAACTGCTTTTACCTCTAATTATAAAATCAAATTTGACGCTTATGTGTTGCGGTGTAAAACATTTGTCTGCCACGTTCTTTTACTAAATCCCCAAAAATCTCTGCCTTAATTACAAAATACACGCTTGGGATTTTGAAAAAGATTTATTGTATTTCATTTGCATTTGCAGTACGTGTCATGTCATTATAAATTAGTTAATTTTCAATCAATACCAAACCATCCGTTATATCTCAATTGCTTAAAAAAAGTGCATGCTATTTCCACTGAACGCGTTGCATAGCAGCAACAACAACAGCAACAAAATGCCGACTATAAAGTTATGGATTTGCTGATGGGCAAATGGAAATGTAAATGTAAAATGATACGCAAATTGTATTTCGCGAAAAATCAATTAAATCGAAATGCAAATCACCACAAATTAGCTCCAAGCGTTACAGTTTCACAAAATGCGGCTATAACAAGTATAATTTTGAGATTTTGTGTACTCCCAGGCGTATGCGTAACGTGTATATTTATATATATATATGTGTGCATGTAGAAGTTTACACAACATTCGCTTGTTCGAGGCTCTATATAAAAATATTATCATGGAGGATTTCTTGATACGCATACATATCTATACACATATATTCCGCCATATGACAATTGATACTGACTTTTTTGACAAATGCGATTTTATGAAAAGCTTTGGAGCTAAAGTATTAAAGCTTACTATGTAACTTCTAAAAACCTTAAATACATTATATGTATATAAATCTTAAATACATATATATATTTGGTATGTGAAATTATGGTAACTGTATATGTGCGTATACCCTCACATTTCGTATAGGGTATCTGATGGTCGTTTGTTTGTATGCCAGCATCCATACTTGTCAAATTGTGCTCATATTATATTATAGACAAGCTTGTAAGATCAAAATCCAATTTAGTGCCGGTTCTTTAAATGAAATTTTCAAAATTGCTTTGCAAATTCAGAGCTGCAACATTTTCGCACGTACTTTTCACACTGAGCAACAACAGTGGCAACTGGGCTTAAGGAAAACTTCACAAAATGATGCACTTAAAGTTATTATTTCAGCCGATTATTGCAACTGCCACAACGCACGATTGCACATTTAACGATGCCTTTATGTGTGTGCCACAGCCATATTTAAATGAAATTTTAAGTGCTCGACATCTGCAACAGCCCACGCCGCGACCAAACAGCCCTGCTCGAGGCAAGGAGAGCAGGTGAGAGTGAGAGTGAGAGAGAGAAAGAGTAAGAGGTGGACTTGATGTTCTACCTGATTACTATTTCCAGGCACACTTCGTTGTGGCATTATTATAATGACTGTTGCAGCAAAATTCACAACGCACCTGACTCGCATAACACTTTTAAGAGGAAGCTGCACGCTTTGAGCGAATGTCCTGCCAGCTGCTGACATTAGTCCATTAGTCCACAAACAAACAAACAAACAAACAAACAGACGAAAAGTAGACAGAGCGTTGGCACTGGATAGTCCATAGTCCACTGTTGAGTTGTTAACCAGACCTCAGACCATGCCAGACAAGATATATTTAAATGTCAAAATATTTTCGCTTTTACTAATTTCATCAAAAGTTTCTACTTTTATGCCCTAACAGTGAGTCCATCTGTTTACTTCTACACCTGGTCTCTAAATCAGCTGCAGCCGTTTGCTATTAATAAATAAAATACTTCTAATAAAGACATTGATAACAATATTATTTCTTTATTATAAGGCGGACAAAGGAAATTTCGGATATATAATAATTAAAATTATAATTCAGATATATGAGAATTATTATGTTTGCTTTAGGGTCGTTTCTGTCGGTTGAAAGCATACTTGGAAATTGATAAATCGTATATTAAGCTTATTCGAAAACACATAACAGTTCGGACTTCAAATCAGATCAAGGTTCTCGTTTTGTGGAATTTATATCTTAGTTTTAAATCAACTTTAATATTATCTCTCTGTGTATACATAATAATTTTGTATTTTGGCCACGACCCGAAAATATCGAAACCCTTCATTTAACAATTTCATCGTGGCTGCTTAGAGCTGCAGACGAACTCGGAACTGAGTATTGCTTAATGTTATTTTTCAAGTATTTTTTTTAAGTGTAACGTAAGTATTTAGGCACCTCGTACTGCCTCGATCTCTCTCTCTCTCTCGCTCTCTCTCTCGCTCTGCCTCGCTATATCGCTCTTTATCTCTCTCCCCTTGTTTTCAGGTATTTGCCTTCCGCTTGAAAGATAATACTAATTAAAAAGCTTCTTCAGTTGGTTTAATTAATACTTGAGCTGTTGTCATTTCATTTTTTTCTCGATATTTTGTTTTTGTTTAAAGATTGCCTTAGATTAGCGTGCACGCGTCAGATGTCAGCAGGTGAGCAGATGATTCAGCACCTCAAATGTTCCGATGCGTCATGCATTGTGGGTTTATCTCAAGTTTTTATGACGCTAATAAGCGATCCAAGTCAGTTTTATAAGAGGGATTCAAATGCAAAGGCTTGGGTAAAATGTGAAAAGATAAAATAAAATGGTTTAATGTGCTTATTCTAAGAGTTAAAATATAAAAATGCAATGATAAGAATTTTCTTTTATTAAGTATGTGCACGTTGGGCGACTGGACAAGCAGCAAATGTTGACAAATGCAAAGCAAACTTAAATAAAACCTAAGCTTAGTATCCCGTGCTTTAACAATCGCTGGGTTCAGATAAATGATATCTTAAAGACTCATGACAGCAAGCACACATCACAAAGTCAACTTCAATATAAAGACTCAATATCTACTAAAGAAGGAATTAGAAAGTGTGTGCTTGCATAATCGAAGCAATATGCACTATTTATATGGCCTATCGGATACCAAGCTTAAGGCTCCGAAGGGGAAGAAAAGGGTGAAAAAACAAACTACGGTACCACCAGTTAAATATCGAACCAATGCTCTACTCGAATGCCCCCCGAAATTCGATCGTGATACATGGTCTATCCAGTTCCGGGTCACCCCCGCAACCCTCGTCGAGCTATGTGTCAGTGTGGCCGATAAGTTGCCGTTGTCCTCGGTCTTTGAATGGAACGACAAGAACATACGACTATGGATTTGCCGTCTGGGGTATCCGCAGTATATGGTCAGTATCTAGAGAGCGTTAGCCAAATTATGAGTCTTGGTACTGAATGTGACAAAGGGTTCTTAAAGCATAAAGAATATAAGATCGATCTCTATTCCTAACACACAGCGCACATTTCGTGTGAATATGATCTGGGGTCGAAAGCTGTTGTTACTGGACGCCGCTGCGTTGTCGGCAATGAATATCAAGGATTTTGATCACATAAAGCACATTACCTACAGCATTCGCATGTTGTTTCACTTTGAGCTGGCACACGCAGACGGGCCTCAACTATGATGCAGTTTGTCGCTCGGATTTGTATAGACGCATGCAACTAATACGGGAACGTTCTCTAAATCTGGATCATTGGGATATGCTCGAACTGTGGCTGCGTCGAGGACGTGAACGCAAATACCGGGAGCTGATCGCACTCGTGCCGCGTTATAAGTTGAACACGTGCCCCACGCCCCCAGTCGCGAGTTTCAGTCACGTCACATCGCAAACTAGGTTGGAAGTTCATCGACAAGCTGACTGCTTGCCGCCCTGCGATTGCTCCTGGACAGAGCGGGACATAGCTCTACATTGCCTGCGAAGAGCACAGCCGACCGGCAGAATCACGAAGAGCAGGTGGTTGATACATGAGAAGAAGTGTACCGATTGTGTTCCGCCCTGCGAATGCAGCTGGCTATCCCGTCAGTATTTGACCGGTACGGTACTTACCTGCCTGAAGAAGCACTTTCCCGTTAAGTTCGCCCCCTCTTTTGACTCTCGCCAAGTCACAAAAAATGCATATGTCTGTGTCCATTGTTGATGCGAAATATAAATTATTTGCCACATCAGCGATTATAATTAAAATATCACGCTTCGCACGGCGAACACACCTGGCGAGATCATAAAAATACATTAAAAAAATTAATGAAATTTGAAATTAAACGAAATTTTATTTTATTTTATTTTTCTTGCTTTTTTTTATTATTGTTGACGTGTTTGGCAATTGCCCATATAATAAAAGCAAAGTAAATATTACGTACATGCCGCGTGTAGGCAAACAAAATATTATGGTGCACGTACACAAAACGCCACGCCCAGCACGCCTATGCATAAACACACACATACACACGCACACACACAGAGATCCACTCAAAGGCGACGCCTTTGATTTTTAGTTAAGGGCAACGAAACGGCGACGATTTTGCCAATTTTGACAGACGCCGCATTATTTCCGCCAACTGCCACGCCCACCTTGTGTGTGTGCGCCAAATATTGAAAATTGTACCTTCTCTTTCTGTCTGTGTGTGTGTGTGTGTGTGTGTGCATGTGTGTTTCATTCGTGCTGCTGCTGGCAAACGTGCCATGGATTTGTAATGAAACGTGCAGCGACGAGATGAAAATACTCATACGCCGCGTGAGCCAAAAATTTTTACGAGAGTTGTTAGGCGTAATTTTAATGGCTCAAACATGCGGCCCTCTTACTCAGCCATCCACAAAAAAGTTGGCAAGGATACCAAAGTGTTTTAGGTAGCATCACACACACTCACTCACACACACACACACACACTCACACGAACACAAACCCTCGCTCGCGAACACACACACCTGGAGTCGAATGCTCCACCGGAAATTTAATTGTGTGCGTGCTGGCACAGTCAAATTTGGCTCCGTGTGCTTGTAAACAGGTGTAAAAATAAAAACTAAGCCACTCGCACCCATCATTGTGTTTGCATTTGCGTTTATTTTTATGATCATGTCGCTCGTTAGAAATAATGCCAATGCCGCAGCCAGCACATGACGTCTTTCTGAGAGAGGGAGAGAACGAGAGAGAACGAGAGAGAATGAGAGAGGGAGAGAGAGAGAGCGAGGGTGAGCTAGGCTTTCCATTGGATTTAAGGCACTTTGCGCCAGGCGCTTGCCCTTCCCTTTCGCCCCTCCTGCCGCACTTTCTATGCCATCCTCTTCTATCTTCAATTGTAATTGGCAATTTAAATGGGTTTCACTTTGGGCTTAGCTTTTTTCACTCACTCCTAACTTTGGCTTGGGTTTGAACTTAATTAATTGTTTTAATTGTTGTGAGCGTAGTGTGCTGTTGTGTGGTTGTCTGCGTTTAAACAGTTTGACACGTCGGCTTTAAAGTTTTGCGGTTAATTGTAATCATAATCAAATGCGTGTATAGAAATGTTTATATTTATAAGTCGAATCAGCCTTCATAGCGAGGGGATTGCTCGCTTCCTTTTACAAATTACTCCTAATATGCCTATTGTCAGATAATTTGGACCTTTTTCTAATAGCAAACTACCACACTTTTACTCATTTTTCAATAGTTTTCCTGCTTTTGTTTGAAATTTAATCGTTGATTTTAGTATTCGAAAAAAAATACTACAAAAAATAACGTACCCTTGAAAACACAAAGCTGCAAAACGTTTTCAACCGAACTACTTGAACTTGAAATTCCAATTTATTTTTTAATTTGAACCAAACCTTAAACGAAATGAATTAGTCAAAGCAGAATGTCGGGGCTGGCAATCCTGCCTAAATATTAAATCATGCATCTTTAATTTATTTTACAGCTAGTATAGTAATCACTAGTTCCTTTCTGTTACCAATTATGCTAGCGACTAATCATCTCAGATCTACGTAACTCATTGCCGATGACCGCAACAAGGTCCGTAGCCGGCTAAGCTTCTCTGATTCCGGACAAACAAAGATTCCTCTCCAATCAACGCTAATAGCAATCGTGCCCATATCTACAATATACTCAAAGTGCTTAGAAAACCAAAAGCCAAAATGCTTAAGGTACAAACACACACTCACACACACACTCAGGGCGGACACACACAGTCATGCTCTGAGTTGGGTTTTACGGTTGTGTGGATGTGCACATACATCGACACACTCACAGAGTCGCACATTCACAGACAAAACTATTAATTAATTTCCCAGGCATAGGCACTGCAGGCCATAGACATTGACATGGGCATGGACATGAATGCCGCTTGCCGTTGACATTTGAGTCAAAGGCAAAACCAATACTCAACCAATTGCAGGAGATCTGTGTGTCAACGTAGATGGTGCGAGGATTTGACAATGACACCAGCTGAAAGAGGCACTTCAAGTACCGCTATGGGGGCAGAGAGAAGTTTAAGCAAATGAAAGCTTATTTAATAAGGCTCTTCGGCTATTTCAACAAAAAAGGTTTTTATAATTCGAACTTACAAGTAGGCCTTAAGCTTATTGAATACAATTATTTGGAGCTAAGCTTTTAAAGCTTTTCGCTCGGATATCACATAAAATGAAGTTTATTCTTTCAAAATAGGGTTGAGCATTCAGCCAAAGGAGGTTTAATGTGCTTTAAGAGGTTCCAAGAAGAGTGTAGTTAGCTTTAGGCAGCACAATTAGCCTATCTTAAAAGTTTAATGAGCTTTGAAAACTTGCTTAGATGGAAGCAATGGAAAGGCATGAAAATCTATAAAGCTGTTAGATATTATTATTTTCGAGATTAATCCAATACTCGAGCGGCATTTAATCTGCATAGCTTACATATGGAAATTTTGGCTGACAGTGAAAACTCTGTATTGTTGCTTTAGTAATTGGCTCAGACATGAATTGCGAGACTCTGCCACAAGCAGCACCCAAGAGGCTCCAAGCAAGAGGAGCTACGTGAAAGAGTGTGAAGGAAAGGGGAGTGGTGTGTGTGTGTGTATCTGTAGAGATGTTATCAAACAAATTGAAATCTTGCAAAATTCTTGTACTCGAGCACTCGATGTTTGTCTTAAGTTGTGAGCTGAAGCTCAAGGCCAGAAACTGAGCCAGGGCTGGTAAGTATGCAAAGGCGTGTGCGTGTGTATGCATGTGTGTAAAATTCAAGTGGGTAATTTATGTTGTGATACGCACAGCAATCGTGCTATGAAAATTGCAGCACTTGACTGTGCATTTGCATAGATTTGAGGGTTGCCAACTGTACACAAAAGCAGGATTTTGATCTCCAGCAGAGGCAAAACGCATTTTGTTAAATTGAATGCGTCTTGTGTGTGTGTGTGTGTGCAGGTACACACACAAGTGTGATGTGTGAGAAATTGTTGGCCCACAGGTGCGGTAATTGAATGAGTCCAGGCTGGAGCCATTTACATTCAATTAACAGTTGTGCGGCAACCACATCGGCATCTATCTAAGTATGCATGAGATAAAGATACAGATACATATACTCGGAGTCGCCTGTTATGACTTTGCCCCTTACATTAATATTCATCGGAATCAGATAATTAAGGCCTCATGAGCTGCTGCAGCACTCGATTCTAAGTAGCTGCCGATTAGAGAGCTCAAGTGCATATTATATTCATATAGATTACCAAATTATGGATGAGAATTAGCATTGTAATAAATAAAAGTCACATTACTGACAAGAGTCTAGAGTTGTCTAAGACATCATCCAAAACTTTATGCTAACTTATACAAGCATCTTGGTAGATCTGACATCAAAAAGCTTTTTGGCAAGTTTTTAATTTATTTCAATACTTAAATGATTTAGTTTTGAACACTTTCTTAAGGGATTAACTCTGAAGTAAGAAAACTGTCACTTTTTAAGTTGATTGAGATTGTTTTTCTATGGCAAGCAATATAGCTCAATTCAAAACCAAACCAAACCGATTGCGAGTCAATTTGCAAGCCTCAATCGTTGAGCATCGGCAGCAAGTTAACTTGTTTTTCGGCTTTCGTTATTATTGGCTTTGGCTGGCAAAGATTTTAGCAGCTACTTAATCGTTGTAAACTTGATTTCAATGTGCAAACCAAAAGCAAGAGCAGCAATGAGACAGCGGGAACAACTAGGTGGAACAAGAAGAAGAACAACATTGAGATTGTAAGCAAACAATGTAACCAAATTGTATCAACAAATAAACATAAACAAACGAAGGACCGCAACGAAGCAAGCCGGGAGAGCTTGGGCTGGGTTTGAAGTGTTGTAGCTGGGGCTTGCCGCGGGTCAAGTGGCAACAAAAGAAATCGTACACAGAATAAGTGGGCAACCGGAGCTGGAACAAGAAGCGGCAACGAGCTCAAGGACCTGCCCAAGCTGGATGCGTGTAAATGTTGAGCAAGAAAGTGTTGCGTGATTTAGTTGAGCTACGTTTACTTTTATGGCTCTTTGTGGCTCAGACTGTGTGTACATGTGTGCATGTGTGTGGGTGAGTGCGGGAGTACGGGAGTGTGTGTTGATTGAATCGAGGCAAATAAGCAAACAAGAAATCAGCAGCAGCCACAACAACAGTTTGCGGACCCTTAGCTAAGCGAAAATTGATAAGCGCATAAAAAGCGAGAGACGGTGCCAGCAAATGGAACGTATCCAAAGGATACGCACACATCCGGCACGGCAATTTCAAGTATTTGCCTAATATAAACAAAGCAGCTGCATTCCGCCTTCCCTCTGGGCACCGGACTGCCCAGAGATTGCCCGACTCGCAGCACAATTAAGTGTCTTAAGAAACTGTGTGAATTTGTCATTAAGTGGAGCTGCCAACCTGTGACATTTGACAAAGTGCCAAGTCAGATAGGTCTTAAGTTATCTGCAACAACGCCCGCACTAGTCTTTGGCCACCTTCTCCCCGCCTCCAAGTCGATTTCCGAGTGGTTTTGCTTTTGACATGACAGTTTGTTTTGTTATCGTTATCAGACAGGCTGAGACCGATAAAATGCAAACACTTTGGCATTCAAGTTCACACAGGTACACATGGCCAGACAGTTCTGTCGTGTATTTCAAATGAGCTCACTTTGTTTTTCCCGCTTTTTCTATTTTGATTATTTTCGATTTCACTTCAGCAAATTTATATTTTAACCTAAACGGATCCAAATAATGAATTTGTGATCAATTTATTAATTTGACAGTGCGATAAATTAATTAATTAATCTATAATAATTGACAGTCGAAAATGGTTGAGGATTATAATACAAACTAAATAATAATAGATTATTCATTCATATTACATAGATATCTTACTTCACATATTACTCAAATTTGAATAGTGATTCATCGACTTTGCATACACAAGTAATCGATAACAGATTTTAATAGGTTTTTTTACATGCCTCAATCCAAGTCAAGTGTTCCATTTCCATTTTTATTATCGTATATTATAATTTCTTGCCTTCCTACGATTATGTCAATTAAACTTATATTATAAGTTGATTGCGATTGTAACTACCTGATCCATAAACGTAAATCCAAGCAACGATAAGAAAAGTTCGATTTTATGATTGAAAAATTGATTAGGGTGTAGCCCACGACCCGCTCAACCAATGCCCAAATAATGACAGCGATTGTGGTTTCTCATTGATAATGAGTCGGACATTAATTAATTGCATATCACAAATACTCACATTACATACAAATAAAATCTTAAGAATTGAGTGATTTGTTGTATCAATCAGTCGCAATGCTATAAAATGTTTTGCTGTCTGTCGATAAGGTTCGCTGGCAATATGGAATGGTGCGTACACGGGGCGTATGATTGATTTACAACGCACTTGCGAACTAGCAAATTCCTCTTTTTTCGATTGTTATTTGCTGTTGTTGTTCTTCGAGGGCTTTCAGTTGTGGGTGACCTGTTTGGCTATCTAATGTTATCTTTGCACCGTTCTGTGCTCAGTTTTGTTATCTTATCTCGCATGCTTTGTACATGTCGCGCACAAATTAAAGCGCCAATTGCTAAGAACAACAACAAAAATACTGGTAAAAAAAAGACGTTAGTTCAATGAAAACGAAAAAAAGTAATGCACACGATCATTTTTTCCTCTGGAAGTGTTTTTTATTTTTTTAGCTAATTATATTGTTGTTTTTTTTTTTAACTAGATGCGTCAGTTGTTGGTTTTTGCTTGCTGACATCGTTTCAATTTTAAATAAACACTAAAAACTAAATAAAAGTCGAACCAGTAGACTAATAAAGTAAAGTATGAGGCAAGCAAAGAATTAACGAGCTTAGCAATGGGGTTTCTTCCTTTTAGTGCGCCTTGATCAGCAGCAGGGCCAGGGCCAGGACGCCAGAAATCATGGGCAGCGACTGGGCGGCCGAGTTTCTGGTGCAGCTGCGGAAGAAAAAGAATAAAAAATTAGTTTCCAATTAAAATTCATTTCTTGTCAAACTCAAATATGGAAATAAAATCGAATTCAAATACTCCTAATCATGCTATATAAATTTATTTAACACTCAACAGTTGAATTGTGCAGCACTTAATGGAGTTTCGCAACACTATGCTTGTGGACGTTGAGTGTTGTCAAGCACATTGTGCACATAAGTATTTGGCAGTTTTCATAAAATATTAATGTTGGATTATTGTTTATATCCGTTTCTGAATTTATGTCTCATAATCGTGAAGCGTTTTTAAATTTGTATTTGTTAAATTGTGGATTGTTTGTAACTTACCCCTGTTGCGTGATATTGGCATAGGTATTGTTCAGGAAATTGTTGTACAATGGGAAAGCACCATCGTTGACCAACTTAATGCCCGCAGCTGTGTATTTATTGGGAGCGCCTAGAATAAATCCGTAGCTGGTGCTGTTATCCAAAGCATTGGTATATCCGCAGCCCGTGACGTAGGTGCTGTTGACAATTTGCAGCAGCTTGATGAACACGGGAGCCTGGGGTGTGCTGCCCTGGAAGAAGGTGACGTTGTAGCCAGTCTTGGCGTTGGCCACCAGCGTCACATTGGCCGTCTCGTCAACGTTCTGGAACAGCGACGTGGCGGTGCTCGAGTGCGAGGCATTGATGCTCAGCGTGACATTGTCGTTTTGTAGACCCACCGTGAACTCCAGGCAGGCTTTCGCATCGCCAATCGGATTGCGGGCCAGCTCCTGCCAGGTGCCGAACAGCTAAAAAATTTGCGAATTCACGAATGCAGCTGTATTAACTATTCCACAAGGGCTGAGACCGCAACACTTACTGCCGTATTATTCCAGTCCAAACTCTCGACGATAGCGCTGCAATTCTGCGGCACAATCGCTGTTGGGTTATCTTGGGCAGAGACCAGGGCCAAAGTGGCAACGATCAAAATCACAGACTTCCACATGATCACTGTTTGGCTTTTTTCGTTTTTTTTTTTTTGTTGGGGTTAAGGGGGTTCTGCTTTCTTAGCCTATCACTGCACTTAGATGTAATATCCTGACCGACACGTTGTTTAGCCTCGGTTCGGTTCGATTCAGTTGACTCGTAAAACTGTCGCTGCGCCCTTTGCTGTGGTGTCTTTTATAGCTATGGCAACCAGATACACACTGCGTATCTGTGCTGCGCCTTATCAACACCCACCCGTACACTCACACACACACACACACACACGCACACACGCACACACACAGTCAGTCTTCGGTGCAGCTTACTGTTTGACTCTGGCTGACGTCTCTTATCGCTATCCATTTTGGCACAGTATCTATAGTCTAGAAGAGTGTAGAAATTCGAATGTTTCGTGCTATGACTAATCGCATTGGCTTAGGTTATCACGCACGCCCATGTACCTGTAGTTAATCAAAAATTCCCCACTTTCTTGCACAATTGTCAAATTTTTAAGCTTCTAATTGCGTACATGTGCCATCCAGTTGAGTTCGTTTCATAAAAATAGCAGCGTTGACTAATGCCTTAGAGTAAATAAAAGAGTACTTTTTAACTTATCAGCTGAATATTTTCAATCAGCAGAACATCAATTTATCTACTCGTAAATTGTTTATACTTTAGTTATGATATCATGCGTTTTATCTTATAAAGATATACAACTTCCGCTATTCAAAATATATCTGATATGTCAATGTGTAACTTTTTTTTTGTTATTCGTTACTTTTACCCATTTATTTATTGCAATTGAATGTGTTATAGATGTGCTAAGATATTTTGAGATCTTGTTAAATTATATACCCATTAGAAATCTGGCCAATTGCGTGGTAAATTTTTATGTTGGCCACCGGATCATAAGTCAATCAAATAAATCTCCACTAACAGGCAATAATTTCAAGGATCGCGAATTTGGGTGTTTCGTTTATCGAGAGCATACTTCACTCGTACTTCCGAAAATAATAAACATATTTTCGATATCTTTAATTCAAACATACATGAATAGCAACAAATTATTTAAAAAATTACTCTGTGAGTTGAACCGGCGACTCTCCATGGATACATAGATATATAAACATTTTTTTTCTCCACAATTACTCACTTCTTACACATTGCTTACGATTCTGAAGCATGCATAAACCTAGAACAAAGGCATTTCAGACAAAGAGCTCATTATCACTTCTATTCCACCAGGCAACGTTTCAAAATGGGATAAAAAGTTTCCCAAAAGCAGAAATAGATAATTATTTTGATAGTCGTAGTCTTTATATACTTATTGGTATAAGTACATATGCTTATATTTGCATAAATTGGCTGTTAAAAAACAATTAAATATGGTCTACCCTTACAAATCAGAGACCAGAGCTAAAATACTGTATCTATCTATTCACATATCGGTACATATTTTATTTGTTTTATTTTTAAAAGAGGCATTACCGAAATTATTTGGCAGAAAAAATATAATATAAATTCTACACACACAAGTAAATGAAATTTATTTGTAAAATGTTTATCAATTATTTGAAAAAAAAAAGCATAGCTCCAAAGCGAATTGTTTCTTTAATTGATAAGAAGGGGAATAACTCACGCAATAGCCTTCTTCCAGGTATTTCCTTATCATCAATGTAAACATCATATTTTATCAATCTATCGTTAGATTTTTTCAATGAACAGTGTACACTAAAATCCGCTTTAACTTTTATGATCAATTTTTATTTTGTCTCAACACACGATATTATTGCCTTCAAATTGTCTTTATATTTATAGATTGTTCAGATTCGCATATACATAAATAAAGCTGTTTGAGGTCCGATCCACACATCTCGGCGGAGTCATAATTTCGCCAAAAAGGCCACATAATTCCGCAGAATGACTTTAATCAATCTTGTATACCCTGAACCCAAATGGGTAAAAGGGGTATAATTTATTTGTGCAAATGTATGTAACAGGCAGAAGCATCTCCGCCCCATAAAGTCTATATATTCTTGATCAGCATCAACAGCCGAGTCGATCTAGCCATGTCCGTCTGTCTGCCCGTCCATCCGTCCGTCCGTCCGAATGTATGAACGCAAGGATCTCAGAACCTATAATAGCTAGAGAATTGAAATTTAAGCTGTAGGTCCTCCTAGTGCGAGTTTGTTTCCGATATTCGATAACTTGCCCCGTTTCCAAGTAATCGATAAAAATCTATATCTAAATCCTATTTTTTTAAACAAATTTGGTAAATAATAAGAGCTAGAGTCACCAAACTTGACATGTAGCTTCTAGAATAGTATATATATTTGCATTTGGCGTTGGAACAACAGGGTTCAGGGTATCCTCTAGTCGGGAGCTCCCGACTAAAACCTCTTACTTGTTATTTATTTCGTTAGAGTCGAATTTAGAATTGGATTTTATGAATGTCAATCAAGAGAGAGAGTCAAAAAATGACACAACTTAGATCATCGCAGGTCTGACTTTATTGACTGGAGTCAAATCAAAGGGTAGTTATGTGACGGATAGGGGGAAGAGGATGGAAAAAATAGACCGGAATATAATGAATATAATGAATATATATGTATACTTGCGCCATATCCTTATCATTTTCTGAGTCATAAAAGTAAGCACATATAGTATTTTACAATAAGAACCCACAGATAGCGCACAAAGCTGATAAAATGCGAACAGCGTGACAGAACTAATTACCAGGCTGATGGACAGATATGCTTAGCAATTTGCATTTACTGCTATATCCCGCTATATAAAGCTGTTTGTCCTGAATGACTGAGTGATCGGTAATCAACGCACATCCCAAATCGCAACAGCTAGGAATCAGACATCTTTGTTGTAATACGATGAAAGGGTTTCGGGAAATTCCACTTGCAAATGTGGAAAATTGCGGAAAATTGTTGTATAAGCCAAAAACTAAAATATAAACTAAAATAACGCTTTAGCAATGGATAAACAGCGCAGGAAAAGCTGGTAGTTGATGTCTAAAATATGAAGCAAAAAGCCTAGACCAGGCTTGCTGGGGGATGCCAGCTAGTATATGCAGCATTACGTAATATTATAGCGTGTTATCCAACACTATAAGCATACCAGGCCTTTCTTAATATAATAAAAAATTAACGATTTATATCGTATAAACAAAAATGTCTTTAGAGCTTATTAGCTTTATATATACATATAAGGTTGAAGTCGAAGAATCTTTTAAAAGAAAATGCATTTATTACACTAGCCATTTTATTAGTTATTTATTTGAGAAGAACATATTGCATTAACTGAATTGCCTGTAAATATGGGTTTAGACTGGCAATAAATATGTTATATACAAATTTTTTTAAATAAAATGGACATTTGAGGAATCTAAATGATTTCAAAACTCATTTATTAAATTTGCTTTAATTCTTTTGTTATAATAATTCAGATGTTTTATATTTGGGTTTTATTAGAAGTGTATTTACCAACAATGTAAAAAGCTTGCCCCATTCCTACTAAGTAATACTGCTTTACAAAAATTGAATTGAAAACTATTTGGTTAGGAGGTAAATAACCATGGCAAAAACAGCATAGAATACCGTAAAAGCCGTTGAGGGATCAGCACCATTTCCCTCACAACTGTGAACAGAGATAGAAAGAGATATATTATATATTTATAGAGTATGTGATAAATACCAAACACTGAAACGCTACTCACGTGCCGTCTTGTGTGATTAGGGACATGCTGCCATTGAGGAAATTATCATAGTTAGCGGAACTCTGACTCTCGAGCTTATCCAAAAGGGTCGTTGAGACCGTGCGATTTCTGGCGATAATCATGCCAAAGGCCGTCGAATTATCTGTGGCATTCGTATAGCCGCAAATGAAGGCGTAGTCCGTATAATCAGTTGCCAAGACCTTGAAGACTGTGTAGGGCGTATAGACAGGTGGATTCCAGTAGGTAAAGTTGTAGCCACCCGGCGAGGCGGTGGCATTAGCAACCGTCAGTGTTGCATTCATGGTTTGATTGACCCACGGATAGGAAAACGTATTGGAGTAGGTTGTATCAATCAGCACATTATCAACGGTTGTGTTCAACACTGTAAAGTTAATTTTTGTGCAGAACATGGAACCAAGCGGTTGACGTACAATCTCCCACCAAATGCCCGAGAACTAAGTACGAACAAATACTTGAATAGCTTAACGCATATGAATCATTGAAGATCATCTGAAATTCACCTACCTTCTCCAGATCGAGGGCTATGCTAGTGCTCACATTGCAGGCCACGGGAATCGTGCCGTCATCATCTGCCTGCACCGTGTGACCACAGAGCAAGCCCAGCAAGAGGAAGACCAACAGTAGGCCCAGTTCCCATTTGTTGCCTTTTGAAGACATTCTGCAAATGCGTTGCGTGTGGCTTGATTTCTGTTACCGAACCTTCTGACTTTCAGCTGTCCACTGAACTGGCAGCAACTCATCATTTGCGCTAATTAGCTGCTAATTAATCATATGCTATCATTGCTGTGATAAAAGTAGATTTGCATGCAGTGTTGGTTAACACACAAAGTCCAAGCTAACATGCAACAATTTGGAAAATTTGCCTCATGTGACGGGAGCCGGTTGAGCACTTAATACCCACAACTGCAATTACTTTCGGTTGCCACTGAAGTCAAGTTGTGTAACGTTTGATATCGTCTTGAACTTTGGTGATAAGTAAGTTGATGGTTGACAATTGAAGTGGTCTGCAAACACTTGGACTTGAAGGCCCAAGCGCCTCATAAATACTTCTACATAGGTTTTTCTATGATAAAAAAAAAACGCCACAGGGCTGTCACAATGGGAGCAATAGAAGCGAAATGAGCTCAGGGTTTATTTAACAATACAACGCTGCCTGCATTAATCTAATAATTTAATTTGTTAAAAGATATTTTATAATATTCTCTACTTAATATATTCAGGCCTCTATATTCAGACCTATTGTGTTATTGAGATAATTAAATAACATTTTCAAGAGTTTTTGAGCATTGTTGAACAACGTTCAGCAGATTTATTTTCAAAGCTTCCAATTAATTTATATTTGAATATTCTTTCGGCACGATTACGGCCATCGACCTAATTTGTTCAGTGTTGAACAACAGCCCAAGCATGTATAGAACTAACGGTAAGCAGTTAACGGCAGCTTGTAGCCATCTTGTCTCGTGAAACACTTCACAATCAGGTCGAACAGCTGCCAGCATATTAATTTTAAACGACTTACAAGCTTTAGTTACAAGATCTGAAAATACAAAGTATAGCGAGAAAGAAATGGCGACAGGGAGAGAGAGGCTCACAACTTTCTAGTACAGTTGACACACATTTACAATTATTTGGACATGGGCGGCTAAATGGCACCCGAGACGACCAAAAACTTTCGGCACTCCAAACATATTTAAACTAGTGAGCGAAGCCTGTGCCACGCCCACATCTACACCTGGAGTGTGCCTTAACTTTATTCCAGGTGGGAACTCTTGTGCCCGTTATTTAATTAAAAACTATTGCCAGTTGTGCCAAAAAAGTTAACAAACGTGTTTTTCGGCTCATGTCTCACATGTCTTAATTATTTAATTGGGCCATGTGTGAAATTCTAATGAATAGAAGCGCTCTACCCAAAAGTCGATATATATATATCTGGCACACTGGGTGCGAAAAGTTTTGATTAACCTAAAGTGTAGAAGAGCACAAAATACAACTCTGGGCGAAAGTGCAGAACAACTTTTGTAGAGCGATAAACGTAATTAGTTTTATAGCTAGGAAGCGTATGAAATTTCAATTAGCAATTAGATAATTTAAAAAATATCAAATGATTTTAGAACTAACTGTAAATATATAAAAATAAATGTACAGATATATGATTAACTATCTACATATAATCACATATGCATCACTTGATTAATAATAGCAGGAATAGAGCAGGAAAGTATTTCCAAGAAATATCAGATACTTAAGAGAGTTGATAATAAAAGTGTTTTATTGTTCCCCGAACTCGCTCTGATAACATAATAATTCAGGAGGATTTTATTGCGAATGTCTGACAGCAGATAAGTGCTTGGGTGTTGGCACGAGCTGAACGAATCCGTCAGCATTAAAAACTATTTCAAGCATATCGAAGCCGCGTGATAACAACTTATAAAAAAAAGATCTCAATTAAAATGTATTTTTTGTTGCCTAGCCACACTTTATACTTTTGCAGTTTTGTGGTAACTGGAGTGTTAATAAATGCTTCAAACAGTTTTGGAATCTGGAGTTTAAGGCTATTCAGTGTTAATTAATGCCGATCGAAAAAAATTATCGCAGCTTTCTGCGTGTTTCCAAGAGCAAAACTTGATTCGCTATTCACAACTTATTTTTTTTGCCTAGGTCAGTTTTTTTAGTGTCTCGATATGTCTGGTGATAAGCGACAAAGTCAAACATATTTTCATATGTAAATATCTGCGCAATAAAATGCAAAATATTGAATTTAAATTGGGCAAATACTATTAAATAAAATTTAAACATTAACCATTTGAACAGCTGTCTACGTAAATGCACTACGTTTGTTTTCCCTCTGCTTGTATGCAGCATATTCTCCTCTCCGGCTGCTGACTGTCTATGTATGTATGTATGTATATATGTATGTATGTATGTATGCCTGCATGTATGTATGCATGCATGTATGAGCACTGTGTGCGTTTGTTTATATGTACTCAAGACACCGCAAAGTGCCTAAGTTTTATTTTTTTTTTTTGCTTGCATACATTTGCGCTCAGTCATAAGGAAATTGAAAGCTGCTCACTAATTGGCATACTTGATAACACACCCACACACACATACAAACGCTCACTCAGGCACACGAACACACACACCCACACAGACGCCGACTTGCCAAAAGTAAGTGTGCATGTATTTAATTACTCAACAAGCTTTGATGCTTTTATTAACAGCTCACCTTGGAGTTAAGTTTGCCTGCAACTGTAACTTGCTCAAGTGCATATCTCGTGCTCTCGTCTGCCTAGCTCCAGCCGCAGCAGAGTGCGAAGGCACACACACTCACGCACACACGGACGAACACACGGACGCACACAGGCACGCACACAGGCGCAACCTAGGAAAATAATTAAGTTGTTTATCTTAATGCGAGCATTTCTCTTGCTGCAAGTAACTGTTAATTACACTCTGAGCGCTTTATGCAAAAGGAGAAAATAGAAGAAAAAACATGTGGCAGAAGCGCAATGCAAACTTTCTATTAAAAGGAAACTAGCACCAGACGCACACACATACACACACACATGCAGACATATGAGCCTTGTTTCTCGTACCTCCAACTCTTCTGTAATTTTGTGGGCTCTGCCAGCTGAAGTGCGCATTGCGCAAGCCAATTTAAATTTTAAAATAAGCACATTAACTGCATCGCATCGCATCGCTCTCACTCACTCACTTGTTCACGCATTCCCATCATTCTCTCACTCTCTCTCACACGCGCAAATATTTATTATGCTGCAGATTTATGTCTGTTGCTAGCTTCTTATTCTTACGCTGTGCAGGTCCCGTTCACAACGCAAGCAGCACAAGTTTACATTATGTTATTAACATACCGTTTAACAGAGTCTCCAACGATCCTGCTGTTAATACCCTCTTCATTCCAGTTATTAAGTTTGCCGCCTTGTTTTGTATTCATAATTTGATTTTAATTATTATCCATATCTGCTTATAGAGAGGGGAACTAATTGTTAATTGGTTTTACAAAAAATTTATAAACTAACTATATTTGGCATAATTGCTAATCATTTAATTTAATTGATATTTATGTACGATTAACTGGCGTTTAACATTATAAATTCGATTAAATCGTTTTCGCGTTTTCATATAAAGACAAATAGAATACAGAGCCTCCTAATTCTTTTAGTTATACAAAAATTAGTTTCGGTATACTTAGGATCTTGTATAGACCCAATGCTGATATGCTGTCAAAGTTCTCATAACAAAATGAAAGTTAACAAAAACAAATTTATTTACAAATCATTTCCTTGTTTTTATGTTAACACAAATACTTAGAAAGTTATCGATTAACAGTAGAGTTGTATTCCTTATTTATTTTCAGTTTTTTTTTCTTTCTTTTCTTTTCTTTTTTTTTTTTTGGAAGAACTACAGCATTTTGTTTTACGATTTATTATTGACTTGTCATATGTACAGGAGATGTCGTTAAAAGTATTTCTGAGTTTAATGATAGTTTAATTTACGCACAGTAAAACATGTTTTTGTACTGATATTGATAGTATCGGAAACCAGGTGTGCTATATTACATAAATGCGGGTCTCTAAGCCCAAATCCCAAATTGATATGTAATATTCAAAATCAAGCGATGGGCGGGAAATTAAAAGACTAGAATGTTTGAAGCAGAGCTCAAATATAAGAAGTCTAAGTGTTATATATATGTGATTATATTTCTAGTTTGAATATATGTATACATTTATTGGGTTATCTGGCTGCTCGAATTCGATAGCTTTTTTTTGTCACTCGTTCAATGATTGTGCTTCTGCATAATTTTCAATATTTCAACTTGTTAGCTTTAGCTTTAGCTCATTACGTTTTTTATTTATTTCTTTTAATTTTTAGTTAGGGTATTCGGTATGTAGATATCCAAAAATCACAACGACTTGAACTGTTAATGAAGCATATTCTATGGCAAGGAGAGGAATGCTTAGCTGATGAGGGGAATGAGATGTATGCTAAATGCTATCAATCCTAACTCTTAGTTTTATGGTTTAGATATTTCTATGTACAGCATAGTTCGGCTCAAGTTCTAGTTTTATTTTTATATATATATGTATAGACTACTAATTATAGGATACATTGCATTGTGCTCATAGTATATGAAAATTTAACATTCGCATCGTACAGTTCCTTAGCATGTCCTAAACTAATGGGTGTGGAGCTCTTATTTGTCTTATTGGTTATCGCATGCTATTTACAGTTCTGATACAACCTAGCAAGTGATTCAATGGGCGGGGGCCATTAACATTTGGGTAGCCCCTCACTTAATACTGCGGCTTCACTCGATATACCTAATGGGTGTTTAGTTTCACACAATTTACAAGCGTGTATTCAACTATGTTAGTTCATAAATAATACAGTTTATTGTTTTTGCATTAAGTAAATATGTTGTATTATTAAGTTAAGTTTTAATATGTAAACAGTCTTTTAAGAGCCTTTTAACAGAGCAAAGGCTACATTAAATGCAATTTCTTAGCTGTAGAACATAAAAAGGGCTGAAAAATATACGAATATCAAAAGAAATCAAATGTAAATCAGCATAAATGTTAAGAAAATCTAAAGTTTACCATTAATATGTTGTTAACATTTTGCATCGCCTAAGAGAGCACTTTAACATTCTGTTAAAGTGTTGCTTTTAAGCTATGAGCCTAAAAGCATGCTACACTTTATGGGCAGCAGCATCGTTTTGAAGAAATGGCGCTTAAAAGTATGCAACATTTCTTGAAATGCCAAATGCAAAAACATTTTGAAATGAAGATGCTTTGAAAACAACACAAAATGTTGGTTAAAATCAAAAGTACTACTCAAATAAGGTTTTCGAGATCCTTCACAGAGAGACTTGGACATCGACGCGCTAGAAAAAATACCCAACCAAACGCAGACGCCCTGTAATATGGTGTGCTCTATACAACAACAAATAAAATTTTGCAAACTAAAAATCCGCAAGGGTATAAAAATCCAATTGAGTTTCAATTTTGTGATATCTTTTAATATTTTGGTATTGTTTTGTTTTTTTTTTTTTTTTTTTTTAAGTTTTCTTTAACGTTCGTTTTTTTCGGTTTGTTCTTTTGCTTAAAAACTAAAATAACAAACAAAAGCTTATAAAATGCAGTTAAAATTACATATACTTAAGGTTGGACAATAAAAAGATTAGTTTCTTCATAATTTACGTTATAAATTAGTTGGTTTTCAGTTATTTTCATTATATATAATTGTAGAATTTGGCAATCACATTGGAAAAACACTTAGGCGCTATAAGTTCTTTGCTTTCTAGAAGTTAAACTGACTTTTAACTTATGGCAGCCCCCAAATAGGATATATATATAAATGTAGGGGGCGGGATTCCTAACTTTAGCATATCTATAACATATGTCTATTGCTTTCACGATGTACACGCAGCGGCGAGAGAACAGGAGAGAGGGTAGAACTACACTTAGTTATATCTCAAATACAGGAGCTTAACATCTAGGCTAACTACAAGCTAACTGTACACATATATTAAGAGAGGAAGAGAGGCTTACGCTCCCAGTTTATATACACACACGCATGGCTCGGGTCTGGTAATACCTTTCGGATCTACGCCGGGGATAGGCTGGCCGTATTGTTGTTTTCCAGCTGCGAGGTGACCGTGGAGCAGGCGCTGTTGTTGCTGTTGTTGTTGGGGCTGGTCGCCTCGTTGTTGCTGTTGCTGTTGCTATTGCTGCTGCTGCTGATGGAAGCAATGGGCGTGGCAGTTGCTTTTCTAGCCCGATGCCAGCCAAAGCTCAAGGCGGCGCTCAGCTTGCTGGGCTTAGGCAGCATCTGCGGCTCGGCCAGATCGTAATCCTGGCGACCAATCGAACTGGCCGGCGTGTGGTGACTGTAGCCGGAGTCGGAGCCAAAGCTCGAGTCGCCGTAGGGTTGCCTGTAATCCGCCGCAGCTGCTGTTGTTGTTGTTGTGGGCAGCAGTGTGGAGGCATAGGGACGAGCCGATCCGCTTGCACCGGCACCGGCACCGACGCTGTCATAATAATAGTTGGCATTGTACATGGGCTCCGCATAGCCGTAGGCGGGCTCCGTTGCCAGCGGCGCCGCATGGATGCGGTGATGCTGATGCTGATGCGCCGCCAGACGGCGATCCACGAGTCGCGGCTGGGTGCGCGCCCGCATTGTGGCAGCCATCAGGCCGTTGGCACTGTTTGGCGCATACTGCTGGACGCTGGGATAGCGAATGCGCTCCCGATAGATGGTCGCCAGCGGCGGCACCGGCGCCCGGCTCAGCTGTGCATTGATGCGATTCCGGCGCTCCACCTCGTGCTCGAGCGTGTTATAGAATTGCGGCGCCGTCGAGCGCGCCAAATAGCCGAGGGACATCATGTTGCTACGATTATCGTAGAGGGGCGCCAGATCCGCAATCTCCGCCGTCGAGCTGCTGTTGTTCAGCTCGTCCTGCGCGCGCTGCTGGCGGCTGCGGGGAGTGCGGCGCAGCGGGCCGCCGCTTGCCAGCTCGTGACTGCTGCTGTTATTGTTGTTGTTGTTGTTGATGATGTTGTTGATGTGGCTGCTGCTGGCGGATGCACTGGCCGTGGAGGCATCCTGTGCCGTCGAGGAACCAGAACTCAGTCCGCTGTGCCGCTCCTGCGGCGGCGGCGGCACCTGCATCCCTGCAGCAGCAGCTGCAGCTGCTGCAGTACTGCCGCTGCTGCCGGAGGCGCGTTCGTGGTAGGGCGTGGCTGCAGGCGCTGTGCATGTCAGCGGTATGCTGTTGGCCTCCTTGTGGAAGCTGCACTCGCCGGGCAGCGAAAGCTCGTCCTCGGCAAAATCATCGTCCGAGTGCAGCGGCGGCTCCGACTCGCCGTCGGAGTCTACGCGTCCGGGTCCCAGCTCCTCGTAGACATTGTCATTGGAGCGATACGGATCCGGGCCGGGTGAGGAGCTGACAAGGAAGGGCGGTGAACGCGTCATCGGATAACCGCTCGGATAATGTATGCTCTTGCCCTGCAGCAGCTATAAGAAAAGAGGGAGAAGGAGAGAGAGGGAGGGAGTTAGTGAGAACTTTCATTCGGCTTGTGGGAAGCGATTTACAGAACAGAATTGACAAAGCCTCGGGCAAAACTTTAAGACAAGGCGAAATGTGTCGGGTAACAGCATAAGCCATAGCACAGTTGAAAGGCATGCTCTGGCCGACTGGCAAACACCCTGTTAGACGAAGAGTAACTACAGCGAAACATTTGCTATTTGCCTGTCAGAAGCGCATGCATTAAATGTATCTATACACTACTCTTCAATGTTTTTGCAGGGTATTTAAGGGTCAATATATGCAGGTTATAAGTCAATATAATATTTGAGACCAAGTCAACCGTATCATGTGTATACCCAACGGTCGCAAATGCCTTTACAGGGTATTTGACAGAAAGTAAAGGAAACCGTAAGCAGTTGTTGAAACAGCGCTCAAAGCCGACCAAAGGCGAAAGGCAAAAGGCAAAAACAAATGCCGCGAGAAATGAATAATAAATATGCAGAGCGAATCGGAACGTAAACAGGACGAAACAGGACGAAAAACATGTTTAAAGTAGGTCACTTAAAAAAAAAACGTAAAATTAAGCACGTGCAAGTAAAATTCTTTAAAATTATAAGCGGAGGAATTATGTTAAAACACAGGATGTCAGTTGAATTCAGGAGAAGGACAACAATTAGAGCGCCAAATGATTGAGATTCGGAGTCCAGGACTGGCCCCGCTGCCCCCGCTGGAACGCAAAGTAGAGGACTTGAGCTGCCCCGTGGCCTAAAGGAGCTGTTTATCAGACAATAAAATAAACACGCACTTCATTTTTAGCACACACAGGACGAAGGCAAATGGACCATAAAGCGGCTTCAAGAAATATGATGATATGAAAAGCAAGAAGACAAAGCAAATAAACGAGAGGGCAAAAGGGACAAAAACACGACTGCCCCCCAGCAACTCCCTTCGCACTACACGTAAGCAAAGGCGTCGAGAGTCGCAAAAATGGCACAAAAGGCGCACGAATCAGGCCGAAAGGCAAAGCAGATAATGCAGCAGCATAAATATATTATATATAGCAGTAACACATATACATACATATCTGTCTATGAATATGAATATGAATTTGATATGTGCGGCCGTCAAGTTCAAGTGTAAATTGAGTTAAGGAAGGTGTAGCATGCGTACATATGTATATACATACATATGAAAAAGGCTGCAACACTTTGTTGTTATGCCAACAGAATGCAAACATAAGCAGCGACTTTGTCGCGCATATTCAAGTGCAGACGAAATATGATCCGCACTTGATAACAACGACCGCCCAAATAGCTAAGTCAGCGTTCTCACGCTTGACCGTCGCTGTGTATACATATGTGCGCGCATGACTCTCTCTGACTCTCTTGTTGTATATAATAAGCCTAAAAACCATGTATGTAAAACGGCTGCTCACTGCTTCACGGTGGACAGCTCTAACTCTAAGATTCATTGAATAAATAACCATCAAAGAAGACTGACGTCCTCTCGTCACTGATATCCAAGAATGGAACTATTACATGGCGACCGTGACAGGACGTCACAGGATCGGGACTAGCGGGACTGGAACAGCAACAATTCAAGAAACGAACAGCAGCAACAATTGAAGAAACGAACAACAGCAACAATTCAAGAAACGAACAGCAGCAACAATTGAAGAAACGAACAACTGCAACAATTCAAGAAACGAACAGCAGCAACAATTGAAGAAACGAACAACAGCAACAATTCAAGAAACGAACAGCAGCAACAATTGAAGAAACGAACAACAGCAACAATTCAAGAAACGAACAGCAGCAACAATTGAAGAAACGAACAGCAGCAACAATTCAAGAAACGAACAGCAGCAACTATTGAAGAAACGCAGTGAGTAGAGTGAGATGTGTGCAAAAAGAAGTGGCCAGGTAAAAAGACTTAAGGCCAGAAAGGCAGAATTATTGAAGCTGTTAAACAGCAAAAATGACATAAGTTGGGACAACTCGGTTAAGTTACATGCCGAAGTTGAACACATAAAAACGCTATTAATAGAGCGAAAAAATCAAACACCAGCCGCGCGCACATCCACCTACCCTGTGATTAAAAATATATATAATAAACAATTAACTAAACAATCTCCACCCAAACAAAAAGAGATACCGAAGCTGAAGAAGGCCTGCCCGAACGACTGCGAGGGACCTCTATTTACACCACATTGCCGATACACCTGTGCAGCCTGCACCGGTGCCCCAACACAGAAGCAGTAACAACCTGTGCAGCCAGCACCGGTCCCGTCTGACGCACCAAGTCAGGCCAAAGATAAATGAACCGACAGCGCTTCCAAGAGCGCATATTTTTTTCCATTGCACTGCGTTGCATATTTTTTTTATATATTATAAAAAACTAATGTACAATTGAGCGACATTAAAGTTGCCCGATTAGCGTATGGCCTGAAAACCATACAAAAACTAGGTAGGAAAATATGTAAAACTAAAATATTTGAAGCAAAGTAAAGAGTGGTTGTATCAAACAAAGACATTAAACTAAAGTTTTAATTTCATTTAATATATGAATAACAACAGAATTAGCAAATCTGTCGAAAATATTGAAACAGTCGAACATATTAAATATATACTATATACAATACCCACAAAAATGGCAGTATTAGATGTAAAAACAGTGGATTCCACTGCCAACGTTATAAATAAAGTTGAATCAAACAACACAGATTTAGAATTAACAAATATATTACTGGTAATCATAGTTGTTATAATGTGTGCAAATTGTTTTTATAAAATATATAAACTGCATAACAAATGCCTAAAGAAAAGATTCATGAGCCGAGCAAATGACTTGGACAAAATTTAAATTTGCACAGCACAAACAACAATGATTAATCATAATTGACAATATCATAATAACTATAAGATACCAATTAAACTAAATAAATAAAAAAAAAAAAATAATAATGAACACACAGTATGATGAATAGTAAGAATATCCCAGAATAATCTTGAAAAACAAAGTAGCTTGTCAATATTATGGAATGGCCAGAACTTTCTGAGCGGATCCAAAATATTAAAACGACATTTGAAAAAGCGTATAAATGTCTAACACAAAATAGACAAACGCATATAGATACAGTTAATAGGCACTCCATAACATTAATCGACAGCTTTAACGAAGCTCGATTATTGATATATCAACATAAAGATGTATTAACCGATGAACATTGGTCAGAAACGTCAAGGTTGCTAATAAGACTGAGAAATAATATACAAACAGTTAAAGACAAGCATAATTTAAAATTAATACTACCTTCTATTTTGAATACACCTGCAAAGTTGGAACTCGGTGAAAACCTTGAAGTTCGGACTGAGGATATTCAATTAGAAGAAGAAGATTTAACAAATCTAACAATCCCTGCTGTTATCACACTGGATTCCAAAGATATTTTATCCGAAAGTGAAGAAAGTGCTGATAATAGCCGTATAATGGTTGACACAGCCGCTGCCCAGAGGGCATATATTAGGGAAATTGCACAAGCAGTCCCAGAATTTGACGGAAAGAAAACCCGTCTTGAAAAATTCTTAACGGCATTAAGACTTGTCAACTTAACAAAGGGAACTTATGAGGAAATTGCCATAGAGTTGATTAAATCAAAAATAACGGGCACAACCCTCAACAAAATAAAAAATGAAACCACAATAGATGGAATCATTGCAAAATTAAAAGAAGTAGTTGTCGGTGAAACACCCGCCAACATAAAGGCAAAAATGGACACTTTAACGCAGAAAGGCAAAACAGCCACTCAGTTCACAACTGAACTAGAAAATCTGCGACAGCTTCTTGAAGCTGCTTATATTGACCAAGGCATACCATCTGAAAATGCTGACACGCTCAGCACTACAGAAGCCGTTAACACAATGATTAGTAAAACTAGTCACGAAAGTGTTAAAACCGTTATGGAGTCTGGTATTTTCACTACCATGGATGCTGCCGTTAGTGCATACATCCGTACTAGTACAAGGCTTACTGGTAGTGTGAATACAGTGATGTACTCTAAAAGAGGGAATAACAACTACCGCGGTAGTAACAATCGTGGTAACTATCGTGGTAGAGGCAATGGTAACTACCAAAACAGAGGAAATAATAACTACGGTAATCAAAACAACAATTACCATAGAGGCCGAGGAAATGGAAACAACAATTCCAACCGAGGCCGAAACAACCAAAATAATAATAATACAAACAATGTTAGAGTAACCCAGAACAATCAGGGAAACTCTCAACAACCCTCAGATATTCAGCAGTAGGAAATTATGCGGTTCATACCATCAATCTTAGTTTGAATATATTTGTAAACTTTTTCAATGTGAAAACAAATAAAAAACTTGTATTTTTAATAGATACTGGTGCAGACATATCTCTGTTAAAGGAAAATTCTGATATCTTTCATGATATCCAAATAAATAAGAAGATCAATATTCAAGGCATAGGCCAAGACATAATACAGTCCAAAGGACTGATTTCAATAGAGATACAGACAAGTAAATACATAATTCCACACGATTTTCACTTAGTAGATTTGCATTTCGCAATACCTTGTGATGGAATAATAGGCATTGACTTCATTAAGAAATTCAATTGCCAGTTAGATTTCAAACCAAATGAAGATTGGCTCATAATGAGACCAAATAATCTAAATTTCCCAATTTATGTTCCAATAACATACAGTTCTGGTAATAATTCCATTGTTCTACCAGCAAGATCCCAAGTAGTCAGAAAAATTCACCTATCATCAGATGAAGATAGTGTACTAATTCCAAACCAGGAAATTAAAGAAGGCATTTATGTTGCAAACACAGTTGCAACAACTAAAAATGTATTTGTCCGATTACTGAATACGACCAGTACCGATCAAGTAGTAGATATTAAAAATTTGTCATATGAACCACTTTCGAACTACGACATAGTTCAAAACAATCCAGAAAATAGAGAAAAAACTGTCTTATCTCAATTAGCTAAAAATTTTCCACCACAGTTCAAAAAGGAATTGACTAACTTATGCACCCAGTTTAGTGACGTATTCGGACTCGAAACCGAATCGATCACTACCAATAACTTCTACAAACAAAAGCTAAGATTGAAGGATGATGAACCAGTCTACATAAAAAATTATAGAAACCCTCAAAGTCAAATAGATGAGATACAAGTACAAGTACAAAAATTAATCGACAATAAAATAGTCGAACCGTCTGTATCCCCTTATAACAGCCCACTTTTGTTAGTTCCGAAGAAATCTCTTCCAGGTTCTGACAAGAAAAAATGGCGATTAGTAATTGACTATCGTCAAATTAATAAAAAACTGTTGTCGGATAAATTCCCGCTGCCTAGAATTGATGACATTTTGGATCAACTAGGAAGAGCAAAATACTTTTCATGCCTTGATTTAATGTCAGGATTTCATCAAATTGAACTCGAAAAAAGTTCAAGAGATATAACGTCCTTCTCAACAAGCAATGGCTCGTATCGCTTCACGCGATTGCCATTCGGTTTAAAAATAGCGCCAAATTCTTTCCAGAGAATGATGACTATAGCATTTTCCGGATTAGAACCTTCTCAAGCTTTCCTTTATATGGATGATTTAATAGTCATTGGTTGTTCCGAAACACATATGCTCAAAAACTTAACTGATGTTTTTGAGAAATGTAGGAAATACAATCTTAAATTACATCCTGAAAAATGTTCATTTTTCATGCATGAAGTCACATTTTTGGGACACAAATGCACGGATAAAGGAATCTTGCCTGACGACAAAAAATACGACGTCATTAAAAAATTACCCAGTTCCACATGATGCGGACAGCGCCAGACGATTCGTTGCATTCTGCAACTACTATAGACGTTTTATCAAAAAATTTTGCCGACTATGCTCGTCACATAACAAGATTATGTAAAAAAGATGTAGAATTCGAATGGACAGCTGATTGTCAGCATGCTTTCGAACATCTCAAATCGGCACTAATAAATCCGAATTTATTACAATACCCAGACTTCAGCAAAGAATTTTGCATAATAACAGATGCAAGTAAACAAGCATGTGGAGCAGTTTTAACTCAAAACAAAAATGGACTCCAACTTCCAGTTGCTTATGCATCAAGATCGTTTACTAAGGGTGAAAGTAATAAAAGTACAACAGAACAGGAATTGGCAGCAATCCATTGGGCAATAACTTATTTCAGACCATATATTTATGGTAGACACTTCAATGTCAAAACAGATCACAGACCATTAACATACTTGTTCTCAATGGTAAATCCAAGCTCAAAAGCTAACGCGTATGAGACTTGAACTAGAGGAGTATAATTTTACAGTCGAATATCTGAAGGGTAAAGACAATTTTGTGGCGGATGCGTTATCAAGAATAACCATTCAACAGCTACAACAAATAAATGGATCAATAAAGAAAGTCACTACAAGATATCAAAGTAGACAAAATTCCTGCGCAGGAAAAGAAAAAATAGAATTGCCCTGGCAATCTATAGAAAAAGCTTCAAAGCCCAACGTATATAAAGTCATTAACAATGACGAAGTACGTAAAGTAGTGACCTTGCATGTAAAAAATATGCTATGTTTTTTTAAACATGGTAAGAAAATTACTGCAAGATATGATGTTAGCGATTTATATACCAATGGAACTCTTGACTTAGGTCAATTTTTCCAAAGGCTTGAAACGCAAGCCGGTATAAATAAAATTAGCCAACTCAAAGTGGCACCGTGGGAAAATATCTTTGAACACGTTTCAATCGATAATTTCAAAAATATGGGCAATAAAATATTAATTTCATTGAGAGTAGCGCTACTCAACCCGGTGACCCAAATAGAAACAATAAAAGAAAAAGAAGCTCTATTGTCTACGTTCCATGATGATCCAATACAAGGAGGTCACACAGGCATCTCAAAAACCTTGGCCAAGGTCAAAAGACATTATTATTGGAAAGGTATGACTCGAGATATTACTGAGTACATACGAAAATGTCCAAAATGCCAAAAAATCAAAGGTGACAAGAAAAATAAAAACTCCTTTAACAATAACTAATACGCCAATACACGCTTTCGACAGGGTTATAGTAGACACCATTGGTCCACTACCCAAGTCTGAAAATGGAAATGAATACGCAGTCACATTAATTTGTGATCTGACTAAATATCTAGTCGCGATTCCAATTCCAAACAAAAGTGCTAACACAGTAGCAAAGGCGATTTTTGAGAATTTTATTCTAAAGTACGGTCCAATGAAGACGTTCATTACGGACATGGGAACAGAATACAAAAATTCTATAATAAATGATTTGTGCAAGTATTTACAAATAAATAACATAACATCAACTGCACACCACCACCAGACAGTTGGAACAGTCGAAAGAAGTCACAGAACTTTTAATGAATACATACGTTCATATATATCGGTTGATAAAACTGACTGGGACGTATGGATTCAATATTTCGTTTACTGTTTCAACACAACCCCATCTATGGCACATGACTATTGTCCATATGAACTTGTTTTCGGTAAAACAAACAATTTATTAAAACATTTTAATAGCACAGACACCATAGAACCTTTATATAATATAGATGATTATGCTAAGGAAAGTAAATATAGATTAGAAATAGCATATAAAAGAGCTAGAATTATGTTAGAAGAAAATAAGAGAAATAATAAGGAATTATATGATAAAAAAGTAATAAACATAGATATATCGATAGGAGATAAAGTCCTACTTAAGAATGAAACAGGACATAAGTTAGATCCAACTTATTTAGGACCCTATACAGTAGAAAAGTTAGAAGATAACGATAATATAATAATTAGGGATACTAAAAAGAAAAAACAAAAAGTACATAAGGATAGATTAAAATTTTATAATAATTGAATTGAAAACTCTAATATAAACAAAGAAAATTGTTCGAACAAAATAATACAAAACAATAAAAATGAAAATGGAATTTAAGAAAAGGAAACTCAAATAGAAAGAAAAAATCTTTTCTTTTATAAAAAGAGACAACATTTAAAATAAAATACTAACACATACATTATATTTTTTTTAAATACACATAGTTTTAAACATATACATTTACACATACATATTAACAAAAATTGTTATATTAAAATAATATAAACAAAAAAAAAAAAACATACAAACAAAAATAATTAACATTAATACTTAAAATAACTACATAAATTACGTTATTTTTTAAAAGGAGGGAGATGTAGCATGCGTACATATGTATATACATACATATGAAAAAGGCTGCAACACTTTGTTGTTATGCCAACAGAATGCAAACATAAGCAGCGACTTTGTCGCGCATATTCAAGTGCAGACGAAATATGATCCGCACTTGATAACAACGACCGCCCAAATAGCTAAGTCAGCGTTCTCACGCTTGACCGTCGCTGTGTATACATATGTGCGCGCATGACTCTCTCTGACTCTCTTGTTGTATATAATAAGCCTAAAAACCATGTATGTAAAACGGCTGCTCACTGCTTCACGGTGGACAGCTCTAACTCTAAGATTCATTGAATAAATAACCATCAAAGAAGACTGACGTCCTCTCGTCACTGATATCCAAGAATGGAACTATTACAAAGGAGCACATAGCAATAGAACAATCAATGAATGCGAAGAAAGGATCAAAGCAGGCACTAAGGAAAAGACGTCTCATATAACACAGTTTTAACAATTGAATTAATGTGTGTGTGTGCGTGTGTCTTGTGTTTGTGACAAGTTGACAATGACAGTGCAATGTTTTGACAGGAATTGTCGTAATGTTAGCCCCAGCTCGGAACCTGACAACAACTCGAAAAAAAAACACAAAACTTCCTGCACGACAATTAAACAGCTTGCCGAACAAAAGGACATCAGGCTGGATGGGTGGAGGTGGGACAGGGGATAGGGGAGAGGGGATTGGCATTCACACAATACTAACCTCTGCATGCGGATGCTGCTGATAATGATGATGATGGTGATGATGATGATGCGGATGCTGATGATGCGGATGCTGCTGATATTGATGATGCCGCATCACCAGCGGTCGATGATGACCCAAATGCGCATCGGGATCCTCGTACATGGCATGATGATGATGCTGCCCACTGTGCGCACCCCCGCCGCCGCCCAATGGCAGCGTGCCGCTGAGGGCGCCACGCGTGGGCGTCTTGCAGGGCAGTAGATTCTGTACCTTACGTTTGTTTCTGTAAACATAGAAAGAGAACGAGAAATTGTTTATTAATACGTATTTTTAAATACTCATAACAACATATCAAACACTTAAAGCGTAACAAAAACTTAAAGCTATGCTGTGAGAGCTGCAAAGAAAGGTAGAAAATAAGCGGACTTCAATACAGACGAACAAAAAGTACCTGCCACAAACGTGACAACTGTTAAGATCGATCAGCTTAAAGCTCGCAAAAGCTCACTTGGGAAACATAACTTAAAGATTTGAATAGAAAGCCAAGACACCAAAAGAATTCTGCTTGATTTAATACCAACAGCAGAGAGTCAAGCAAAAGCTTAAGACTGTGCTAGAGCAGACTCAAGCAAAATAAAAAGCTCGGCTGGCTTTAAGTGTCAAGCAGCTTAAATGAAAAGAGAGGGAAAGCGCAAATGTTATATAAGAGAGCATGAGAGAGAAAGGGAGAGGGAAAGATAGAGCTGCTAGTAAAGACTTAAAGCTAAACTTAAAGCTGTTTCGTAAAAAAACGAAAGCCTTGGCAACAGGAGAGAGAGAGAGGGAGAGCAGGAGAGAGAGAAAAAGCTCATTTGACTTAATTTGGCAAAGCAGCTTAAAAGAAGAGACTCAAAACCAGCGAAGCGGAGGTGAAGAGAACCAGAGCAGACTTCGCAAGAGCCACGTTGATGACGTTGTTCGAGCTGCGTTTCGCTTAATAGAGCAATAAGTTTTCGGTCAGCAAAAGCAGTCGACGAGGAAGTGGACGTGGACGTGGACGAGGACGAGGCAAGACAAATCGATTTGTAATGGCTGCAAAATGGCAGGCTCAGACATGGGCGTGTGGCCTGTTGGGCGTGGCCAGCCATGATAAATGCCAAGCGGCGAATGGGCCTGGGCTTTGGCCAGGTAAACACGCATCAAGCAAAACGCCGGCAAATATTTCATTTAGTCTTTGGCAAATAGCCCAAGCAGCTTGACTGGCAAAGAATGCGACAAAAGCAAAGCAAACAAGAAAAAAAAAACGGGAAAAACATGGAATGTCACTAAAAAGTGTGCCACATAAAATTCAATTTAAATAAGCAGCTAGCTGTAGAGAGGAAGAGGAAGAGGAAGAGGAAGAAGGAGAAGCGCGCTAAGCACACAAGGACAAAGGCACAAGGAAGGATGCCAAAACAAAGTCGATGGCGTTTGGTAACCGCGTGCCATGAAAATAATGAACATAATTAAGTGTTGCCCATGGCAAAGACAACATCAGCTAACAGCTAAAAACCACCACCCACCGCCTCTTCTCCATCCCTCCCACAACCCGCCGAGTGGCAACCTCTTACAGCTGCCATATGCCAAAGTCTCAGTTCCCAAGCGCGCTCAGCATAAGCATAATGAAAAATGTGGAATTAAATTGACGCCACGCCACGTAGCATGCCCCAGGGCCAGGTATACAAAATGTATGAGTAGTGGTTAGGGGCAGAGGTTGGGGAAGGGCAAGGGCAAGGGGAAGGGCAAGGGGAAGGGGGAGGGGGAGGGGGAGGGGGAGAGTTGTCGACCTTGTAATGTCTTGTAGGTAAACATGTTGCGTTGTCAAACGGAAGTCGCTCGTAAAAACTCGCATGCACAAGCCCCTCTCCACCCACAAAATAGAAAGCGAAAGCCAACCATCGTATCAGCGAATCTGATTGTCGGAATGGGGCATATATACGTACATATACGCACATATATAATAAATATGCTAGCCTACTTTCGGGCAGCAGGCACGTTCTAAGACAAAGAACCGAAACCTGAATGCGCTTTGGCCAAGAAAATAGGAATTCACATTCGATTTTGTACAAACAAACGTTTACGAATGCCGCACAAATGAGGAATTCATAAATTATTGAGAGCATATCATAGCATGTGATAGCAATGGGAGTTTATGTCAGGCGACAGAACGTTTGCGAATGCCGCACAAAGAAGAGATTATAATAATGACAGCTGGACGTTTACGAATGAGGCGCAAAAGAGAATCAAAAAGGTTTGAAGGGAATAAATGATTGTGTAACTTCTTGAACTTGACAGCCAGTTAAAACACAAAGGTAAGAGAAAAAACTAATTTAAATACATCCAAGAGAGAGCAAGAGCTCGCTTGAGAGAAAGGCAGAGAAAGCGTTTATGTCAAGTTATATAGTTGACTGTCTACATATTGAAAAGAAAATTTTAATGAAAATCTCTGCCAGCTGACAAAAACTACAGAGAGCAGATGAAACTCGCACAAAAGCCATCAAGTCGCAAATTAACCCCGCTCGAGGAGAGAGCATTATGTGTGTGTGTGTGTGTGTGCTGAGGTTAAGAGTCGCTGCCTGAGCCAGTCTGAGGCTGTGGCTGCCTGTTTGCCTTTCGCTTAGCGCGTGAGCGAGGACTGTCAGGCTGTCAGGCTGTCTGCGTGCCTTGTAAAATATTCTTAAAAGTAAATTAAATAATGTGGCATGCCACAATATGACGCAAAAGCCAAAGGAGGCGAAACAAAAGCGCAAGCCCAGAAGGACAGGCTCTTGCTTTGCTTTCTTACTTCAGCTTATTTCATTTCATTTCACTTACGAGGCGTAAAAATAAAATCAACGCATGCGAGTTTAAACGCAGCTTCGAGTGTGTGTGTGTGTGTGTGTGTGTGTGTGTGTGTGTGCGTGTGTGTGTGTGCTTTAACCCCTTAAGCATCATGTTTGATTTCTCTCAGCATTATGGCCAAAGCTATTGCAATGGACGCAGCGTCCCAGGAGTGTCGTACAATTTGGCCAGCGCGTAAAAGAAAAGTCCAAAGAAACTAAAGCTCAATATATATACAAAAAGGGGGAGGGGCTATTCCGTAAGCAGCTGCCCCATGCGGCATACCTTTGGGGCAAGCATCAAGGGTTGCCTCGTGGCATAAGCAATTTACAATAAAATGTAGCCGAGGCAACAATGCGATTGTACGTGAGGGTGGAACTAAGATCGGGTCTGCTTTCGAAGGGGTTGCACAGGGGTAACACAGAAGGATGGTGAGTGGGAGAGGGGGGAGGGGTTTACGATGCCCAATTCTTATAATATGCAAGCGTATCTTTTATTTATGAACTACACTCCGTCTTGAGGGTGGCACGTGAAGCAGCCGCAAATGTAGTGCGAGCAAAGCAACAACAACAACAACAACAACAACAGAAACAACAAAGAAGAGCCAAAAGACAAAGTCTTTGACTTTGATATGCAAATGGGTTGAGTGGGGATTGTTGCGGCTGCCATGAAATCTAATTGTCTGTATCTATTACTGCACACATGTATGTATGTATCTGTATATATGGATGCATATATGTGAATGTCTGTTGAGCCGTTTGTGGTATGTTCGCGCTTTGATCCTTGCATCAACTGCAGCTGCCACACGCCAAGCCGCAAACCACATTTGCGGCCAACATGCAACAGTGGACATCGAACTGCATGGTTGGGTGATACGGGGCAGAGGCAGGGGCAGGCAATGGCTTTATTAGAGTGCTTAGCAGAAAGCCGCAGCAACAAGTTAAAGCACTGTAGGCGAGAAGAATCCCGTTCCCAATTTCAAATTCAGCTCGTTTTCGCTAACTAAACGTTGATTTATGTCTAAAACTGAACAAACATGTGGCAACACTGGCAAAAGTAATTAAAAGTTGCTCGCTTCGTTCTCAGATGTAAATGAAATTGAGAGCACGTTGAAAAGGCTGTTCCCAAGCACATATTCAACGCGATTTGATAAACAATAAGAAATATAATAATAATGAAATTGAGAGCATGACAACCCCAAACAAATAAGTTTGCATGCCTGCTTAAACGTGTATTCTTTAGGGTCTGCACTTGATTAAAAATTGCCAGGGCAACCCTGGCCAACGAGAGGCAATATGTAGACAATTTTGTAGCATGGCCATAAGGCGAAAATAAAAGTAGATGCGGCTCGAAAGTAGCGCAAATTGTGATTCGTTATTGCACACTGCGTGACAGGGTTGTCATACTTTTATTGAGAGCGACAAGGGACGAAAGGGAACGCGGCAGGCAAGTGAAATTGCAAGCAGGCGAAATTGATTTTATTTATTTAGCAGTCAACATTAATGGCAAGACACGCACACACACACACACACACACGCACGCAGATACCGCAGCAGCCCATGGGCCATAACTTTTTGGGGGGCCTGTTGCCAGGGTTGCCAGCGCCCTTATCTATTTAATATGCATGAGCGCGCGAGCAAGTGGCATCTCACTTGACTTTAACAAGCTTCAGTTGCGGGTGCAGAAAAAAACAACAAAATTAAATTTTAAAAAACACACGGAAAAAAACTTGTCGAAATTGCAGCGCAAACGTTTTAATTTCAACATTGCTCTTCATTTGTAATTATTTGCATAAAATTGAGCTTATTTATTGAAATATTATTAACTGGCGACAATGTTAACAGTTTGCTCGACAAGCGCTTCAGATTTTTTCAACTCTCGCCAACAATTCTACCCCGCCACCCGCCACAAGCTCTCTCCCTCCCCCTCTACTCAATACCTTCACCCAATTGCAGCACATGTTGCATACTTTTGGGCGGCATCGCTCACATTTTATGCAATTAATAAAGTTCAATGTGCAAACATTTGCAAAAAGTTGGTCAGTTGCCGTGCAAAGCGGCAGATGGGAACAGGGGACGGGGGTGGGGAAGGGGGGGCTGGAAGTGTGAGGTTTCAACACTCTCTGGCGGTTTATTAAAATAATTAAGGTAATTATGAACAGGCGACTCCATGGACTCATAATAAATTCCATTTATGGTTTTCACAAAAAAAAATACTAAATGGTTCGGTATTTTGCTTTAAAACAACAAAAAAAGTGTGTGAAAATGCGACGTATGTGTGAATGGAAAAAGTGTTGTAATTATGAGGTTTTTTCGACAGAGAGAGAAAAAAACAATTAGGAAATCCCTGAAGAGTATGTAAATTAAAAGCTAGCAGCTGCAAAGAGGATTCTAAAAGGTAATGTACTACAAAATAAAGATGGGCTTATTGACAGGTGCATACAAGTTGACGAATCGGAGGGAATTTCCTGGCTTAAGCTTCATTAATGACTGAAGTCGGTGAGAAAAAGTTTCCCTTCCATGGCAGCTATAAATGGGATATAGTGGTCGAATTTGAATAGGTTTTTGAACATATTGAAGGATATAATATGCCTTACAAGGGCATACAAAAATGCGATTTTACTATTGATGAACCTTTGAAGCTCAAGGCACTTTAAACAATGCTTGAATTTCTTAATGATTCTCGTTTTACAGCACTAAAAATACAACACTGATCGATAGTGCCAGCTATCGACTATCGAATGCAGCTACTTAAGCTTCTTTTGCAACACACTTTTATTCGTGTTGGCAAATTAAATCAACTTGGCTTTAAGCAACTGTCTATTGGCACTCCCACTCCTGCTGTCTTTGATATCGTTTCTTTTTTCACGCCCCAAAACAACAAAACAAAAAAAAGAACAACTTTCGGCTTTTATGTGTTGACATTACGATTATTTTATTTCTATTATATGAAACGAAAATCAAAAGAGAAAAAAAAGAAAATAAATAAAATTAGTTGCTATTTTATTTATAGGTTTTCTATGTCGCTTTGTTGTCGGCACACGCAACACGATAACCCAAACGCGCACACACACACGCACACACAGACACACAAATATACATATGCATAAATGTATATGTATTCACATTCATATTCATATTTATTTGTTGTTGGCGCCCATAAAGGCAAAAATAATGTGCCACATCATAAATGCCACAAAAATGGCGCTAGACTCAAGTTGTTGTTGTTGTGTTGTAGCTGAACTTTTTTTGCCTGCTTTTTTTGCTTTGGACATTCATAGTCATTCACACACACACACACACACACACGATGAGCAACACGCACATGCAGATAGCAAATGGGGCAAGTTTTTGGGGCAACACTTAAAGCAGCAGCTTTTGCTATGCTGTGAGCGACTGTGTGTGTGTGCGTATAATAAAGATGCTCGTCTGTATTTTCTGTGTGTGTGTGTGTGTGTGTGGGCCTGTGCGTGTCCTGGTCATGGCCATAACCTCAAAAATGATGAAGCACAACAGCAGCAGCAACAACAAGAACAACAACGCCAACAACGGCAACGGCAACAACAACATTTGCGTGTGTTTGGCTTGCTCTGTTTGCCTTGGCACACTCCCCTCCCCCTTCCGCCGCTCTCTTCTCGACCGCCTCTTTATCCGGCCTGTGTGTTCGTGCGGTCAGCAAACTTTAATGAATATGTATGAAAAGCGCTTGTGGAAACTGCTCAGCAGGCGTCCCCCCACCCCGCCGCCCCTAGCCCGACTCTGCCGCACACCCTGCTTGATTTCAGTGCCATGAATATTGCCCACTTTTAGGCGTTACAGCCAACAATCGAATGTTGTTGATGTTGTTGTTGCTGTTCCTCTCTAACATGTTACTTCAACACTTGTTGATGCTGGCCAGAATAAGAAGAAGCAGAGCACGAGCACGAGCAACTTGCGTTGAGTGAAAGAGCAAAGCTTTAAGAGCAGCAGCAAAGCCCCTGTGTCCATGTGTGTGCTGTTGCACAAAACTTGGGGCGACCTTAAAGGAAATTATATTTTTAAGAGCGCACAAAGATCTTTGAGCCTTTTTCTCTTGGGATTCATTTGCTGCACACTCTAAAGCTCTTAGTGCCGCCATAAAGCTCGCACACTCATGAAATCAAATAAATGTTTAGCTATAATTCATATGCGCAAAGCTAAATGAAAAAAAATTAAAAAAAAACACCCAAATTTGGTTAAACCATTAAAACGTACAAACACACGCCCTTCACACTCTCTTACGTGCATGCACTCACACACACACACACACACACACACACACACACACACACACACACACACACACACACACACACACACACACACACACACACACAGATAGACCCGCAGGCGAACTTTTTGTTAAAGCATGCAAAGAGTTGAGCGGCTACTAACGCTACTCTGGCCCTGTCCCCTATCCCCTCTCCCTCCTCCACTCTTTAGCCACACAAGGGCACTCTATGGTGTGCGTGCAAGTCTTTGGCTCTGCTCTCTCACACATATGCACTACATATGTAAATTAAAGCCAAGCACCGTTACGTGCGCCAAGTTGTTTTTTTCCTGTTTTCCTCCCTCTCCCTTTATCTATCTCTCTCTTAGTTTGCTTTAGCTGCGGTTATTTGGCTGCAGATTTCATTTGTTTTTTTTTTGCAGCTTTTTGTTGGTCAAATTGTTTTATTTTTTCTCTGAGCTCTCTCAAAAAGTTGATGTAACTGTGTGTGTGTGTGCGGGTGTGTGTGGGTGTATGTATGGCGACCATTACTCGTGTTTTTTTTTTTTGCCCTGTGTATTTAAAATTTCAATTTAATTTAGTTTTGGTTTTTAGAGTGAGCGCACACCCACACACATGTAGGTCAGTGTTGGAAAGTAGACTACATTAATTCTCGTTTGGTCGCCATTGCGTTTTACGTGCTTTTGTTGTTGTTGTTGTTGTTGTTGTTGTTGCTGGGTTTAGTTGTTTGTTTTTGTGACTTTAGCAAATGGGTTTTTACAGTTATATATGTATGTATGTGTACGTACAGTTGCATAGTTTATATTGTTTGTTTGGCTGCACATTTGGCGCATTGCTTGCATTTTTCATGTGGCGCTAAATTGCTGGCTGCCCAACACTTTTATGGCTTATGCATTTTTCTCTTTTTGCTACTGTGCAACACTTATTTATAGAAAATTAATGCAGTCGACGCTGTGTGGTCCCATCTCAGTGGCTCAGTGACGCCCCACCTCTTGGTTGGCTGGCATATATCAAAAAGAGCAGAGAGCGCAACAGCAACATGCCACATGCAACATGTTGCAACGCCCTCTGCGGTAAAAGTTGCCCAGAAGGCGCTCAAAACCGCGATCAAAGCCAAGACAAAACCAGACAAGCAACCACACAGGCTCCACTCAAACACACGACTGCATGTATGTGTGTGTGTGTGTGTGTGTGTGAGTGTGAGTGTGAGTGTAGTTCTGCAATCAAGTTATCTTGAGCCACAGGCCACAAATGATAGCAGCATACTTTAAGCATAGACACACACCCGCACTCATCTCACAGCCCAGACAAGCACCCGCGTTATTCAATCCAGAACAGAAAGAGGCAGCAAAGCAAGCTGCACTTAATTAGTCAAAGCATGAGCAATGCACGCTCAACAAATATCTGCGTTGCTTTTGTTATTCTTATTCTCTTTGTACTTACTTCCAGACAAACAGCGAAGAGATGAGCACAATGAGCACCAGCAGCAGTGAGAAAACCGCTATCATCGCTGAGGTGGCCAGTGATTGGCTGCTGTACAGGCTGGCGTCCAATATCTGCAAGAGAGGCAAAAAGAAAAGAGCGTAAGTTGAAATTACTTGGCGGTGAGTGAGAAGTAACAGTAAAAGCAAAAGTAAAAGAGTAAAACAAAAATTGGTGTAGCCAATGCAAATCACGACACAACTCAAACACAAAGCCATTTTGCATGCCAATAGAAAGAAGAGGAAGCAGCGAAGCAGCTACAAAATTTTGGCAAATATGCCTAACGAATAGCAAACAAAAGCGCACGCGGCTGTTAACCTTTTTTTGATTCGCTCAGAATTATTGAAGTTGGCTACAGCTGGGCGCGAGTGGGAGTGAGATGGGGCTACAACGTGCTGGCAATCAACGAAATTAAGGTCAAAACATGGTGAAAATCGCCTACACAGCAAACAGGAGCTACAATAAAGATGTGGCAGAGCCAAGCTCAACTGTTAAAAGTGAAGTTCAGTAAATTCAATTTGAATTTTGTTCACAACTTTCAACTAAATTCCAACTTATCAAGCTTGCGCTGTCACAGATAAATTGTCATTTTTATCGCAAGAAACTTTTGTTTTCTATAATTGAATGTTCTTTTTTTGTTGGTCAAAAAAGTTTTCGAAAAACAATGAAAATCACAAGCACCTGTCATTGGCCCCAGCACAAATACAAATACAAACGCAAAGATAAACATACACACACACACACACACAAACGCGCCGCATAAATCAGTCAAATGCATTGGAAAAATATTTTGGTGAGCTCAAAGAGCGTGAGCGAGAGAGAAGGAGAGAGAGGGAGTGGGAGAGGGAGAGGAAGAGGGAGAGGGAGAGAGGCAAACAAAAGCTGCGCTCAAATTGAGGTCAAGCTTTGACAGCTGTGCAAATAATTTCGCCTCTGCCAGTCAACCAGTGTGTGCACAACTGCATGCGTGCGTGTGTGTGTGCGTGCGTGCGTGTGTGTGTGTGTGTGGATGCGCGTATGTAGGCCGCTCTTTAATATGTAATTGCATTTTTGTGCATACACTAATTTATTAATAAATAGTTGCTCGTTGATTTATTTGCGCTGACACAGTTTCCATTGTGCCCGGAAGCGAGCTGGGTCTATCTGGCTCTCAGCGCCCCTTCCCCTCCCCCTCCACCCCGCCCACTCCATCGCTCAGACTCTTTGGCAATTAATCATTAAATATGCCACAGCTGAGCGCATACAAAACAAACAATTACAAAGACTGAAAACCCGCTCCCAATTTCATCCTCAATGCGAGATAAGCTATAAAAATATTGACAGGCATTGCCGTATGGCGAAATTGTTTAAACTACTGAAGTTGGGGGCAACACGGGTAGCAACTAACCCCCCCCCTCCCCCTCCACCCCTTGCAAGCTGTACGCGTTATCATGAAATTTTAAAGAAATTTGTTTTCATTTCTTGTCGTAAATTGTTTTGAAAACCATTTACAGACAAATCCGAAACTGAGCCAAACAAATAAATAACAATAAATTAAACAATTATGCGAGCTGCAGGGCAAACACAGACCTAGCTCCAGAGCAAGTGTGTGTCAATTGAGAGGGGAGAGAGTCAAAAGTTACCACAAAACAAAAAAAAAATGAAAGAAAAGAAAAAACTCCCAAAGCTCATTGCGCGTAATCAAATTGATTAATGAGCTGCGGCGTGGCACAGTGTTGTGAAGTGTCGAGGCAAGGCATGGGAGGAGAGTTGAACAACAAGTTGCGGAAACTGCGAGTCTTTGGTGACCTGTTGAGTGCGCTACAATCAACACTTGAGCTTTAGTCGACTTGTCAATATATGAGAAAATTAAAATGTTCTTGAATTGAATTGGTATCGTGTTTTCACTTTCCGAGGAGATCTTTATTTTCTATCTAGCCCATATGCCCTCTCTTTACTAAACTCTGCCCATATGCTCGACCAGCTACTCCCCTACACTGCGCTGCTGTAGATGGCTGGGTTGGGCCGGCCTGAAATCTTAAAATCTCACTTACGACATTCGATTTTGTAAAAGTAAAAAGGAAAGAAGAAAATAATGAAATTTCTTTTGTCTTGTATTTGTTGTATATTCTTTGCCCATTTTACTCGCTTTTCCAACCGCAGGCGGTTCGCGTGTGTGCGTTGATAATCGATAAATCAATGTGAATAGGCGCGGGGCCTGGTGTGAGTGCGTTTTACCTATTTGTAATGCTCGTTCCGGAGCAAACAAATGGTCTTCATGAGTAGCTGACAGCGTGAGGGGAGCAGTTGGGGCAGGGTCTTGATGTAAAAGGCAAACATTGCGACAGTTCGACTGCCGCCGGCTTACAGTTGCCGCTCGTCAGCTGCAAATAGGGATTAAGCCCAACTGCTCGCGAGTCAGATAAAAACTCAAATAGAATCAACTTGCCCTCACACCGAAAAAAGAGTTGTTCGTCTTATCGATAACAGGCAGCCCGCCACAGCGCACCTTCTGTTTGCCCAGATAAGCGCATTTTCCAGTAGGAGTTGATTGAAGGCTTTCCATCGAGTCGAGTCGAGTCGAGTCGGATCGGATCGGGTCGGCTCGAGTGGAGTCAAGTCGGGCAGCCATAGGTAGCCGCAGTCGTAAATTAATAACAAGAGCCGTGGGCAAACACTGGCCACCAGATAACGATAACATTTTGAACGATTTATGTGTAGGCAAATATCCAAAAAGTAAATAGGAACACAAAACAGGGCGCTCTTGTGCGATAAAATAATTAAGCCACAAGACATTAGGCCCAAAATGAAACAAAAAATGTGCTCATCGGGAATTATGGCTGAGAGTTAACAGCATTAAAGGCTGTTCTGTTTAGCTACTTTGCTGCTTCAGGGTTGCCAGGGCTGCGAATTATTTTTATTTAAAGACGAAAAGTTTTAGTACAATTTTGACACAATTTCAACGTGGCGCTTGCTGCGTTCAGGGTTGCCAGGTATTGCCAGTTTGTGCAGCTCATTGGATTGTTGTGTGTGCCTACACCTGCGTTCTGTCCCTTCCCTTCATCCGCTGCCTCAGCCTTTAAGCCAACAACTTTGTGCACAAAGTTGACGCACGCGTTTTCATTTTCCTGATGAAAAACACAAAACTTTGCAGCTCTGCCCGTTTCACCCGCACTCAGAAACAATCGCAAGTGTTGCATGGAGGCAGGAGGCTTGCAACAAGCACGTGCCACTTCCAGGCTCAGCGAGAACAACAGCAACAGCAGCAGCAACAACAACTTGCCACACTGATAACATGGCAAAAGTTTTCTACATGCGTTGCATGTGTAACGCCTTTTTCAACACTGGCGCAGGCGGCAGCTAACTTCGATTTCATTGCACGTGCATATCGACAGTTCTTTTACAGCCCCTCCCATATCCCCCTCTCTCCCACCCCCAGCTCACTCTAATGCGCCTAGAGCGTGCGTGTGTGTGTGTGTGTGTGTGTGTGTTTATGTTGGCAACTTGGCGCAGTTTTGTAACCACTTGACAGTGCAATTGTTTGGAAACAACTCGTGATTGAGATGCATTCGAGTTGTTCCATCTATCTGTAAAAGTCTGCTCCCCCACTTTTCCTCTTTCGCTCATTCTCGCACTTTCCTTCTGTGCTCTTGTTTAGCTACGAGAAAGCTACAGACTGCTGAAAGTTGCCTGTAATGAGTTGAGAAAATTTCTCACCTTCAGAGTAGCAAAGTTGCAGAACAGCTAGTGCAACATTTAAGGACAACGCTTAAAGCAAAATGCAAAAGCCAGACGCTGTCACAAGAGAAATTGTATAAGACGAAACGCTTACGAATAGCACACAAAGCAGAATGCACGAAAACAAATGCGCTTAGTTTTTTGTACAGCTAATGCATAATCTCACACGCATTTCTTCATATCCGAAAACTATTATTTCATAAGCAAGCCTAGTTAGATTGTAGTTGAGCTGCCGCAAAGCTTATCTGGAAAAGCGAATATTATTGTCTTTAGTTTTTGAATGCATGTATAAATTCAGTTTTGTTATTGTCAAGGAAAAACTGCCAGACGATTTTTCATTTCGTTTTGTTGTGCCTGTCTGCAGCTGTGTCTGCTATGTGTCAACTGTAAACAACCTTAGGCCACACCCTTGGTTCTCCCCCTCGCCCTTGCCCTTTTCCTCACCCTCCCCTCCTCTCAACAGTTACCATCATCATCATCCTCAGCTGGAGCGCGCGCCCAAAAAGCAGACTACAAAACTATGCAACATTTTGTAGACAATGGAATGTGCGACTATTTTGTATGGCATTCGCACGACATTTGATATCAATGTCAAGACATTTGCACCCCCGCAACATGCAGTCCACCCCCCTCCCCCCTTGGTCCACCCACCGTTAAGCCCCTTCAGTGTTTGCTTATTTAAAGCGATTTTTCGGCAAAGTTGAAATATTTTGGCTGGAGCCAACAGAGAAAAAACCAACGGAGGCAGCAAAAAGAAAATCAGAAAGGATTATTTTGCTGCCACGCCCAACTCCAATCAGTGCGAGCTGCTTTTGCTTTTCCAGCTTCTGCTTCTTCTTATTTCTTTTGCTGCTGCTTGTCAAATTGTTGTTGCTTTTTTTTTGATGCTCGCGTCGCGCACCAAATTTAATTTCGCATGTTTGACGCGTCGTCCTCGTATTCCTGCCCCGGCCACGGTCTCCTCCGGCTTGGCTCTAAAGCTCAATCGGATCCTGTGCGTATTGTTGGCACTTTAAAGATTTTGATATACCCTGTTGCCACTTGAGTGGGGTGTATAGGGTGATGCATAAGATTTCTAATTGCTCCAAATAGTTTCCCTATTTTAGCCAGGGTATCAGCTTTCGGAATCACATTTTATTAATTTTTAAGTTTATTCTTTAGAGGGTAACTAATAGTCTTGCAAGTCAAATATTTATTTCGATTTACAAAAATTCTTCATTCTTCATTCAAATAGAGCAAATACGTTGTCTTAATTCTTTATAGGGTAACTAATAGTCTTGTATACTCAATCATTTCCTACAATATCCAAAATTTCAATGTTTCCTTTCTTTTAGTTTGTTAATAGTTGTCTTACAGGGTAACCTAATGGTCTAGCATGCCCAACATTATCCTCTGCTGATTTCTTCTTCTTTTCCTTTGCCAGTTGACAATTACGCCCACACACACGTACACGTCCACGCACACACACACACACACGTACACACACACATACACTCTGCCAAATTGGCACAATTCCCGTTAAACTTATCAATTTGATGAGAGAGAATTTCGCACACACACACACACACACACACACATGACGCAGACGCTGAGACTTCCGACCTATAGCAACCACCCACCCCCATCCCCATCTCCAGCCCCTCCCCATTCACCGTTGCCTTGAGGTTGGCATTTTTTAACGCTAATCCATTAAATTGATGCTGATGGCAATTGAATTTAAGCTGCTCCGCAGAGATTTCCAACGTATTTTACCTGAATGCCAGTTGGTGTAAGCGTGAAATTGCATTTCGATAAACGATAGACGCGGTTATCGATATGCGGAAAGTGGGGCGCAAGTTAAAGCTGACATTAAGTTCATGTTAACATTTGATTTGTCAGCCTAAAACAGCAGCTACTCGCTGTCAAGTTGAGATAGGGAGAAGAGGGAGAGAGAGGGAAAGATAGAGAGAGAGAGAGGGAGACAGTTCTCAAGGGCCCACACACACAAAATCCGGATCATCATATTTCGTTATCTGGCGCTCGGAAGACCACACACATTTGAGTTTGCGTTTGGTTTTGCTTTTGGTTTGGTTTTATATTTATTGAAATTTTTGTCTGTTACATAAATGTCCAAAATTAAGTGGAAAGCACTTGAGTTTTCCGACGTGTTGGGGCTGCCCCAAAAAGAAATATATGGAAAATACACACACAGAATCACACACACACACAGACATACATATCTGTGGGCACGTGAGTCTCGTGTGCTTATCGATGTGTCCGCCCTCGGCTGATGTGTTGATGTGGAATTTGATCTTCTGTTTTGGTTTGTTTTTCTAAATTTTCGTCTGGTTTTTCCGCCTGTTGCCTAAACAAACAGGCCAGCGATTAGACCAAGTGCCGGGTTACACTTGGTTAAAGTTCTCGTTTTCTAGTCTCATTTCTCTTTTTTTTTTGTTTAACATTTTTTCTTTATTTTTTAATAAAATAATTTGTAACATTTTCGTGTAACCGCTGACAATCTTCAAGTTGGCTTTGTGGTTGGGCCGGAGTTTGAATTTGTTACGCCTTGCATGGCCATATGTTGCCACGTTACAACCCCCTGGCCAGCCAACCCCCCGCCCCTGAGCACTACCCACGGCCCGTTGTTGTTGTTGCCAACTACTTGGGTTGTCCTTTTTGTGCCCTGACGCTTAACTTTTCATTGTTATTGTAATTTGTTGCTGTTTCCCGGCCAGCAGGCCGCGCAGGCAGGGCAAGGGGCTTGGGTTGGGCTGGCCAGCTTCATAATGATGACGTTTTTTGTATATATATATATATATATATTTGTTTTTTTTTTTTTGGCAACAGCAACAGCTGCTGCCAGGACTCAAGAAGCAAACAGCTTTAAAGTGTTGCCTTGTGGTTGTCTGCGAGCCCAAACAAAAAATAAAGACCGGAAAAATGTAACTGGAAAAGTGGGCGTCACCTTGTTTCTGGCTGTCTTTGATTTTAAGTGGGCTGAAAATTTGAATGGCTTTAAATAGTTCCATGGCTTTAAGTGTTTACAGAGAGTTAGTTAACAGTTTGTGCTAACATGTAAACATTTTATGTTAAGCTTAACAGCTATGTTAAGTAGTTAACTAACGAACAAAGCTAGTTCGACTGTGAACTGTTTGGGCGTGCTTGTACTCTCATCTCAACGTACTGTTAGAGCAGAAACTGTACCACATTATATTAGATATTTCTAGCATAACAGTTGTACTGCGCTCTCATTAACATATTCACTGGTAATGTTAAATTCTGTTTAACATGTTTAACCTTTTTGGAACAGATTTTTGATCAGATGTCATAAATCGAGGCACCCAGACAATGGACAACAATCAGTTCAAGTGTCAAACACTCAACTTTTAGCACTTGTGCCACGAATCCCCGAACCGCCCACTGGCCCAACCCCCTCGACAGAACCAACACCCCAATTACAAGAAGAAAGGGCGCATTATTATTATTATTACTATTGTTGTTGCCCGTATGCATAATGCAATAATTCAATAAGGCAACATAAATTTCTGACACCTTCAGATTGCTAAAGAAAATCTCAACAGCTGTGCACCCTATGCCTGGCCCAGCTCATTAGGCGCGCGAGGGTTGCAACCCTGGCCGCATGGTAAGGCAATATATACACAATACTCACCGGCATGGCCTGGCAGACATCGCTCTCCCATTGCTGTTGCGCCAGTTGCTCCTCGTTGCAGTCCTGCGGCACCACCGTGTACTCGGCGAGGGCCGGGGGTCGCGGCGGCGGAGGCATGAGGAACTGCGGCGGCGGCGCCAGCGGCATGCCAGCGCATTCATCGCAATCGAACATGAAGAGATCGGCGTCCATCATGGTATCCAACATTTTCCACATTTGTTTCAAGCTGCGACTTTTGACTTGCGTTTTCTAGCTTGTTTTTTGGTTTCTGATTTTGGTTGTGTGCGTTGAGTGTGTGTTGTGTGAGTGACTGTGTGTGTGTGTGTGTGTGTGTGTGTGTATTAGAGATCTTGGACTGCGTGTCAAATGCGTTTCCTGATCGCTGTCATCGCTGGACAGCCGTCAACGGCGGCGGCGCTGCAAAGAGAAGAGGGAAAATTCTAAGGTTAGTCGAGGATTATGAATTTGTGGCCAGGACATGCAGAGGACATCAGACAACAGCTGGCGGCTGTCTTTTGTCTGGACTCTCTCTCTCTCTCTCTTTCTCTCTCACACACTCTCTCTTTTCCCTTTGTCTCTTCCAATTATCTGGCAACTGTACTGCTTGGCACGTAACATTTGCTCTGGCTACTAACTGGCCTGATCCTGGTCACACTTCCTTTGGCACATGCAAAGAGTTTAGAGGAATAAACCGCACTTTGCAACTATCAGGATATTTTCGAACTTGGTAGGGGGCTCAGCCCATACACACACACACACCCCTAACAATTGCAACGATCCTAATGTGTCCTCGGCGAGAATCCACCCCAAGTTTCTAGCCACGGGGCAGCTCTGCCTGTTAATTTTTATTTTTATTGATTTTGTTTAATGCGTTTCTATTTTTTACGTATTTATTTTTATTTGCTTTGGCTTTTTACTCCTCTTGCTGCTGCTGTTGTTGTTGTTGTTGTTGTTGTTGTTGTTGTTGTGCGTGTGTGTCCTGTTTTTAGCCCTTCCAATTTTATTACTGTTCAGCTAAATATACATTTTCCTTGTCATATTTCTTTTTCCCCTACCTAAATCTGTCGACTCATTGGCAATTGTTTTAACCCCTCTGCAGTCAGTCCTTTCTGTTGTTTTTTTTATTTTATGATTTTTATTATCCTTTTGGCTGCGGTTCTGTTGTTATTTTTCACACATATGCTGACAAAATAATTGAGAAATTGCGTACAGCATGATGAGAATATTCATTCATTTAGTTGGCAAAAGATCAAATTTCGTGGATTGACTTTGCCATCGATAACTCTCAGATTTAAATTCTGTTATCGATATTTAGCAATAAATGTTAATAGATATTAAGACTTTTACTTTTATTATTATTTGCTTATTTCAAAAGAATAAAAGAGTCGGTTTTTTTGCATTTTGAGTATTTAAAGTTGAAGTCTTAAGAGTTTCTATGAATTCTGCTGCTGTTTTATCGATAGTTCCGTCGTCGGGCAGTTAGTTATTTTGATCTCTTACCACCCTTACTTATCGACACTTTCAGTTATCGAGATTAATCTTTCCAGATACTCTGATATTATTGATATGTTAATTGACAGTTGAGCTGCTTTAGATTCCCTTGAACCTCAACCGAGTTATCGATAACTGCCAGCATCTGCTTGCCGTTAAGCTTGACAGTCGCATTCAAATTGGTTCCATCAATGCAAAAATGCCAAAGCCGAATCTCGCTTTGCCATAGTCCATGTGGATTACGTTGCGGCTTAAGCTCTCGGCTGTCTGCCAGCTACTTGACAGCCGGGAAAACTCAAGAGCTCAAGAGTCCATGTGGCTGCTGCGTGGGGTAACCAGGGAAAGGCCAAGACAAGGCAGGGCAGAGATATGAGAGAGAGAGAGAGAGAGAGAGAGAGCGAGCAAGCGAGTAGGCAAGTGGAGGCAACATATGTTGCCAGTTGGGCCATTTAATTAGCTGCACAGTGAGCTGACAGTTGTCAGAGAGTGTGGCACAGAGATATATAGAGAGAGAGAGCGAGAGAGAGAGAGAGAGAGAGAGGGGAGAGGCAGGCCAAGTCAACTGATAAGATCTCACAACAAAAAAACTACAATTGTTGCTGTTGTTGTTGTTGCCGTTGTCTTGCAATCAAATGTAAGCCGCTGTTGACATTGGAGATTAACAGATATTAAAAACGAAGACGACGAAGCGAATCTGACACACAATGTTGCACGGGGCAGAAGAAAGAGACTCCAAGTTGAACTCGAAATAATACAATGACGGACAGCCAGACAGACAGCCGAAAGAGACAGCCAGACAGAGTGACAGAGCGACAGATAGAGAGAGAGAGAGAGAGAGCGAGAGGGGGAGAGAGACACACACAAAACATGTCAAAGATGAAATGTTGTAAAGAAAACTGAATTGAATTGAATTGAATGGAATTGAAATTGGAATTGAAACGAAGTCAAACTTATAAATAACCAACAAAAAAAATACATAAATAATAAAACAGGCAAGTGTGCAGAATGCATGACTGCCAGATACCCTGCAGTCAGCGTCAAGGAGCAACAGGGCTTGATGCAATGCGAAGAGCTCTATTCATATTTGGCATACTTCGATAAGACAAGAACATAGAAAGTTATCAGAAAAATTAGCTAACCCCGTGCTAAGTAAGCCCCATGAGAACTTAAATACCAATCTTAAGGTCTCTAGCACCTAGAGTCCATGAGCTCAATGGATTTTAGAGAAAGGCATGGAAAGAGAAATAGACTCAAAATATTTGTGTACTCCCTTTTTTACAGGGTATACAAAAAACTGCAGCACTAATGCAATATTGAATTTCCACAGCAATAACAATACAAAAACTCAGCTTAAAGCTTTAGCTAATAGTTTTTCTTTTCGATTTTTGAAAATCGATTGAATTGTCTCGCATCTGGCATCTGGAAACAGAGACTGCGACTGCGACTGCGACTGCGACTGAGACTGTCTGCTGATTAGCTTTTGAAAGCGGCCCATTAAAAGCGCTGCTGCAATCCCCAAGAGCTGCAAAATAATGAAATAAATCGTGTTGAAAAACTTCAACTTGGCCAAAACAGAAGTGAAGAGAAAAGACAAGGCAAGACAAGGTAAGGAGGGGAAAAGGAAAGGAAGGCAAACGAAAGCTGAGCTGGAGCAGACGAGACAACGAAATCGATTTGTTTCGAGATTAAGTCTGGGACATCGCATCCGAAGGCTCTCCAGGGACGCACTGGCAGCCCGTCGAAGCGTAAAACGGAAATGTTATGGACGCGCCAAGGAAGCGCAAATGGAAATCAAAGTCCTGTCGAGGTGAGTAGTCGGTCGGGTAATTAGCGAGCGAGGCAGGCGGCGGGCGGCAGACGGTAGGCAGCGGCATTCTGATAAGAGAAAATCAAAGTGAAATGCTAGCAATTAGATAATTGGCTTAAAGTTGGGCTTGAGATACATTTGTGCAGCACACTTGAAGACAGCTGCGAGGCGCAGCTTGTTATGATAGCGCCAGGCAGGCACTCAAGGATTGCGAGTGCCAAGGGCCAAGGGGCGAGTCGAAACCCCTTTCATTGATAGAGCACACCAATTAAAGCTGGCAGCCCCTTTCCCAATTAAAGTACTGCTCCATAGAACTAGTTACGAAACACACTTACTCTCCACTTACTTTCTCAGCCACTTTCACCCAAGCCTGATTTATGCCCTATGTATGTATGTAACTGGCGATTGGGCACTTGAAAGTGGAAAAATGACAATTGCGGCACGACAAGAACGAAACAACAGCTGTCTAGGAATATAATTGAATTGTTCTTGGCGAGAATTTCGATTCGAAATTGTCTAGGCCAATATCAAAATTAGCTGGTCAATTGTCAGGGGTTGTAGTTGGTTTTCCTTTTGCTTTTCTTTTTTTTTTCAATTTTGCCACGCATTTAAATGACTCAATCGTAGCTATTCGAAAGCCAGACCACGTTTTGGGTCACAAGCCGAAACTCAGGTAACCGAAAGGGAAACACATTTATTAGCTACAATGATAAATGTTCTTTCCAAGGATCGACAGCTCCTCTCTCTCTCTCTCTCTCCCTCTCTCTCTCTCTCTCTCTCTCCAGCTCTTTCGCACTGTCGCGACGTCTGAACGTGTAATTTTAATTCGTTTTGGGCATTGCCAGGCCTACACACACACGCACACACACACACACACAGAGAGAGAGATATATGTAACTGATATGGGTGCACAGCTCAGGTAGTCTCGCAAAAGAGAAGAAAACCCAAACTGCATTCGGCATTCGGAAAATTGAGACATTTAATGTAGTTAGTAGTCCTTGGTTTCCGGGCATCGATAAGTGTTATGGCCACAGCGGGATAACAATTTCCAATATGTCGAACAAATGTAACAGGCCTGAGCTGGTAAACGTTAGAAATATATTGGCAAAATGCTTAAGGGAATCGATATGCCCGTTGCCAATTAGAGGGAACACGGCCGGACAGGCGAGGTTGGCAGGTTGATGATAGAGCATATAGGCTAGATACACATACATATATATACATATATATATATATTATGATAAGGGACAATACGCTACATGTCATTAGATACTATCCTTTGTAATCATATATAGCTTGGCAGAATATGATATATTTCGACAAGGTATCTGCAGCAATAGATAATAGAGCTTTAATATCTGAGCACATAATAATTATAGAAATTATAAGACCCATTGCAAACATACAAAATATTTATACAAAAATATTATAATAATATCTCATACATATTTTATGTCTTTTAATAATCTTACAATAACAATCTTTCAATAACAATCTCTTTATGTAGATATTTTGTGTTATGTTTCCTCTTTATTTATGTATTTAAATACATATTTTTTTAAATGCAATCAAATAGAAATCAACAATTTGAAAATATTTTATTGTTATAATAAGGCTTTTATGCTATATTTTAATTTTCTCAAATATAATAAATAAATGGGAAGCAATAATTAATGTGGAAAATTATAGGCGCCATTTTATAATTAATTTTTCTTACATTTTCCTTATGCAATTTCAAAACGTTTTGCAATACGAATTATTAAATTGATTAATTGTTTATCGGTTTATCGAATCATATTTTTTGCAAAGCAGTTGAAAACTTTATTTAAAAATTGCTAAAAAAAAAATGAGTAACAAGTAAACAATAAAAACCCGGAAATAATTTTATATATATATATATATATATATTTATATAGAATATAGGCAGCTGGTTTTAATGCTTCCTACATACTTACTATATTCTTAAGAATTAAAATAAAGTAGGATAATTTTAATTAGCCTTTTCATTGCCAAGTCTTAAAACAAAAAGGACACTAACTTATTTTGAAATGTTGTTTATTTTGTCCTTGCCTTCACATTTTAAATTCAGTTTTTTTTTTTTTTGGTGCATTCAGTAAAGTTTTTGGCAAATTGTTTGTCGCAAAAACTTATCTATTCCTAAGAAACTAACCCAACTAAGTGTCAGCAAAAACGATCTACTTGTAAGTTGCCGTTCAAGTTTCTCCCTGCCAGAAAATAGTTCAAATTAGTTTAAGCTTAAACTTATCTATTCTCTAGCCTCGCCCTGCAATTTCTGCCTAAGACTTAATAAGAACTCGCGTACGCCCCAAAGCGTGCTACAAATTACCAAAAAAAAAAAGGAAAAGGAAATCTAGGCTAAAATATGCGTTAGCCCAAAACCATAAAAAACGAAAAGAAGTTGAGGCGGCAACAAAAAAAAAAAAAAGACCTACAGCAACTTGTGCCTTAGTTTACATATCATTTATTATTTGTTGTGCTTGTCCAGTCGGGCGAGGTGTTTGTGGAGGGGAGGAGCAGGGAGGGAATGGGGGGCAACTAACAGCGTCACGCCCCTCGCTGCGGCCACATTACGCAAAACTTTTAAATAAAGCAGCGCGCCTCGTTGAAGCAGGAAGAAGCAGCAGACGGGGCAGAGGCAGAGGCAGAGGCAGAGGCAGCGGCAGTTGACGGGCATGTCACATCAATGTCACTCAGCATTAAGAGCTCGAGAGCGTGAGAGGGGGTCGGGAGGGAGGGGGGAATTAGAGTAAGCATGTCCTGCGACGGCTGCGATAAAGTTTGTTTTCTTTGCGCTCTCGCTTCTCTCTTCTCTCGGGCCGCCGCCGCCGGGCAGCTGAGCGTGAAAAAAAACGGCGGCATTTGCCCAGCTCTCCCCTCTCCACTCAACCACCGCCCAACCCCTCGCCCTGCCCCTTGGCGCTCGTGCAAGTCCTGCCTTTTTTTCACGGCTTTCGCTTTTTGCGTTGCGAGAAAATTACAAGCGCATAACAAATATTTTGTTTTCAGATTTCTTTTCTTTTCTTTTGTGTTTTGCTTTTCTTCTATTTCCAAAATTTAGTGTAACAAATTTCGCGTGCGTTTTGTTTGTAATTTTTTACTTGGTTTACTTCATCTTTTAAGTTTTCTTCTCCTCTTCCCTTCCGTACTCTCGGCCTATTTGCATAAGGTGCTTAGCGCGTGTTTTTTCTAAGCTGCTTAGCATATGCCAACAGACAATTGAATGAGCTTCGAGGCACAGTTGCAGTTGCTTCTTCTGCTTCTCCTTCTTGTGCTTTTTCGACTATAATTCACAATTGGTTCTGACGTTGGCATGCCGTCAATTCCCACGCGGCTGACTCTAATAAAGCCATTACAAGGCACAAGTCACAAACTTTGTCAACTCTTTTCAGCCACGAATTTATGTCGCAACTACGCACAAGTTGCTTTTTCTTTTAAAATATATTTGAGCTGAACAAAAAACGCGCTGGGCATACTAATTAGGCAGCGTTTGTCGGAGGGAGGGAGCGAGGGAGGGAAGCGCAGGCAGCTCAAACAAATAAATTTGAAGGCAAACAGCAAACGGAAATCCTGTGAGCCTTTGCCACAGAATCAAAATGAAAAAAAAAAAGAAAAAGAAAAGGTAAGCATGTGCAGCAGTCGGTGCGTGTGCGCAATTGAGATTCAATTTGGTTGGCACTAGCCAAAAGATTCGATACGAATGTATCTGCAAGATACAAATTATAAGCTGAGATTTTGCACTCGGCAGCGTTCGCTGCTTTTCCTTTCTGCGTAGGCTTCTGCGATTGAGTTATTATTTATCTGCTGCGCGGCGCGTTTAACAGCTCATTTAGCGCTTGTATCTGGCAGATACGCGCCTGTGTATCTTGCAGATACACGCGAGCCGCGCTCGCTGCGCGTTGCCCACTTGCCGCGACGTCGTAAATTTTGTTTTGGCACAAATTTATGAGTTATGTGCCTTGGCTTGTTTACCCAAAGGCTTAAGCAAAGGCAGAAACAAGGGGGGAAAAAAGTCAAGAAATAACAGAAAATAATGAAGCTGCCGCCAAATGCGGCAAGCACTTGTTGCGCCTGCCCTTTGCTAATAATTTAAACAAATTTACTTAAAACCAGCCGACGAGGGCGCAGAGCCAGGGCCAAAGGCAGGGGCAGGGGCAAAGGCAGCAGAAGACACAGCTTAAACAAAGGTGTGTGTTGTGCGTGCGTGTGTGTGTGTGTGTGTGTGTGTGTTGCTTAACCTCATAGATGACATAAGTGCCAAGCTGTGTGTGCATTGCTTCTTCTTCATTTGTTGTTCACTTTTTCTATTTGGTTATAATTAAAGCTTTTGTCGGCACTTTCTTCTTCTTCTTCTCCTTCTTCTTCTTCTTCTTCTTCTTCTTGTTGTTGTCGTTTTCTATGCCTCAAGAATGAACGCGCGGTGTGGATTTGTCTACTTCTTCGGCTCAAAAATGATTTGTTTGCTTTTTGAGAAAAACTGAACAATTAAAGCAAGAAGTTCGCTTTATCTGGCTTTGCCCAGTTCTAAATTTACAAAGTACTTGATAAAGTGCCTTAACAATTATTTTCTCGTGTGTTTTATTATATATATATCTTGTATACGTATATATATATATTCATGTATATATGTTGTATGTTTATATCAATAAATACCATGGGAATACGTAATAATATCTAGATATTTCCATCTCTTTATGTGTAGTACACTTTTTTTCAAATTCTACATACTTTATAGCATATTTTATTGGCTGTCAAGCAAAAATGTTGCATTTAAATTGTTTGAACAATTTCATTTGAATAACATTAGAGGAATTCCTAGAATTCTACTGCTACAACTTTCCACAACTCTCAGATCGAACATTTTCTTTTACCATTGGCTAATTCCTAGAAATTTTCCGAGCATTTCCTGCTAATAATCGGAAATATTGACGAATCTATAAACATAATGGCATATGCATACATATATATGCCTCTTGTAAATTTATAATGTGATTCATGTTTTTGTCATGCACTTTGTGACGCGCTGCTCCGTTATTTGCACAAATAGAAGTTTTTTGAGCATTTTATTTAATTTTTAAGCACTTTCTAATATCTATTAGCACAGCAAATAACTCTCCTAACTGCGCGCTAAGCTCCAACTGCGTGAGCCTCTATTAAAGTCGAAATATTTCACAGCTAATCCTCATGGTAAAGTGCCTTGTAATGGGCTCATCGATAATCTGTTATCGATAAACAAATGCAAGCCGCTTGCAACTGTTTTACAGTTAGAGAGCACTCTTAGCGTCCATCAGCTAAGCCAAAGCCAAAGCGTTAATCTGCCTCTGCTGCTCTGCTTCTGCTCTGCTGCTGCTGCTGCTCTGCTTCTGCTGCAGTTGCAGTTGCTGCTGCTGCTGATAAGCTTTTGGGTCGAGCCACTCAAGAGTCGCATCCGTGCGTAGTTTTCTATTGCCCACTGTTTTTAGCTTTTTTTTTGCCGCTTTACTCCTCAGCTCAAAACCCTCTCGAAGATGGACTCATTTTTTTTTTTTTTTTTTTTTTTTTTTTTTGGCAGCCTTTCAGCGAACTTACCCGCTGTTTTTTACTGTCCGCAGGAAAAATAAAAAAAGCTAAAAGGACTCCAAATCAACTTTTGCTGCTGTTTCTGTTGTTGTTGTTATTGTTGTTGTTGCTGGCGTTTTTTAACTATTTTGAATGATTGGGCGTATTGAATTTTGGCTTGTTGTGACACAGAATTGAAAGATATTTAGATATGAAAATTTTCGTAAGCACAGCTTGTTATTCGCTTTAATTTCTTGCACTTGTGTTGCGTTGATTTTGCATTTATTTGCTTGAACACTTTTCACACTTTTCATTCACATTTTCATTCACGTTCAGTCTTTTGCGTTTGAGATAAAGTTTCGTATTCGTTCATTCGTTTGATTTTGAAAATTTCACGCGAGGCGCACACGTCCGTTGGCGGCGACTGCGAGTCAAAAACTGAAACTGAAATCCAAAGCGAGAGGCTAGTAGCGGCAGCAACAGCAGCAGCGGCAGCAGCAGTCGGCAGCGGTCGGCAGCAGCGCAGCCGAATGTTGCCTGGCTGTACACACACACGCACGAGGCGCGCTCGCATGTTCAAACACGCTCGCTTCGCAGTCGTTGTGGTGTGCAACATTTCCTGGCTTGCGTTCATTTTGTGCACGTAAATGAACGACACCTACGCTCTCTGCCGCGCTCTCGCTCTCTCTCTCTCACTTGGCTTTGCAGTACTTGCAATTGAACAGTTGAATCCGAGCGCTGCTCGTCGCATGTGCTTGTTGTTGTCCTCTGCCGTTAACATTGGCGGGCTTTTTGTTTTTATATCTTTTTAAGCTTTATTTTATTTTGGTTAGTTTGCAATTTAAGTCCAAAACTCTTGTTGTTGTATGTACATATGCGTGTGTGTGCATACACATGTTTATTCTTGTTTTTTTATAGTACTTGAATATCAGCTTACGACAAAGCTGTTTTAAAATTGACAATTTTGTAATTAAAAAAAAAGAGGGAAATATATCAAAACAATTGAGTAAGCAATTTATTTAACAGACTTTGCTCAAGTTGGGTCTCCAATTTCCAATTGACTGATAATTGCGAAATAGATAGACATAAAAACAAAATAAACACGGCCGCCCACTGAACGTAAGGCATATTACAGTTATAATACGCAGCTGTTTCGTTCGTTAATTTCTAACAAATCCCCAGAAGGCATTTGGCCAATGCAAAACAGACAGCAGCCAAAGCCAATGACGAATATACAACAACAACAACAACAACAACAACAGCAACAACAACAACGATGATGATGATCAAGGTCAATGTCTCGCAGTGCGCTTTTCCAGCGCTTGATTTTTTGTTCAGTTTTGCTGTTTTTCTTCTTCCGTTTTGCAGCATGTAAAATTACAGCAGCAACAACAATAACAACAACCACATCCTGAGACCGGCAACAGCGGCAGCTCATTTTCGAAATTCGAACTACGAAAATGAACGTTAGCTACGCTCTCTGGCAGCACACTCTCTCTCGCTCTCTCTCTCTCTCTCTCTCTTCAGCTCTCAGCGCAACATTACGCTCTAGCAACATGTTGCTAGCTGCACTGAATGTTGCTGCAAACGCATTTCTAAGTTTTTCCCCAATTTGTTTACGCATTTTCCATTTGCTGTTTACGTTTTACTTTCACCTTTAGCTACAGTGTACGCCCCCCCTCCCTCTCCCACTCATCAGCTTATTTTGTTTATCAACAATTTCTAGGCCCGCCGTCTGTTTATTTTCAATGCAATTTTATTCCCACCAGCACTCGGGTCAGGCGTCGAAAGGGTATCGGAGGGGGGTGGGGGGCTTGCAGCGGGCTGCTTCAGGAATTGTTTTCAATATTCTTAATAAATTGTTGCCCGTTGACAGCGGCAACAACAAATCGCCTGCCGCAACTTAGTCAAAGTCGCGACCCCAGCCAAGAGATAGCACCCCGACCCCGACCCCGACCCCGCCGACGACCCCTATTTAACCCCCCACCCTCAGCTGGAGCTGGCCCGAGGTTTGCGGCTTGCCTGGACTCATTAGGCGCGTCAAGTGAAATGTTTGTTGTTGCCGTTGTTGCCACATGTAGAGCCCTTTTGGGGCAGCCAGCACCCGAAACACATTAGCAGCTCATTTCATGCAACATGGCCGCAAATTAAAGGCGCATTAGTGGCCAGGCGGCACGGGGCGTGGCAGCGCGAAAAACTGGAAGCCGCAGCAGAAACAGAACTACAAGAATTTCTCAAGAAATTTTAGCAAAGATACAACCAAACACAAAACTTAAAAATGTATCTGAAAGATGCAAAAGTATTTCAACTATCTAAATGTATCCGCTAATGGCAAATTACATTTTCCTCTATTTTGTTGATAAACGTGTATCTGCAGCCCGCTTTCGAACCTGAATAGAATCTATATTTTGCAGATACAAGTTTATCTGATAGATGCAAAACAAACTCTCTTGAAAACTGGAAGATATATGTTAGGAGTTTTATTTAAAAGGTTGTCAAAGTAATTCAGATACAAAAGTATTTAGAGAAGACAAAAATACATATACATGCATGCTAAAGATACAAAAGTATATATAAGATACATAAATATGCAAAGTAAAGAAAGTATCTTAAGCATGTCAGAATAAGAAAGTGTTTCATTGTTACAATACTATCTTCAAGTTTTCCAAAGTATCTAAAAGATGCAAATTTATCGGTCAGATACTAAAGACACTAAAAGGTACAAATATATATCAGATGCCAAGCTAATAAAGCAAATAAAACATTCTGAAAGATACAACAAATTCAAAGAGATACAAAAAAATCAAATAGATACAGCCTGAGTTATTTCAATCATTTAATAGATATGACAAAGAAAAATATACATTTCTCTTCAATTTTGGCCTTAAGGAAAACAATAAACTTTTGAGATATATTCTGTGGATTAAATATTGTGGATTTTTGAAATAGTTGACATTGAAAACTTAATTGGAAATAATCAAAAATTCAAATATGCAAACGAAAGAAAATGTGAATGAAGCATGAGATGCAAAGAATTTGCTTAGTTCTCTGCGTCAATTAAAAATGTTCTATAAAAGCGGCCAATAAATCTCTAAATTCAACTGGCTGCTAAAAAAGATACAAATGTATCTTGTATATTGATGTGATCACACACACACACACACACACACACGATATTTGAGCGATAGAAAGTTTCGTTGTCTCCGAAAGTTACAAATCTCGCTCGGCTGGCTAATTAGTCATCGAGTTGTCCTTTTCATGTGGCACCACAAGCACACACGCACACCCGCACACACACGCACACCCGCACACACTCGCACACACGCACACACATGGGCAGACAGCTGAAGCAAGCCTCGTGCTTTGCAGCTATAATAATTAATAATTCCAGGGATAATCCGCATGTTTGTCAAAGTGATATGACCCAAAAATGTTTGCGAAACTCATACACAAAACACCTAGCAAAAGATACACACACACACACACACACACTTTGATGGGCAGATACATTCATATTTGAAATGTGCGAGTATCGCCTGGCCCAAAAATAAACCAAAGATTTTTGCCCGCTGGCAGCTCGAACAGCAACAAAAACAATGCCAAAATGGTCGCACATCTGCATAAATACTTATGAGTCCAGGTTGTTGTTGTTGTTGTTAGGGGCTGTCTGCAGGGGCGGGGGTAAAGTTCCTATACAGAAGGTTATGATTGGGTTGTAGGCTACAAGCCAGGACAATGCTCGGGAGCACAGGAGCTGGTCACGGAATGCACATATGAAGTAGGCTGCGTTTGTGTCTTATTGTTAACACACACACGCACACACACACGCACACAAATACACAATTAAATAGTTGTAGATACATCTTTATACATGCATGTTTTCTATATTATAATCTCTCCAGGTCCTTTTGTCGCATTTCAGCTGTTTGTGTTTGCCTCTGCTGCTAATTAATAAATCATTTTTCGATCCTTTTTTACTGGCTTTTTACGAGAAGCAAACAGATTTAAATTCCTAAAGCAGTTAAATATATTTGTATGCTACAAACTTCGAATTTAAATATGTTTTCTATAGACTTTTATTTGTATAGGGTATTATAATTCTGTCATGAAATGTGTAACTCGTAGAGGGGGGACATCTCAGACCGCGTAAAGTATATATATTCTAGATCAGCCGAGTTGATATAGCTATGTCCGTCCGTCTGCCTATCTATCTGTTTCTATGCGAACTTCTCTCTTAGCTTTAAACTTGTTATCTTGAAACTTTACATAGGCCCGACCTTCTGTTGCAGTCAGTACATATTTCGGAACCGAGTGGGTCGGACCACTGTATCATACAGCTGCCATGGGAAGAATCTGTCGGAAATTAGGTTCTTGTATGGAAAACATCTTTGTTTTTCAAGATAATATATATATGCTAAATCTCATCAACATCGGGCCACTATATGATATAGCTGCCATAGTGAAGATTGGTCGCAAAAGTAGGTTCTAAATTCTGGCAAATAATTCTGTTCTCCAAAATCTTGATGAAAAGACATTTACGAGTTTCTCTATTTCCACATAACTACAAAGGGGAAATGTGTATAAGGATAAGAAAATCTTACTCTCTCGTTTTTTAAATCGTTTTTCTATATATTTTTTAAACCTTTTTTCTTAAATATTTTCCATTAAATTTTCTTGTGTTACGAAAAGAAAAATAGTTGACAGCAAGAGTGGATCTAGTTGATGAGTTTTCCACACGTCTGTATTTGTATTATATATATACAGATTTTTTGATCTAAAGAGCAACATATTTAAGGTTTTTTCTATAAATTTTAATTAAATGATATTTTCCAAAATTGTAAATAATAATAATAAATAAAGAATTTAACTTGAAGTAAACACAGCTGACAAGTTCGCAAAAGGTGTCAAGTGAAGGTAATATTGAAAATTCTTTACTGAACAGATTGTATCTGCGACTCTTTACAAGTTCTTTGAGCTCACTTTCCATATATAAATTTTATGTTAAGGTCTTCAGCTCTACAATTTTACAAGCATATAATGCCTGTCTGTAATTTTCTAATATCCATCCACACGAAATACACAAAAACAAAGCTCAAAGATTAAAGTTTTCCTCAGCTAAATCATAGTTTAAATAGGAAATAGCTCCCAATTTGACTTAAGATATTCGCAATATTGTTTCGATACTTTCCCAAAATGTCTCAGCGCTTGTCATCATTGACTACACAATAAAGAAACACACTCATCGTCATAAAATCAGTTAATTTATCTTGATAACACACACAGTTGGACACCTTGAACTGGCCCCCAATGCAATGCAATGCAAGGCTATCTATAAGAAATTGAGCTCAAGTTCAAGCCTCGTGTAACTGAATAACTGCGGATAATCTCTTTAATGTGGAGTCCCTGCCGCAGCCACATTTGTTGGCAGATAACAATTGTCATGCTGCACAAACACACTCCCCCCCCCCTGCCTCAGGAAACCATGTGCCAATTTCAAGTGCAATTATAATTTTTGTTTGTCATGCAAAAACCAACAAAAACAAAAACAACAGCGACAAAAATGAAAATACACAGCAAATATTAGAGATGGGCTGGGGCTTTCGTTGGGGATGGCTGGCAGGTAGGCAGCAGGTGTGCGTGCGAGTGTGTGTGTGTGTGTGTGTGTGTGGCAATACGTTACGCCCACAAACAAAGTGGGTCACACGCAGACAGACAGAGGAGCAGAGCGACAGAGGGACAGACAGACCGCAGCGACTGTTACAATTTGCATATGCACAAGTGTGCGTTTGTGAGTGTGCGGGTGTGTGCGGGTGTGTGTGTGTGTGTAGTACATGCTGCTGATGTCCTGCTGGGCGGCAGACCATCGCCCCTCTGCCCCGCTCCCCACACTCTTTACCGGCATGACTTCCATTTTTTGCCCGGCAATTCTAATAAATTTGCGTTGAGGGCAAGAAACGGCCAGCAAATCGCCAGCCAGAGAAATATGCAAAGTCACACGGCGAGCAGCAGGATATATGCCAGGATATACACACACATATATATGCTGTAAACATATATATGCCAGATATATATACATATATATATATATATATGCATTGCTCATAAATCAGCGCCCAAGAGTTGAGCGTCGAGTCGAGTGAGCTTTGTGCTCCTGACTTCCTTCACGTGCTGCTGCTCCTCCTCCTCCTCCTCGTGCTCCTCCTCCTCCTCCTCATCTGCGTGGCGCACATTTTCAGCACATTTGCCAATGTGTGTGGCTTCTCGTTTTCACTTTGTTCCGTATTGCATTTGCATGCATATACATATATCCTTGATATAGCCTTTGTCGCTCTGGCATTATTCTAATATCCATGTGCCGCATTTTCCCAGCTTTGACTTTTGCAATCGAGTTTTTTTTTTCGAACTGGCGACCTCGAGATATGCTCGAGTGTGTGTGTGTTTGTGTGTACTCATTTGCATATTGTGTTCTACCTGCTGACCCCTTCCCGCCCCTCTCAGCCCAGCCACACACACTTGACACACATTCGCTCGCTGCAGTCGCTTTGTGGCTGTAATTAAAGGTGTTAATGCCGTTGATAATTACACACGCCCCTGCCGCCTCCTGCCCTGCCCCCACGCACAACACAATGCCAAATGCCAAACGCCAAACTTTGCGCCCGCTCCAGCCGCTAGGTCCAAGGACTTGCCTCCCACACACACCGTCACCTGGCCCAGCCTGCAGCTATCGCGTTGACCATAAATTTGTGGGCTAGCCAAAGCGCATGCAGGCACATTTTATGCCCGTAAGTAGTCGCTATTTATGGGTCTTGCCAGGGACAATAATGGGCCTCATTTCACTAGGTCAGCCGGAGGGAAGATGACACTGAGAACGGCTGGGTTAAACAATGATAGAGAAAGTGGTTGAGAAAGACTGGCTGGCATACATATAGACAGATACATATATTATTTTATATACATACATACATATACATAGATATAGTTAACATATAGTATGTATATCTCAGGAATATATCTTGGTTGCTGAGCCTAAAAAATAGACATGGCTTTAAAAAAGCCATACATAATACATAGAGAATTCAATATTTCATTTAAATCCCTTTGATTTGTAATTCGCAATGTGTTTTAGCTGCGATCTACTGGTAAGGCAAAACTGGAGTTGTTATCAAATGGCAAATCGACAAAATTTTCCTTGTGTTGGAATCAAATCAAGATAATGGCAACGAGTATTAGACAAATGTTCCTGAATATTGTTTGGAGTTATGAAAAAAAAACTTTAGCAAAAAACTTTTTTCGCGCGAATTCCGAAGCAATGTACTCCCGTCCCACCTCCAGTCCAACCGACTTTGCTTATAGAAGATGATTTAAATTATACTCATAACTTTTCTATAAAACTTCTGACTTTTCAATCTATAAGTTGGTAACTATCTCATATCTCTTCGATTCTTTCTCTTTAAATATTGGAAATATCAATGCATAATGTTCAATTTGCAAAAGACTTGGCTAAGCTACCTGTTTATTTGCTCTGGAATTACACGAATCGCTCAGGGCATTATTCTTGATTATATGCATACCATAACCTTCGCCCCCCCCCCATCAACCCCGCCTCGTACACGCATGGCAACAGCGACTGGCACTTGCCCAGAAAACTATTTACAGTTCATTGGACTTGGATGGAAATTGTGTGGACCGCCTGTGGCTGCAGCATATGAAATTACATGCGAAAACAGAGTTGCCCTTGGCCCCCGCTAAAAACAGCAACAACAGGCGAGCGAGGGGAGGGGAAGAGGGGTGTGGGGGGTCTGAGAAAACCCATTACACGCAGTCATGTAAACTAATTTAAAAGGCCCACAAAATCACCACCAAAAATAACAAAAGACGCTGATGTGCGGGGGGGTACTTTGGGCACAGGGTTGCCAACACTTTGCGCGTGCCCTGCCGACCCGCCGCCCTCCAGCCCGCCAGCAAGAAAAAAAACTGTCAGGGTTGACTTTGCTAATGAAGAAAAAGCAGCTGTCAGCTGTGCATTACAAGGCTCGGCCAAAGAAATTGCAAAAACTACGAAATTCAATCATTCTCCCCCCCGGGCCGGCTCCCACACCCGCACCCGTACCCGTACCCCTTCCCGGATTGCCCAGTGCGATGGCCCAGTCTTGGGCTCAAATCCACCACCGCCTGCATGACTCCTGGTCGATTCCCCCTCTGGCTGCGCCCACTGCAGGTCAAAGGCGTTAATGCACATTTGTCGGACTCGGAATCGCACTCGCACTCGGACTCGGACTCGGGCGCAAGGGACAACAATAACAACAGGCTGCAGCAGGAGCGGGGGCGGGAGTCGGAAAAGGAGCAGGCAGGGGTAGCTGCTTCTGGTATGGAATTGGCATCGTTCTGTAACAAGTGTCAGACTTTAGCAAAAAAGTGTGAGAAGGACAATTTATGAAACGGTCCGCCGTACAACAAACACAACAACAACAATAAAGGGGGGCTGTGAAATCAATGAAGAAAAATGTTGCACGAAAACACAGAAGTAGGAAAAGTTACTTAGCCCAAACCGAAGCCTTAATACACTAGCACAGCTATAAAATAAATAGAAATTGTCTTAATCAGAGTAAATACTTGGGCTAATGGTAATGCAGGCTTCAATATGTTCTCGCCAACAGAACCATCTATAACTGATATAAGGCCACGATCAAAGACTTTACAATAGATCGAATTTATAATATATGATACAATGGTTCGATCCAGGCGATTCCGACAGAGAAGTTCGCACAGAAACAGACAGACATTCAAGCGGAAGGACATCAACTCGGCTGTATATACTTTTTGGGCTCGGAGAAGTCTTCTGCTATGCCTTACATTTTGCATGCCAAAATTAAAATGCCCTCTGCAAGGGTATAAAGAGGGAGTCGATTGTTTGGCAGTGGGTGTGGCACGAGACAACAAAGTCACGGTAAAATCAATTGAAAGCAAATTATAGTTGCTGCAGTTAGATAAGCAACGGAGCAATTGAACAAACCCAATCCCAAGCCCAGGCCCCACTCTTAGCCCAAGCCGAACCCCATCAATGCCAACCCCCAACGACAAGTCAACTGAGTTATGGGCCAAGTGTGAAATGGAAGCCGGACAAGTTCTTTTTCTTCTACTTTTTTTTTGCTGCCAGATAAAGTGACGGCCCGAGGCGGCAGGACAATTTAGCTGAGCAAAGGACAACAACTTTTTGGGTCAATTTGCCAGTGCAATGAGAAATCTGAGTCCGCCCGCAAGCCAAAGGCGAGCACAAAGCCGAACTGGAGGCGGGTCGCGGCAGCTGCGGCAGGAAATCTAAGAAATTGAGCTGAAATCTGATGATGAGCTGCATTTGTAATTATGCCAGGCAATTAAACGATTAAGCCAAGCGCCAAATGGAGCACGAGCTGCGAAGCCCGAACAGCTAAGAACGGGCGCAGTGTGGGGCGGAAGCGCGTCCAGGACTTATAAGGTGGAAACCTGTAACTAATTGAAGAGCAGAAAAGTTGGCACAGAAAAAAATGCAAGTGGAGCATAGAAATAACATGTAGTGAAAAGAGTGGAGACCAAAAGAAGCTAAAGAAGCAAGAAAAATCGATATGAATCCCTCAGGACTTGGCATAAGTTTATATGTAGATTATAAGAGGCAGGAAAAAAAACCGAATGAAAGCTATGATAACTATTTGAATCGATCAATTAGAAAGTTTCAGACTTGATAAGGATTTTTTTTTTTTTAATTGTGTAAGTCCTATGAAATCAACACGAGAAGGATAAGTAAAGTGAAAGAAGTTCAGGAATGGATATGTATAAGAAATGTTTTCCACAATTGGCTGAAATATTGAAATAAAAAGTGTTGGCTAACGAGTTGAATATTTGAATGCGCACCAGCAAGAAGCTGCATGTGTAATGGACATAGGAAATCAACACTATAATAAAGGCTCTTTGATTTGAGGTCTAGCCACAATTGTTTAAAGTTTAAGCTTGTGGACGACTCAAGAATCCTTTCGACAACAGAAATTGCTTTGTTATGCGTGTGGTAAATAGTTACACACTACCCTCAATAATCCCCAGTAGCCCAGGCGATTCTCCCCCTCCCCTCACTCCTGTCCGACCGATTCGCAGCAGAGCCGAAGCGAGGAGAGAAGCGGCTGGAGGACAGGCAGCAGGACACTATGACAGCAAACATTACAAGCTGAAAGTCCAGCGTTTCGTGAAGGATCAAGCAAAAACTTTCATTTATGTGCAAGGCACAGCCATAAAACTTTCTCAGGGTTGGGGGACAGACCAAAAAAGTCGGAAGTTCCGAAAGTGCGAGTGTTTGTTGCTCTCCGCCCGGACTAGGGTATGCACGGTGTGGTCTGGCCCCGGAGGGGGGTTGCGGGTGTGGGGTGTCGTGTGTCCCTTGTACTGTTGCAGAGCTGCAGCTGGCAAACATATTTGGCAATGCGGAAACGGAAATATTCGCACCATGCCGAGACAACAACAGGCAGCAACAACAATAAGAACTTTGGGCCATTTCAACGGCTGGCAAAAGTGTTCAAGCCCCGCACCCCCTGTCCCACCCTGTCCCTACCCAACCGCTCAGGGCGTCACCCCCTCAGACCCCCTCAATCGCAAACTCAATGCTCGACCACTCACAGTTTGTCAGTACTTTTGCAGGTTTGTCAGTTCCCTGTCTGTCCAGCTTCTCGCTCACTCTCCCTCCCTCTCTCTCTCTCATGCCTGGCTCTGCCTTTCTCTGCTTCGAATATTGCACTTCACGCTTCGCTTCCTATCTCAACCCCAACCCAACTCATCTCATCTCATCTCAACTCATCTCATCTCGTATCATTTCTCCCTTCTCTTTTTTTTTAATACATATTACTAAATGCATTTTTGTTGTTCAATTTCAAACTGCGTCTGCAATTTTATTTGCAGTTTCCCTTTGGAACCACCCAGTGCCCAGTTCTGGCGTTTCTTTACTTTTCTACTTTTTGCTGGTGTGCTTATACCCTCTGCTCAGGTTATGGGCATCAAAGGGTATTATCATTTTGGCAACATGCTTTTTTTGACACCCCGAGAAATCTTGACTTTCTTTAATCCAATTTTGCTAGACAACTCGAGACACCATATGATTCCATTCATCTCAGGAACTCTCAGAGCTAGAGATATAGAAAAGCTAGAAAAAAGATTTTGATCTAAGTCAAAAGAAAACGTTACAAGTATAGGATATAGTTGATAGAGTTCAAACACATTTTATGTTTGGAAATTCATCATATTTCGTATGGGTATCTGCTAGTCGTGCATTATTTTTGATACTTTTTGATACCCGCTGAACAACAATTTATTTTATTAGATAAAGAAAAAACACAACTGCGAGGTATCTGGTAGTCGAGCCATTTCTATTTGAATATGCCCACTTGGTTTTTTGCTAGTTTCTTTGACCGCATTGGCAATGCGATAAGCAAAGTTTTCAGGCACGGCTTGCGGTTGGAATTGTTAGATATTTGAATCTAATTAGGATATAATGACACTTTACTCTCTCTTTCTCTCTCTCTCTCTCTCTCTCTCTCTCTCTCTCTCCATCTACCTCTGTTTCTCCATCTCTTCCTCTTTCTCTCTCTGTGCAGTTTATCTCAATTTCGGAGCAAGTGCAAGTTTTTAGTCGCAAGTTTTCTGCTTCGGACTTCTCTATAAAGAGGCAACGCATTTTATTTTCTTTTTCGAACACATTGGGAAACTGCGATTTTCTATTTGGAGTTTTTCGCATTGTCATGCAAATTTCTTCTTCTTCTTTATTTTGAGGAAAAACTTTTTATTTGCCCAACAATTACATATTTTTGAGCAACCTTTTGCTAGAAGAAAGGACTGCCATCAATAAAATGCAAAAACTTGGCCCACAACTTGGCTCTCGCCTTCTGCGAGGCGTGGCGAAATGCATGAAGGGTACCGCCTGCTGTGCCAGGGTTGCCAAGTGCCTGCCTGAGCAGGGCAGGGGCACAGGGGCGGCAAAAAAAAATTGAATAATTTAATTAGAAATTGCCAGTGCTGTCGCATTGGACAACAAAAGCGCGCCAAATTGGCTGCCAAGCACTGACAGAGAGCGAGTCAAGTGGAGACACTGCGTCCAAAAAGAGTTGCCCCTGTCGCAAGTTTTTCTTGTTGTTGTTGTTTCTGTTGCTCGTGTTGCTGCTGTGACTGACGCATGCAAAAATTTCCGCATTGCCAGAGTTGTGGGGGGGAAATGCGGGCTTGAAAAAAAGTGACAGCTGCTCCGACGGCCTTCAAAGCACAAGGAGTCGAGCGCAGGGTTAAAACTGTGTTGGAGGGGGCTGTGGGGCAGCCGGAGGTTAATGCAAACACTTTTCGCGCATAGCGTAATTTAATTAAATTTGGTACATTTTCAGCAAAAGCACTTACAACATGGCAAAGCAGCAAATGATTCAATTGAAAAATTCAAATGGAAAGCAAAAGAAAAGATGTGAAATCTTACATTTCGAATCATAAATTATTTATTGTAAAATTTTAGGACAATTGTAGGGTGCAATTTTTATTGCAATGCAATTCAATAATTAACAAAAATATATTTAAACTTCATTTGACAATAACTAGGATTTTAATTTAATAAATATGAATGTGTCAAAGTAAGAAATGCGACATATAACGTTAAATATATGTAGATAAAAAAGCAACATTTGTACAAGCGTTAATCGGATTTTGTTGGTTTCTTCATCAAATCCCAAATGTGATAATAATGGAAGCATGTTGTATAACACTTAAGTCCCTGAAAAGGAAACAAATGAATTCGGTTTCATCCTTCTGGTGTGAACATATAATTATTTGCCTCAGGTTGAGTCGCCGATAATCAACTGTTCAGAAATAATGAAGACATCTTCGGCATTTGGAACATTAACAAATGTGTCTCATTAGGGGGCCTTATCAGGCCAGGCACTTGCCTGTATCCGCTGTCTGGCTGCCTGGCTGCCTGGCTAGCTTCCAGCAACTAATCCTTTTGATAAGTAGAAAAGTAGCCCATTAAACGGCAGTCGTCAGTCGGCCGGGCTCAAAAGGTCAATAAACAATCAACTTGCATTGATTTCAGTCTTTCGAGCCGAGTCAGCCAAACAATTAAGCCAACAATTCGGTGTTGGCCAAGAAATTATGGTGTCACCACGACCCAAGGTGACAGCATGGCACACACACACACACAATACAGACCCCCGCCCCGATTGCCCCGGTTCCTCACTTAGCTGCTTAGCTTGGTGACAAATGATAGGCCCGAAAAAAAAAAACAGAAGAAAAAAACTGCTGACTTGGTAGCTGGCCGGGCTAATGCCTTGTGTGTAATCCTTTAACCTGCCGCCAGAGACAACTCAATATTTTGGGTCAAAGCGCACCGCCACATGAGTCGCCAGTTGGCCAAGAAGAATGGGACGCCCGATTGAGACCTAGGACAGGGTTCGAACTTGGGCTCCTGGCGGCGTTTATCACAGGTGACAACAGTTGCCGGGCATGGCAATGTGCAGGTAGACAAAACAGCCCGCCACAAAAGGCAACCTCAAAGGACAGTTTACGTCTCAATGCACAAAAGGACCTCAAGTAAAAAATAAAGAAAAATAAACTATTGTGCAATTGGCACAATTAAACACTGCGGCGGCGGCGGCGGCATTTGCACCAACTTTTTGAGATTTCTGGCAAAATGTGGGGCAAGTTTTTGGCTGGGCCGCAAAACTTCAAAGCGAAATTTGTTGCCAATTGTTTGATTGTTTGGCACAAATGTTTATGCTTGACTGCGAGACATACAAGAGAAAAGAAACTAGTCCCAAGCAGCGGCAATAGTTGAATCCGCATAATAACAAATCTCTAGCCAGGAGTTTGTCCTGGCCTGAGAGACTCAACCTGCTCGGTGTTTTTGCGGTATTTTTGCTTTTTTTTACTGCCAGGCACAACATTTTTCAGCCTGGCGGAAAAACCGCGGAAAACACATCAAACCCAAGCCCGGCGAACGGCGAACAGAGACCGGAGACCAGGTCCGAGGCGCACGTCATATCATGCCGCGCGGTGTCGTGTGAAATGCAAAATTCGCGTCAAAAATGCGCCAAGAAATAATTAAAATTGATATGCCCGCGTTGCCCGTGGAGAGCTGCCTCTCCGATGGAGTCCGCGGCGTGGAGCTGCAAGTCGCTCGCACAGTAGCCACGGCAAATATTTTGACAGACATTTTCAAAACTAAAATGCCGCACGCCAGGCACAGAACCCGAACCGAAGCCCAAACCCAAACCCAATCTCGTACTCAGGAGCTCAAAGGCCCAAGCCCAACTCGAGCTGGAGCATGAAGAGTTCCTCACTTGAAGCATAATTTGATTAAAATTGCCACGGAAAGACCAGCAACAACAACAAAAGTGACTACAACAACAACAACAACAACAACAATATGCGCATAACCGTGCAGGCTCCGGCATCGGGTTTATGCTTGGGTTTGGGTTTGGGTTTGGCTCTGCATCGCGTTCTCAGATGTGGCCTCGACATATTCAGTTGCCGCCTTTGAGAATTTTACACTTTTCATCGGGCAGCCAAATTCAAGCGCTGTTTTGATTTCAGGTACGTAAAATATACGAAGGATGTGCAGAAACTATTTTAACAAAATACTAAAAAGCTGTTAAAAGCTGATAATAGAAAGAAAAGTGAAAGTAAGAACATTTTCGGCATGCCGAAGATTTAATGCTCTTGTACACATTTGCCTTACTTTGCAGATATTAAGAATTGTGAAGCTGAAAAAAACTCAGTTTTCGACCGACTCTTCATATAGATCAATTTATATATAGTGGCGCGATCTTGATAAGATTTGGCTTAAATATAAACAACATCGTTTTAATAGTAAATGAGTTGGTCATGAAATCTTGACAAACAAACAGTTATCCAACTAAAAACCTACTTTTCGACCGATCATCTCTTTGGCAGCTAATCATATAGTGGTCCGATCCGGCCGGCTCCGACATATGTACTGACTGAAACAGAACGACGGATCTATGCAAAGTTTCAAGATAATAACTTTAAAGCTGAGAGAGAAGTTCGCATAGAAACAGACTGTCCGTCTATATCTATATCAACTAGGTTGTTTATGCCCATGATGTGAATAAATTAGAAGACAGCGTGCAGGAATAAACAGTAGGGAGATTTGCGTTTTAGCGGAATTCGAGACACATTTTGGTGGCTACATTTAAGATTTCCTGACTTAAATTTATGTGGCATTGGGAAACAAAACTTAAGCTTTCGTATTTCAAATGCTTCCATGCAATATTTTGCAATATTTATTTTTTAACTATAGCAATAATGTACATGTCACAATTTATGTTAAGTGCTTAAGTGGCTTCAACTTGCATGTACATGAAGAAGAAGTTTATATTTAACGATATGTGGGAGAAATGCATCTCCTGATTGGATACAAGGTATGTTGGATTTAGTTTTGAGGCTAAAAGACATCCCATTTGCCCTTATACCATATTGTATTCTAAATAAATTGTATTTATATTAATCACTTAACTTAAACCTAGATAAATATATTATTACGATGAAGATTATTTGATAGCCTTAACATGAAGATTTAAAAAGAACATGAGAACAATTGTTAAGTGAATTATTGGATACATAAAATATACAAATTGATATAACTGCACTTCCCTTCCACACATACAGTAGTAGAGAGTATCTGAAAGTCTGCCTGCACACATATGCACGTTTTATTTTTTACGATGCATAATTATACCCTTTTGGCTGAATCAGTTAAGGCGGCCCGGCCCGGCCATAAACATAGCTCCCGCGAGCGTTGCCAGTGTGTGTCATAAAAATGCTATGGATTTAGTTTGATTTTAATAGGTTCGTGTTTAAATATATCTTTTATAACATAAGTGATTCTGGGAGTAGCCAGTGCTTGTGCAGCTGTCACAGCTTAGAGCTCATGTGGACCTGGCTGACTGTGGCAGTGCCACGCCCACGTCTGCGACCTTGTCACCTCAGCGGCAACGCAACGGTACCGCAACAAATGAATGGCCAAAATCGAATTTTATGCTCCACTCGAATTGGACACAAATTTTACACGACTAGCCCAACCGTTTAGCTGCCCAGCCGCAGCAGGATACTTGAGCTCTGGGTTCCGGTTGAGGAATATTCTAAATGTCCTTGGCTTACCTGTGAAGCGCACAGTTTACACTTCATTATCGCAGGTCAACCAATGCCATTAGCAGCAAATTAGACGCGCAGTGAGTCCGCCAACTGCACCACAGGATTACACCCTAAAGCCTAACCTCAAGACTTGGCTTATCCGGGACATGGCGAATTCTTGAGAGCTGTGGGCACAGCTCAGCTTCATTTAGCATTGTGGTGTAAGTGCGTAAGTATTGGTGGGCCCTGTAAACAAAAGCCAGACCCTGTCCAAGCCCACAAATACTCAGGACTTAGCTGGAAACTGTAACCCTTAAATGCTAATCGGTTCCATTAGGCACAAACGGACCAAAGCTGTACTCTTTTTCTTGTATGTAAAACAAAACATTCGCTTGTAGCTCAACATGTCTTAAAGGAGTTTACAGAAATATCTCTGAACTATGCGCCCGCTCCTCTCGATCTAGAAGTACGGCTAGATAAATCGTATGCTTGCCAATTTTCTATCAGTATCTTGATCAATATTGTATCCTGCGTTTTAACCTCAAGTTGTACTTCTTCATTTCTAAATACTCTTACAAGGCGCCTCCATATATCTCTGTGCCATGCGAACAGAACTAAGAAAACGGAGGCTAATTGAGCTGTAAGGAATGTAAACTATGTTGGTAGCATAGCTAACTAAACACGCAACGAAAGGTTAGCTAAGGTTAGTTGGGCTTACAGCACGCAAACAGAAACTCGGATAAATGAAAGGAAACTGAAATGCAGCCCCCATTGCAGCATATGACAACTGAGAAATTGAGTTGAGATATTAAGTAAGAGATTCCAGGAAAATGACTTACACAAAAAGAAAAAAGTTCTCCACACAAACCGATCAACGGAATTCGATTTCCTTTTGACACGAACAACAACAACGATCGTATCGTAAGATCTTGAATCCGCATAGATCTCGCTCCGATCAACAATGCACGCTTTAATGACTAATTATAGACGGGACTCTATGCCACATCGCTTGCTGCGTGTCACGCTATGATGAGTTGTCATAAAATCGTCAGGGAGCAGAGCAGAGAGTAGAGACAGATCCGAGAGACATTTACGGAATTGTGAAAACCATTCGCTGTTCTCTGGCTTGTCTGTGGCCGTGTCAAAGTTGAGGGACAGACGTGTCGTAATTGATTTTTATGGTCTTTGTCATTGTTTCGACTCGTTGGAAAAATTCTTCAAAGATCGTAAATCCACAAGACACGATGCCCAGTACGAGATGCAAGTGTGCGTGTGAGTGTTGGCTGTGAGTAACAGTAAGGTCAGTTAGTTGCCAATTTGTATGTCTTGACTCTGGTTCTATCAGCACATTTATGACCTTGAGCTAGGGCCTTCAAAATCACAGTAGGGAGCTGCTCGCCAGTTGCTTGGATGACCGAGCATAAGCAAATTATCGACGGTTTGTCAGACCGAAACTTTATTTATTTTTATTTTTTTTTAGAGTATGATATCATATGGCGTTTCTGTCAGCTGGACACCTACTGACACACCTAAGGTGTCAAGGTTAACCCACATGGTTGAACGGTTAGCCAAATTGATGTGGTATTCGCAACTGACGGTTAGTTACGCTGTTCTAGCCGGAATTTACGTGAATTTGAAACCTTGTTTGCTTCTTCTGGACATACCAAAGAATTGGTCATACTTTTACAGATGACTTCATATATTTTTTAAAAAAATTATAAGCCAAGTTTATATTTATACACATATTACGATTAGCTTTAAGCTTTTCAGCATTCTAGGCACAATTTTCCCTTAGTTTGGAAACTAGACAATACCAGCTTGGTATATGGACTCTTAGATACCAAACCTTAGATACCTTACATATGATCAGGTGGAAAGAGTTTTATCAAGCCCCAGTCCTGATACTCTGGATTAAGGAATTACAATCCACAAAGCTCCTAATATTTCCAACTTTACCAGGGACTGGGACTTAATGCTCGTCCGTTTCCATCTTTATATATACCTTTTTATGTCCCACTTAACAGAACTCATCCTATATCTCTGCCTTTTACTTTTAAGCATGTCTTGCCTAGATATACCAGATTCAAGTTTTGTATTTGCAGTCTATCTCACTCTTACAGTTTCTCTTGCTCCCACATTTAATTTTGAGTTATTGCAATATTAAGCCGGCATTAATATCAATTCTATCACAGAACCCACACAATAAGCTCTATAAAAGCCACAAGCATTTGACCCAACCGACCATTAATTGTCTTAATTGCAATCCAAGCACCCCACTTCCCCTCCTACCACCAACCCATCCTACAGCCAGAATAAATAAGTTAACAAAACAAAGCAAAAGTTCAACAAACAATAGACCAAAATTGAAAGAGATGGCACTAGAATAGATGCGACTGAAGAGCGCGTATCAGAGAAATATTAAAAATTAACAACAAAAAATAATTTCCCATAAATTCTCGTTAACGTTTCCGTCCCCCTCCACCACCCCGCTCTACGCTCTACGCCCAACCTAGGCACACCGCCATGCAATTTTTTTTGTTCACGCAGCCTAATTAAAGGCAAACAGCGTGTCGTCCATAGCAGGAGGCGGATGATCATCAGCGCGGTTGAGGATGAGAGCCCATAACTGGCGACATTACTGATAAGCAGCTACTGGCCCCGAAGCCCCCTCCTCGAATCCCTCCATCTCGACGCCCATGTCGATCTGGCGCGTCTGTCGGCGCATCACACAATTTGTCTCATAATCAAATATCATTTGTAAATGTCAGGGCTGCGGGCGGGAGGGCTAGACTGCAGGAGGGTGATAGTTCTAAATGTTATTATATAGATAAACGAGCTATGTCTCGCGCTCGCTCTCACTCAGTCTCTCTCTATCTCTCTCTCGCACTCTCTCACACTCTTCCACTGTAACTTAATATGCATTTTAAATGCATGCGTAAACATTGATAGCATATTGATGTTGATGAGCCTGAGGCTGTTGATCATAATGATTATGATGCTGATCATAATGATGTTCATCTTGCTGCTGCTGCTGATAATGATGATGATGGTGATGATGATGATGATGCAACTGCCACTGACCGCTGATAAGCAGCAGCCGCAGTCCCTATCCCAAAAAAGTGATGATGAAAACAAATGAAATGCAACGCCCTTAATTAAATTTGTTTTTGTTTTTGTTTTTTTTTTTGCGCTCGTGCTGCCCCCGGTGCTTGCCCCTTGTGGCCCCTACGTTTCCTGCTGTTCCTCTGGCTGCACGTAAGATCAACGTGAGGCGCGGGGCAAGCTTGGCGTTTTTAATGTCTCAATTTCGGCGGCGTGCAAGTGGGCAAAATGTCTTCATAAAAACCACGCTGCAACAGACAGAGAAACGCGTTAAATGAGCGGATCGTTAAGGGGAATTGCGAATCGAGGGGCCCAGTGTGCGAGCGGGGGGGAAATGTGGCATGCATCGCCCTGCTTGCGGCAAGCTAAAGTTCGGGTTTTCAGTTTGGGCTGGTTTTATCTTGGCTCTGGCCACAAGCTGTAGCTGAAACGTTCCTCTGTTCGCCCGGGCCAGCTGCACAGTGGTCCAGAGTTTTGGAATCAAGTGTCAATAGTGAGGCATATGTTATTTATATATTACTGATTGAATTTCGCTTGGTAGGGATCCACGTGGGTCGCAGTAAGTCAGTGTATGTGGGAACGAGTGCACTTGACTACAAAATGCCCTGTATCCCTCAGTCAATATAATAATTGAGCTTAAAAGGTAATCGAGGAGGTATTTATTAAGTCACATATTCCTAATATGTGTCTACTAAACGAGACCCTACATATCAAATTTGTTGCAGCTAGCTCTTGTAGTTTTTGATTTATGCTTAAAAAATCGAGACTCAGAATCAATTTGTAGCGATATTTCAGAGATGTGTCGATATATCGAAAAGAAAAGATTAGCTGGCTTAGAGTATGGTATAGGATCATATATATTTCAAATCTTAAGTCTGTAGCTTTTGTAGTTTCCGAGATCAACGAGTTCACTGTCTAGAGGAATATATATTTTATGATGTCGAATACGCCTCCTTTTGTTTTCGTTACATACAAGTGCTCACCCATTTTCAATGGGTACAGAGTATAATGAAATCAACTATGCGCATTTTAACTGTTTAAGCCAATGGGAAAGCCATTGTTCAGACTAATACGGAAGGGAAAGCTGATAAATTGCTAAGAAATGGATATAGGGCATTAGGTTGAACAAGTTTCTATCGATTTCTACTTTACAGAGGCTCATAGGCGCATATATTCATATTGTGACATTATTCGATTATTGTTTTACAGAGAAAATGAATAACTAATCGAGCTGCACTTAAATCAGTTTTATATAACTTTTTTAAAGCTTGGAGCTCAATATAATCACATTAATGAATATTCATCGCTTAGCTGCTGTAATGCAAATCTAGTGCAAATCAATTTTGAGCCACAGTGCGTAACATTCATCATTGCTCGGATGCAACAAGCACTGCAAAATAAGCGGCAAAGGCAGCTCCAACGAGACTTCAAAATGTGCAACGGTGTGCGGCAGCCGAGGCAATAAACGTAGCCCCCACACAGCACACGACGCCAACGAAGACGTCACGAAGCAGCCAACAACAACAACAACAACAACAACAGCAACAGCAGCAGCAACAACAACTCTCATCACATTGCTTCAGCAAGTTTTTTGACTGTTGCAGCAGTTGCTGCCGCTTGTTGCTTGCCCCTAGCCCCAGCTCTGCCCCGCTTTGCCGCTGATCTTATCGGCAATTTGTCATGCAAAAATTTACTGCCGCAGAGTCAGGGCCAAGGGCGCGGGGTTGCAGAGTGCGAGCGGGGCTAAGGAGGGTGCCCAGTTGCGTTTGTTTATTTTATAATAAACAAAAACAAAAACAAAAACAAAAAGAACAAGAACAACAACAAAAATTGTTGCTCGTGTGGCTGCTGATTTTATTGGGCGGCTTCAAAGCGCTCGCACAGGATGTGCGATGCGGCTGCTGCTTCTTCTTCTTCTTTTTTGTTGGGGCACAGGCCGCCCCCGCCAAAGGGGCACGCACACACACTCGCTCTCTCTTGGGGCAAGAGCCGCCTGATCAGCACAGAAAAAAAAAAAAAACAAACACACACAGAAAATGTGTCGATTAATGCGCTCCAGATGCTGCGGTCGCGCTCATCAGAGACAGCGACTGGGAGAGGGAGTGGAAGTGGGACAGGGACTGGGACTGGGACAGAGATGACGACGTTGGAGATGACTGGAATGTGCCTTTGATTTGTTGGCGTCGCAACATGCCGCAAGCTCCAATTTTTTTTTTTCAGCCCATATAGGGGCATATGGCCGGAGGAAGGGAGTTGGGCGCATTGGAAGCGGGTGGCTGACACTGATGAATGTCAGTCGTTTGTCAAAACTCAATGGAAAACTGACTCAACTGCAGCAGGGTGGTGGGCGGCGCAGGGGCAGGAGCAGGTTGTGGCATGTTGTGGTCTCGCAGCAAGCTGAAAGCGAAGTGAAAACAGTCACAAAAACCTAAATGAATGGAAGTGCGACCTCCGCTTGCACCCAGTTTCCAGCAGCCAAACAGCAGCTGCCCCCCCACACTCTCTCTCTCTCTGTCTCGAGGGAATCTCTGGGTCTGGGTCTCGTGTCAATGAATGACGCCAGCGGCGACGGCGGCGGCGCCGCCAGCATCGCCGGACACCTTTGGGGCTTGTCAGTGCTCGTAATTGTGCAACAGTTGAGGTGTTGTGGGCGCTTTGAAGTGAGCGGCCCCCACCTGGCAATTGGGTGTACTCCCTGCACTGTGTGTGTGTGTGCGTGTGTGGCACTCAATCTAATTTGTGCCACAGTCACAATGAAATATTGTTCAATGCTGCAAGTGGCTGCATTCACTTCCCGGTGGGCGCGTCAGCTCTCGAAATTATGTTGAGATAACCATAAAAGCGATTTACAGAAGAACAACTTACAAAATTGGGGTCTGCCCAAAAAGAATAATAAAATAATAATAAAATAAATAAATATATTTTTTTTTTTGGAGATTTTTTTAAAGCGAAATCAAAACCCAGATCTTAAACAAAAATTAAATTAAAAAAAATAAAATGCGAAAAATCGTTTAAGTTTTATTTTTAAGTAAAATTAGGAAAATAATAGGAACTTATCAAAATATAATTATAATCATAATGAGGGATTTCAAACTCTGCCAAAATTATACGTTTCAAATACTCAACAAATAAAATACATTAGCACACCTTGAGGAAATCCAAGCAAGTTTTATCCAACTGAGAAAATATATGAAAGATCCCCTGGTGTTGAATCCTCAATCCAAAACCACTCGACTGAGTCCGAGTCGAGGCAACTACCTGACGGCTGTTAAAAACCACAAAATAAGAAACACATTATGGTATTGGATTATAAGAGAAAGCAAACACTCGGCAGTTAGCCAAAGCGCACATCCTGATGAAAACCCAGTGAAAATGCGAAACACTTGAGTTTTCATTTCAAGAGCATCGGCCAAGTGGAAAATGGACCAACAATAGAACAGAAACCAAAGACGAAAAACAATTTTGTCGACAACAGTTGTCGAAATGAAATTGAAAATATTTAAAATACAATAAAACATCTTTTTCCCCCTGCCTTCCCCCACACCAAAAAAAAGAAGAAGGTATATAGTCATTAAGATAACAATCTGTTGCTGAAAAACTAGATGAAAAGTGTAACAGAAATTGTCATTAAAAATATGTGTGCGTGGAAAAACAAAACACAACAAAACAGAAATTAAATGGACAACATGTGTGCGCAGGATAACAGCGAGAGAGAGAGAGAGATAGGGGAGAGAGAGAGAGAGAGAGAGAGGAGAGATATAAAGAAAAGGGCATAACGACAGGACAACAGTTGTGTTGATGTGTTTATGTTTGAATGAATTTTAGTAAGCCCGACCTTATTTTGAAAGCTGAAAAAACCTTCTCTGAAAATGTCGAAAAACTAAACTAAAACATATTGGAAAAAATTGCTTAAAATAAACAAAAAATATTATTTTATTATTATAATATTTTTTGCTGGCCTGTAAAAACCGCAACAAAAGCCATTAAATGCTTGGCCCATGACGAACCGAAAATTTGCCGATTGAGTGGCAAGTGGCAAGCAACAGGTAGCAGGTAGCCAAATGTGGCAGTTGCAGTTGCAGGTAACCTGCGGCGTTTTGCTCGAACTATGCCTCGTCGTTCTGCTGACTGTATGATTGAGTGTTTCGCCCTCAAGGCCCAACATTTAGAACCAAAAAGCGAACAGTTAGCCAGTTAGGTTACGGTTAATATAAGGCCGCAATTAGTTGCGCGCCTTAAAGAGTTCTACACACAAAAAAAAATCAAGGTACAAGATTAGCTCAACTTTTCTTCCCGTTTTAGGAATTTCGTGACTAAACGGAATTCTCAAAATAGGAAAAAAAATTGAACTAATCTTGATTTTTTTACTTTACGCAAATTGGGAATATTCTTTATCTTTCATTGAGTACATTTTATGCTCTATACAAGCATCCAAATATTGTAAAATTTAAATTAAGCATATTTGAAATATTTTGAGCATTACGAGTAGTTGAAATAGTATTCATGTCTCATTTATGAATATTCAATACTGAATTCTACAAGCAATTTTATCGGTCTAGAAGCTAAACGCCATTTTCTCTGAGTGCACAGAACTTTCAGCTGGAACCAAATTCATTTTAGGCCAGGCGCGCAAATTGCATTTGCAACACTTAAGAACTTTGGTCATAGAGGTAATACTGTGGGCAGTTCTGGGAGGTCCCCGCAGCGTGTTCGACCGTTGACAACCGCTGCTGAAACTCAAGACCCAAAACGCAAACGTCTGTCAACACAAGAGGGGGCACAAGCGGAGAGAACGAACGTTCAGATTGATGGCTGTCACAGAAATTTTGACATAACAAGAGCCGAGTTTCCTGTACAGATAAAGAGACAAAGGGAGAGTTAGAGAGAGAGAGAGAGAGAGAGAGAGAGCGAGAGGGGGCATATGAAAAGCTAGAGTGGAAGAGCTATATCCAGAAATTGTTTTTAGTTTACTCAATGTAATGCAACTAATGTTTGTTTTCATAGATTTTTGTCAACTTGTTTGCCCAAAAACCGAGAGAAATACAAACGGACCCCATAAGACCCATAGATTTTTTTTTTTTTTTATATTTTGGGGTTGTTAAAACATGTGTCACTCGCCCAGTAAAGTTCTTGAGAAACGAGGCAGCCTTCAGTTGTTCTTTTTAACAAATTACACAGAATGTAACAGATTTTTAATGTAAATATAATTGTATAATTATATAATCTGCAGCAGATGCGCAGTTTCTGACAAGGGGCAAGAGAAAAACAATAAAGAACTTGGGGCAAACGAGGCCCGAGATGTGGGCAAAGGGAAGTGCATTAAGAAAAGTGTCTTAAGACAGTAAATTGCTGCCACCAAGGAATGTGACAGTCTGTGAGGTATGAAGGATCAAAGTGTCGAGGTTTTAAGACTTGGGCTTATTTTGAGATGAACAATATTTTAAGAGTTATCAAAAACGGAAGAAAAAGTACAACTGGCTGGAATGCGAGGGGAATGAAATAATAAATTGTCTACATCTAAAATGTAGTACAACTTGTAGAGTTCTGTTTTAAAGAGTATATACATACCAATTTTGTTAACTCTATCCTCTCCTATTTACCTTCATCATAAGAGGGGGGATTGCGTAAGTATTTGATTGCAGATTTCAGCTCCAATTCTATCAATATTCATCTCAGTATATATCTTATGGCTATTGGCTGTATCAAAAATTAAATATTTTCATATTTACTGCACGCATTCAGATAGTTGGTAACAAAAGTATGTTAAGCAATAATTTAAAAATTCCCATAGAACCCATTCGTTTTTTTAAGACCAGTTTTTAAGGAATATATTTAACATTCCTTTTGTGAATTTCAGTCTAGCTCACACCTCAATTCACTGCTAAGTACATATAAGTATCATATCATATACGCACACATGATACCATTCACAATCGCTCTGATCTCATACAGCATTTTGATACAGGTCGTGCCGTCATCTTTTACCCAAAAAAAAGTATATATATATATATTCATGGCAGCAGCTGCCAAGCAACAAACAGCGCTGGCCACGCCCACTCATAACGCCCCACCGACCAATATCTCAATATCCCATTCGTGTGCTAATCACGAGAAATTCAAAGGAAAACCACAGCCAAATATGGAGAAAACTGAGGAGGAGAGACAGAGTAGGAGAAGCAGTCGAATCACGCGCCGTTGAGCGGGGCCACAAACAAAAGGATCAGCCCAAAAAATTGGAACTTGGTTAGCTGAGACATCCCCCTGCACACCCGCGCCGCAGCGGGGTAGCAGTTCGTACGACTGACGATCGGAATTAATTTTGAAACACTTCAAAAGCAGACGACGCCACACAAGTCCGCACGCTCCGCAACGGGGATCACTTGAAATAAATTAATTAAATATGCCCAGGCACAGGCACTGGCATAGGCAGAGGTCCGGGCCCAGGCCGAGAGTTGTTGTGCTGTGGCAGGCTCCCTGGAGGCAGCAGGCAGACAGGCTGCAACTTTCAACATTGTTTGCGTCAAATTTTCAAATTTAGTTGTTAAACCCGAAAAACGAGACAGTCGGGCCCAGAAGTACAGTGAAACCAGGCCAAACAAAAGGCGTCGGAGCACATCAGTCAGCACCCAAAAGGCACACACAGTCCACAGTCCACCATCCAACGTCCATCGTCCTCCGTCCTCCGTCCTCCATCCACTGTCCACAGTCAACAGGGCTCTGCTCAGTCCATAATTATGGGTTATGCCATGCCCCGAAAATGGCAACTCAAAAGGTTCCGTTTCCAAGCAGCAACTGAATTTAGACATTAGACGCCTCAACCACATTGCCACTTATTGGCTATCGAGGCAAGACTCCTGCTCCTACAGCTTCTTCTGCCTTGGCTGCCTGTGCCCAAAATTGTAGCTGCCGCTGCTGCCGATGCTGCTGCTGCTGTTAGCAGGTAGCTCGGGATCATGCACTGTTACCAGTTTTTGCATCTTTGCGGATAACCTGTCATTAGCCCGGCCAGCAGCGGGATGCAACGGCAGCCTTCTGATTGCTGCTGCTGCTGCTGCAGGCGTTGCTTGTTGCTTGCTTTGAAATTGAGACATTTGCAACACACACTTATCCCAACACAACCACCACACACACACACGCACACTCATGCACACACACTTTGCATGACACCAGCGGGCATTGCGGCTGCCACAATGTTTGCAACAACAACGTGTCGTGTGTAGAGTATAAGAATCTTTCTTGTTCTGCAGTTGCTGACAGTCTGTAATATATGAAAAATACTCCGATATATTCATGAGGCTCTTGAATTATTACTTCTATGTTTTAACCGAGCAGTATCTTATATCCCTTATGTTTGTTTAACATTACAAAAGAAACCCCCTTTATTGTTTAAATTTTAAATTATATTATAAATATTTTTTATCACGAATTAGTCAATCAGTCAGTTAGTCAGGATAACTATAGAGGTAAAACGCTTTTTTTTATGAAACAATAAAAAATATCTCACGAGTCTTTTTTTACAGATCGATTGAAAAAACGCCAATATTTCGAGATCTGTAAAATCTGGCCTTTTGTAAAAAACATACTAATAAGATATAAAAAAAAAAAATTTTCATAAATTCATAAATTCATAAATTATGAGTGCATTGAAAAACCATTAAAAACTTAAAATTATTTGAAAGATTAGGTAAACTACTTTCTGAAATGAATATGGTTAATTTTTCTGGACTTTAAACTTGAAAGAGCCTTATATTATTGAATCTAAACTTTATTGGTTGCAAGCAACAAGATGCCAAAACTCAATTGTAAGGCTGAGTCTCAGGAAATTCAGGTTGTTGGTGGAAAAACTAGTTGGGAATTTGTACATAAATGCATCAATTGTGGGCGCATTGAAAGCAAATTGTCAAACAGCTTCAAAGCGATGGAATATTCAAAGTACTTGCAACTATTTTGCATGACAGCGGCGTTAAAAGGCAGACATCAAATTGAATGGCCCCAGAGAGCAGCCAGCAGCAGCAGCAGCAGCCAACTTGCGGCAAGTTGGGGCAAGTGCAGCCAGAAGGCAAGAAGCATCAAGCAGCAGGCAGGCATAGAGGCTGCTGGTGACTTTTTATGGCTGCGGCTAATAATGCAATTTGCTGTGGCTGTGGCTGTGGCTGTTGCAGCTACTTGAAGAAGTCGCATCATTTGACAAGACATTTATGCGGCACTTGGCGTTGCCATTGCTAAATTAGGCGCAACTGGCAGAGTGGCATCACTTGCAGCATGGGGCAGGCAATTTTTTCGGAGCGCGTACGCAATTATTCAGTTATGACAAACATTATGCGATGCTCTGCTGCGATTTGATGCGGTTTCTGATGCTGATGTGATATATGCGCCATATGCATTGACAAGTTGGCTCTTGTAATATGCTGTCGCTTGTGGCATGCGGCATACGGGATGTGGCATGTGGCATGTGGCATCTTTGGTGCTCGCTTAGCCAATTACGTGCCTATTAGACCAGCTACAGTTGCATTTCACACAATTTCAGCGGCCAACCGCAAAATATTAAGCCAATTGAAACAAATCATTTTGAAAATCAGTGAACATTTTACAGCTGCAATTTAATTATAAGCCTAAAGGCGAATTAATATATTCAATTAAGCAAAAATTCCTGTAAATCCCATCGAATTATTCGGACAGGTTTCACACACATATGCCTGATTGGGTATTTGAAGTAGCCGCAATTCGAATTGGAATTAATTACATTTTCCTACAAATTAACTTACCAAATCAGCAACGAAGCCTGAATCATATTTGTGGCCTGAACGTAGTTGCAAATGTGGTAAAACTGTACTTTTTAACATATTTAAAGAGATTAGTCTTGATAACAGCAGCAGGTTACAATTATGATATGGCCATTAAAGGGCATTAAATAAATTTTTAAGTACGGTGAAGAGACATTGCAGCTATTAAATTCAAGCCATATCAAATTGAATTATTGTAATAAAATGTTATAAAATTATTTGAAAAAAATATAGCTAAATAAAATTAAGTATATCCACCTTAACCTGATTAGAGCAGACTTTCTCTAGGATATATTTATCTTTAGTCAATGAATCATAGTCGCATGAATCACAGTGAGATATTCGTACAGTGAAAACTTACTTGGGCGGATCGCGATCGTCGGCCACCAATTGTCCGCCTAAGAGCCATCGCCTTATTGAGGGGGATTGGGTACTGGTATGATTCATATTGGTTTGAGGGAAACGGTCCGCTTAAGAGGAGTGTCTGCCTAATAGGAGTGTCCGTTAGAAGAGCTTACGCTGTATATCTGCATTTGCTGCATAAAAGCTAACATCCAGCTCAAAACTCGATATGCACATGCATTTGTAGCTACCTTCCAATTTCAGTTCTTAGTGCTTCTTCTTTTCAAGCAAGCATATTGTAGACATCCCAGAGGGGCTATCAATATTGATATCCTCAAAAGCCGTAGCAATATCTACCCTCCATTTGCCCAATCAATAATTTGGGTCTGTACTTTTAATCCCTTTGTTAGTTCTCTTTGTACTTTTAGTAGACAGACTTTTAGTCTGTTCCCAAAGTTCAGCTTGTTAGCTGCGAGATGTTAAACATCTCAAGTTGACATTCCCAGCTATATTATGATATAGATATAGTAAACCGCTGGAATTAATCCAATGAATGAACCCTGTATAAAGCCAGTCATCCAAATCTTCTTTCTCACATTTTGTTTAGACTTCTCCCCAAGTTGTTTATGGGCAGACCCCAGAAGTATTTGCCTAAGCTTATCATAAACTTAGCACCCTATTCTACCACATGATTGAATAAAATGAGTTCCGATTCATATTTACGTTCTTCTTAAACCGATTAGCTATACCTGGTTTAACCTGCAACCCCGTTTTGCTGGTAATTGTTTTCGAACGATTTGAAATAAAGTAAAGCCTACCCATCGATCTATTGACTATTTTAACAAGCACCTTACCTAGGCTGCGTTTCCCCTCTCACAGAAGGGAGTACTACCAGCTAACCCCACACTCTTCATACGGATATTGATCTATTGGCATCGATCCCAGACATTACTCATATCTACGCCCGAGCAGGGCATTCATCTTGCTGTCGCTGGATCTACGGCCAAGTTTCCCACTGCTGACTGCAACTTGTTTACAGTATCCAATTACCCCCGAAAGAGCTGGGGCCCCCCGAAGCGAGCGCACACTGTACACATGCATATATGTGTATGATATGCTTGTATGTATGGGCACAGAGAGAAGACAACTGTAACGACATGTCAACAAGTCTCTTGACTGCATTTCAAGGTAATTGCCAGGAGTTGAGACAAGACTTCACCTGACTACCTTCTATAAATTATTGAAAGTGAGTTACGTTTCATGTGGAGCCATCGGTGGCAACTCTCGCATCGCGTGTCTCCCTCTCTTTTCTCTTGCTGTCTGTCTGTGCATTGGGTTTTTGTTTTTGTGCCGGCGATCTCACTTATCTGATCATATGAACTGGAACTGAAGCCAAACTGAATTGGGCCGTCTTTTAAGAGCTCTCGGTTTTATCAGCGCACATCTGGGCATCAATAATGTCTTTGTTTAGCCAGATGTCAGGGCATCGGGGCGGGGAGGGTGTCTCAGCGAGATCGAAGAGCGATCTGAAAAATTCAGTGTTGACACTTGCCATAAAACCTGGCCAGGACTGCGAGTTTAGGGTTTCTGGGAATGCCTGCTATGGCAAGCTACTTGGCAGGTGCTCCCACTCCTTGAAGGGTGGTCAACATGTCAGCCATAATTTATGTACTCCACTCTACTCCCTATTCAAAGCCCAATCTCAATCCCAATCCCAATTACAATCCCTCGACCGATCTCATTTGCTTTCTTATTCGTGTTGACATGTTTGTTTACACGCGCTAATTTCGGGTCTGCATATATATAGATCCATCTGCATCTGTATATTTGTCTTATTCCTGAATTTTATCTACAGCTAATAATCGCTGCCTTCCCTCCCACCGCTCATGAGGAGCAAGCGCACAACTGTCAGCTTTTTACTCGTTGCCCAATCGCGTGTTGTTATTCGTGTTGTTTGGAATGTTTCTCGTAGTACTCTGCTTTATTAATTCGGGGATTTGGGGAATTAGCTGATGGCTATGAGCGCCGCCACCCAGCCCCATGCCACCCCCTTCCCCTCCCACGCAGTTCCATTTGCTTGTTATTTGTTTGCATTTGAAATGGACACGAAATGAATTCGCTTATAAATATGCATAAATTTATGCCGCAAAACAAATTCTGTATTTATTTCCTTTTATATACAAATATATATATATATATGTTATTTTTATGCGCACATCTAGAGAAATGTCGAAAAAACCATGTTCTGTTTATGACGCCTGCACTCATGGGAAGCTGCAGAGATGAAGCCGAAAAAAATATATTAATAGGTTCGGGGATTTGACATGAAAACCAAGCGGAAAAACAAAAACCTAACCAAATAATCAAATGCAATAAAAACGTGAAATGAAGAAAAGTAATCAACGGAAATTGGGCGGTGATATTTGGTTATTCAGTAAGCATTTGCTCCATAAACCAAGTTCTAGTTAAAGTGAAAGCATGACTAACCCAAGACGCATAACAAATTGTGTATAATTTCCAAAAATCCTCAATGCACTGACAACTTTATAACCGCGCACTTCCTGTTAACACGGCGCCAAATAATATACATATATATTTCAAATATGAAAAGGGAATGCAACAAAAAAAAAAAAAAAACAAACAAACACTGTCTAAATTAAATAAACAAAGGATGTGACCAAGTGACAGGGCTACCGATCGATGTGACCAATCGAAAACGTAGCAAACATAATGCTGATCGGTCAGATAAGAGCCCAAACAGAAACTGAAACCCAGAGCCGAACACAGACCAGCCCAAGACTGAGTCAATTTCATTCAGTTTAAATTGTCAACGTTAAGTAGAAACGTTTGGAGGTAGATGAAGAGGCAGCAGGAAGGGAGCAGAGGATCTCTCCAGTCAGTTGGCGGACACAAAAGGAATTTATGACTTGTGTCACTTTCAGCACCATCAACTCGTAACTCAGACGCGCCGGGCTCAAGCATTTCCAACGTGAATTCCACGTATGCGCGCTTGAAAATTAAGATACAAACATGCCCAAGGAGCAGCAGCAGCAGGCAAAAGGAAGATCGCATCGCAGAGCCCAAACACACATAGATGATTGTTTCAAGGCAGGCGATGCAGGCAGCAATAAAAGAGAGAAAGAGAGAGATCGAAGGAGAGAGAATGAGAGGCAGAGAAGTCCCAGCTCAACCGCCTGGCGACACTTGTGTGTGAGCCCGCAATCGCTCAAGCGTTCAGGCCAGCCCCCGCCTACGTTTCGCCTTCTGCACCGGCAGAGCTCCTACAGTTCCTACAGTTCCTCCGGCTGCTGCCAGGTCTTTGAGATAAGTGCGTGGCGATAAGCGCGACAGACGACAAGCGACAAACGACAAACGTTTCATTGGACTGCGCCTGCGCCTGCGCAAAATGCTTGAGCACAGGAGCTGCAGAGGCACTCGCAGATAGCCCGAGGAACTGGTCAGGGGGACAGCCCGTCCAGCCGTCCTCAGCTCGAGCCATGCCAAGAAGCTTAAACAATTGCACACTTAAATGGCTGCGTGTAACGCACTTGGCCAACAACATGCCGAAGGCGCCTACTGCAAAATAAGACAGGCGTAGTCTGACAAGGGGTCTCTTTTTACTGCAGAGACATACCACTATTTCTATAACCCCGAGAATTATATATATTCTCGAACAGCTCAGTCTGTCTGTCAGTCTCTATCTATGCAAACTAGTCTCTCTCTTGATCCGATGACTATATCATATAGTTGCTTAAACAACCTTTTTTTTAATAACTTGAGCATATTTGGCCTTGCAATCATGGGAAAAATCTGTTGAACGATGAGTTATTGCAAGACTAAAATGAAAATCACATGCACTCACATAGATATATTTAGAATATGTGTCGAATGACATTAGGAAAGCAGCTCTTGAATAAGGAATGTATATTTTCCGATCATTCTGTTTGCAGACTACTGAGAAGACAAATCAAGCTAAGTTATCATTAGGGAAATTTATCATAAAACTTGGATACACATAAATTTGTCAAATGAATTGGCTTTTCAAAGGGAGAAAAGTTACAATAGGAAGAATTATGGAAAGAGTCCACTGGCGAATGATGCCTTAATTCAGCACATGTCACAAATGGCTTAGTTGGGGATACAATTCTGAAAAATTAAGTATTTTACCCATTCTCATGCGCATAAGATCACAATAATTAAATCTTCGATAATACGATAATACACTTTGACCCTTTTGATTGCACTTCTTCATTGCCATTTATCTAGCACAATATCTTACTGCCAAAAATCCTTTTTTAATAAAAACAAAATACTCCTTAATCTTATCTCCAAAGCAGGCACTATCTGTGCTCCTTTCAGCTACACCACTGCTTGTCTAGCAGCAGAGCCATTTGACACGATAAGAAAATATTTTAAAGGATTTTTAATTGCTTTCAAGTGGCCGAACGATCCACTCACTTAACGAAACACACTTTAGGAATACTTGCATTAAGTTGTAAGGCTTGTGTTGACAATGCTTATAGAGAGAGAGAGAGAGAGAGAGAGAGAGGGAGCTGCCAACCATTATGTCCAACCAGAGTTGCCAACAGCCACTTGAAGCCAAATAGCCTAATGAACTCATGATTGTCGTGGCGGCATTCAACATTCGTGGCCACATTCCACTGCACCTGGGGGCGCATTCTTCAAGTTCTGCAGACAAATCGAGCACTTGGGAGTGAAATACTTTTGCTTATCTTATTTTCTGAATGATAATTATCATTACACGACTAATTGCGGCGATTATCTAACAGTTTAGCGATAATGAAGGCAGTAAGTGGATGACTTGTGCAAGTGGATTATGTCAAATATGAATGCACGCACCCGCGACATATGTGAACATCATTTATATCGATGCAATCAATTAATGTCAAACGACGCCCGCATTAGCTACTTCCTCTCTCTCACTCTCTCCCTCTCCCATAAGGCTAACATCATAAACATCAAATAGTCATCGAATTGCTGTTGTTGCAATAGCGAATTCTATATGATAAGGCCCCGCCCGAAAACCTACATCCATTTGTTAAGCCCCAAAAACTCGGCCTCTATTTGTGCATTTTATTTGCATTAGCTCGAAATCCATTTGATAAATATTCAATTAGGTGCAGTTCACCGTAACCCAAAATGGTGTACATATACTGTGTATATATTATTTCTAGCATAGATAATTATGCAAAATCAGGGAAAATTACAAAACGTGTAATGCATAATTAGCCACATTTGAGATATGCACGAATTGGAGATACTCATATTATCTACATACTTCTTAGTTTTTAGAGAGTACAGTGTTCGTTAATGATGCTAAGTTAAGCTTTAAAAAACTATTTTTGATTCTATTGTATTGTATTAAAATATTAGAAATATTCAATTATGATTTAGTGCTTCAAGAAGTGCAGGATGGGTCTCTTAAGACTATATACAGGATATATGACCACGTTTATACTAAATTTATTAACTTTCGCTTATAAAGTCCCTCAGATAAGTGGGAACATAGAAATATATGAGCATATCAGGATCGATTTTATTTGAATATTTGATTGAGTGGGAAATATCTCTTGCTTCTGATTAAGAGCAAATACATTTGTTAGGACCAGCAATGTCGTCTATATGCTAGCTTAACGTTCACAACTTAATACTACCCTTTTTCAATCGATTTCTGCTTGCAGGGTATATTTGCGGAAGTAAACCAGCGTGTAATATGAAGCATAGCGCATGAAATTACAAATTAATCGAAATGCGATATGCAATAAAAAATTAAACTCAAAATGTGAGCAAATATTCAGAGAGCAGAGTTCGTTCCACTCTGGGCACCCACTAGTTTCCAACACTAGAATTTTGCCATGTGGCGCCCTCTGGCGGCAGCATCATCAAAGTGGCCGCTTTTACGTCTCGGAAGACGCTAATTACCTCATGTTTAACATGCGCTTTGTTCGCGCTTCCTGTCGTTAATTCTGTTCGAAACATTTTATTGGCCATCGAAATGCAATTAAAAGCCATAAAAAAGAAGAAATGTGAAAAATAAAAACAGAAAAAAACATATTGATGCGGCGAAGACGGCGCTAAAGGTCTTTGATTTTTAACACCTTGACCCGACCCTTTCTGTGGGTAGCGGGACTCAAAAGATGTGTGAACATTTGGTGTGAACTTGTAAAGCATTGAAATGCAATTGTAAACAATAGCTGCAGGACTCAACGCAATTAAGTTGACTGAGAAACCTTTCAAATAGCTGACAAATAAATTGGCTTAAAATTTATTTTTATTTTTTCCTTACAAACAGTCAAAGTGTGTCAAGTTTTCTGCTTCGAAATATATTTTGCAGAGAGCACCTAAAGGTTGTTAGCTGTTACGAAAATAAAACACATAATTGCACTGCAATAAAAAAAAAGAATATCTCGAAATGACCCCGACGTGATTTGAACACGCAACCTTCTGATCTGGAGTCAGACGCGCTACCGTTGCGCCACGGAGTCAGTTGAAACACCGAGCCCGCAATTGTATACTTGAAGTACAACCCAGATTGCACTTGTTTCTATTAATTTATAAACAATACTATGCTGCAGAATAGAATTTCATTGAAACAATAACAAATTGAACTAAATAATCTAAATTGAAGTATGAAAATAAATTCTTGAGATTATTAAAGCAATTGATAAGAGAATTGAATATTTTGCTCAGTGATACCATTTGCTTGTCTTATCTTTAATACATATGACTATAAATAATATAGTAAATAATGTATAAGCATAATAATAAGATAGGTGGAACATCGCTTAAAGTTAGTTAAAGGCGTTTTTATTCGAATTAATCTATGTCTCTTGGCCTTGTGACATTTTGGGTTCCTAGTTTTGCCACTGATATGATTATATATTATATTTGACTTAATTAAAAAAAAGAAAAATGTGTATGCACACACACGCCCAGTTAATAATTCAGTTTTATAATTAAAAAACATAAACTAAAATATTTTATTCATAAATATTTAAATATTTCAAACAATTAAAGGTTCATAAATGATTGGATTCATAATAGTCCTATAAAAAGATCAGTATACAATATATATAAAAATATATAAATACATAAATATATAAATAAACATATAAATATTTGCATATATAAATATTCAACAAAACTTTTATTTTCGAATATTCTATCTATCTAGATATTTATGTATTAAATATAAAAATATGCGATAAGAGCAACTTTTTAGATAAGAGTACTTATCTATTAGACACTAAAGAACCTTATTGCTTTTAAGAAATACACTCTCAGTAATATACATACGATCCGAAAAAACAAAACTGTAACAGCTTGATCGATTCCAATAAGTATGTTAGTATAGAATACTTGAAGATACCTTTCAGCTGCGCAGTGCGCAATTACATAATTTTCGTAAAACACATGTATAAAGTAGTCAAATGTTAAATTTAACGAAGTTTTGTTAAACTCTTCATGCGATATAGCTCATACTTCATGGCCAAACATAAGAATCAAGTGCGCTGTAAACTCTTAAAGAAATTGCTGCACATCTGAAATATCTTTACGATTCCCGCAACGCTTCAAGTTCATGAGCAATTTTAATAGCTATTTCAATGGCTGTAATCAAACAATCGGGAAATACATCATAACATATAGTTAGAGAGAGATAAAGAGAGAGAGAGAGCGAGATGAAGAGATTGGGTAAGTTAGAAAGCGCTTGAAATGCATTCTCTATGCAGGCAAGTACTTCTAACGATTACACATTTTATGTGCACTTTTCAATGTTTACGAGGCCCAGGGCACTTCTTTGCATACAAATACGAATAAAACCAGGCAAGGAAGGGAGCTCTCATATCTTTTAACGACACTTGCTATACACAACACCACAACAACAACAATTTGTGCATTTTTGTTAAATGATTTTTTTTTTGGTTCATATCTAAATCTAATAAGTGTACGTATATGGATATTGTGGAATATATATTTTTAATTTCTTTTCGTAAGAAAAGTGGCCATAAAAGTCAAGGAGCGGTCATAAAGTCGACCAATCCCTCGCTGCCCTGCATAACCTACACCCCTCCAAGTGCTGCTATCTCCGTCTTTCCTGCGCTTTTCTGGCTCTGGGTGTTGTGTTTTGTTGTGGCCAAAAGGTGTGAATTTCTTGTACATTTCTCTGGATTCTCTGATTAATATGACTCAGAAGCAACAGACGACAAGGCAATGAAAATGAAAATGAAAATGAGAAGCTAAAGAAAATGGATAATAAAATTATAAAATGAAATGTTTGTTCCATCTTTATTATATGGGGAGTATGGTATGCTGTCTTATTGTTGTTGTTGTTCTTGTCAGGGGCTGATTTGTATCGGGGCACTTTCTACTCGCTACCATTTTAACAGCTATGGACAATTTTTGTTTGTCTTTTCATACCCTTACAGAGGGTATAAGCACACTTTTCAGGATATTTGTGACGCTCTAAAGTAGCAAGTCCGTAAAGTAAATATATTCGACTTAAACTTAAATCAACTTTTGCTGGGAAGTTGAATTCTTGTATAAAAACCTTCCTTTTTTTCTTTCGAACATATCTCTAGCTAATTCCCCCTTTGGCGTCAGGCTACATAAACAATTTATTATAATGTATGATAGCAATCCTTCGTTGCATTTGCCAGATGGTTTGCAAGGGTATTTAAACTTCGTCTTCCCCAGGATAACTGCTCTTTCTTGTTGAATTTTATGACACTCTTCAAGTTTCTTTGGGAAAGTTTTATACGCGTGTCCTTTACGGTTGCATTAGATGAACGAATGGAAATGAAAATGAAAAATGCTCAACTTTTTTATGCCGCAACATTAATCAGACAGCTGACGAACAGAACGTACAAAAGCCGTCAGCATATTCAGCGTACACTTGAGCGAATTGCAGCGAACGCATGGCAATCGACAGTTATCGATAAACGTGGCAGACATCTCTGCGCACTTCAAAGGCAGCGCCACTTGAGCTCAAGAGTTCGAATTTTGTAGATCGCATCGGAGTCGTTCGCGGCATGTGGCAAGCATGTGATTGCGACTCGAACAGAGACAGCCTAATGAAGCCATTAGCAGCGCCTTATCGCATCGGCCAGGATACCGAAGAGGCATCCTTGACAGCACCAAATGCTGAGCCTTCAAAAAGGTCTACAAACGTTCTTAGTTTTCTTTTTTTATTCCGCGCTGCCTGCCTGTTTTGTTTGCCACAGTTTTGGGCAACTAATACACCCAAATTAGATCAAGATCAGCCCGGGGCCATAATAGTTGTGGCAGCTGTTCTTCCGCCGAACTGAGCACCAAGCGGATTCGGTAAACCGAACGCACCCTGTTACCCGCCTCGCTGCTCGCTCCTTGCTCCTCACTCCTGACTCTCGACCATTAACTTCACTCTTGAAATTCGTTTGGCTCTTTCAATATCTTCATCAAAATTGTGTGTGTTGGCCCTTTTGTGTTCGCATCGTTATTTGGCAAACTTCAAAATCATGATAGCACCTGATGCAGTTGGTCATTAAGCAATTAGAAGGCCAGAAATTCAGAAATTGGCAATTTTAGTTCATCTTATAGCAGACAGCATAATCAGATGATTGACCATAACGTGGGAATAATATGAATGTGAGAGAATTGTTTGAGGTGCCGGAAGGTTCTAAGAAGATTTGCTTAATATGCAAAAATTTGAAAGGAATAAAAAAAACAGTCTCAAGTAACTGTCGCTACATCATGTTAGGGTATGAAGGATATTATAGTATAATAGTAAGGACATGTATGTACTTTTGCAGATGGTGAAAAATATTTTTCTGTTTCTGTGCAAACCAGTCTCTCGGCTATAAAGCTAGCTAGGACATGTCGGAAAAGGCCAGATCCAACCTCTATTTCATATAGCTGTAATGGGAATGATCGGTCGCAACTCTTGCCTAGAAGACGTTTCTGTTTTTCAAGATAGATTGAACCAGTCTTACCAGCTCAACCAAATTGCTTAGATACGAGCAAAAACTTATCAACACTGGATTACTATATCATTTAGGTTATGTTTCGTAAGTATAAAAAGCTTCTCCATTTTTTAAAGACATCTTAAAGTACGTTCGCAATTTTCCACACATATCTGGTTTATAGCCGCAAGCCATAGGGCAGGATATATAATCTTTGTTGGCCCGAAGACAGCCTTGGTTTTCTGTTCTGTTTTGAGACATCCGTCTTTAAACTGTTCCAAGGCATTACTTTCATATTTTAACCTATGCGTAGGTTCTCTTCCAGCTGTGGCCATTAATAAGCCCAGGCTGTCTCTGTTCCACATATGCGCACATAAATTTCAAAAAAAATATTATATATATTTGCCGTCCTGTGCTTTACAAATATTGCGGCACTTAAACACAAATGCTGCATCTAATGTGCATCTGCTGTTGCAATTGCTTCAACTGCTGCTTCAACTCCTACTGCGCCTCGCCCGCCCCCTCCCCCACCACTACGCATGTCGCGTTCCGTTTTTTTTTTTTTGCAACCAACTTCTCCTCTTTTCTTGAGGCAACCAAAAAACACTTTCCAGGCAATTGCAACCACGCGGCAAGTGCAACAAGCGTCGCAAAAGTTGCAGCTGCCGCCCCCTCCGCACCAGCCTCCGCCCACGGTTGTCTAGTCTTCATATGCTCGTCTATGTTTTATTGCTTCCGCGCACTTTCGCTGCCCACCACGCCCACGCCCACGTCGGAGAGACTAAGACCAGAAGCTTGTTGCAGTTGCATATGCGAGAAAGTTGCCAGTGCGTTTAGCACTTGACGTAACTCTGCGGATGCGGATGCGGATGCGGGTACGGATGCTGAAGGATGGGATTGTTGGGGACGCGGAGGCGCAGCATCCGCTTAAGCGCCAGCTATGTCAGCCTCGTTGCAGCATGAGTTGTTGTTGTTGTAGTTGTTCTGCTTGTCTCAGCGCTGTTGCCACATTTTGGCGGTTGCTGCGAATGGTTTCCTGTCACATGCGTTGCCATAATCCAGGACACACACACACATGCCCGCCTTTTACAGCCCTCCATGTAGCTGTGTCTGAAAAAAAGGCAACAGGAGCTACATGCGCAGCCTGCAGGATACACGCTGGCAACTGTTTCACTTTCGCTGCCATATTTTGTTGTCTATTCCTTCTGCCAAGTTGCTGCGCAGTTGTTCTTGTTGCTGTTGTTGTTGCATTGTCATTAAACTTTAACCGCGGCATCTGTCACTGGCGCAGTCCTCGACACGCGGAGACAGTCGACAGGAGCTGCCTTAAAGCCTGCTAAATTTTAATTGCCCGCATGAATTTACAGCGCTCTCTGCAAAAACAAAAAAAGAAGAAAGTGGAGCAACTGTGGCTGCCACGGTGTGTTGCAAATGCTTCTTTCTTTATTGCTGCCACTGAATGCAATGTTTTTATGGTCGCCCATTCTGGCCACAGTTTCCATACATCAAGAATTAATTAGCGTAATGCAGTCAGAGCGGGATGGCAATATAAAAGCAGCCAATTTCTTTTTTTTTTTAGCTTTTTTGTTGCATGCCACAGCCAGTGGCAACTGCTAACTGCACGCCAAGTCCTGGCCAACTGATCGTGAAAAGTGTTTGTCGGGCTTCCACTTGCCTTTTTTTGGGTGTTAGCGTGTGGAGGAGCATGGGGCGGGCTGTGCGGGTTATTTAGGAACTTTAAATATGCGTGGGGACCATTTACATGATGATGCGGATGCAACAGTTTTGAGTTTTAAATTGAATGTGTATAAAATGTATAAAGGGAAAAAGGCTAAGCTAAGCGATTTGCTAATAAAGTCGATAGAAATAAAGCGTTAATTGAATTGGACAAAATTATTGCTATGTTAGGCAAGCTGGAAGATTTAAAATACAAAGGAAAAAAAAAGAGTCTGGCAACTCTCAAAAATTGAAATATGCCTTAGAAATATAAACTACTAAAATATCAAAAAGCTAGCAAGAAGTCGATGGTTCAACTCAAAATGCAATTGCCAAATTTAGTATTTGTTTATTTATTTATATATCACAAAGTAAACTTCTTTTATAAACTATCCAAAGTAACAGGGATGGGAAAATGAACAATACTTTTTTTTTATTTGACAGTTTTGTCTATATATACTATATATATTTTTTGGCAGGTACTTTTCATTCAATTGAGTAGCATAGTTAGCTAAGTGTTGTACACAATAAGCATACGTTTGGAGGTTCGATTCCTGGAGTAGAGGGTTGTTATCATATTATTTTAAAGTTAAGGCTGCTGTTGCTCAATTGCTCATACTCTCCAGTGACCACTATTTAGCCCGCTTGAGGCATGAGCTTTGCGCAGTGCTTTGTAATTTAAATTCATCAGCAGTCACTTTTCCACTTTTGGACATTTGTACATTCGCAGTGCATTAATTACATTTTCGCCAAATTAAAAGCAGCTTTTTTGGGAATGGGCTGACCCAGACAGACCCGCGCCACACACATCCCAACAACTTGTCGCTGACAGGCGACCAGGTGAGCGGAGCGTGGGGCAGGCCTGAGGCTCAGGGCGCAGCGCCATTTTGTAGCCAGCTGCTGCATGTGGCAGGCGACAACAGCAGCGCAGCCAAGGTGAGCAACAACAAATATGTTGGGAATTGCAAGCGGAAGAGAAACCCGAAAACCGAAAAGCCAAAAGCGTTCAACCAACAACAACGCGCAGTGTGAAATTTTAATGCACAAATGTGTGTGTGTGTGCTGGCCAACAGTCAAACAAGCAGCCAACCAACAAGCATCAACAACAGCAACAGCAGCAACAGCAGCAACAACAACAACAAACGGCGATGCGCAACGTCAAAAGCAAAAACTTTTGTTGTCAGTCTGTGGCAAAAACAACAACAACAAAAATTGCAGCTTTAGGCCAAGAACAACAAAAACAACAACATTGAAACACGGACAGCCACATTCATTGGCGGCACAAAGTTTTCACCTGTCGTCGAGTCAACGGGTTGATTGCACCCGCTGCTTGCCACACTCAACCCTTTGGCCGCAGTTCGTGCAACGCGCCATCGTCGTCTTTCACTGATTGTTGCCATTTGTTGACGATCCTCGCGAGTCGCGCACGCCATGTTGCCAGTTCGCAAAAGGGTGTGTGGCACAGTCAATTGTTAGCTTCATAGTCAGCCAAGCGTTACGGCTGCGGGGTTAGGCGCTTAGTTTTTGCCAACTTCTCAGCCATTTTCTGCTTCTTTTTTTCAGCCATAAAACTATTCGCAATCGTGAGTGTGAGTACTCACGGATCCGCCCCTGGACTTTATTGTTGTTGCCGTTAGCTGTTTGTTTATTGCATTCATTTAGCGCGCTCTAAAGCAACAAACAAAAAAACCAACCCTTTTGTTATTGTTATTGCCTGGTTCAAGTAGGCAGCCGTTTTATGGCCCCGACACACGCCATCTCAAGAAACGAACCAACCCGAAGAGAGCAAGCTCATGGGGGGCTAAAAGCCAGAAGGGCAATAGATATCGACACTTCAAGCTTAGGGTAAACAAAAATATTAAAGAACGCGGAATGAATAAATTCAGAAATCAGAAAACAAGTCTCGAAAGAATTGCATATAAAAAATATCAACATAAATATAATTATAAGTATATAACACAATTGTTTTATTTGAAATTTACTCTTAATATGGTTAAAAAAAATTATGTATAAAAATGCTGTTACTCAATTTTTAATCAGTTTTTGGAGGATCATTGAACGGAACTGAATCAGAAAATAAAGAAATAAATATTCAATTTTCTTTTTCTAAGGGGTAGGCAATTTTGTTGTTGTAAGGTTTAATAGATCTAATTACGACATTTTTATTATTATATCTTAAATTTATGTACTGCTTCAGGTTTATATTGAGATGCATTGAATTAAATTTTAGTTTTAAATCTTTAGAATGCAACGAAGTTTTGTCGAAGTTCAACTATTGTATACAAGGAATTGAAGCTTTTGCAATATTAGTTTCTAATTGCATATTTTGCATGAAGGGATTAAAAAATATAAAAAAAATTATGCTTTGAAAGATCTTGCTATTCAAAAGCTTAAATTTATCTATATAATTGGGTTTTAAAAACCTTCGATTTACTCCAAATATCGGAAAGATTTACTCTCTATCTGAAAGGATCTTCGAAGTTCGCTGACTTTTTCAATTATTGTATTAGAGCGTAGTTTTGTATTTCATTTATATTTCACAGAAATAGCCATGTAATACATGCCAAAAACTTTAGTCAGTTCTATATAAACAACCTGATACCAAATGATTCATTTGCATTTCGCTGTAATTCAACACTGGAAAGACTTCCTCGGAACACCTGCTGTTATTCGATTAGTTTTCTAATGCATAAACGATTATCTGCCTCTGATTTTCGCAACTGTTACTCATGCAGATGATTTCATTCAATATTTCACTGTAATTCGCAGACAACTTTCTCACTGATCTTTCATTTACCATGTTGTAGTCATGATATCTTGCCCTGAGCTTATGCACACGAACTGTGGCCGCTTTTTTTGTATTCACAACTCTTGTTGTCCCTCGCCACCTGCACTCCCTGCTCGCCTCCACACATCTGTTTCCCATGTTCAGAGTCTTTATTCGCATTTATCCCTTTGTGCAGAATATTTTGCAGTTTGTGTCTGTGTTGTTGTTAATTGTTTGTTTTGCACTGACAGGCATTGTTGATGTTGTTGTTGTGCTTGTAGTAGCTGGAGTTGGGCAACACCCACTTCCTGTTTATGTTAATTTCTTGCACGGTCTGGCAACGCTTTTTATCAGCAGCTACGACGGGACACAATTGCTGTATAGGCAAAACCATAACATAAATCTTGGAACCCCTTTTACATCGGCCTCTCTACCAATCCAACTTAAACACACAATTCAGCAGAGGAGGCTGTTGCCAGTGTTGGCAAATGCTGCACAAATGTGTTTTGAAATTCCAAGCGAAAATGATTGGCACGCAAAAGGGTTTTTACCTAAGAGGTGTTCACAGCCATTACGTGCAGCTCGATGCATTTTAATGATGTGCCGGACCAGCCGCAATATAATTTCAATTTTTGCATCTTTCAGCTGAAAACTGGAAATTGATTGCAGCAGCAGAAACAGCATCTATAGCAACATCAGCCGCAAAAGGCAGCAACATGCAACAATTGCAGTTGGTTTAATGAGTTCAAAAATGCGCAGAACAATGAAGTTCCAGAACGCAGAGCAGAGCTGTACGCCCTGAACTGCTCCCCTTGAATCCAGTTGACGGCAACTGCATTCAGTGTAATTAAATGCAATTTTATTGCCACGATCAAAAGCAAAAGGGCAGCAAGCGCAAAATGGCACAGCTAGGTGGGCCATAAAACAGGCTGAGCGAAAGCGGAACCAAGTGTTGAATTGCGGCGCTGCTAACTTGATTTATGCAACAATGCCGCCCCCTGGCGGACGGCGCTCGAACCTCCCGCCCAAGAAAACAATGACGGAGTAATTAATTTCAAAGTAAACAATTTATCAAGTGGTTGCTCGACCAGCCAACCAACCGAACAACCAGTCAACCAACTAACCAACCAGCGATGAGTTGAAGATCCGACGGACAACTGACAGCGAACGGAAAGCGCTTCAAGTGGGCAGCGCCAATTGCCAGTGTTGGCAAGCGCCACAAAGCGCGCCCCCGGGAGTCAAGAAGTTCATTTCAAGTGCAGCGAGTGCAACTTTAGCATGAAGTGAATACTCCCAAAGCACTTTGGCCACATTTGATTTTGTGGAATAAAATGTTTTCCTAGATACCAGATGAAAATGTATTTAAAGCCATTTAATAATAGAAAATGGCTGTATATAAAACCTCTGCTTGCAAGCCTACAATATTTTTAAAATCACTTTTAATTATCAGAACAAAAATATACTTATATATTACAGTAAAGCAGCAGCGCAGCGCAGTAAAACGTTTACGTATGCGACATAAGGAAATAATTAAAGTGAAGCATGAAGAGCAGTCGGTAAAACGTTTAAGAAACGCAAATCACATAAGAATCCAAAAGAAGAGTTTTAAGAAACAAGGAAAAAAACACCGAAGAAGATAGAGAAAGCAAAGAGAAAGCGGTAAAGGAAAGAAGGTGTATGGGAAGGAAAGCAAGAAATAAACAGCGAAAGATACAAAGATTGGAGAAAAAGTGAGCGCGAGCTAGTAAGTAAATGAAAAGAGTGAGAAAGTAGTAGAATTTTATTCATTTTTTTTTTATAAATGAAGCCAAAGGCTATTCAGGGGTAAGCTGCATAGGGTAAGTATTTGCAAATTATATGGTCCCATTTTAGTGGGAGAGGATGCTTTAAAGGGCGGGTGAAAGTGTTAGAAGACCTCCCTAGAGGAGGTAGCCGACAAGAGACAGAAAAGAGTATGAGGTTATCATAAAAATATCAATCTGCAATAACCTCAAATCATAAGTCATATCTCTTTAACAGATTAAAAAGCAGTACAAATAGCTGAAAAACTCTGCATTGCTTTTAAATGTTTTTTTTTTGTTTTTGTTTTAATAATAACTTTTATCAAAGTGACATAATTACTTAGCTTTTTAATGCAATCAAAAACTCAAAATAAACTCAAATTCTTACATTTTCGAATGGACCCTTGAGCGAAGATTATTATCCAAGTATAATTAAGAGTGCCAAAAATGTAATTCCCGTTTGTAATTTCAGTTTGCCAAACACTTTGGGGCCAGAAATGCATTTAGCGTTTGCACAAGAATTTTATTAAAATCAGCTACGTGCTCATCAGCATATAATCAGTGCTTACAGTTGGAGGAGGATGTAGGGCGGAAGGGCCAAGGAGGGCTGCTGTTGAACTGCAATTCAAAAGAGATTACAATTATTTGATTGCTCTCCCTCTCTCTTTCTCACTCTCTCTCACTCACTCTCTCTCTCTCTCCCGCAGACTTTGGGCGTAAAGTTTTTGCGCACACAGTCATAAATTCGCTCAGATAATTCTGAAAGTATTATCAAGATGCAAGATTTTACGCACTTCTTCTTGCCGCCAGAGGGCGCTGCCATGAATCACGCCTGGTCCAGAGTGAATCATTAGCAATATGAATGAATGAATGAATTGCTTGTCTGCTGGTCTGCTGCTAAAAAGAAATGTACACACACTATACACATATGCACACACTTGCACACATGCACACACATGAAAACTAAACAAAACTCAAACGAACCGCAGGGCCCGGTCGCATTCGCATTTGGCGTCCGCCAGGTTCCCCTTGACAGATTCATAAATTAAGACATTCAACAATAAACAAATAAACAACACCAAACACAATGCAACAACAAGTATGAATGCTCGTAACGAGAGGGAGACTGAGAGAGTGCTGAACTTGTGAATACCCTGTACTTTAAGTATCCCCAATATCTATGTTGTTGTAGCTTATTGTTATAATATCTGTATTATGCCTAAAGTATATGCAAACTGAAAAAACTGAAAGAGTGTACTCGACTGAGAGATACCTTTTAGCGAGCTTTGAGGTGTTAACGTCTGTGTTTGCTTTACGAAGGGTAAGCAAAATGTGAGCTTACGGGAGTGCTCGACTTGGCAATACTCTAACTTCTGTGTTTATTATCAGATGAAACACATCACGTGCTTGGCTTATATCAATATATATATATATATATATAGGTATATAAAATACCCTTTATCGACTATTAGAGGGCATACAAAAGTGCACGTGTTTGTGGTTTGGCCTTTTTTTATTTGTTAATAATAAATGTAGAAGACGGCAGCAGGCAGCATCAAAGAGTTTGTCAAGCGGCAAAGTCTGTCGCTAATTATGCGAAAGGCAGTCTCCACCTACCCCTCCCTCTTCGTACTGCTCCATGCAACCCCACAGTATAGTCTTCCCGCATGCTGTCTACGGCAATTGCATTACACAAAGGCGGAAAACGCCAAAAAGCCAAAAAGCGACGGGCCGAATGACATGTGAAAATATGCAAATGCAAAATATCAAAAGTGAATGAATTGAGTCTGGTCTGAATTGTTGCTACGGGTCTGCTCGTATGAGTTGGTGCACCGAGGGGCTAGTGGAGTGCGGGGGTAAGGGTTACTTTACTCATTAAATATAATGGCCAGACAGAAGACGGCAGACAGAGTTGTCAACCACACTGCGTTTTAATTATGATGTCGAAATACGCATTAATTGCCAGTGAAAAGCGTGCACCCTACTGAAGGAACTACACCCTACTGTACTTTAAGCAACTGACAGCAGTTGATGCAATTTTGACAACCGTTTTACATGTGCGCCCAAGCGTCGACAGTTGTCAACTCTTATTGCATTATATGGATATATATACATTTATATACATATATTATATCTTTTCAAGCGACTTGATTTCAGATCTTGATTATATGAAGCTGATAAACGCCAGTTGTTGCGGCTGCGGCTGTGGATGAAAGTGTAGGGCATGTGCGGGGCTGTGGGGGCTGCCACTCTGGCTACACTCTGATGTTTCTTAATGCATTTGGACATTTGGCACTTAATTATTTGCAAATGTGAAAAAGATGAACTGTTGCAGGCGGCGTTTAAAAGCGGGGTCAAAACTTAAAAGAGGGCAATTGCTGGGCGACAGTTCAAAAGGAAATGCTGGCCGGATTTAGTTGAGTGTGTGAAAAAAGTTTTTTGATTTGGAAGAGGCGAATTTAAATACATATCTTATATATATCTTACATATCTAAATGTTTATATCCCAATATCTTTCTGTGTACGTATGTATATTTTCTTTATAACCGAGTAAAATATTGAATTGAATCATAAAGAAAAAAAACCTTCGATTCCAGACCTGAGTATAATTGACAATGATATGAAATTCATGAAGGAAATGGTAATTTCCGACCGACCCAATGCATTTGGAAACTAATATACACGCAAAGTGGCTAACCATATACCAATATTAACAGATTTAATCAAATTAAGCTAATTACAAATATTTGAATTAATTAATATGAATGCCATTCGAATTACTTTTGATATGTTGCCAAGCACTCGAAAATATCAAACTCCAACAGGGCGGACTTTCAGCTGCAACAAAGAGTTATTTGAGCATCTCACAGACCCAACCAACCCCCCGACCCCCCAACAACATCAACAACAATAATTAAGTGGCATCATTGGGTGAGCAATTGCAAATGGGTTGCCAATCAAATGGGCCAAGTCAGGGACAGCTGACGGTCAGTAAACTGGTGTGATTTATGTTAAGGCTTTTATTAAAATTTTTGGACAAGCTGGAGCCGGAGTAAAGTCTCCCCACAAAGACAAAATCCTGAACTGATTAACAGCCGCAGCAGGAGCAAAGCGTGCGTGACGCCAGAGAAAGAGAGCCTGTTAGAGCAAGAAAGAGAGTTGGAAAGAGAGAGTGTGAGAGAGAGCGAGAGATAGAAGCTTTTGTAGATGCTTTAATTAAAATAGACAAATGGCGCACGATTGAGCACTCGGTGGCTCGTTGATGGTTCCTTTTACCCCTGCCCTGGGCATCGCTCGAGCAGCTGTGCGCCTAATTTATGAAAAATTCACAAAACGAACTTATCAATCATAATACTACCAGCCCCACAGACCCCTCCACCTCTCTGCCGTCCAGCAGCTAGTGCTTTGTAACTGTGGCTACATTGTTGGACGCTGTCAGCTTTATTTTGGCAGTCGCAGCACGTGCCACGCTGCCGGCCAAGTGCCGCTGCTCAAAGGGAAAAATTCAATAGAAAAATTGCAGAAACGTTGCAAAGACTTGCTGCAACATTTCTCTAGTTGCAGTTGCAGTTGCAGTTGCCAAACAGCAGTTTGCAGCGCTCATCGTTTATTGTAATTGTGTGCGATGGGTTAGCGGAGAGGCTTGGAGCGGGGGGTGTCTCGGTGTTCGGAAGTGCATACTCACAGAGTGCGGGGCACAATTGGAGTCCCTGATGAAGTTGTTGATAATGCGGTGGATGCTTTACTTTAGCCAATTTGGCTCTGGCAGCCGCTCAGCAGTGACACGTTGTACGTGACCTGTTGGCCAAATGCCCACTGCGAAAGAGATAGGGCCGAGAAGAGGTGGAAGGAACAGTCAAAGAGAGAGAGAGAGAGAGAGAGGGAGAGGCAAGTGCAGCAAGCGCTTGTCAAGCTTTGATCAAGCTTTTAGCTGCCAGGTGGCACATCATTTATCAGTCTCGTACAACTTGTCAGTTTTGCCGAGACAAGACGTTGAGAATGATTGCTAATGTAATTTGAATATCATATATCATATCATATTTAATCGGCTGCCTGGATCTGTTAGAATATTGGGTTATTACTAAATTTTGTACTACAATAGATTAGGCACTCCTAATGTGAATGAATTTGATATCATCAACAAAGCGACGGTGTTGTAAAGCTATGAATGACAATATTATCGATATCGATAACGCACTCTAAGGTTGTCACCATCGATTGCAAATGCAACCCATGATAGCTTTACATCCAAAGCTTGTTTATTATAAAAAAAAAAAACTGTCAAATCTATGTCGTTGTTGTCCCCTCAAGAGGAGTGTCCGCCTAATAGAGTACGAATAGGAATGGGCTGATGCATAATGGTTTGAGCGAAAAAAAGGGGTGTCCCCTTGATAGAAGTGTGTTTTACGTTAGTTTTCACTGTATTACCTCAAATATAACTATGTTAAATATATTTTTGAAGTTAAAATTAAAAATAGTTACAAATAGTTATATTTGTTTATTATTTAATAATTTTAAAACAGAATAGAATAGAATTTCCAGACCAACAACATAATTAGTCACAAACACTTATTTATAACTCCCATTTGATATCCAATTTAGAAACTAAAATAAGAAACGTTTGAAAGTTCCCAAATTTGTACTCAAAACTTGCTGAAAAATCAAAGACAGAGGCACGCGACCACAGAAATTTTATGTTTGTCTAAGCAAAATAAAAATAATAAATAAATAAGAAGACAGCGACGACAAAGCAGCCAATGAAATTTCCAAGAAATTTTAATTATTCAACATTTTTAACGCCACGCAAATGGGTAAAAACCGAAGAAACCAAAGCGAAAACCCGACGGCAAACTAATTAAAGACGCGTCCACCTACAAAAACCAACAGACAGAAAGAGAGCGACTGAGAGCGAGAGAGGGTAGGGAAGGGGACCTGAATGTCGACTCCTCGCAAGATCTCTGCCAGAGCAATTCGAAAAATCATACAAAGTTATATAGTCATCAAGTGTACATCAATCATAGGCCGCAAGAAGTTGGGAGTCTCGGCTGATGGCTGCTTTGTCTGGGGCCAAAGAGAGAAAAAAAGCAACCGCAAGAAAAGCGTGAAAAATTGTCGGGCATGACGCAGTTCGAGCAGCGCATCCCCAGTCAGAAAACAACAGCTAAAGAAGAAGAAGAAGAACAAATGCATTTGAGCATTGCTAAATTTGGCCCAGAAACCACGTACAGAGCAGCACCGCACCACCAAGAACCACGAAGCACCGCTCGATGCCTCGCTGCCATGTGTAGGCATTTTGCTGATAATTAGCGGAATCGGAGAGTGAGGACTTTGCGCCCTAATTGATAAACGTGCCAGCCAGCATCTAGAGTACCCAGTTCTCGATACTCGCTTCTCGGTTCCCAGTTGCCAGTGCCATTCCCAGTATCCACTGGCAGTGCCCACGCCCTCTAGCCAGTCACAGTTTTGCCAAGTCTGTGCCGCCGTCTGCGCCTGTCTAGCGCCGAGTTGCTCCCTGAGTCTCTCTGGGTGCTGGGTGCTGGGTGCTCCCCTGTTCGCTCTGGCGTAAAAATTATCTTAATGGACAATTTAAGAATCACTCATTGTGAATTATGCGGCGCATTTAGCTGCCGAGTAGAGTAGTCGCTGCTCTCAGATCTGGCCAAATGGGCAAAGGAATGTCTGCAGTGTCGTAAGTTTTCATATGCCCTTACAGCGGGGCATTTAGCTGTTTCCGCATGGTTTATCATATAACGTATAAGAGCCGAGTTCTAATTGAACTGATTAAAGTCACAAAAAATCAACTATGCAATATTTTTTATAAATGCACTTTCAATGAATTTGAGCGACATTCGAACATTACATACATTTTTCACATACCGACTTTCAGCAATTCAGTTAAAGAAGATCCCGAGGTATGACATTTTGTATTACAGTTTTATTTTTTAACTGAAGTCTTCAATTTATTTAAATATTGTATTCAACAATGACTTTTAGGCGAGTATTTCATTTATATTCTTGGATATTACAGACCTGCAAACTATGTTCCTTTAGCTACCAATATATACGTAAATATATTTTATCTTTTATTTATATTTTTTCTGAGATGCTAAAATCGCCAGAATAACACTCCTAGCTAAACGAAAAAGTGTATTAAAGTCTTCGTTTTGAGAAATTCTGCAATTACCTTCTGTTTTTTCTATAATTTTTCTTTCACTATTTTCGATAAACATTGCAACAGTTTTGAGTTTGTAAATGTTTTGGAAAATCTTCAACTGTAAGCAAATGAAATGTGTAATGTGTGGAAGATATCAGATGGAAAGAGCTGCCCATTACCATACTTGGGAGGGCCATGTGTGCCACTCGAGAATTGTTGGCCCAGAGCAATTCTGAAACTCATCACTCAATGTTACAGCCGCTAAAAACAATCAACAGGCGCAACATATTCCAAGTTCTACACTCCACAAGAACTATGCAAAATTACTATACGAATTGTAAGAGCGGGCAGGCAGGGAGGTATTCAAATCCCAAACTGTCTCTCAGTGTCTCTGATTATGTGTCTGTCGCACCGTCTGTTGTCTGCTGTCGGTTCGGTGCGGGCCGTCGCTTTATTCTAATGACTTTAATGAAATTTTTAATTCCCAACAACGTGAATTTATTGTTTTTTTTTTTTTTTGTTGGTCTAAAATTGTGATTTCTCGACGGCTCTGTCGCATGTTGTGTGGCCACTCAAAAATAAACCTCGAGAGAGTTGAAGTGAGGTGCAGTAAAGTGCTGTACAGTGAAGTGTACACAGTGGGTTGGGCAGCCAGTTCAACTGGTCGCAGTAGCTCCGTTTTCCAACTTCCAATCTTTCAGGCCAAGCTGCGTATGGCCGCTTATGAGGTGCGAGAGGGAGAGTTGGCCTGAAAAGTTGGGCCAAATGCAGATTAATCAACTGCTCACTGAGTTTACCTAGTCGCAGTTTCTGATTTTGTTGATCCCCCTGCCTCCTGCCCCTTAGCTTACCCCTTTGCAGAACGTTTCGCTACTGTCGGCTGCCACTTTGCCAGCTGATTAATGTCTTACATGCGACGTTTTAATACCAATTTTTTATGCATATTCCAAAACGAATAAAACGCCAATCACAAACGCGCAGCAAAGTGAAAAAGTTGTAGTCACTGCAGCCGTGACATTTCCTGTGCGTGCGTGCGGCAACTACAGTAACTAGTCGCTAAGAAGAAGACGCTAGCCCATAATATAACCAGATAGATAAGTAAATAGGTGTAAAGAGGTAACTTTTAAGTTCGAAAAACTAGGTCTTACGTACAGTAAATACTCGCTAAGTGAACTTATAGTGTATCTAATATGCCTTAAAATTTTTAAAAAAATTTAGAACTTGACTGAAATTTAAATTTTAAGTTTGCAGTTATGATATGCATTCTGTATAAAGTTCATAGTGCCCTTTCTTATTTTCCGTCATAGCCCACATCTCACTGTAGTCCGTTAGAGCCCCCATCGTTCCAGTCAGCAATATTCACAATGTTGTTGCTACTCGCTGGGGGATTGAAAGGTGTTAATGCCAAAAACTTGCACAAGATTTGTACACAACTAATTTCAGCATATTTATAAAGACGAAAGTTGACAACGGACTGACATCTGAGAGCCCAAAGCTGATGCCAACTGGAACTGAGCCTTTTCGTGGCCTGCGCACACACAAGCATGGCCAAATTGCCCGATGAGCAATTGCAGATAGCGTTCAGTTTGCACACGGCTCAAAACAAGTCTGTGGCAAGTTCGTAATTAAAAAGAAATTTGTAAGCCAAGCCCCCGTGATGACTGACACAGTGGCCACATATGCAGCCCAGCCCGCAGACATCCTGTTCTTATTAAAGCGGCGCCCCTGATAATGACATAATAACCTTTCAGGTTTCTTTCAGTTTAGTTTTTTATTGGTTCGGCTTTTCTGGAGCGTGTTATATCATTGTGTTAAATTAACCAATTTTCATTTCTATTTCCACTCGTTTCGTTGCCAATTAGCGGCAACAATTTGTGGCCCAAAAATGTTGAGCCAAGGTGTCATTTGAGGCACCTTTTTGATGACTGGCCATAATCGAAGGCGACTGCAGCTCACGAGTTGCACCCAACTGCTCACCTCTGGGGAGCCTAATGAGGCACTTTGTACATGCGCGTTGCAAGCTTCGTTTACAACTATATCACTTCCGATTTAGTAACGAGCTGCAATATAAAAACAGCGCTAATTGGGCTTGTGCTTCAGGTAGAACTTTGTACACAAATACCTTGCGAGAAGAATGTGCCTTAAAAAAATGAAACACAATAACTTATATAGAGGTTTTCTAATGTTCAATTAGTTTAACAGGCAGTTAAAAGTGTGCTTTAACAAATGGAAAAAAATGGTTGGATAAGATGCTTTAAAATAGCCCCATGAAATGAGAACTTCTTTTATACAGCCGATCCGATTGAAATCTCATTCGATATATAATTAAGGTCTTAAATCTTTCGAAATGCGCAGAGTACCAAGACTCAGATGGTTCAAGGCAAGTCTTGGAGAAGAAATACTTATAGGTCCGGTCCTCTGACTGGTCCCTGCACCTAAACAAAATATCGTCCAACGACTTTGCCCTTTAAAAAGTTCTCAAATTAGAGTTAAAGCAAGGTTAAGAATCTCTCTCTCTCTCTCTCTCTCTCTCTATCTCTCGCTCATTTTAATAGTGTTTCGATAGAAGAATTAAGAATTTTGACATCAATTAAATGCATAATTATGTTTTACTTTAGCATTTCGCTTATTTGAATAGTTTTTCGGTAACAAGAGTAACAATTTTGAGATTAATTAAATACATAATTTTTTATTCTCAAAATACGGACATTTAAATAATATTTAGAATTCAAACTTTAAGAACTTCTAACATTCTGCTGAACCTATATTATTAAAAATAAAAATTTTCCACTAAATCCAACCTCCAAGCTTTTTGCACACACCCAGCCAGAGAGTCCTTGGCAAAACTCAATTAAAATCTAATTAAATTCAACCGGTATTTCATTCAATATTGTATGGTCTCAACTCGCCTGCATACACACCCACTCACACACACACACACACACACACATCCATGTTTAAGCAGCATGTAAACAGGCACTCATAATGGCGCTGTGCACAACAATTATGAACAACAACAACGACAACAATAACTCAGCCTGCATATCATTGACGAGCACTCAATGTCAGCGGCAAAACAAGCAATGACAACGGGGCAACACGACCACGCCCCCACAGCCCCCAGCGCCCTAAACAAAATAAAAAACGCCCACACAGCAGCAGGCAGACACACTTCAGCAAAGCAGCAGAAGAAGAAAAACAACAACAACGACAACGACAACGGAGATAGGCAAATCAAAAACAACAACAAAAGAGCTAAGAAAAAACTTTACAAACTCAATTTTCATTTTTGACAGCCCAAAAGTAACGCCCACTTTTCCACCAGCAGCAGCAGACAAAATTTTCTCATATTTAAGAAAAATATTTGTTTATATGTAGATAAATTTAGGACTAGAGTTTCAGTCAATTTTTTTTTTTTTTTGGGTGGGTGGGTGGTTTACTTGGGGTTGGTGACTCTGGCCCCCAGTTAGGCAGGGTGTTTGCATTATTATCTTTAAGAAGGTGTCAGCCACAGGAGCAGCAAACGCCCCCCTCACCCCGCTGACAGATCCGGCCCAGGCCAGAACTGCCAACGCCGAGGACATTGACACACACACACACACACGCACACACATGTGTCATTTATAAGTTGAATTTTCATTTTCATTTCAATTTCAATTTTCGGAAAATTTCATTGTCTGAAGACGGGCGAAATTGTCAATTGCCAGGTGAGATTAGCATATCACGCGCCCAGAGAGCAGCTGCCATCGTCAGCCGTCTGGATGTCTGATGTGTGTGCATGTGTGTGTGTGTGTCAGAAAGAAGGAATGGGAGGCTTACAAATTATGCACAAGTTCCCGAAATACATTTCAAGACTATTTCGCCAAAACTAATTAAAGCGGCATATGTGAGAAGTTTTGCAAGAGTTTTACGATATTTACAAAAAGTAGTTTTACGTTTCATATGCAGCTTACGTAAATACATTTTAAAGATAATTTATTATGAAATATATAAAAGCAAACTAAACATTAATGGTATAGGCTAATAGAAGGCAAACCTTTAACTAATTTATAATCAGAAATAGGCCCAACAAAGCGTCTTTTGTCTTTTAATCTGATTTCTGAAAAAAGCGTAATACTTTACGTAACACGTAAAGGGATTTTATATTACGTACGTTACGCATAAGTAATATGTGAATTAAGTTAAAAGTTTCGCAGTACGCTCTGCCCTGTTTGGGCGAAATTGTGGAGTTTATGACTTAGAGAACATCTTCTCGATTTGCATGTGAGAAATCCAATTATTTCACAATAAAATCAAATGAATGCCCACTAAATCAATGCTGTCATTTATTATATTTTATATTTTTAATGATATTTTCCCACCGACGACTGTCAACAGCTTTGTTAATTTATGTGCCGCTGCCACGCCCACTTGACACATATGCACATATGTATATATATACATATGAATATACATGAACAACACATGGCCACATGCCCCGAGTGTCGATCGCTTGTAAAGTGGGCGTGCCTGTTGCCCAGGAAGAGTTGAACATGGCGCGACGATGCGACGGATGAGCAACTTTTTTGGCTACCGCATTGGCTGGCAACACAAAATGGGCGTGGCACAATACAAGCACAACAGAGTCGTTGACACATTCAAGTGACTACAGTGAAGCCCATAGAGCAGAAACACGCCGATCCGTGACCGATCTCAATTGTCAGACTCGATTTGGTTGCGTCTCGTTTGAAGTGGCGGTTGAAATGAGAATGAAATGAAAATGAAAAGAACTTTTGGCATTTTATTGAAGTTCAAGCTATTAATAGGCGCATCATTTTGATGAATTGATGGCTCCCCAGTGGACCGAGCATTGGATGGGGCGATATATGGGCTGTGGGCTGTGGGCTGTGCTCAGCGCCTGGGGCCTCGTTGCGCTCGTTTTAGTTTTGATAGTTTTTGAAAATGTTTCGCATTGATTTTTCATTCGGCATTTTCTTTGCTCTTTTTATGTTCGAGATTTTCGAAATATTTTCAAGGATGCATTGCATGGATGAGAGCTGTGGATGGGCCTGTGGCTGTGCCTGTGGATGTGGCTGTGGCTGTCGTCGTCGTCGTCGTCGTCTGGGCGAAATGTCGTCAAGTTAATTAAGTGATTTATGCGCCTTGAGGTCGCGCGTCTACTTAATTATCAAATAGTGTGGCATTCGGGGAATGTTTTGGGAATTATTTTCATGCCCAGATTTACTTTCGTTTGGGGCTCTCGCCTGTTGGGGCTGGCCATATAAAATTGGTTTATAGCTCACGCTCGAAATGTTTCCAGTGGCTTATGGTAAAAGTAGCTGTCAAATAGAAGCAAAACATATGCGGCAACACGGGCAAAAGGGATTGCACTAACTAAATCACATGGTGTCTTTACATATGGCAAAGAATATTTTAATTGAATCAAGAATAGAGATTAAAGTGTATTCTATGTGAATTCAGCGAGAATTTAATTGAGAAAGTTGAATGCGCGAGAGACAAATTTAACTTTTGCTCAGCATGCCACAATTTTCAAATGAATACCATTTATTTCTATCTATAAGAGTTGCAAATTGATTTTAAATATTTTAGTTGAATTAAACAGGGTAATAAAGTTAATTGCAACCAGATTGCGGAGAATGAGAGAGGGCGCAAACGAAAGAGTGAAAATGAGTTAGACAGCAAAATTTTGATATTCCATATCACAAATTTTATTCTTCTCTCACATTTCCCATTTATTTCTTTGCGTGACAAACCCAACTTTTGTTTTAACTCTTAAGTGGAATTTAATTTTAATGGCAGTTGCTCTCCCAATGACTCAGTTCTCTTCTAACTAGTTATATGGTTGTATTATTCTACTCCAACCAATCAAGTAGAGTTTTCATCTCATATTTTCTCAAATCGAAATAGAAACTATTGTATCTAAAGATATATTTTTAGAGTAAGTTTCTTTAAACATAACTTGTATATTATTTCTTTAACTTTATGTAAAGGGTTTTCCATGTTCACATTATTGCGTTTAACCCTTTCCCATTTTATGCTCATACGCTATTTTATATTGTTGTTTGATGTTCATATTGCTTTTGACATTTGCAGAGCTTTAAGCCAAGCTTAAATATAATTTTTCGCAATATTCATACATATTTTTAAAAAACCTCTTTTTTCATAACGGCATATTGTGAAGAGTACCCGAACCCGTTGCATTTATTTATCAACACGCCCGAAGGATCTGCATACAAAATGGCACATCTTTCGGTGTGTGTGTGTGTGTGCGTGTGTGTGCGTGTGTGTGTGCGAGCGCTGCTGTCAGCCACTGTTAACATTATCCAGCTGATTATGGTGCATGAAAAATGGCCAACAAGGAGAAAGCGTCGAGTAAGAGTGAACTCGGCTTCAGCTTAAAGAGAGGGCGGAGAATGCAGTCGAGGGGGAAAGTTTGAGCTTTTTGCCAGAATATTTGCATGCATTTATCGATATGCGTCATTTCGCTGCTTTTTAATAAATTTCGGATTTATGCAGAGTGAAAAAAAAAAAAAAAAAGGAAAGGTCTCCCGGCTGGGTCCTGGACCTATGTCCTGACCCGCAGCGCATTCAATTAACGGCGCACATAAATTTACTTTGGCTGTAATAATGCAGCTGAGTCCAGGCCAAGGATACGCAGGCTTCATGTCCTGTTTATTTAAAGCAGCGCATTTATGCATATACATATATGCGAACCGAACATTTTCATAAGGAGAGGCCACGCAGGCGATGGCTTAAGTTGCGGTTCATAATTTATGGGGGGGACGCCCCAGCACGAGGAGGCAGGGCTTCTTTTGGGCGGGACAGCAGTCGATGCAGGACCTATATGAAAATGGCGTTCTAATTACTTTAAGCTGCCAGACGGCTGACCAGACGCAGACAAGGCTGTCCAAACATATGAGTCCTGCAGTTAGCCCATAGCAATTATTGTTTGTTTGCACAGCCAAAGGATAACAGCAGCGCATAGCCGACCAACTCTCGCCCACCATCACGCCCACAACCCCTTGTCTCGTCTATTAGCTAAGCCCTACGCAAGTCTCACCACAGCTCCAAAACTAATTGCAATATGGCATTGCATCCTGTTGCTAGCTGCTTGCCTGGCAGCAGGCGTGCGACGCATCCTTGTGGCCATCAACATCCTGACAGCGCTGTCATGTTTGACCTCACATTTCTCCGCCTGCGCTGGCGTTTGACAAGCTGACAACATGCAAGGGCGCCTCGAACCGACGGCGACGGCGGCGGCTTGTTGTCCCAACCAGGCCGCATATCCTTTGCATGTTTGTGCATGCCTCACTGGCAAGGACATGCCAAATTAAAATGCAATAAAAGCGTTAATGAATTTGTGCAGTTTAGGCAGCATAGCAGCAAGGAAAGCCTAACAAACGGCCAAGTTAATGAAGTGCTCAGTTGACCAACTATCACATAGGGGTTAAAGTCTTTAAAAAGGGGTTAAAACAGTCCTTGTTAGCAATTGCACCCATTGAAAATGCCTAATAAAGGGTATGCAGGTTTTGAGGAAATAATTTCGACGGGCAGAAGCACACATCTGCTAGCCCAGTGAATGATCCCATATCGAAAAACTCTCTTAACAGGATAGCTCTCATAGCCGGACAGAGTTCTTAAGCTTTGCATACGTTTTTCCCCCGGCTATGGTAGCTTTCACTGTACATTAGAGCCAAGTCAAACTGCCGCTCTATAAAAACTTCTCGTATATTTCATTTCATTTTTAATGTTCGATAGCATTCCGATAAATATCGATTTCCTATCCCTGCCAGCTCATGTCGTCGATTATAAGAGCTTTAAGCACAATATTTAGTATCTTTGTTCACACAAAATATATATAGACAGAAATATCTGATACTTTGGATGGCTCATACTCGTGCAAGAATTATTCTTTTTGTTTACAGGGTATTTTCTAACCGGTCACTGGCAACTAGAACCCTCTTTCTTGTTGTTGCTTACTTTGTTAACATGGCCGAAAAATGCCGTTGATATTTCAATGCGTCGTCATTTTTGACATCGCTGACTAATTCCCTAGCCCCTACTCAGCCCCACACTCCCTGCCCCTGCCACTCGGAGAAAAAAGCAGCTGTCAACATTGTCCATCAGTTTGCGTTACACTTCCCGACCGACTCCAGTGACACATGGCTGCCAACCCTTTTCATGGCCCGCGCGCCCGGCGCGGTTCCACTTGATGCCCAAAAGGTCAGCGTGGCAGGGGCCAAGCGGCCAAGGGGTCGGCGGAACGTTGCCTAATTTAGTGGCGCACAATGTCGAGGATATTTAAAGCAAATGAGCGCACATTTATAATGACAACAAGGACAACGACAACAAGGATCGTGCTCCTCCTGCTGAACTTATAGCAATTTATATGACAGTGTCATTAGTTCGGTTTATGCAGCAGATGACAAAGCAGCGAAGAGTGCAGGCCAACGAGTATGAACAGCTATCGAAAGGCTTAACGAACATTAAATACCCTAACAGACTTCCAAAAAGTTGCACAGATTTGTATGCTATAGCACAATATGAAGAATGAAGGTTGGATTGGTTTAGGAAATCTGTAAAATTTGATAAGGAACAGAATGAACCGAATTTGATGGCAATTAATACAATTTGATGTATGGATTTATATTTATTTCTTCAGCGAGTGAATATTATTAAGATATATATAATTAAATATATAATTAAATATTATTTAATTTACATATATTAATATAATAAATCATTAACACTCAATGGAAAAGATTTGCCTTTGTAAAAAATATAAAAAGCTGAAGTAATTATTTATACGGATTCAGTAAGCAAGCTCAAATTTATGTTAATAATACCTAAATTCCGAGAAATTCATTAATTTTTGAATCACATCAAGAATGATGCCCAATCGATATTTTCATTATTCACCTCGCCTCAACTTTACAGCGCATCTCTATTGTCCGTCTAGCCGAGCCTTCGCTCTCCCCACTTTGTTTCATTATGTTTCGACAATTATTTGCATTACCCGTTCTGGTTTCAAATATGTTTCATCAAGGATATATACATATATTAATTATAGAAAAAAGAAAAGAAAAAGGCACGAAAAATGTGCACAGCTGAATGAGTTTTGGTTTTCGCCTTTATATATTTTTGGCACAAATTGAAAAAGGGACAACAAAGATGGCACAAAAGAACTGAGGACAAGAACAAACAGCCAGAGGACATTTTTTCGGCAGGCATTACCCTAATGCATAATCAGGTTTAAAAACGACAACAGCGAAAATAATAACGGTCCCAAAATGGCCAAAGGAACAACGCAATCAGATGGTAAAATATAAAATAAAATAAAAAATTAACGCTTGCAACATTTTGTAATCAAATTTAATCGAGAACATTTTCTTTTGTCTTTTGTCCTTTGTTTTTATTTTATTTTTTTTTTTGGATAAGAGATTTATCTTGTGAGCTGGAAATAAGATATTGAGAAAAAAAAATGCTAAGCTATTTTGAACCGGTTGAGTCTTGATCCTGAATAATTTCTACTATTCTCCGACACCCCCAAATTGTTTAATAATCAAAAAATTAACGAGATTCGTCAAATGTATGTTGCAAATGAATGACGAGAACCACGATCAAAGTTGAATACCCCATTTCTGCACTTCCCACTCCATCATCTGTGTGCAGGTTATGTGAGGTTGTTGAACAGGTCAAAAAGTTTAATTTAGCACTTTCAACTAATTTTAATTTTAAAACAAATTAGCAAAAATGTACACAAGACAAGTAGGATAATTAATTAATTGTAAACAAACAATAAAATTAATTAAGCATAAATGAAAAATTAATCTAGAAGCTAAACACGACTAGTTTCAGTTTTGAACATATTATAGGAAGCTAAAAACTGTTGTCTATTAGTCATGCCTCCAAAGTCATGTATATTACGAGCTCTGTACAAAAAAAAAAAGAAGGGATTTTCCAGATTTTAAATTAATTCCGCTTTTTGCTGTGCCCAACTCTTCTCACACCCCCACGAGGTGAAAGGTTACTGCTAACACGTACGATTTTTGTACAACAACGACAGCCTTCCATTTGTCATGGACCCGGCTCATTTCGAAAAATGCTTCAACAATCTGGCAATTACACACCTCACGCATAAGCCGGGTCGATGAGGCACACCCCCTACCCAACACCATAACCAAGAGGGCCAAGAGCCACCCCCAAAGCAGGGCAGGCCAGACCAGAGAATTGTCAATTATTAAACTTTGCATTGCAAATGAAAACATATGTTTAACAAGCGGGCAAGAGACGACTGCCCAACCCCAACTCACACACAAACACAGACACATATGCAAGCTTTCATATCCGTTTCCGGCTATCAGCAATAGCCACCCCCCTACCGCCACACACCCCAGCCCCACTGACTGGTCTGGGCGGCAGTTTAGCATTGCACGTTGGAAATTAAATGTTTCAAAATGAAATTCCTCAATTGCAGTCGCCACGCTCAGACGCCGTCCGACACGGTTATAGCTGCCAGGGGGGCTATAGCGGGGGTGGCTGACTGTTGCGATAGACCCAAAAGCAATAAATCCTGGTACAGCAAAAGCAGCAACCCTTGCAATTGCCTCTGCGCCCTGGCGGTTGCTTTTCAAATTGCAATTAAACGTTTTACAAAACCGCGCTGACCGTTCGTCTGAGAAGCCAAGCAGCCCCCCACACCGCATTGGCGTTGAACCAATGTTAGCTAAACAAAGACTCCAACCACCAAAGCCAACCCAGGTCCAATGACTGGATCAGCCCTAAAACTCCAATGCAATTCACATGACCTTCACAGCTGACCAGCGAACGTCGTAGGCTGTTGCGTTATTTCCGCTCAAGAGACGCTGCGCTGAGGCTTGAAGGGACTGCGACCCTACCCCTCACACCCCCAACCATCGCGCTGCTGCTGCTGGAAGCTCTCATTGGCGCCGTGCTTAATTGCGTTTGTGTTTGCGTCCGCACATTTTTGCACGTGCTGCTTGTGCCTACACACCCTTGTGCCAACCGCCTGATACTAGTAACCCTCCCCACCCACCCCACGTCGCATAACACTAAACGTAGTGCTGCCTGTCCTTCAAGTTCAATTTACAATTTTTCATTGCCGCATTTAGGGGCGCGCTTTGCTGTTGCCACGTGTAAGTTGCGCGTTTTTAGCAATTCGCTGCGGTTGCCCCACCTCGCCCCAGACTAACGCACAGAGCACCCTCTCCTTCCGCCATTCCCTTTACCAACAACAAATTCAAGCGCAAATAATTAAAAACTTTGCCAACTTTGCGCAAAGCGTCGACTTTTTTCATAAATTATTAATAACCGAGCACTCAAAATGCAATTAAATCTTGGTCAACTTGTTGGCCCAAAGTGGCGTGTGGTTTGGCTCTGCTGTGGTGCAATGCAACAGCTGCAACCGTGAAATGGCACCAAATTAAAATTCCGAATGCAACACAAAATGGTCCCAGCTCCTCCGCACCCAATTACCCACTGGGCTCAGCCGCAAGAACACGCATTAGTTAAGAACTGGAAAAGTGGATTTGAATTTAGATTTTTCGTAAATGGAATTCGGGTAATGCTCGTTCATTAGTTCGCAAGTTTTCCAATAGCCAGCGCACCGCTGGAGCTGGATAAGTGGCTTGTGGCAGGGGACGGGGCGGGGTACACAGCTGATGACAAAATATGAGTTTAGTTTAAATGGCACGTTCGATACACAGTGGAAAACGTTGTATATTTATTTGTTTGTCAAATAAATATAAGATTATTTAAACATCTTATCGTAGTCCCCAAATGAAACGTTTACGAAAGCCGCACAAGGTACATTGGATAACACTCTGACACTAGAGACAGGAGAGCAGATGAATAAAAACATTAGCGAATGTCGCAGAAAGTGGAGATAAAATATTAGATATTTAGCACCTCTCAAGAGCGAAAGACTTAATGAGAGAAAATAAGAGCTCATCAGAACCGAGTACTGATAAAGGCTATTAAATAGTTTACGAATATCGCACAAAGAGAAGCTGAAAAGTTCACGCGCTCTCTCAACAGAGAATATTTGTGAGAAAATTAAACAAATGCAGTATCGACAAATTATAAAAGGCCATTCGAAAGTTTACGAATGCTGCACAAAATGTAAGTGGATGTATGCATATCGAAAGGGGCCCAATGCAAGAGAGTACATGCACGTATAACTGATTAGTCGTCCGAAGCCATTAAAAAGTTAACAAATGGCGCATAGTAAAAAATTTAAAAAATATCAAACTATCCTTCTGCTTATTCATGGAACACACCTAACCGATTAGTTTACAGAATAAACAATTCAGAGAGTTGCCAAACTTTTCCAACTTTAATTAAACGCATCTTTTCGCTCAGTGCTTGACTCATTTAGCATGTAAACTGTGCGCCGTGTCGCTGATAAAATTAAAAACCATTTTAGAGCCACAGCAAAAAGCATAAGAAGACACACGACAAACTACAGGACAGGACCTGGACATGTTTACCAACTAAGGATGCTAACTAGAGGGTACAACTTTTTTGGGGCTGGGTGCTTTTGTTTGTGTGTGAACGCTGTGACAGCTGGCAGCACCTACGGGCTGGGAATAGCAGAAGGATGCGGTAAGGATTGCCAGAATGGTCATAAAAATTTCATTGGCCACTTTTAGTGAAGCTGCTTGCCGTGTGCGCGGACTGGTAACAGTTGGTTAATGACAGTTAAAAGCCATTTGGCTAAAAGTTTTTGCATATTAAAAACATATTTCGACAACACCAAGCACAAACTAAATTAGTATTGACGTCGAGAAGTGGGGGCTAGCGGTTGGTTATCAGCCCCATGACTAAGCCAAAATCAATCACAGCCAATTAGGCTAAGGCGACTTTTATGGTAGGAACCAGGCTGGGGCAGGTTGCCGGATAGTTTTAAGTCCTGCTGATGTCCTGCTGTTGCTGGCATTCACTGGCTGGCTGCAGCAGTCGGAGAGACTGGCCATTAAATCTAATCGCATTAAATGAGCAGCTCTGTCAAAGTCCACAGCAACCACCAGAAGTCCAAACTCTGGGCTCCGAAAAAAAAAACACGAACCCAGTAGAAATAATCACAACAACAACAACAAAAACAAGGTCTAGGACAGTTAACGCAAATTTATCGATTGACGATTAAAAAGAACGTCGCCAGGCGACAGTCGCATACAAAATGGGCTCCTAGGGTGGTTCCTCCGAGTGGAGATGAAAATCACAGGAAATTAATTACAATTACGCCAGACGATAAACGCTCGTTACGTTCCGCACCCCGCACCAAAACAGCGACTGCAACTGCGAATGTTAATAGCCTGGGCGAAAGGAAGCACAACAATCGCAGGACATGAATCGCCACCATATGGTGGTTTACTGCCTCAGTGGTTCGGGACATTCTCCGCATTATCGACACATTGTAAGCATTTTTAGCATTTTAAGTGCACGATTCAATTGTGTTTGCTTATCAAAAAAGTCCACAGCAAATGTCAAAGCCGAAACTGAATAACCCCTAGTACAATCATAATGATATGTGGGTTCCGCGCGGGACGAGGGTGGTTTGGTTACTTGTGCTTATTATGGAAACTAATCGATTGGAAAATACCAATAAAAAAGATTGCTTTGCGTGGGCTCTTTCTAGCCCTACCAAAAGGTTGATACTTATTTAGATATTTTGTACATTCCTTGAGTAAGTACAAAAATTTGTGATAAGCAAAATTATTGTAGCTATGGAGTAAAATTGGAAAAACTATTTAAGATTAATTACCGCTCACGACTTTATTTATAGATACATATTTCACAAACGGCATTTAAAGAGCTCAATTCCTTCTAAGGATCTGAAGGAGTGCTACTTTTTTACAAATATGAAAAAAATAATATAGATATATAATTATTAATTTAAATTAGCTTTTTTGATAAAACGAGTTTTTGGATATTTTACAAATGTCGCCTTCGTAGAAAAACTCTTTTTTTATCGAATACCCTATAAAATGGGTATTCGATAACGGATATGATGAAGTTGTGCAACAGTATGTAAAAGGTAGGCAATCCAGCACTATAAAAAATTCTTATTCTTGATCAAAATTAGCTAAAAAAAAAACTTATCGTTTATGTTTGGTTTAGTCTACAAAGATTAATAACATAGCCTTAAACTCTTAAAAAGGCATTTTTAATCTATATATTTACCTGCTTGAGCACTCTATACTATTAAAGCTTTGGGCTAATCAAAGCAAATGTATCTCAAAATCGTATTGTGTAAGACTTAACACAGTTGCACATACTTGTGACTCAAAAGTCAACCCTGTCGTCTAAGTGATTCACTATAAAACAAATATTGAAGACTAACAGCTTTAAGAAAAATACCATTGCGTGTTTCACGCAGGTATTTTAATATGTAAATCCCTTTTAAACTATGCACAGACTACGGTGCGTGACTAACACGAACTGCTTAAAAATGCAACACATATGACTAATGTGAGCTCTATAAAAAGGTGAGCTGCGCATATACTTAGAGCTTTGTTTGTTTCTCCTGAGCTCAAATATCCTAAGGATATTTCTGGGTTTCTCTTATGAACTGGCCACATCAAAGTATATTGCATTTGAAACCACAAGCCAATTTAAATACTCACATGTTGTATTTATCTGTAAAACATTTAGTCACCCTGTACAAATTAGAAAGCATAAAGAGGGCATAATATTGTAGCATTACTAGCAAATATAGTCATCTTTGAATTGATAATGTTTAATTATTTCTTAGCATTATTAACCAAGTTAGTTGCACATTTTGTTTTGGGTATCTAAAGTTTGAATTATTCTAATAGTTTCTTTTCATTCTACATCAAAGCTCGGAATACAGGGTATTTTGCAGCTGCGTAAACCGAACTTGTGCTGCCTAACTTTTTGTTTACTCGAATGTTCGTTTACGCTGTCAGTTTTAATGTATTTAATATTTGCTTAAGTCTACCTCCTTTCGGCCCGCCCCGCATTCAAGCAAATTATGCCCACTTTTTGGGGCTTTATTCACAATAAATTGCCCACAGACCAGAGACCAGAGACCAGATCAGACAAGACCGAATTCCCGGCTCTGTGACAAGGCAGAGGCGAGGAGTTTCACTAAAATGGCCTAAAGCGTGTGCCTTTGAAGCGCTCAGTCGAATACAAACTGGGCTGGGTATATGAATGAGTACCCACGGCTCGAGGGCTAAGCAGAGCCCCGGAATATGCTTATATGCTCATATCCTCCTGCTCCCTGAAATGCTCAGACATGCTTTTAATTTTGCGCATTAAGCGTAGTTAATCCTTAAACGCCCCTGAAACGCGGCTGCATATGCAAACGGACGGACGCGTTCGGGTTAAGGGTTCTGAGTTCTGGGGAGGGAGGAGGTCCTCTCCTCAGGGTTGTCATTAACAGAGCTCGTCGCGCAACAGCTCACTTAATGTCATGTTGCATTAAATGATTGTCTCTCGGCTTTACTTTAAATACATTTTTATATTGCTATGACCGCTTAGTAGCCACACCCACCCCCTTTAACCAAAAACCAACCTTATACCGTATTCAGCGAAATGCGACGTGACATGAAAATTGCATTTGGCTGTCTACGCTTTTTGCGCTCTCTCTCTCTCTCTCTCTCTCTCTCTCTCTCTATCTCTCTCACTCACGCATTCTCGCCCTCTCATTCTGCTGTCTGGCGTTTTTAGGGTGACCATATGCTTGGGTATTCTGCTTCTTTTTTTTCGTCAGCATTTGCCGCCCCTTTTGCCTTGCGCCTTTTGTCTATTTATGCATTTCACCGCGAAATAGGATTAAACGCTTATGTAAAGGACCCAATCAAAGTTGCCCAGTTGCGCACACCTTGTGTGACGTCTAAATACATACATATCGCACTGTAGCACATATGCCCCGGTTCCCGTAGTGCCCAGCCCAGCCCGCAAAGCCGCTTTTCAAATCCTATCAGCGACCCCCCTCCCCTTGGCAGCTCGCCGAAAACTTTGTCGCATTTTGTGGGGGCGAAAAAATTCCATTTTCAATTTGGCAATTTCTTTCGCAAGTAGTTTTTTTTTTGTCTCGAAATATGGGGGGATTGGTCTCTGCGAAAATCGTTGCATACTTGTTGGCGTCTCTTAAGCTTTATATGCCTGCGTTGCCAAAAAAGAAACTTGACCAGTTTTACGCCTTATAATTTCTGATGTCTTTAATTTGTCTTAGCCCAGGGCAGACATGCTCCTCGAGCAGCAGGCAATCGTTCGCCTAAGCCGCAGCAATTTTTATTATGACAGCAACAATAAAAAAAAAACCGAACGAAATGTATATATATATGAAAGAAGTTAGAGGAATATATAAACGTGGCCAACAAGTTGTACTACAAATTTTGTGGTCCATTTTACAAAATGAAAAGTTAAGAGCAGCAACAAGCACGAGAAAATTTATGTAACGTAAAAAATTTTTGATGATGTCCTTAAATCAAAATTTAAATAAATTTTCTAAAATAAAACAGTGGGCGTACCATGCGGGGGGCGTACCATGCGGGGGGGCGTACCATGCGGGGGGGCGTACGTGGGCAGCAGCGAGTCTTTGCCTCGAATTTTTATTCCTCTTTTATATTACTTTTTGCCTACACATATTTCGTATTTATTTTACTTTTCGCTTTGCTTTTTTCCTTTTTTATTTTCCCACTCTGAATTTATTTCTGGCCCACGATTATTTGGCATTTTGCATTTGTGCCCCTCGACGCGAACCGCCCCCTGGCCACGCCTAATAATAAAACTTGGACCTGCGCTGGCCAAGGCGAAATGCAAAAAAAAAAATTGAAGGAAAATGAAGAAAATCCGTTGTCTCAGCCGAAAGTTGTAAAAAGAAAAGTAGCTGAATAAAAATACATGACCTCCTCATACATATATCATATATCATTGCAGATTGCTTGGGCTTTGCGTGTTTATGATTTCCTTTTCCTGCTGCCTCTGCTTCTTGCTCCACATTTGCCCAGCTATAATTTTCATCTAATACGAAATATAATTGCATTATAAAATTGTTATTCGCGCCTGATTTGTGGGATATGTTTCACAGTATACCCATAGATTCTGCTTATAACTGAGAGGATAAGGCTTAAGTTGGGGATAAGCACGATAATTGTAAGGTTTTATTTTTCGTAAATTGGAATCTACAAGCGAAACAAAATGTATTCTACCTATTTGTATATCATATGCTTTTCGAAGTACTACAAGTACTACCTTTATTGATTTTTGTCACACGAACTCTACAAAATTGCCTTTTGTCATAGATATTTCAGGTAATCCATTATCAACCTTACAATTGTACTTGAATCATAGCTCAAGAAGGCAAAAATATCGCCAGTTGTCGGGTTCGTTTAAATGGTTTAAAAAATACAATTTTAGGCTTAAGTCAATTGGATTATGGATACTTATTGATAAATTATCGGTTACAATAAATTTGTTCTCCTTATTTCTTTAAGAAAGAATACGTACATTTGTATTGCGAGAAGGTGAGGATATCTTAGGCACATCGAAAATTTATTACCCTTGTAGACATTTCCGTTTTGAAGCTCGCGAGTTTAAGGACAAACCCCTTATTCCCTTCTATGGCAGCTATATGATATTGTAGTCCGATGTTGATAAGATTTTGCACATATATGAGGGTCGTTGTGGGACTAATAAATGCTGAATTTGGTCAAGATATCTTAATAAATAAAAAAAATTAAAAAAATCGACAGACGGACATGGCTATATTTCTCCTTCTAGGCGTTACATATTTCACAGGGGTATAAAAAAAGGGAAATAAAATTGTGAAAAATAGGAAAACATCAAGCGCAAAGTCGGATAATTAAATAATTTTAAATATGTTGAAGTTTTTGATTTGAAATTGTGAACTGTGTATATTTTTGGAATTTAGTTATTCAATTCCACAATCGGAGTTCTTAATATCTTCTTTGAATCACCAAAAATAGACTATCCGCCTAAGGCTCATTACCATTTGTTGATCCAACTGCTAAAGGCATGAAAATCCCCACTCGATTGCTATTTATGAAGGACACCCACACACAAACACGCACACACACATACAGAACACTTTACAAATGGGGGGTATATACGGTTCATTTGCGTAAGAGAACCGCATATATAGAGTCCACTAGAGTCCACTATTATAGTCGTAAATATAACCGAGCTCGGGCACTTCAGAAATCGAGTCAATGACTCATAAAAATGCCAAAAATGTGCGCCCAGCTGAGTAGTTTGTTGGGCGGCAACCACAGGAAGGGTCCTTCGGCTTGGCGTATCCTTGAGCAACACGCTCGCTTGTTTATGCATATTATGTATCTACATTTTTTTCTGTTGCCAGCGTTGCGAAGCGTTGAAATTTTGCGAGCTTATCATATAAAAATCATAAAATTTGCATAATAATATTTTGAAATGTGGCCTTATGCCAGTTAGCGGACGGCGGCGGCGGCGGCGGGGCACGGCAACGTGTGGCCGTGAAGTCCAGCTGCGGCACATCCTTTTGGCCAACGGGCAAGTGCTCACATATTCGCATATCCTTTTATGCTGATGATGAAGTGAAAGTGTTGTGAATTATGGGCATTAGTTGCGAATGCGCATGAAATTGGCTTGTTGGGTTGAGTGGGTGAGGGGCATGGGTGAGTGCGGGTGGTAGTTAATGGACTCGCATAATCTTGACTATTGCTGGGATTGTCAGCTGGGACCTGAACAGCGACAGCTGTTGATCAAGTGCCACGGATAAGCGGCACATCCTTGATGTGTTTTGTTGTTGTTGTTGTTGTTATTGTTGTTTTTTGTAGTGCAAACATTCGAGCTGCTTCTAAATGCAGTGATTTCCACGGGGCAAGGATTAACTTCTCACCAGCTGTGGTTGCCAGTCGGCGCCAGGACGACAACCAATCGCCACGACACGCGACTCGCTGCACGCACGACTCGCTGCGCAAACAAGGACCAACTCACACACACACACACACACACACACACACTTAAAGAGCGAGCGGAAGGATTGGCGCGCCCTGTGTCAATAAAAGTATACGCATTATCCTGGCAGGTCTACGGTATTTTCTATTTATTCTTTTTTTGTGTGCGCCGCCGCTCGTGCGTGTAAAATCATTCGAAGCGTCGTCAATCAAAGTGAAAAGCGCTTTTCACCCGAACACCCGCCCACCCGCCCGTCGCCCGCTTCGGCACGCTCAACACTTGATGTTATCCCTGTTGACAAACACTCAGCGCATCTTAACTCATCAGACATGCAGCAGCAGCATTCGTAATGCCCCCCTTAAACACTTTTCCCCCTGCTTCAAGGCAGCGAAATGCACATTTTGTTTATTTTAATTAGTGAGCGCAATAAAAATACCAAACGGCGTTATGAGGAGTTGATTTTTTCAAGTTCCTTATCAGTTGCTTAACTTTTAGCCAAGAAATTGAATTGGTCTGAAGCTAAGGGTAAGTCCTCTCTCTCTCTCTCTGTCTGTCTTTCTGTTGCTCCATCCCCCTCTCTCTCTCTCTCTCTCTCTCTCTCTCTCTCTTTATTCTCTGAATCTGTGGGTGGGTCGTTAAAACAAACGCAGCAGCTAAATTAGCCAGCCAGCGAGGTGAGAGGAGTTTGACTTTTAAGGAGGTTATTAAAGATGCAAATGAGAAAAATCGTATGCCAAGTGAAATAAAAAATGCGCTCGTGAAATAATCAAGTTGAAGACAGTAAAAAAAAGTGAATAAAGAAGAAAGGGGAAGAAAATAAGAAATGGGAAAACCCGTAAAACCATTTGAAGAAAGAAGGTCTGATTGAGAAGATATCGCTAACACGCTCAGCCACGAACATTTAAGTAAAGAGTAATCGATAAAAATGTAAAAAACAACTCTGCATTACCTACTAGTTAATTTCAACAAGATTTTTAACAGAAAGATTAACATAGTAGATATGGCACGTTATTAATAGATAGTTCTCGCTTCTAAAAAAAAATTCAAAATATTACCAACCTATCTCAATGGCTATTATTATTAATATTTATATAAAATTATTTTTAATTAGATTATTATTATTGTTATAATTATAATTATTATTATTTAAATTTCTTTCCTTTGATTCATGCGATTTTCTAACTATCATCATTTCGTGTTAGACTCTCGATTAAAGTATCTTCTACCTCGAAATATAAATTCAACAGGCAATCAGGTGTGCATTATGAAAATTCACTGAAGCAATCAGGAACAACATATTTGTCATATTTGAGTCACAAAAAAGGAAAACATTTTTTTTAATAATGTATGCTGTCTTCTCCGATTGGCATTATGGTAGCAAACGTAGCGTAACCCACAAGGTTTACCTTGATGTACGTTTGGCTAAAGCAAATCTAAACACAAGTATTTTATATGTACTTACACACTACAGACCCATACAGATTATGCCACCAGACCGGAGCTAAAGCTGAGCAAACGCAACCGAAGCTCGTAACTGAAAGCCAAACCTGCCAGATCTCATACATATAAACATGCGATTGTCCGGGCCGTGCCATACAGATGTAAATGTTTATGTTTCCTGTGGTGTAACGCGTGGGGGCGGACAATGCGAGGGACCGGGGGAAAGCGGGAATTGACTGGGTAATCTTGGAGAACTGCTGGCACAGTTTGGTTATTATCATTTCATATGTTTTTGCTGTATGTGTGGTCTTCTTCTTTTTTATTTTGCTTTTTTTGCAAAAATTATTATTTTACATTTGGCAGCGTTGCCACACTTTTTAATAATTTATTAAACGAGATTTTCTTTTATTATTTCTTTGCTTAAGCAGGAGTGGGATGGAGATAGTGTGGAAGAGAGAGAGACATAGAGGGCGAGAGCGAGAAAGAGAGCAAGCGCGAGCAATGAAAAGAAAGACACACAACACATGGACGCTTGGGACTGGAGAATTTGTGCAATATTTTTAATATTTATATGGCAACCACACAAGCACACAAATCATCAGCAGGCGACGGCAGCAGAGCAACACGACCAAGAAAAGGATCCATGCGAACAAAAAAATTCCTGTAAATAATAAATTTCTGCACGCTACAGCAGCAGCAGCAGCAACAACAAAAACAACAATAAAACAACAACAGCAGCAGCGAAAAGCGCGGAATTATAAACCGTGGAAAACTATTACCCCAAGGATGCTCAAATCCAAATACATACACACAGATACACACACGAGCACACACAGATACACAGATACAAATACGGTTACGTGCTTGGCGGAATATTGCAAAAATATTGCAACAACAAAGATGCAAACAGAAGCAGATGATAATCGATGTAAACTCAAGTCGAAGCTAAGATACCCTTCAAAAGAATAAATTTGAGCAACGAGAGAAGCAAACGAACAGCAAAGTCAGAATCCGAGTGAAAAGCACAAAGGACATGCCGAGGCATACGATAAGTAAAGCAAACAAAAGATCGCAAGGCACAGCGGGAAGAAAAGCAAAGCGAGAAGCAGAGTGAACCAAAGGGAGAAGCAAGAGAAGTTACAGAGTGAAATGCAAATCAAAAAGCAAAATGGGAAGCATAGCGAAGACACAGTGAGAAGCATATCGAGAATAAAAGCAAGAATCAAAGCGAGAAGCGAAGCAAGAAGCAACTCAACAGCCCCATTCAACAGATGGTCAATCTATAGCTAAAAACCTAGCTAATCACGCTGATTGGCTAGCGAACTGGATGGTATATTTTGTATACCCTACAATTGCATGTAAGTAGCGTTACGTAGAGGGACTCTCAGTTTTTTCTCGCCAATACTCCTGCTGATGAACTTTTATGTTGGTAACAAATACAACAAAAAAATGGTGAATGTTCGAATATTCATTCATATGCAGACAACAGCTACAGCGGCGCCCGCTAGCAATACCCCCTGCCCCTGACGCACCCCTCCTATCCCTCCACCTGCTACTAGTTAACTTGCAGTTCCAACAGCAGTTGACTTATGTGTGTGTGTGTGTTTGTGTGTGTGCGAGTCGTATGCAAGCACCATGCATATTTTTAATTGAGTGCGCGGGGAATTGATTGTCAAGGACGTGAACGTGGTCCTGACTCTGAGCTGTATGGAGCTATGTGTTGCAGGTTGAGAGAAGGTGTGTTGGCCTGTTTGGCTGCCGTTACCGTTACCTTTTAGCAATTTGCTTTGGTGTATGTGTGTGTGTGTGTGTGTGTGTGTGTGTGTGTGTGTGCACTATGAATAACAGCACTTGACTTGGTTCGTTTGTTCCTCTCTTCGTTTTTATATTGCCATTTTTTGTGGCTTTCATTCTCTGCAATGTGCAAATAATATGAGTACTTTAAGAGCTTCAGCTGCATCCAAGTGGATTCCATGGCTATAACTTGGTGGTGAATAAGAATGCTTGAACACAATTTGAATATGCGGGGGTAATTGAATGTATTACCCATATGGAAATGAGTAAAAGTTAATTTGTTTATTAGCTATTCCATTGTTATCGAATGAAATTCGCCCATCATGAAGCAACTGTAAATAATAGCAAAGCATCTGATTGAGCCCGATTTTATAATGTATGAATTAATTATTGTCCATTACGAGTTATGTGCTTAGATCTTATTTTGCAGCACTAAAACATATGTTCAATCCTTTGGCATTTTAAAATCCTTAGTAAGATCCAAAGCTTTGAATATCTAGCAAGATGAATAATTTTCCATATTTACTGGAAAAATAATAAAATGACTAGAAATCTGTCTTAAATGAATACTTGCAACACTCTTTAGAACGCATTTTGCAACACTGCAACTGATGTCCTATGTCCGACAAGCTCATGAAAACCCCAAAGTAAAATAACTCTGAGCCTTTTATAAAACTGAAAGCACTGCAGGTATTAAACTGTAGATTAAATTCCGAGAGAGATGCACAGAATTGAAACTCTGTGTGTGGCAGAAACACGCTTTGTGCCCATCTCCTTGTTGTCCATCTCTCTTCGTGTCTCCGCCTTTCTCAGCCCCCTTTTGTTTTGTGCATTTCCGTTGCATGCTTCTATATCCGGCCCACAAATAAGCGAATGCAACAAAAGGCTCGCTTGATATATGTAGGTAAACCAGGAGGAGAAATATGTTTATAAAAATAAAGAAGCAGAGCAGGCATAGTTAGTGCATACTACAAATCCGTTTGGGAGGCAAACTCTTCACTAATGTATCATATAGCCAGGGTCCCCATCTGAAATCCCATTCACTTAGCAATTTGCAACGAACAGCGAAACAAACTGCGAATGAACTCAACTCAACTCAACCATTTGCATTGCTGGGCGAATAGTTTGTTAGCTTTTCCTTTTTTCTTCTTTCTTTTTTTTTTTTTGTTTGCTTTTGGGCCATGCACCGTTATAGTCGCCATTTTGTGTTCGTGTTACAGTTACGCAGCGGCAACGCGCATTGCAATTTCCGTTTGCCGCGCCATATAAATAAACATTTATTTTGTGTACTATTTCCCACACATGTCAACTACCGCAAAAATATCGTACTACGCCCCTTCATACACCCCTCCCCCATCCTTTACCAACACTCCATGACACTCTGCGCTGGTTTATTTTTCAGTTTACCGTTAGTTTAATTAATCTTAATTCACGACTACAACAGAAGCTGCGCCCCACTTCACATGCACAGATTTTATTTATGGCCAACCCAAAAAAAAATATATAAAAAAGGGAAGAAGCCAAAAGAAGAAGATGGCTTAGGTTAAAAGAGCTCGACTGGTGCATACCCTGTACTCCGTTTCTGAATAGCACAATCCAGTAAAACTCTTTTGCACCTAAATCCTTAAACGTTATAACCTCAACGTAAAACTTTACATCTCAATCATGAATACATAAATTCAGTCAAGTGATGTTTTGTGCATCGGAATTAAGCCCAAAGAAAGTATATAAATGTTAAAACTTAACTGGAATCGTTTATCAAAAATCCTCTTTGCATATGTCTAAATGATTTATCGCGTATCATGAATAAAATTGATAAGCTTTTAGTTTTTGAACTAAACTTTTTCAGCCGTGTAAAAGCTAATGAAGAGTCGACTAAGTCGATTTTGAATCAATTTTAGAAATAAATGCAAATATTTTTCTGTTTCTTTGTGATATGTGAGCCCACATATTTGATATTCAATTCAGTTGAATTTGGTTCAATTTTGTTATGCGAACCGCAAAAAAATCACCAAAAACTCCACCAAAAATAGATAAAAACAATATAGCTCAAATATATTTCAAACAAAAACAACTTTTATTTTTGATGGTGCTTCATGGCCAGAATGCAAATATCGCATAAATTGAATTATTGAATTATTTTTGACTGCGTTGCATATTGAGAGACTGCCACGCCCACAGTATTTGCATATAAATGGGGCGGGCAAATGGATTTATGTATACTATTCACAAATAAACATCGTATGCGACCCGCGTTTCGCTTTTCAAATACTGTTTGATGTCTTTGTTTACAGCGCAAACTAAATTTTATTTTCGCATTTATTAGAAATATATCCAGCATGTTTTTTTTATTCCATTCACTTCAATGCACTTTCTACTTCCGCTGTGCCGCTGTGCGTTACGCAATATAACAAACACCACGCAAAAGGTAAACGCAGGAAAATGTAGAACAAAAAAATAGCTAAAAATGCAGATAAAAAGGCTGTGACAGCGGCATTTTTGCTGGCTTTTGAGTGTTTTAGAATTTCATTCAGAATTAATAACTAAATGCAGTTGCCTTTGGTCTAAATTCTTTGCACATATTTCTGATTAGGATCTTAGATTCGAATAATCTATGGGCCAACTTTTAGGCAACTTTGGCACAAAAGTTGTCTATATGGAGAATATAAATTAAATTAAATTGGGTAAAACCTTTTCGACAAGGCTTTAGTTTTCTAATGGAACTTATAATTTGTAAACAAATTTGTTTTTATTAAAGATATAAGGTTACCTATACATCCATAGTTAATTCTCTACATATCTTATACTTAGCTTTAGTCTCTCATCCCAACTTCTGTCAGACAATTTTTAATTTGAGCCAGGCTTAAAGTTTAATTGGAATTTCCAGCACAAACTTCCTTTTATTAAAGATATAATTCCATAACTTGTATATCAATAGTTAATTTGCCACACATCTGACAATTTTAGTCTCTCATCCCAACTGCTGTCAGGCAACTTCTAATTTCAGTCAGACTCGAAAAAAGTCTTTTAATGGAATTTAAGTATTTATTTCCAAAGTTCATTTTCGAATCTCTCGTTTCAGCTGCATCCAGGCAGCTCTTTAGCTAATAGCCCAAATGAATGTGTCCACATGTTGGGTCTTTCATTCATTTTTTGTTTCCAGCTGCCATCAATGCAATTGGTTTCGTATCGTGCCTGCCAATAATTGAGTTAGGTTTTGCCCAAAGCTCCCTCCCCACACTGACAATGCCAGCACTGTGGCCTTATCCTGCAGCTCATCTCGTGCGTATTCCCTTTGCCTGTTCCCAGTGCTGATTAGTCGTGCAGCTCCCGCGTCAACCTTTGCGTGAGCTGTCAAAGTGACAACTGAATTGCAGCAAAAAGTTTACGCTAACCAATGAAGACAGTGCTCCCCTCCCCCCTTTCGCCAACCACTTTTCACCCACACTCTTTTTACGTTCACTACATACCCCGTCCCTGCCCCTCTGTCGTTTAGATGTGTGCCCACTTGGAACAACGCAAAACTGTCTCTATCTTTATCCTCAGCTTGGAACAGACGATTGTTTCCCATAATATATTTTCGTGCCGTATGAATTTTGAGGCCACATCCCGGGTGTATTTTGGCACGAATCGTGCATCTTCTTCCTCATCTTTGTTTTTCACTTGAGCTGTCAGTCAAGACTTGCCAGGGTGTGTGCATGAATGTGTGTGTGGGTGCTGCAGACGTGTGGTTTTTCAGGCTAGCCGAGTTTTTTTTCCCGTAGTTGTTTTGCTTTATCTTTTGACAGCTAAATGCAGAAGAAACAACATTGGAAGACTCTCTTCCCGCCACTCAGTTGTCAAATGCTTCTGCACTTGCTACGTGTAAGCCTCACACACAACCCCCCTCCCTTGCCTATCACGAATGCTTTTAAAAAATATTTCTTAGCAATTTGTTTGCCGAAATGCTGCACAGACATTGAGACGGCGCCGAGGCAAATGCAGAGCAGTAGCAGGAGCTGAAGAATAGGATGAAGCCCAACAACCAGCACCAGAAATGACGCTAATGGAAGCCACTGTCATTCACCTAGAGACCAGAATCGGAATGGGCAGGCGCGGTGAGGAGGGCAGGGGTGGGTCTGCTCTGGGTAGGTGTTCTTCTCCCTGACGTGCCCTGGCAGTTGTGTCATATGCGTTTAATAAAAACGAGTGTGTGCACTGCGTTAATTGAAGCTGCCTTACATTTACTTCTTATTATTCTTCTTCTTTTTTTCTACCACTTGACAGCTGCCAGTGTTGCAAAGGAACTTTATTTGTCTTGTGGGAAAACGCTGCAACTTGCAATAACAGTCAGTTTAATACCTAACACCTTGGCTTCGCTTGCAGAAATGCTAAAAATATAAATAGAAAAACTTGTCTTTCTAAAAGATGCTTTTTAGCATATAGACATCTAAGTTATAACTGAAGCCCCATACCACTACGCTCATATTACATTTTAAATTTTTTATGTTAAGTCCAAATGCAAATGTTTAAGGCATGCTCTTAATTAAAATTTGCTAGTTCTGTTTGTGCACTTGACTTTGACAGCCAAAGACTTTGAAAACAAAATGTTATTTTGAGAACTCTATATTTTGAATACTATACTTAAAAGAATTTAGAATAGAATATAAGAATTTTAATGTTTAATGTTAGGGTGTCGATGCTAAAATTGTATGTTATATTTAAGTTACAACAGGTTTTAACATTTTAACCTTTCAGCTTACTGTTGCTAACATTCCATTCAACATGGCATGTTAATAACATATATTGAGATGTGAACAAATGATGCACTGTTAATAAGATTTGAATATCAAAATAAAACCCTGAGAAAAACTGCGTGCTGGTATTAGAACTATGTTTCTTATTTTGAATGTTATCTAAAATAATAATAATAATAAATGAATTTAAAAAGTACTTACATTTGTTTTACACTTGGCATCGAAAACAACTCCATACAGCTGTTTGTGTTACATTCAAATACAGTAATTATCAAGCACTTTTTCCTTCCGCTCGCTTCTTTATGAACATAATGCCAACTTATTTATTATTCCATGGCATATGCTAATGAACTATTCACACTTGCAACGCATTACAGCTAGCCAGCACAATCTCAACCAGTATCCACGACCACTACCAAAGCCCATCCACTGAATTCATGTGGACTTTAGTCAAATGCAACCCGATTGCGTCTGTCAGCTGCTTTGCATATGCCTTGCATTATCCTGCCAGGGGAAATGGTAGACGTGATCGGATTAGCTATTTTATTAGAAGCTCTAAAATATACTCTATATAAAAATATATATATGTGAACATGTTCTTGTACCCTCGTGTTCGAGTGAAAATTGAAATACGTTTTATTTATGTAATATTCAATAAAGTAACCTCAACCGTAGAGCACACGTAGTATATGTGTATATGTATATATATTTATTTTTTTTCGTTCTATTTCTTTTCCATTTTTTAAAGAGAAATGATAAAAAGTTATGAGCGCACATGTGGGGCGCAGCTAGGACACCTTTGGCTTTGACTTTGACAGAGTCAGGCCATAGATGCAAGTGGTCGGAGTTGTAGCTGGCGTCCAAGGGGTGAACAAAGGGTGAGAGTAGAGTAGAGGAAAGGCGCTTATGTGTGCGTTGCATAAATGAATGAATAAGTGAATCACTGAGAAGCTGACTAACTAACTGACTAGCTGACTGACTGACTGACGAAACGAATGCATTGCGGGTCTTTTGACGATTCAATCACTTGAATAATGCCAGCCACAAATTCAGCTAACTGCAAATGTTCAATACAATTTGATTATGATGGAATAGAGGAGGCGTCTTAGTATGGGGCATTTGCAGGTGTGTGTGTGTGTGTGAGTGTGGTGTATGTGTGTTGGGTCTGTGCACTTGATTGAGTGCCTTGCCATGGCATTTGAGTGGCTTTGAGTGCCAAGTAGCGTCAACGAACAGCTCTCTGAATGCGAAAATTGCATAAATGCATAGCACTTTTCAGCGATTGCGATTTCCATTTCGAGCCACCCTGTGCAGCTCATGTGTTAGCTGTAAGTTGTTGTTGTTGTTGTTGCTGTCTGTTTTCAATATTCAAAACAGTTGCCCATATGCAAACGCTTGGCTACAGCCCTCCAGGGCCAGAGGACCAGAGCCAGGGCCGACCGAAAACAAATGCACGCAAATGACCCAAGCTCTGGACAGAGTTTTGTGGCCCTTGGGGGCAGCTCGCCAGATGAAGGACAACAAGTTAACAGCTAGAGGGGGAGGAGTCAAATAAAGGGTTAGGCAGTGGAGCCTATGTGTGTGTGTGTGTGTGTGGAGCGCAATCAGACAACAATTGTTAATAATAAATGCATAATTTGCAATTGGATTTTGAATGTTTTTGCAAGTACCCAAACGGAACGGGTTGATTAACGAGCCAAGAGAGTGAGAGGAGAGGAAGAGGTAGAGAGCTTGGGAAATGAATGTAATTGATGTGAAAATATGGTATGTGGCATGTGGCATAGCCAGAAGCTGCACGGAACAAGTAGCAAGAGAAACGACTTAAAATTCATAGATTATACAGAGAAGGGTTAGGGTTCAGGCGGGAGGCAGCTTGATAAATGAGCTAAGGGAGGAGCTTGGTAAGTGTAAGCTCAACCATAAATATATGAATATGCATATTGGAACTTTGTGCTCAGAGCTTCCTACGACTCGTTAAAGGATTAAAGATCAGGCAGAATATGAATAGATTAATGGGCTAAGAAAAATGACTGAACGAAAATAATAATACGCGGCAAAAGTGCAAATAACTTCTTTAAAAAGAAAAGACGAAAAACTAAGAATATCATCGGCCCGCCGAAGATTTAATGCCCTTATAGACAATCCCCTTTCTTTTTTGCAGATTTGTGAGAATAATGAATTGATGAAAATATCTTGGAAAACAGAATATTTTGCCAGACGAAAACTGAATTTTCGACCTACTTTACTTTTCTACCGAACGTTCCTATGGCCGCTTTATGATATAGTGGTCCGTTCCGGCCGGCCATGTACTGCCTGCAACAGAAAGACGGATGCAAAGTTTCAAGACGATAGCTTTAAAACTAGATCGCATAGAAACTGGCAGACGGACAGGCCGACATGGCTATATCAACTAGTTAGTTGGTGCTGATCTGGACTATATATATATACTTTAAGGGATCGGATGTGATTATTACTGTATTTGCTGACAAAATCAGAATACCCTCGACAAGGATATAACGAGTAAGAGGTTCTAGTCGGGAACTCCCGACTAGGGAATACCCTGAACCCTCTTTGAGGTGGTAGCGGGGAGGTGGCGATAGGTATAAAATGAAAGATACTTGACATATATATAATATTCAAGAAGCAACATATCATGTTTGGTGGTTCTAGCTCTTATTATTTACCCAATTTGCTCAAAAAACAGGATGTCGAAATCGATTTTTATCGATTGCTTGGAAACGGAGTAAGTTATCGATTATCGGAACCTACAGCTATTTCAAGTCTCTAGCTCTTAAAGGTTCTCAGATCATTGCGTTCATACATACGGACAGACAGACGGACGGAGAGACACACGGACATGGCTAGATCGACTCGGCTATTGATGCTGATCAAGAATATATATACTTTATAAGGTCGGAGATGCTTCCTTCTGCCTGTGACATACATTTGCATTTTGCACAAATACAATATACCCTTTTTACCCATTTTTAATTGGTTCAGGGTATAAAAAAAAGAAGAGCACTTCCCGTTTAAAGGCAATACTTACCTTGTTGAATTTAATAAATGGCTGAAGTTGATTGGCAGAATAAAGATATGCAGAACTGTGTAAATTACAAAATAATTCAATTTCAATGGAATTTGAAAGAGCCAGGTGTGTCCTTGCCACAACTCGAACCGGTTTGGCACCGCAACTAACCGGGTTTACCGAAGCGTTAACTAATTATGTGGCTTATGTATTCAATAAATTTTTAATATATACATTTTTATTGCTTTCGATTAAAAAGACATCAAATTTGAGTAGAAAATAACGCGCAAGCCCAAGACCTTATGGGGAAAAGGAAAGAAACGGAAGGGTAGGGACTGGCTAGGGGCTGGGCAGGGTCAGGTCCATAAAACTTACATATGTAAAATGCTCAAATTAACTTAATTAGATGGCAGCGCATGCAAAAGGCGTTGGTGCGCTACTTTTGTTTTTTTTTTTAAAGGTAAAACAGCTGCCTGGGACAAAAATTAGAGTTGGCCCAAAAGTGAAGGTATTCAGAAATGCGGCTCGCACCTGCCGGAACTTGGCCCAGAAAACAACGACAACAAAATATCGGTTAAAGGAAAAACCAAAGCAACAAACTGGCCAACTGGCCGCGCGGCCACGCCCTCTCCAAAAGTCGAGCGCAATTATTGTGTTAGTTGTTGTGTTGCTCATTAAAATTGATGTCTTAATTTGAAAAGTTTTACATGCAGCAGCAGCCGCAGCAGCAGCAGCAGCAGGACACGCATGCACACACAGACGCACACGGGCACAGCGTGAGGCACCCTGTAATTAGGCGCCGCGGCATGAGTAAACCCAACTGGCTTGAAGCCCTACGAATTCCGAAATGAAATGAAATTGTTAACAAATGAATTTTACCTCAAAAATTGGCTCGCGGGCAAAATGCAAGAGGACGAGGCTGTGGCTGGGGCTGCATCTGAGTCTGCGGACTAAAACAGGAGCTGCGTTTGCTGCTGCTTCTGCTGCAGACTGTGAACCAATTAAATGCAAAGACAAATAACGTGAAATGGACAACAACATTTTGCCTTTTGATTACGCGATTGGGCTGCTGCAATTAGAGCCCAAGCCCGACCCGGCTCTGCACTGAGCTAAGCCGAGAGCTGAGTTGGTGGGGCGTGCGCGTTCTGATGAAGTTGTCAGTGGATTGGGCTACCGTTCGTTCGGACGCGTTTTGCCGCAGGCACTCCACAGTTGGTTTAAGCCAGCCACAAGAAGCATTCTGACCAACGCCTGCAGCTGGTCAAAGTGGTTGTGTGTTGAGCAGCACCTTTAAAAATGGAAAAATCAAATCGATTTATACTTTAAGCTGCCAGAAAATGCTATTAAACAAATGCTATTAACAACAAAAACTCCTCTGCGAATTCCTGATCTGAAAGGTGGACAGCTTCAAAATGATTTAAAAGTGGTTTTAGTTCTTGATTTCAAGAATATTTTAAAATAAGTGGAATAAATTAAAGTCTGTAAAGTAAGTTTTTAAAAGAAGTTTTAACACCAGTTTTATTGTTTTGAAGACATAGTTTTTGAAATACACTGAAGACATTTCATTAGAAAAGATTATATAAATCTGGTTCAAATTTGATTTGGACTTGGTTAAAGGTGAGAATAAAATTGGGTATAGAAACATGGCAAAAGTCCACCTATATTTTCGATGCAAATCTGACTCTTTCTAAAGCATTAAAAACCAAAAATATTTTACAATCAAAACAGAAGTCTGTAAACTGCCCCAAACGTGATTTTTCGTCATATTTTAATCATTTGGCTAAATTTGATAATATTTACTTTGAAAATAGCGCATTGATTTGATTCAGATTTGAATTTGTTACGAAATTTAAGTCTTAAAATAAATGACGCAAGGCTAGTAAAGGCAAAAAAAACACACACACATGGCTGGCAGACAGCCAGGATCCAGTTTCCCGTACCGCGCACCCCGTATTCTGTACCCACACAAATCTCTCATCCTGGCTTTGATTCGCTTCAGCATTTGCCATGATAGTGGCTGACAGTGCACAAAAGGCATTGTCCTTGTTCTTTGGCGTATCCAGGTAGTCCAACGACTGCTCAACGTATGCATTTTGTCAGTTGGCTCGGACATCCCTGTGAGATGCTTCCCCTTTATTCTAAGCTTTAGTTACGCTGCTTTGATTTTAGATTATTGCCGGGCATTTGACTATCTGTTAGAGGAGGCAACTCTTGTGATATAACAACGTAATCTCCGCCGGACATGGACAGCTGTTGGAGTTGACAGCATGCAGCTGCCCTGCCGCTGTTGTTGTTGTTGTGCTCATGGTACTCTAAGGACTCCCAGAGGACACGCTACTAATCACGAGTCGTTGTCGCTGTTGTGGCTGTTGTCACTTCCTAATGAGAGTGCAACATAGCACCAAATAAAAGAAAAACTGAAACTCATAGACTCAGGCAACAGATTCATGTGTATCCTGTTGTCCTGGCGTCACCAAGTGCCAGACACTTGATTTCCCAGGCCGTATAATTTTATGCGCGCGTTTCGCAGGCGTCAAAGTGTCAACTGTCAAATGCGTCGCGATGTTTCAACACTCAACAAACAGCCCCGGCCCCGAGCCCCCGGCAAGGTCGTCACAACGGCCCAGACATGTCTGCTGCCTGGACAGACGGCGATTGTCTGTCTGTTAGCTAGAAATCGGACGCCAGCGACAAAGACTCGTGTTTATATTTAAAATGTCAGCACAACTGGCAATTGGATAGGACACATCCTGTCAGGCAGTCGCACTCAACTGCTACACTCAGAAAAAAAAGTATCCAACAAATTTGCTGCTCCAACTTCTACAAATGTTGTCAAAACCTACACAACATTTCAAGCAGCAAATCCAAATCTAAGAAATACCTTACTCCCATAAAGAATATAAAAGATAATTTGTATGCAATCAAAATCGGTTTTTATATTAAGAATGACTCAAACATAATTTAATGTTATTTAGGAACTTTTTATTGTATTTGTAGGCATTAAAACAGTAAATCGTGTATTGAAATTTCGACAGGCCTTTTCTCTGAGTGTACGACTGAGCTCCTGAACTTAGCTCATCATCGTCGTCATCAACGCGCTCAGCTCATTAGCATCGTTGTGTGGGCAGCTCTCGTGGCCCATCACACGCTGATTATCATGCACATTATGCACACACACACAAACAGACACACGACACTCGTAATTGTAACTAGTTTGGAGCAGTCCCAGTGCTACTCAAGAGTCCGCTGCCTATCCTACTTCCACTCCTGGACAATCATAAATCTTTTGCCGGTCAGTGATTTTAAAGAGCGCCAGCAAACAAGCGCATAAATATAAATCAAAGCATATGAAATGGATTTCCACAGTGGCGTCGTGTAAACGTTGCATTATGGGTGTAGCATTACACAACACTGAACGAGTAAGAAGGAGACACACAAGTATGAAGCATCAAATTTCCCAAAAGGTTAACACTTAAAAGGCAAAACAAAAATGAAAAGTAAATATGTTGCCTTAAAGAAAACCTATGGAAAATTTGAAATTTTTCAATTCATTTCGGAGCAAAAAAAAAAACAAATTAAATTGGTAAAAGAATACGGTTAGATCTTTATAGCTATGCTGTAATATTGTATGTATGTCGATTGCAAAGCAATTTAGTTGACCAAAAAGTCAAGCTATAAAATAATTCCTTTTTTACAATTGAAGAAAATCCATTCTATTTTTATCTATCCTTGACTTGTCATAGATATTCAGATCCTAATTACCTAAAGCCAAATAGAAATGCTTTAAATATAGTTTTGTGTATAATACATAAATGTAGTATGGTCCAATGGGAACAAGATATGTTTTGTTCTGTACATTAATATTTGAATCAAACGCAGAGAAATTTTATTTTGCAGTTGTTAAAAACCAAATTCAAAGAAATTAGGGAAAATGTTCATCATGTTACAGTCGTAATTCTTAAATATTAGATAAGTAAATATTATTCACATCAAAATACGAAATTAAATATGTAAGTTCTTATATTTTGTATTTCTATACCATTTATGATACATATATTTCAAGACTCGGGGTTGTTCCACAAATATTCAGCTAATCTTTATTGGTTATCCCAGCCACATATTACCCCAACCAATCAACCCAAAATCATTTCATTTAATCCAGCCATGCGAAACATTCAAAATATGTTTCACTGCTGAAGCGAGTAAATTTCACTAAAAAAAGATATGTAAGTATAAGACCACTTCCACTGGCATTGATACTCGTAATACTTGCAACAAACATTTTTTTATTATATTCCTTGCAATATTGAAGAGCTCAATATCCCAACTGACCAGCGGCGATAACGGGAGCAAGGCTCGAACCCCTCGTGCTGGACGTCTTTGACTCTGGCTAAAGAACTTACCCGGCCGGCCCTTTCTTTTAGTTTTATTTTTTATGTTTTTAATGGGAGGAGGTTGGACGGGGGGTGGGGGTATTTGTAACATTATTTATAACTCAGCGGCGCAGGGATAATGCCATATTAAATGTCAACTGCACTAGACACACGCTCATAAGACTTGTGGGACACACACAAATCCCAAACATGAAAAATCTATTGCTTCGTTTTCGTAACGTTGCCAAAGCAAGTTAAGTCCTTAAGATGTCCTGCAGCGACACAAAGGCGGAAAGTAAATCCATTGAGTTTACCTTTACTCCACAGCCTCACAGAGGGCTGTTGACCCTCTCGTGTCCCTTTTGTCTTTACGCGCCAGTGAAGACTTTTGGGCCGCTCGAGATTCACCCGAATCACCCAGTGGCCGAGTGATTCTGATTCCTTTTGCCACTCATTTTTAATTCAGCTCACATGCTCACATCTGTTGGTCGCTGGAGTATCCTTCCTGTCCAGTTTTGGCCGCTACATGCTCCATTGATTTATGCGCTGCCAATGCTCGTCCTGGTCGTGGTAGTGGCCCTGGTTGCCGCATTGTTCATCATATGCCTCGCTGGCTACTTTGTTTCCTTGTATTATATTGGCCACATTTGTGGCTCATTTTGTACATGCTCCGCATGTCTGATAATGACCACAGAATTTCATTATCCATTCGAAATTCGTATTGTAATTAATTTAATAGATATATACATACATATACATATACATCAGTCATAAGTATTCTTCATGTCCTTCCAAAGATGCTTTTATTAGGGTATATTTGTTCGATTACAGACTTGTTTGATAAATAATTCTAGCTATTGTTTATTATTTAAATATTCTTAAGTACTCATGTGAAAGACTTTTAGAATGAGATAATAAAGCAAGGCTAATGCTCCTGAATACTAATAAAGATCGCTCTTCATATTATTATCAGGGGTAAAATGTTAAAAATATTTGATCATATTCTATATTCTATATCACAAGCAGAACAAAATATAAATATCTTTACAATAAATTAAATTCCGGAGACGTATATAAAGTTTGATTTGTTTACTTAAAACGCAAAAAACGGTGAGAAATATAAATTAGAATAAAAGAGCACATATTATAGAAACTGTTTTCTCGCATTGATAAATGTTAATCCTGATAACTGCTAGGCCTTAAAAAGATCCTTGATCTTTAATGTATTTAAACAAAAACTTCAAATCATTCAAATTTTTTTTATTATAATTGGATTGTAAAGGCTTAAGCTCAAAGAATTTGATTATTATATCAGATAAGATTGCAGTATTATAAATATTGTTTTTAACAATAGGAATAATAATTTAAGGGAAATACCTCTAATTCGCCCAATAAACACAATTAGCTTTGTGATGGGCTTATGCCAATTAATAAATACAAATTGATCATATTTAAAGACATTTTCTGAGTAATCTGTCAGCAAAGCAATTCATCTTTGTCTACACATCTGCAGCCTAATCTCTTTAGCTCTTTAGGTTCTCTTTCATCCATCATATAACTACCCGAAAACTGTAGCTCATACTAGGAACGAGCTCAGCCGGCACTTGTCTGTACCCGTTCAGAATGACAAGTAAACCCCGAATGCTCTGGAGTGAGAGAAATAAGCAGAGATGCTTGGTCAGGGTTGCCAGACGTCGTCGGCCTCTTGTCTAATTCTATCAATTTAATTAGTTTCTTGCGCTCCAATTGCTGCCCGGGTTGGAGCACCAAGTCTTTCATGGAAATGCTGCTCAATGCACAGCAGTTGCGGTCGCATCACGTACCAAATGAGCAGCTCCAGCAGCTCCGGGAGTCGAGCAGCCGGTTGATTCTCCTGCCAAGGCTGTGGGCGTGGCAGCTGTACACAGCCAGTCGGCCGTTGGGACGTATCAATCATAATGGCAATTGACTACCAGATTTTTGACTTTTGAATCCTTTTTAAAGCGAAAAACTGAACCTTTGACTTGTTGGCTTCTGCTCAATCATGAGCATCAATCATTGTGGCAGAGGAGGCCACGATTTTCATTTGTGCATCAACTCCTACTTTCATCTAGGACTGCGCTTTGTGGTCTCTGTGGTTTCTCTTTTATCTCATTTTATTTTTTTTCTTTCAACTTTTTCCAGGACCCGGTATCTCAATTTCAGCAGCTGATACTCAGATCCGGCACTCGGCACACCCCGGTTGGGCCTCTTTGTTGTGCATTGTAGGTGTGAAACGCTCAAAGAACTCATGCATATCCTGTTGACAGGCTGCGCTGACTGTATTAACCGCCTGCTGCTGCTGCTGTTGCCGGACTCAGGTCCTTTGTTGTCCAGCCGCCTCGTCCCGCTTATCTTGCTGCCTGCCAGCCTCTGTTCCTTGCCTGTTCCTTTCTTTATAACATGTGTTTCACAAATGTTCTTTGAAGCCAGTAACATCATTGTTCGCATCCTCATCAATGTGGTCGCTTTTTCTTGACAATTTTTAATTTATGTTCGTCCTTTATTCAGGCGGTAGCGTCTAATAACTCAATTAAACGGCAGCCTTCCTATCGATGACAGCCAGCACCGTAGTCCCTATAAAAACGTTCGCGTTCTTTAATGCAATATCCTGGGTATACGGCAATTGCAAACCGCAACAGACAGGATATGGAGCGTCGCACTCCACGGAAGCAGAAATCATAATGGCAATGACAGGAATATCAATTTACGCACGGGGAAATTAACAGGGTGGGCGGAGTAAAAGCTTCCATTGCCATTTAATTAGGTCGCAGTGCGGGCGGGCATATTCTTAGAGAACACATAATTCGCGAGTGGCCCTTGTTAAATCGCATTACAATAGAATTGTGTTCAATTTGCCCGAATACTGTGGGATGGCATCAAAGTATAATGGACCTATTTGTTAGGAATATGTTGATAGTTTAATATTCAATTTCTTTTTTAATTTTAATAATTTAATGTTGATCCGTAATTGAGCCTGCTAATCAAATATATTAACATTATTTCTGATTGGCACTTACTAAAATAAAAAGATAAACAAAAAAAATAATAATATGTGAGAAGAGGGAAACTAAGTAGATAATGCAGAGTGTTATAAAAATATCATTGGCAACAGAATATTTTCATATGGCAGCTATATGATATTGAGGTCCGATCCGGCTGATTGTGACAAATGTTCTGGCTGCAACCGAAAGACGAGTTGAGAGTCTAGTCCGCACATACAAACGGAAACAGGGACATGGCTATAACAACCTCAGTGGTCGGAGGCGTCTTCTTCTATGCCTTATACATTTCATGACATAAATATAATACCTATTCCTATTTAAATTTAAATGCCTAAAGGATTCACAGCTTATTCGAAAGTACATCTGTTGATTAAATTTTAAATTATTTAATGAGAAACTTTTTCAATTATATTTTGTATGGCATGCAAACATAAACATCAGCCTTTTTATGTAATTTCATATTTCATATTATACTATATATTTGTTATATTTTATATATACCTTCAATGTGAGCAAATACCTTAAATGTATTATTTAAACTAACTATTATATATTAACGGTTGATTTCATCAACATTTGCTACATTTTATTTTATTATTTCTCAATGTGCGCCTATTCTTAATATGATAGTTCTGTGATATGTTATATATTTCACAGTTGATTTCAGTCTTTTTACAATTGAGAGGCTGTTTGTTAAGTTTATCGAATGAATATTTACGTCAAAGTTAAGTTAATTAATTTACTGACTGCCATATCATTTAAAAATCAAATGGAATATTTCTGCTCAAGCAACACGGAATGTCTTCAATTATATTGCTGATATTCAATCCTAACTAGGACTCAACCCAGGACCAATTGCTTGCGCCGGAAGCAAAGCAAACGTCTTGAAAATTTGCCATTTCATTGTTAGCATGGACGTGAAATGCGAATGAAAAGCGAGGGAAATGCAGAAATAGATGCTGAAAAAGAGAGAGGGAGGGAGAAAAAGAGCGAGAGAGCCGGTACATAAATCTAATAAACACTCGAAGCAAACCAACTTGGAAAATTCAAAGAAATGTTAAGCGAAAATAATTGCAAAGCCAGCGCGAAGAAGCGGATTATGAAAATAATTACTTGTGGCCTGCGTGGCAGGTAGTTTTCCAATTTTAAAAGCAATATTTGTGGTCTAATTAGTAGCTTAACTAGCCCAGAGGCTCAGTGGGCTAAAATGAAAGATGCTTGACATGCATATGAAAAGCCCTACTTAGGTGCACGTCTGAGCGCATAATTATGAGAACTGTGCTGCCTAAGCCGGAATGCCTAAGCCTGGCAGCAAGAACCAATCGGACACTTCATTTGCGTCTACGAATGTCAAGTTCTAAAATCGGCTTAAAAGGGAGCCCAGACGTGGGCGTGGAGAGCATTAACAGTGAGAATTATCGATATTATTGGCTACATAATTGAGCTATTTATAAAAGGCAGCACAAAATGATGTAACGTTAGCTATGATGAGCTGCAGTTGAGTTCCCTGTTCGCGGCTCGTTCTAGCCCTCTAAACGAGCTGTGAACCGTAGGTGTTGGCCCAAATCACGACGGAGACAAAGCGAACGCCTCCGCCGCAGCCTCACGACTGCGACTGGACACCTGCACAATAGGTTTTGGATACCATGGGGTTAAATCTTAATTAAAAGCTGCTTTTCATCTCACATACACACACACACAACACATTCAGCTCACAGTGTGATATCTCTGCCTCCCCGCCCCCCCGCCTTTATCACCTGTTTGGTAGGCGAACAATAAGAGGCCGTTAAAACTTATATCGCTGCATGCTGCGGTGTCTACTGCTACCCAAAATGAGGTGCTGAGATCTCAAATTGACTACGGCCGCATGCTGCTGATTAGCTGCTGATAAGTTTCGGGCTGCTGTTAAGCAGTCCGCGGCAATCAATGAGAATGTTATGTAAATTGCTTTCCACAATTTCTCACAGCCAGCCCATTTCCATTTCCATTTTCATTTCGATTTCCATTCTTAAAACTAATCCAACGAGCTGCAACGCCTCATCAATTGTACAGCATCTGTGACACCAATGTTTGGACCTCAACTCTTATCTGCCAGTTGCTCTAATCTGTAACTGGCTCTAATGTCTTCATCATCATGCATTTTCTCGTTGGTGTTTAACAAATTTCTTTTGTATATTGGTTGGAAGTAAAAAACCTCTTGCCTAGCTGACCAATAAAGATATCACAGTTTTATATACATTTTTTAGTCATTTTTTATATTATTATGCTGAAATTAAAACACTTCATTAGCTACATAAATTGGTTAATCTATTTCCAAAATGTTTCTCAAGCTTGGATCGTGAAAGTTGCAATGATCTTGTAAGCAGATCAAGAAAAAAATAGAATTAAATATTAAGTGATATATAGCTTACACAGATCATATAAATAACATAACAAAGATACACATTTTTCGAAAATTTTAACATATTAAAGGTTTTCACATTTTTCGATGACTCTAGAGACCGAGTATATCAACTATCTGCACCTTGTAGTAAAATGTATTCATGCCATGTTTTTGCATCTACTGACTTAATGACTAAAGCGTATCGGAGCTAAAGAATTACAGCATACATATATGCAGATGTGAGCGTTTTGATGCCTCGTACCCATGAAAGAAGCAGATATCTCCGACCGCATAAAGTATATATGTACATTGTTAAGCAGGATGAAAGTTGAGTCGATGTGCGTCCGTCTGGCCGTCTGAATGAATGCGTTATTATCGAAAATTTCAAAGGCTAGAGACTTGAAATTTGTAATATACATTCTCCTATACCGTATGCAAAACACGAGTATAAACATTTTTGTTGATATCTCATCACATTTTCAAAATATCGATAAAAATGCACTAAAATAGAATGATGAGGAATAATGTCAGTCAGATATCTGACTTAATTTCGACATAGGCGAATCCAAACGAATTTATTGTTGCTTTGCCAACTCCTCAAATTTGTGTAATAAAGTTTAGGTTTAAAAGGGGTGTCTAGTTTTGTGTGTAGACACCAAATTTATTCGGATTATAATCATAGTCTTACAAAGTCTGTACAAAGGGGAAGCAGAAGCATATTTTTTTTATAGTTTTCAGCGAGAGAATTCTCTAAGTGACATATACGAAATACACACCGGGTAAAATAAATATCTTAATGGAATTCGTTAAAAATGTGTTACACAACTTTATAACCATTGCAAAGCGTCTATGTAAGCAAATTCTCTGCCTCATGTATAACTTGCTAGAGCTAAAGCCAAATCGTGCTAGAATCAAAATAGCTCAGTCTAATAATCTTTACAGCATATGAAGGTATACCTATACCGTTGCCTTCAAATGTCAATTTCAATTTTGATCTAACAATTTAAGCCAGAATCATTCAATCTATCGCATCGTGTGTACGTTTGTGTGTGTGTTATTCTTTTGGGTGCCACTCTAAAGTCTAAGCCGCTACTAAGTGTCATGTTGAACACATGTACATCAAATTCAATCAAATCAAATACCATATAAAATCCAGCGAACCCTCTGCTACCGACAGGACCCCCTCCCCCCTCCCTCTGTGTCGTATAAGTACAGTTATGCCTGGATGATAGGCATGAAAATTTCCGAAGATGTATTTTATGTGCCCTGTCATTTGTCTGTCAATCAGCTGTCGCATATTTTCTGGCAATAAGGGTTAATTTACGCTCATAATCCTTGCCCGGCGGCAGCTCCTGCCACTGGCTGCTGCCGTCGACATTTGCTTGCACAATTTTGTCACACAACATGTCCTTCGGGCTGAAACAACAACAGCTACAACAACAGCTACAACAACAACAACATGAAAATTTCACTTTGTTTTTCGCTTTTCGGAAAATGTTGCCAGCGCCTGTGAATTTTTAATGCTGATTGACAGTCCGTCGAAAAAGTCGGGTAAGGCTCTCTCTCACATATTGATTGACAATCGGCCTTGTTGCGCTGCATTTTCTAACTGGAGTTTTCATGATTTTCCAACGCTTTTCGCTTTCACTGGCACTGCGAAAATTTGCATAATTTTTTGTTTGATTGCAGCTGGGAAAAACATTTTGAGCTAAGCTCATTTAATTGCGGCATAATTGCCCCCTTCTATTATCAGGCGCAGAGACACAACAACAGTTTTGTCATTATGGTGACGAGGGCTAGAGGGGGGCGTGGCAACACATCAATTAAAACGCAAGCCATAACGGTGCACAATACACGCATCTGACGTGTCCACAACGCTCCGGTTCAAGCAAAAATAATAGCTGCAATTCCCTCAATGCCGCATCCAAAAAGCTAATCATCCTGGCAAAAGGACTTGCGCTCACATAATTGCGCCACATAATTGTTGGTGCGACAGGCGGACAAAAGGTTGCCACCACACCACAATAATGGTCAGGGTTGCCAGGCTTGCTGGCTTATTCCCACATTATAGTTGGGTTTTTATTTGCACCGTTGCGCAATAGTTGTTGTTATTGCAACAATTTAAGGATTATATTCATAAGTCCGGCACCAACGTTTATCTGCAACTTCAGGCACTGACCGGAATAGCTGATGTATGCCAGGGTGGCCAGATCTATCAAAAGTTGGTTGGATCTGGGCGACTTTCCGAGTGCGCTAATTAAGCGGCATGGTTCGTAGAATTGAAAAAAAAGTTGTATTTACTATTAAGTCAACGGGAATCGGAAATAAAAATGAGGAAAAACAAATAGAAAATTATACAAAAAATTGTAGTAAAAAAATAATAAAAAGAGAGAGGAGAGTAAGATGGAAAATGCTTAAGCAAGTGTAGTTAAATACAAATATTATGGGAGAGAGGGAGAAAGAGATAGAGATATAGATAGAGATAGAGAGAGTGTAGAAGAGAGTAAGAAATTTGTTGTACTCGTCATTCAAGCATTGGATTAGTTTGGATTTACCAAATTAAAAAAAAAATAAGATTCTCTATAAATATTAAAGCAATTAACGGGAAAGATAGTTTTTACTATTATAAAATTAATCTTAATTATAGTTTTCCAAGAAGTCGTTTATCTAAAGGAAATGCGCCAATTTGTAAAGGTTATTGAACCGTTTGCCTATAGGCAATAAACTCAAGCAGTAACCACAAACTAAAATGCCGCATAGAAAGTAGCGCAGCGCGTAGGAAAAAATGTAAACCGCAAAATTAATGAGCAGAAAGCAAATAAAGCGATGCATGAAGTGCGCCGTTGGCTGCTCGAAGCAGCCATTGTGCAGGGCAATTGGCGATGTTGGTGGTGGGTCAACGGATCTGTCCCATGAAACAGGGGCTGGCGTTCGGTGGGTGGGGAGTGGGTGAATGGTTGTTGCACTTTCGTGACTAATGCAAACATACGCTTGTTTGCACAACGCCACGGAGCCTGCGTTGATGCTAATCGCCAGAGACAATTTAATCTCTAATTAAAATTCAAAATCGCAAATTTCCGAATTGCCAAATGAGAAATGCGAGATGGTAAATGGAAAATGCAGCAGGCCGGAGGTGGGGTTGGGCGCAATGGGGGAAATGCTGTCATGAAAATGCAATCAACATTTGGCCAGTGACTTGCGCATTAATGAGGACATTAAGCCAGAGACGGAGACAATAGAAAATGGTACCGAATTTCGAACTGGAACTGGTTGAACAACAACAACAAGAGCTCTGCGCTTGTGTTGATTGTTGTTTGTGCCAACGTTTATTGGGAAATAGGAAAAATATTTTGTTGTTGACATAGCCAAAGGATTTTCACACGTTGGCCGCGGGTCGATAATATTTATTTATTGATTTATTATGTGAAATAGGGCAAATGCTATATTAACCCTGCAGCTGTGTGTGTGCGTGTGTGTATGTTAGCTCATTAAATGCAATGAACGGCGCTGCGTTAACAAGAAAATGCAACAATCTGAAGTGAAGTCTCGAGAAAACAGAAAAACAAAACGAATCGCAACGTAACCAAAACCAAAAACTAACGAGCTGCTTGGTCAGCCCAAAGGATCGGCGATTCGACTTTGAAGTGCGGCGCGCTTGAGGCATAAAAAAACAACAACAACAACAGCAGCCCAGGCAGTGATTTTTATGATCATTTGTTTGTTTGATTACAGCAAACGGATAAAAACCCAGCCAGGAACTGAGCACACATAAGAAAGCCGCTCGCTCCGTGCCTTAAAACCCAGCCTCAGCTTGGATGCTGCCTCATTTCGTTTATTTTTGTTTCCTTCTCTGAAGATTGTAATGGGAACTCATCGCTGGTATGGTGCATGCGCCGCATGACCTGCTGCCAGCAAATAAACAACCCCGAAGAATACAACTCGAAATTCACAAATCTGTTGCACCTTTTCTCGAAAACAAAAAAAAAACCAAGCGACGCGCGACGCTGTGCAAACAAGAATCATACGTAGAATTTGAGAAATTCCAAGGGCCATACACTCGTTCAAACAACAGGCACATGTAAATAGCTGAATGGTCCGACAAAGTTGGGAATTGTCAGGTCATTGTGTAATCGTCACTAAGCCGACGTCCCGAGACTTAGGATTGTCCAAGAAATTAGCATTAAATGTCTGGCAACATGTCCGGGAATCGACAACGATGACATGTGAGCATTAATGGGCGGATGAACCCATAAGTGGAGAAACTGACCTAGGCCGGGAGTTAGGATTTAGAGTAGTTAAAAAGTCAAGAGATGTTAACTTCACAAGACAACGATCAGTCTATATTGGGTTCATTTTGAGGCTAAAACTAAATATATTACAGAGATTTTTAAATAAATATCTGTTAGTTTTGGCTTGTTAAGAAATTCATATTTGTTGTAGGAACTCAAATGAGATATATAGAAAAGTCTTTCTTCATTTTTAAATAATTTCTTTACCAAACAGCTTTTAAGTACTTCTTTTTTCGCTCTGTTTGCGCGTGGCTTTAGTCATACATAATTCGGTCGAGCTTCTAACATTTTATTTTTTTAGAAACTTAGATAAAAATATTGTATTTTGACTTAACTGGGGATCGAACTCTGGACCTTATGTCCGTGATTCTTACGCCTAGCTCACCTCACCTCACAAGCGAGCTGTAAAAGTCGGATGTTAAATTCATCTTTATGATAAAAAGGTCATGAAAAAATGTCTTATAAATATTGAAAATAATGTCCAAAAGTGTAATAATTGAAACTTAAAAATCAATTTTTTAGCTCTGCTATGCGAATGTCGAATTATTTTTCTCTGTAGAAATATGTATGCACATTGGGTATAGAGAATGAAAATTTTGTCTTTAGAAGTCAACACTTAAAGATAGGAATATATTTTTAAGTCCCGCTTAGTATGTTTTTGTATAAATTCAATTGTATTTTATTTTTATTTATTTTTTTTTTTTATTATTATTCACAAAATCATTGCCAACAATCTAATATCTAATTAGATGTACTCGAATAGAAATTACTTTACATTTGAAATGAATTAATATTCTTTTTTTATGTCCCATTCATGCTTACAGCTCTGCTTTATAGAAATATTAATGATTAATATTGTTGAAATATTCGAATCGAATTCCATAATGAAAGTGTCGATTTATTTGATGATGAATTATCTCAATGGCTTTTACATATTTATAATTTTTCTCCTCTAGTTGATTATCTGTTAAACTTCCAAACGAATAAGTAGAGAAGTTCTTTACCATTAAAATTCCTATTCAAAGGAAAAATGCAGCTTCCATTGTAGCATCCATTTCCGTTCAGTTTCTATTATCAAACCTTAATATATATTTTCCCTCTATAGTCCCAATCGGCGACCAACGAATGCGAACAGTTGATTTCTTTGAGTCTATTAAATTCAAAACTCACACCCGTGAAGAACTCTTTTCACTGCCTGCTATGCGACTGCCTGTTAAGCGTAGTAGTGGAAATGGGCATAGAAATATCTCAGGAAATATCAAAATAATATACCACGGGCACACGCGCCGAGGACAGGCAACAACGTTGACGATGATAAAGATGATGAGACCGAAGGCGACGACGATGTGCCACAAATAAAAACTCTGAGGAAGTTACCACTCAACGGCGTCAGAGGCAGAAATATGTTGTCACTGGATTATCCTGGCACATACAACAGCGAATATGCCAGGGACCAGGTATGATATTTGATATACTCTTACCGAGGGTATTGTGATTTTCTCAAGTCATACATCAGATGTTAATTTTGGAATACATCAAATTGCACGTAAATTATAAAAACAGAATATAATAATATAACAAAATATATATATAATATTTTAGATAAATAAACTAAATATGATCATAATCGGACTAAAAGCTAATGGGAAACGGCATCATTTCCGCAGAGAACTTACTGTAGCTTTCTATTTTCTAGATTCAGTCTTTTATATATTCATATACACAGATAGATAGATAGATACAACGGATCGAAAACTTCCTATCAGCCCAGGGTTCAAATGAGATTTGCCCATCTAAACAAATTTTCTCACCTTAATCGTTATAATATTAAATTAGTTCGGTCAAATGGTAAATGTTGTAGCAGGTAAAATAATATTATTATCCAATAAGCTGAAATCTGAATTTATATTTCGCTTCATATATATATGTTAGGGTATATCAGCCTCGACTTCTTCTCCTCTCTTCTATTCTTTCATGCTTACATATATATATACTTTTCTTTAATATATTTGAATTACCGCAGTTTTATTCGCCGTTGCGGCTGCCCTTTGCCTCCTGTTGCCAAGAACGTGCTGTGTGCGCGTGCATCGGGAATCGCACTTTAATTTACACTTGAAAGACTTTCCACGATTTCCCACACGGCGCTGAAAACGTGTCCGCAACAAATGAGCAGCGACGGTCCATAAAAAGCGGCGCTCCAAAGGCAAAAGGAAAACCCAGTGAAGCCGGGTACACGAACACAAAAATGCCAGGCGTAATAATTCGATTGTCCACTCAAATGAAATCGAATGCACAAAATCACAAATCACAAATCGAAGCAGCTATCAAAAAAAAAAAAAAAAACATTGAAGTTCTAGGAAAGAAAGGACACGAGCAGGGAGGGGTTTGGGAAATGCATTTCCCAAGCAATAATAAACAATAATTGTTGTTGTTGTCGAGGCGATAAGCATATCTCGCACAGGAATAACCACCACAGCACCCCCCTTCTATCTCCCTGTCTCACTCTCTCGCCACATCTCTCACGCTTTCCCAACCCGGGTACATTAATGGCAGCCAGGACAGGCGCTCAAGTGTTAAGTGTCAGATGCAGGATAAGTGCGTGCAGCGACAGGATATTTGTTTGTTTGTTTGCTCCTTGCTGCTGCGAGATGTGTGTGCGAATGTACACATGGGTGTGTGTGCGTGTGTGTGTGTCTGTGCGATTGCAAACACATCAGCGACAGGCACATTTTTAATGTGCACTCCAATGCGAACTGGGCGTAAAAATCACGATTGGAACTTACAAATGACATGACATGTGACTTGAGCTGAAATGCAGTGCGCGGGTGTGAGGGGCGGGTTGGTGTGTGCTGAGATGCCTGCGATAGGCAGAAGCCCTCATTCGATTGACCAAAGTCAAGTTTAATTTTTGGCCTGCACTCCAAATCTTATCTCGCCATCTGGCCGGAGCCAGAGGGCTTTGCCAAAAACTGGAGGGCACAAAATATGTTCTTGGACGATAAGAACTAAATGCAGCGTGGCCGGCCAGCTTATTGCTAAAATAAGACTCATAATTCATAAAAAGAACTGAATTCAAAAGACATTATGTCCAGGGTAGATAAGAAAAATCATTTTACCTCTTTTAAAATCCTTATTAATCAAATAATTTTATAATTTGTGTGCGTGATCGACAGTCAGGATAATTCGAACATACTGGAATCAGGAACCAGGAACTGAAATATGTTGACGAGTTATGTTGCTGATGAATGGGAATATGTCTATTCGATTATGTTAAACAGAGGAAAGTTGAACTGCTAATTAAATAGAATTAGTTTTATAAATAAACTTAAGGCTTAAAAATTAAGGGAACTGGAAAGGCCAAAAGTACTACGAAACTACGAAAGGGAGTAAAGCGTGCCTGGTTTCTGTATGAAATGGTTGTCGCATAGAAGGAGACTTCTCCGAGCACATCAAGTAAATATATTCTAGATCAGCATTAACAGCTGAGGTGATATAGCCAAATACGTCTTGAAACTTTCCGTAGGTCCTTTTGTCTGTTGCAGGCAGTAAATATGTCGGAACTGGCCCACTTTATCATATACTTGATCAAAAAGTAGGTTCTTGTATGAAAAACATTTTTTGTTTATCAAGATATCTTATCATCATTATCTATCTTAACAACATCAGTCGACTTTATCATACAGCTCCCATTGGAGCGATCCATCCAAGTAGGTTCTTATATGGAAAATAATTCTGTTTTCCAATATATTTCTTTTTCGAACTTCACAATTCTCCCATATCTGCAGAAGGCTAATGTCTGCTAGGGCTTAAAATCTTCGGCGTGCCGAAGATAACCTAACTTTCTCGATTTTTTCATTATATTGACTAGCAAAAGCTGCACAAATGGCGCATAAGAGAAGTTTAATAAACAAACAAATAAATTTAGAAAAATTGTACTTTCCTTTTAATACTATCAAAGTCAACTAAACAGAACATTCCTTACCAACTTGAAATTAACTTAACGACCTTCAAGAGCTTTGCGCCACTTAAATTCAAATGAAAATAATCGCAGTGCAACAGCTTTTATCAACTTATATATCTACTACATATACATATATACAAATGTATACAACTCCGAATAATCCCTGAGCATGTTCACATGCAAAATGTGTTAAATTAGATTTAAAGCTTTGCACTCGTTCGAAATTGTGGTTAACCCGAAAAACCCACATATTACAGGCAATTAGTTGCCACAGAACTTTGTGTGGCAACTGCGTGCGGCTAATCCGAGAGCTTTGGGCAAATATTTATGGCGCTGTGTAACACTCGACTAATTCACACTCGTGACTCGGCATTAGTCAACACTTGGTGCGCACATTTTCCAACACTTGAACTGATTTATGACACTTTATCAACTGAGCGACTAATGTAATTTAGTTTTTTGCATTCTGTTTTTTATCAAATGCACTAGATTTTGCAACGCATCTCGGAACAAATTTGTATATATGATATGCATATATATATATATGTATATATATATATATATATATATATATAAATGCATTTATATGTAAGCGAGTAGATAGCATAAATGGGATGCACACACCCTGTGGCTGGTTGATTCATGTCACTGACTTTGACTTTTTGGCTGGGAGTCTCTTAACCGTCGGGCCGGGTGTCAAGTGGCCAAGAATCTACATATGCTGTGCAGCGTTTAGCTTTTAATGTTATTCTAAATATGCTTTTATTTATTTACGCAGCTCTTCACGTTGTTTGCACAATTTTCCGCCTCAAATCATTTGCCCCCCTTGCTGCAACTAACAGGAAGCATGCGGCATGCAACGTTCAGCAGCAACTGTTGCATCCTTTTAGCCAAGTCAGTCCTGCAATTAAGGCAGCTCTAAACTAAATGACAATGACACACACACACAAACAGGCACACACATTTATATATATATACATATATGTATATATATAGCTGCATGACAACTACATGAGCTTAGCCGGTTTTCCCTTGGCTCCTTTTTTGTCGCCCCCCTGGCACAGCTTTGGCACTTACAGACTGTAAACTCGCTTGTGGCATTTTGGCTCATAAAATGCAAATTATGTCAGCAATAAATGTTGATAAATTGTTTCTGTAATTTACAGTTGTTGTTGTTGTTGTTGTTGCATCAGCAGAGTTAGCTGCATTTATTTGTATTATGTGCATACATTTTGTGGCAATGCTCGGCGGCAATTCGTCTTAATTAGCTCAAATAAACAAAACTATTTTAAAGTTCCGCCAAATAATTAATGCGAAGAAAGTCAAAAAGCGCAAATATCTAAATATATGTTTCTATGCTAGAACATAAAATTTGTTAAGCTTTTTATCAGCTCCCATGACACAAACTATACTTAGAATGTTCTCAAGCTGATTAATTACTTGGTTACAGGAACTTATTGCAATTGTCGCTCGGATATGAGTACTTCCAAAAATTAAATAAATAGGTTCTATGTGAAATTTTTAAGAATATGTAAATAATATCAAAAAACAAACCCAGAAATATAGTTGAATGCTCCGATAGCTAATTTTACCAACACAGAGACCCATCGATAATAATTATCTTTAATGTATTATAATACATCTCAATTAACTCACAACAGACACAACATTCGAAGTCCAAAAATACTAGATTCCTAACTAAACAAATGCCGCAAATCGGTTTTAATAAAGTTCTCAGACTTGTTGCTCAATAAACCAAACCTCTTCATGTTTAGTCTAGAATGAGATGGCTTTTCAGTTTAGTTACGGCTACGCTCCATTCGAAGAACATCAACAAACAAATTGTATAATACGAAAATGAAGCATAAAATTGTAACTGCGTACCATTGGAAGGTCCAACTACGAGAAGCTCGTTATTATCTTAATGTTTGACTCATTGTCAGTTAGTTTCTTTCAGGTGTTTGAAAAAATATTAAGAAACGAAATTAGTGCAGGCAAGTTAACATTTAATGATGCTCAAATTGCATTTCTTACCGATGGGTGCTGAGAATTTTAACCGCTTGCCGGGCACCGACTAACGGATCTCTTCAACGCCATTAAAATGTAAAAAGTCGTAAACAAAAAATTGGTAGGGCGTATCTTTAAAAGAAAAAAGTAACAAATAGGTATATTCTAGTTGAGCATGATCAGCTGGCAAATACCCTGTTTCAAATTCAAGAGTAGTTTTAGCTATCAACAAAAATAAATCTCTTTTTGGTCTTATCGCAAGTTTGAAAGCAAGCATACAACAAGGATGCCCTCCTCAAGCCAAATGGAACAGATTTGGCATTTGCATATGCCGAGTTCTTACAGAACCGCGAATACCTTTCGTTTAACTAGGTATTTCAAGTGAGTAACTATCCGTGTAGTGGGCCGCTAGCGGACAAGAGATGAACAGTCGAGCGTGTGGTAATTAGAATTAAGAAGCATTAAAAAGAAACTCAACAAAATTCACACAATGCGCTCAAAGCGAAAGTCGTAAATAAAGTCATAAAAACGTAAAAATGTAAAGCCAGTGACGGGTTTTCCTGGTTCTCTGACTATTTTTTGTTATTTTTTTGGGCGAACTGTGGAAACTTAATTAGTTTCAAGAGGCACGAAGAAGAGAAAAAAAAAGCCCTTTAGCAAGATAACAATTAGTTTTGGGCGCCAAAACTGCAGCTAATTTATGAATGCACCTTGTTGACAATGCCGTTTTGGACAGCTCGTAAAAAGCAATTCGAGAGGTCCATAAAAATAATAACTAGAGTACAAAGCAGCTAGCAGAGTTACGACCTGGGAAACAGCTGCGTGGGCGAGCTATCAAACAAATAAAAATATATAAAAAAAACCCTGACCGGGCCACTCGGAATTACAAGCTCGATTGATTCGCAATGCCAGTGCATTATTTTTCAATTCAAATAGGAATACAAAACATGCTTTATTTCTCTCTTTATATATGTATGTATAATAAACATTTTTACGTACCTTGTTTTTGTCATCCATAATCCCACCTGGAATGGATGGGGTCGCTCTTGCACTCTGCTCGTCGGGGATAATACCCTGCGCGAGCTGTTGACATGCAATTTGTTGTCCTCATCCTGATCCTCACATCCCGCACTCAACCCCAAAGGCCAATACAATTGACATTTGCTTTGGCAGTGACAATGGCGGATTTGGTTACGAATGCGGAATGCGGATTTAGCTGCAGGGACTCGGTACCTGGCAGTACAACACCAGCGACTCGGCTTAAACAACTGTAGTTGGCCATCCTTGTTTTGAGGTTTTCCTGTTTATCAAATATGGAGAAAGTTTTGCGGCAAAACGTGTTTAATGCGGCGTGTTTGAGGCTTACGAGTAACGTAAATATTTGTAAACTAACTCGAGATATAGACAACGATTAGGATATTCAAGTAAATGAGTTTATAGCCGGTATAGCCGAGCTGTTTCGAACCTGGACTTCAACATTTTTTGACATATATCGAATAGCCAAACCTAATCCCAAGGCAAACCATATTTTTGCGAGTTTGTTTATATAAGATATTAAATTTCTATATTATTTAAATTGTCTTAATGATTCTCATCTAAAATAATCTGAATAAACACTGTAATCAAATCTATTTTAGTACTAACTTTGAGCGAATATGGTTTATCCCATTCTTAATCAGAACAATTAAGATTACCCTAGGGGGATACCCTGAAAATTCTTCTGCCAACTCCAAATGCAGCTCGCGCTAGGGTGGGGGAGTGTTGGGCGGTAGTAGGAATATGAAAGATACTTGATTATTTGTATATGCTGCATGTGAAATTTGGTAACACTAGACATTAATACTTAAGAGATTTGGTAAACAAAATAGGATTTCGATATCGATACTTATCGATCGCTTGGCCACGGGGCAAGTTATCGATTATCAGAAGCAAACTTGTACTGCGCAATAACTAAAACTTTCTCTAGCTCTAATAAGATCAACAGGTCCATACATGCAAACGGACAGACATATGGACATGGCTGGATCGACTCGGCTATTGATGCTGATCAAGAATATATATACCTTATGTGGTCAAGAATATAAGTACTTTACATTTTACACTTTTTACCCATTTTCAAAAGTTTCTATTATAATCTTTTCTATAAAACTTTTAATTTGAAAATAAGAAAAGTAATTTTTTACAATATTTAGTTTTTATCTTTTCTAATTTCACATTATTCTGATATACCCTTTTTTTTTTTTATTCTTTCACACCAAATGTAGTTAACATTTAAAAATATCATGTGGGATATATCCATTTTATCCTTCTAACCATACCCTAGAAGAGGACACAGCCATGGTGCATTCTAGATTGTTTTGCTGTAGCTTTGGCCTCAAGTATTTACGGCCACATGTGGAATATATATGAACTGTTTATTGTAAGCCAGGCCAAGCTTAAGTAATGCCCAGCGTATAACTTAATTAATAAGAGCTAATGCAATGTCCGGCGCGTAAATGAGAGGTAAAACAGAGTTTGCTAGAAAAGCGAGCAGCAACAAGAAGTGGACATGGCAGCTGGCCAGATGCAGCAGATACCAACATGTTCATGTTGCAACAATAAAAACTAAAACAAAAAAAAAATACTAAAAAATAAAATTGAATTATATATGAAAAGTGTAGCACCAGCAGCCGGCAGAGTCAGGCGATGGTGGGCGTGGCATAAATATGAGAATTTAATAAAATATGTTTAATGTAATTTTTGCACCCGGCAACAAGAGCAGCCGGAACCACTTGACCCGCATGGAATACACGAAGAATCCACACAAATGCCAAGTGGTAGCTGCAGATTGAGAGGAGAGAAGGGTGCGGGGCACTACATGGAAAACGGACCAAGCAAGAAGTAGTACCGAGTAGTATGTGAGTAATCTGGCAGTCGAGTGGCATGCATTGCGGCCTTAAGGCCTGGCTAATTGGGTCAGCTTAGGGCCTTAGCTATCTCAGTGTGTGTGTGTGTGTGTGTGTGTTTGTGTGCGAGTGTTTTGCCTGACCGGATGTGTTGGCCAGGAGAAAATTGTGAGTTAAATACTAAATGAATTTAAGTCATTTATCTAAATTATTTGTGTTGCACTCATCTCTGGGACTAATTGTTAACGTAAGAGCACAAACTCTGGACAACAATTATATAACCCATTCTTTATTTATGCATGTTTCATGCATTCTGTCAAAAGCTTAAAATTCATATCACCAAATTTAACTCAAACGAAATGAAATCATTTTTGCAGCTCAATTTAAAAGGATTTTTATTTTTAATTGGAATTCAAGTTTAGTTAATAAACAATAAATAAATATAATCATAAATATTTTAGCACAAATTGTATAATAAATAAGCCCTTTGTATTCTTGTAAAACAACAAAGGTCACCTAAATCAAAGTAAAATTACATTGCATTGTTTTCTCAGGCCACAACACAAAAATTCCTTTTTCAATTTTCAAACTTTTTGTCAAATATGAAAGGCAACGTGGTTAGACAAAAACTAAGCAAAGAGAAATTAATTTGATCTAATTTTCAGAAATCTTGCCAGGCTCTCAAAGCTTATTATATTACAATTCTCTCTTCCAAAATTTGTGCAATGTGTTTACATATTTTGCTACCATTTATATGAAAATTCACATCCCTGGAATCGATGGAAAATAAGTATAAAAATTTGTGCTTTAAGCTCATTTGCAAACATCAATGCAAAGTATCATTTGAGTGGTGGGGTTCAGGCAGTATGTGTTAAATTTTCCACGGCCGGAAAATGACTGGAAGAATTGAAAGTAAAACCGGAAAATACTCTCTAGCATAACTATATGGTATACGTATGTTAAAGCTGCTGAGCAGTCAGTTCTTTAAGGCTCAAATATCATTTATTTCCAACCCATATTGGTTTCCAACTACCTTCAACTTTTTTCGGAGTACCTGCTTAGGAAATTTAAAAACTTTAAGCTGTTCTTCGTACTCAACAGATTCCTTTTGCTTGGCTAGTCAATCATTGCCAGCTGCTTTGTTGGGCGCTTTTTATTTTTTGTAAGGCTGCCAACTGCTTTTCAGCTGCCACTTGCTGCAATCATTAGTGGTATTTGAACAACAGCGGCAACCAAGACAACACCAACAACAACAAGAAGAACAATAAGGAGGCGCCACCCACCCATAAAAGATGGCAGCTTTGCTTTTCAAAATCAAAACGCACTTGGCCTTTTCTTCGTGCAGCGCAAATAAATCATTTCCATGGGCTGACGATTTGACAGGTTTCGACCGACATGAAAACGGAAAAGCAAACGTTGCATTCAACGCGAGGAAGTCAGGTACGAAAAAGCTTTTCGGCATTGCCTCTTACAGGCGCTGGTTGCACGATTCCCCGCCCACCGCTGCCAGCCCTCCCCCTACCATTTCTTGGAATATGGCGTACAAATTATGCGTAGTCGCTGATGTGGTTGTTGCTGCATTTTAAATTTCAAATGCGTTGGATTTGGCAAGCCAAAAGGTGACGCAGCAGCGACAACAACGACCATAACAACCACAAACGGCCAGGTTAAGGCACACACACACACACACACACACACACACACACGCAACACATTCAAGCACATAGAAAGCCACGCAGCAACGAATTGCATTCATTATGTTTATGCCAATGTTATGCTATTGCTCTCTTACTTGCACATACTCGCGAGCTATCTCTCTCTCTCTCTCTCTCTCTCTGTCTTACTCGCTCACTCATTTAGTCTCTTCCTTTCTAGCTCCTGACGACTTGGCTGACTTATTTGCATTTTTGGTGCGCCAAAAATGGCTAAAAATACTTGACTAATGTTGTGCCATGTTCATGTTGTTGTTGTTGTTGCTGTTGTTGCTGTTGTTGTGGTTGCTGCTGTTGTTGTTGCTGTTGTGTCTTTATTCGCACGGATTTAATAGGATTTTGGTGCATTGAAGTGATTTTTCAACGCAGCCTGATGATGATGTTCATGTTGTTGTTGTAGTTGTTGCTGATGTAAATGGAAAAGGGATATGACTGTAACTTTAGTTCTCGTGAGTTATGCATGGCTTATACTTGACAGGTAGCGTAGAAGGAAGGGAATAAGCGCTGAATGTAGGCAAGATGCGTGGGTTATCCTTTCTGCAGCGTCTCTAGTTTCTCATAATGGACGGGTCATTAATAAGGCTAACTAGTTGAGGGCTTCGTAAGAGAAGGCAGACCTGTTTGAAGAGTTGCTCTTGTGTTTGGCATTTTGCAATGGGTATAGGTTAGCTAGATAATTGGCTAAACACATTTTTACAACAAGGCTAATCTATAAAAAAGTTCATAACCAATAGATATACATATAAAGTCTAATATTTATACATAATTTTATATTTATTTTAACTTTTACACATTTCTAAGGAGTTTTCGCCTTGCATCTTCTTCAAAGTACAGAAGTTAACTTCGTTTCGACACTGTCTGACAGTTCAAGGAAGTCAGGCTTAACAGCATTTCCCATATGGCCAAAGGGCATACGAGCTGAGAGACAGACAAGGCATAAATAAAAAGAGCAAAAGGAGAGAGAGAGAGAGAGAGAGAGAGGGAGAGAGAGAACACGAGTTGGCTATGGGAGCAAGAGAGTGCTTTTGTTTAGAGCTTAGACTGGTGGCAAATTTATGGCTTGCTTTTGGCTACTAATGAGTTTGTCGGCATCCGTCAGAGAGTTAAAGGGCGCTGAGACCAGTTTGGTGCGGTGAGCTGCCGGCCGTGGGGACGAGGACGGGATCGGGGTCGACAGCTTAAGCCATGGGACCGGCCTTGAGGTCCCTGGCGTAGAGAGCTTGTGTAATGGGTTAAAAATGCGTAAACGATTTTGGGCGTCGTAAGCTTCTTAGACATTTGCATCAGATTTTCCATAAATTGAGCTGATGGGAGAGGAGAGGGCGGGCAAGTTGCTGGGGCGGATACAGCATTGTTGGCGGAAACATTTTGATTGATTTACACACGCACACACGCACTACACACACACACACACACACACACACACACACACACATACACATGTAGCAAGTGCAGTGGCTGAGAGAACTCGGTGACTTCCTTCTCTAAACGGCTCATCTTGTTGCTGGCCATGAGCTGCTGCTTGTGCTGCTGCTGCTGCTGGAATTTACCATACCATAAACCCAAAATGCGGCCGTATTTCTTCAACTTCCGGCATTAAGTGCACACAGCAGCAAATTAATTAAGTGACGTTGCCAGACTAATGCGAGTCTGTGACGATGTGTGTGTGTGTGTGTGCCTTGGGCGGGGTCAGGGCCTGTTGTCAAATTAATTAAACGCACACCAGCGACAACAACTGGCAGAAAATGAAGCTACTGCACTTATTCCCCGCACCCCAAAGGTTGACTATGTGGAGCTTTGTAGTGGCTTTCGTTAAGCTTTCGTAATTTACACCTGGCCGTGTTGATCCAATTGGAGCCAGCCACAACAACAGCTACATGCCTTCTTAGTCCATTAAATACAGTCTAGAACAGAGCATAATGAAGGGAAGAAGGGAAACATTTTAAGTTTCTTTCAAGGCAGTTCTGCATATAAATATACTACCCGCTGGAAGGGTATAAAAAGCTGATTACTTAAGCCAAACCCAAATGATAACTTTTCAACATTTACATTTGCAAACTTACAGATAAAAATCTCTCGTCACCAATTTCTAATAGCATACTTTTTAGAGTTGGAGGGATTACAAAGAGTTTTCCCACATCCATCGAGCTAAATGGGTACAAGTGTCGCTTTCAAATCCCAGTTACTAAATACTAAACCAAATAACTGAGTGCCAATCACAAGCTGCAAACGTTTCAATAAAACTAAGCCGCAAAATTGCTTTTTAATGCTTTGGAAGCCATTGGAATGGATGGGAAATAAAAACACATATCAATGCCGAGCATCAGGCAAATCCCCTTCTCCTTCTCTGAACATAGTTTGCCTAATTTCCGTTCGAAACGACCCAACTAAGCTGCTCTTGTTCTCCGCTCCCGTCCAGCCTTAGCTCTGCAATAAAAAAAGAAAGCTATGTCACCGAAGGATTTTCGTGTAGCTTTTTCTATTTGGCATGAAAGTGTTACCCATTCGAAGAGCGGTTCTGAATCCACTCAAAAAAAGTTGTTTAAGCTGCCCAAATAAAAATATATATAATTTGGGTGCAGGCTAATCGTTTGTGTATTTTGTATGTTGAAAGTGAAAATGCAAATGCGTATGGAAATTATAGGCAATTATGGATTTCAAAACGAGCGAAAGTTGTTCAAACATCTAAGAGATACATTCGCACTTTGTGGCCAGGGTTTTTAATGTATATGATATGCCAAAATGTTCCCTTGGCTCACATAAAGGCAACACAAGTCTTCGCCCATGAGTTAGTTAGTTGCTGCTCTTTAGATTTGGAAACCATAAAATAGGGCTGTAAAAATATGTTTGTCGCTTCGGTCCAGTATTTTCTCTCAGAAATAAAAATTACGATTGCCCAAAAAACAGCCAAGCTTAAGCCCGACCCAAACGATATTTTATAAAACAAATAAGAGTGCTCTAGTCGGAAGTAAACGACTACGAGATACTCTGAATCCTGCGCCGAGATATCTTAACAAACATTCTAGCTTTCTTCTATACAAACATACACATAAAAACATTCACACTCACACACACGCACGACCCTTGCAGTAGGGCTTACACTTTGGCAAATAGCATCAGATAGCATCGGTATTAATAGTCCGATCTTTAGAAATTATGTATTCCTAATTTAAGGGCAATTGGGATAAACAATAGGTCTGTATGCACTATACCCGCACTTACCTAGCAAATATTATGTATCTAAATCTTATAGTTCTCGAGTTACGCTTAAAAAACAGAGTGTCAGGATTTATCGATATTTTGATAATGTGACGAGATATCGACAAAAACTAATAAAATCGTTTGGCATATGGTATAGGAGAATATATGTTTGATATTTTAGGTCTGTATCTTTTGTAATTTTCGAAATCTACGCGTTTAAATGGACGGACAAACAGAGGGGCATGGCTCAATCGACTTGGACCGTCGCACTGATCAAGAATATATATAATTTGTGGGATCGGAGATGCCTCCTTTTGCCAGTTACATACATTTCGACAAAACTGGTATAACCTTTTTATCCATTTTTAATGGGTAAAAAATAATTTAACTTCAAATAAGAACTTAAGAAAAGCAATGTAATTATAATATTAGAAAGAACATTGTCTTATATATGTCTTATTTTAAGCACTAATGAGTTTGTTGTGAAGAAATATTTAAATAAATACAAAAACTGAAAATAAAACCAAGTTAATGGAAGGCTAAATAGCAGCGAATATTGTAGCTTTGAATCGATATTGAATTTCATGCGCTTAGTAATAAATGCTGACTAATTCTAATGTCTCCAAGGAATAATTCAATTATTTCAACAGTTGCTGGTGTTGTTTGTAGTTTTCGTTGTAGACAAATTGCAGCTATTAAATAACTAATTACAATGATGCGAATGTTGACAACATTTATCTATCTGCGGCAAGCAACACTTTTGCCTTATGTATAAATTAAATAATGAAATTTACTAATTGCCAAATGCTAAATGGAAATTGCAAAATGCAAAATGCAAAATGCAAAATGCTGAATGCAAAATCCATGTGGGGCCAAAAACTTTTGAGCTTTAATTTAATTTTTAATGTTTAAGTTTTGACCAGCATAAATAAATAAAGACACGCCGGCACACACACACGCATGGCAAAACATGAAAACTTGTCTATGGCATCTTAGCAGTAAGCCAAATGCCAATATTTGTCTGGCCAGAGCTAAATGAATGGACAAGTGAACGAGTGCGAGTGAGTGTATGAGTCTCTTCGAATGACTGGCTGAATGTTCATTTGAATGCTCTGTTGCTGGCCAACATGATTTTCAATTAAAATTGATTTTATGCAAATTTTCAATTAGTCAAACACATTTTATCATCAACAACAAGGACTAACACGCAAACTACAACGCAAACAGGATGCGTCGATAGGATGCGTATGTGCTCGGACTCAGTCTATGGGCCCATCATCTTCAGACATGGCCCAAAGACTTGTGCAAACCACTTGAGATAAATAGATTTTAAGTTGCAATCACTTTTTACATGTATTTGCTGCTCTGTTCCAGACCGCCCCGCCCGCCCTCTTCGACTCTTCCAGATGTTTATCCCAAGTTGTGCTTAAGCCACGGACATTTCTCTGTCTCCCGAATGCTGATTAAGTAATTGCATTTGCCCAAAATTGTACAACATTTTGGCGTTGACTTCATTTGCGTTGCCTTTCAGCGTCAATTACGAGCCGAGCGACAAAAAACAATTATATATATATACAACTCAACAGTTTGTCTATATAGTATAATATATATAAGACATATGCATGTGTGTGCGTGTGCCTGCGCGTGTATGCGTCTATCGCCTAATGTTTTGCAGCGCTCACTAATTGCATTAAAAAAGAAAGCCCGCTGCCTCCCGCTGGCTTCAAAAAAAAAACAGGACTCACAAGTCTGACGTTGGCTAAATTATACAAAACATGAAGGAAGAACTAACTTTGTATTTACAAGACACCAAACCTTGAATACCCTTGCATAAATTATAACAAAGAAACTTTTGAAGTCTAACAAGTCTAAAAAAAAAAAGAAGTTTCATATATATTTTTTGACTAAATAATAAAAGTATAGATATAAAAAAAAATTCAACCTTTTTATATTTCTTTATCTTATCTTTTTATATTTTTTATAACAATAACCATTCAAATTAATATAAATAAAAAATACTAGACATGCATTAAATTTTCCCGTTTTTATTCTTTATCTTATTAATAATATTTTTTAAAATTATCAAAATAAAAATGTATAATAATATAAAAAAATATTTATGTTAGCCTGTATATATTTGTTTATATTATTTCTTTTTATAAAAAAATTAAAATAATAAAAAAATATATAAGAAAAATATGAAAGTTAGTCTTTCATATATGTATGCTATCATTAATTAAAATACTTTCCTCTAAGCGTAAAATAGCACGCTACAAAATCAAGGGGGTATTTCCTCGGAAAGTGTGTGAAATAAAATAGATGTCGACATGCTACAGACAGTTGAATAGTCGGTTATAGTCGGTATAGTCTGTGCATTGACACACCCATCCCATGGAGGGAATATGAATGTAGGTGGGGTCTCTGCTCAACCCTCTCTTTCCATCTCTCTTTTTCTGTCCCTCCCTCCGTCTGGCTGTTTCCCTCTCTTCAGTTGCGTTGTCTTTTGCGCTTTTAAGTTGCAATTTGGTTGCATGTCACTTTGAAAATGCTTTCAGACATTGTGCCCAGGCTACTTCACATGATGTTTTCCATTAGTCAGCTGCGAGTCAAGCACCTGGTAAACGTTCCCCTTTTGTCCACGTGACGTATGCTTAATTTGCACTTCACATTATTCCCAGGGGCAGGATAAGCAGCAGGTTGCCAGCTACTAGCAGTTGCCCTCTAAATAGTACTTTAGAAAGAACATCTCGGCCAGACTGAAGAGGATTCGGATGGGCAAGCAAAAGGAACTAATTTTTTTCAATATTTAATATTTGTTAATCTATATATCATTATACATATATATATTATATATAGCGTGACGTCCTGAAGGATTCAATTTAACAACATTACGTAAATATATATTAATTAAGTGCCAACCCAAGGCAAGGTTTTTTTACTGAGAACTGACTTCATCCGAGTTTCCGATTTGGGGAATCTGCGTTCTCTTGTACTAAGATTCATCCGCATACCAGTTGCACGATAAAATGGTCTGGTGTTCTCTCCAAATCTTACTAATGCTTATAATGTACCTTATCTACATACATATTCGGAATAAAACACGTTATAATTGATTGCACTTAGATTGCACATGGAGTAGACCAAAAACCAAGGCAGCAAATACTAACAACATTTGGATAAATTTAACCAACATTAATGAAAATATAAATGCATGGCTTATACTATTATGAAATATAGACAAAACACACACACAACTTGTGTGTGAGCCAATCACTGATAAAATCTAATATCATTCAATGCAAATGACATTAAAGTAATAAACCCATGAGAGAAGACCCGCACAGAACTACAGAAACATGGCAACGTGTTTTTGCAATTAAGTTACGGTTTCTGTTGTCCAAATATTAGCACTTACATTTTCAATAAATGTACCAACTGCCATGCCAGGAGACAACTCATTTGCATCTGGCTGTGTATATTGGCCCAAGCTGAAGCAGCTGGAGACGATGGACAATCACAGAGCTCAATATGTTGACTGGCATTGAAAGTAAAGTCAGTTCAAGTGTAGAACATGCTCAATTTAGCTGAGACGGGGGAGGGCTCTCTCAGTTGGAGTTGGTGAGTTGGTTTAGACAGTTGAAAGACAAACAACAATGGCACGCACTGATTTGACCAGGGAACAGAAATGGGACACCGCAGCTGAGCACAGAAGTAAATAATGCAAAGGAGACGGCAGGCAGACGCTTCTGCTTTGATTGGCCAAAAGACAAGGCCCGGCCAATTAGCCGGGTTGGCCCTGACCAGCTTTGAAATGAAGCTGAAGCCGTAGCTTCAGTTGGATGATGCATAGACGCCAGTGGTGAATGCCTCACTAAGTGCATGAATAAATAAACCGAAGTCACTTGACTAGTTAGCCCCCACACACCCCCCTTCACTCAACAACCACCCGACACCACAACAGTCAGAGTCAACACATGTTAACAACTTGATGGCCAAAAGTCAAATGGCTTAAATGCCCAGCACATTGTAAGCAAACAGCGTCAGTCCCAACGGCCAGCGTGGAACAGGGACAACAGCAGCAGCACCAACAACAATAAAAAAATAAAAATAAAAAAAAGAAGGAAAACCCGAACCAACAGAGAGACATATGCAAATGCAGGCAAATAAAATTATTATTCAAATTTTTGGCATGTCCCATGAGCGTTAAACTAACAGCTACGACTACAATGAACAGCTTGGAATTTAACATGAGCCTGTTCTTCATGCTGTTGGCTGTCACTCCAAGCACTCCCCCTCCCACCCACCGAATGGGGTGACAGTCCAAACAACTTCAAAAACGCTTCATAAAACCCAAGTTCCTGCAGCGGAATGTTCATAATGATGATGATGATGATGCGGTTGATGGCTTGAGGACTGGCCAGCTCTTGTAGTTGGCTAACAATTTGAAATGAAGCGATCAACAGTTATATCCTGGTGATTGCCTTAAATATGCACAGTGGGACAAAGCATGCAAGGCTAATATCTACACTGAACAAAACTTAAGGCAACTGTGAAAAGCATATAAATGCAAGCTTATTATTTAAACAGAGCAGAACCATAAAAGCTCGACATGTTTTTGATCAAATGTGGAACCTCTATAAAGATTAAGTTTTATTAGGACTGCCACAAAGCAAAATGCTTAAATATATCTAACTTAAGGTATTTTAAAACTTTATAAGCTTTAAGAAGCTACATAAGCTCATATAAAAGCTAACTTTAAACAAGCTTTAAAAAATAAAATTTTAACTTTCATAATGAAAGGCAAAAGAGACAGATTTGAAAAGCTTTAAGTCCCTAGGTTAACTGTTGTAAGCTTTAGGGATCTCATCTCCTCATGAAAAGTTTTTTAAGAAAAACTACAGCCTAAACAGAATGTTAATGTTATCGGTTTGAGAAAATATCGATTCATCGATTCCATATAATTCGATATACAAATAAAGTCGTATGTATATAAAAGCTATTTGCCGAAACTATCGATAATATCCATTGATATAATCAATGTAGAAATTTAAAAAATAATTTAATGATCGATAGTACCGTCATAAATTATATTTTCAATTTATCCAATTAAATGCCTATATGCTATTATAAATTGCATAATTCTAACATAAAGTTAAATCAGTGTTAATAAAAACAATCGGTATATTTATCAATATAATATAATATGATAATAATGTAGAAATTTAAAATGTATGTATCATAATTTCCCTGTATCAGTTTAACTGTCGCATATCATATTATAAATTGAGTATCCTAACAAAAAGTCAAATCTATTTTTATAAAATGATCTACATATCTATCGATATATCCAATGTAGAATTTTAAAAATGATATAAAAATGTAAAAGAAATTTATAAATAATATTCTCCATTTATCAGATTGACATTCTAATATGCTTATATAAATTCAATATACGAACACAAAGCTAAATGGGTTTTTATGAATGCCATGCAAAATATCAATCACAGTACGGTCTGCTCTATGCCCATTACTCTGGAGACTACGGCCTGTCGCAGCGTTCGCAGTTCACATTGTTTGAGGGCAAAAATGCAAGCCATTAGCTTGGCCAAATGTTTTTCAGGCCGCAAGCAAACGCTAGACAACAAAAGGTCAGCTCCTTCTGGTCGAACTTGTCCAGCATAGCAGGTTGGCTAGCTGGCTGGCAGGCAGACAAACAGACAGACAGTAAAGTGTTACGCCCACAAATCACGCCCCGTACATGGCAACCACACGAAGAAAACCAAAACCCGCAAGCCACCCAAATGGCAACAGAAAAAACAACAACAAGAAAAAAAAATGACAAGAATTTTACAGCCAGTCAATTATGGCCGTGGCTGGCAGTACAGACGAGGCGGACAAAATCGGACGAAATGGATGGTGCGGGTCTCGGGAGGCTCACCCTGGCCTGCTCCTAGCTGGTCTGGGCTGGCCTGGTAGCACTGGCCAGTTCTGGTAGCCCAACAACAAGTACATCGACAACAACGACAGCCACGAGACCCAAGCAACAAGCCCACGACGAAAAGCAAAAGTTGTTACTGTCTCATTGTTGTTGCTGTTGTTGTCTGTGTTGTAACCAAAACGCGCATTTTCCATGCGAATGGCATATAAAAAAAAATTTAAGAAAAAAAACCGGCAGCAGCAAGCAAAAAGTGGCCAAAAGCAAGAAGGGAAACGAGGCGGTCCAAATCGACATATTGACAGACTAAATGGAGTTGTGGGTTTTGAGTAGTAAATCAAGTTAGCCACTTGCACCGTACACACACACACACACACACGAGTACACAGAGCCTTGCATACATAAGCGAAAATTGCATGCCGCAGAGAATTTAGTCAAGAATCTGAAAAAAATAGATACACTACAAGTATTCCCAAGTGCAGGCAGGTCGATATGTTGATGCTCTTTCAACTATTTCGATTATTTGTTTATTTTTGTGTAGCTCATGAACTAAAATTATAAGCTGAGCTTAATAAATGGAGCGTTCAATTAAAATATATTTATATTTGACCTTAAGCAATGTTGAGTGATAAATAAAAATTGATGAAAATGACAGGAACCAGTTTTATAGTCAAAGCACACGGGTTTTTCGTTTAAAAAAAAAAGTAAGCTGCAAAGTTTATTTTCAATTGCAAATGGAACCAATTGAAACTAGGCAATTGGTCAAATATACTGCAGCTACGCCAAAAACCTAGCTAAGTTTGACATCCATTCAACATAAGCAAGTTACTTAAAATGGTGCAGATCATCTTTAAGAACTTTAAGCTCTACCTTAATACCTGTGTATATTAATGCCTTACCCATTGGAACCGGTTCCTTAAATAAACAACAATGTCTTATTAGAATCCATTAAGTATAAACGCCCTGTCTAAGGATCTAGCACGTTATCAAGGTAAATATTGTTCTTTCGATATTCATAAACTCTTTATTCCATATCTATTCAGAATATAAGCCGTCCAAATGAAACTATTTTATAGCTAAAGTATCATTGGTTACAAATCTACTCCACTGAATTGGCTTAAAAGATCAACGAGCTTGTTTTTTCGCATCATATGCGAGCGCATTTCAACCGGTCCCAGTTGAGGCTTTATCCCCAGGCGCAACCTGTAAAATATTTTAGATTCACAAGCACATTCAGAAAAGTGTAGCAAATATTTTTGAGTACATATGCAGCACGTATCCTTCTTCATTTAAAAGTTTTGTCATCCTCTTCACGTTGACAACAAGTTGGTTGGCCCCACGAAAAAAAAGTGCCAAAGTTAAAAGCCAAAAGGTCTGAAAGCTTCGTGTTGTCTGGTGGTCCGCTCGGGGACACTGTTTGGGGCAGCTTTTATTGTCTGTCAAGCGGAGTGGCCAAATATGGTTGTTAGATTGGTAGACAGGAGTTTTCAGGCGAGTCCCTGCCAGGCCCAGACAACAGCTCCTGATGCATTCAGGCATTTGCATATTTTTGCTCGCCAAGTTGTGTTTTTGTTTCGTGTCTTGTCTTCTCCTGGGAACTGTCTTTGGTCACTCGCCTGGTGCCTGGTGGCAAGAAAGAGCTGCAGCTGGAACTGGAGCTAAAGCTGGGGGCCAGCCTTTTGCTAGTTTGCACAAAATGAAAATCAAAGCCAAAATTCGTTTATTGCCAACGTCGCTGAATGTGGCTGCCGTTCGTCAAATATTCCTCAACTGGCTGCCCCGTGAGACAACTTAGTCAGTTGTTGCCACTGCCACAGTCATTGTCTCCGGCTTATTCCGTTGCGTTTGCTGTTTGCACGCAAATATGAAAATCACAACATGCTTCTCGTTGTCGTCATGTGTTTAGCCTTTGGCCAGGGGCCCCCAAAAATTCCCTGCCGTAAACTTGATCAATGCGCCATTTGACAGAATATTTATGCAGAAGTCCTGCAGACACCGCCCGCACAACTCACAGAGCTCGTTAGAGCCGCGTTGCATTCATTGTTTCAGTCGCATTGATCCATAAAACATGAGCTGATTCCGTTTTGGTGGAAACTAGCAAATGATTTTGCCACGAAAGCAACTGATGCACTTCCCCATCTATTGAGAGTAGAAAAATTTTATATAAAACCTGGCAGCAAAGCGATTAACTACTTAACAATCGAGAATCAGATTGAAGCTCATATAAAAAATAAATCGGTTTAAATTTAAACAAAAGCTGAGTATGAGTAAGGTTACTTGAAAAACAAAAAATTAGTTCATACCAGAACTTTGTGTTTTCGACCGTGTGTTGATATAGCAGCTATATGATATAGTGGTCCGATCCGTTTTCAACAAAATTCCATTACGATAGCTTTAAAACTGAGAAACAGACACAGACAAACTTGGCTATGTCGACTCTCACTGTCAATGCGGATTAAGAATATATTTGTTTTATATCTATGGATTTCATGACAAGAAGCTATTACTCATAGAAATTGTTTAAGTTAAGACAAAGTTTTGGGCATTTCAAGTCTAAGTAACGATCGAGTTCTAGATTTGAGATTATAGACTGAAAAATATAAGCCCTAGATTGATTCTGAAAATCAAACAAATATGTCAGATACTCAAAATCCAAAAAATATTTGTAAAATATAACAAAAATACATAAGATTCTTACTATAATTTTCTTGGAGTATAATATGAAATAAATTGGATGCCGCAATAAGACGAAGGATATATTTTGTCTTAAAAGCTGTTCTTCAAACAAATCTATTCCTTTCCGGAAAAGCTATCAAGTTCTAGAATAAAGTAACCAACTTTTCACACTTCAAATACCAAAATCACTTATTGAACTTGGATATATTTAAAGTTTTTTAAGCTTCATCAGATTGTGAGTCGCTTTCAACCAGGCAAACCACATTTTATTTGTTATCGTCTGGCCTGACAATAACTTCATTAGCAGCAAACCGACAGTCACTCGACTTGACCCTGCACTGACCATCAGCCAGTCAAGAGCAGGAACCTCAACACGAACTTTTAATGGGCACATGTGTGTGTGGGTATGTGTGTTCGAGTGTGTGTGTGTCTGTGTGTGTGTGTGTGAGTGGGCAGCAGTAAAAATCAAGAGCTATGTCAAACAGAGCTCCTAAGTGCAGTGTGTTTGCCTAATTGGCATCTGCAAAAGGTTCCTAAACTGCAATTTTCGGAGAGGCAGAGTAAGTTCATTTTGTGTTTTTATTTTTTTCTTTTTTTGCAGTGTAACCTCAAGACTGTGGGGCAACCCTCTGCCGATGGGTAGTCAAATGTGCGGCGCATATTTGTAGAGCCAACCTTCAGCATTTATTGACATCTTATGGGCGTGGCTGTTGAAGAGTTTACTACAAATTGGCAGCCCGGCAGCAGCTGCCACTTGCCACTGGCCACTAGCCACTTGCCACTGGAGTCTTACTTTTGCTCAGTTGCTTGGCAGCTCTTGTATGCAACTTTCATTAGTATTGAGTGGGTGATTCTTTTGTTTCCTCCATCCCTGCCCCACCTGAAGCGGAGGCACAACTGCCCGTGCAGAGTTCAAGCTACCAAAACGCCCAACGGCATTGTTTCAAGTTACCGAAATTTAATTAGACAAATTCTTAATTGATATCATATGGCCAACGCCCAATTGTCGGCTCCTCTCGGCTTCTTAGCTAAGTGCAGCAGAAAGTTGCACGTTCAACTTGCCACAAGGCACGATGCCAATTATTTGCGTCTGCCCTGTGAAATGTAAGGCCACCAAGTTCTTTACAAACTCGAACAAGCTGCTTGGCCACAGAAAAGGGGCAAACGGAAAGAGTAGCTCTCCATTGTTATATGTGTTCTCATAACAGGGTGTTTGGAGCTCAAGGATTTGCCAAAAAAGAATAAACAAATAAGTTCCATTCACATTAATAAATTTTATAACCAGCCTAAGCAAAAAAGCGAGTTAAGACCTCCTAAGCTTGATCATAAGATCAACTGAAGGCAATTACTCTAGTCTTATGCAAATACTTTTTATTCTTCTTTTTAAATAAAAGTGCCTTAGAAAACACTTTTATATATATATTTAATACAACACATAAGATTCAAGCTATTTTTAATATTCATTTATACGAAGGACGAATGTTTATCAAACTTTATACAAGTTAAATTATGTATTATTTTATATTTTATTTGGAGTTCACTTTTTGCCAATTGCAATAAATATAATCTTTTATCTGTTTATAAATCATTATTTATTTATTTTATACAGTTATGTGTATATCCTAATTGATAAAAGATAGTCTTTAATCTGTTTATCATACATTATTTTATTATTTTATGTAACTATGAGTATATGTTTAGGTTGTTTATAAAATTGTATATTTCTGATGGTTTTGAGTGATAATATATATTGTTTAAAAAAATCCCCTATTTCATTTCTGAATCAGAGAACTTGAGAATTAAGCAAGTATTTAAGAGGCCTTACCTATTTAAAAGAAAGCGCTTAGCAGTCTTTAATAGACAAGCGCATAATTAAAAGGTATTCAAGCCAAGGGCAATACGAGACTCAGCCAAGGAAATGCCTCCCAGCCCCTAATACACTCTATTGCTGCGTTTTTCTGTACTTCTTTATATAAGTCAAAGCATTAGAAGACCGAAGCGCAGATTTTAGCTGCAAAACAAGTGTTTTAGGGGTGTGGCAAAGGGTTGCTTGATTGTCTAACAAGTGGCTGCTCCGGCTCTAAACCAACTTTGTTGTGTGTGTGTGTGTATGTGTGGGTGTGGGTGTGGGTGTGATGGCTGTGTCGAGTGTTGTCAATGGCAGGCAATAAGCGCAGACAGCATAGAGGGGGTAATGGTAGGGGTTGATATATAAGTATAATTTGCCTGCAGGTTGTAATTTTAATTGTTTTTAACGTTGAGCACTTGGCGAGCGAGTCAAAGGCTTTTATGCTGGGGCGTTGCACTATCAAAAACGAAAAAGGATATCGAGGTGGCCCAAAAACAAAAAAAAAACACAGAAAGCCAGCCGATGGCAACCTGGTCAAAACGGTATCGAATGGCTTTGACAGCTGCCTGGAAGCGGCCGCACCCCCAAAAAGTATGCTTTCTATTTGCAATTAAGCGCGGCGTACGCCACGACACAACCAGCACACAGCTAGAGCTTGGCGAGGACACTGCTTTGATTCAATTAGCCGGCAGCAGCAGCAGCAGCTGCCAAGACACGAAGCGAAAACGGCCTAAACCACATGATCCGACAAGATTCTCGTTTCATTAACGCTGCGAAATTCGATTAATTGAGCATTTGTGCGGCTCTGCGGATTGCTAGGCCAGAGTGGTGGGTTGGGGGAGAGGCGTGGCAATACACGCATTGAGTATTCGCAACACAGCGACTGCCCACAGTGTCAGTTGTCGCCAACAATTGTCGCCGCTTGACAGGCCAAACTTTGCCCATGCCACCGCCACCACGCACTCTCTCTGTCTCACGCACTCTCTTGCCCCCTCTCCAACTCTAACGAAACTCACCCTTTGCCTCCTCCTCCACATGTCACCTTGTGTCAGTGACATTTCCGGCTTGCTTTTGACTTAATTTGATTAAAAGTTTTGTCGCTAGCAATTGAAATTCGCTGCTCGGCGCAGAAGTTCCTCGCATTGTTAGCGACTTTAGCGGAAGACCCACAATAAGCCGCAAATTCCACAGCATTCGATTTGGGGCCAAAACAAATACAAATTGAATTCTTGGCTAAACGCTTGACAGTATCTACATCTATTGCTTTTAATGACTTAATTGTCTGCGCAATTAGGCGCCAAGTGACTGGGCATAAAGCAACCAAGAGATTCACAACATTTTTAAGCTGCCGCTGAGCCCACAAAACCCAATCAGCCCAGCGCCAAAATAGGTGAGATTTAAATATATTTGTATTGACAGAAACAATGGCAGATTGCTGCTGGCGCCACCTGTTGGTGATAGGCGAACTTACGAAAAGGAGGAATAAAAGAGGGCTGAGAGCATAATTGAAAAAGGGAGTGAAGTATAAAGATAATTGATAAAAGCAGGTAAGAGTGACAGACTAGAAGATGTTACAATCATTCAAAACTTCCTTCTATACAACTCGATTTTTATCGATTTCATGGGCAAGCTATCGATTTTCAAATCTATAGCTCTAATAGTTTCCGAAATCAAAGTTTTCAAGGCATAATAAGTACAGAATATGAGAGCAGAGAAGTCAACCTCTTAGTAAAGAGAAAAGTAACGTGTGAAATAAAGAGAAATTCAAATCGACATGCAAGCTGCAAGAAACAGCACAAGGCGAAGTGAGAAGTTAAGTGAGAAGCTAATGGGAATCGATGCAAAATCAAGGATATAAGGAAACTATAAGTAGGGACTTAAGTGAGCTGCGTAAATATAATTGTCATAAGAAGTAAAGCTAGAAGGGACACAAGAGAAATAAACAAAAAACTAGAATTGAGAAACCAGAGCGCACGAAGCGAGAAGTGTATGAAAAAATGTAGTCATAGATAAAATGAAAAATTCCAGCTTATTTCGCTTAGCTCCTAAGCAGTAGAGCACTTGATTGAAAATGTGTAAATCTTGTAAAGATTTTCACACAAATTATGAAATGTGTGAATAGAAAATCAATTGCTTTGCCTCATGAATAAGTCCAAGCTGTGCTGTTGAAGTCAAGTGCTTGACAATGTGATTCATTGCGTGTGTCTATGACAGTTGACATCCACTTTAAGCTCCATTTGCCTGCATTAATTAAGCTTCTATTTAGCTAAGACAGAACAAATTGCTGCCACTGTGTACAGAGGGAAAATCATTAAGCATGAATCAAGAAATCATTTGCCAAGAACACTTTCAGATCAATTCCTTTTATGCCATCAAGTTTTTTTTAATTAATTATCCCTATTTTTTTTTTAAACTACTTTCTCAATCCATTAACATCCATGTTGATTTGTACTGTATTTAACATTAATCTCGCAAATGCTTCAAGTGCCTTGCGGGGAGCACTACTTCAATTTACTGATAGACGCCTTCATCAAACGATTTTTAATTTCATTTACCATTCTCCAGCTTTATCTCCCTATCGCCGTTTCTGTCTTTGCTTCGATAAGGCGGAACGTGGCAATATATTGTTAACATTTGTCCAACGGGCAAGGACGACGACTTTTGTGGTCAATAATGAGAAATTCCTTTGGCTGTGCACTGTAATCAACGTCTGAAAAGGAAGCAAAACACAGAAAGAATAAAACAAAAAAAAAAAACAGAAAGAAAAAACAAAGCAAAGTATTTGCACTCCATTCAATTAAGTAATGACACAAAGCGAACCCCAAAAGCTTTGACAACATTGCTTTGCTCTACGAAATCATTTAAATTCTTGACATTTCGCTTGAAATACGTATGGAGGTTGTCGGACCCCCAACCCAAATACATGTATACTCGCATGTCGCTGACATTTAAGCAAGGCATGCACGAAATCTCTGCTCAGTAAGCTGCTTTAAAGGACTCACAAGCACTTCCACATTGTCTTGCCTGCCTTGCTGCTCTAAAGTTTTTCGATTGTTTGTTTTGTTGCGCTCTGAAATGTCATTTACATGTGTCTGAATTATCAGTTAAGTTAGCTTGAAATGAAAGAGATATATGGTTATTTAAAAATTACATATACGCAGCGCGTGCTGCAGTTCAGAATTCAAAGAAATCAACTAACAAATGCCAAAAAATTAGACAGCGGAACATAAATCAAATAAAACATTTATATGGCAAACGCAGTAAATTTTCCTGTGTGAAGAAGATATTAGACGTTAAAGTTGTTTCATATCATGTTAGTCTTGCGGTGAGAATCTTCAAGCTGAAGAATAAACTTTCGTTTATTAAACCTTTGGCCCGCATTTGCCGCCCAAGAACGTATCAAATAAATGCTCACACAGGTCTTTGAAAATGAGTTTGAGGCCGATTGGATGCTAAACAGATGGTAAACAGAATAGTTTAATACAAACGTTTTTAGCGACATTTCCACACATGCGAGTGGAATATTCCGAAGCCCCGTCTTAAAGTGCACCTCCAACACATAAGATAACTACAATGAAAAATTCAACTTCCTAGCTCTTACGGTTTGGGCTGTGCGTTGATCACCAATTTTACAAGATCCAATTTTACAAGATCCAATTTTTTATAGAATTTTGCATATTTCGACCAACAACAACAAGGTATAAAATAACCCAGAGTGAGTGGTAGGTCTGCAGAGTTATTTCAAGAACCTCCCAGTTCTATCATCACCAAGACCTTGTCCTCAGTCCGAAGCTATAACCACTTGAGAATTGTAAGCCACGAAAAGGCGACAAAGTTAGCAGACCCAAAGACTACATGCGTAGGTTGACACGTTGTTTGGGATACAGCATCTCTCTTTAACAACATAACAAGGGCTAATATACAGATATGTGTATATAATAAAGGAGTTTTTTTTACTTTTTATAAACTTTAATATTTTTATTCAACATATGTTAACTAATTTTATATTTTACGAATCAGAATCCTCTCTAAGCTCAAGTAATAGTTTTATTATTTTTTATAGATTGAGTCAGAATCCACTCTGGATTCGAAGCCATTAAATTTGCTCAAGATATTTTATTAATTTTATTATTGTCATGGATTACCTTTGTTTTTTTAAGCAACATCACACGAAATGCGACAGCAAACTTCCGCGTAGCTATCAATTTTAATCACACATGAATCAGACGTTCCCCCCACATGCACAACCATCTATTTGAGAGTCATCTTTTGGGCTAATCAAAGCTAAACAAAGGCCAGGAAAAAAACAAAAAATTTTCATTACAAGCGCACACATTTCATTTGCTCCGGACTGCCCGAATGGCGCCCATAGGCCATAAAAGTCAAATGTGGCACTTAAGGTGGTCCATTTGCAGTGCGGCATGAAACGAGAGCACGTCCCATGGTCCCACAGGTGTGTTCGAGCAACGGCCCGGACCCAGACCCACTGCCCCTGTCCCCCATTCAGTAGCTCTTCAAATTAAATGAAATGCGTAAAAATGGCAACAATTTGATTTTGTCAGATTTTCGGCCAGACAACGCGTCGGAGCACAATGGTCGACAGAGCCGAGCAACCACCTCTCCGCCACGTAGAAACGCATGTTTCATGCAATCTTCATTCCAGCGACCAACAGTCCCCCCAAACCTACCCGCTCTGCTTGGCACTGCACGCGCGGCTCCCAAGTTGCTAATTTAAGTGTAATAATCCTGCTCAAAGCTAAGGAAACGTGAGCCAATTTATATGCAGGCATTAGAAGGCAGTCGGATGGAGAGCTTGGGGGGTTCGCAGATGCCGAGTCTGAGGTTCGGAGTTTTTCCATTTGTGGTTGGGGTTGCAAGCTCACTGCAATCACCTGATCTGTTGTCTGGCCATTTCCGCACACGAGCTGCTGCTGCCTGAGCACCCAGCCCCACCCTCTTCCTTTTAAATTATGACAGGCAACCACAACAAACAAACAGTGAAGCCCACCCTCATGCTACCAGCGCCCCATCCTTGTTAAAATAAATTTAATATTGATTCAGCTTTTGTAATGAGAAACGCGACGTCATCAAGAGACCTCTTAAAACCGGAGGCCTAGTTTAAAAGCGCTTGTTTTAGATGTTTTTCAAGGGGATTGTAGTTTGGGGAATGTTGTTTAATGTATCCCGGAATGGATGTTGTCTATATGGCTATGTTGACCAAGCCTCATTGTTGCTCTTGTTGCATTTTGCCAGCCAAATTAAAAAGCTCTCAAATTATGCTGCCGACCAGGATACATACGGCCCCGTGTACCAGCCCCTGTTCCTAATGCCCACCAGGTGTTGAGGGGAGCGAATATGTCGGATAGACTGGGGGCTTTTCATTATAATGCCGGTCATTGAGCGCAGACACCAAAAGCACTTAGCACGTCGCCCGTTTTCATTAACTACAAACACAAATGCCAAAGGGGAGGTGAGCATATATGAGGGGGGGAATGATTGGGCTGCCGAAAGGTTGGCTCTGGTATATTGCATATTGCGATAATAAATTTGTTTTTTAGTTGTGCATTATTTCCCTTTTCATTTCAGAGAGTAAAGAGAGATTCACATAAGAAGTGGAGAGTCCCGCAGTCTCGGAACTTGAGAGGCTCTGCAGAGGTCCTTGGTCCTATTTCAAAAGCATTCCAATCAGATCGGTTTTTTTACTAACCAGTGACAGTGCATATAAATAAAATAAAGAAAACTAAAAAAAGTTGTTTGGGGTTCCAGGATATCTTCTAGTCGATCACTTTCGACTAAATCACACATACTCTATATTTATATTTTGAGTTCTTGATAGTCCTTAATATTTTATGAACAGTTGCTTCGAATTAAAGATAACTCTGCGTTATGCAACCCCTGAAAAATCACGTTACTTTCGCCTGACCAACTCATGCCATTGCTCTTGAGCTCCCAAAACCCTCACCTTCTAAATGCGATTTAAAGCGTTTTAAGCTGCTGGCCGTTCTCTTGTTTGCCATTTAGCATAATGCCACGCCCAGTTATTTAGAGAGCAGCTCATTAGACGCCCACTTGAAAAAGGGTTGCATTTGGCTCAAAGGAGAGGCAGGACTCGAGTCGTGTCTACGGCCAGTTTTGGGCACTTGTCGCATTACATTTTCGGTTTTTAGACACAAATAAACGTTGAGCTTTTGATGCCGCCCGCTGTGTCAGCACGAAATGAGACGACAGTTGTCCGGGGAAAGCAGTCAAAACTCCCCCATACCCACTTTATAGCATGAAGGGTATTGCTGTGCTGGCAAAACTATTAGCCCGACGTGCCTCAATTTTGGATAAACCTCAACCCTCAACTGGAAATGAAATGAAAGTCCTTTAAGTTGTGCTGCCAGAGAGATGCAATTAATTTGAACGCCAAAACTCATTAATATTTTGTGGAGGCAGACACTCGAAAAGGCAGAGGAAGAGAACGGGAAAGAAGAAGAAACCGTAGCACGACCTTTTTTCAGCCTTTTGCTATGTATTTACTTTAGGTTAATAATAAAACAGCCAAAGGCTTACGTATTATTTGCACACAAAGATGAAAACAAACTTGTTGCTCCACTTGCCACTTGCCACATGCCGCAGCCTGAGTCGTGTCGAGTCGAGTTGAGTCGACTTTTCATATAAAATTTACCTTTTTTTTTTGGGCGCAATGATTTATGGCCAAAGGGCAACACCTGAAAAGGGCAAAAGGATCTGTGGCAGGCGCAGGAAATGAAGTTCAAGGCATCGTAAGTAGTTTCGGAAGCGAAAAATAAGAATATAAAAATAAAAAAAAAGTAACGTTTGCAAAGTGTTAAAAATTCTCAACTCTACCTTACTCAAATTGAAAAGCGCACTTGATGCTGGTCCAGCTTTTCATTTCATTTTCTTCCCTTTTCCACGTTTCTTGTGATTTTTTTTATTTGTTGAGCTTTTGGTACCCCGCCGCTAGGCAGTGCGAAAAGTTTCATTGTAGTCTTGGGATTTTGGGCGCAAACCAAATTAAACAGTCTGCAAGTTTTTAATTAAAAAAGGACACGAGTGTGCATTAAGCAGCTTGAATAAGGTGAGAAGACAAAGACAAGTGCGCCATAAAGCTTACTGTAGCTTCAAAGTACTTTAAGTTATAAAACAATCGAAATTTCAAATCTTATGCTGGAATTTATTTTGGATATCCAACGATTCAACATCCTTGCAATACATATTTATACATATCATTCAGTTCTAAATTTACCAGTCAGTCAGGACAAACTCTGAAAACTTATTAAGTGATCAAAGTTTTTTGGTTCAAATATTAGACATCAATATTACCATATACTAAAGTTATTTTCATTCATTGCATTAAGAGTTAAAAGTCAGAATTCACTTTTTCTGCCTATTTTAATCTCGTGGTGAAAATTTCAATGAAGGATGTATTTTGAGAAAAGAAAGAAAGATCTTTGAATATTATTTAGAAGACGATCGGATTGTAAACAAAATAAAGTTGCACTCACCTATCTTCCGCCAATACTCCACAGTTTTAGGTGGATTTTCCATGTGAAATGAAATTGAATAAATATCTTCGAAAATGAAATGAAATGAAACGAACAAAAGAGTTTCACACTTCTGGATAGAATTTACAAAGTCTCTGAAACCCAAGTTTGAAGCAGATCGAACAAACCTAAACGTTCCATTCAATATGGGTGAATTTTACGAAAAGTGTGAACTTCCATAAAGATCCTTGAAATCCCAAGTTCTTGGTTCCCGGTTTCGTCAAGATGCAGTTTCCGAATACATATTAGGAAACACTTACACATATGATACAGTGCCTCCATCCGGTCGAATCTGTCATATGTGCTAGCTGCTGCAAAAAGAAGATTTACTAGCTTAAGTTTATGGAACCAGTAGAAATAGAACTTTATGCTAGATACCTACCTAACTAAACATAACTATAAGTAACTTCTGTTGTAAGAGCTGGAATATTATATTTCTTCAAAGCAAGAGAACTGAATACAATCATTCAAAGTTTGCACATTGAGTACGCAAAGGGGGGCATGTGAATAAATTGCGTGGCTGTTGGCAGGAAATTTGTTTAATCTGCCAACAAATTGTGGAAGACACGCAATTGGAATCGCCGCAGCGAACGTTCGACCAGTTTTATCTTTTCCTTTTTTTTTTGTGCTGAGCTGAAAGCTGATGAGATGCAAATGGATTGGCGCGATAAGGCGCCAGGTGAGAGACAAGGTAGAGTCAGAGACAGAGCCAAAGACAGAGCCACAGACTTGCAGTTGGACTCCAGAGTTAAACGTGGGCTGTTCGCGAGCTGGTAACTCCAGCTTATTATTAACTGTATAATTTAATGTGTAGGCAGGAAATTGATTTATTATCAGCGTCAGTTAATTTTTAGCTACCCCCCTCACTCACTCTCTCTCTCTCTCAGTCTGCCTCTCTCGTAACTTCATATAAATTAAGCAGCTCGCATGCGGCATAAATCTTGCCACTTTGTCTAAAAAAAATAAATTACAAATTAAGTTGTTGGCTCCCACAGTTAACCAACCGGGTGACAACAACTTTAACAGCAATTTTAACAACAACAACAGCCCGATATTACGCCCGTCATCTGTAGCTAAAGATAAGGCAACATCTTGCCTCACAGTTGAAGCTGTGTGGCAACCTTTCGCTTCACTTTATAATTTATCGCGCCTACCTTTTTATAAATACCATATATATATATGTATATATGTTTTCCTTGCTCTACGCTTTATCTATCGAGCTTATCTTCAAGTTGAGCTGTTTCTCGCCAACAGCTTAACGCCCGAGTTTATCTGTAAGGCAGGCGCTTGGCTGGATAAAAACTGAAATAACGATAAAGAAAGCCGACAAAAGCTAGACAGAGTCTATCAAAAGTTTTTTGAAAGCGCCATAAAGAATATCGTCTTTATTTAAAATTTTATGATTTATAAAGAACAATTTCATGTAAGGGAAATATTAGAGGAAACATCTTTAGCTTCAGTCTTCAAGTGAATAACGACTCTAATTTTGCAACGCATAAAATTTCTAAGATTTTCGACTCTTGATCTGGAAACCTTATATATTATATTTGTATTGTATATTATAACTATATACAATAAATTATTAAATATATATAATAAATATATAATTATTATTAAGTATATATTTAACATATAAATTATAATATAAGAACTGGCGAGAGTCATCCAAGCTGCCAACCAAACACTGAATTCTTACAGCAACTATTTGTAGGCTACAAACCACAAAAAGAAAGTTGATGGTTCGGCTTACGATTTGAACCAACTCCTGGTTCGGCTCGTTAGACCAATTGTACACAGCCTTGAACCCAGATTTGGGCTTAAAGGCGCGTCATATATTCTCAATATTTTCATGAAAAAATGCATTTTTTAACATCACACAGATATATTCCTTTAGAAAATAGTGTCGACATTTTATCTCTACTCAAAATTTGTATCCACCAAATGAGGTTGGATATGTTCCAATTTTTGAAGCTCAAGTTGTTTATGTTTTCGGTAGAGAGACTCCCTCAAATTTGTTTAATTTTAAAACAAACCAATTTGAAAAAAAATAAATTGGATTTGCTTTTTAGACATAAGTTTAAATTGAGCTTCGGTTAGGAGTAAAAAATCGGTTAGGAGTAAAAAATAAATTGGCTCTTGAAGATTTCTTGGCATCATTATATAAATAATTAAACTGAATAATATATAATAAATAAATTTGAAAAAATAAGAAACTCTATTACAGAGCATTTTCTAGTCGAGTACTGGCAGCTAACACATTCTTGTTTGCTTCACATGAAAACAAACCCAATAAATTGTCTTCACGCCTAACCAAATGCATTTAGCTCACATTATTGCACATCCTTGCAATTTCATTGCTCAGCTGCTGTCCTCCAACCTTGTGGCGAAACCCAAACTGGAATTCACCAACCGAACGGAGCTCGAAATGTCATTTTTGGCTTTCAATAGTTTGTCATTGTTGGTCTAAATAGTTGTTGTTGTTGGTAAATTTGTTGCCATTGTTACGCTGTGCACTCAGTCATTCAGTCGGTTATTGAGTGAACTCTGTCATTCAAGCCGTGACTATTTCCAATTGCATTTCGTCAAATTTTCGTCAGTTTTTAGTTTTTTTTTTCCATTCGAAGGGACAAATTGCTATTAAATTGCCTGACAATTGCAAAACGCCATAAATCGAACTGCAACGAGACCAATGTCCAATTGTCAGAGGGGTCACCCTATCCCTCCCTCTCCCTGCCCTCCTCTTTCTCTCTCTCCCTCTCTCTCTCTCTCCGGCCTGGCTTGGACACCCTCCCAGCAATCCAATTTTAATGGTCTGGTTTTCCGCTTGGTTAACTCAATTTGCGTGCCTACTTTCAATTAGGTTTCCGCTTGGTTTTATTTTTTATTTTTGTTAGTTTGTCAAAAGCTCATTTCACTTAAATAACAAGTAGAAATGTGTTAGAGTGCGAATGTTCGACTTGTGGTTACCCTGTACGCAGAACTAATCTATAACAAACAACAGATAATTATTGAAAAATATACTCAATGTTTTTTTAATTTCGAAAGAAATTTCAGGAACTGAATTTGAAAACCTTACAAAAATAACACTTAATGTCTGGGGCTCATGAGTTCAGTCGCTCAGGCACATAGCCTAAGCTGAATCAGCCGAACTGAAGTGAGATTTTATTTGATATGCTGGTCATTAATATATAAGCTCTATGGAGTCCAAGTTACATTCAAGTGCTTTTTACACAATTTGTTCCTATGCCCTTTTCTGCGTCTGCAATGTTTAGAGGGTATCAAAATGAATGTTATTTGTTTATTTGTCGCAAATAAAATAACTATTAACAGTTTGTGTCTAGGGTTCAGTTCCTTTTTGTTGGGGTTTTATTAACTTTACGTTGAACTCGTAAAAATAGAAATGTTATAGTTTTCAGTTGGTGTCTGTGCCACAAATGGGTTTTGACGACAGTTGACTGCTTGCCTACAATAGGCGGGGGCGTGACAGGTGCAGCTCAACAAACGCAAGGCACATCGCGCTGAAACCAAGCAGAACAACGAGCGTCTTGCTGGGTAACCCGATACCCAGTTGGACCCACCCAGAGAGTAATTCAACAATCGATTGACTAATGAATCAATTAAAAGGCCTTTTAGCCAGACCCGAATACCTGACTGTGGTTTTAAGTTTTTGCCCACATTTGCGGCGTTTACACTGTGCCAAATTTATCACTCGGATTTAAGGAGCTGCCAACAAATGCAGCGAAAACCATCAAAATGCGTCGCTGGTTTTATCAAGGCGAATGCATCAAGCGCAAGATAAACGGGAAATTATTTCAGCCAAATAATGGGGAATTTAATTCGACATCCGACAGGCGACAAGAGTCCCCACAAATCGAGCGTTGCGAGTCGCGATCCAAAGCATTTCGAACGACTCAAAACAGAACTGAAATTGAGCTTGTCCGAAGTGTAAACATCCTATAAACCTCGACTTTGAATGAAGCTTTTTAGAAGTAGGTATTATCTTGTGGAAATCAATAATACGTATTTGTAATTGAACTAAGGGAGACGCATACTGCGAATGCATATGGAAAAAACTCTACTTGCATGATATATGACATTGTAAGTCCATTGTAAGTCCGAATGCCTTAACTTAAAATGTTACCAAAACGTAGTCCTATCCAAACCGATTTTGGCATAAAATTCATGACGAGAGCTTTTAGACTAAGAGACTAGTTTGTATAGAAGCAGACAGACGGATGATACTGATCAAAAACTTTATACCTTATGGGATCGCAGATACTGTCTGCATATAAGTGTTACACTTTTCATGACAAAACTATAACAACCTCTAAAATGGTATAAGGGTATGCACTTACTTAACCTAACAGACCTCGAAATCCAAACTCAATATAGATGATCTAATATTCTGCGATTCCAAGGGATTGTATGCTATAACCATAGATCACAATAAATCGAATGCAATATTTAACACACTTTGATAACAAAGTCATGTTTGCTTTGTGTTAACAAACGCCTTTGGTACCTGGCCGGCTGCTGGCAGTTGATGTGTGACACCTTATCCCTACTCAGGCCCTGCTTCGCCTCCTATGGACCCCGCATCCGTCGCCCATCAATAGCAAATGGACAATAGCAGGGAGCGTGTTCCCTTTTCGAATGTGGCATTATTGAACTGTCAATGGCTGTGACAAAGGGTTAAATGTGTCACAATCGAGCAGTTGCCCAGGGTTTTTCTTCTTTTTTAGCAAAGGGTCTCAACGTATTAAACAATGTTTATTGTTGGAAATACATATTAAAAATTTATACTCAAGCTTGAATGATATATAAAATGTATTTCAGCTGGATTTCACCTTAACCATATATATCTTTCTATCTTTATGGTTAAAATATAAGCTCTTCGAATCTAATATACGCTTTCTGTATTGACTCCTCATATTTAACTATGAGAATCGCATAGAAGACTTGTAGCTAAAAGCCTAGCGCGTAAGTCCATAAAAAATGCGAATGTGTTATACCTAATCGAAACACGAAATATTTATGGCATTAGATTGGCTACAAGGCTGGGTTCAAGACAAGGAACAGATAATTTCACTTGGGCTTGGCAGGTCGATGCTTTTTGTGGGTCAGTGTCGAGAGACGAGAAACTCATCAAGGTGAGCCGACAGAGATGGGGCACGGGGTTTGTTTGTCTGTCCGCCAACTTGGACCTGTGTGCATCATCATCTTTGGTAGTTGGACACGTCACTTTTCGTGTTTGATAAGGATCCGCAGCGAGAACGAATCCAAAACCAAAGACAAGGCGAAGGCGTGCGCCCGAATATATATTCGAATTTTATTATGCATGACAGCTCCAAGAACAACAACAGCAACAACAACGGACACGCCCACTGCCCCGGCATAAAGTCAAACTTCTGTTGGGAAGACGAGGAGGGGGTAAATGGGTAGCGGGTTTTGGGTACCTGTTTGACAGCGGGTTGCCGGCCTTTTGGGGCACCGAACCGAATGCTTAGCCATGTGAAAAAAGATTGCGTTTTTCATATTTTAATTTTACTTGTTTAACGTTCGAATACGATTTTTGAATATCGATAAGCTGCAGGGCGGAACATTTCCCTTTATTGTACTTCTTGTTGTTGTTCTGGGGCATGTTTTCTGTACGCCGTATGCATGATTATGTAACATTTTCCTACACCCATTCCTCTCTTCTTCTCCCGATTTATATTTTGACAAATGATTCCTAAATGAGTGGACACTTTTCTCTCCCCCTTCCAGCCAGCCGACGGAATTCTTTGGAGTCAATAAAAATGAAGCCTGTGTAAATATTTTTGACTGCTGGCAGCAGGTAACGGCAAACGAGCATGTATTTAATTAATTAATTCGCGTCAAGATACAAACAATAAAAAAAAAAACAAAAAAAAAACGATAAGAATATCCAGAATATCAAGTAAAACTACCATTGAACGCTTAAATAGGCTGGCAAGAAAGATTACTCCAAAAAAATCGCAACTGGTTATTAGAAATTAAGATAATTCTCAGCTAAAGGTTAAAATGTCTTCATTTGCATACGCACACACAAAGCAAAGCAAAGGCAAAAAGTAGTATTTCGCCTGCTCAAAACTTTTCCAATTATTTATATGAGCTATATACATGCATTCATATGTGAATACAAATTTGGGATAGGTCATGATCACCGCTAGAAAACTAACAATATTTGTTTTTCCAGCAAAAACCAGAGCAGCGAATAACAACACATATATGTATACATATTTTGATGTACTCATGCATGCATAATTCAGGCATACAAACATAGGTGCTTTCACGCCATTGACAAAAACAAAAGTAAAATCAATCTATGCGTGGTATTTTCTGAACATAGCTATTGAGCAAAATTCGCTTCATGAAACAAACTATTTTATTATTTAATTTTCCTGTAAGATTTATCATTAGCATTTAATGCTATGCGTCGATCGCAAGTATACAACTTTTTCGCTCAATGTACTTCGAAAAGAAGCGACACAAAGTGCCATCGACATGATGAAGGCTCGCGACTAACTTCGTTGCTCGTGTCAGCATCAGCAAGCCGCGACTTCAGAATTCGTTCGTCTAGCTTTTGGAGAACAAACATCCAGTCGGCTGGCATGTCATGTGAAGTAGGAAAAGCCAGATGAGAAGCCAGGCTAAATATTTTGCGTGGCATGCAAAATGTGTGGGCGTTACTCATCCTAGTGTTTATATTGTCTTTGGCTAGTCCCGTTTATGGTACATTTTCTTGCTATTTTTCCAAAGATCGTGACTCCCTTCACAGACAGCCGGACATCAGACCAAAGCAAACTGAGCATAAACAGCAAACACAAAGCTAAGTGTCGTTAGGTTGCTTGGAACGGCGCAGCAGCGACTGCCGCTCTGCAAAGCTGCAATTAAAGTTGAGCAACAACAAATTTTGTTTATTTTTTATTCAAAAGTTGTTAATTCACATACTTTATATATTTAAAAATAAAATCGCAACTGTTCTAGGCAGCAAAGCAAATTTGTTGGCTAACTGGTGAGTCGAGAATCAGTTGAAGGCGAACACCCGAAACGCCAAGAAGCATCAGTAGCATCTGCAGCAGCAGGAGCACAGTAACGGTTCATTCCAAACGGATTTGTTTTTAGAAACAACAACATGATGACCACTTTTGCAATCAATGGCAAGCCCTATTCGGGTAAGTTTCAAGTAAATGCGACCAGTAAATACCCTTCATTTGCAAAATGCTTGGGTACTGGTCCCAAACCGTGGAAACACCAATTCGTTAGACTAACGAATTTAACATGGGGATGTCATTCCCGCGTACCGAGAGGTACGACGTTGCATGACGTTGACCTAGCGATTAACCTGGTGCAAAAAGGCTGACGAGTTCGTTATTACACTTAACTTAGCGATTGTGCTAGAGCAAAGATGCTAGCGATTTATCTGATCCAGTTTATCAGTTACCAGTTTACCAGTTGAGTAAAATTTGCACATGCAAATCATAACTAAACTGCACAAATGACACATTTAAAGTTGCCTCGTGCCAGACAAGATCACAAGTAAAACCACACAATCATTGATCTTGTTGCCTATACAGTTCTAGACAGCAAAATCTAGAGGATTCGGCTACTTTTTATTTTTCGTCATACAATTTTTGAGACGAAGCATAGACCTCGTAATAAAAAAATTATTCTTTAGTAGTCATATTTTTCTGGGGGTTTTCGCATGACTGTTCGTTGGCGAAATACCTAACGAACGGTGATGCATCAGATCGTTAGTATAGGATCACCGCTTGGCACCATCAGAACTACAGGGACTATTTTTGATTAAGTCTATCAATAAACTATTATTACAGAAGAAAAATAAACTGAGATATCATCGCAGTCCCAAAAATTGAATACCCTTTCCAGCATTTAACATACTGTGCAGGAATAAAATTCTTCATTTGCGAGTGATCCTGCTTCCAATATCCTTTCCATATATTGTTTTCGTTTCTTTCTGCAGTGAATCTGAGCAATCTGCCGGCGGACATCACATTGAACACCTTCATCAGGGAGCACGCGCAGCTGACGGCGACGAAGTTCATGTGCCTGGAAGGCGGCTGCGGCGTCTGCGTTTGCGTGTTGCGCGACGGGAAACGCAGTTGGGCGGTCAACTCGGTGAGAAAGGGCATCCACACTACTTAATCAAAAACAAAAACGAGCAACAACAACAATTATAGCTTGACTTTTGCAGTGCCTGACGCTGTTGAATAGCTGCGCGCAGCTGGAGATCGTGACGGCGGAGGGGCTGGGCAACAAGAGCAGCGGCTATCATCCCATACAGAAGCGTCTGGCCAAGCTGAATGGCACCCAGTGTGGCTACTGCTCGCCGGGCTTTGTGATGAACATGTATGGTCTGCTGGAGGCGCAGGGGGGACAAGTGAGCATGGCCGACGTGGAGAATGCATTTGGCGGCAACATTTGCCGCTGCACCGGCTACCGGCCCATACTGGATGCCATGAAGTCCTTTGCCGTGGACAGCTGCATTAAGCTGCCGGCGGAGTGCATGGACATTGAGGACCTGTCAGCGCGTAATTGTCCCAAAACGGGCGAACGCTGTGCCGGCAGCTGTGTGGGCTCCACATTGGTCCACACGGATGGCACCGAGTGGCATTGGCCACAGTCCTTGACAGAACTATTCGAGGCTCTGGACCAGGTGGGCGAGCAGGAGCAGTTTATGCTTGTCGCGGGCAACACGGCGCATGGCGTCTATCGGCGTCCACTGGACATTAAACACTTCATCGATCTACGCGCCGTGACAGAGCTGCAGCAGCACAGCAGCGAGCCGCAACAGCTGAGGCTGGGCGCCAATCTCAGCCTCAGCCAGGCCATGGACGTACTGAAAGTTACCTCCAAGCAGGCGGGCTTCGAGTATCTGCAGCAGTTGTGGACGCATCTGGATCTCATTGCCAATGTGCCCGTGCGCAACGTGAGTTTCAGCCTCGGCCGTGCGACACAATCTGCTCGAACTTGAGCTCAAACTCTTCGTCTATTGTAGTCTGGCACTCTAGCGGGCAACTTGTCCATCAAGAAGCAACATCCCGAGTTCCCATCCGATGTCCACATCAGCTTTGAAGCACTCGATGTGCGTGTAATAGCCTCTAAGAATGCCACGGATGAGCAGCAATTGTCACTGGCGGAGTACTTAAGCTCCAAGGATAGAAAACTCCTGCTCAAGGCATTCCTTCTGCCCGCTTATCCCAAGGATAAGTACATATACGAATCATATAAGGTATTTATATAACTAATTTGTTTATGGAAATGTTCTCAACAGGTAGACGAAAGTAAAGTAAAGTATATATGTATATATATATTCTTGGTCAGCAGTAATAGCTGAGGCGATCTTACCAGGTCGAGTTTGTTTTCGATGATCGATAACATATCGACAAAAGTCGATATGGAACTCCTGATTTTTATACCCTGAACCCATTGAAAATGAGTAAAAAGGGTATTCTGTATTTGTGCAAATATATGTAACAGGCAGAAGGAAGCATCTCCGACCCCATAAAGTATATATATTCTTGGTCAGTATCAACAGCCGAGTCGATATTGCCATGTCCGTCTGTCTGTTTCTATGCGAACTAGTCTCTCAGTTTTTAAATTCTCTCTATGAAACTTTGCAGTAGTCCTTCTTTCTGTTGCCCGCAGTACATATGTCGGAACCAGCTGGATCGGGCCAGATATCTTGACCAAACTCGGCATTAACTATTTTCCCTGTGCTTCTTAGATACGGGTAAAGCACTATGACCAGTATGAAAATGTTGCCGAAGATAATTTATCTTTATTACTACTAAAGCAAAAGAGCACGTAGCGCGAGCTGCCTTTGGCGTTGGAATAAGAGGGTTTAGGGTATCCCCTAGTCGGGAGCTCCCGACTAAAACCTCTTACTTGATCAGGTTCAAGTTTTTCTCTCTACAGTTAAAGAGCAACTGCCTCCTGGCTACTTTCTCTAACCAACCGTTGGATACTTTCCTCTTAAGCTGCTCTCCTCATCCCGCCGCAGATCATGCCACGTGCCCAGAATGCGCATGCCTATGTGAATGCCGCATTTCTACTGGAACTGGACGCTGGGTCGAAGGTGAAGAATGCTCGCATTTGCTTTGGCGGGATTCGGCCGGACTTTGTGCATGCGACGGCCATTGAGCAACTGCTGGTCGGACGCAATCCCTTTGACAATGCACTGCTGGAGCAGGTGTTTGCTAAGCTGTCGAATCTACTGCAACCGGATGAGGTGCTGCCGGATGCATCGCCCGCGTATCGTTTGAGCCTGGCCTGTGGGTTGCTGTACAAGTTTCTGCTGAAGCGGGCGCCCCAGGCGGACGTAAGCGATGCATTCAGAAGCGGTGGCCAGCTGCTACAGCGGCCACTTTCCTCGGGCACACAGGTGTACCAGACGCAGAAGCAAAACTATCCCGTGACGCAGGCGGTTCAGAAGGTGGAAGCCATGATACAGTGCTCGGGCGAGGCGACGTACATGAACGATTTGCTGACCACATCAAATACGGTGCACTGCGCCTTTGTGGGCGCCACCAAGGTGGGAGCTAGCATTGAACAAATTGATGCGGCGGAGGCACTTCGTCAGCCTGGCGTGCTCGCCTTTTACTGCTCCAAGGACGTGCCCGGCACGAATACGTTCAGTGATCCAAACTTTGGTTACGAGCCGGAGGAGATCTTTTGTGAGACCCGTGTTCGCCACTATGAGCAGCCCGCGGGCCTGGTGGTGGCTCTGAGTGCGGAGTGTGCACAGCGCGCTGCTAAGCTGGTGAAGATCAGCTATGGCCAGCCGGATCCGGCGCGACCAGTTCTGCCCAGCTTAAGTGACGTTTTGGACATGTCACCCTCGCTGGAGGCGGCGCGCATTGTGCGTGAGGTCTCCGCGAAGCCGGGCCAGCTGAAGTGCTCGGCCACGCCGGATAAGAGTGTGCGTGGTGTCTTCCAGATGGGCCTGCAGTATCACTACAGCATGGAGCCGCAGACAACGGTAGCGGTGCCTTTTGAGGATTGTCTCAAGGTCTATTCGGCCACACAGTGGATGGATCACACGCAGTCTGTAATTGCTAACATGCTGCAGCTGAAGGCCAAGGATGTGCAGCTGCAGGTGCGACGCTTGGGTGGCGCCTATGGCTGCAAAATATCGCGCGGCAATCAGGTGGCCTGTGCCGCCTCCCTGGCCGCCTACAAGCTGAATCGACCCGTGCGCTTTGTGCAATCGCTGGAGTCCATGATGGATGTGAATGGCAAGCGCTGGGCCTGCCGTTCCGACTACCAGTTCCATGTGCTGGCCACTGGCAAAATAGTGGGTCTGGAGAATGATTTCTATGAGGATGCTGGCTGGAATACCAACGAGAGCCCCATCTCTGGACTGTCCACATCAACCGCAGCCAACTGTTACGACTTCACCGACGCCAATTACAAGGTCAACGGCAACGCTGTGCTGACGGATGCGGCCAGCTCAGCTTGGTGCCGTGCACCTGGCTCTGTTGAAGGCATTGCCATGATGGAGAACATTGTGGAGCACATAGCCTTCGAGGTGGAGCACGATCCGGCCGAGGTACGGCTGCTCAACCTGGCCAAGGGCCACAAAATGGCAGAGCTGCTTCCACAGTTCTTGCAGTCAAGGGAATATCAAGAGCGGCGCAAGGAGATCGAGGCGCACAATGCAGAAAATCGTTGGATCAAACGTGGCCTGGGTCTGGCCATAATGGACTATCCGATCTTCTATTTTGGCCACTATCCGGCAACGGTGGCCATTTATCATATAGATGGCACAGTCGTTGTCACCCATGGCGGCATTGAAATGGGTCAAGGTAGGTTGTTTTATTTATTTATTAAATGGTCGACAAAAACCAATGTCTTCCTAATTATTCAACATATCAAATTATAGAAAATAAGTTCTAAAAGCCTAATCCAGCCAGCTATGCGCATTTTCACAGCTAATTTTGTCAGTGACGCTATTAGAACCTACAACTAAGAAGAAGGGTGTTAGTAGAGAAAATAGTGTTCTTAATTAATTAGTATACGTTAAAATGCCGATTGCCGATTGTATAATTAATAAGAGAAGGTGTAGTACCATTGAAGGTCATAAACATGCACTTTGAACAATTTAGATGCAATTGATTGGCCGAACCCCAAAGTTGCATAGCGTTCAAATCATCTTGTAGACGAGAATGATTTAGGGGATTTGTGTATGAAGGAACAAGCTTCACATCGTCCGCATAACTAAGTACACGGGCATGTGATATAACTGAGAGGAGATCATTTTCAAAAATAGTAAAGAGTAAACTTCCAAGATGACCTTGAGGAACACCAGAAGCAACGTGAACCTGTGTTGAAATAGTCATCCTCAAAATAGCACTTTGCGTCCTACCTTTTAAATAAGAAGATATCCAATGCAAAGAGACGGAGGGTAACCAATACGGTCAAGTTTAAAGGGTATTGAGTCAAACGCCTTACTGAAGTCAGTGTTTTCAGTTTGCATTTTAGAAAGGAATGCATCATTTACCAAGGAAGTAAAGTTTAGCTAACTGGTCGTAGTTGACCGATTCTTTATGAATCCATGTTGAACAGGGGAGAAACTGATTTACAGAAATGCTGTAAATTCAAAGCTATTATTTTTCAAATGATTAAGGAATAACGGACAGTTTTGCAATGCCCCTGTAATTTTGTATATCACACTTTCCACCTTTTTTGGGGAGAAGAATGATATAAGATTCTTCCCAAAGAGGTGGAAAGACAGATGATTCAAGAGATAGATTAAAAAGCTTTAGCAATGGATAAACAAAGGAAGAGCTACGCTCCTTGAGTAGACAACTAGGAATATTGTCAGGAAAGTAAGAGGATTTTAAACAATTTATAGCTGAGAGGAGAGAGGAATGGGAAATAATAGGAGCAGGAATAGAACTAAGGGAAGCAATAGTATAAGGACAAGAATTATTATAAGGACAGACTGAAGAGTAGGTTGATTGGAAAAAATTAGCAAAGAGGTTAGCAGTCATCCATCCCGAGAGTAAAAGAAGATGGCAAACTTGAAGATTTACGCTTGAAGTTTATAAAGTTTTAAAACTGTCTCGGATTTTCGGCAAATTGCCTTTTGCAACGAGTTAGATAATTCTTATCTGACCTCGAGTCGGCCTATCATTTCTATGCAAAATAAAATTGTTCGAAAAAACCTCAAAATCAGATATGGTTTAATTTAACCATGTTTCTGTAAATGCGATTATATCCGGATAGAAGGAAGTGCTAGCCATAAAGAGATTTTTAGGCTTTAACTTAAATGAGACCTCTAACATGCTGATAATGAATAGAAACTTGGTCGGAAGTCGAGGTTAGTTTTTTGGGGCAGTAACAATACCCTGTATTGAAGGGACTGAAAGGGTGACAGGCTGGTTTTTTTTATACCCTTGCAGAGGGTATTATAATTTTGTCGTGAAATGTGTAACGCATAGAAGGAGACATCTCCGACCCCATAAAGTATATATATTCTTGATCAGCATCAACAGCCGAGTCGATATAGCCATGTCCGTCTGTCCGTCTGTCCGCCTGTCCGTCTGTCCGTCTGTCCGTCTGTCTGTTTCTATGCGAACTCGTCCCTCAGTTTTAAAGCTATCTTAATGAAACTTTGCAGAAGTCCCTAATTCTGTTGCACGCAGCACATATGTCAAAACCAGCTGGATCGGACCACTATATCATATAGCTGCCATAGGAACGATCGGTCGAAAATTAAGTTTTTGTATGAAAAAACATTTTGTTTATCAAGATATCTTGACCAAACTCGACATTTATTAGTTTTACTATGCTCCTCATATATATGCAAAATTCTATTAAGATCGGACCACTATATCATATAGCCGCCATAGGAACGATCGGTCGAAAATTAAGTTTTTGTATGAAAAAACATTTTGTTTGTCAAGATATCTTGACCAAACTCGGCATTTATTAGTTTTACTAAGCTCCTCATATATATGCAAAATCCTATTAAGATCGGACCACTATATCATATAGCTGCCATAGGAACGATCGGTCGAAAATTAAGTTTTTGTATGAAAAAACCTTTTGTTTATCAAGATATCTTGACCAAACTCGACATTTATTAGTTTTACTATGCTCCTCATATATATGCAAAATTTTATTAAGATCGGACCACTATATCATATAGCCGCCATAGGAACTATCGGTCGAAAATTAAGTTTTTGTATGAAAAAACATTTTGTTTGTCAAGATATCTTGACCAAACTCGGCATTTATTAGTTTTACTAAGCTCCTCATATATATGCAAAATCCTATTAAGATCGGACCACTATATCATATAGCTGCCATAGGAACGATCTATCGAAAATTAAGTTTTTGTATGAAAAAAATTTTGTTTTTCAAGATATCTTGACCAAACTCGGCATTTATTAGTTTTACTATGCTCCTCATATATATGCAAAATCCTATTAAGATCGGACCACTATATCATATTATTAAGTTTTTGTATGGAGAATTTTTTGTTTTTCATGATTTTGCCATTAAACACGGCATTTAAAGATTTCACTATGCTCCCTTCATTTTTGCTAAATCTTATTTACATCGGTTTTTGATTAAAAGCCTTTTTTTTGTTTATCAATATACCTTGACCAAACTCGGCCTTAACCATTTTCTCGGCATTAAAAGGTTGGGTCTGCAAGGGTATTAAATCTTCGGCGTGCCGAAGATAGCCCTTCTTTCTCGTTTTTTGTTTTTTTTGAACTCGTGAACAATCAAGTGTAGTGGCCATAATTGAGGATCACAGATGATTGGGAACATATCATGTGAAACAGTAATTTTGGAAGATGCTATTTCACGAGGAGTGGAGAATTTATATTTGGTTATTGACACGCTAGCAGAAGATTTGCTAGCAATATAGGCAGCCAATGACTCACACGTGGTGTAAGACGAAAGTCGAGACGCAAAAGCTTGCCTACGAGGAGCAACAACTGTCAAAGTAGGAGCTGATGGGGCTGAAGCTGTTTCGCTGACTGGGGCAAGTTCAACTACAGGCATTACTATGACAACTCCAGGGTGTACAACAGACAGGAGATTCTAATTTACTTTTGCTAAGCAACTCAAAACTTGAGGCATAATTACTCGAGAGCTGCCTAGCCATATTATTGAATTTTAAGAATTAATTTCACACAGAATTATACATTCTGGAGAAATCAATTTGCTTGTGGATGCATTCTGGACACGACCAACGCAGGTCCTTCTTGGCAATGACGCGATCTTGGCGCAATCACGCCCAGTGAGACCTGCACATTTAGCATGCATCATATTCTCGCACAGCCAACAATTAACAAATTGCGGCAATGCAAAATCATCAGCCGGCTTGAACGTGCAAGGTTTCTTACAGCACGACATAATTTCTGCGGGTGTTTAAAGATAAGCAGAAGTAAACGCTCAAAAAACTATCCGTGCACAAACAAATTGTTTGGAGCGAAAAGCAACAGCAAAAATTTGTGAGAGAGCAATGCACAAGCTGAAATATGCAGTAGCGAAAAAAGGCACAAACAAGTGAATGCACACGGGAGTACCAAAGCAAAAGAATCAAAAAAGAAAAGAATCAACAACACGGAACAAACGACGCGTTCAATAAATGCAATAATTAACAGACTTACAGATGGAACTTTGCACAAGTTATAAAACACACAAACGCACAAAAAATGCAACATATATGTAAGAATCTTGGAGCACAAGTAAAGCACGTCTATCACTCTCAAACAGAACCCTCTCTTTTTTGTTATGTGTGTAATGCATGTTATACCCGGTACTCAATAGAACGGGTTACAGGGCATCTGCTAGTCGGGCAGCCTCGACTGGGTTACTCGCAGTTGAACTGAATTGATACACCTTTCATTTCCCTCTCCATTTGGCAGGCATGAACACGAAGATTGCGCAGGTGGCCGCCTACACGTTCGGCATCGAATTTGACCACATCAGAATCGAGTCATCGGACACAATTAATGGCGCCAATGCCATGGACACTGGTGGTACTATAGGCAGCGAAAGCGTCTGCTATGCGGTGCGCAAAGCCTGCGAGACGCTCAATGCGCGACTGCAGCCGGTGAAGAAGGCCAAGGCCACTTGGCAGGAAACGGTGCAGGCGGCCTATGCCGCCTCCATCAATCTGATTGCCTCGGATCATTATAAGAAGGGCGATATGGAGAATTATCATATTTATGGACTGGCGCTGACCGAAATCGAGCTGGACGTGCTCACGGGCAGCAATCAGATCAAGCGTGTCGATCTGCTGGAGGATGCCGGCGAGAGCCTCAGTCCCAACATTGACATTGGCCAGATCGAGGGTGCATTCGTCATGTGCCTGGGCTACTGGCTGAGCGAGCAGCTGATCTATGATCGCCAGACGGGTCGCCTGCTCACGAATCGCACGTGGAACTACAAGCCGCCGGGCGCCAAGGATATACCCATTGATTTTCGCGTCGAACTTGTGCAGAATCCACAGGCCAGCAGTGCGGGCTTTATGCGTTCCAAGGCCACGGGCGAGCCGCCCTGTTGCCTGGCCGTCAGCGTTGTCTTTGCCCTGCAGCAGGCATTGCAATCGGCCCGAAAGGATGCCGGATTGCCAAGGGAGTGGGTGCGCCTGGGTGCACCCACAACACCCGAAACGTTGCTACTGAATGCTGGACATGATGTCAAATCGTTCAGGCTCAAATGAAGCAAAAGACAGTTGTCTTGTGTAGGCATATGCAAAGGAGGGCACATGCATACATACATTTCACATGCACATACATACACGTATACAAATATTTTTATCTGACAAATATATTTATCCAAACAAAGATATGTAGGCATGAAAATCTACCTATCTTTATTCATTCAAAGTCATGTCATTCTTGTCTTGCAGAGGATATTTGAATTTTGTCACACACATTGCTAATGCCTTTAAGGAGACTTCTCAGAACCTCATGAAGTGTATATGTATATACGTATATATGTGTATATTCATGTGTATCCTTGCTCAGTATTTGTAAAAGTATTGAGCCTGCTCGAAACTGAGAAATTTCCGTTAACTACCGCTAAGCATTATATGTAACTATAATATATTGACAACGGAAAAACTACATGCATACATATAAATGTTCAAATTGGCATACCATTAACTTCCCATTAGCGTGTTAAAAAAACCAACTGCGACAGTTGCGTGTTATCACGAGATTTGCACAACTGACAAAAAACACTCAACACATTTGCATTCACTTGAATTAGATTGTACAATCAATTATTATTAGCCATTCACAAATATAATCACATTAAATAAGTACGTATTATTTTGTTTAAATATTGCAAAATTATTGAAAGCCGAACCGTGAAACTCCAATCAGACTGGCAACGCTGTGCGCGCCGGCCAGCTTCTCTCTTTTCCATTTGCACTGTTTTACTTGTTTCACTCGTACTCATATGCGTGCACTATTTACATTTTCCCTGAGTGATATTCGAAAACTCTAACAATCACTTTTAAATTAATCCTGTACAAATAAAATCCATTTAAATAGTTATAAGTTAGATATTTTATCGGAGCGCAAATGAAAAGCAAAGCGTAAAAGTACAATTAGATCTGGCAATGCTGTGCGTGCCGGCCGGCTTACTCTCTTTTGTTCTCGCATGGTGTATGTGTGTGTGTGTGTTCAGCAATTGTAGTCTTTTATAGCGGGCTAAAATAAAGTAAAAAAGTATATAACCTACAAATTGTCAATAGTTTATTATAAAGTTAAATTAAATATTTGATCGCATTGTTGAAGCAAATAACCAGCTGATTAACAAAATATAACAAAACACTTTTTGCAATTTTAGTGCTTTACAATGGATGCAAATAATTACATGGGCCCTCGAATTAAATATATGTACATATGTACATACTTAAACATGTAAAGCTGTTTTATGTACATATGTATGTAAGCAAGTGTATGAATAATTTATACAATTTGTTTGCATTTGGCAGTTAAATTGTTTGATTTGCACAAATACTTAGTTACATTAAATTATATATATTACATGTGCACACATATACAACATATAAGTTTGTATATATGTACATGCATGTATGTATACTCTCACGGTATGCCCAAGGGCACTGACGCAGTCACAGCTAGTTCCATTTATGGTACATTTTGTTGCTATTTTTGCAAAGATCGTGACTCTCTTCACAGACAGCCGGACGACAGACCAAAACAAACTGAGCAACAGCGGGAAAACAAACACAAAGCTAGGCGTCGTTAGGCCGCATGGAACGGCGCAGCAGCGGCTGCCGCACTGCAAAGCTGCAATTAAAGTTGAGCAACAACAACAAATTTTTTTTCTATTCAAATGTTGTTAATTCAATTAACAACAACAGCAACATATGTATGTAACATACAAACATACACAAGCACTTACTTTATATATTTTAAAAAAATCGCAACTGCCTAGAGGCAAAGCAAATTTGTTGCCGAACTGGTGAATCGAGAATCAGTTGAAGGCGAACAACCGAAGCGCCAAGAAGCATCAGTGGCAGCTGCAGCAGCAGGAGCAAACTAACGGGGCATTTCCAACGGATTTATTTTTAGAAACAACAACATGACGACCACTTTTACAATCAATGGCAAGCCCTATGCGGGTAAGTTTCGAGTAAATGCGACCACTAAATGCCCTTCGTTTGCAAAATGATTGTGTGTAATATATGTATTTGATTGCCAATTAAGTGATATTGATAGACTTGTATAAAAAAAAAATCAATTGAGATATAATAGTTATCATCGCAGTGCCGAAAATTGAATACCCTTTCCAGCATTTAACATACTGTGCAGGAATAAAATTCTTCATTTGCGAGTGATCCTACTTCCAATAACCTTTCCATATATTGCTTTCGTTTCTCTCTGCAGTGAATCTGAGCAATCTGCCGGCGGACATCACATTGAACACCTTCATCAGGGAGCACGCGCAGCTGACGGCGACGAAGTTCATGTGCCTGGAGGGCGGCTGCGGCGTCTGCGTTTGCGTGTTGCGCGACGGGAAACGCAGTTGGGCGGTCAACTCGGTGAGAAAGGGCATCCACACTACTTAATCAAAAACAAAAACGAGCAACAACAACAATTATAGCTTGACTTTTGCAGTGCCTGACGCTGTTGAATAGCTGCGCGCAGCTGGAGATCGTGACGGCGGAGGGGCTGGGCAACAAGAGCAGCGGCTATCATCCCATACAGAAGCGTCTGGCCAAGCTGAATGGCACCCAGTGTGGCTACTGCTCGCCGGGCTTTGTGATGAACATGTATGGTCTGCTGGAGGCGCAGGGGGGACAAGTGAGCATGGCCGACGTGGAGAATGCATTTGGCGGCAACATTTGCCGCTGCACCGGCTACCGGCCCATACTGGATGCCATGAAGTCCTTTGCCGTGGACAGCTGCATTAAGCTGCCGGCGGAGTGCATGGACATTGAGGACCTGTCAGCGCGTAATTGTCCCAAAACGGGCGAACGGTGTGCCGGCAGCTGTGTGGGCTCCACATTGGTCCACACGGATGGCACCCAGTGGCATTGGCCACAGTCCTTGACCCAACTATTCGAGGCCCTGGACCATGTGGGCGAGCAGGAGCAGTTTATGCTTGTCGCGGGCAACACGGCGCATGGCGTCTACCGGCGTCCACTGGACATTAAACACTTCATCGATCTACGCGCCGTGACAGAGCTGCAGCAGCACAGCAGCGAGCCGCAACAGCTGAGGCTGGGCGCCAATCTCAGCCTCAGCCAGGCCATGGACGTACTGAAAGTTACCTCCAAGCTGGCGGGCTTCGAGTACCTGCAGCAGTTGTGGACGCATCTTGATCTCATTGCCAATGTGCCCGTGCGCAACGTGAGTTTCAGCCTCGGCCGTGCGTCACAATGTGCTCGAACTTGAGCTCAAACTCTTCGTCTATTGTAGTCTGGCACTCTAGCGGGCAACTTGTCCATCAAGAAGCAACATCCCGAGTTTCCATCAGATGTCCACATCAGCTTTGAAGCACTCGATGTGCGTGTAATAGCCTCTAAGAATGCCACGGATGAGCAACAATTGTCACTGGCGGAGTACTTAAGCTCCAAGGATAGAAAACTCCTGCTCAAGGCATTCCTTCTGCCCGCTTATCCCAAGGATAAGTACATATACGAATCATATAAGGTATTTATACAACTAATTTGTTTATGATAATGTTCTCAACAGGTAGACGAATGTCTCTCTGACCCTATAAAGTATATATGTTTATATATATTCTTGGTCAGCAGTAATAGCTGAGGCGATCTTACCAGGTCGAGTTTGTTTTCGATGATCGATAACATATCGACAAAAGTCGATATGGAACTCCTGATTTTTATCAAGAAAGCATCTCCGACCCCATAAAGTATATATATTCTTGGTCAGTATCAACAGCCGAGTCGATATAGCCATGTCCGCCTGTCTGTTTCTATGCGAACTAGTCTCTCAGTTTTTAAATTCTCTCTATGAAACTTTGCAGTAGTCCTTCTTTCCGTTGCCCGCAGTACATATGTCGGAACCAGCTGGATCGGACCAGATATCTTGACCAACCTCGGCATTAACTATTTTCCCTGTGCTTCTTAGATACGGGTAAAGCACTATAAGCATTATGAAAAGGTTGGATCTGCAAGGGTATTCAATCTTCGGCTTGCCAAGGATAGCCCTTCTTGTTTATAGTACAATAAGAAGTACTGCTAAAAATTTCATCAAGATCGGTTAAGGAACACAAAAGAAAATGTGTTTTGGTTGCCCACGTGTTTGCGGCAGCTAGCGCAAATTCCAAGAATTTCTGTATACATGTACACACACACATTCATGAGCGTCTGCTTCGAATTCTATCAACATCATTGACATTGCGATTGTATTGTTTTCTGTGCTGCTATTTAAATTCGCTTTTGTCTCATTAAGATTCAATAATTGGTGTAGCTGTTGGCTAGAGGTGGCGACAAGTAGCGCGGTCTGTTGCGAGTTCGAACCCTGCCAAGGAAACTTTTTTTTTTTAATTTATCTTTATTACTACTAAAGCAGAAGAGCGCGTAGCGCGAGCTGCCTTTGGCGTTGGAATAAGGGGGTTCAGGGTATCCCCTAGTCGGGAGCTCCCGACTAATACCTCTTACTTGATCAGGTTCAAGTTTTTCTATCTACAGTTAGAGAGCAACTGCCTCCAGGCTACTTTTAAGTTGTTTATATCTCTAACCAACCGTTGGAAACTTTCCTCTTAAACTGCTCTCCTCATCCCGCTGCAGATCATGCCACGTGCCCAGAATGCGCATGCCTATGTGAATGCCGCATTTCTACTGGAACTGGACGCTGGGTCGAAGGTGAAGAATGCTAGCATTTGCTTTGGCGGCATTCGGCCGGACTTTGTACATGCGACGGCCATTGAGCAACTGCTGGTCGGACGCGATCCCTTTGACAATGCACTGCTGGAGCAGGTGTTTGCTAAGCTGTCGAATCTACTGCAACCGGATGAGGTGCTGCCGGATGCATCGCCCGCGTTTCGTTTGAGCCTGGCCTGTGGGTTGCTGTACAAGTTTCTGCTGAAGCGGGCGCCCCAGGCGGACGTAAGCGATGCATTCAGAAGCGGTGGCCAGCTGCTGCAGCGGCCGCTTTCCTCGGGCACACAGGTGTACCAGACGCAGAAGCAAAACTATCCCGTGTCGCAGGCGGTTCAGAAGGTGGAAGCCATGATACAGTGCTCGGGCGAGGCGACGTACATGAACGATTTGCTGACCACATCAAATACGGTGCACTGCGCCTTTGTGGGCGCCACCAAGGTGGGAGCTAGCATTGAACAAATTGATGCGGCGGAGGCACTTCGTCAGCCTGGCGTGCTCGCCTTTTACTGCTCCAAGGACGTGCCCGGCACGAATACGTTCAGTGATCCAAACTTTGGTTACGAGCCGGAGGAGATCTTTTGTGAGACCCGTGTTCGCCACTATGAGCAGCCCGCGGGCCTGGTGGTGGCTCTGAGTGCGGAGTGTGCACAGCGCGCTGCTAAGCTGGTGAAGATCAGCTATGGCCAGCCGGATCCGGCGCGACCAGTGCTGCCCAGCTTAAGTGACGTTTTGGACATGTCGCCATCGCTGGAGGCGGCGCGCATTGTGCGTGAGGTCTCCGCGAAGCCGGGCCAGCTGAAGTGCTCGGCCACGCCGGATAAGAGTGTGCGTGGTGTCTTCCAGATGGGCCTGCAGTATCACTACAGCATGGAGCCGCAGACAACGGTAGCGGTGCCTTTTGAGGATTGCCTCAAGGTCTATTCGGCCACACAGTGGATGGATCACACGCAGTCTGTAATTGCTAACATGCTGCAGCTGAAGGCCAAGGATGTGCAGCTGCAGGTGCGACGCTTGGGTGGCGCCTATGGCTGCAAAATATCGCGCGGCAATCAGGTGGCCTGTGCCGCCTCCCTGGCCGCATACAAGCTGAATCGACCCGTGCGCTTTGTGCAATCGCTGGAGTCCATGATGGATGTGAATGGCAAGCGCTGGGCCTGCCGTTCCGACTACCAGTTCCATGTGCTGGCCAATGGCAAAATAGTGGGTCTGGAGAATGATTTCTATGAGGACGCCGGCTGGAATTCCAACGAGAGCCCCATCTCTGGACACTCCACAAGTACCGCAGCCAACTGTTATGACTTCACCGACGCCAATTACAAGGTCAACGGCAACGCTGTGTTGACCGATGCGCCCAGCTCTACGTGGTGCCGTGCACCTGGCTCTGTTGAAGGCATTGCCATGATGGAGAACATACTAGAACATGTTGCCTTCGAGGTGGAGCACGATCCGGCCGAGGTGCGGCTGCTCAACTTGGCCAAGGGCCACAAAATGGCAGAGCTGCTTCCACAGTTCTTGCAGTCGAGGGAATATCAACAGCGGCGCAAGGAGATAGAGGCGCACAATGCAAAAAATCGTTGGATCAAACGTGGCCTGGGTCTGGCCATAATGGACTATCCGATCTTCTATTTTGGCCAGTATCCGGCAACGGTGGCCATTTATCATATAGATGGCACAGTCGTTGTCACCCATGGCGGCATTGAAATGGGTCAAGGTAGGGTCAATAGTTTTATGCAGTGCAATATGTAATCCTACTTTTGCGAGTTACAGGGCATCTGCTAGTCGGGCAGCCTCGACTGGGTTACTCATAGTTAAACGGAATTGATACACCTTTCATTTCCCTCTCCGTTTGGCAGGCATGAACACCAAGATTGCGCAGGTGGCCGCCTACACGTTGGGCATCGAATTGGACCACATCAAGATCGAGTCATCGGACACAATAAATGGCGCCAATTCCATGGTCACCGGCGGTGCTGTGGGCAGTGAAAGCGTCTGCTATGCTGTGCGCAAAGCCTGCGAGACGCTCAACGCGCGACTGCAGCCGGTGAAGAAGGCCAAGGCCACTTGGCAGGAAACGGTGCAGGCGGCTTATGCCGCCTCCATCAATCTGATTGCGTCGGATCATTATAAGAAGGGCGATATGGAGAATTATCATATTTATGGACTGGCGCTGACCGAAATCGAGCTGGACGTGCTCACGGGCAGCAATCAGATCAAGCGTGTCGATCTGCTGGAGGATGCCGGCGAGAGCCTCAGTCCCAACATTGACATTGGCCAGATCGAGGGTGCATTCGTCATGTGCCTGGGCTACTGGCTGAGCGAGCAGCTGATCTATGATCGCCAGACGGGTCGCCTGCTCACGAATCGCACGTGGAACTACAAGCCGCCGGGCGCCAAGGATATACCCATTGATTTTCGCGTCGAACTTGTGCAGAATCCACAGGCCAGCAGTGCGGGCTTTATGCGTTCCAAGGCCACGGGTGAGCCGCCCTGTTGCCTGGCCGTCAGCGTTGTCTTTGCCCTGCAGCAGGCATTGCAATCGGCCCGGAAGGATGCCGGATTGCCAAGGGAGTGGGTGCGCCTGGGTGCACCCACAACACCCGAAACGTTGCTACTGAATGCTGGACATGATGTCAAATCGTTCAGGCTCAAATGAAGCAAAAGACAGTTGTCTTGTGTAGGCATATGCAAAGGACATGCATACATACATTTCACATGCACATACATACACGTATACAAATATTTATGCACTTGCACAGACGATAGTTCAGTTTTCTTTTTATCTGACAAATATATTTATCCATACAAAAAGATGTATGCATGAAAATCTACATATCTTTATTCATACAAAGTCATGTCATTCTTGTCTTGCAGATGATATTTAAATTTTGTCTCAAAAATTGCTAATGCATTTAAGGAGACTTCTCAGAACCCCATGAAGTACATATAGATATATTCTTGATTAGTATTTCTGTTCGAGTCGATAAAAACATGTCCGACTATTTCGGGCTATGATTGGCATATACTTGATATTAGATAACAAGAAGTCCATCTGATTGAACCATTTTATTATATAGTTTTCATAGAACCGATCGCTTGAATTCGTTGTACCACAATCAAGTGTTGGCAACTATGAACTTAGTAAACGACCAAAATTGAATCAATATCAGACTATTATGTGACTACAGCTTTCACAGCAATAATCAGTTTAAAATGGACTTGCTCTATAACAACCTTTTTAGGGTTTTAAGGATGTTCAATACCTATTTTTGGCTGTGGACTCCGAAAATAAAGGAAAACTCTAAAACAGAAATCTTAGCGCCCATGCAATGGGTCGTATATAGAGTTTTTGTATAAAAACCTCGTTGGTTATGTTTGGAAAAAACAACGTTAATAGGCTCTAATTATATTCTAAGTATAGTTAATTATAATAAAATACAATAGCTAGCTATCTACAAAGAAACCTATAGGCAGAATGAATGTCGAAAATGAATTTCATCTTCATTAAATATCAAATACTTCGCGACACGCGAAACCGGTCGCCGCCAGCCGATTCTCTGTTTGGGTACTTCCAATTCTCTGAACCGGACGCTCCCAACACCTCCCGCTCTTTAAAAGGCACGAAGGCGCCCGCTAGAGTGGAGCCATGTGCTTCGCGGTTTGTTTAGAAATGAAACCAAAACAAAAAATGCTTATATTAACATTAGAAGAAAAAAACACTTGGCGATAAGCCCGACGACACCCATCGAAGTTAACAAATTGGAACTGAGCGAGAATGAAAGAGTGAGCGCCAGACAAAAGTGAGCGATTAGAAATGAGCCTATGAAGAGAGAAAAAAAGATAACGGAGAGAGAGAGAGAGTGAGGGAGGCGAGGGTAGAGCAAAGCTCGCGGCAACGTAAGCACGATGTCCATTGTCAATAAGAATATTGTACCAAAAACTTGAAATAAGTGTACCATTTTTTTTAATTTCTTAAAAATATTTTAATCACAAAATATTAAAATATCACACAAGTTTAAATTAAATAATAAATTATTTGAAGAAATCACATATAGCAGAGCAAAAAAAGTTTGGTACCATTTTGTTGTACCAACGCATTGATTAAGCACCAAATGTTGGTACATTTGCGGCACATGCGGAAAGCGTTAACGCAACGCCGTGATTAATAGACGTAACGTTTCGCACTCTCAGCTAAACTTGACGAACGTTAATGAACGGGCTCGGGAAATAAATGCGCCGGCCCATGGGCCAGAAACTACAGTATCGCGGAGATCGACGTGGGCTGAACATTAAGAATAGTTGCGAGACATTGTGAAATACATTCCAGAACGTTGCTTAATAGTAAAAATAATAGGTGTGCGGTATTATAAATAGATTTACGAAACAATCAAAATACATACACATGTAAAGTGCCATACAAGTGTTTTTGCAGATAAAACGAAAATAACACAGATAATGTCGGAAAGTATAACTATCAACGGCGATTGCTATGAAGGTATGTCTATATATGAACATACATACATACATATGTATGAAGACGTATTTTAAGTGTACTTAAATTGTTTAAAGTGGCAAATTGAGTTTTTATATGTATAGATATATATTTAACCATTAAATACATAGTACGTTGTTAACGCCTTTTATATAACTTGGAAGATAACAATCTATAGAATGGTATATTTCAGACTTGGGAGGTCGCTCAAAAACTGCAACTTTTCGAATGTAGAATTCTTCATAATTTATAATCTTAATTTTTTTTAACCTTGTTTATCTTTATTGTTAGCAGTTTATCATTTCGAATACCCTATTATTTCAGAAGCTACAAATTTGATAATGAATGTTAATTGAAATTATTTCTTGACTTGATTTAGGTTAACCTATTCTTAAAGCTATAATTTGCAAGTCATAGAAGACCATAAAATTTGTAATCAGAATTGTATCATAATTCATATATGAATATTCCTTAGAATAACTTTCTTGCAACTTTTTAGGACATAAATTACGATTCGGTGATAAACCAAGTTTCAAGCTTCACACAATAAAATACAATTTTTATCTGTACCTAGAGGACATTGAGGTTAAGTTAATCTCTATATATATCAAAAGAGTTACGTATTCAATTAGGGTTAGGTCTAGTTGTGTTTCTGCATTAACTGCTTGTTGTAATCTTTCCTTTAGTTAATCTGTCGAACCTGCCCGCGGACATCAGCCTGAACACGTTTATACGGGAGCATGCTGGTCTCACGGGCACCAAGTTCATGTGCCAAGAGGGCGGCTGCGGCGTCTGCGTTTGTGCCCTGAGCGGCGTTCATCCGGTGACGGGTGAGCTGTGCACTTGGGCGGTCAACTCCTGCCTGACGCTGCTGAACACCTGCCTGGGCCTGCAGGTGACCACATCCGAGGGTTTAGGCAGCAAGCGCAGGGGCTATCATGCCATACAGCAGCGTCTGGCCAAGATGAATGGCACCCAGTGTGGCTACTGCTCGCCGGGATTTGTGATGAACATGTACGCACTGCTGGAGTCCCACGGAGGTCGAGTGACCATGGCCGAGGTGGAAAATGCTTTTGGCGGCAACATATGCCGCTGCACCGGCTACCGGCCCATACTGGATGCGATGAAGTCCTTTGCCGTGGACAGCAATATTCCGGTGCCGGCGGAGTGTGTGGACATTGAGGATCTGAGCACCAAGCAGTGCCCCAAAACGGGCGAACTCTGTGCCGGCAGCTGCAAAAAGAGCCAGCCAAGAGGCGTTCAGCAATACGCTGATGGCAGTCGATGGTCCTGGCCGCAGACACTCGCCGAGCTCTTCAAGGCCCTGCAGGCGGCGGTCAAGGAGCAGCTACCATACATGATTGTCGCGGGCAACACGGCTCATGGCATCTACAGGCGCAGTGCGGAGATCAAAGCCTTCATCGACGTGCGTGCCCTGGCAGAGCTGAGAGGCTATAACCAGACTGATGAGATCCTCACCCTGGGCGGCAATCTGAGCCTGACCGAGACCATGGACATATGCCGCAAGCTGGAGCAGACCTCTGGGTTTGAGTACCTGGCCCAGGTGTGGCAGCACTTGGATTGGATAGCCAATGTGCCAGTGCGCAATGTAAGTCACGGGGCTGCATTTTGGTATCACCAGCTTTGCTAGGACCGAGTGCACTCGTATCTTATCTAAACTACTTAATAATTCTCTATTTATTTTTTTTACACTAACCCAGGCCGGCACTTTGGCAGGCAACTTATCTATTAAGCACTCGCACCCCGAGTTCCCCTCCGATGTGTTTATCGTTCTGGAAGCTCTGGATGCACAGGTCATCGTTCAGGAGTCGCCAGAGAAACAGCAAACTGTCAGCCTGGCTAGCTACTTGAAGCTACCCATGGAAGGTAAAATTATTCGTGGATTTGTTCTGCCCGCCTATTCGAAGAAGAATGTCCTGTTCGATTCGTATAAGGTAAGTCTAGATTTAACAGCTAACATGGGATTTGAAGTGGAATTAATTGCTGATTAAATAGTCTTGAATAGTCTTGTTAAATACTAAGAAGGATCTCTGGCGGAGGCTTGATTCCACTACAAGCTATCTAAACTTTCCCTTCAACTAGCCTTACTACTTATATTCCTGCCTTCACCTCTGTCTTGTCAGATATCAACTATTTTCAACATCACTTTAAACGCCAGTAGGGATATAAAACCATGAGCATTAAAAGCAAGCCTTACTCCAAACAAGCTATAAAGTTTAAACGTGAGCAGACTCTGCTACAGCCTCACCAGCCCCACCTGTCACCAATGCGAAGCTTTAACCTATTGAGAATTATAAGCAAAATATGGGCAACAAAGCCAACAAAACCACAGCCTAACTTTGTGTGTTTAGACCTATGCCTGCTAACGAGCATCTCTCTTGATCTTAATCAATATAGCTACATGCTGCCCCTGTACAGGTTTTCCTTTTTACAGTCAGAGAGTAACTGCCTCCGTAAGGCCATTACTTATAAGATGATTCTATCTCTAACCAACCATCAGTTAGCTTTCTCTCTTCTTTCCTCAACCCGCCGCAGATCATGCCACGTGCCCAGAATGCGCATGCCTATGTGAATGCCGCATTTCTACTGGAACTGGACGCTGGGTCGAAGGTGAAGAATGCTCGCATTTGCTTTGGCGGCATTCGGCCGGACTTTGTGCATGCGACGGCCATTGAGCAACTGCTGGTTGGTCGCAATCCCTTTGACAATGCGCTGCTGGACCAGGCGTTTGGAAAGCTGTCGACGCTACTGCAGCCGGATGAGGTGCTGCCGGACGCGTCGCCTGACTATCGACGCAAGTTAGCCTGTGGTCTGCTGTACAAGTTCCTGGTGAAGGCTGCTGGACAGCGTCAACAGGTGTTGGGCAGTCGCCATATAACTGGCGGAGCCTTGCTGCAGCGGCCTGTGTCGAAGGGGCAGCAAAATTTCGAGACCTTTGAGCAGCATTATCCGGTGACGAAGCCAACGGAGAAGCACGAGGGACTTATTCAGTGCTCGGGCGAGGCAACCTATGCCAACGATCTGCCCACGCAGCACAATCAGGTCTGGGCGGCCTTTGTGACTGCGAAACGTGTGGGCGCCGTGGTCAGCAAGGTAGATGCGACAGATGCGTTAGCTTTGCCGGGCGTGGTAGCCTATTTGGACGCCAAGGACATACCGGGACCGAATTCATTGCGTCCCAAGGTGACGGACGATCATTTCTTTCCGCAGGAGGAGCAGCTCTTTGCCACGGGCGAGATTAAGTTTTATCAGCAGCCCATCGGCATGGTCCTGGCCACATCCAATGCTCTGGCTCAACGTGCCGCGGAGCTCGTGCAGCTGAGCTACGAGGGCGGCTCCGAGGATGTGCTGCCCACCATGAAGCATGTGCTGGAGGCCGCCGCCTCCGGCGATCGCATTAAACAGCCAGTCAAGTCGATGCACGACAAGCTGCAACTGAAGGTACCGCACGAGGTGAAGGGCAGCGGCAAGCTGGACATGGGCCTGCAGTATCATTATTTCATGGAGCCACAGACGACGGTAGTGCTACCCTTCGAGGGCGGCCTGCAGGTGTACGCGGCCACTCAGTGGATGGATCTCACGCAGGATATCATTGCCAAAGTGCTGAACCTGAGGAGCAACGAGGTGCAGGTGAAGACTCGTCGCATTGGCGGCGGCTATGGTGGCAAGGCCACACGTTGCAACTTGGTTGCGACGGCAGCCGCAGTCGCTGCGCTCAAGCTCAACCGTCCGGTGAGATTTGTGCAAACGCTGGAGTCCATTATGACAACAACGGGCAAGCGTTGGTCCTTCCACTGCGACTATGATTTCTATGTGCAGGCCAATGGCAAGATTGTGGGCGTAGAGAGTCGCTTCTACGAGGATGCCGGCTATCTGACCAATGAGTCGCCCATCGGGCATACGGTGCTGCTGTCGAAGAACTGTTACGAGTTCAGCGACAATTACAAGCTGGATGGCTTTATGGTCATTACGGATTCGCCCACAAATACGCCCTGCCGTGCACCCGGCTCCGTTGAGGGCATTGCCATGATCGAGAACATTATGGAGCATATTGCCTTTGAAACGGGCGTCGATCCCGCAGATGTGCGCTTTGCCAACATATTGCCGGCACACAAAATGGGCGAGATGATGCCCAAATTTCTGAAGAGCACCCTTTACCGGGAGCGCCGTGCCGAAATTACTGCGTACAACAAGGAGCATCGTTGGCGCAAGCGCGGCTTGGGCTTGACCATCATGGAGTACCAGATTGGTTACTTTGGACAGTATCCGGCTACGGTGGCTATTTATCACAGCGATGGCACCGTTGTGGTCTCCCATGGCGGCATCGAAATGGGTCAAGGTAGGCAATTTCGGAACAAAACAGAATAATCAAGTCCAATTAATACTTCCTTTTCCGCATCTTATCCTCCATATTCTTTCTAACAACATCATGGATTTACTATAGAATATCCCATTCCATTTGCCATTTCCATTTGTAACTGTCTGATGCATTATTTTCTCTATTTATATGCTCTCTTCTCTTCTGTTCCCTTTATTTCCAATCTTTATATTTTTCCTTCTGCCTTTGCAATATCTTTTAATTCTTGTACATTTTCCTTCCAGGTATGAACACGAAGATCGCACAGGTTGTGGCCCATACGCTGGGCATTGCTCTGGAGCAGGTGCGCATTGAGGCCAGCGACACGATCAACGGTGCCAACTCGATGGTCACCGGCGGAGCTGTGGGCAGCGAGACGTTATGCTTTGCCGTGCGTAAAGCTTGCGAGACTCTCAACTCGCGTCTGGCACCGGTCAAGGAGGAGTTGAAGCCTGCGGACTGGCAACAGCTGATCAATGAGGCATATAATCGGAAGATCAATTTAATAGCCAGCGATCAGTGCAAGCAGGGTGATATGGAGCCGTACTCGGTGTGTGGACTGGGCCTCACCGAGGTGGAGCTGGACGTGCTAACGGGCAACTATCTGGTCCAACGTGTAGATCTACTGGAGGATACCGGCGAGAGCCTGAACCCCAATGTGGACATTGGCCAGATTGAGGGCGCCTTTATGATGGGCCTCGGCTACTGGACTAGCGAGCAGGTTGTCGTCGACAAGAAGACGGGCGAATGCCTGACAAATCGCACCTGGAACTACAAGCCGCCGGGCGCCAAGGATATACCCGTTGATCTACGCATCGAGCTGCTGCCCAAGAGCCCCAACAAGGCGGGCTTTATGCGTTCAAAGGGTTAGTTTCAGTGTCATGTTTTGTATATTTTCACTGTAAGATCAAGCTAACATTGATTGTTGTGTGTCCTTTTGTCTATAGCTACTGGTGAACCCGCCATTTGCCTGGCCATATCCGTGGCCTTTGCCCTGCAGCAGGCGCTTCAATCTGCGCGTGATGATGCCGGTCTGCCCAAGACCTGGATTACACTAAATGCGCCCATGACGCCCGAGCTGCTGGTGCTACACGCGGGCACCGAACCAGGTCAGCTCAGGCTGAGCTAAGGACATGCCTCAACGAATTCGGCCCAACACTACACTCCATTCCATTTTCCCCCATTACGGAAGACCAATTCAAAGACACCGCGTGAGAAGCGGCACGTGGCGATGTGAACGCGCGCGATAAGCACCAGCTATATACATATAAATATATATATATACATATATACACATTGCACACCTTGTTTTATGCACAATAAATTAGAAACTTATCCAACGCAAATCCAAATGACATTCATTGTGAAAGCCCCGGGCCTGGCCTGGGCCAACAGCTTGGCCGGCTATCGTCCAAAGTGGCCAAGTGGCATTTTCTATTTTCCTCTGCTCTACTTTTTTTTTTAATGCCTAACACCTTAACACCCCCCTTTCCCGAAGCACAACGAGAGCTCTTCATTAATTTTAAAATACAATTTTTGTAAGGAAATTTTATGCCACACGAAGCGTTAAGTGAATCCTGTCTAGCAACAGGGGGTTCTACATCAGGGGTTGCATCGCGAATGACACTGGGTTGGGGGTTACGGTTCGTTTCGTTAGCCAGTTCAAATAGGTTTTTTTCTTTTTGTAGCTTCGATAGCAGCAACTAGGCTGTTAATGAGCAGAACATTAACTATAATAATGATTGGACTGGAGCGAGATGTATTTCAAATATTATTTAGTGCACTTTAATTATAGCTAGGTTACATACATACAAATAATCAATACCCACAGAAAAAAAAACTTTTTTTCAGATACTTAATTTGCTTGTTTTATACTTAGGACTCATCCATAGATCCTTAGCTCCATAGATGATAACATATAGTACATACGTTTACCTCTCAAGAATTTTAATTTGTCTCTCTACATTAACCTATTTGTCTTGCCTGACTGATTGAGGATCAACGCACAGACCGAACCGTAATGGTATCTTATGGGAGGAGAGAAATATTGATTAGAAATTGGGAAATTCCATCCGAAATGGGTTTATATTCCCGAAAAATGGTTGTATAAATACATTTTTGTTTACAATCCGATCTTCTTCTTACTCTTTCACAATAATCGTTGTTTTAATGCATTTGGGAGGTGTTTCACAATTTTTCGGAAAATGACAAAGTTCTCACAAAATTAAACCAACAACTTTTTAGCGCTGAGTACGAGCTCCCTAGTCGAATGGAATAAAGTGGGTGAAATGCTCCGACCGGTCAGCCTGAAACCAAATAGGCTTAAAGCCACTTTTCAACACTGATGACCCTAGCCAGTTGTCCGCCACGCCCACTGACGGGATGAGGCGCCGAAAAAATAAAACGCAGCTACGAGAAATGGAAAAACAAAATCAGCGCATACAAAACAAACAGGCATAGGGCAAAAAAAAAAAAGGGAACAAGGGCAGAGGTCCAAAAATACGGGCCAGCCGCCGATAATCATAGGACGCATTTGCATATGGACATGGTGCCGGGGCTGCTGTTCGCATGCAAATGAAAACATTAGCGGGACACGCGCATCCACAACTGCGAGTGGCTGCAGATACAGATACTACTACAGTTGCAGATAGAGGGGCACAGTTGCAGATACATTTACAGAAATGCACGGCTGACAATCTGTCTGGCAGACAGGCTTAAATATATATTTCAATTAAAATTTTACACACGAATAAATGGAAAGCCACGCCCAGCACATTAGACCAGGCACCCTACTCAGCCGCACCCCACCCCATTTGTCGCTCTGCCCTGTCTGGCATTGTGCAACTTGTGTCGCATTTGTTTATGAGCGTCTGAAGGCCAACATCAGCAAACGCCAGACAGAAGGCAGCGACAATGCCATAAAATGGCGCTGCACATGAGTCCAATTCCGTGTCTGTGTCCGTGTCCGTGTCCGTGTCCACGGATCAGCCCTGGCTGCCATTGGCTCGGCACATGGAGGCACCAACGGCAGCTGCTGACTTAGGGTTGAGTTCCCCGACAAGTATTCCACATGGAAACTGCACTCAAAAATTGGCAATGATACAAAATAGGTGCTATGTTATAATGAACATATTATCTTTCACTTTGAATATCCCTCAGAACAAACGACTGAGAGTGAATGTTTGAGAATCACCATAAAAAAATCAGTGCAGCAAACGTTTACGAAAACAGGTTAAAGTTAATCCAAGCTCCCAGTGAAACATTTACGAATGGCAAACACGTTAAAGTAAATCAATGCTGACAGAGAACACGTTAAAATAAATCCGCTCTGCCAGTGAAACGTTTACGAATGTGACACAAAGAAGAAACGAAAAGTTTGTTGCGCCCAAACGCGTTTTTTCCAGAGATTAGGGTGTTTAATAATGTTTAATAATAATAATAAAAGCAATAATAAAAATAGAATGTTAATAATAATAATGAAAATAATAATAATAATAATAATACAGAAATTGGCGTAACGCCTACGCTCACTTGCATTTGCTTCTGCTTCGCACAGATTCTAAAATTGAAGCCTTATTACAAGCTTCACTGTTTCAACTCTACTTCATTTTATACAAATTATCAACTGATGAAGGGAACAATATAAAGGCGCTGCCAGACCGTCTAATACGCTAGCTTGACTCAGCAGCAGCTACAATTTAAAAAGCTACCAAAGAAAAGGTTTCCATTTCAAGCACGTTCACAATGGACATCCTGAACTTGAACTTGGCAACTGTAATAATAATGTGCGCTTGAGAGCGGCCCCAAAACTTGCAACTGGGGTTCACTTTTGCATAACTGCAAGCGGGCAGCTTCCACTTTTCTTTTCCCAACTATTTTCTGTCCATTTCCTTTCCAACCACCCCTATTGCTATGGTGCTATTGTCTGTGCCATGCATTTCAAATTCTAAGCAAATTTGTCGTCTGGGGGCGCCGGGCGCAACATTTTATGAGCGTGTGCGCGATGCAGCGACTCAGATATGGCCAGAAAGCGTCTGCTTCTGCACCAACTGCTCCAGTTTCTGCAGCGAAAGGAGCTGCAGTGGGCATGGGTTGGGTTGGGATGGCTCCGACTATGTCTGCCCGTGGCACACACACAAAGATGTCCTGGTGTGATTTATCGCCGGCGCTGCCAGGATAATGGCCACGTATTATAATAATGCCGCGCCATGGCGTATGCTTATCGCTGTCGAGGACGCAACGTCAACGTCTAGACGTCCTGCGGTGCAGCCTGGACAAGGATATTGCGAGGCTCTCGTAACTCTCAGAGCTCGCCGCTTTTTCGTAGCAAGCATTTGCATTCGTATTGCAGTTTATTAAATAGAAAAATCCAAAATTAAGTACATCATTTTAGTTGAGTTTCTTGTTGATGCCGTGTGCGAGTGTGCTAGTGTGCGAGTGTGTGTGCGTGTGCATGTGTCTGGCGCATATCCTGTGGGCAACATAATTTACAGGCCCTGCATGAAAGCCGTTGTTGAATTTTACGCCGCAACGAACGTCTTTGGCCAACAGACGGACTCGATTCGTGAGCCAAATACATAAAATTTACGCAAACCCAAACATACAATATATATATATATATGTACATATGTATATGTGTGAGCGTCTATGTGTACCTATGTGTATCCTTTCGCCATATCCTTTTCCACTTAATGCCAACTGCAATACACACACAGACAAATGCAATACATACATATACGATTTCATAGTTTGTATGCACATAGTTCATAATACATGTCATTAAAATTTCGTTCTGGCCGTGCATGTCCTTGCCATTGCCTTTGTTATCCTTCGTTGGCGCTCGTTATGTGCCAGGGAAAAAGCAAGCAACTGCTCCCAAATGTCTGGCCGAACAATGATAGTTTAAGTCCAGCAAAACAGAGCCTGGGCCAAGTGTGCAGCTATTTTCAAGTTTATTTATTCAATTCAAGGATTTGCCTCACTTTGTGCTCACATTTTTGTGCATACGCTTAAAAATCCGAGTGTTAAAAATCGGACGAGCCAATTGAAATCTGAGGAACTCTCAGATCAAATCATCTCCTTTAAGAATTTATACTAAACGTTTGCCGTCTTGTTATGTTTAAGATTTACAGAAATTATAAATTAGCTTTTATATATTTGTATGAATATTATAAAAAAACATTCGATTGTATGGCTTGCATAACGCATGCAATTTCTTATAATTCGCAACTTGTTAAGCCAATGCAATCTTTTCCAATTCAAGCGCCAATAAATCTGCATCGGTCATATTTAAATCCAGCATGGACAAGGGCACCATTTCACTGTACTTCAACTGCTTGGGGTCCACAAATCGATTGCAGACTGAAATATCAGTTTTGACACTATACAAAGGCCTGGTTGTGGGGCCAAAGGCCATATGCTGCCAAGCATATAACCCATTCGCTCTTGGCCATAAGGCTGCAGATATATTGTTATAAACAAAAAATAAACTAAATAAATTTGAAACTTGCCAAATGTGTTTAAGGTAGCAAATGAGCTAACAGCCTGGGCCAGCTGCTGATTTAGGCTTAATTCGTTAACCATTTTAACTGAAAGAGAAATTCATTATTAAAGTTGCGAGTATAAAAAACTTACAAGTTATGAGACCTGCTCTAGGAAAACACAATTCAATTTCCGCCAGAAATAATGATGTGCTGCTTTAAGATTCTACTGTCATTCTTTATTTATGTATTTTTATTTTTTGACAGAAAAGTCAAGACTAAAGAGGCATTTAAAATACCTCAGAACTATTTGCACAGCGGGAAAACAGCAGTTGGCCCGGCTGGGGATTTTAATTAAATTTAAGTCCAAATGGGACTTAATAACCATGCGCTTCGGCCATTATTAAAATATATATAGGCAATATTCGATTTTTCAATAACAAATCCAGCTTGTGGCACGCAGCAACAAGGTCCTGCACCACGGCCCAGACAAATGCCGTCACGGTGAAGCGACAGCAAGGACTCCGGCAGCGGCAAAGGCAAAGGCAAGGCAAAAGCTACGGTAACAGCAACGGCCAGCGACATCAGCCGTAACTCAATCTGGAAATATGCAAAAAGGAATACCCAGCCAGACGTACTGCCGCAGAACAATGATAGCAGGATTTGCGCAAAAAAAACAAGTAAGAGGTTCTAGTCGGGAGCTCCCGACTAGAGGATACCCTGAACCCTCTTCTTCCAACACCAAATGCAAATATATATACTATTCTAGAAGCTACATGTCAACTTTGGTGACTCTAGCTCTTATTATTGACCGAAATTGCTTAAAAAACAGGATGTCGATATCGATTTTTATCGATTGATTGGAAACGGAGTAAGTTATCGATTATCGGAAGTAAGTTATCGATTAGGAGGACCTACAGCTAAAATTTCAAGTCTCTAGCTCTTATAGGTTCTGAGATCCTTGCGTTCATACATACGGGCAGACGGACGGACGCACGGACGGACAGACGGACGGACAGACAGACAGACGGACATGGCTAGATCGACTTGGCTGTTGGTGCTGATCAAGAGTATATATACTTTATGTGACTGGAGATGCTTCCTTCTGCCTGTTACACCCATTTACATTTTGCACAAAAACATTATACCTCTTTTACCCATTTGTGGTGGGTTCAGGGTATAAAAACCATTGTCATTTGTTATACCCTACACTGGCAGCGCAATGTGCATATCCACCTATGCTTAACTTTTACGCTGCCATTTAAAATGCATTCTAGTTTTGCTTTCCAATAACTATGAATAGACGACTCTTTCCTTGATTACTTTATTTATGAATTTTAGCATATATTCTTGGAGCAATATTTTTCTTAACATATCTCATATGAAATATGTATGTACACTTATTTATTCAGCTTGCTTTTATTCACCTCCATGGTCACTTTATTTACTTGCAAATTAGTTTGCTGGGCAAACATTTACTCGGGCTTTGTGCCAAAACTAATCTCATTTATTTTATTTGTGGAATTTCAATTGTGTAATCATAACCATTAACTTTTATTTGTTTATTCAAATTTAATATTTTGTCATTTTATTGACTTTAATAATTTTACACTTCTGTAAACAACAGAGTTCATAAAGTTCTATCGAATATATTAAACTATTAAAAAATTGTTGTATATATATGTGTATATACATATGTATATGTTTGCTTATATGTATGTGCATACATGTATGACAGATGTTTGTTCAACTTCTTTTGCGAATGTATCTCTATGATCCTTTTCTAAATAAAATATGATACATATTTATATCATCTAGATTGAATATTTGCATATGCCTGCCTTTTTCATTATTAACATTTTTTTTTCTTTAAATAAATATTTTAGTATGTGAAATGCCGCACCCTAGAATAATCCACATGCGTTTTTCTTGGGTATTTAAGTAATGTAAAAAATAAAATTAACGCAATAAGTTGATGGACGCATCTTTTGGCTGGCCAATAATTAAATCAATTTAATGCCCGCGTTGCAGACGCCACACACTTTTCGACGCTTCCTTTTCCCCTGAGCTCGTCCCTGGGCTCTTTTCCGCGGCACTCATCACACAATTCACAGCGCCCGCAATCCACCAAAAATAAAAATGAAATCAATTATGTTGAAACTTTTTGAGCGTTCGCACCGCCGGCTATGTTGTAATTAATACAAAATGCTCTGGACGAGAGTCTGCGCCGTCAGCTCTCATTCGTGCCCCTACCCCGCCGCGGCATGCACACTCGAGCCTCGAGCCCAGGGCATGCCAGAAGTTGAGTACTTGCCCCAAACTCAATTTGAGAAAAAATTTCATTTGCGATTGGCATCACCAATGCCGTACTCCTTGCCCCGTGCCCCATGCCCCGTGCTCCCCGCTCTGGGCCCCATTGTCAGCCTCGTGTGAGTGGACAGTTGGTGCCCGTTGTGCAGGACCTGCTCTGCTCTGCTCTGCTCTGCTCTGCTCTGTTCTGTTCTGCTCTGGCCTGTGCCAATTGTTGTGTTTATTAATTTAATTTGACAGTCGCGCCCCACGTACGACTCGCTGCAGCCTCGAGGCATCATCCGCAGCAGCTGTGGACATTTGCGGTTCGAGCGCGGCTTTTCCATTAAACACTTTTCCCTCACTTTTTCGTGGGGGTTCCGGTGGTTAGCCTAAATGTGCTGATTTGATAAGAGATGATTCACAGTTTCAGTTAGCTAGCTAACTGTGTGGGCAGCGCACGGAAATTGAACGGAAAAAATGCAAAAATATGGAGTACGTGCTAGTAGATTTTTGGACTATACAGAAAGTTACTATCTTCACTTTTCTATTTTATGGAAAGAGCTTACATTTTTAACAAGTTAAGAGTACTTAAGGAAATATTTCCATTAAGGGATGTATTTGATATTTAAACAGGTCAAGAGCACTAAATCAATCATTTATTTATGATTCCGCTGTCTATAAGTTCGTACTTTTGGTTTCTCTTCCATTAGTTTTCTCTACAGACAAGTCAAGAACAGAGTCACGAATTTATAAAAACAAGAAAGAATCATAATCATCGTAAGTTGAATTGGAAATAATTCACACAGCAGGTTTGCGATATACTTTTATAAAAGGCGACGCTTTATGAGGCTTGAAATATATCTTGGCCAAATATTTGGCAATATCTAATTATCGCTAATATGAGCCTTGTCTCAAACTTTAACTAACTCTAGGTTAATATCCCACGTCATGGCAAATAATTAAAAAAAAGATAGTCTGCATAAATATTTTTAAAGAAATACTTAATATACAGAAGAATAAAGTGTTTTAATTGTTTAGATCGGGCTTTTTAAAAAGTAGGCCGTGGGGAACCGCCCTCGAGGCTGTGCCTATCTTTGAATCTTGTCAGCTTTTCATTTTGAAATTAAGTTTCTTTCTGTATTGACGGAACGTATGTTTTACTTCAAAAACATTTTTTTTATATTTATTTTCATAGAAATTTTAAAGACATTCAATTATACATATGTATATGATCCAGTGCTGAGTTGTCCATTACTGTTATTCGCTCAAGGCAAGGCTTGGTGAATTTAAGGAAATCACGAACTATGATGGTACAACTCCTTTGAATCGATATCATTAAATTCGATTGCTTCCTTCTTCTATCAATATTATAATTCTAACGTTCAATGCTTAAGCACGTGCCATTGGTTCCACTTCCACGCATTCGTTTGCTAATCAAATGCTAAGTGGATATTCATAATCACGCAATCCCAGGAGACGGCGGATCATTGATTTGCCTCGCAGAGTCATTTACAAGAAATGCTCAATAAATCAACAAAGACAGAGGAATAAATTTGATTACATGCCCAAACTTAAATACTCTAACTACAAATTTATATTGCCAGAAGCAAATATTCATATTTTTTTTATTACATATCAAGATGTGTTAAATTTGACCTCGTTGATCCAATCAATAAACGTTACCTATCGATAACAATAATCGATAACCATAGTCAAAATAAGCTTTAAGTAGGATATGAAATAATATTTATAGAGATATATTGAGATCGATAACAAGTTATCGGTTCCAGTGATCGATGATATTTATCGAAAGCCATAGATGAAATAAAGTATGGATGGCATATGAAGTAATGTATCATGAAATCACCTCTTTAGTTATTTCAAGCTGTATAAAAAGCTATCGGTTCTAGAGATCGATAACAGTTATCGATAACCAAAGTCCAGAATAGCAGTATATCTATTCAAATTACCTTTATAATTCTTTCAAGTTATTTAACAATTAATCGGTTTCAGTTATCGATTACCTATTCCACATAATCAATGAATAGAAATAATGCTTATTGAAATCACCTATTTAATTATTTATCGTCATATATCATGTTATCGGTTACAGTTATCGATAACCATAGTCAGCGAATTTGATTAAAATCACCCATTAAATTATTTTAAGTTATATAAAAAGTTATCGTTTCCAGTTATCGAGATTATGTGTTATGTTGTGTGTACTTTATGACAGCCAGCTCCCCTCTTCAGATTTCGCCAAACAGTTTATTAAGCGAGCTGACAAGCTGGACAGCAATTGCAGAGGGATTCAAGCAATAAGAAGTGTATGGCGTGCAATTTGTTGTAAATTTGCAAGGCATTTAGCATTGATTGGGCGGCTTTGAGGTAGGTAGATGCCAGATACCAGTTGCCAGTTGCCAGATAGGTGGCTGGCCAAGTCATAAAGCCAGGGCCAACACTTTTAGTTAACAGCGCATGTGGTTGGGGCATTTGTCAACGGCAGCGACGTGTCGGCAACTTCAACGCCAACGCAAAAGACGTCAACAGCGACACGTTTTAAATGTTGCTACACCGCCCCTCCCCCACCCAGCCACACTTGCACCCCGCGCAATCTGCGTGGCGCCCACCTTGTGGAGTTTTGTGAAAAACTATAAACAATTTATGCGTTTGGGATGTCTACTACGCTGCCTGCCACAGCTTTAACTATGCCCCTCTCTCTGTCTTTCTCTCTGGCAACATGCAGCGCATGCCAAGCGCCTTTGCATTTGCTGTCAATTGCGTTGGGGCAGTGGCAAGGTTTGTCGGAGCAGGGCAGAGAGAGAGAAGAGAGACTTGTAGTCGTATTGCATTACGGTTGCCTGAGGGCATGAGGAAAGAGGGGAGTTATGATAGGGGGGTGGTAGCAACATTGTGAACTAGTTTTTGATTTGTCTGCAACTGGGCAACTTTGTTGTACATTGTTGCACTTGAACTTATGCCCCACGGTTATATTCGGGGCTAATTATTCGCCAGGCACTCTTGGGCAACTTTGTTTGCGCCGCTCGTATAATTTACAAAATTTGCAAACAGCAACAACAACAACAACAAGTACAACAAAAGCAACGGCAACAGCAACAACGACCCTCGTCGAAAGTTTAACAAGTGTTAACTTTGCCATTTTCATTCTTTCATTTTCATTTTCATTTCTTTGGTTTTATTCATTTTGCCAGATAAGCGCCAAAGCGCAACGAGCCAGCGGAAAATACAATAACAAAAGAGCCGCTGCAGAGAGGGGTGAGGTGGGGGGGCGGTAGAGTAGGGGCGTGCGATTTGTGGCAGCTGCTGCTTCTGTTGATGCTGTGGCGAGCAACTTGAGCCAAATAATTTTAAATGACCGCAAGTGTGTAATTAAAGTGCAGCGCATAATACCAACAACAATAATAACAACAACAACAATAATTGCACATAAAAGTTAGGGCAATCAGCTTTTCCAGCGCTTTTCTTTTCTCTTCATTTCCTTTCTTGAGCGAATGCTGGCCAAGCATTACAATTGGAATACAATTTATGCATTTCTCTAATAAGCTGATAAACTCAAGTGGCCCATTAAATGTAGACTTCACGAAGCATAAATATACTCAAAATATAACAAGAAAGTGCCAGAGAGTAACGAATATTGCATACCCTAATCTTAGTTGACTTTTTAACCAATTGGGTAAGTAAAGGAAACCAGCCTCTAAATGCCAAAAACTAAACCGAATTCCGATCAAATATTTTAGTCTTTCTATAAAATATTTCTTTCAGATCTCAATTAAAATGCATTCTGCAATCAAAGCACGAATTTACTATTGTTATATTTGATTATCTATCAATAAAGTGAGATATTCTTAATATGTGTTTATTTTAATAGAAGTTGCATTCTGCTCCATAAAACTTGACTGAATATCTATATTTATAGCTTAAAGAAAATTGCGCGGAAATCGAACAAATATAATCAGCATATGGTAAGACAGACTCACCTCTCATTCCAGATCAACAATATCTATACCATAAGGGGTCGAAGAAAACTAGTCAAACTTATAACAGCTTCCGGTCTGGATCATGTCAACGAAGTAGGTTCTACATAAAATGATATCAATTATATATCTCATAAAGGATTCAAGATGCGTCCTTCTGCCTGCACATAACCAATATAAATGGAACAGGGTAGAAAGGTACATCGGAACTAAAACGTTTCCACTGGTTCTTTTGAGTAAAAAATTGTTATATGGAACATATATTAACTTTTATTGTATGTTAATATCCTATCAAATATTGATATTAAAGGCAAGTTTTGTTCGGGTTTTCCTAAATCTTGTCGAATAACGTAATCCTTGATAGCACGATTTTTCCACGCATAAACGCGAAAATACCAATCACGAAATGTACAATATTCAATTATTTTCATTTGCTGCTGATTTCAGATTTTGTTTGTTAAAATTTGTTTTGCGCATTTCTACCTCCGACCCAAAATACTCTATACGAGCTCAAGCTACATCCGTTTGGCTGCAGCGGTTGTTTCCGTTGGGCACACAAAAAAAGGCGCATATAATCGGGTGGCAACGTTTGTGATCCATTTGACTCCTGGATTTGCCCATTTCATGTGCATTTAAAATCGTTAAAAATAATCTGCAAATTGTGAATTTTTAATGCATTTCCATGTCTGCGGCCGTTGGCTGTTCATTCACTGCCCCAAAAGGCGTAGCCCCCGGGGCCATAATGCCGTCTGATGGGCGCGTCGCCGTCTGGTCATCATCAACGGCCGAAGCTGGAGCTGGAGCTGGAGCTGTAGCTGGAGCTGGGCATTGTGCTTCTCAGCGTCGTCATCATCATTTGCATTTATTGTTTTTGTGCCTTTGTGTGCGAAAAGTGATCAGCGATTGCCTAGCACTTGCCACAGAAGCGAACAATACTGCATATGTATATTTGCCACATATATGCATGTAAATATGTATGTACTTGCCACACGCAGAATGCGTTGCATGGCCCATTGCGTCGCCTGTTGTGCATTGATTGTACAACGGAAGTGTTGTGGCGGAATTAAAATAAATAAATGCATTGCATTTCCACTGGGAACACGCTGCAACTGCAGCTGCACTGCGGGTGATTCCAGCCCGATTCTGGCTTGTTGCTTCATTTGTTGCACATTAAACAATGCCGCAAATGAGTCACTCTTTAAATCGTTTCACTTAATTTAAGAAGTTGTTCACAGTTATGAAATATACTCGACTTATTTCAAGCGAAATAGATGTTATTAGCATATAACACACACACAACTTTTCACAACTTTTTTCGTTTTCATATAATTCCAGCACAAGTTTGCGGCTCTTTCCATTCAATTTTCAAAGATACGATATATTCAAGAGAATGAAACGAATATCAATTTAAAAACATAATTATTCCAATTTGTCTTAAATGGTCTCTTAGGTTCTTCGGAGATTGGTATTTTTAAATAATTTAGTCTCCAAGTTTTGTGCAAGGCTTTTACAACTGAAATCTTTGCAAACTTTAAGCACGATTATCTCAGATTATTTTCCTAGCTGGACGCTTGATAACTTGTACAATTTTCAACAGATTAGGTTAGATTTTAACATTCATCTTTAAAAATGTATTGTCTGAGTCTATTTGCAAAAATCCAACATTAAGCAAAAGTCCTTTCGAGTTGACTTAACATATTGCCCGCTTTATGACACTGGCGACTTGCATTGAGAACGGGGCAGAGCCCAAGGACCGCCTGGCACAAGTCTTATAAAATAAACTTTAAAGTGTGCCAACACTTAACAGTGCGATAAAGATAACAGACCCACAAATATGTACGTATACTATGCTTGGAAGTTTTATTAATGTTTCTGCAAAACTAGAATCTGGAAGACTGTAGAATAAATGTGGAATCGAATAATATTTTGAGATAAGCCCATTTATTTGCTTTGCTTTTCTCAATTTACTTGAATTTTCTCAATTTACCGATAGATTTGTTATGGAATTTCGATAGTTATACTTTAGATGTGCGTAATTTGGCGATGAGTTAAGTTGTTCTGGTAGATATTGGAAGGTTTCGATCGATTCCAGCGCATAATAATACAAATTCATTTTGATACACAAATTATCAAAAGTGCAGTAATTTAAAGAAACCTTGTAACGCTATCAGGAAAGAGTAATTAGTAATTTTAATTGGATTTTTAATTTATATATATTTAAAGACATATCACAAAAAACGGCCACATTTTCAACCTCTAGCGTTTGACTCCTTAAAACAAGCTGAAGATATTTAAGCATAAATTAAGCTTGTTAACAATAATCGGGACAAGTAAAATGTCATAAATAATGTAAGAATGTTGCAAGAACTTACGACATATTTAATTACGCCCCAATTACTTTCTTTAAATTCTTAGAAAAGTCGACATTGTAGAGAAAATGATTTGTGATTCCATACCTTAAATGTAACTACAAAATGTATGCCACACTTTTTTAAAGTGCTAGAGATTTGCAAATCAAGTCCTATTGATTTCTACAAATTTAACTCAAGTTTGCGCCTCATTTAATCAAAAAGGGCAGCTTGCATATTTGCCTGGCATACAGGTTGAACCACCTCAAATAGAAACCGAAACCAGAAACGTATCAAAGCAAAGGCCGCTTTGAAGTCTCATTAGTAGAGCGGTTGCCAGGTGATGAAGACACGACCGAGCCAGCGATAGATAAAAGATGCGATACATTCCCCCCATCGAGACACACACGTATTTGATAAGCAAGTGATGTATCTGTAACTGTATTGATATCTTGCACAAGATACACGTGATTCTCTGGCTCGAATTACACATTGCCAAACATAATGTATATATACAAATACTTCAGCTGTTTGTCTTGGGGCATATGGTACCAGGAGATTGCGTTGAGGAAATGGTTTCGTTGGTTTGGTTTCTTTGGTTTCGTATTACCTATTAAGAACATTTGGGTAATTGATTGGCAGTGCCTCATTAAAGCTTTCAGTTGGGTCTACTCTCCACCACCGAGCCGGGCACTTGAATTATGACAGCACTTAATGGTTAAATTAATTACCATAAATATGCCAATTATTGTATGTTCGTCATCGCCTTTGCCAGCGTCGGGCATCGTTGTATGGAACTTCTGGCTGCTATTATATGACCGGAATATCCGCACATACTTCACTGAAGTGTTGCGGTGGCACTTGCGTTAATGAACCATTGAAAATCTACGTATTTGCATATTGGAAATTCAATTTTTGGCCTGAGCTTTAAATTGATATCTATTTTTATGTATATACATACGTGTAAAAGAATTTGTTCTGAATGCCTGAAATCGTTTTACAGATGCGTCCCTTGGGCTCGAAACTGAGTCTCAGTGCTCAGTTTTCCGATATTTTAGCCTGTAAAAAACATCAAAAGCAACACGACATGACGTCATGAGCCTGTGTTGCTTAGGTGTCTGCGCGCCGAGCTAACAAGCGGCCGGTCGCCGGTTCAATTCCAGCAGCAATTGCCAATTTGCCATGATTATGATTAAGTTGCTGATATTTACTACATTTAGCTAGAGTTCAACTTTGGCATCTTTTTGCGAGCTAAGTTGCGCATTTCCTGATTTGCTGAGAGCACTCCATCAAATTTGTCTACAACTGGCCGCAAGGGCTTTCGTCTATAAATACCCATAACAAATTTCTTACCTCAACAACAATTACAACTTTTTTTCCTTCTTATTTTCACTTTTTTTTTTGGGGGGGGGGGATATTTTTGTTTTGTCGGTCGGCGCAAAACTTTTCACACAGCAACAAACAAAGTTTTCAATGCTGCCGCATATTAAACAAAATGTGCGCGCATATATACAAATATATATTTGTATGTACATTTGTATATGTGTGTATGTGTAGTGCTTATGTGTGCTTATATATTTATATGTACATAGGGAAAAGAAAGAAAAGCTCTGCATTTTTGGCTAACTTTTGCATTTTTGGGTCTAAAAGTTTTGTTGTATTTTTGCAACATGCGCAAAATGCGTTTATTGTAGTTTTTGTTGTTGTTGTAAGGACTTACGGCTTTTACTTTAATGCGCAGACAAAGTGGCAAGAAAAGTTTACGAGCCCGAGCCCAAGCCTGAGTCCAGTCCAGCAATAGCCGGCCGCAATCTAATAAAGCAGGTACAACATTTCGGGCAGTACCTAAAATCCAACTTTTACTATGGCTAATAATGCCGCATAAGCTTGCCTACACAGGTTGGCTTTTTTACTTTTACTACACCCTGTTACCATAAAAATGTGCAAAAGGGTTATTAGAAAGTACATGAAATAGTTAAAAAAATGGCCTGTTAGTTATATACCCTATAAAGTATATGATCATGTGATCTGATCAGCATCTGGGCTCAAGCTATTTAAAGCTTTGTCCTTGCATTCTGACTGTCTTCAATGCGAACTAAGTGAGTTTTCATATTGAGGTTATAGCTGACTTAAGCCTTTCTTTTTTGGTTCATATATGCAAACTTATATGTATTTAGATCTGATCGATATGTTCTGTATATTTCAGCACAACCTCAAAAAATCAACCAACAAGTTTTAGAGAGAAAGTTAATTAAGCTTAGTTTACACTCAGAGTAGCTTCTAGTCGGTGCTAGCTCTTTCTCTCTCTCTATCTCTGTCTCTCTCCCTCTCGTTCTCTCTACTTGTTTAATTTTCTACGTTTGGAGCTCGAATAGAACTTTGTGGCTGGCTTTTATGAGCAAGTTTTTGGCCATGGCTTCAACACGAAAATTATGAAAGTCGGCCCAACAAATTCGTAGTGTGCGTGACTCCTCGGGGTCACATTAACATGTATTTGTGCTAAAAGTGTTATTAGATTTTAGTTTCAAGTCAAGTGTAGCTGTTCATATCACACACACTCACACACACACACGCACTTCCCCAAGAAGACACTGGCCTTGGGGCGTGACTCACACGTTTGTCGCTTGTCCAAATCCAAGTCCTTGGCCAAGTCATCATGTTTGCGTATGGGCCGGGCCTGCACTAAAGTTTTATTCGACCAACATAAAGCAAAAGTGCTTTCGAGTTGACTTAACATATTGCCCGCTTTATGACACTGGCGACTTGCATTGAGAACGGGGCAGAGTCCAAGGACCGCCTGGCACAAGTCTTATAAAATAAACTTTAAAGTGTGCCAACACTTAACAGTGCGATAAAGATAACAGACCCACAAATATGTACGGATACTATGTGTGTACTATGCTTGGAAGCGCAATGAATCCGCATATATCCGACATTGAAAGAGAAAACTAGAATCTTGAAGACTGTAGAATAAATGTGAAATCTTTTAAAAGCTTGACAAATTCCATTTATTTCCTTTTGTTCACATTTTCGCAATGGGATGCAAGAATTTTATGTTCCTTTTCATGTGACATTCTTAAACGTTGCGCCACAAGAAGAAAGGCTTAAATATTTGAAGTTGCGCGTCATATTATTTAATATACATTTCATATCATAATTTATTTGGGACTAATTTATTTGTATAATTTACTTTCTGAATCCTTTCAATATCCTATTATCAATATATGTTTTTTGTGATTCTTAATATGTGCAAATTAAATTGAAATTCTTACAGACATATCATATAGACAAATTATGGACAGTTTATATTTATTTTAATTTGAATAATAAGAAAAATAACGAAGAATTCTAAATGCCTTCAATATTTACGAATTTAGTCATTTTTGTTTACAATTAAATATATTCAATATATTCAATATGTTAATTTTGGTTTAACTGAAATTAATTTCAATGTTCGATAAACCTCAATAACATTTAAATGAAATATTTATAGAACTCAATAAAATTCAAATTTAATTTTAATCAAAAAACTAAAACTCTAGCCCTTGAACACCTTGTAGTTTTTTTTATACCCTGAACCCATTAAAAATGGGTAAAAGGGGTATTATGTTTTTGTGCAAAATCCAAATGTATGTAACAGGCAGAAGGAAGCATCTCCGACCCCATAAAGTATATATATTCTTGATCAGCATTAATAGCCGAGTCGATCTAGCCATGTCCGTCTGTCTGTCCGTCCGTCCGTCCGTCCGTCCGTATGTATGAACGCAAGGATCTCAGAACCTATAAGAGCTAGAGAAATTTTAGATGTAGGTGCTCCTAGTGCCTGCGCAGATCGAGTTTGTTTCCGATAAACGATAACTTGCCCCGTTTCCAAGTAATCGATAAAAATGTATATCGAAATCCCGATTTTTAAGCAATTTTGGTAAATAATAAGAGCTAGAGTCACCAAACTTGACATGTAGCTTCTAGAAAAGTATATATATATCGATTATCTTTCATTTTATACCTATCGCCACCTCCCCGCTACTCTCTATCTATAAGCGCGCGCTGCATTTGGTGTTGGAATATGAGGGTTCAGGGTATCCCCTAGTCGGGAGCTCCCGACTAGAACCTCTGACTTGTTTTAATATATTAATGTTTATATTTTTAGACGCTTTGATCCTATGGGCTGATTTTCAGTCCAGTTTTAATGACAACATGGATAAATTTCAGTTAAATCCACCGCCAAGCAACCAGTTTTAATTGCAAAACTAAAAGTTCAGCAAATGTCAATCATAAAACGAGTTCGCTTCTGGGATGAGCCGCTGTCTGGCAGTTGGAAAAAGTAATTTTAAGCCCTGAAATTAAAAACATCAGCAGAAATAAAGCAAGAAGCGAGCCAAGCAAAAAAGGCAAGCTCCATATCGAAATCGATGCGTTGACATTCAGCCAAATGGCTAGACTTTGGCCCTGAAGTGGACAGTTGAATCAATGCCAAAGCCCAATGGCCGGCAATGGAGGCTGGCGGTCTTTTTTCGTTTCTTTGGTACATTTTATTTTTTGTTTGTCGCATTGACACGTCAGTGTCATTAAAAAACCAAGAGACGACTTGAAATTAAATAAAAATGCGATTATGCGTCGTAAATAACGCAATGCAGACAACGATTGCAAATTGTTTGGGTTTTGTTTTTCACTTTGATGCCCATTCCTTTTTATTTGCATTCATAAAATACAAGACAAAACGGGTAAAGTACGAATGAAAATGGCCAAAACAGACATCGTTGACTCTTTTCAAGCACACATATTTATTTTTAGCCCAAAAGCATCAGTTGGGTATCAACATCAGCCCGTCAATTACAGGAACTATACGAACTAAAGCCAGAGAAGTTTCGAAATACTTTTTAAGTTTTTGGGATGTTCTCAATTCAATCTAAATTTAGCTAAACCGAATTTTATAAAGTTATTTTGTATTCAAATATTTTTTAAAATACTTAATCTCTATTAACTTAACTTTTCTTTAGAATCTGTTAGAAAAAGAGATTTGAACCGGCGACCTTTCGCTTTTTACATTTTATACGGAAAGTCTTAAGTTTGATTTCTGAGAGATTTGAACCGGCGATCTTTCGCTTTTTAGATTCTGTTCGTTAAGAATAGAGTAAACTTTCTGAGAGATTTGAACCGGCGATCTTTTGCTTTTTAGATTCAATCCGAAAAGTTAAGAGTTATTTTTCTGAGAGATTTGAACCAGCGCATTTCGCTATTAAGATCCTGTTCGTCAAGAATAGAGTAAACTTTCTGAGATATTTGGACCGGCGATCTTTTGCTTTTTAGATTCAATCCGAAAAGTTAAGAGTTATTTTTCTGAGAGATTTGAACCGGCGCATTTCGCTATTTAGATTCTGTTCGTCAAGAATAGAGTAAACTTTCTGAGAGATTTCTTTTGCTTTTTAGATTCAATCCGAAAAGTTAAGAGTTATTTTTCTGAGAGATTTGAACCGGCGACCTTTCGCTTTTTAGATTCTGTTTGTCAAGAATAGAGTAAACTTTCTGAGAGATTTGAACCGGCGATCTTTTGCTTTTTAGATTCAATCCGAAAAGTTAAGAGTTATTTTTCTGAGAGATTTGAGTCGGCAACCTTTTGCTTTTTAGATTATATTCGAAAAGACAAGAGTTAGTTTTTGGGGAGATCTGGCGACCTTTCGCTTTTTAGATTCTACTCGCAAGCTCAAGAGTTAGCTATCCGAGAGAATAGAACCGGCCTTTTTTCGCCGACACTCAGACAGCTAAGCCACATGGACACACGACGCTTCCAATCGACTCGAGTTATCCAAAATCCAAAACCCAAAAGAAACATGTGCACAAATTTTAGCCTCACAGCACCCCATACCTCACGAATCAGTTAGCCAGCCCGGACAATCTCTTAAGCTTATAAAGTAAAGTACTACTTTTTGCACAAATTTTAATTCAATTTCATATACGTAAAATACTTTTCTCACATGTCTCCCAGTCGCCCGCACCCAGCTGTAGTTCTTTGATGATTTTATTACCAGGGACTTTTCGGCTTTACTTTTGGGCCATTCTATTTTAAATTTTAACTGTTTAAAAGCAAAGTGAGTTGGACAATTCGTCTGCCCAAAATGGATATCCTTGTGGGCGCACAGAAGTGTGCTGTATAAAATGTCCAACTAGCTGTTAAAGTAAATGTCAATTTCTGGCCAGCACATGCGTCGTATACGCAATGCAAATTATGTAGATGCGTTAATAGAAAATTCGTTTGAAGTTTTTCACTTAAAAAGTTGACAAAATTTACATAGATTCAATTCCAGGACACTTGCCAGGCATCGACACCAGGCTCCACTAATTTAATTAAGAGTCCTGGGCATGGCGGGCGTCAAGGCGTTAACAGCAACGAATTAGGACGAGAGTCTTTTACAAGTAAATATTAATAGCTGCTGCTCCTTCCTGGAGGTGTGTAGCTGATGGCAATTCATGTTTACAAGTAATTAAACAATTTGACTACAAAACGCCTCCTTTGATGTCAGCGCCACGCAGCCATAGATATGAGATCCTGATATTCTTTTGCTAGCATTGCATTGTGCTTGCGCGTTTTGATTTCCCTTTTATTTTGTTTTATTTTATTTTTTGCTGTTTCAGCCAAAGTCTCCGCCACTAATTTGCGCTTGTCTGTCTGTCAAGTCAACAGCGCCTCCCGGGGTCTCAATATCTCTATCTGTAGAGCTTGGCAGCATTTTCTAACGCCACGAGCCAACCACATTTATCTCGACTATTCGAAATGCATTCGCCTCGCCGCCGACAGTTTGTGGCTGGCTGTAAAATATTTTAAATGTCATTTGAAAGGCTCGCGATAAGTTAGGGTGAAGTCATGTCGTCAAGTGAGGTTTGGTCTCGGGCGTCTGCTGAAATTGCAATAAAATAACTTCCCCTGCGAATAGATAAAAGCGCATCTGTATCTGCTCCTAAACTACAGATTTTACTGAATTGCTGTTTCATCGGGTTTCAGCACCAGCTTTGCAGTGTTTGAACTATGTTTCAACTTTTGTTGGGACTCTTCCTTGCAAATTGTTAGAGTCCACGTGATATGGTCAACCATATCCTTAATATTCTCATATAAAAAGCTCAACCGATTTCCATACTAAAATATACTCATCATGGATTGTAATAACTTTTATTTTATTAAAAAATAATTAGAATAATTTTGGTTAATTTCACCCTGTTACCGCACTTCAATTTATGTATGGAAACTGTTTTGTATTTCTGATTATATTTCTGGCATCATTTTTTTGTTGTTCTTTAATTCATGATTTCCTTTATTAATAAAATTTACATTTAAGTGATAATTTTTAGAATTTTATTTATTTGCTCGCAAATTCATGATAAATATTGAGTTATATTTTAAAGCTCAGGCAATAAAAATTATTTTTGAGCAATATAAAATAAACTAAAGTTTTCTGTAACTGGAAAATATACTTAGACTTAAAAATATTGTTTGTGGCCTGAGATTTATATAATTGCAGAAAAATCCTTAAATCTTAAGAATATTGCAAAGATTATCTAAAATCGAATAACTTGTTCATATGGAAATTAATTTTTAATTAAGCAAAGAAATATAAACATTACATAAGGTCCTGTTTTCTTATATATACTTTTTATACATTGCCTTTAGCTAGATGGCATAAATAATATTTGTAAACAGACTTTTAATACTTTAAAGTTTTGTATTTGTAACTCAAAGATACAAGTTTTTATATTTACAACAAAAATTGAGAAAATAGGAAATGTAAGGCGTTTTGTTTATTTCTTCAAAAATGTGAACAAAAAAATTTGCGAGTGGACAGTGTCCGACTAGAAGATACCCTGAACCTAAAGCCGAAATGCCGCTACAAAAATTGTTCTTCCATTGTTGGGGAAGGTATTCAAAAAGTTAAAAGATTTTTAATCTGTATATACCAAATGGAAACATGTCAAGGGCTTAGCTTTTCTAGGTTACACATTATGCTAAAAAACTCATACCCGATATTTATCGAAGCATGGCAGATTTGTAGTAATCGATCATTCGAGGCCTTTGTCAGAATTCATTCGACTTTCGTGCATTTAAAATCTCCACATTTTTAGACTACATATTCGAACCTATGCTTAAATTTTCTGGGGGAACATTGTAACATAAAAACTATTTTCAAATTGTACTACCCGAAAATATCGATAAGAAAGGACACTGCAACAAACCTAAATGTCAGGACCAGCCCAGGTTTTCATTAGGCTAGTTAGCCGAAGAGTGCATCAATCTCGGCGCCCATTAGAAGTAAATCCTCTGGCAGTGCTTGGAACTTTTGGAGAGCAGGAGACTGCATTAATGTCTGGACAAGAACATCAATCATGACAGAGAGCATGGCACTTAAGCGGATATAATACTTTAATGCCGCTGCCAAAAATGGGCCGCAAATGTTTTGACAAAAGCATTTCCGGTTTGAAGTCAGATGCAAAGCGGCAACGATTGATTGATTGATGGATGAATGAAGAATGGTATGAAAGATGGCACGGCTGAATGGGTGAATGGTTTGAGGGATTGATTTGTCGCGGCAACTAGCTGGGTCGCATATGAATGCAAAATGTGTGCATGATTAATGAGTTCTTCATTAAGCTCGTTAAGGTGACAGGCTCAACTCCAAGCGAAGGCGCCACGACAGAGGCCTGTTGCTGCCGCTGTTGCTGCGTGGCACGAAGCTAAAAATTCGCATGGTGACTGTCGCTGTCAGGCTCAGAGCCAGTCGCTCGCACCCAAATTGGCAACGTTCTTCTGCTGCCACTCACATTGACACTTGCCGCTTGCCGCTTTCCGCTTGCCACACGGCGCCTCATTGATTTAGCGGCACGTTGCTGGTGGCGGGTTTTTGCCTCATGAAAAATGAAGTGCAAAGCAAAGCGCCCGGCAAAACAAAATCAAATATTTTGCTTTGCTCAGCCCAAAAAAAAAAAGAACGAACGCAAAGAGAGAAAATTCATAAATTGGGTTAAATCCTTGGAGGATTCACCATGACAGCGCGAACAAGTGGCACGCGGGCTGCCCTTACGCTGACATTCTGCCTGTGCTGGCGCGGTGGTTGCTTGATTAGGGCCTGCCACCCTTGGAAACCACCCGGCGCAGTTTAAAGCAGCTCTCACATCAATTTTTTTGCACAACCACCCACCCCCCTCCATTTTGTACTTTAAAGTACCTCGTCGTGCAACGTGCTTTCTTATGCAATTCGAATTTTGAATTGCCCAACAATGGTGCCTAATTTACGCTTTCGGGCATTTCGTTGACTCCCCCGTGCATTGACTCGTGTGTGTGCCACGCCCGCGACCACGAGCTACTGATTTCCATAATTAAATCATATGTACTCTGCGTATTCGGTAATAACTTGCATTGAGCTCATTAACAGTTCGCAATCAAGCCCAGGTCCGTGGAAACAACATCAATATCATCTCTCGATACAGTTTCTTGCCCTCTGGGAGTTGTTCAGGGGGACCGGAAAGGAGTTCAAACCTAAACTCGAGTTGACCAGCATTCGAGAAAGCTTCATTTAAGTTGTATGTTTAGAAATTGTACTTAAATTTAGTTATTTTTTTGGAGCACAGCAAACATTTGGCTGACTTTAGATTAAATTAAACGAATTTAAAGACAATCATAATATTCTTGATTTAACATTATTCAGATTATCTTCAAATTAGGATCTGATACTGCTTGATTTCTGGTATTGATTTCACGTATAGCACGATAAATAGACTCAATTTATTTACAAACTTCGGAAAACTTTTGAAAAATTATAAATGAATCGAAAATAAGAATAAATAAACATATTTTGAATGCTTAGTTTACTGGATGTTATTCCATTAAGATTCTTTTGATATCTTGCTCCATTTATGTCTAGTATTAAAACCGACTTTTACTTTTAACCTTTACATCCCTCGGGTCAAAGCCAACGAAAGTATTAAGCGAAATATAATACAACTCTTAAGATTCGCTTTCACAATTAATTGCAAGTTCAAAGTGCAATTGCCCATTATCATTATCCATTTAGCTAGTCAGACACAGCGCAACAGCGCAAGTAACAGAAAATAAGAATGAAAGAAAAGAATCTCAGACAGACGTTACGCAGTCCCAAATGGCTGTTGGCATGTCATAAATTTACGGATTAACTTTTAACCAATTTACAAGGGGCAACAAAAAAGCAGCAGGGCAATGCGACGGTGGGCGGGGAGGGGTATTGGGGAGCACTAGGAAAACGCGAGACGACATCGCATCATGTCCCATATTGCAAGTGTAATAAAGACCAGCTGTGCGACGCGCACGCACACCCATGCACAAAACAAACACACTCACACACACATGCAAACAGTGCAAAGTCAAGTCAAGACACAAGTGTTTGTGATAGAAGAGGCGAAAGGACGCCATTGCGGGCACCTCAACAAGCATCACGTGCAGCCCACTTCCGTTTCCGTTAGCTTGTTTTAAACTTTTGCGTGTATGTGTGTGTGCGTAAATCAATGCAAAGGCTGGCAATAGCGGGGCAGAGGGAGCAAAGTACGTTGCTTACACAAAGCTTAACAGCAGCCAGCGACAACGCACAGCCGGCGGTCCATGCAGCCAGCCCTCCCTCCACTCCGCAGCCAGCCCGGCCGCCCGGCCGCCCGTTGCGAAGCCAAAAACAAAGCAGTGCATAAAAAAAAAAACGAACCAACAACTGTAAAAGTAAAGCTCTTGGAGCTGTCGCATCCGCATTCAGCGACGGATCCAAAGAGCCACAGAGCAGCGAAGCAGCCAGAGCCACTCATTAAGCTGATTATATTGTTATCCTTTTTATGATACGTGCAATACGTGAGCGCATATGGCAGCAGCAGCAGCAGCAGCAGCAGCGGCGACAACAGCGTCTACTGCCACGCCTACCCCACCCCTCTCACCGTCACATGCTTGCCTCCTTATACTGTATCCTTGCTGAGCTCTTGTTGTCCTTTTGCAGTTCATTTTTGCAAGTGTAATTATGTGGAGCAGTAAGCAAAAGCAACCGCGTTAAACCTCATTTATGCACTGCATATGCAAAACCCTCAAATTTATGTGCTCCTTGCCTTATTGGAGTCAATGAGAGTGAAATTTTATCGAAAGTTAAATATTTTATGTTTTTATAAATAGTTGGCTTGAATTGCTGCTTATAAACACGTGTAGCATAGGTAATCGAAGTCTTTTATATTACGTTGAATTCATTCATGCTATTAACATTCTCCTACTCTGTTACTTACTGCTGTTATGCTAATAACACTTTAAACAATTCATGTTAACCAAAAAACTAACTGTTTTAATTGTAATTTAAAAGTAGTTTAAACTTAAAATTTCATAGAAATATTTCTTAACACTAAATATTTTCTGGATCTATACTTGAATGAGAAAATAACTAGGAGAACGAAATATTTTAATAATAATCAGAGATTACGTTTCATAGAAACATTATATTAACCACTTTTTCCTTTTGTTGGTAATCCCTACTCTGTTACTCACTGTTGTTTTGTAAATAACATTTCAAACAATATTTAATTTTATTTATATTTACCAAAAAACAAACTACATTCATTAGTTTCAAAAAGTGATTTCATTTATAAATATCAATAAAGTAGTTACATTTATATAAGCAAATAAAAAAGCTCAAGTCGAAATATCCGACTAGGAGATACACTGAACCTGAAACTGCAGAACCTTCTTCTTTCATATCTACCCACAATATTAACATAAAGCGTATGTCCTATAATATTAATTGCTTTTAGTTTTATTTCGCTTACATGCCCAATCAAACGATCTTTTAGATATATTTTCACTTAGATAAATACAAAGCACTCTTAATTAAAACAGCCAGTTGTACAACAAAATGTACTTAAAAAATAAATAAGAAAAAATAATTAACTTAAATAAAGCAAGAAATAGAGGAACCCGCAAAAAATACAAATGCAAAGCTGTTTGGTCAGACAAAAGAAGAGCATTATAAAAAAAAAAAAAAAGAGGAATTTATCAGCTAAAAAGGATATATAAGTATAAACAAATGTAATTTAAATATGAATTTAAGTGAGTTCTGTGCATAAAAAGGAAGCCGCCTGCCGTTGAGCATAACGACATCGTCCTGCCCGTTCAACTTTGCGGATACGCCGCGCGCTCATACAATGAGCCATGTAAACAAAACTGTTGCCGCTGCGGGGCAGTAATATATATATTTACAAGTATATATAGAGAGAGAAAGAGAGAGAGAGAGAGAGGGCGGAGGGGAGCAGGCATGCAGCCAACAAAATTTTCATAATCATAATCAAAATGGCATTAACAACAAAAGCAATGCAAATACGAGTTGAAGCGACAAGAGACGCGTCGCAAACTGTAACCAAAAATGGCAAAATGAAATGCAAAAGCGTTGACTACCACAACTTTCGAATGGCTAGAACAATAACTAGTGCAAATGCTCGACCAGCAGATACCCTGTAAAATCAATATAAGTCATAGAAAGCAGGCTTGACCATATTTCTGTCACATATGTGAACATAGCAACTGTCAAATATCCAAACAACCCAACTGGACCGCATGACCCCCTGTGAGATACCCTGTAGCTGTACAATTTTGTAATATTACATGGTATATTATATTGCATATTGACAGCATATTAAACTATTAATATTCAACCATAAGCACGACTACCAGTTACCCTATAGTATAATCTAATAAGTATAACAACAATTATATCAAATGCACTGCTATGAGATACTCTGTAATTAATCGAATTTAACTAAAATCAAATTCTGACGATAAGACAATCTATTTACTACATGCTAAATATCAGTTCTGTATATGTATGTAATTTATTTGTATTTCTTTATGTCTATCAATAATAATTAAACATCTGTCATCTGTCTTATTTAAATATAGGAAGTTTCATGATAAACTTAACATCATATAAATATATAAATACACCTTTCTAGAAACTAGAAAACAAACACAGGCAAAAGAACATACCACCCACTTTTACTGTTTACAGGGTATTCAATAAAAACAATTTGTGGCGTCTCTGTCTGTTGCTGTGTTGTTGTGCATAATGCAGTTTCAATTTCAATTGTTGTCGCCCAAAGGATCTGCGTACAGGACAACGAGCAAAAAAAAAAATAAAGAAAAACCCCCACAGAAAGGGCCCAGACTGCAGTCGCGGCTTTTGGAGCTCCTCAGCGCCCATCATCATCATTGCCGCCAAATTATGCTAATTAGATTAAAGCATAATTTCATGCAACTTACAGCTGTGTCTGCTTACACCCTACGTCCTTTTTACTCGCATCCTTGTTTGGCTTTCCCTCTTTTGGCGCATTGGCGTTTATGGCAACTCCCGTTGGCTTGCGCCATGCAGCCAGACATTGGACAGAGGATATGACAATTTGTCCCGTACTGACAGACATTATTATGCGGTATATCGAGTCTAATAAAATGTAATCAAAATCGAGCAGAGAGAAATTATATCTAAATGTTCTTTGAAGTTAGAATGCACGCAAAATTTACTTTAAATTTTATCGAAACCAAAATTAAACTAGTAAATGTGAATATGTCCACACCTTAGAGAAAATTATAATTAATTAAATATGTTAAATAATATCCTGCGGCCCAGCTTAAAACTATATACTCATATTAAAGAGTAAGATGGATACAAAGCTTGCTCTACAAATACTTGGATCAAAAAATATCTATATGAAAAATAAGGAAAATCAAGCCTACAAAAATGTAAGTAAATTGAAATCGAATTGGTATTAACTAAATTATTGTCCTTCTAAAATGGTATATATCTTGATATGAAAAGTAAATTCAAAATATAAATAGAAATGCAGAACATGTAAGAGAGCACGCTTACTTGTTTCTGAGAAAGTTCATAATAGTCTCTTGTTCTGACACCCTCTCTTTGAATGTGACACAAGTGAGCCATTTTTTTTTTTCGTTTATATAATATTTATATATTTATCGATTGTTTGGTGTCGAAAGCAGACTAATATATACAGCTTAACAAGCACAAACCATACTGAGTAATTACACTCATACTAAGTCGTCGCTCTGGCACTAATACAATCACAACTATGAGCGCCACTTACAAGCTTTTGCCTGAACACACAACTAAGTTAACGGGATCAAAAGCGTGTCGACCAATGGCGGTAGCCCAGCAGATATACAATCCACAATGATCGCTCTCGGGTTGTAGCTGCAGCCTGCAGTTCACACAAATAACGGCATTATAAGCAGTTACGGCAACGACGTCTCAGCAGTGGACGACTCAATTAACTCTCTCACCCTCTGAGTAAAAGCGCTCTCTTTATTTTCGTATCTTTGCAGTGGTATCTTTTACAGAGAGGCTAATTGGCATAGATTGGCAAAGGTATATCGACCCCAATTAAAGTTTATTTCGTGACAGATTTTTAAGATATGAAAATATGGATATATGAAAGAAAAAATGATGACATGATTTAAAAAATATATAAAAATCTAAAGATATAAAAACTTAGCTGCCATTTTTAAAACATAAACATAAAGAAAAATCCTAAATTTAACAGTCTCACTTTCATTAAACTGTAAACCCACTTGACTCATCATTGTTTATAGGCCAGACACTATAAAAGAAACACAGGCACACACAATGCTAATCCAGGCGTAAATCCGAGCTACCCCTGTCTGGCAGCGTGGCTTTATAAAGACCCAAGAGTCGCGCAATTAACCGAGCTGGTTTTAAAAACTCCCCAATGATGGGTCGGGCCAAGAACCAGATCACATTTCCCAAAATGCGCGGCCAAGGCTGGGCCCAGCTAATGCACTCTGCCCAGGTTTATGATTATTAGTTATGATAATTTAAGTTGACGGCGCAAAAGAAGTTGACACCACAGCGACCAAGTCAAGATGGCAACCCCGCCGAGGGGCGTCAAAACAACAACCCTTGGGCTGAAGTTGGCCGGGACTTTCAGTGCAATCGAGACTTCCGTTTGTTGCGTCTCTCTCCTTTTTTTTTTCTTTGTCCCAGGACGCACATCAAAAACTGTTGCGTATTTTGCGTATTCGACTCGGTTGGCAGGGCATCCGGCTTGTCTGTTTGTCCTTTATTGTTTTCCATTTGGGGTGCGAGTACATCGCATTTGCACCTCCAATCAATGTGAGGGGTGGGGCTGCACTGGCCTGGGACAACAACCCTCGCGCTCTGTTGTGATTTATGAGGGTGCGATGGCAAAACAAAATTAAGCCACGACAACGAACGACATTTGGCGTCAGCATCTTATGCATAGAAGCAGCCCACACTCCAAAAAGGCAAACTTGAACTTTTAATTAAAAGTCACTTTTGATTTATAAACGTGCGCATTTTACAGTTTTACATAAACAATACGCAAATGCGATAACTCGATAACTCGCTAGGTTTGTTTACCCAACAGTTCGATTCAACACCAAGTTTATAAGCTTAGATAATGCTTAACATCAATAATGATCCAGACTATATTTATAATTTATAAATTCGTGATTATCTCAGATTTGATTATCTCAATTCTAAAGAGAATTTTTGTCCTCCTTTACGTGGCGGGTTTTGGAAATTTGTAGGCCTGACTCCCAAAACTGTACTTAAAAGTATTCGATTATTTCCTTTGCTCTGGAAAATATATCCCATATTCCTAAATATAACCTTAAAAAGAAGCCAATTCCATACGTTTATACTCACCATATTTTAAATATTTATTTAATTTGTATTAGATTATAAAATTTCGTTATTAAATTTCCCTTTAAGCATCTTTAATCAACCTTCATAAGAATCTTAAAAGGGTGTTTCAGCGAGCTCATAACTAGACTTTTTGATTGCTTTCTTAATGCTAGCATAATTTTTGTATCTTATTTAAACCAGTTAAATTGAATAAATACTGGAATAGACAAATTTTCCAAAACCCTATTTCGGCTTTCACGAACCTTTTTACGCAACAGCAATTCTCTATAGCTATTCTTAACTGCTACCAGACAGTCGGGTAACCCTGGCAATGTACCGTCACACGCAACGTTGCCATATTGTCAGAGGACGCACGTGACGCGTCGCGACATTTGAAAGTAGGGTGTCCGGTGACGCGTGTCCTGTGCATAATCAGGATTTGCATGCATCAATGCAAGCCCGTAATAGTATTACGACAATGAAATACATCAAAATTAGCGAGAGCAATGGAAATGAAGAAGGAGCGAGGCAGAAGAAGAGTAGCACAGTCTGGTTGATCACGTGGAAGCCAGAATCAAACAAATATTGAAGCAAGCCGATGCGAGCATAAAGTTCAAATTTTCTGCCGGTCAAAAATTGCCGAATGTAAACCGATTCCTATTTCTATATTTTATACAATACGAAATATTTATATATATTTTTATATTTTTTTGGTTTTTAGTGGGGCCTTGGTTCGGTTAACATCGAAAATTTTTGTGTGGCGAGTATTGAGAGGCAACGCACTCTGGATGCTACCAGACCGGAGTAACCCACAACGATTCGTTGCAGCTCCTTTGATGCGTAAAATGTTTGCGGCAAGCGCTTGGTGGAGTGGGGCAGCAAACAACGTGGCCTGGCAGCCTTGACGACTGTTGCACATTGCCCGCGTGCAGGGTATGTTGGCCAGACGCGTGTGCGTCTAATAAGCCTAATGCATGGACAGCCCGGAAAATGTTTGGCCACGGCGCTGGGAGGTTACGTGGGCTACGGCACTGACTAGACAATATTGGCAATATTTTAAAGTGCGCGGCAAGCCAAGCCGGAGGGGGCAGGCACACGACCCACGAGCGTCTGTTGTCATAAAAACGCTTTAATTAAATTCATATTTGGACGCATGTTGATTTATAGGAATGAGGGGCGCGTGACGAGGAAGCATCTAGAGACAATTATTAAATGTCATTGTTTGGCTGCATTAATCTAATTGGATTGGATTGGATTGCATTGTCTGTTCGGGTTCGGGCAGCTTTATAAAATTCAAAGCGTTGCCACAAAAATTCGGAAAACATAATTCGAGTCGAAAATTTGTGCACAAAACTGTCGCTAGGTGTCGCCTTGTGCACTCGGCTTTATGTCTCAAAGTTTTGCAATTGTTGCAGACGTTAATTTGACACTTGAATTGGAATTTGCGACTGTGAAAAAAAAATGTGGAAAAAAGTTATGTGACAGCAGTCGGAGCAGTTGGTCAGAGCAAAAGTTTCGCACTTTAACTATGAACATATTTAAAGGGGCATCCATCACGACTTTAAAATACACAAGGCGATATGTATTTACATACATACGTACATATGTATGTCTGAATGTGTGTATGCATGTTTGTATGTATGTATGAATGAGTGTGTAAATATATGTGTATGAGCGTATTATGTATTTATGTATGTATGTATTGATGTATTTATTTATTCATGTATTTATGTATTTATGTATTTATATATTTATGTGTTAATGTATTTATGTATTTGTGTATTTATATACATATGTATGTATTAATGTATTTATATATTTATGTATTTATGTATTTATCTATTTATCTATTTATGTATTTATGTATTATGTATTTATGTATTTATGTATTTATGTATTTATGTATTTATGTATTTATGTATTTATGTATTTATGTATTTATGTATTTTTGTATTTATGTATTTCTGTATTTATGTATTTATGTATTTATGTATTATGTATTTATATATTTATGGTTGTATGTATGCATGTACAAATGTATGTATTTTATATGTATGTATATATGCATGTGCATATATATGTATGTGTATATGAATGTATGTATGTATGTATTTATGTAAATATGTTTGCGTGAATGCTTGCATGTATAAATGTATATATGTAGGAATGTGTTTGTTGATGAGTGTACGTATGTATGTATTATGAAAGTATGTATGCATGTATTTGTGACTATAAGTATCAATATACATGCATGTATATGAGAGTGTGTATTTACATATGTATGTAATTATATTTGTAAATATATTTTATCCATGCATTCATGTGTGTTTGTATGCATTAATCTATGTTTTGTATGAATGTATTTATGTATTTAAGAATTTAAAAATGTATGTGTATATATGAATGTGTTTATCCTTATAAATGTTATTATATATTTATTAATATATGTTAAATGTATGCATATATTTTTATCTATTATGTACATATATATGCAAGACCAACTTTACATCTAGCTGCGCAGCAAATTAAAAAAAAAACGGCTTTATCAGGGGAGCGATTGGCTTGAATTTTGAAGGAGGGGGAGGCGGCGGCTTTAATATTAGCGAAGGTGGCAACTTAAGCAGAGGAGAAGGCGGAAGCTTCAATATTATTGGAGGAGGCGGCGACTTTAATATTGGATTGGAGGTGACAGCTTGAGCAAAGGTGAAGGCGGCTTTAATATTGCAACAGGTGGTGGCGACGGCTTAGGCGGAGGATTCCATTTTTTGGCCATTTATTTTATAGAATTCAAACGTTTATTTTTTAATTTTCTTTATAAAATATACCTTTAGACGTGAAACAAGAGATACTGCCGTTGGATATAAATTGTTTGCTGGCGGGAAGTGGGTGAAAGAGTAAGATCTTAAATATGGAGCAATAATATATAGCAAGATTTAATCGTTTAAGTTTAAATTTCCGTTCTATAGCACATTAAATCGAAACTGGGTCAAATGTAGGGAAACATATCTTTCATCTTAAAAGTGCTTATAGCTTTATCTTGATCAGCTCACATTCAGCATTTCAATCGCTCGAGCCCCCATCAAGAGCATATGTGCTCATATTTGCATAAGCTACGACCTCAAGCGTATGCAGGATACGTCCAAAAGGAGTCAGCCGGCAGGATGCAGCATCATGGTCATCATTACTCAACTTCTGGGCGGTGGCGTTCAGTAAATAGCAGCCACTTTACGACCTGTGCCAGGTATTCTGTGGGCGTGGCCGTAAACAGCAACTGCTGCTACTGCTGTGGCACGTGCCGAGCATATTGAATGGAGCATTGGATGCAGTGCAGCATGCAGCATGCGGCAGGTTTCGTTGTTTTTTTCTTTTTTAAATTCTTTTGAAAAATGGTCAAAGTTGTTGCTGTTGCGCGTCTTTTCGGCCAACTGACAGTGTATGGCGGCCATTTACCCACATATATATGCACACATATATAGCCATAGGTAGAGCTGGGGCTCTGGCCAAAGATCACGCGCGCTGCTTAACCCAGTTTCTGGCTACTGCACGTGAGTCCTTGCTAATCATTTGTCTTCGCTGACTGCATTTTCCACTTGGCAGTGCTGCGAAGTTTCCATTACGCACTGACAACTGATTGCCAAGTTTATTATTGCTTCCGTTTGCTTATGAACAGCCAAAGGATTCGCCATTTCCTTACCGTTGCCAATGCTGGCAACAATTTATCAAGCCCGTCTGCCCTCTCACCCAGCACACAAAAACACTCCTTGGAATTGCGAATGATTCCGTTTTTTGGTAGTGGGTGGGGGGAGAGGGAGCTGGGGGTCACATCATTTGTTATTTCTGACACTTGTTGTGCTCGATGTCAGCTCAAAGCTATTCAAAAATGTCATTCTATACGACTTGATAATCACTTTAAGAAGTTGTGCATAGCTATTGAAAAGATCAATTTACGGCTCGAACTGTGAACTAGCAGGAATGTGGTTATTCCAGCCTGCCAAGCCCAGTTTTAGAGCTGCAAAACTATCGATAACCGATGCCGATAGAGGTGCTATCATTGATACTATCGATATACGATTTCATTTTTATTTATCTATTTATTTACAGCTCTGAATTTCGTTACTTATTCAAATAGTAAAGATATAGAATTATATAATTAAAGATATTTATTATCTGACGATCAAAAAGTATCGATAGCCCAATATTTGGAGCTGTACAAGTATCGATAGTCTTAGGGCGTCACAATTAATACAATCGAAATATTATTTCATTTTTTATATATCTATTTTCTTCACAGCTCTAAAACTCTTAGCTTATTAAAAAACCTAGAGCTAAACAAATAAAAATTCTAGAGTTATATAAACAAAGCGATCAGTTATCTTACATTAAAAAAGTATTGATAGCGTTTTAATCAATTCTTGTTTGTCAACTAGCTTAAGCTAGACCGTAAATCTATATAGATAAGATTAACTAATAAACATACATATGCACTTATCTTTAAGGTTGATAGAAATTATATATTTAATCAAAATTTTTTCAAGTGCGTTTTCAATTCAGCCAAGGAAGATAAGCTTGCTATTGATAAACATTTTTCGAAAAAAATAAGAATCTGCAAGTATCGCTTTATATAAAAAGCAACTAATTCAGTAAAACAATCAACTTACTAAGTTTATCAGATTCGGCACAATAGATCCCAGCACTGGCTCTAATAACAATATTATATCAGCTCTTTTTAATCTATTTAATTTGGATCTGATATATATATATTATAGCTTTTATGCCATCAACAAGACTCAGTCAGCCACTGATTAAAAATGACGCAGGATCGAGGTTTATATTCTATGAATCATCTACGAATGATATTTGTTTTAAGGATGATGGAATCGTAGCTGAAAGTATATGATTGTATTAGTAATATTTAATAATTCCTTCTACGAACATAAATAGCTTCAGTATCTGCAAGCTAACCACATATCAACTAGTATATTTCCTTTTTAGATTGCCCCGCAGATTACCCCAATCCATTAAAATCAAATTTTCAAATGTTTTATCTATATGTATGTCAAGCACCCGCACTCGTTGACGCTTAAGTTATCCGCATTGAACTTGACATAACTTCATGGGAGCTCAATGGAGATGCATCAAGTCACAAAGCGACTGCATTTAAAAAGCTGTAAAAACTCTGCGAGCGCTGCATGTGACAGCACTTAACACAGCCACACACACTCTTCCCTCCCTCCATACACATACGAGGGTAGAGGGAACAAAGTCAAACAGTTGGAGCCACAGCAATTGAATGTCAGTCACAAAAATGCAATCACAGTTTGACACAATTTTACCGAGGCGCCACTTCAACACGTTGCATCTGCAATATCTTTACACAGCGACAGCAGCCAAACAAGCGATCCAACGCACGAACGACAACTCTGCAAACAACACAATGACAACTCTTTAACACTGTTAAGTTGGCGTTGGCGTTGCCGTTGCCGTTGACATCCTTGTCGCTTGGCCCTGTTGCCGCATGTCGCCGTATTCCTTACGACTTTATAGCCATGGGTGTTTCCAATTTGGGATTATTTTTGTAACGATTTCCCGTCTTATATATCCAACTAATATTCTTTTATTGTCATTATAGAGAACTAGATATTGCTTAGATAAGTATATACATGTACTTGCTACAAAAAGCCCATTTTTACCATAAGATAACATATTTAATTTAACATAAAAATGTCTGTAAAAGACTTCAGTATTTAACATAATGGGGACTTATTAAGCAAAATGGTCTTTTAACATATTCGACTTAACAGAAATAGCAACTGTTAAATTAATTGATTATGTAAAATAGCATAAGTATGTTAACAGCATATAACTAACATAAAATTATATTGCAACAGGCAACAATACATTTTATTTAAATGAAGTTTAAAGAGAATTCAAGTATACATATTTTTGTTTATAAGACTTAAAAAGTCAGTGATATTACTATATAAAATAGCTTTTTATAATGCCTAACCTTGAAAGGGGAACATATTACTTTAACCTTTAGAGTATTTAAAAAACGGAGCAATTTATTTCTTTGGCTTGTTGTTATTGTTGTTGTTTCTGCTGGTATCGTTATCGTTGCTTTCATCGCCGCAGCGCGTGCTCGAGTGCATTTACACACACACACACACACACACACACACACACACACACACACACACACACACACACACAATCAAGCAAATAGCACAAACACAAACATATGCCACACACAGGACATTTTTGTTGTTTGATTGCGTTTTTATCTTCGTCATTTCAGCAGCGCCTGGCAACTCTGGCAACTCTCTCCCATGGCCAAATTGTGGCAACTGCAACTGCAGCGACTCTGGCGATATTTTACAGCGGCAACATTTTATTGCAAACATTGTGCAATTTCACTTTAAACGTCAATCGATTTTCATTTGATTTTTACGACCATTTTCTTGCCCACAGCCCAAACTCTTCTCTGCCTTTCATTGCTTTCGTCCTTTGTATGTTGTGCAAGCTTTTGGCTTTCTCAATTGCAATCGAACTCACATTTGTATACCCTCTAGCCGGTCCATAAAGAGTTTGTCATAAAGTTGTACAGAGAGTTGTAGCAGAGAGAACTAATATCTATCTATAGGTTAGATATTTCGATACTCAGCTGTCTGTCCATTCCTTTAAATAAATTAAACAATAATTAAAAAAAAAACTAAGAAGTGAACGTGACAAAAATAGATTTGAAAATATGCGGGATGGGTGAGATCTTTGCTTGATCTCTAACCTCACCGACATCATTTCCGGATACGGAAATTACTTCCGGATCCCGAACTTTTTTTTATTAAAATAATATACATAACGTTTAGTATTCATTACAACAAGGCAAGCCTTAGCTAATATTAATATAAAACATAAACTGAAAGAAAATATGTTGGTTGGGTTCGGCACGGTTGGAAAGGGAAAGGGGATCTCTAATTGGAAGCACATAAAATACTTAATGCTGTGTATCTGCTAGTCGAGCACTCTCCGACTGAAGCAGATTCTTACTTGTTATTTCCAGCATTTTACTTAATTTGTTACTTATTTTTTGACACAATCGTATTATTTCTCAGCTCCTACACTGCGCGTTGCCGGTGGGTGAGTGTGTGTCAAATTTAATTAACTTGACATTTATTGAGGCAGACGCCTGCTATGCAAATTTCTTGATATGATTTTCTCAGATACTTAATTTGTCAACGGTTCGCTGATTTGCGATTTCGATTTGCTGTCGGGTAAATCAAATGCGCGATTTCTGTATGTCACAAAGTCAACAAGCGCGCGTATCTGGACGGGGGAATGGATCAATTCAAAAATGAGCTACAATTTTAAGACGATAAATAATTACATGGTTTATTCAAATATTGATAGACACATATTAAATTCATTGGACCGTTTAAGCATGACAAAACAAAATATTTACTCGATACGTTTAATTGAAATTGAAACCAAATTAAAATTATTTTAACATTGGTTTATTCACTGGACTCAACTTAATTTGTTGGGCTATTAAGATAGGACGGGGGATTTATTACAGCTAAATCTCAAAGATTCTTGCCCTTACTTTATTCAATATTAAACTTTATTATGGGCGAGGTTTGTGCTAACGCTGAAATGAGCCATCTTTTGTACTAACTCTGGAATGAGCCCTCTTTTCTTATAAGGTGAAAGCCATTGTTACCAGTCGCATTTCCTCAAGGTTCTATATACTATATCTATTCCAATTGCGCAGAATATTGTGAAAAGTTTTCAACCTTGTCACATATTTGATTAAACTCATATTTTACTCGTTTGCGTTTGAGGAAACTGAACCAAGGCACGTATTTCTGAACAAAGCCTGTTGTGATGGATTAAAAAAAGTACAACACGAAAGAACAGCTATATTCGATGTGCCGAAGATTAAATATTCTTAAAGAAATAGGGCTTACGGCTTGGCTGATTTGTGAGGAGAATTGTAAAGCTCGTAATTGTGGCATTATATGATGTCTTGGCTTGTAAAGGCTTAGTTTAGTCAAGTGAAAAACAAAAAAGCTTATCATACAAGCACCTACTTTTCGACCCATAGTTCCTAGGGCAGCTTTATAATATGGTGATTCGATGTTAATTAAATTTGATCGTGTTATCTTTGATCGATTGTTCCTATGTCAGCCTTATGACATAGTGCTCCGATCCAGCCGATTTCGACATATCTACTGCCTATGCACAATTTCACGACGACAGCTTCAAAACTGAGAGACAAGTTTACATAGAAAGAGACAAGCGGACATGGATATATCGACCGGCTGCTAATTCCGATCAGAGTATATATGGCTCATGGGTTCGTTACACGTTTCATTACAAAATTAAAATACCCTCAACTAGAGTATAAAATGTGAATTAGTTAGAAACATGAGATTTATGCAACTCATAGACTCTCCACATATGCTCGACTGCTGAACCTTCGGGCAATGGGTCTCAACTGGTCCAGATATTTCGCCAATCTTCTCTCTCGTTCTCTCTGCATGGACCAAGAGCTTACCACAAAGGTGTGCGCCTTGAAGCGTGCTGTACATTTGTTAAAGGAAATGTCAAAAGTAATTGAACCACGTAGGCCGAATCCCGGCAAAAACTTGTTAACTCTTCTGCTCTTCGGCGACCTCATGTGCCACATTAACTTTCGCTTTTGTGTAGTTTTCAGGGCATAAGGATTGGAATGGGGCAGGGGCGTGGTGGTGTCAGGGGGTTTGCATGTTTGCGCCATTTTCGCAGAGTCATCGCATGATTTACGTCGAATCGGCTTTGGCAAAGTAATCATGTTGTGCACACACACACACACACACACACACAGAAGCACATACGCACGCTATCACGAAAAGCCAACAGAAAGCAGCGCCCGTCCAGAAGCTGACCACAATTATGGTAGCCGAAAGGGGCTTTCAATTTCACTTGGCTAGCTTTAGGTAAACAGCTACAGCTTCCACTAACAAAACATCGCAGCTGCCGCTTCGTGTGTCGATCAAGTGAAGCATGCAACAAGCGCAAGCGGCACACGCAAACGCATCAAATCAATGAAAGTGGCCACTGCGCCACGATTTGCACTTCATTGACTTCAATCCATGGACGAACCGAACCACACAGCTGGTCAGCTCCTTGGCGCACCAGTTGCCCAAAATCCAATGAAGTCGAAGCGAGATGGAGTTTATGCTCCAGCCGAAAGTGCTGGCGGCCCTACTTAAAGCATTTTCATTCCATTCGCTTTATTTGGCCCCATTTGGCCGCAGCCAGTTTATGAAAATGAAAATTGCCAAGAAAATGGAAAATTCTTCAATGTGCCGTGCTATTTTTGAATACCCTGTAGCCATTAGAAATGCATAGAAACATAAGAGGCTATTTGCATTTGTGCAATGTGCATGCGACGGGCGCCAGGAAAATTCTGCTTCTTTTTTCGCAATGATATACATTCTTGAACAGAGTGATTAACATATTGCTGAACCAAATAAATAGTACGTTGATCTTACGAATTCCGTAAAAAAAAACTGTTATAAAACGAACTTATTAAACAAATTTTACCTTACTTTAGACATATAATTAATATCCGATTTATAAACAATATAATTAATTAATAGACAAAGCGTCTTTCTTTTATATATTTTATTTCACGAATTTTTGTTAGAAGAATCTAATTTTAATATTTTGAACAAAACCGAAATATATTCATTTTTAAATATATGCGTATGTGTGTGTGTTTTCATATTTTTCCCCCCATTTAAATTTCCATTGTGAAGCAATTACAAGGTATCTCCTAGTCGCGCGTATTCGACTAGAATATGCTTACTTGTTTTTCAATTTCTTTGCGCATTGCTCACGTTAGCTGTACGCTATAAAATTGCACTTGTGTGTGCTTATTGAGCCATGGGCGTGCACGACTGCCCTCAAAATCGAACCACTGACCCCGCTGCTCGAGCCCTCTTAACCCACAGCATAGAGATTCGTCTCTCTCAGCTCGCCTTATGTATATTTTTTTTATTTAATCTGAATACAAATCGCTTATCAGTTGGAAAACTGCAAGAGCAACAACGAAATAGACGAAAGTCTCAAAAAACTATTAACACTGAGCAATGGAAAAAAACATAAATATTAGCGTAAAAATGTTTTAAAAACTATGAATGAAACGTTAAAGTAGAACGCGCAACAATGTACTTTAAAATGCTGCAAAAGTTGGAATACTTTTACACTAATGTAAAATATACCAACAAAAAATAGTATTTTATATTATTTTTATGGATTTGATATGCGAAAAATAAAATTTAAAAAAAATGTATACTCGGACCTCGAGCCAGCCAACTAAACATAGTACGGAGCTCCCGACTAGGGAACCCTGAGCCCTCTTCTACCAACACAAAAATGAGCTCACGCTTTGCGCTCATTTACTTCAGCAGTAATAAAAGCAAATTTAAAAAAAAAAACCATTTCCTCGATAGGTCTCGAACTCGTAACAAACCACACTATTTGCAAACGCCTCTACTCAACAGCCACCCCAAGAATTGGGTCTTAATGAGGAAAAACCTGATTAAAATAGCAGCTCAGAAAACAATACAAACGCGACCGCCACGCTGTTGATCAAATTTAATAAAGACGCGCATGAATGTGTGTGTGTACATGTACAGAAATTCTTGCAATTTGCGATAGCTGCCCCAAACTCGTGACCCAAACACGTTTTCTTTAACATCTTTTGTGTTTCTTAACCGATCCTGATGAAATTTTCAGTAGTAGATCTTATTGTACTATAGAATATTCATGTATTCTCAAAATGAGAATTGCATTAAAATTGTGCCTTAAATTGGTGGGCAGTACAAGTTGGGCTATAAACTTGGTTTATATCTTTCTGGTGATAGCGGGGTGATGGCGAAAGCTATAAAACGAAAGATACTTGATGTTTTTTGGCATGACACGGCAGCAGGGCCGCTTCCGCGGACCCTGTCTCCATCATGCATCCCACCAGGTGGCGAGGCACCACACTACGCTTGTCGACCAATAAGATCAACTATTGCTAATAAGAAGTAACGGTAAACCGAAATAAAAAAACAACAACAGGCTACTGCATTTGCGTAGGCACGACTGATAGATCGGGACTGGTTCAGACTTCTGAATAGTATAAATATTTTATATTGTATATAATTTGTTTCGTCGGCATTAATTATATAATTTACATAAATTGACTGACCTACTTAGTCGGTATAAAAATAAAAATATATATTAGACTATAAACGACCATTCGCTTGGAGCAGACACGACAGAAGAGTCAACACGGCGAGTATTGCAGCAGCTTCTGTGGCCGGACGCACTGCAGCATTGCAGCGTTTCCGTGATTGTTCTGTCCAAATAAAATAGGGGCCCAAGCCCGCCTTGTCGACTTTCGCTTGAATAAGATCAATGAATTCTTGAGTTAAATGGTGCTGACGCGTCAAGACCTTGATGAGTGGCATAGGCGACATGCTCGAGTAGCCGCAGAGCACGGTCAAACGTTGAGGGTCGGTATAAACCACTTTGTAGATGACTGACATGGTAAATTTGTTTGAGCCGCTATAGTTCAATACAAAAATGCTGTTTTTCGTTAGCTCATCCCAGGGAAATGAAATGTTCTCCTTAACAGCACGAATCTCATCAGCTATGGTGCTTATGTATTCCAATCTCAGTTTGAGTGTAGTATCCACAGTTGCTGGCACCGAGATATTCAAGCATTTCATAACATTAACGTTGGGTGCGCGTCCTGCCTCGTACCAATAACCCGACATCTGAGACATTTGGAAAATAACTAGGATGGACTTTATTCTGGAGACTCCAACTTACTGCAGTTAAATTAAGAGGACGTCCCGGAACGCCTCCATCGCACTTAAAGTCCTTCATATGTGCAGGTTTGCGCAGAGATTGAGCACTGCTCGTCCAGACGAGCGCTGAAAGCAGCCCGACAAAGAAATGCGCATCCATTCGAAGATCTGTGCTCTGCTCTGCATACACAAGAAAACTGAGCGGCATACAAGCCAGCTTGCCGGACTCGGGGCTATTTATAAAACGCGGCTTATCAGACAACTCTTGTTCAAGCACACGCAAACCTACCCTATTCTGAGTATAGAGAGTTTCGGAGAATGAGAACTGAACGAGATAGTATATATGAATACGGAAATCTAGACACTTAAAACTTAAAACGCTTATCAACAAATGTATAGAATCATTTTAGCTAGAGTGTAAAGTGTATCATTTGTATAATTATTATTAACAATTCAAATAAAACCAATTGATTTCTTATGCAAATTATTTTCATATAAGTTTAAAAATGGGTAAAAGGGGTATAACGTATTTGTGCAAACGTATGTAACAGGCAGAAGGAAGCATCTCCGACCCCATAGAGTATATATATTCTTGATCAGCATCAAAAGCCGAGTCGATCTAGCCATGTCCGTCTGTCTGTCCGTCCGTATGTATAAACGCAAGGATCTCAGAACCTATAAGAGCTAGAGACTTGAAATAGCTGTAGGTCCTCCTAGTGTTGGTTTCCGATAATCGATAACTTCCTCCGTTTCCAAGCAATCGATAAAAATCGATATCGACATCCTGTTTTTTGAGCAATTTTGGTGAAAAATAAGAGCTAGAACCACCAAACTAGACATGTAGCTTCTAGAATAGTATATATATTTGCTTTTGGTGTTGGAAGAAGAGGGTTCAGAGTATCCCCTAGGGTATCCCGACTAGAACCTCTTACTTGTTTATTATTTATTTGTTTGATCAACGTCATGAGTTTCTATATAACGTCTCATGCTCACAAACTCATTAAGCTATATAATGACCAGAAATAACACTTATCTGCAGACTGCCATAGAATAAATACACTTAGATCACATTTTTGCTACTATTTGAGGTATTTTGATAAGTTTTCACCCAACTGTGTTTAGACTAAGAGACGCTCTCTTTCTATTCTACATTTTTGTCATCTTTATTTAAATAACCAGATTTGTGTCTAGATATGTTAAAGTGCGCTCAGTGATCTGTCGCAACATCAAGTGGTGTGGGAAACAACTCTTTCACAAAAAAAACCAAAAAGAAGGGCTGTCTTTGGCACGCCGAATATTTAATACACTTGCAGAACCAACCTTTTCATAATGATAATAGTGCTTTGCCCATACATGGCGTGCAACAGAAAGAAGCACTTCTCCAAAGTTTCATAAAGTTAGCTTTAAAAATGAGAAACTAGTTCGCATAGAAACAGACAAACGGCAAACGGACATGGCTATATCGACTCGGCTGTTGTTACTGATTAAGAATGTATATACCTTATGGGGTCGGAGATGTCTCCTTCTATGCGTTACACATTTCACGACAAAATTATAATACCCTCTGCAAGGGTATAATAAGTTTATGTCAACATGGAAGAGCACCCGACCTAGAGATCAGCTATGCTCCACTCGAAGTAACAGAAACTTGATTGATTTCGAATTTTGTTTTGGATGTGGTTTACTTGATTTCTGTAATTGAGGGGATCGGCCCCCTCATATACTTATGTATTACAACAGCCAGAATCTATTGAACAGAAACTTGCAAACTTGCTTCTGTACTTAAACTTTACTAGTATTTTATTTAAATTCTTATATATTATTAATAAAGCTAAATTATGTTTAGATAGTGATCATTTGGAATTGCAAAATTATAATAATAATTAGGTATTGCACAGCCTGAGTGCTACGCACAAAATATAGTACAGCTCAAGTTTGTTACACCATAGTTAAAATTCGTCAAGTCCGCTTTCTCAGATCGATGTATATCTTATAAATATGAATAGTTAACGTAGCTTTTAACACAAATTATAACAGATATGACTCATATCTATATATAATGGCCCTTGATAACGATAGCTGCTGATTAACGCCATAGACTACAAATGATAACCAATCCAAATACTGCTATGACTGTCAATTTTGGACTGACTGCGGCATTACAACGATCCGGGGATTGTTCTGTCCAATGAAAATTGTTACCATAGGGGGTTTTATCTAATTGCTTGGTAATATAGCTGACAATAATTGGATTGAGCTGGCGCTGGCGTGTAAATATCTTGAAGAGCGGCATCGGCGAGATGCTGGAGTAGCCGCAGAGAATGGCCAGAAGCTTGGGTTGGGCATAGACCAGTTTGTAGGTGACACCTATGTTAATCACCTCGGTAATGTATTCCAAGTTGAAAATGCCGTTCGCAGTTGCGTCATCCCATGGAAATGAAATTGTCTCCTGAACGATCAGGGGTTGTTTATCAACTGTGTTGATGTACTCCAATTGCAGTTCCAATTCATGATCGGCCGTTGCCGGCACGGAGACATTCAAACAGTTCATAACATCCACATTCGGCACCCTGACTGCCTCGTACCAGTAGCCCGCCAGCTGTAAATTGAAAATAAGTCAGTATTAAAGGAGCATTAACAGCATGTTAACAGTCGCTGTTAGAAGCCAAACTTACTGCTGTTAAATTGAGTCGCTGTGTACTAACAGTGTTACAACTAAAGTCATCTGGCAACTGTGATTGAACACAGTCCGTCCAGATGAGTGCCAATAGCAGCAGAAGAAATATCTTGCTTTCCATTCGAAGATCTGCGTTCTTCCGCACCTGCTAAGTGACTGAATAACGTGCAAACCTGGCCAATTGATATTGCTATGCTTATCAGAGTTACCCACCTATGCACATATATATATATATAGACTTTGGTAGTTCAGTCATGATTGACGACTGACCGGCAGCACTGATATGGGCACTAAAAGCTAAATGTGTCTAAACCATTGTCCAAAATACTAGGTTATCAATGTGTTATCAATTTAAAGTAGTTAAATAAGATTTCAACTATTTCAAAAATGTAGAAAAGTTGAATGAACCAATGCCAATGCCCTAATGGGTGAATAGGGTATATTGCCTAATGCAATATGTATGCAACTGGTAAAAGGAGACATTTCCGACCCCGGTAAAATAACAGAGTCGATCTAGACATGTCCGTGTTTCTGTCCATCCATCCCTCTAGCTAGAGACTTAAAACGAATGAATAAGTACTAAGAAATGCACAGATCAGGTTTGTTTATGTGGAGTATTGTATGCAGACTCTCGCATGGTATGCATCAATCCAGAATATGTCATTCCATTCTCACAAAAATTTAAAAAAAAAAGCAGCCATGAGCTTTTTTTTGCCATTATAATACATTGAATATTTTCTGAAGATCGGACAATAAACACCGAATTCAATCAGGAAACAATTTCCCATCGTAAGAGTCTAAACAAAGAAGCGCTGGGCTCAGGGTATCTCACAGTCAAGCAATCCCGACTATTAAGAGTAAAGTAAGAGTCCACTTGTTTCCTACTGGTCTTTGAGTAGCTTTCATTTTCCCACATTATATTGAACATTATATTTATCTGTATTACTTTAAAGACCTTAGACCCTAAAGGTCCCTTTAAAGACCCATCAATAGAATATGTATTTTGCAATCGGTGAAGGACATCTACATTGAGATGTAAATAGATATTTGTAAAGATTTAAGATTTCGTTTCAAAGAACATAAAAAGCTGGCATACAACAACTCACCTTGCGACCGATTTTTCCTATAGCACAATATGATAGAGTAATCCGAATTGACAAGATGAGGTCAAGGGTAAAAAGGATTTCATCTTTTTATACCCTTGCGCTGGGTTTTTATAAATATGTTGTTAAGGAAACTATAAGAATTATTTATATATTCATAATCAGCACTGACGGTTCCATTATTAACTTTTCATTTATACTTCTTTTTGCACTATTAAAATGAGTTTTTGTATGAATATATTTTTTTTTAAACTAAATTCACCTCGCTTCGAAAGCATGGATAAAATCTTAACAAAGTGGAACCACATGAACATAAAAATTTAATATTAAATAGCTCCAATTGGAAAAGTCCGCTTAGAAATAGAAAGGGTATTGAATCTTCTTTTATTTTGTTTCAATCAAATCTCGCCTTGCCAGCTTTAACTTCGGTCCTACGAGAAACCAGGCCTAATTATGCTCAAACTGATGGATGTTGCATGTCGAGTTTGCTGGTTAAATATGCAGCTATCCAAAATGCTAAAGCAAAAATGTGGAAACTTTGAGCATACCATAAAAAAAAATAGAAAGGACTTGTCAAAAAAAAAATGGAGGAGAGTAAAAAGTAAAGCAGGCAGCGCAAACATGCGAAACTATTAAAAACATGTCTTTGTCCTTGGCTTTGGCTGCTTATAATGAAATTCCATTGCCCCCTGCCACTCAATGCTCCTACATTGCGCCCTCGGTATCAATCTAGGTGAAATATTAACAAGCAAGTCGCAGTCTGAAGTTGCACGATGGAAGGCCGATGTAGTCGGCGACGGCAGCTCATAAAAATTCCTGGCAACAGAGCCCGAATCTTCCGGCTCTTGCGCTCAGAAAAGGGAATGCAAGGAATGGGAAACTGAGACTGAGAGCCATGCTTAAAGCGCTCAACAGACGCGGAAACAATAGACTTGAGTTAACTTAAATTGATTTCCAGACGCGACAGCGTTTAGGGAAATACACCCATTCTACCAAAACTCCCTCGGGCCAGAACCCGCCATCCAGGCAAGAGAGAAGAAAAAACTCAGACTATAGAAGTTTGTAGCCTCTGCACCTTGATTGCAAGTTATTTGAAATTTTGTGCAAATTTCTGGAATAAAACGAGTAAAAGTACGCTAAGCTAGAAGCTTAGACTTGGAAATACCCTGTAGACAGTTCTTAAGTACAAGCATTCCCTGTATTTCTACTTTGTATAACAGTGAATAGTTTTTGATCCAACTTTGATCAACTCTTAACTGATCCTTATGAACATTTTGGATGACATGGCAGATATGCTTTGAAGTCGAATGCTTGATAAGCCCCGTTTCCTATTCAAGTGTTGGTTAACTAAAGGTAGCATATATTTTATAAAATTTAACGCCATATATTTATACGAACGTTCCAACTTCGGAACAGCAGGCGAAAAGGTGAATTAGATCGTAAAATCAAATTAGCTTTTGATGCCAATTAAGAGAGCGTGTGCCTTATAGCAACAGACCTATATACTTTTTATTCCATTTCAATCGAGTCTTATCATACACCTTACCACTAGGTTCCTCTGAATAGTCCTTCTGTCTTTGAATCTCCGTCATCCCACAAATTTGTATCCAGTTTTATCACACACTTTTCCATTGGGTTCTTTATAAACACAAAACTCCTCAGTCTTCAAATCTCCATCCTCTTATAAAGTTGATTTCAGTTTTATAAGCCAACTTTCCATTGGGATCTTTATAAACACAGTATCCTTCTGTCTTCAAATCCAGTTTTATCGAAATCCTTTTTATATAGGAAGCCTCCTTCCCTATGAACACAATAACCTGCTGTCTGCATAAAATCCCTTTTGATGGTACATCATTTGGCTTTTTTACAATTACAGGGTATTTAAGACAGACAGCTTGAGTTCCTCGCCGGCTCCTTTTATAAAGCTGCACTTGAAAATTTTGAGTGTGCACGCGAAATTTTTGTTGCAATTTTCCGGCGCATTGTTTGACTCTGGAAGGAGCGTGTGGGACGAGGGGCAAGTGGCAAGCGTCACGATAGCATTTCTTCAACTGAAGTTGCTTTCAGTGCAGTTGCTCAATTTGGCTGCAGATTTTGTTACTTTCATCGCGTTGCATATTGAAATTGCCACTTTATTTATGTCACTCAATGAACGCTGTGACGCAGATGAGACATTCTGAATGTGAATAATTCTTGTTGTTGCCACAGTTTGTTCATGTTGTGACCATTCGCTGCACTGGCAGCTGACAGTTTTGTGAATCAATGTCCATTAGCCAAACGAATGTATTGAATGCAATTGGTTTAAATAACGTCAAATGGCCCTGTGGAAGTTAAGTAACCAAAATATAAAAGTGTTGTAGCTGTCAACTCGATTGACAAAATGTGACAGATGCATTACCAATAAATCGCAAAAGTCCAGACAGCAATCGAATTATAGTATTTATATTTATATTTTTTATTTATTTTTTATTTTTATCATGAATAAATTCTTATTCCCCGCATGTTCGACAAATCCAACACATATTTATTGAGCAACACTTTTCAACACTGGCTTACCGAACCCATGCTCAGCTCTCAAAAATCTTCAAAATCGCTTTTCAGTATTGGCAACTATGTTATCTACGGGAAGATACTTTCTATCTAAGCGGTTTAATTGCTATTCGTTGAAGCTCCATTAAGATACTTAATTATCTTAGTATTCGAAAGCTATCAGCGATCTTCACAAGCAACTCCCATGTATATTAGACTTGCATGCGTTAAAAGTAGTTGAGAATTCTAAATAAGAGAAATGCGAAAGCTCTTCGAGCATCGTTTGCGCTCAGACAGCGCATAAAGCAAACCCAAAAAGACTCGCTGATTGTTTAACTTTCACCTTGTCGCAGAGTTAAGAGCACATTTCATTAGGTGCTCGCCCAAGTTCGACCAAAGCCGACTGTACTTTCCCTTACAATGAAAATGCAACAATGAGAACGCGAACGGGTTGCCGGGTAGATGGGGGCTGCACTTGGAGTCATTCCGCTCTGGCCATGAAGCCGAGGGCAAGCGCAAACTTTTTAAGTGAATTTTTGATTAGATCTGGGCAAAGTTTTTGTCGCTAGCGACAAACAAACGGGCACGGATGCATTCCGCCAGAGTTGCCACCCTGGCTCAACTTAAAGTCGCCCAGTTAGTTGTGCGCTTTGTAATTTGCGCAAAAGTCTATTTATTTGCGCAAAAGATAATAATAAAATATGCGCTGCAGTTAGTAATAGAACACAAAGTTGCCGGCACAACCGGACATCGGCCAGCTGGACCAGGGCACAATTACGAGGCTCAGACTGAGGCTCAGACACTGTACCTGTTTTAACCGAAACTTTTCGCGAACAGTTCACAGTTTCCAGCGAAAAGTTACCCTCCTCCGCACAGCCTCAATTTAAGTTCAAGTTTTGTGCGAAAAGTTAATAAAATTATTTGCCACAGACGTTGATAAATATGACACTGAAGTCCTTTGCAATAACAAATAAATATAGTGCAATACAAAATGGCGTCTGCTGAAGCTAACTGTGTAAATAATATGGCGGCAGAGGACTGATACTTCGGGAAATTATTTACCCAAGTTTTATTGCATTTTCTCTGGGTGTCTATGTGTGTGTGTGTGTGTGTGTGGGTGAGTATGGGTGTGTGAGTTGCTCACTTAAAGTGATTGCAGTTTGTTGGCGAGTTGAGTGAGGCTAAGGAAAAGTATGTTATTTATAGGACTCAATGCTTTCAGGGCTCTACGCGCTATGCTTAGGTCTCTCTTTGTACTGAAATACGTAGCATTCAAAATAATCAAAATGTTTTTACCGATTAAACTACATACCTTTTATACACTCGAAAATAAAAGATCATTGAAAATTAGTTTGAAGCCAATTGCATGGTTAATTACCAAATTACCAAATTATCAAATTTTCGCCTAATTTCCACAATTGCGAGTGGAATATCCAAAATCACGGAAACGCGTTTAAATTAAGTTTTTATGTAGATCTTTGAAGATACGAAGATATTTAAGGCCGACTAGAGGCCAAAGCTTAAAACTTCGCACTTGTAACCTTTGACTAACATTTTCTGCTCAGGAGGGTTGGAATTTCCGAAAAGTGTGAAACACCTTTCAAATAAACATTCTGAAATATTCTTGCAAATGAGATCAAGACATTGCACATTTAACCTTTCAGCCATATTTATATTCAAAAAGGTTTAAAATAATTTGCGAAAAGTATGAAACACGAATCAGTTGAGCTTTCCCTAAGATCTTTGAAAATGATTTTGAGCCCGAACGACTGTTACCGTTTTTCACGATTTTTCCACACTTGCAGGTGGAATTTTCTAAAAACCCGTTTAAGCATGAAACTCCTGTGGTAACTTCAGTGAACACAAACAGTCCCATCTCTATATACTTTCTGTCAGGAAATGGCTCAGTAAAATTTAAAGAATTTTTAAGTATAATAGTCATTTATTATAAAGGTGTTTAATTTATTTACACACTGCAGACAAAAAAATGTCTGTCTACTTAATATTATTAAATGTAAGCATTCTAGGGACCAACATCTTGCTTATCTGCAAATACATTCCGATTATGATAATGCAAAAGTCCCTAGCCCAATTTCACGCAAATCAAGATACATTTTTGGAACAATTCCTATATCTTGGACCCCATCTTAACGGGGAATGTGCGCCCCCTCGCATTTCACTCACGCTGTGAACCACATACATAAAGAAATAATCGAAATTCGCCATTAAAGCAAAATAAAAAGCAAAACTTGGAGATTGCACCCCTATACCATTTACCACTGAAGGGTGCTCGGTTAGTTCTACGTGTTTTTTTCTCTCTATTTTTTTTTTCAACCAGATGCATTTGATGTGTGTAGTTATTATTCATTGTCGTGCTTCAGCAAATATCAAATAAAGTTGTGTGCTTTGCTTCTGGGGTTTTTACTTGCGATTCAATTTTTTTTTCTCTCTATTTTTCTTTCTACATATATGGTACACACACTTCTTGATTTTTTGCACATATGAGCGGGGTGTATGTTTTTTTTTTTTTTGTGGCAACCCCTTAGCGAGTTTTTGGTTTGAAGTAGCATTTTTTTAATCGAAACATTTGTTGCGTGAAATTGTCCTTTGATTTGCTTATTTTTCAGCAATATGTTCGAATTTAATTTTGTGTGGCTGAAGTTCTGCTGGAATATCCAAAGACATCGCCTGAACCTTGAACTTTGTGCTGAACGTGTGACATTGTGAGCGCAAGTCATTAGCTGCTCATTAATCATAATTAAAAATGAGCTGGCAAAATATTAATGTATTCAAAATACTGGCATACAGCTAAGGCACATAAAGGCTGCCGAATTTCATCGATTTGCCGGCAGGGCAAACTTTTTGTGCGACAAAACAGTTGACAATAAATCTCAATTTTGCGCAAATTAGGCGACGATATGGCCAGAAACCCGGCAAACTCTGAAAAGATGAAGATGAAGCTAACTGATATACGATATGCCCGCTAACCGGCCGCAACCCTAACAGGTAACAGGTAAACTGTTTGTAGGGGGGCTTGGGGGGGTGGCTGACTGGCATGTCAGCCACATATCAAGCGCAGCTATAACTCAACTCTGCAGCCACAAAGCTGGCCATTCCGGAGGAGCGCTCTGCACTGACATTTGCTCAATTTATCGTTATTTCTGTGTGCTGGAAAGAAAAAAAAAAAAAAGAAAACATAGAAACAACAAAAAATCAATTTTTGCCTATGATAAAACTCGCAGCGAATTGGACCACAGGCCACAAGAAAAAGAAAACAAATATGAGGCAGAAACTATCTACAAGCTGGCATTCCTTCAATACTCTTACAGACTTTTTCAGTATGCTCTTGAATAGGGTAGAAATTTCTTAAGCTGAAGAGCCAGGCCAAAGGTAAATATAATTTTATTGTATATGCGCAAGTTATCTGGATATACCCTGTAAAATGTATGTAATAGGTGTAATAGAGAACAATTACTAGGCATATATTATTAATGAGCATTAACAGCTTAGTCAATAAGTTCATGATTGTCAGTCCATCCTTTCATCCGTCCGTATAAGAGTATTTTTTCCTAGAAACCAAGCACGCCAAGGACTTCAAATTTGGAATATATATTATGCCAAATGTTGGTCAAATGTATTTGAAATTTCTATAGCTTACGTGTAAGCTTCTGAAATTCAGAAGCATAGGTAATTAAAGTTAACTTTTGGAGATGATAAGCATTTTGATGAGCTGGAAACGTAAAATTTTGAAGTGTTTGGGCTTACATGTAGTATACACAGATCCAGAATTGTTCCCTTCTGCTAGAATTAATCACATCTCATTTCATAAAAATAATAGCTACAATCTTCCATTTAAATTTCCTTCGAGTAGAAGGCTGCACACTCGACCTAATTAATAAAAATAAAATTAAATTGAAATTCCAATACGTTACACACTTCAGCGACAAGTGAGTGAAGCCTTGACTAGAGTATCGAAAAATGTACTTGGAGGCTGGCAAATCGAACTGTTCCCGTTTGCAGAGAGCTGTTGGGGCATTTATGTGATTTATGCCTTGGAAACTGTTTTTGAAATGTGGCTCAGATGGCTAGAGCCAATGCCAAAGCCTAGACCATGCTCATGAGCTTCGGATTGGTTTCGACTTGCGACGAAGTCGTCGTCAACGGTGCGACGTAGCTGGCCAAAAGTCAAGAGAGCGCCAAACGCAAAACTGTCCAAGTATACAAATTGGCCGGGCATGAGTTATTGATGATGCAGGCCATGAAATGAACGACCGCTGGGACGTTGCGTCTGCCGCCCTTCTATCCACTGGCTAACTGACTGGCTGACTTTTGGCAGTGCCACGTAACAAATGTCTGACCATTTCAACGAAATGTACCAAAGAAAACTTCACAGAGCCCCAAATGAGTGAGCCGCCCCCAGTAAATTGGCTAATTGCGCAAAGAGCCTTTGAATGTGCGTTCATTTCTGCAACCAGATTATCTGAAATGAATGCAAAGCTTGTGAACTTATAGGCCTTTTTGAAAACATTCCATTTGCCATCTTGTACACTTGCATATTTTCCTTATCCCAGGAACACTTTTTCCTTTGTCAATTCCTCTCTGTGCGCCATTCTTGTGCTCTCGTAGGTACTCAATTCTCAGATTACCACTTTGTGCGCCATTCTTAAACGATTTCTTGCTGCTCTCAATGACGCTCCCCACTTTGGGCCATATCCTGAAACGTTTTGGCTGCATGCATGCTTTCACTATCCCAAGAGAACTTTTTCTTTTGTCAATTCCTCTTTGTCGCCATTCTTATGCTCTCGTGCGTAATGCACCATTCTTAAACGATTTCTTGTACCTCTCACTTACTCTCTCCACTTTGTGCCTCGTCCTGAATCGTTTTGTCTGCTATGCCATGAACTAAGCAATTACTTAATTATATTTAAGCTGTATTCAAATTATGAATTTTGAATTAACACATTTAATATATTTAATTAATATAAAGACTGTCCCAAATTAAATGCATATAAATCAGGCACTCTACGATTTATTCAAGACTTATTTGCCCAACAGTTTCTTAAATGTGACAAGCCCCCAAAAAGTTTAGTCCAAAAGCATTGACCTAATTAAAACGTACTAAGACATCCACAAAATGTATATTGTCGGCTTATTAGAATACATTCCAGCGAACGCATCAAATATGCAAAGCACCGGGCAGAGCCATTCGCCCAAATACTGCGAGATCATAACTCATGTCAGGCCTCACAAACGAATATATAGTTATGAACCAGGCTCTTATCACAGCGACCAAATCATGTAATTTAATGTCGTGCTAATTTCACCCAACCCAGAAACCATTTCAGGTGAAAGTCGTGACATTTTTGTGGTCACACTCCCCGCCAGCCACTGGGCAACCACCCTGACAGCCGACACAAGCTGTGGCTCATTTCTTGCTCATTTCCGTCAAGTGTTGGCCAAGAAACACGAACTATTTACAAATGACCAGACATTTAAGCAAAATGCTTCCGGCCTGGTCAAGCTAAATGCCTGAAAATTATGCTGCCTCAACATGAAATGGCACAAAGGGAAAGAACTAACTTAGTCAATTGTCGTGACGAAGTTTGGATGCCCTTTCTGAGCGAGTAGCTGAAAAGGTAAACAAAAACGGAATCAACGATCATGCCTAATATTTCAATATATTATCTATATATATAAAGAACTGAAAAAAATAACTTTGAAATATCTTATAAATTATATTTCTAAATATTTATTTCAAAAATATTTGCTTTTCCAATAAAATATATTAATTTTGTATAATATATATATTTTATTAACTAACTTACTATTGAGCCTTAAATTCTAAGATAGATCGGACCGGGATCGACATTGACTCAGCAAAACTTATATGACATTTTTTTAACTCTTGTGGCCTTAGAGTTTCAGTTAAGATTAGAGTATGTGTGAGTTTTTGTCTAATTTATATAAATATAAGACATACTTAACAAAATATATGAGCGCAAGCATACAACCTTTCCAAAACTAACCTTAGAAAATACTGATGAACTAAGAAAGGGATCTCCACATTATATCATTGTAAGTATAAGACATGACATAGTCACAGTACCCCATCGAAATGTAGTCCAAAGAAACTGTGAGTTATGTAAACATGCAGGATATGCTTGGAAGACTACGAATGCGACCCGCAGCACGCGCTGGTGTCACCGTGTCAATTGGCCTGAACTGGCTCTGGCTGTGCTGGCCCGGCCCAAGTTGTCAGGCGCTTAATTAAGTTACAGGCCAGGACGATACAATTTCACAAATATCCGTGCAAGGCGACACCGGCAATCAGCGGACGTCGCCGCGACGTAACCAAACAAATGTTAAATGCTAAAACTGGCCCATGAGTTCATAAATTGTCGTCGGGGCGCACCCTGCGCGCATACCCCGTGCCCCATGCTGGCGTTAAAAGCCAAAATGAATGGTCAATATATGGAAACATAAATAATTTTTAGGGGTTTGTATTTGCCCATTTCTTTTGCGTGTTTGACCAACATTTCCCATTACGTTGTTTGCTTTCAATTAACCAAAACTGACCCAGCTCCTGGTCGGGGGCTACAGCCCTGGACTCCACTATATATTGGTTATGAGCATGGGTCAAAGCATGAAACGGGCTAATTGAGTGCTGCTTGTCACATGAGACGGCAAACAGTATGATTTAGATGTCAAACAACTGCATTATGATGATAGCTGATTGAAAATTAATATAACAACATTCATAATTACAGTGAGAAATAATTAAATTAAGTAAATAAAAAATATATAAATGAAATAGTAGAAAATAAGGCCAAAAAGTTAATTGGCAGTAATGCAATTTGAAAAAATTAAAAATCTTGTTCTCTACTGAGAAACAGCTAGAGAGAGAGAGAGAGAGAGAGAGAGAGGGAGAGGTTACGGAGATCAGCTAGCTTTAAAGGCGACTAAAACCTTTAAGAAGATAGCACAAAGAAGAATTATAAAAACTCTTACTCCCTGAAGAGAGAGAGAAAGAGGAAGAATTAGAGGAAGACCGAGCAAAAGAAAGAGGGCGAAAGTGAAAGAGACTGGGAGAGGGAGAGAACATGAGGAAGTACGACAGTGAAAGAGAGAGGGAAAGTGACAGCGAGAGAGAGAGAAAGAGAAATAAAGGGTAAACGAGAGAAAACAATACGCAACATAGCATAAAAAGCAGAAGAGACAGGATATGCTTAAAGAGCGTTAGAATGGAAAATAGGTGAAAAACTCGAGAACATAACTTCATTAAAGCATAATGCTAAGTTCAGCGTCATCATAAAATTAAGTTCATCAAATATATTCTCGGAAACGCCAGTAAAAAAAAACATCACAAAAGAAAACTGTTGACCTATTGCCTAAATATTTACGCTAAGCTCGTAAACAAGTACCATTTACCATTAAGCTTTGAGTTTCATTGTCTGTCATCTTATAATTCCCAACTCGTTAGCCAATCACGCGTCACAGCGTCAATATCCCACTCAGAGAATCATCCATCGCCGCCAGCACTTCCGCCTGTCGGCTAGAAGTGGGCGCAGGAGTTGGCCCACCCACGCTTGGCCGGCGTGGTTCCGCCTGTTGGCGCTTCTGCTTGGCCAGCTGCCACACTTGGCTTTGACTGGTCGTATAATAATCTTGATTTTGTGGTCAATTGAATTCTTAACTTCTCGAGCTCAAGAACACAACAAGGCCCCAAACGGAAACTCGACAGATACGAGTATCTCGAGGGCGTGCACACGGATGACAGTGCAAAGTGCGCCCTCTAGAGGGGAGGGAAGAAATGTCGAGGTGGTGGAGGGGTGGGACGCCAATTGTGCTGCTCAACAGCTCACAGCGAAATGGCTGACCAGAAAATGTGTTGCCTACTTCTTATTGGCCATTGATTTCGGAGAATTGTTAAACGAGTGCGGCCAGCAAAATGCTCAAAATCAGGATACAACAAAAATAATTTGCCATACAATAGACGGGCCACTTGTTTACAGGGGCGAGGGGCCGTGCGCGGGGCGAAGGGTACGTAACCAATAAGTATTAGCCAATTTTATGCTTTATGCTCTTTATGAGCCAAAGCTCATACTTGTGCTGCTTGTGGCTGCTGCTTCACTGAGCCTGATTACAATCCGGACGCCTCAACCGAAACCGGAAAAAGTCTTTACCCACAACAATTTCACAACAACATTTTGTTAGCACTTGCTTCTCCTTGTTGTTGTAGTTGTTGTAGTTGTTGTAGCTGTTGTAGTTGTTTCGTTAGTTTCGTGTAGGAACATCTTTATGGGTAATTAAAACTTTTGCCCATTTTGGTATCGATTTGATTTTGGCTATACCCTGTACACACCATAAAAATTGGAAAAGGGCATGACTAGGTTGTAGTAATGTCTGCTACAAAGAGATGGAGACTTTTTTATGCTATCTTATATTTCATCCTATATTCTACATAATATATATGTACATATATAGAACATCTTTCTAGCTGATCTCAGAGTCTATACAAATAAGCGAAGTCAATGTTGAATATCGCCTTGTGATAAGTGCTGTAAAACGAGCAATGCTGCTGCTATCGATACTTTCTACAGACGATAGTCACAAGCAGCGATAACATGTATGTATGTATGTATTTACAGCACTAGCGTGTATATTCGATAGTTTTGCAGAACTTTCGTGTGCCATAACATTTATTTAAAACTGTTCACATCCCGACTTACTACTTCGTCAAGTTGTCATTAAATACATATGTATATTCAAATCAATTGAAGATTTAAATTTAAATAGAATTGAATACAGGGTATCGGCCATTCGATTGCTCTAGACATGCATGCAGAACATTATTACTTGCTTTGTTTTGTCTTGTTTGGCGCTCAACTCCAATTTATTGCACTTCAATAATACAATTTTTTCTGGCTCTCCCCCTGTATCTCCTGCATCGCTCCGAAACTATTTTCGAACAGTTTGGGGCACGTTCGTGTGTGTACAAGCAGCATTATTGAAATGGGAAACGGCCATAGTGTCTGCAGTTTTCCAGTTTTGCATTCCATTTGCGAACATTATTTCGGGCTGGGAATGTTTGCCTGTTACTTTTCTGCAACTCCAATCGCAATTGCAATTATTTGCGGTTTCTTTAACAGTGCAAATACTTGTACATATATCTTTGTCTGTAACTTCTCGAGTTTGTTTCCGCTATGTTACGAAAGCCAGGATACTTGAACTGACTGAATTTATTGCTTGCATTATTTTAGATAAGTAGAAGCTAAGTAGAAAATCAAAAAAATGCAGGTGGGGTAATTTATACCTTTAATTGGTATAGTTCAAAAACAGATTAACAATGGAGCCAGTAAAACGTTTAAGCAGGCGAAACAAGGAAGTGAACTGTAATTTATAGCCATCAAAGAACGTTTAAGAATGCGAAACAAAGAAGAATTGAAAAAACAAACAGTTAATGTGCCAGACTTACGTGCCAGTAAGCAGGCAGTAGAACGTTTGAGAATGCGACAGAAATATTTGAAGAGAGAAATAGCGAGAGTAAAAAAGAGATGTATTTAGCAAGCGGAACGTTTAAGAATACAGTACAAAACTAAGCACATGTAGTCGAAAAGTATGCTCGTAAACAAAGATTTCATGTAGAACTTAGCCTATAAAAAAATATAAGAAATCTATACTATTCTGTTGTCAAAAATACGTTATCATTTGTAATAACTATTTATAAAGACAGAACTATATGGAATAGTCTTAGAGATTAACTATTGCCTTTTATGATATGTGCCCCACAAATGCGCACTTCAAGAAACCAACCACCATCACAATGCGAAAGGATTATGTACAATAACTTTGCAATGGCAACGTTGGGGCTTGGTGGCTTTGTGGCAACCCTTTGTGTGGGAATCTAACTAGCATTTGGGCTCTTAAAGCATACACACCTGGGCGTGGCACTGGGCGCCCCATTGTGATGCCGAAAAGCAGCTTTGCTGCATTATCTGCTCCCAAATGCTAACTGCAAAGCCTTAACACAAATTTTCAAGTATTAGCGAGTCCCCCTTTCCTTTCCTTTCCTTTTCGACAGCGCCCAACGGGCAACTTCCGCTTGTTTGCTGGGGAGCTTAAAACTACGGCCTATCAGACATACTCGCACGCACACACACGCACGCCGGCACACTCACACACACACACACACACACTCACACATCAGGCAAGACAAATTGCGCTTTGGTAGACTCCACTTAATGGGGCTCTACATATTTTCCTTCGCCTGAAGGCAACTTCGGGGCAATGCGAACAAAGTGAAAGAAAAATCCATATTTTATTTTGATTATTTTCCGGCGTCTGTCGGCAGGTGTCGATTTCTTGCACCTGAGTGTGCGTTGGTGTGTGGGTGAAATTAAATTTAGCCCCACACATACACCCACACCCACACACACACAAAGATTGACGCCTTTTCTTTCAACGTCAATCAATTTCGCTCGTCAGACAAAAACAAGCCCACAAAAATGTCCCAAGTAATGGGAAAAATTATTGAATTTGTCAACGACTGCCGCAGGGCATCCAACAACAAAAACGTATCCACGAGTGCTCGAATCTAATCTAGCCCTACTAGGAGATACCCTGTGCCCAGACTCGGCTACAACCTTATGGAAACTAATGTGACTAATAAATTTTGTGATTATTATAGAATCATTTGAAGATATGGGGCAAAGGGGCATTCTAATAAATAAGCAAAGAGGCGGTTGCTAATCGATATTTATCGATTTCTAGCTTCGAAATATGTTCGATAGAGCAAGGCTTTTAAAATCGATGGTTATCGATGACAACAAATTTAATTTTAACACCGATAAATTTCCAGAAAATAGTATTTCACTAGCTTTACAATCTTAGAAATATGTTCGATAAAGCAAATCCTTTCAAATCGATATTTATCGATTACAAAAAATATAATTTCATACATTGACCAGCAAACATGTTAGCTTCTGAACTTAGACATGCCTGAAAAAAACAAGGGCTTCAACATCGATACTTATCGATTTTCAAAAGTGTAATCGATAATTTATCAGCGTATATGTTGTTCCCAGCTTTTCTAATATTAAAGATATGCTCAAAAAATAAAAACCAATTTAGGGGAATATAAACGAAGTTATCTGCTATTCACTATATGACCAGCAAACATGTTAGCTTTTGCACTTAGACATGCCTGAAAAAACAAGGGCTTCAACATCGATACTTATCGATTTTCAAAAGTGTAATCGATAATTTATCAGCGAATATGTTGTTCCCAGCTTTTCTAATATTAAAGATATGCTCAAAAAATAAAAACCAATTTAGGGGAATATAAACGAAGTTATCTGCTATTCACTATATATGATGAAGCTATGTATATTTATTCAACTTCGTTATACCCATTTGGTCCATTTTACAGGGTATTAAAAATTTTTTTAGCTATGGCTTAAAGCCGCGCACAGCTTTAAGCTGAAGATTTATGCGACTTCGCATAGGTGTCAGACAAACAAAATTATGTTTGAAAACGATTTTGTACCTTGGCAGTCATACATCATCAGGCCCGATGTTGGCTGAGGGGGCGGTGGGCTGGGGGTTGGCAACCCTCTAAAGTGTAACAACCCTCAACGTTAACAAATTTGTTTGCGACGTTTTTAAATTTCCCAAACACACACATACTGTATATGTATATACTGGGGAGCTAATGTAAATTGTGTGTGTGCGTGTGTATTTCGAGCGGGCGGTGTGCTCAGAGGGCGGGCGGGGGGAGTGGGCACACCTTATTTAGTCAAGCTAACCTAACGTTACCCGAACCAAGTGATTTGTTGACAAAGAAATTTTTTAATAATTCAGAAGCCAGGAAAAACATATATATATATAAAAAAAAAAAACTCTCATTCAACATAAATGATGATGTAATTTTCGCTAAAAATTGAAAAAATCTTCAAGCGTAAGCGTTAGAGGGGTGTGGGTTGGGGAGGGGGAAGTAGTCACATAAAATATGTTGCAACAATCTGTTGGCGTGTGTTGCCACTGACGATGATGAATGTTGCACGCATGCGTTGCACTGATTTTACTGACAATCTTGTCACGACCCGCTGCTGCTGCGACTCCAACTTGAGCGCGTTTCTCCTGCTAAGCCCCTGCCAGAACGCTTCAGAAATGGAGTTTGGCTAAGTAGGCTAAGCTGTGCAGTTGGCTGAAGACTTGAGGTGCCAGCGTTGCCACCTAGGCAGGTTGCTGATAGAGACCTCGGTTGACTTTAAGAGGGTTGTCACCTAACAACATAGCAGCAGTATCTGTCGCTCTTTGTTCTATACCCTTGCAGGGGGTATTATAACTTTGTCATGCAGAGGTTAAAGCTAGAAGGAGACTTCTCCGACCCCATAAAGTATATATTAGTATGTTATATATATTCTAGATCAGCATTAACAGCCGAGTTTATATAGACATGTCCGTCTGTCCGTATATCTGTTTCTATGCCAACTAGTCTAGTCTTAAGATACCATATTCGGCATTAACTATTTTCCCTGTGCTTCTTAGATACGAGCAAAGCATTATGAAAAGGTTCGGTCTGCAAGGGTATTAAATCTTCGGCGTGCCGACTTTCTCGTTTTTAATTAATAATGGAAAATGAATAGAAAAATGTAAAGCTTAAAGCAGAATACAAAAATTTCCAACACGATGGGGGGTATTTTATTTGCCCGTCCGTCCAGCTTGGCCCCTTTTAATCTTAATTAACTATATTAAGTGAGAATATACGATGATTATATTTATTATATATGTATTTAAAAAAATGAAGTAAAGAACTTTGCAAAATACACAATAATAATTTTAAGTTATATTCAGTTATAATAAGTAAAGAGGGAGGGAGATAGTGATAGGAAATCACTGACCTTATGGGGGTGGAGATTTTTTAGCTTGTGCGGCACATATCGTGCCTCTGCTCATAACTGGGCGAGGTCAGTGAGCTCCGGAAGGTATCCTAAAGGCATAGATTTTAGTAGGGGAAGAGTAAATTCAGTGGAGAAAACGTTCTATTAGCTATTGTAATTTAGGCATAGGAATGAGGGGCACTTCGTTGGGAATAAGGGACGATAAGGGACGAGGGAGCAGAGCATTGAAGAGGACCCAATCAAAGGCAGAATCTATGTCGTCGACAATTGATTTATGTAGGAAGACAATACCAAGGATTTCTAAGCTGTATTTGACAAGGAATCAGCTTAAAGAATCTCACAACCTTCAATAGATTTGTAATAATTAAACGTACTCTGGGTTCTATAAAGAGAGGAATTAAGCGTACAGCTCTAAAACAGATCACATATCCTTTGTGCTACCCCAACCCATTCGTAACTGAGTAGAACTCGATTGGAACTCATTTCAGGACTGTCACATCATTTCAGGACTATTTGCTAGCTGACTGTGGTAAAGTCACACTTTTTCGATATTTCTTCACTTTTATTTCGTCCCCGCACACTAAACATATTTAATGAAGCGCATGATGTCTGACGGTTTTCTAAAGGGGGTCCATAATTCTACCAGGCAAATGGATAGTTGACCGCAAGTTTTGTCCACGCACAAAATGTACCCAATGTCTGTCGTAATGCTCATGGCTCATTAGTTTTCGCCTAATTTGAGTTGCAGGCGGCATGTACTACGTCTGCCTTGGCCTACTAATGGAATTCAATCAATTTTCATTTATTTCGATTACGAAATTCTCACCACCAAAGAAGCGTAGCTGGCCACTTCATACACCCCCCGAAGACCCCAACACAATACCATTTGGTTTCTGCAAATGGGCACTGAAAAATTTCTTAATTATCCTGACGTGCAGCCTGTGTGGAACAGCAGCAGGAGGCTTGTGTCCTTTGGTTGACATGCCCCATCAGCGATTGGGCTGTGTTTTCTCAATGTACTACGTACAAAGCAAGACAAATGAGCGAACACATAAAATTGATGTGTTTATATAATAGATGAAAATGTTCAAACTTCAAGCGAGTGCACTTTGAGAAGCGCAAAGAGAGGCCCGTGGCAGCCCAACAGTTCGAATCATGCATGTCCCATACTTTGAATGTTGTAAATTGATAACGACTCTCCATTAAGCTGATAATGATGTTGTTGAAAACAATATGCCACGAATGTCAATACGACAATGGACAATAATAAAGTAAAATGAAATATCCACAAAACTTGCACAAAAAGAAATGAATGTAAGGAAAAAGGTTTGCAAATGCAGGTAACAGCGCATAATCTGCTTATCATTGGGCTGCACAGACCTTCCTTTAGAAGGTCCAGTACCCGTAGCCCTCCAGAGCCTCCCACCAACTATCACAAGCAACTCTTTCAAGAAAATGAACGCAACTCAACAAAGAAGTGAAAATTTGATTTGCATTTTCTTGCGCAAAATGAAAATTAAATTAAATTTTTCCTTTCCCTCTGATTTGCTTTTGTCTCTTTTATGTCTACCCCTTTTTATGCTGCAGCAAAAATATATAAGCCGCAAAATTGTAAAAATAAACCAGCATGTTTTGTAACAAAACAAAATCCCTTTTTGTGATTTGCGACCGAAAGTTACCCAACAATGCCGGAAGAAGCGATGCCGAACTGAAAGTAATTGGAATCACCTGCCGCAATGCAATGCAAATAATTATGTAACAGATATCAGGAAAGATATGTCACATATATGAATAAGCAACACACAAGTTCACTTAAAAATGTCATTTAACAAAAGCCCGAAATTTGAATACTCTTACAGAGACAGGTTTGGCAACTTAACAGTACAGAATATACCTTTAGAATATCAGCCAACATTTCTTAAATAGCACTGGCTACTATTTGATTTGAGCCCATACGCTTGACAAATCATATTATATTTTATTATTTCGATTGTATCCGTTAACGGTTACCCACGCCGATCAGTGCAAATAGGTGCTAAAAATAGTAGGGGAAGATTTAAATTAAGTCTGAATATATATAAGTGTGTGCCGGGACGTATGTACGTTCTCTTGTACTAATTTCCTAAACCTCTACGCAGCAAACTGACAAAAACGTATTTTTTAATAACGCCCTACTATGCGATTCTCATAGTGAAACACACAGCTTATGCGTATATATTTTGAAATCTTTTTAAGAAATTGAAATGCCAGCATTCGTAGAACATTTTTAATTAACTGTTGGATTCGAATCTTCACAAAACTCTTAAGTGTATTTCGTTAATATATAATTACAATTAAAGATAAAAGATATTAATTATTTATTATTAAAGTAACATTTAGTTTAAAATCTACACAAAGTTCTTAAATCTTATACATTTCATTATTATATCCTGTACAAAATCAGCTGAAGTTGTCTTTTGAATGTTACAAAGCTTGCCAAGAAATGAATATAGCCCCAGCTATCATCATACAATTGCCAGGCGAAAAGGGGCCCCTCGCAAAAGGCGGGAAGAGCCTCCAAGAAATCTGTAAGTTAAATCTCCCTGCCCATTGGCAAAATATGCTCTGGTTGGGGAACATGTTGCGAGCCGAAAAGTAAGAATTGAACTCTGCGAGACCCGCGCCTCAATTATAATGAGAAAAGCAAACGAATTGGGAATAATTTTCAATTCACTTGTTTCCCACCTACATTCGTGCATGCGATCTTCAGATATTTATGCGCCCTTTGTTTTCATTATTTATATCGTGTATATATATATTTTTTTTTCGAAGCAGACTCTGCCTCAGGGCTCTGAGCTCTTTTATTTTTATTCAGCAGTATTTCGTATGTGCATGATAAAGCTGTTAATTTTTTTTTAGGTTTGTTTTTGGCTGCCAGTTGGGCGTGGCTTATTTGCAAAGGAAGTTCACATAAGAGTGTAGACTTAAGATATGAAATAAATAAATACCTTAAATGCAACTGCAAAAATGCACATGAAACAGAGTCGACCAATTGGCTGACACCTTAGGGACTATATAGATGCAATATCTAATATATTGTTCAGACATCTTTTAGAAACAGCCCGAGGCCATTTTCTTCAACGCAGTTTTTGCAAATATTTCAACATAGGTTGCGCTACTTTATCTCTATTATGTTCTTATACTCCAATGGAGGTTATTATAATCTTATCATGATATGAGTAAAGCGCAGCAGAAGACATATCCGACCCCTTAAAGTATATATATTCCAAAGCCGAGTTGATATAGCCAAGTCCGTCTGTCCCTCCGTCTGTATCTATTTGAACTAGTCTCAGGCTATTGTCTTCAAAATTGCCTAGGACCGTCTTTCTGTCGCAGGCTGTCGATATGCCGGAACCGGACGAATCGATCTGCTATATCATATCATAAAGCTGCCATAGGAAAAGTAGGTTCTTTTATGGAGAACTTTCTTGTTTATCAGGATATCTTGACAAACTACGGCAATTACTCGTTAAACCATGCTAACTAGTATATATGAGCCTCATCTTATCAAGATCGCACTACTATATATACTATATTTCAAATTGGAAGATCCGATCGAAAAGTAAGTTCTTGTATGGCAAAATATTCTGTTTTTCAAGCTCTATTCATCAAAGTCAGTATTTACGAGCTTCACCTTTCTCACATATCTGCAAAACCTTAAAGCAAATGTCTACAAGAGTATTAAATCTTCGGCTTGCCGAAGATTTCTCGTTTTTCCAGAAGTTTATATATATATACTGGAACAATATTATAATTTCTAATTGCTTTCTTTACGATAAAGTTGTTAAATTCATTTAAACACAAATAATAGAAATCGAAATAATTATATATTATTTATATATATATTAAATTAAACTTCGGTTTTAATTTGGTTCTACCTCTGCATATCATATTATTCATATTGTATATCGAACATCTGATATATATGTCAGAAGGGATATTCCATCGTGGACATTCCAAAGCTAAATACTCTTTCCCATTATGCTTCGTAAACATTTTGATCATATAGTAATATTTTCATTCCCTGTACCTCGAAGAGTGTTAAGAAAAGTGTTTTAAATTTTTTTTCTTAGAAAATAATCAAGGTTCTCTTTTAAAAGTTTAAGTATTTTATAAATTTTATAAACGTTTGAAAATAGTTTCTCATTGTGTTGAATCAGTTAAATAATCACGTAAATCATGTAAAATTGTTGACTTTGGGGTAAAAAAGTCCTCCTGAAGCTTAAAGGCAGCTAAAGGAGAAGCCACGTGGCTTAGGTGCGGGATCCGGCGCATCGTTGCGCTGGAGACCGAGTGGAAATTTATAGAGCATTCTGTGCGGCGATGCCGGGATGTTCTTTATGCTCTTCATGGCATCAAATAAGTTGTCCATTTTGGTGTCTGACGACTCGTTAACCGGTTGGGCGTGCGGCTTAAGGATCGGATCCAAGGATTTGCCATTACTGGGACCAGAGCACAGGGGTTGCTTAGATGCAGGATCCATGGGTGAGGCATCCCTTGGCACTGCCAGGACGCTGCGGCCCCTGCCAAAGTTGACCTTCATCAGGAGATTGTAGCCGCCAGGAGTTGGCTTTGATGCGGAAGCCTTAGAAGCCGCAAGCTGGCCAAACCTGAAGGCCATTGGCTGCTTGAACTGTGTTGACTTCTCCTTAGCCGAGTCCATGGATATGTCAGCTGACGCCTGTTTCGGCATGTTACGTTTCGTGAGAGTTTTCGCTGCACGCTCGGCCTGGCTGGGTGTGAGCTCTTCGTCGCGTTCTACGAGTCTATGTGGCTTCGGTGCTTCCCAATCCTTGGGGCGCTTGGCCAACCTGACCTGCAGCGGAGAACTGCCACCCTCCAGCGTATAGCCATTCATAACCGATATAGCCATATCGGCGGATGATTTCAGCTCGAAACGCACAAAGGCAATGCCACGGGACAGACCCGTGAATCTGTCCTTGAGCACATTCAAATCCAGGATATTGCCATAACGTCCAAATGTCGCCCTCACCTTCTGTTCGTTGTAGTCCATGGGCAGATTGGCCACATAGAGTTTGGCATTCCTAAAGTCCATCGAGGAGGGACGAGCCGGCGACACCTTCAGCCGCTTGCCGCGCACCTGGCGCCCGTTCAGGCACACCAGAGCCAAATTGGCATTGCCGGCCGCGCTAAAGTTGACAAAGCCATAGCAATGGCTGGCGCCCGTTTCGGCGTCCCGTATGATTTTAACTTGCTTAATATGCCCGAAACTGACGAACAGGTCGTGCAGCTCCTTTTCCAGCATATCGAATGGCAAATAGTTGACCAAAAGATTCGTGATTTCGGCCGTCTGATCCCCAGCTGGTGAACTACTAGCCGTGGCCATGTAATCGGCAAACACCTCATCCTTAATGTTGCTCATCTTAGTGTTGCTCATGGTCTCCACTAGGCGCAAGCTGCATACAAAATCAAAAAACCAAAACAAACAATAAACGATTATGCACTTACACAAGGCTCCAGAGGTATCTCAGAAGAAACAGCACTGGGCGCTGCAGGAATTGAAATAAAGTTTTATGCATTCTCATTACACTTGACAGCTTTCAAAAACTACAATTAACAATCACGTTATACAGCACTGGCTTCTTAGTTAAATGCCAGCCAATGTCTTGAAAGCTAGCTCCTAAGTTATCGATAGCTTTGTGCGATTGCCGTAGTTATCGGTACTTTCTAACTATTAACTATCGATAGCTATAAAGCTCTATCAGTAACGGTCCATTTGTGTGTTAATAACGTTAGGCATACAACTATCGGTTTAGTGTTGGACAATTTTTGTATATGCGCGATGAGCAAATGTCGACGACAGATATCGTAGTTAATGTTGCTTTCAGTGTTGAGTAAAACGCTGCTGTTTCAATTTAAATCGAGATGATGAATTGTATCGATAATCTCTTGAAAAAATCGTGCATAAGTTGAGCATCTTTCAACTTCAGAAAGTATCAATTGATTTACAGCACAAAAGTCCTTTGCCTGCGTATTCCGCTTTCTTTGGCAATCGCTGATTATACGATTGGCCTCATACATATATTTACATACATATATACAAAATTGCGTGCCAAGACAAAATGAAACGCCCTTTCGTGGGCAAACGGCAAAATAAAACGGCGTAAAACGCGCACAAGCTGCAAAAAAGTAGCGAAAAAAGAGTTTTTCAGCTGTTTTATTTATTTGTTTGCTGATTATGGAATTGTTAAGGACAAAAATGCGAACAATTTGAAGGTCTGCCCGGCACCAGGCTTATTAATTGGAACAGCTGCAAACAAAAATTGGTGAAAATTTAAAGGCAAAATGTGTGTATAAATAAGTAAAAACAAGTACTTGTTAAGTCTTGAGTATTACTCAACATATAAATAAGTAAAACTAAATACTCATTAAGTCTTGAGTATTACTCAAAAGTCGAATAAGTTCCACTTATGTATCTTGAAAACATATTTCCGAGGGCATTTAAACTTCGTTGCATAGTTAAAGGGAAAAGCATTTTTCGTTGTGAGAGTTTTCATATTAATTAATTTCCATTTCCGTTTTGTTATCATGCGTACGCCGATTTTTACCTTTATGCAGACTCAACAATTAATCAAGTTTAATTACGCCCAACGTTAGGAGTTAGCCAGCCAATGCCAACACCCATCCCCGCCCTCCCTCCCTCTCCCTCTAGAGATTCTAGGCTACATTGGGCGCATTAATCACTTGAATATGCCCAACATTTCTCATGTGAGCGAGCCCAAGGGTGGGAGGAGGGTGGTGGGCGGTGCCCAAGGAGATAAGACTAAGAGTCTCATAAAAAGGACGTCTCACGTAAACAATGCATTTAAATATTTGTAGGCTAAAGTACCATTGTCAGATCATTTAATGGCCTAAATGGTAGCTTAAGATTTTCGTAACTGAAAATATGTTCAAAATGTTTTAGCAAAGACACATCGTCCACTTGGAGTCCACAAATTTTAGCCGCCTTAGCCAATGCAACAACCTGCACTGCCTGACAAAAGCTAAACGCTATGGTTAGCTGTGCACTATGTGGACTGTAGACTGTGTATGTTGTGTGTATATAAGTCTTTTCTTATATTAAATGTGTTTCACTTCGTTATACCCTAGAATTACCTTTAGAATATCCCTAACTTTTATTTAAACCTATTCCAATTGATTGCCGTCTAAAATTTTCCAACCTGGTCACAAAAAACTAATAAGACATAAAACATATAGACGAAAAATAAATGTTAAGGGAAACAAAAATTTATAAATGTTGATTATTTGCGACTTATATTGAATAACATATTCTTAAAAATTACTGTATTTTTATACTTTTAGGTTTTCTTAAATTCTATAGTAATATCGTTGCAATCAACTAAATATGTAAATTAAATCATTTAAAACAGTAACATTATACATTCACCAAGTATTTATTTTTCTCGTTTTCATGCGCATTTTAGATCGCAAATTCAAGGATTCCCCATATTTATGCGCAAACACATATGCACACACACACACACACACATGCACATGCGTGTCAACTGATGCCGCCGACCTCCAGCTTTGTATCTAATTGACCGCAACATTGTGAATGCAAACGATTCACAGCTGAAATTTAACAGCAATCAAATGCAATTTCGGTGTTTCAGAAAAAATTAAGACGATCTTTGTATGCGCAATTGGCAGATATCTTAACATATGCGAATTTGTTGGCTGGGCATTTCCCCCCACACCAACACACACACAGTGACATTCCACATGGCTCTGCTGTCTGTCAAAATTGCCAAAAACAACAATAATGGCAACTACAATAACAACAGATGTTCGAAGCTGCGCGAAAAGGTAAACGAGTTGCGCTCACGAGTGGGTACGAAGAGAGCAAGAGAGCAACTCTACTTAAGTAACAGCAATTGTTGTTGTGTGTGTGCATGTGTGTTTGTATGTGGGAGGCATGTAACACTGACTATGACCTCAAACCACCCACAGCTACTATACAAGCTGCCTGCGCCTGCGCTAGCAGCGACGCTAACGTTAACAGCCACTTTGCATTTTTTCGAAGCAATTTTTGCATTTGCTGACGTCACAAGCAACAAAATGCTGTTGTTTAAATTGCCAATGTTAGTTGTTGTTGTTGTTGATTGTTGTTAGTTGGTTATTGGTTAAGCTGCTTGTTGTTGTGCCCACAAAAGGTGCGCTTACTATTTTCTCCACTTTCTACAAGAAAAATGTGAGAAATCAAAAAGATGCCACCGCTTTGTCTCTCTCTCTCTGTATGTGTCTATTTGTATATGGACCTGAGTGTATGTATGTGTGTCGGCCACAAAAGTTCACTGGGAAAGCAACATAAGACTGAGTTACTGTTGAAATGAAAATAGACCGCAATTTATAGATAAAATCAATCAAAATGTAGCGCTGATAAGTTTGCTCTCAGTTTATTTTTTTTTTTTTACTTAGACAAAGGCAACCCTTTCAGAACAGATGGCTGGCTGGAGCCCAAAAGCAGCGCAGTCAACGTCGTAGGCGGCATTCCATTGATGCAAAGTGGAAGAACGTCGAAAAAACGTGCATGGTTTCAATTGCCGATAGGCAGCGAGGGGTGCCAAGTATAGAGGGGACTTCAACAAGACGTATTTTCATGCTAAAAACGTTCGAAATGTTTGTTTACAATTTACAACAAAATGTTCACACACACACACAAAAGCAAAAGACTGAGAGGTAAAGAGAGCAGCAGCTACATTCTAAATGAGAGAGCAGTGATGAGAGTGAGTGCCGATGGAATAAGTATTGAATGAGTATCTGTGTTGATCGCTTGTTGTGATTAACAGGCTGTGAGTGTGTGAATGCAAGTGTTTGTGTGTGTATAAGTTTGTGGGGGGATGACATCACCGCACGTTGCTGTCTCAAAGTTCGCACTGTAGCATTTTCTGCTTCTCTCACTTTGCTAAATTTACTGCTCTCGGTGTCTCTTGGAGAAGCCAACGTAAATTGGTTGTGCATGTGTGCCTTGTGAGCACAGTGGGCTAACGTACAGTGTTATAATTGATATGTTTTCAGTATATACATATACATATATGCAAAAAAGTTAAACAAAATAGTGCAACATACGTATGTACTTATTTTATTTGTAAGCTGTAACTTACATTAGTAATATTAAATATATTTCAAATAATAATTTTCACATTTATTTATATTAGCTTATATTATATGCAAAGCTTAAAGTTTACAATAAAACAAAAATTGAATGTATCATAAAGCGTAAAAGTGATTTTAATTGCATTTAATCAGTAACCAAACAGCATATGCTGTTTGTGGTTAGTGCTAATTCGTGACAATTAAACATTTTAAAATAGACTTTGCAGCACTGTGCACATGCACGTAGGCGCAACAACAACTCAAGTGGATTTAATAGTTGGCCAGCAAAAAGAAGAGAGAGCACGAGAGAGAGAGCGTGCCTGCTTGAGCTTACGCCAACGCTTACTTTTCATTTTTGTTGCCCGCTGTTGTCTGGCTGCTGCATGCATGTGTGTGTGCGTGTGCATGTGTGCGAGTGGCGCTCTCTGCTTTAGGCCAGGGGGTCTCTCCATATTCAATCAGTCGTTCGGAATTCGCGAAACTATGCGGTCGCCGTACGAAGATAGTGCTGCCGTGTCCACGGATAACAAGTATCACACCAGCTACAGCTATAATAGCCAAACGAATAATAATAACAATAATTACCATAAAAACTTTAATGGCAACGGCAATGGGATACCCTATCACGCGCGCGAAAACTCATTGCCCTTTAGCTATGGCAATGCCAAAACGGCGACGCCGCTGCGCAAAACGCCAACGCCAACGCGCGCCGATAGTTTTCTCGACTTTGATTTTGGCCTAAGCAGCAATAGCAACAGCAGCAATAATTACACTTATAACAATAATAATATTAATAATAATAACGAAAGTAGTAGTGGGAGTGATATGATAAAGCCGCAGCCACGTTTAACGAGCCCTCTGCTGGTGCGCAAAACCCTCGGCAGCCGTGTGAATGCAAATGGCAATACGAATGGCTCGAAAATGAATACGAATCCGAATACGAATACGAATACCATATCGAATACGTATCATTATGGGTCAGCGGCGAGTGTGACACCGCCGCGCGTCGACTTCGAGCAGCAGCTGCGCGAGCGGCGCGACAAAGTCTACAGCGAGTATCGAGTACGTGAAAAGGAGCGTGAATTGGAACGTGAGTTGGAACGTGCTGCGGCACGTGTGCCGCCCACGCCGCCGCTGCGACGCCAAAGCAACGGGCTGAGTCACACTAAATACAATTATGATTTTGAGTTCAATTTAAATTTGGATGATATCAACGAACGCAGCTCTCTGCCGGCGCCAGCGCCAGCGCCATATAATACACGGAATATAGAGTATCGGCAGGATATGGATGTGCCGGATGGTGCGATCAGTGGCAACAGTCGGCGCTTGGAGTCCACAATTGTGGAACGCAATTATCACACAATTAACCGAAGCAGCCACAACAACAACAACAACAACGGCAGCAGCAGCAACAACCACTACCACAGCTTGGAACGACCTCCAATGGAAGTGACATACAAACAGCTAGTGGAGCCACAGATGGAGCAGCAGGCGCACATTTATGGCCAGAACCAGCTGCATCTGGAGACGCACACGCGAAACCGTCGCGATTTGTCGCCCATTTATGCCATCAGCACGAAACGCAACACGGCTGCAGCTGCTCCAAATAGCAATGGACACCAGCCGCAGCAGCCGTCGCAGCAGCAGCAGCAGGCGGATTACCTGTTAACGCCCAGTCCCACTAGCCGGCCAGAGACGCCCGCTTTTCCGGTCACGCCGCGCACACCGTTCGGCAGCAGCACCTTGCAGCGCGCCTCGCCCACCACCACCGAGTCCATATACCAGACGATGGCCTCGGCACGGCAGCGTCTCAACTCGGCGCCGTCGCCCACCTTTGAGGTGGCGGCGGATTTGGTGAAATTTGCCCGCAACTCGGCCAAATTCTGGTATAAGCCCATGCTCTCCCGGGAGGATGCCATTGCGCTGCTGATGAATGCACCGCCGGGCACTTTCCTGGTGCGTGATTCCACCACCTATGCGAATGCCTACGGTTTGGTCTTGCGCGTGGCTCAGCCGCCGGCGGGCAGCCATGAGCTGGTGCGTCATTTTCTCATCGAGCCCACGCAGCGTGGCGTCCATTTGAAGGGCTGCGACAATGAGCCCACGTTTACCTCGCTCTCGGCATTGATCTATGAGCATTCCATTAACAAGCTGGCGCTGCCCTGCCTGCTGCTCATACCCGAGGCGGATGTGGTGCCCGGACTGGCGTCCACAACAGCGGCACAGCAGCAGCTGCTCACCCACGGTGCGGCGACTAATGTGCTCTGGCTCTACAGCTGCGATACGGAATCCCTAACCGGTAACGAGGCCATACGCAAGGCCATACGGCTAATGTACGCACAGAAGCCGCTGCCGACGCCCACGGAGGTGCACTTCAAGGTCTCCGGCCAGGGCATCACGCTGACGGACAACACACGCAAGAAGTTCTTCCGGAAACACTATACGGCCGATGTGATCTCGCACTGTGCCATCGACCCGGAGAATCGCATGTGGAGCAACAATCCCAACGAATCCGACAAGAAGACCATCTTCGCCTTTGTGGCGCGCAGATCGCACAGCTCCAAGGATAACCAGTGTCACGTATTCTGCGATCTATCTGTCGCCCAGCCCGCGGCGGCCATTGTCTCCTTTGCCAATCGCACGCTGCCCACCGAGAAGCAGCGCAACTACGTGCTTTGAGGAGCGGCCGGACATGGAATGCGCCACCGAAAGGCACAGAAGGTGAGTTGCTGGCCATTTGCCATTTGGTATTGGCCATAAAGTCGAGCCTAATGTCTTGGGTGCGGCATCCTGAGGCGTCCATTCAATTACAGTAGGCCCTCAATTCAGCGAACCCTTTTATGTTACGAGAAAATGTACAGTGTTGAAAAATTCCTTCTAAATTAAGTATTGTACAGAGTTTTCTTTCTTAAATCATATTTTAGCTCTTAGAAATAGCTCCTGTAAAACTTAAACGGGTAAAACAAATATAAATAAATAACGTCCGAAAAACTTAAAGTCTTGTTACAGACTGTCTCTAATATATAGATATATTGAATATATTATAGTATATATTAAAAAATTGTGTTTATTTCTTCTAGTTCTTCTTCTTCTGATTCTTCTATAACCTTCGGTTTCATCTTTAAACGGAATCCACTCTTTGTACAAACTACACTCAACTAAAAAATACGCGTACAGTCCATGATTTTGTTCTTCATATAAAGTGTTCACTGTACATGCAATAGTTCCATCAGTTTTAGCGTCAAACGGAAAACGATTAAAATTGTTTCAGTTTCTTTGGCGTTTCTTTGGCTTTTCCCCTTGTTTGTTTATTTAACATATTGCCCCCCGCCTCGTGCGAGCCGCCTGTTTGTTTGTTTTATGGTCTTCATATACATAGACATATTCACATATGTGCATGTACATGCATATATACCAGGCCATATAAACACGGTCTAAAACACATTTCTGACGTTAGTTTTGTTGATTTTTTCTTATTTTTGATTTTTTCGCAACGGAAGTTTGTGTCATGAGTCAGTTGCCCAAAATATGATGTAGAATAGATAGAATCGGATTGATTTCTCGATCTGTAAAGGCGTTCACTTCGATTATATGGTAGCTGCTCTTAATGGGCCCAACACACACACACGCACACACCTATGTGGAACTACTATTTAAGGCGTTTCGCTATATGTTTGATTAATTTGCCCGCCCCACGGTCATGCGGCTGAGGTCGCCCGATAAGGCCCACAGTCCCAACTATGCACTGGCATGCTTATGGGACAGTTTTGCTTGATTACTCACATATCATTTCGCTATCAGGCGCTGTTCTAATAGAGTTTCAGACAGTTCGACTGTATTAAGTATCGATATAAATGATTGGGAGTATCAGCTTTCGCTCGATTTCAGCATATCTTATCTCGAAACTTTAAGCTTTTTCAAAGTGAAAGTTTTGTGATGACTTTTATAATAGAAATATGCAATGAAAGGAAAGAAATAATAACTAGAACATGTGTTATTATTTTATTGAATTTTGTTATTATTTCGTTTTCCAACATTTGTTGAGCTACTGTTAACTCGAGTATTTGCTATTAAGGCACCAATACGTTGTTTTCCAACACTTATTTAAGCACGTTTGGTATTAATAGAATTCTTACTTTTAATTTTATTTTACTTTCTTGTATCAAAACACATTTAATATTTTGTTTTCCAACAAATTTTTAAATATCTCATATGTTGTAGAATTATGTACAATATTTTTCACACCTGAGACTATCAAGATCCTTCGAATAAATCTCGCACATTTCAAGGCAACAAGTTTCATATATTTGGAATTTTTCTCAATCTAAAGCCAATATATGCATAATATACACCTATTATTAGTCGGAATCGTATATAGCGCAAATGTTTAAATAAATTCAGTGGAAATACGCTTATAGACGAGCGTCAATTGCGCATTTTAGAAAACGCAAAAGAGAACGGCGGCAAAAAAAAACAAATTAATTCCAGACGTGTTTTTTATTTGAGATTTTGTTTTTATTTCATTATTTAGTTTTTTTTTTTTTTTCATTTTGCTTCCAGCGATTTCGCAGAGCTGACGCGTAAAAGTAACAGTAAATATAATTGAATATTCTAAAAATAAAATAAAAAAAGCCAAAGCTTAAGAATAAACAGACGTCAATTCGTTCTATTCCACCTACCCCCCCCCTCCCCACCCGCTCTTTACCCCACGTTTCGCTTGGCCGGATTAAGCGTTCCGTTTGATCTACAATTAAGCAATTAAGGCAACATATATAGAATAAACTGATTTTATGACCTTTTGTGTTCAACTAAATGCCATTTTTTTAATGTATGTTTTTATCTGCCATTTTTTGTTTCAGGCGACTTACCGTTAAGTCTGTACAGTGTTGTACAGCGCACATAAATTGCAAATGTCACGAGCATTACACGAAGCAACAGCAAATCAAATATAACAACAAATATATTAACAATATGATGTCACTTACACACACACACACACACATTTAAGTTGACTAGGCGCACAGTGAAGAAAGCACAATGCACATACATATACATTATTATAAAACAAATTTGTATGGGTAGAGAAAATAGTTTCGTTTTAAAAATTAAAAAGTATATACAGTACGCCCTCGCTCAAGGCAACCGCTGAAAATCGGAGGGATTGCGAACACCGAGGTTGTTGCCCTAAAATGCCTTTTATTCACAATAATATTAATGTAATTAGAATAAATCTATGTGTACAGTAATAATTTCATTTTATTCAATTTATGTTTGGAAAAACTGGAAATTTAGCATGCGTAAATATTCCAAATAAATATGTTCGACTGAGAATAATCAGAATAACGAAACGAAAGTAAGCAAAGCAAGCTAAAATACACGATTTCCTTACCAAAATTTACTAGCTGAGGTACTTTTCTTACAGAGGTAACTTTCTTACAGAGGTAACTTTCTAACAGAGGTAATTTGATTACAGCGGTAACTTTCTTACCGAGGCAATTTTCTACATTTTCTAACAGAGTCTAAAATGTTAAGAATTCTGATGTTACATGTGTTAAGGGTTGCATAGAGCGAGTGCTTACTGTATTTTTTCATACTTTTTATCACAGATCTATTATGCTTATATGTATAATTAAACAAATTTATTTTATTGGCTGAGAATAAATATCAATGAAATTGTATTTGTATCTTGAAACCTGAACATGTCAAATTGTACAGAAAATAATCTAAAAATTCGCTGAGCAAATGATATTTAGTTAGCTTAAGCTACATTATAATTTGTATACTAATATTTTACAATTTCTGCAAACCTTGATGTGTGTTTTTAAGCTTATCAAGATTGTTTTTTTTTTGCTTTTGCGTGCTCAGATTTAAACGAATTAAGATACCTGAAACAAATAATATGCTATGTGTGCATAATTTTTATGTCTGTTTATATAATGTAAGTTTAAAGGCTTAAATATGCCACACGAAAGCTAATTTATCTAATATGTATCTACAAATGTTCGATACAAATAATCTTAATTTAGAAACATGCGCGAAACGTAATAAATGTTAATTTAATTCACAATATTCGACAAATAAATCAATAATAATAATACAAATTTGAATAATGCAAATTATATCTTTACGTAATATGTGTAAGTAAATGCGTATAGAAATCAATAATAAATACGTGTTCGGACTTAAGTTCTACTAATTGAGTCAATATAAATAAAGTGCAATGATGTTGAAGCTGAATATCCCTAACAAAATCAAATGTATTTCCTTTTTGAGAATTTGTTTAGATGGAAATTTGGGTTTTAATAAATTTATTGCGGAAATAGGGACAATAAATAACTGATGTGCAACTATTTTTATGGCCAGCATCTGTTTGTAATTTATATACTATCTTTGCAAGCGAGTTCTAATTCCAAAGTAGTACAATGGGCAAATATAAATAAACATGTGTAACAATTGTTGTGCTTGTCGCTTTTGTTAAACAATTAAACTGACTGACTGGCATATAACTAATATATATATATGGTTAAATATGCACAATGCGGCGGACTTCTCGTAGCTAACGTACACAATGCTTTGGCTGCCACTTTTGTTTTGTAATTTAATCTTATCGTTTGACAACTACTATATAGATATTTTTCCCATATCGTTTATGGGCAGCCAACACGTCTACAGAATGTACATATGTACGTATATATGTGCACTTGTGCTGCATATATTTCAGAAATTCTAGTAATTATATTCTTTTTATTCATTAATTGAACAATTTAATGCGTGTGTGTATTTCAAATCCCCCCTTGGCGGTGCTCGGAAACAACAGAGGCAGCAGAAGGCAAATCGTGTCAAGTGAAATGAAAATGCGACCGGCGACGACCTTGAAATCAATTTGTGCCATGATGACGTCACGCGTCAACAATAACAGAACTGGCGCAACAGGCCCAAAGACAAGAGGCGACAGCTGTTTATTGTATGTACCAATACGTATAGCATTCAAAATAGACCGCAACTACAAGTTGCAGGCGTAAATTCTATGCATAACTTCGAAAACACTTTGCACCCACGAAATCTCTTGGGATTTCTTTTTGCTAGACGCACGAGTTTATTTTCAATTTTTGGCTGCGACTAATTTCCTTTTTTTTATTGGCTGGCCGAAAGCGAAACCGGTTTGTCATGTTCTCTGGCTAATATGCTTATGTGTGTGTGTGTGTGTGTTTGTGTGGGTTTATTTCATGTGTTAATGTATTTTTGTTAATTAAGCAACAAAATAATATCAGACGCAGAAAAGGCGCCAGCGGCCAACGAGCTTTGGTGACAGTTTCGTGCGTGCGTTGACAGGCAGCTAAAATGGGCGGGTTTTGTACAGATTTGGATCAGACTCTCATAAATATATAGTATATCTGATAAATTACATTATTAATATACATAAATAAATATTGTGCTCTTTTTGGCTTGTTTGAAACTGTTGAGTTATCGATTGTAAAAGTTGTATATCGTCGATTAACAATGCCATGTTAAATAACAGTGCGCGCGCTGTTAATTTGAAATCGTCCAGGCGCTGTTATGTTAAACATCATCCCAGTTTCTGGCAACAGTTTAGTAGAACATCGGTTCATCCATCCAATCAATAAAATAAAAGCCAACCGCTTTTAAATCTTGCATTAGTTTTAATACATTTGGTGTTGTGTGTGTTTTTGTGTGTACAAAAGTGAACATAAAATCAACGTGCTTTCCCACGCTGTAGTATGTGTATGAGAGTGTCTGTCTGTTTTTAGATATCTACATAGCTACGTACATAGTTTTGTTTACATCAGATTTAATTAAACATAATAAATACATTTCTAAGCATATAATATATATATATATATAGTGTATATAAATATAACAAATAATACATCCAGTTGTTACGGCTATACAAAATCGGGCCTTCCAGCTCTAACAGATTCAACAGTACAAGTGATACAAAAATACATCATAATGATAAACCCAAATGCACAGTAGCAAAACACAGGTGAGTCAAACAACAGCCACTCCACAATCTCATGCCCGTCTTGTCGTATTACAAAATGTTTTCAGTTTTCAGTTTTCAGTTTTAGATACAAATTTCGCTAGGGTTTTCACGAGCCAATTGCCACTAATTCGATTTAGCCGAATACGGACTGGTTGAGCCAACCGAGGGCGGTGTGGGCGTAGCCCCACTACGTATGCCATCGCCCTCGCAGACATATTTGCCTGCAATGCAAAGAAAATTAAATACAATTATCTAACAAGCCCTTACCACATTAACGCACCTGAAACAAAACGCCTCTTGACCAAGGACAGGCGATAGCCGCTGCCTTGGAGCTCAAACTCAATGCCTGACAGGGTGGTGCCCTCGCAATTAAACTGTGTGGCCATCGTGGCTGGCGTGGAAGGCCCATCGTTGAGTTCGAGCCGTGCACGAAGCGTGCCTACGCCGCCATCCTGTGAATTTTGCGATATGTCCGTAAAGTTCCAAACCAAGCGATTCGACTCACCCAGCCTGAACAGGAGAATAGTTAGTACAGAACTCAAGTGCATTAATGCTAGATGCTCACCAGGATGAATGCGGCTTGGATTGAACATTACGCACGGACCCATTGACCGGCACGGAGAGTGTGACATTCAGCAAGGGTGAGGCACTGGCCATGGCGTGATTATTGTACTTGTAGTCAACTTTGAGCGCCGTGTAGCTGGGCTCGCACTTCCAGTAGCTGACTAGCTGGAAGGGACACGAGCTGGCGCCCGGTTTGGTGCGCACCTGATACTTGAGTATGTCCACATTAAAGTACGAGGCAGTCGGATTATTCTCTGCCTGCCTGCGCAACAATGCAGTCAGCGCAGGCATATTAAACTCCAGCAGCGTGCTCAATCCGCTCGACTGTTGGCGATCTCTGTAAGGGCGGGACGTTAGGGTAGAGTTCGAATATTTAATGCCCGGTTCACTTACATTTGCACCAGTTTGCCATTGGGCACGAGACTCTCTAGATTTTGTACTTGCTTAATGCGAAAGCCCAGCTTGGCTGGATTTGGATTATTGGCTAACAGGCCGGCAATGCCGGCTGGGAATGATAGCATCATATCACCGGACACCTTCACCTGACAGCGCGACTCATCGCTGCCTCTGAAATAGGCGTGTATAATCTCATGGAATGCCACCGCCAGCGGTATTGTGTCCGATATGCCGATTGTCAGCGGCGACGGACCACGCGATGAGCCCATGCCCCCAATGGCGGTGCGAAACTCCAGACTGCCAATGCTGTCCGCTCGATTCATTGCCGGCGCTGGACTCATGCGTCCACGGCCGAGATTTGTTGATCCCGCTGCTGCTGCTGCTGCTGCTGCTGCTGCTGCCGCCGCCGCCGCTGCTGCCGGACCAATGGCAATCATATCCGAGCGACGCGATGGAGGCCGTGGTATGGCAATGCTGCTGCCGCCAGCGGATGTTGGTGTCGGTATCTGCCGGCCTGGCGGTTTGCTCAGCGTTGCCGATGCTGGCGCCGAGACGCTCATTTCGCCCAGCTCCGAGAATATATCGCCCAGATCTGCATAGCGATTGTGGCTCGGATTATTGGCATTGTTGTTGGACAGCGTCGGACTCTGCAGCGGCGCATACGGATGCACGCTGGCCGTGGGCGTTGAGGCATTCGATATCTCTGGCGATTGTTGCCGCGATGCAGCGGCGCCGCGTGGCCCACCTTGCAGCTGCTGGCTGTGATGCTGTAAAGAAAATATATATTTAATATATGCCTAACTTTTCGTTAAATGTTGGCAAACTATATTTCTAAAAACTTTTAACTATCGGATTCTAAACTTCACGTACCGCAAAGACGCCTGTCGGTGATAACGAAATATTCTCCACAGTTGCCCTCAGCTCATCCACGCTGGCCGACATGGGGGCCTGTCCATTGTTGAGCGGCTTAATCTTGACGTGAATGCGTCGCTTGTCGTTATCCGAATCCGAGTCTGAGTCGGTGTAGAAGCTGCCGGCTGCTAAAAATGTTGCGCATTAAGTAACAATATTGTCTGGATGGTCGAAAAACTGGCTTACACTTGTCATGGCCCTCCTCCCAGGCAATTTCCTTAGCTGGCTGTATGCTGAAGCCCTCCTCATCCACCTCGTAGCCACCACCGCTGGCATTGGGGCCGCCGGCACCGGATGCTGCTGCTGCAGTTGTGGTCGCTGTGCCCGCGCCGGAGACGCTGCTGGCATTGGCCAGGGCGCTGCCACCGGCACCGGCCACTCCGCCTCCGCTGCCGCCCATGCTGCTGGCGCCCGCCGAATCAACGCTGCCCTGTGCCGACGTCGCAGACAAAGCAGCCAAGCCGCCGCCTGCGCTGCTGCCGCTGGAATTCTGCGTCTTCATGCTACGCCCATGATCATCATAGTCGAGCAATGTGTTATTGCCACGGTCCGCGCTGCTTCGAGAAAAATAGACACAATAACAGACCAAGTACTTGTTGTAAAAAAACGAGTCGAATGTCACCTGGTCAAACGCTCCTCCTGTATATTGTGATCGGCAGCCTCGTTGTCTTTCTTCTTTTTGGATTTTTTGGTTTTCGCCTTGTCGCGTCTACTACGCAAAATGCCCGAAACTATTTTGGGATAATATTAATATCAAGTTTAGTTCAATGAGATATGCAATTAGGATACTTGACTGTACAGGGACAACAAGCTCCGCCACAATCATTACAGAGTAAAATACATATATAACTACTGCACAGGGACAACAAGTACAACAAATACATAAATCTAGAGGAATAGCTCCACGAGCTACGCAAATTCACACCAAGTTTAGCGTTTTTTTTATATATATTATGTATTATTAAAGTTTCATTCTTGGGAATCATTTCAAATGCCATTTAGAAAAAAGTAATTCAAAATGAATCATTGAAATAATTAACGATTATCGTTTATAGTTCGAGAATTTGTTGGCATTTAAAATAAATTATTTATAACCACATTTGAGGAACTTGCCTAAAAGAAAGCTATAAATTCCTCATAGATTCTTTTTTAGTGACATAATTATAATAAATTGTAAATATAAAACAAAAGATGAAATAGTTTTACACTAAACTTGCGCCGTGTAAAAGTGCTTAGGTGGAGCATAGTGTTGGACAACGGCAAAATACACAAATCGGTTATACTTAAAGATTCTAAATTCAACTCAAACACCGCCATATTTAAAGTGCAACAAATGGTTTAGTGAATATGTTAGAGACTTGTGAGAAAAGTAGATAGTTTGTACAAAGTAAAAAAGCCATGCATAAAAGCCCTGAAAATTGTTACCTAAATTTTAAATGTATATACATATGAATATATATAATTCTTAGTGGGGATGGGACATGGGTTGGACGGGGTTGGGTTGCTCTGGGGGCAGGCACTGTACATTTATAATTTACCCTGAGAGTTTGATGTGAATATATTTAAAAGTGACGTTGTACGTCTGGACGTTGTTGCTGTTGTGGTTGTTGTTGTTGTTGTTGTTGTTGTGGGACCGTTGTTGCCCACTGCAGTCTGTTGTTGTTGCTGATGATTTAGATGATCTTGCTCGTTTAATGATTTCGATAAATGTTGATCGCTTGTCGTTGCGTTCATTTGCTTTCGGCCAGCTGCACTAGCAGTTGGTGTTAGGGCCTCATTCGGCTGCTGTTGTTGTTGTTGCTGCTGTTGTTGTTGTTGCTGATCTAAAGTTTTTAATTTTGATTAGTTGATCGGTCGTGCACGGATGATCGAATCGACAATGAAGCAAATGAATGAATGAATGATGGAAGATGGATGATGGCGTGCAAAAAAGCATTACACAAAAATGCGCAACAGAAAAGCGTTGAGAATTGTGTTAGTTGCAGTTATCCTTTGTAAATGTCTGTGTGTGTTTGTGGGTGTGTGTGTGTGTGAGGGAGGTTAACATTTGGCCTTTGGCTGGTGTTTGAGTGTACATTTCGTATACAAATATAAAATAAACATAAGCAAAAGTTTATATACATAAATGCAAATAATACAAAACATTTAACTTCATTTGGCAGCTTCCTGCAAACAATTAGGGCTTAAAAACTATTTTATCTATAAAATCTCGGGTAAAAATTGATGAATAGAATATCAAATGTAATAGGGACAATCCTGCAGCTGGCAATACTTTGTGTTATGGAAAAGGGTTTTGAGACCTGGAGGAAATCAAAAATGGTTGGGTTTAAAATACAAACATTTCGAGCGAGACTCAACCCCAAAGCGCCCAATTTGATTTGATTCATTTAAACATTTCTGATAGTTGACAATTTTTGGTAGATCTCAGATCTAGCCTACAACCTATGCGAACCGAACCCCAAGGCAAGAAGTTGGTTCGAACCGAACGACTATCTTTTTTTTTAGGACTTGCAGCCCGTTGAAAAAGAGAAGTTTTATAAATCTATTATTTGTAACAGATTATGCTTGTGGTAAATACTATCAAGAAAGCCGAAGTTGAGATACTCTTGACTCTTTCATACTTAACACAGCTTTTGTTAGAACTAATGACAGCTACGACAGCAGGAAGTGACAGAAGGCCTTTTATGAGTTAGGCAATTTAGTATAGACAGATATAAGAGTTATTTTTGGATATCAATAGAGTAGTTACGAGAATAATGCAAAAGTTACAAAATACGAAAAACATAAAAGAACGAAACTTATACCGTTATATAGAAAAATGAAAAACATTAAATAAGAAAGTAAAATAATAATAGAATGAACCTTGAGAACTAGTATCCAGAAGCTCTGAGTTAAGGATATTTTTGGTGGTGACATTGGTGGTAAAATTAATCGTGCCGGTTGTTGTGTTGTTGGTGTTCGAGTTGGCGCTTGTTGCTGTTGTGATGTTTGTGTTGTTGTAATTGTTGTTGTTGGAACTGTTGCTGTTGCCAGGCATACCGAAATTCCCAGAGCCGGCCGAGCTAGCAGTCGCCGGCTGCTGCTGCTGCTGTTGTTTGCTAGCCGTCGGCAAGAACCAGGAGCGCAGACTCTTAACCGTTGACGTAGCGGAGGAGCTCGCTGGAGGCGGCTGTGCGCCCAATGTCTCAGGCGATGTAGGCCGCGGTGATGAGGGACCACCGCCAGCACTGCCCAGTATGGCATCATCCGCATAGGGAATGCTGCCGCTGGCCGCACTGCCGCTGCCCAGCGAGATGCCCGCCAATGCGTCGCCACCACCGCCGCCGCCGCGCTGGTCCATCGAAACTAGACTGCCCGAAGCAGCTGCAGCGGCACTGCCGGAACGCAAAGCCGCTTGTATACTGGCTGCCGAATTGGAATTCGATGCCGTTGCTGAGGCCTGCTGCGGCTGCTGCAAACGCGATCCACTGGACAGCGAAATAAACTCCAGCTCGAGCATTTCTGTGTGGGGGTGAAAATTATTTAATTAGAAGCTTACTTGGAATCAAGATAACAGAAGACCAGCTCAATACATTTAACTATTTTACATTTATCTTGTTTACCAACACTGTTCTTAAAGCCCAACGACTGTTAATTAACAGTGGCTGCTGTTATGCTTGGTAGCACTGTTAACAGCTGCAGTTGTTTGACTTTTTGAGAAAGTGTTAAGAAAAAAATTGTGATGTTAATGCAGATTCTCCAAGATAGCCTATAAGCTGTAATATGTTTCCTAACTGTTAATAAAAGTACATTGACTGTCAATGCTTAAGTAAAAAACTGCTGTTGTTATGTTAAGGAAAACAATGTTATTAACAGCAGCCTTTTACAGTGTCAGCAACAGCAGCTGTTAGAGTTTATACAATAAGAAATTTGAATTGTTAAGAAATTCGAATCGGCATTAACATCCGTCTACAAAATCATAAAGCTACAATGAGAACAGATTTCTAGGAAAACAGCTTTGGCTAGATCTAGAAATAAATCAGAGCTATATGTGTCTCCGGGGTAGCTGTTCTTTCTTGAATCTTGTTCATGCAAGTCCCACTTACCAGGCTTCTCGAGACCCGTGTATTTATTCAACACGAATTGCTCAAGCAGTTTATCGACGGACATATCGACAAACTGGCGCTTGAAGTCCGAGTGCACTTGTCCGACCATATCGTGATTGTTCTGCAGCATTTCCAAGTACGTGGATAGAAATTCCTTCATCTGGCGCAGATGCACTTCCTCGATCTCTTGAAAGCGCTGTTTAATGTAGAATTTACTCTTAGTATACTCAAAGTTTCTCGAAAGACTCCTCGTTTACCTTGCAAGTTTGACTCATGCGTCGCTCAAACTCGTTCTTAATGGGATTGTGCTTGTCGAGCAGTGCCTTGTAGTCCTCCTGCAGTTTCTTGAGTTTACTCTCCAGTTTCTCGGCATCCTTGTGTGAGCCATTGTCCTTGCGCAGCTTCTCCAGCTCAAGCACCTTGCTGGCATATAAATCCCGTAGCTTTTGCACAGCAACCGTTGAGGTTTGTATGGCCTGAACGCACTCGAGCGTCTGGGACTCCTCCTCCTTGACGCACTTGTGTTTCTTGTGCAGCTCATCGGCATATTTGGCCACATCCTTGACCAGCTCCGTCAACTTCTGAACCATCTGCATGTGCAACGTGGACAGCTTCTCGGCCGACGTACGCAATATGGTCCAAACCGGCGCAAAGGTGCTGTTCAATGTGCCCGTGCTGGCCTTGTGGGCCAGCTTGGACATCATTTTCGAGTTTTGCTCCTCGATGTTGGACTTTTCGCGCAGAAACTCGGACAGCTCCTTGCTGGCCACCAGCCCGAACTTCATATTATGATACAGCACATCGAATCCATTGTTCTTCTCGCCCTGCACAAACAAATTGGCGTCTTTAAAATGATTTGGACTTTGATTGCATTCGCCGAGACTCACCCAAAAATAATCATTAAAGTCCACCGTCATTTTGAGTTTTTGCCTTAAGTGCTATGTTTTACAAAATTCTAGGTGCACAAAAATAAAAATAAAAAAAGAAATGCTTTGCTCAGCTTTGCTCTTGTTTGTTGTTGGTTTTGCCTTTGGCGTTGTTGTTCTTGTAGATGTTGTCGTCGTGTCTATATAATTGACTTGGATTCCCAATCCTGATCTCCTAGAGGCTCAACAGTGTCGAGCACAATAGTACAACGCTGGCTGGGCTGCTCATCATCATTATCATAATCATTATCAGTTTCGTCTTCAGCACGCAACGGACGCATTGGTTGCAGACAATCTTCTTTTCCCGGTATCCTTGGCAGCTACTGCAAATATAAATAAGAGCATAAGGTTATTAGGAATTGAACTTTAAGCTTTCTTTTATTAGATATTGTTGGTTAAATCCGGGAGATAGAGGAAGGGATTGATAGACCACAATAAGTGAGAGATAGCGAGCGATAGACAGAGAACGGAAAAATTCATTGTGTATCTTAAGCAAGTCCTTCAATATCCCTTAAAACAAACCTAAACATTTATGATTAATAGAAAGCCAAACAGCTGAGCTTGGACTTATTTTAAATGCGTACAGGCTAAGTTGGACAAAGGACATTTGGATTATTTCTATGGTCGTGTTTATACATAAACAAAATTTTTTTTAAGATCAACATTTTGGGATACAAATTCAGAGGGCATTTACAAAAACAAAACCTGTCGATTGTATACAAAACCTTACATCAAAATTAAAATTAATTCATATAAAATAATTTAAAAATTAATACATAAGACCTTTGCTTTATTGTTTTTTCTCCTTTTATTATTTAAATACTGCCATTTCCACTTTTGTTGGGTGCATTACATATATTTAACTTAATTAGTGCACAAATTAAAAGAGACTTAAATATGTAGCATAGCTTTTTTTTAGCTTTGACAAGGTTACAATACGTAAAAGTTTTACATCTAGAGTCCGGCCTGCGCTTTGGCCATTTCCAGATCGATGCGCTCATCCAATGCACGCGTCAATATGGTGCAGCAATCCTTGATGGCATGGTAAATAATATTCTTGATTTGGAGCTTGTCTTCGTGATTGGTGTGCGAGTGCGAGAGGCGTCTGAATTCATGTGTGAGATGATAGCAGTGCGTGATATTCTCCGGCGAGACAAAATCCTCGGCCACCTTGATGCAGTTGTGCAAATTCTGGACCTGATGCGGTGCACCTGCGGGTATAAAGACCGCATCGCCCAGGCACTGGACAATCGGATAGCCCTCAACGCCGTATTCCTTGAAGAGACGCGCACGTAACTTATCATCCAGATACCAGTTCTGATCGTGTATGGGATCATGATCGGGCTCCAGCCTGAAGCCCTTCTCCAAGGTGACACGATTGAGCAGATCGCGTATTTTGTCCGCATCGCGAGCCGGAAAGATGTGCCACAGTGCACCAGGCAGCACATCCGGCGACTGGCAGCGGGCACGCGTAATATAATCACAGCCACCCAACGCAATGGCGCGCTGTGTGGCCGCCAGTTGTGGCTTGCTGTCCTCATCCGTGGGTATGCCCACATAGACCATAATGTTGACCGCATCCGAGATATCCAGATGCAAATTGGTGGTGCCTTTGTCCGGATGCAGTGCCGAGCCGTAAGCATTATACATCTTCGGGCCCAAATCGGGCGGCACAAACATTTTGGGCAAACAGCTGGCTATATTGAGATTTCCTGTGCGCAGCGTATACTCCGGCATGGGCAAGCCGCGCATTAGATCCGCAAAGCGGGTGGGCAGGATTTCAGCGAAATCATCACCGGGTGGCCAATCCTTGAGCTTTAACAGCATCGGCTTGCCATTAACGTCCAGCAGACGCTTGTGCATGCATTGGAAGCCCTCCCAGAAGTGACGCATCGGCTGGTTGGGCACCAAGTTGCCATTAAGGCAATTGATCAAATCATTGGGCTTGTCGCCAAAATCACGGCAAAAGGCCTGCGGATGCCACAGCTCCAGATTAAGCGAACGCGCCACCTCGGATATCATAACGGGCTGTCCACATTTCCATACCTCCTGGTACAGTACACGATTATCGGGATGCATGGGATCGGTGAGACGCAGCAATTTGCCATCGCATAGCCATTCGTGCGGCACGCCCGGCGCCAGTTGCGTGGAATGAGCCAGGGTCATGGCGCGTGGCGGCAAAAAGCGTCGCAGACCCGCGAGGCCTTTGCGCAAAAAGTTGATGTGCTTAAAATTATCGAAAGCCGTTGTGATCGGATCCTTTCCAAGGGTCTCCTTTGTCCACACACGTCCTGGGACATAGTCGATGCCATTTTGACGCGCGAATTCTAGCTTTTTGGCATGCAGCTGCTCCAGACGCTGCTGCTGCTGCACCTTCTGGGCGGTGGCCAGCGAGGAGGCGCTGGTTTGTTGCTTCAGCTGTGATTCCTTGATCATGTCCTGAATGAGCTGTGTCAGCTGCTCGTCCTTGACCTGTTGCTTGCTCAGCAAACAGCCGCACACCTGCGGCACCTGCCACAATGTGCGCACCTCGTGCAACAAGCGGCCGAGCACGTTGAGTGCATCACCTGCTATTATCTGGGTCAACATCAGCTCCGGCAACGTGTGCTGTTGCTGCACGTCATCGGTGCAGAGCAGCCAGTGGTATTCATCATGGCCGCGTTGTGTTTCCAACCGCCGCTTCTTTTGCAGACCCTCCTTGCGATCCTTGAAGCAATCGATGCACACACCGAAACCACACTTGCGGCATGTCCAGTGATAGTTGAAGAGCGTCGTATCGCAAACATCGCAGATTTCACGTATGCCCTGTACGGCTTTCTTCCATGCAATCGTTCCGTCTGGATTCTCGTGCAGCTTCAACGCCTCCGCCTCCTGGCGCCACAAATAGCAAAACTGATCGCCTGCATGCAACAAAATGTAACGGCACACTTGTATATCCATAAAGCCAGCGGTGGGCGTGGTTTTTGCATCTGGCTGCCAAATGGCGTAGTCAACGCCCGTCGGCTCCTGGTAGGGATTGGGAAAGCCAGCCACGCTCAACTCGCCGGTGGTATTATATTGCAGGCGTCGAAACTCATAGAAGCGACAGTAGATATCATTGTTGTTGCTGCTGTTGCTGCTGCTGCTGCTATTGGCACTGCCTGCTGCTGCTGCTGCTGATGGGGGCGGTGCATGACGACGCCGGCATTCCCGGCATTTGGGTATGGGCGTCAATGTGGTCAATTGCTGCAGCTTGAAGCAAGGCAAATGCTGCAAAAAGATTTGGCAACTGGTGCGATTGTCGCAATCGCGTTGCTGCTCCTCAATGCTCAGCTCGATAACATTGTTTTGCTGTTGTTGCTGCTGTTCCATGTCTGTTTGTGGCTCTGTTTCCAAATTGGGGCGTTTACAGCTGTTAGCGCTGCTGTTAATCTCATTGGATATGTGTATCTCGATTATGGATTTGGGCTCCGAGCGTGACAAGGTGCGCTTGCGACAATTGTCGGCACTATCTGGTGGTGGCGTTGCCAGACTGACGTTAGCTGCTGTTGCTTGCGACATTGAACTGTGCGCAAGCAGAGTGCGAGATAGAAAGAGGGAGAGAGAAAAAGCACAATATGAACATCTCATAATTAGCCAGCTTATTACAATTTTGCATTTGTAGCCGGCTTTATTTTGTACTTGGGTATATGCTTGTTTAATTGTATAATTAATTCAAGTGGTCTGTTGCTTTGCTGCGGATACTGCAGCTACTGCTGCACTTGTTGTTATTGTAGTTATTTGCGATTGTTATCGATAGCATTTATGGTACCTGCGGTGCTGTTCCTGCTCGTTATCAGTAAGATTTATGCTACCAAGCATCTTCATTTACATAATGTTAATTGAGCCGCTTCTGTTAATGTTTACTTGCACTTTTTAAAAGAAAATACATATGTACAAAGGAATTGTAATCTGTGGCAATGAGGCTAACAACGAAAGTTGTTTTCACTATTACCTGGCACAGAAAAAAACCGTATACATAAGTATACTTTACAATTAAATCCATGATAAGAATTATAATATACGCGCATAAGGTCAAAAGACTCGACAAGCAATTGATAATTTGTCGTGAATTGAAACGCCCCGTTTGCTTTAGACGGATACATGTTTGAATGTTTGTGCATGTGTTCCTGATAAGCTTGGGAAATTAATGCAAACACCCCCTATAAAAAACAATTGAATTACCCATAGAAAATAAATGGGTAAATGTTTTTGTTTTTTTTTTATCAAAACAAGATTAAAAAAATAAAAATAAATACTGCTTCCTATTTGGTCTTTATCACCACCCAATGCTATATTTAGGCGGCATTTGCTAATTAAGCGAGGTGGCCATTAAAAAACACCTTTCTGTATATATTTACATTTATACATACATACATTACATACACATACCCACTCCTAGATATAAACGTGCTGTTATGGAGCCCACTGCACATTGCATTTTAAACGCTGCCTATGTTAACGAGATCATTTAACAACATTACGATGAAAACTCTCTCTTTCTCTCTCAATCTCTCTCGCTCACTCAATTCAAGTACGTGCAACAAGTGTCAGTGTCAGTTGCCGCAGCATATCGATAGTTTTGCTCTTTTGTATCGATTTGTAAACAGCAAATGCGGGCGGGCAAGTACATATGTATGTCAGGTTTTTAGAGCTTCACTGCTCTTTAATGATACAAAGCACAAGAATACAGCAATTATTCGCTTATACACGCACGGCTTTTGTGAGACCCAGTAAATTAACCTTGGCTGACATAGCACACACAGTCACTGACATAGCACACACACGCATACGCCCTGTGGCAGTAGCGATGTTTTGGGCGTGAACCGCCGCAAAGCCGCTGCAGCTGCGTGTCTTATCGACGTAAAGCGAAACAGAAAACTAAAAGAAAATGCAAAAACAAAAGAACCTTACAAAGCGCTGCCCTGAATTCAACAACAGATGCCCCCGCCCCCAGCCAAATTGATGAATCAATTCACTTTCAATTCACTTTCTGTACACTATTTTATTGACCTTTCAATTGAATTGGCTCCAGTACAGCAAATTGTTCATTTTACATAACAATTGTACGGTCTTTGACGTCTTGAAATGCGTAAAATCAATAAAAAAAATAATATTAACATCAATTGGTAGTAAATGCTAAAGGCGTGCTTGCAGTTTTATGTTAAAATATATGTGCAAAATGCACGCATAAATACTTAAAATATATATAAATAACTATACAATAGTACGATAGTAGGTACACCTACAACTTTACCTTGCGTATTACGCACCTAGCAGCAATTACAGGTAAAATAATTGTAGTTTCAATATTAATGGACAATTCTGATAACAAGCACAATTGCTACCATTTGTAGCGTAAACACAACAGCAGCACGACAACACTCTCGAGGGATTACTACATAACCTGCTCTCACCCACTCTTAACGTTTTGTTTTGTCAATGAATGAGATGATTTTTTTTTGCACTTCTAAATTCCAGTGCACTGAAACTAATCAACTCGGACAAACGAGTTACTTAAGAATTCACTTTAAGCTTCGCCATACGCTTAGTTGCACAATTCAGATTTAGTGGCTCTTAGAATTTTTATCAATTTAAATTGTGTACTTAATATAACAAATACACAAATCATGCATGCAATGCCCGCACACACACATACCCCAGCAGTTGAACGCTGTAGCGTTCCTGCATACCAAGTATATATATATATATACATATATGTATATATATATATACGTATGTACATATGTATTTTGATGGGAACGGCATAAATCAAGCGAATTTTCATACAATAATAATCATACTTTTGACAGCAATTTTAACTTACATTTTATTATTAAATGATGCTAGTACATATGCACATTCGTTTTTAAATATTTATCATTAGAAAATCAAATTACTTTTATACAGAATGCAAATTTTTCACCAACGCGCACAATTAACATACACTACATAGCAGAACGCGTCGTACTTCTATCTGAGTAGTGATGTGTCAATATCGATTGCTAGCAAACGAGTGTTGAACAATACGCAGTGTTGTTAAGTTTATTTCAATTTTAGTACATTACTGAAATTACAGTACCTAAAAGTGTTTTTATGTTGCTAAACACAATTTAGCTGAAAATACCTTTATTAAAAAAGCGTATCCAGCTATCAAATGGTGTTTTTAATTGAAACTTACCACACATCGCTTATGCTTGAGTTTAAAATACTCCAACATTGCAAAACTATCGATTATATGATTTTTTTAAAACAGCTCGCATCGTTATGCTGTTACACATCTCTAAGCGCCGGACAGCTGGGACTGTCTCTGATTGGAAAGCATGTCTTCAACATTAATAAAATGTTTAAATTTGGCCAAAGCTGTGGGCACAGTAACGTTTAAAAGTTTGTTAACTACATCACAAAGCCAATTAACAGCATGGAGGTTAGTTGAATAGATTAAAACAAAGTCGCCGAGCGTAACTCGACTCGTGTTTTGAATTTTATTTTTTTTTTATGTAACAAAGCCCCGCAGCGGTTGGCGGTTTACTTAAATGCGGAGTGCACACAACGAGTCCCGTGCGACAGGAACGCCTAATGGAGTTCTTTGACGATCCTAAGCATTGGAGCGAGAACGAAGTGAAAGTGGGACGCGCCTGGAAACCAGACGAGCTGCGCATCAAGTCCAACAAGGAGCTGCATCAGCTGTGGTACATTTTGCTCAAGGAGCGCAACATGCTGCTTACCATGGAGCACGAATGCAATGATAAAATGGAAATCTTTCCCAATCCCGAACGCATCGATAAGGTGAAAATCTCCATGGACAATCTAGAGACAGTTGTGCGCGAGCGCAACAAGGCGTACCATCTGCTGGAGACTGGCGAGACGGGCGAACGCCCACAAAAAGCGGTGCACAACGCCTTCGGTTTGCGCTGCACATACAAATCGTGCGAGCATGCGCTGCCGCCCTTCATGAACACCAAATGGATCAAATCGCGTCATTTGGGCTACGGCGGACGCGCTGTGCACAAATTCCTGCTGCAGTACCGCGAGAAGCTTTACAATGCCAAACGCAAGGCCAAAAAGTAAGAATACGAATTTATGAAATCGATTGGGAATTAATTTTGTCTATTAACATTTATTTCAGTCGCTCACGCAATGAGGTCATGATGATACTAAGGCGCAATCCCAACTTTGACTTGGAGTTGTTAAAACGTAAATATTCCGACGTGGACATTGAGAAACTGCGCAGGAGCGATAAGGCGCGTGGACACTTTGTGCCCAAGGTGGATGCTTGAGCAATGTTCTATATATATTTAAATAAACATAATCCAAACGTAATTAATCATCGAACTTGATCTTTTTGCCTGTGAATTTGGCAATTTTTGGCTTCAGCTTCTGCTTGGCCAACCAAGACGGATGCATGCCGGCTTCAACCGCTTCACCAGCGGTGGCAGCTGGAGCTGCAACTGGAGCAGTTGATATTTCCGCAACACTGTCATCGTCATTAAACTTGGTTTTCTTGCCCTTAAAGTTGGCTATAACTGGCTTTTGCTGCTGCTTGGCCATCCAAGAGGGATGGCGGTCATTAGAACGTTCATTGTTATGGCGTTCATTGGATCGTTCATAGTTATGGCGTTCATTGGAACGTTCATAGTTGTGGCGTTCATTCAAGCGTGAACTGTTATACTCCTGCTTTTTGGCCAGAGGCTTGCGTTTTCTTTGCTCCACATGTTGCTTATCATCCGATTCATTATGGCTATCGCCGGATAGAACAACTGCAGTTGATAGATATGGTTGTCCCGATTCTGTAATGAAAAAGGGATCGACCACGTGGGTGGGTCGTTCTTTTTCTGCTTCCTTGGCCGTCTTGCGCTGGCGATTGACCTCCGCTTTCTCGCGTTGCGATTTATTTTCAACTTCCTTTGTTTCTTTACGATTGGGAATGGCGCCTGCTTTCGCACGCTGTGATTTACTTTCTACTACTACATCATTTGCTTCTTTTCCTGTAGGTTTGCCTCTAGATTTCTCCTGCTTATTTCCCACTTCCTTGATTTTCTTGCGTTTGGGTTTAACAACCACTTCCTTTAGCTGCGGGCTATTTGCTTCTATTCTGTTTCCTTCTTCGACTTCAGGTACTTTCTGTTGATTCTCACTGGATTTGGGCCTTCTCTCTCTAGTTGCCTCCAATAAATCTGGTGAAGATGTGGGCAATGGGTTATCTTGAATTTGGTTGTTGCTCACATTGCTTATAAGGTTCGGAGTTAAAGGGGATTCTATCAGGCATTCACCAGCTGCTGTATTTATGACACTTTGCTCGGATTTTTCTTCGCCTGGTGGTTGATTTTGTTGCAACCAGATCATACGATTGCGTGTCTGTGCCTTCTGTTCCTTGAGCTGCTTTCGTTTACGGCGCTTTTCCTCGGTTCGCTCCAATTTGAGGCGACGATTGCTTGTCTCCAATATTGCAGTGCGCCAGTCGTCATTGGCTTTATTGTCAAGATCCAAGGCCTGTTGAAATGCTGCCACCAGCATTTGCATGATTTTGTTTAACCCCAACATGGCAATAGCTACTTCGTCCGGCGTTGCCCGACCATTGGTCAGCACAGCCTTGTGATTTTTTCCATTTTGCAGCAGCAGCGTACGCATTATGTCCATGTATTTGAGCGACTTAAGCTCCGAAATACATTCAACGCTTTTGCGTAAGCGTTCCTGGTGTTTGTCACTTTCCGGTTTCCTCTTCAGTTCATCCTTCAATTTGCGCAATTTGTTCACGACCCTTGCAATGGTTTGGGCACGCGCTTGTTGTATATGTTTCTTGTTGGTAATTACCTATTGGTAAATTTTCGTTATTATTCCGCTAAATCAAATTTAGTTTACATACCAAATTGTTAAATTCTAATTTATTGAACATTTTGTGCGTGCACAGACAGCACGTTGCCCGTTGAATTGTTTTGTGGGAATCGAGCAACTATCGAAACTAGCTTTTGACATGTTATCTAAATCGGCAATTCTTCATTTTAGTTCCCCCACACAAAGAACCTCTAAATGAGTCGGGTGGTGTCTATTTATCTTAGCTTTTATAACGTTTCCATTAGCAGTGGCGAAACTTAACTTGTTTGCGTATTTTGTTAAATATAAGCAATTAACAGTTGCCGATAACTCGGTGGCGGTGCGTTTGTCGAGTGCCGATACTACTTTGCGATGAATTTCCGATGTTTTTAACTATCGTCAACGAGCAAGTGAGAGCTGCTAGCTATCGATGACGAGTAATTTTAAATATCGAATTTTCCATTTGGCGGAGGATATTATGTTTTTAAAATGTATAAAAAATAAATTAAAATATTCCGGCTCTCATTTGCAATATTTTTTTTTTTGATTTTAATAATTAAATAAAAATCTAAATGTTTATTAGACTTGAATTTACTTCAGCACATATGTGCAACATCGGATCGAGGCGAATTCTGACATTTTGGCCAAATGTCTTCCAATTTATCTTAAGCATATCCATCTAAATGCTAAAAATCATTAAAATATATGGAAAATTGTTGGTAATATTATAATAATACCACAAACGTTCCTTTCTATGTCCTAACAATACGCATGTACATATGTATGCGTGCACAAACAATCACACTTTAAACAAACTACCAAACATACATATTTTGTACGGATACACATGTTTAAAGGGAAAAATAAATGGAAAAATGTGTGTATAATTTAAAATTTAAAGAAATAAAACTATCGATTAAAATCATTGTATACCAAAATTCAATTGGGTTAGACTAATCGACTTTCTTACATCCCTACCGATAACATTTCTACACATCTCTGTCGCATCTAGCAGCCGACGCGCTTGCAAAAAAAAAAAGGGAAAATAATTTTCTTACTTTTTGCTAACAGTACTGTTGCAAAAAGTCCAAACGCAACTTCAATTTTAATTATAAAAATTTAAGTGTTATCTTAAGTATTATATTATTAACTAGAGCGCTTGTTTAATACGAAGTCGCAAAGCCTGTACAATTTTGCCGACTGAGCACGCTTTTGCCGCCGCCGCTTTGTTGTTTTGGCGCCCGAATTTGCGACGCGCACAAAAATTTGCGTGAAATTATAATTTGGCTGCGTGGTCTAAAATGGTGGATCGCAGCGATAATGGTAAGTAACAAACATGGCAAACGTTGATCAAATGCCGAATTCTAACAATTTGCTTGTAAGCAGCGGAATCCTTTGACGATGCCGTCGAGGAACGTGTGATCAACGAAGAGTACAAGATATGGAAAAAGAACACTCCATTTCTATACGATCTGGTCATGACGCACGCTCTGGAATGGCCTTCACTAACGGCGCAATGGCTGCCCGATGTAACCAAACAGGATGGCAAGGATTACTCCGTTCATCGCCTGATATTGGGCACACATACCTCGGATGAACAGAATCATTTGCTGATTGCCAGCGTCCAGCTGCCTAGTGAGGATGCCCAGTTCGATGGCTCCCACTACGATAATGAGAAGGGCGAGTTCGGTGGGTTTGGCTCAGTATGCGGTAAAATCGAGATTGAAATCAAGATCAATCACGAAGGGGAAGTGAACCGTGCACGCTACATGCCGCAAAATGCTTGCGTTATTGCTACCAAAACTCCCTCAAGCGATGTTCTCGTATTTGACTATACAAAGCATCCGAGCAAACCGGAACCATCCGGCGAATGCCAGCCGGACTTGCGTTTGCGAGGACACCAGAAGGAGGGCTACGGTCTGTCGTGGAATCCCAATTTGAATGGTAAGCACGAGGATAGCTTCACAACGAATTGCTTAAATACCAGTGCTAGATTGGATGTTATAATCTCTTGACGAATTTTGTTACGCAATGAAGGAGGCATCTCAGATCCCATAAGGGAAAACATTATCGCAGTGTCCATGTCCGTCTGTTTCCTAATATTAAAGCTATCTTCTCTAGTGAACATTTTCTTTTTTCTTCTTATAACCAGTTTTTTATGCATTCATTTATCATTTCCCGCCCATAGGTTACTTGCTCTCGGCCTCAGACGATCACACCATCTGCTTGTGGGATATCAATGCCACGCCCAAGGAGCATCGCGTTATCGATGCGAAGAATATATTCACTGGCCATACCGCCGTCGTTGAGGATGTGGCTTGGCACTTGCTTCATGAATCACTCTTCGGTTCGGTGGCCGATGATCAGAAGCTGATGATTTGGGATACGCGCAACAACAACACATCAAAACCATCGCACACAGTTGATGCGCACACGGCCGAAGTGAATTGTTTGAGCTTTAATCCGTACTCAGAATTTATATTGGCCACGGGTTCGGCGGATAAAACGGTCGCCTTGTGGGATTTGCGTAATCTCAAGTTGAAACTACATTCCTTTGAGTCGCACAAGGATGAAATCTTTCAGGTGCAATGGTCGCCCCATAATGAGACCATTCTGGCTTCCTCGGGCACCGATCGGCGTCTGCATGTGTGGGATTTATCGAAAATTGGCGAGGAGCAGAGCTCTGAAGATGCCGAAGATGGTCCGCCCGAGCTGCTTTTCATACACGGTGGCCATACGGCCAAAATCAGCGACTTCTCCTGGAACCCAAATGAGCCATGGATCATCTGCTCTGTGTCGGAGGACAATATCATGCAAGTGTGGCAAATGGCCGAGAACGTGTACAACGACGAGGAACCCGAAATACCCGCCTCCGATCTGGAAACTAACACTGCTTAAAGCAACATTATTTTATGTTTTTGGCATATGTTTCTCTATCGCCTCCCCACCCCTCCCCCCTCCATAATAAATATATGTAAAATTGTTTTTTGGCAACAGCACTGCGCCAGCTTACCTGGCAGCGGGTACTCATTTTAATTTATATATTACATACTTTTAATATTAAATAAGCTCACATTTTGTCTACAAAAAACTTGCATTAAAACAATCTGAAGACCAACTAATCCACCGAGTACTTATAATGCTTGCCAAAGGCCTCGATATCCACATGCAGTGCACGCATATCGCCCTGGTGGCGCCGGGAGCTGATCTTGCCGCTTATCACCTGATCCTTTTGCACCGTTTGTGGCTGGTCTATGAAAAAGACCGTCTGCTTCCAGTGCGTGGGCGTCTCGGCTGGCGAGGTGCTGAACATGATTTGGTTATCCAGTTCAAACAGCGTGTCAAAGTAACCCACAAAGGCAGCCAATTTGCCCGTTTGTGTGCACTTCAAGTGAAATTCATGCGTAAAATTGGAATAGTTAAGATCCACGGTCATCATATCAAAATTGGCAATTTGTTCGCTCTCTGTCAGTATATGCTCAGGATTGACCACCTCCATCAGGGGCTCCTCAATGCTGCGCTTGCGCAGATCACTCATATTAACCCCGTAGACGTCCGACCAGAACTCGACGTGCTGTTCATGCAGCGCCTCATTTATACCCAGCAAATGCAGCGTACAGCGATTGGGCAGAATTTTGCCATTCGGCTTCAAATGGTTTTCGCGTGCATAGATAATTGTGTCCAGCATTGCCTCGTATAGCAGAAAATAGCCCATCCATTCGGATATGATGACATCGTATTTGTCCTCCGGCAGAACAGTGTCCTCTAGTCTGCCCTTTACTAACTTTACATTTTGCACATTGTTTTTCCTGTCAAAGGAAACGTTCCATATGGTTATTCAAATAAGAAACTGTACTAAATATGGTAATAATAATGAAATAAGATTAATTTACTTATATTTAATATAATTTAAATGGGTTCAGAATTTGACGCTGGGCAAGTAGCTGTCAAACTTTATCAGAATAAAAATTGATGTACAGTTTTTAGTCCAGCTACATTCTAGATGGATTTGGCTGGTTTTCGTCCAATCCAATTGGATTTATTAATATGAGTTTCTAATGAAATTAATTAAAATGAGTTCTGGACTAGACATTGAACAAGTAGCTGTCAAACTTTATCAGACTGAAAATTGATGTACAGTTTTTAGTCCAGCTACATTCTAGATGGATTTTGCTGGTTTTTGTTCGATCCAATTGGATTTATTTATGAGTTTCTAATTAAAATTGGTCCAAAACTTGACACTGGGCAAGTAGCTGTTAAACTTTATCAGACTGAAAATTGATGTACATGTTGTTTTTAGTCCACCTAAATTCGAGTTGGATTTTGCGCGTTCTTGTTCGATAAAATGGGATTTATTTATATTATGATCTAATTGGACTTGCGGCAGTTACGCACATTACATTCTAACTAAAACATTTTCTACGCATCTTGACAAAATGCAAATAATGTATGACTATTTGAAATGCTTTGCAAACCAGCTCACCTAACTATGTCCATGGCGGTGTAGACAATCTCCGAGTTGTCAATGCCCACGACGGTCTCGGCGCCCGCTTGAGATGCAAATATAGAAAGTATGCCTGTGCCGCAGCCGACATCCAGCACAGACTTGCCATGCAAGTATTTCTGATTTTGCATTAGAGCCGCACGATAGCTGCTTGTGCGTACCTATTGGTGTGGGAAATATAATTATTGGAGCACCACTGTGTAATATGATTGTGCACCTTATCGCTGAGCATTTCGTAATGTATTCCAAAGTGGGAATAGCTATTGAAGTATTCCTTATCCAGCGTTGGGGCGTTGCGCACAATGCCATTGCTGGTCGATGGCATTGCATCAGCATCGCTGTGCACCTTTTGCAGCAGTGCTTTATAGTCGCTGCGCATCCTTTCCATATCCTCGCTGGCCTGTTGCAGCAATTTGCCTTGCTCGGCAATGCGTTGCATCAGCGCCGGAACGCTGGCAGTTGTGTCCGTTTCGTCAGTCTTGAGCGCATCGTAGTCATAGCAGAGCCATGGCTCGTAGTCACCGGGCTTTAGATACTTTTCATCATTCCACTGTGGCTGTTCTGTTAGTAGCAGCTGCTCTGCACTGACTTGAGCTCCACGTATGTAATTGATTAGTTTAATGAAAGCATACTGATCCATTTGGAATTTCTGCTTGAGCTGCGACAAATTTACTTTGTGCTGGCTGTTTAAATGATCGATGGCCAGATCAATACTGGGAAAAAGTTGCGTGCAAAACAAACAAGTTGTTGGCTCTCCCTCGTCCTCACCCATTTCTTCATCATCCTCAATGTCGTCGTAAGCCTCCTCGTCGGAGCTGGACTCGTTTGCTGTCGGGGAAAAATCTGTTGTCAGCGCGTCATGTTTTCTTTTCTTATTGCACTTACCTTGCTGATCTGTGTTTTTCATATTATGTTAATTAAAAGTTCTAGCTCTTAATTAAAATGCCAAAAGCTACAATTAAAAATAAAAACAAATTGCTATACACAATGAAGTTTAAAGCGCTCTTATTGGGCTGCACGTGCAAAGAGTGTCAGTGTTACCACACCCCGGCAAAACCCAATGCCTGCCGTCTATCGATAGGTAATAGACGTTTTGCAGCCCTGCACTTGCATAACCCTGCTTCTGGTTTGTAGCTGCAATAACAAAATGCTTCAGGTGAGCATTTGATTTAAATTTTATTGATTACTTAAAACTAATGCTTTTATTTATGTTTGTCTATTAAAGCTATTTAAGACATTACGGCTGACGCAGCCAGCGCGCTTTGCCTCCGCCCTGGGCAATACACCAGCAGCAGCATCTTTACCGAGCACCGAAGCTACGCCTCCTGCCAGCGTGGGCGAGCCGGATAAACTTTACAGTAAATTGGAAATTGAGCTGCGAGGCATAGATCCGGCGGTGCTGAAGAGTTACACCTGGTTTGCTACAACCGCTGCTGAGCATTTGGGCATTGAGCTAGGCAAGTGGTAGGTACCGGCTGAAGCTGAACAGCAATAGATCCAGCATAGATCCATATTAAATGCACATTCAACCACTTGCAGCTGGTCTCCTCGGAAGGCACACCACGAACGCATGACCCTGCTCAAGTCGGTGCACATTTACAAGAAGCATCGCGTCCAATATGAGATACGCACACATTTTCGCTACATGAACTTTCACAAGCTGACGGGCTCAACGCTGGACACATTCTTAGAGTACATTGAACGCAATCTGCCCGAGGGCGTGGCGCTACAAGCGTCCAAAACGGAGCTGCAGCAGATTCCCGAGCACTTGCGACAGCCACCCGAACAAGTTTAGCATTAGATTAGATATTAACTCTGCTAGTTGTAGGCCTTCCAGCTACATATTTAACTTTTATGTTTGATAATACAGCCAATGAAACGATTTAGCCGCAGCCTTGCGATTATTCTTCAATAGTGAAAAACAAATAAAGTGCTATTGTTAATCGAAAATAGTAGCCATTGATAAGGTTAGACCTGTTGTTATTGGCTTCATCCATTCAGGCCCCACCAGCTTTTTAGCGATAAGCTTTGGTCTTAATATTAAAATTGCAACAAAAGAGAAAACACGCGTATTTCGTATACCCTTAAGCTGCTTTTGTAATAATATTAATATCGTTGAAGCACGAATCCCTTAGAAATGTACTTAATGCTAATATCTGGTATACCTATGCATGCCCCTTTTTGTCCAATTGTTCCTTAAGGAGCTGTAACCTATTTGCTACATCTGAGTGAACATATTGAAGAGGCAGCTATATGATATAGTCGCCAGACAGATCTATGCCAGGTTTCATAACTGTTTAGATCAACTCTATAGAGTCTTGAAGAAGTTGTATACTATGCGTTACGTACTCCAAGACATTATGATTATTCTCTATGCCAGGGTCTGAACATTATTGTTTGTTTTCGCTCCGCAAAGTAAACTTATAGTAAATATACCCTACTATGCAAGGGTATTTCCTGAATTGGTTGTAGTCGTATCTTGACATTCATAATGGGAACTGGAAATGAGCGCATTTGACAAAAACCGAAAACTTTTGCATAGGCACTTCAGTCGCGTGCTTCAGTCCCAGGCAAACGGATTCTCTCGGAAAATTAAGCAACATGCAGTCCGGTTACCTATGGCAGATGCTTCTGGCCGTGGCCACGATCTACAGTTGCCTGTCGCCCGTAGCGTGCGTCTATGAGGAAACAATTCGGGCATTTCTAGATGAGTTTCGTATGCGAATGTGCCATCCGATACCGAATTTGGGCCTACCCGCATTGGATCCACTAGAGCTAGGTCCTGCAGAGACAGCTGTGAATAACAAATACCTTGTCGAGTAAGTCCGAACATTTCTTCTGCTCGTATAAGCCTGATATGTAAACCTTTAATACTTTGTAGCTTTACTGGTTCGATTGAGGACTTTAAGCTGAGTGGTCTTTCAGATTTCCTTGTAAACACGCTAAAAATAAATGTTATTCCTGGATTGACGAGGAGTACGATCAATGTCACCTTTCCACACACCTATCTAAAGTCCCTATATACCGCCAAGGGTTCGTTGGCCTATATACTGAATTTGTCCGGCGACGGCAATGCCGAGTAAGGAATAGAGAAGTGCATATTTGGGAAACCTTTTATTTCATCTCGTCACACTTTTAGGGCTGCAATTGAAGACTTTTCGTTCGAAATCTCGTGGAGAATTAAAGCGTCGACGTCTTTAGCCATCACAGGATTACAAATCGAATTGCATATGGGAGATTTGAAAATTAACTTTGAAAATCTGTTGGAAGAGAAGCGCATTGATGATTTTCTACATGCCTTGGTCAATGAAATGGGAGTCGAATTGCTGGGAGACATATGGGACTATGAACAGAGCACGGTAGTCGACAAGGTCGAAACGGTGGGTTACTTATGCAAGCAGAAATTGAAAATATGATTTTTCTCATTTTTGTTCTCTTTGCAGCTGATCAATAGCAAAATATCGGATCTTCTGAAAATTATTACTGGAGGAGCTGGTGGAGGCGGTGAAAGTTCTCCAATTTTTGAGGGAGTCGAACCGGATTGTAAGCTCGATGCTCGTAAATAAGTCTGATTAATTTGTTTAATGTACTTAGCAATAAATAAAAATAACCTTCAAGGATTGTATTTTCCACTTATAAGTATTTGACGTACATCTCATTAAGATAACTAACGCGCTAAATATGTTTTAAGCGTATGCAGCTGGCCGCTAATCTGTTGATAAAGTGCACGTGTACCTATAAAATACCAATTTCCATTCTAATCCTGTCAATATCAGTTGAAGTATGGCTGATAAGGTGTGCCATTAGCTACTTGACGCTTTCGATGTGGGGTCTTGATAACACAAATATTGTTATTGCTGTTTATTGATTTATGACTGCAAAGTGTCATAAAATTTAGTTTGTAACTTTTTAAATTTGCCGCGCTTGTTATCTGCATGTCAACGCCAATTTAGCAAGCAGGGCTACAGCATTTGAGTACTTTCGATAAATACTGAAAATTAATAGAGCAACACTGTTTTGGCCAGCCTTGCCACATCGGGTCAGAATATTAGAATTTTCCAGAGCAGGGCAACGCGCCTATAAGTAAAGGCACCATCGGACGCCATCATTATTCCTATTACAAGTGCCAGTTTGATCGAACGTCTGAGTGTCGACTCGACAGAAAGAAATTTAAGTGGGACAAAGAAGTGAAGAAGCAATTACACGTTTATCCATATATTTAGTACATTTTAATTAAGCAACACATAAAGGTAAGTTTTATTTTTAGCAATTTACATTAGCACAGCAATGCAAGCTAAATTTTGCACGTGCTCAATGCCGCGTGTTTGCACAGAAAAAAATTTCCAGTGACTAACATGTGCTTTTTCCGGCGTTAATCAATAATTACGGGTACTGAAAAAGTAGTTCATTGTAATCGTAGCTTTCGAAATTGCCTTAAAAAAAAGGTTGCAAGTGCTTAAACTTTAGAATTTGCACAGAGGTACTTATATATGAATGTATGTATGTATGTACATTCACGGCGTGTACATACATTCGAGCACTTAATCGTATTTACAATTGTACATGCATATATATTGCGTCATTCGATTTTGCATTGCTTTTGTGGATTCTAATAAATAATTAAAGCCTTGCATATACGTAGATATACATACGTTTGCATTTGATGCCTCATCGTAGATTGCGGATTTATTTTAAGTGTGGTTGTACTGGAATATTCCATTGAAAAATTATGCCGCATCACACGCACGCTACCTTACTCATGTCATGAGTCATGATAGTGGTCGGCTGCTGACGTCCGCATTTATAATTCGCATTTTTATTGCTTTTTCCTTAATATTAATTGCTGAAAAGTTTGATTTTATAGTTTTTTTTTTTTATTTTATATTTAAGCGTGGTTGCTAACCGGCATTTCAATGTATGCGTCTGCACGCGTAGATGGAATAAAAACCTTTCGAACTTGCATACATATAAAATTTAGCGCGCGCGTGCTTGTATACTAGCGTCATCTCTTTCTTACGCACAATAAATTGTGCAATCCAAACGCTCTGGCAACGGCGTGGTTTTGCGTACATATAGATACATACTTATGTGTGTGTGCATGTTTGGGGTTTCAAGCATTCCAGAATTTTCGCCTTTGTGTCCATGCGGTGCTTGCACCTTTTAATGAAAATTAGCAGCTGCTGCTGAAATGAAACTCCATTGTTATCTGTCAGTTTATCTTGTTTGATCATTGTATGTACATGTATATGTACGTACATACATAGGTGCCTCGGCCATTATAATTAGTCATATGCTCACGTTTCACCATTTTGGGTGTTGACTGTGACATTAGCAACCAGTTTCCGTTGACATGAAATTCAGCGCAAAAGGCAGCCCAATCACAAGGCGAAAAACGCTGTGAACATTTATTTCACTACTTTCATGGCCAGGGTTGCAGCCTCAGCCTTTCACAAAATTAATTGATTAGTTTGTTAGAATGCGCTACCAACATGGATATATGTATGTCTAGTAATATATAATAATAATAATTGATTATACAACCATTAAAATATGACATCGTTTTGTCCGAAGTGTCCTCATTAAGCACTTGCTTTCCAATTTCCAATAGCTTTGTATTTGTTTTAACAGAGATGCCAGATAGCACACATTTTTCAAAGTTCGTTGACACAATTTTAAATAAAAAAAAAAAAAAAAACAAAACTAGTCAAATAACTAATCCACAAATTATTATATTTCACTCATTGCAGATGTCTAAAGCTCCAGCTGTTGGTATTGATTTGGGCACAACCTACTCTTGCGTGGGTGTGTTCCAGCATGGCAAGGTTGAGATCATTGCCAACGATCAGGGTAATCGTACCACCCCATCCTATGTTGCCTTCACGGAGACGGAGCGTTTGATTGGTGATGCCGCCAAGAACCAGGTGGCCATGAATCCAACTCAAACGATCTTTGATGCTAAGCGTCTTATTGGTCGCAAATTCGATGATTCGGCCGTGCAATCCGACATGAAGCACTGGCCCTTCGAGGTCGTTAGCGTTGATGGCAAGCCCAAGATTGAAGTTACGTACAAGGATGAGAAGAAGACCTTCTTCCCCGAGGAGATCTCCTCCATGGTGTTGACCAAAATGAAGGAGACCGCCGAGGCGTACCTGGGCAAGACGGTTACCAATGCCGTCATCACTGTGCCTGCCTATTTCAACGACTCACAGCGTCAGGCGACCAAGGATGCTGGTACCATCGCCGGTTTGAACGTATTGCGTATTATCAACGAGCCAACTGCCGCGGCCATTGCCTATGGTCTGGACAAGAAGGCTGTTGGAGAGCGTAATGTGTTGATTTTCGATTTGGGCGGCGGTACCTTCGATGTCTCCATTCTGTCTATTGATGACGGCATCTTCGAGGTCAAATCTACGGCCGGTGATACCCATTTGGGTGGTGAGGACTTTGACAATCGTCTAGTCACTCACTTTGTACAGGAGTTCAAGCGCAAGCACAAGAAGGATCTGACCACCAACAAGCGTGCTCTGCGTCGTCTGCGCACCGCCTGTGAGCGTGCAAAGCGTACGCTGTCTTCCTCCACCCAGGCTAGCATTGAAATTGATTCGCTGTTCGAGGGTACCGATTTCTACACCTCGATTACGCGTGCCCGTTTCGAGGAGCTGAACGCCGATCTTTTCCGCAGCACCATGGATCCCGTAGAGAAGGCTCTGCGTGATGCTAAGCTGGACAAGTCGGCCATTCACGATATTGTGCTGGTCGGTGGCTCCACTCGTATCCCCAAGGTGCAGCGCCTGTTGCAGGATCTGTTCAACGGCAAGGAGCTGAACAAGTCCATCAATCCCGATGAGGCTGTTGCCTATGGTGCTGCCGTCCAGGCTGCCATCTTGCACGGCGACAAGTCGCAGGAGGTGCAGGATCTGCTGCTGCTCGATGTTACCCCTCTGTCTCTGGGTATCGAGACTGCTGGTGGCGTGATGAGCGTGCTCATCAAGCGTAACACCACCATTCCCACTAAGCAGACGCAGACCTTCACCACCTATTCGGACAATCAGCCCGGTGTGTTGATTCAGGTGTACGAGGGCGAGCGCGCCATGACCAAGGATAACAATCTGTTGGGCAAATTCGAGCTGTCGGGTATCCCACCAGCACCACGAGGTGTGCCTCAGATTGAGGTGACATTCGATATTGATGCCAACGGTATTCTGAATGTGACCGCCCTGGAGCGTTCGACCAACAAGGAGAACAAGATTACGATCACCAATGACAAGGGTCGTCTGTCCAAGGAGGATATTGAGCGCATGGTCAACGAGGCCGAGAAGTACCGTAACGAGGACGAGAAGCAGAAGGAGACCATCTCTGCCAAGAACGGTCTAGAGTCGTACTGCTTCAACATGAAGGCCACCCTTGACGAGGACAATCTGAAGAGCAAGATTTCGGACTCGGATCGCACTACCATTATGGACAAGTGCAACGAGACCATCAAGTGGCTCGATGCCAATCAGCTGGCCGATAAGGAGGAATACGAGCACCGCCAAAAGGAGCTGGAGGGCGTTTGCAATCCAATCATCACCAAGCTTTACCAGAGCGCCGGTGGTGCTCCCGGTGGCATGCCCGGCGGCATGCCTGGTGGTATGCCTGGCGCAGGCGCTGCTCCCGGAGCTGCTGGTGCCGGCGGTGCTGGCCCCACCATCGAGGAGGTCGACTAATCAACTCGCCAACCAAAAACCACACAATAAATCAATTACACAATTTACATTTTACACCAAACATATTCAACTTGGATTCTAAATTAGAAAATACCAACCACAAGAACAAACGACAACTGCTCTTGAAAGTTATATTATAATAATACAACTGCAACACGTAAAAAATATATATATAAATATAAAAAGAAACCAAACACTGCTCTAAACATAAGATAATACATATATATTATATTATTATCGTACATCGATCGATCATCCAAACAATATTTGCTTGTACTTGAATAAAATAAATCAATTTGAGATTTGCAGAAAATTAAATCTTTTAATACTTCATACTAATGCTAATACTTGAAACTAGCAGCCGACTGCGCCTAAAAGACTGCATAAGTTGATTCATGCTTGATTCTGTTAAAAAAAACCATTAAAGTGGTTTAATCCGAAATTGTAGCATATAATAGGGCATTCGATTTATTTAGCAGAATTAGGATATCATGACTTTCATGGCATAAACGCAGCAATATTCTCGAATCAACGTTTTTTTTGGTCAGACTAATTAATCAATGTCTTCTCTCGCTCCTGCCTACCTCTACCTCAAGGCTACATAACTTCTTACTTTTATACCCTTGTATATATATTCTAGATCAGTATAAGCATTTGGGTCGATATAGCCGATATAGCTGTCTACCTCTGTCTTTCTTACAAACTGGTTCTCAGCTTTAAAGCTATCTTCATGAAACTTGGCATAGGTCCGTCTTTCTGTTGCAAATAGTACATATGTATGTCGGACCCGGCCAGATCAGATCATCATATATGTAGCTGACGTTGATATAAAACGCTTTTGTTTGTTATACCCTGAACCCATTAAAAATGGGTAAAAAGGGTATATTGTATTTGTGCAAAATGTAAATGTATGTAACAGGCAGAAGGAGGCAATAATATAATTTTAAATTTAAATCTACAACTAATAAAATAAGAAATATATAATGTCAAAAATAGTTTGAATAGGAACCATGTTATGAGCCCAACGCGTTTGCAAGAGACTTATATTTAAGACTTGACTATTCTGCAATGAATCGTTTTAGTCCAACCAGGCAAAGTTGCCATCCTTGTCCAGTCTGGCCACTGGGCTAATAACCGGTAGCTCACTGTTGTTGGGCTTGTAGGAGCCCTTGTCCTGGCTCCATTTGTCCTTTATAACATGCACCGATCGCACCTTGCGTCCAAAGACACTACTCGGCTTCTCTTGCTCAATGTCGGCAGATTTTAGATTAAGCGTTATGTCTGTTTCCAATTGCTGTTCCTCAAGTGTTTTCTGGGCTGTGTCCAACTTTTTACCCTTGCCACTCACTTGCTCCAGGTAGGATTGCCATTGCTGCAGCTTGTCGTCCGCAGCGCGAAGCTGCTCGATGCTGCGTTCGTGGCCCGGATTGATGCCAATGGGCTGAATGCCGATAATTTCTTGCAGATCGATCTTGATGGGGGCCAGCGCAGAAATAGCGCGCGACAATCCAATTTGTGTGTGACGTATGCGATGCTCGGTGAGATCGGCGCCCAGCAGCTCCTCGTGCGGATCCATGCGTATGGGTATTATTTTATTAATCACATAGAGCAACATTATCGTCGAGCAAATGCCCCAGCAGGCCAAGCAAAAGGCGGACAGTGTTTGTATTCCCAGCAAAGTACCAGCCGCCGCCCTTGAACAGACCACTGCGTCCCTTGGTCGTGTCCAGAGGTATAGGATTGTCAGCAAACAGGCCAACGGCAATGACGCCCCAAATACCGCAGACACCGTGCACAGAGCTGGCGCCCACCGGATCATCCACACCCATTCGATCGAAAAGTGGCATGGTCACAACGCACAGCAGCGAGCCCAATGCACCAATGATCAGCGCTTCCCAGGCGCGATAAAGAAAGCAACCGGCCGTGATGGAGACCAGCGAGCCCAAAATGCCATTAATGAGATCCATGATGTCCATGCGGCCATCGTGTCGCCAAAACGAGTAACTTTAAATGGGTGTGATTGATCAATTTTCAGCAAATCTATGTTGGTTTATCTGTACTTACAGCGAACTAACAAATCCGCCGCCAAAGGAACCCATCATGGTCATTACAGCTGCACGCGCTGCATACTGCCACTTGGCACCGCTGACGCCGTAGGTGCTGCCCGAATTGAAGGCCAGCCAGCCCCACCAGAGCACAAAGAGACCCATGCACGCATTAACCGGATTGCCCAGCGGCAGCGGGTCAATACCCTCGGCATAGCGACCCAAACGTGGCCCCAACATGGCAGCCGAAGCAAAGGATGCGGCGCCGCCTATCAAATGCACCGGACCGCTGCCGGCAATATCCACGGCGCCCAGATTGTTAAGGAATCCATGTTCGCCCCACACCCAGCCCGCGGGTATGCAATAGACAGCCGTATTCAGGAACGAGAACAAACAGTATGCTTTGAAGTTGCAGCTGTGGAAAAGTCAAAATGTCAAAACTTATCGATAATTGAATAATCATTAGATAAATATCGAAAGGGTAGGTCCGATAACTTGAGCACCTAAATATTTGAATCTTAATTGAAGGTCTAGTTTAAGCGCACTTGAATGGGGCATTCTAATTTTAAAAGTTATGGGCAACCCATAGAGTGAAGACCGAGGTCTCACTAAACTCCTTACATATTTTCAAAAACCTATCAAATCGCATTACTATAGGAACTATGTGCCCCACTTCCGCAAATGTATTTAATCTGCATATCAGTATTTAATCTGTATATCAGTGATGTGCAAACTTATCGATAACTAAATAATCATTAGATAAATATCGAAAGGCTATGTCCGATAATTTAAGCACGTAAATTTATATTTGAATCTTAATTGAAAGTCTAGGTTAAGCGCACTTGAATATGACGTTATGGAGGGAAATCCAACGTCTCACTATACTCCTTAAATATAGGAATATAGGCAAAATTATATTTTTATATACATTATTAACCTACCGTTCGGCCATGGCGCCGCTTACAATCGTTGTGGACGTCGTCGCAAATGACAATTGAAACAGGAAAGCGGCAAATATTTGTCCCATCAGCTTGTCGCCAACGGGCGGATCGAGCAGAAAATCACCTATGGCTATGAATGGATTGGAGAATGGTCCGCGGCCGAAGCTCATGCCGTAGCCAAAGAGCCAATAGGTGAATCCGCCAAGCACAATATCAATTACATTCTTCATCATGATGTTCACCTCGTTCTTGATGGAAACGCAGCCCGATTCCAGCATGCCAAAGCCCGTTTGCATTGTAAAGATGATAAAGGATGAGGTCAGCACCCAATTGGTATCCTCAACGGATAGATCATATAGTCCCGGTATCACATAGCTGCTATTCCGGATCACACCCTTTAAAGCTGTCACCTGTGCGGCTGTAGCGTTCCCCAACTTCGAAGCCATTTTATTTTCTTAATGTTAAGTTCCGGTCCACGTCCGGCGTTCAGCCGATTTACTCCACAAGTGAAGTCTATGCAAATGTCTTTCGGAAGGAAAGTCACAAATTACATTCATTTAAGTTAAATGCAAGCTAATCACAGCGCCCACCAATAGCTATATTATTTAGCTGCATTTTGTGTGCGTGCTGTTTACAGCGAACGAGCTAATTATACCCCTTATCCAGGCATATGAGCCGAGAGGGTATGCCATGGCTACCAACGTTTATGTAACAGGCCAGAGTGGTATATTAGACCCCATAAAGCATTCGTTTTGTGCTTCGTCTAGCCACAGAGGCTCACAGTGTAATTTACTAAAACTATCTTTTTATATACTTCTTAAACAGAAAAAATATAATATGTAAACATGAAATGTTTATTGCCTAAACTCTTTCTATTTGCCAGATATATTATGTATAAAAATGGGTTAAAAAAGAAATAAAACAAAGAAAATGTATCTAGATTTTGTTTTATCTAGTTGAACGCCTTTGAGTACAAGATATCTACTTGTGTTATTTTTGACATTGTTTAACACTGCGAACTTGATATTGTGATTAAGTTAATGTTGTTGTTGTTGTTGTCATTGCATTTTGTGGCCGTTGCATGCCTCGGACACTTTGCAAAATTAATGAACAGAATGCATTTTGCATGAAATTCAATTACGCGATCTAACTATTTTCAACTTATTTTTACTCTGTAGCCTTAGACAGCAGGTATTTTACTTGCATAGGCATGTACATATGTATATATATTTTAACTAGATATAATCTCTGATTTGCGATTAACTTGTCATTTATACTTTGGTAGCGGCGCAGTGTTTATCCATGCAGTAGAAGCATAGAATAATTAATGGAAATAATGCAAATAAAAATAAAATCCAAAATAAGCTCGTTTTCAAGTGGAGATATAAATAAAATACGCATTTTTACTAGAGCTCAATGTGTTTCATGTGATTGAACAACATTCCGACATAATTTTGACAATCGTATGTTCTCAGCATGTTGCTAACAAAAGTTGCTGACAGTGTTGAACAGTGGGAGCAGCTGTCCTTTACATTTTCAGGTTTGTATTTTTCGTGTCTTTATTTAAAGCGTTTTTTTTACGACACGAAATGTAGCCACTGCCGTAGCGAGGTGTCTGATCCGGCAAAATGTTAGAGAATGTAGTTAATAAACTACTGCTTCATGAACCCTGCAAGTGAATATTTATAATTTAATATTATATATAGACATTTAACATATAAATATAGATATTTTAAAACAAGCCCATCCATGTTAGTCTTGCGGTAAGAAGCTTCTAAACCTTTGATTTCAAATTCTCATACTGCGTTATCGGGTTCGGTTCCAAATTACATTTTCCATCCATGTGTTGTTAAGGTACTAAATTATGATTGTACAAGTTCTACACTTACAAAAAAAAAAAACAAAACAAATAAATAAATAAACCTTTGACCCGCATATTCATCCCAAGATTATTAATTAAATAATATTTTATAAAGATCATGGAAAAAGTGTTTGAAGTTGCGGGTGGAATTTTCAAAAAAGCTGAATCACGTATTCATAACGGTTTTAAGTAGTAATTTAAAAATGAGTTTGAAACAGATCGGATGAAACGTAAGACGTTTAATAATCTTTGACTTGCCAGTCAGTCAGTAAAAAATAATATTTATATCCTAATTAGTGGATACAATACTTGTTTTATCATTCTATATAGCATACTTCTAGACGCATTCGCTTACGTTAACATCCTCCGACCTTGCAACGACGGCCAAAAACGTCACTTCCTTTACTTATTACGTTGAAATTGGTATTTTTAGTATTTCAGTGCAGTTACAAATACGGTTTGGGTACTTTCGTTTTACCGTAAACGGTCACACAGATAATTTTTAGCACTAGTTGGTATTGCTCGAACCTTCGTAAAAACCGTTGAAAATATCAAATAAAAACTGTGTAACTAATAACTAATAGTAAATTGTGCAGTTGAAAGTGGAAATTAACGCCAGCAAAATGTATTTTTTGGCAGTGCTTGCGTTTATTGGAAATGCCAAAGGTAAAAGGATATAGTGAAAACTGAAAAACTTTATACACACACAAGCATAAAGCCATATCCTTGCTGTGCTAAAGAGAGCAGGACAGTAATAATGTATATTTTTTTCTTCATTATTTTAAGCCACATAGTTGAAATTAATACGATACAAATATGTATTAAATGATAACTTCAAAGGGCAATGCAATAATTTTTCTAACCAAAATCAATTTTCAATTGATGTTCTCTATCTACAATAACTGTAATATGGTCCATGGCCACAGCAGAGTTTCACAATTTATGGGACACGGGGCACACATATACATATACATATACACATACACTTGCGCTGCGCTCTTTTTCTCAGCCAGCCAGCAGGCAGCAACTCCTGCAAAAAGGGGCATAAAGCTTTTCCACTGGGCGCTGCGAAGGAAGTGGCGTGCAAAATTTTGCGTTAGTGCTGCTGCCCATTCCGCTCTTACTTTCTCTCTCCCACTGCCGCCCTCTGTTCTCGTCGCTTGCTCTTAGTCTGTATGTATGTGGGTGGCTGTTGGGTGGTGTGCCGTGTGTGCTTGTTGTTGCATGTATGTATACTCTGCCATGTGTTTGGGTGTGTACGTGTGGGGCTGAATTGGGTGTGTGTGTGTGGGTGTGTATGTGAGTTGCAAAAATTTCACTTGGAAACTCGCAGCAATTTTTTCCTTTTGCGATGGCGCAAGGCACACTGTTTGCCATTTTCGTTCGTGTGTTTCCTGCTCAACCGTTCGCACTCGTGTTTTGTGTTTCGTGTCTGTGCCAGTGCATGTTATGCAGCCCCCCACCCCCACCTCTACGTTGTTATCCACCCTGCCGCAGAGCAAATGCTGGATATATTTGTTTTTAATTTGAATTTCCTTTTGCTGTTTAGCATTTAAATTATGTTGAAAATGTAATGCGTTTGCATTTAATTTCTTCCAGTGATAAATGTTATGGCTATGTGTATGTGGACATGCATATACATACATATGTATAGCTACATATATGTGTGTGAATGGCGAATGGGGGGCACAGCACCTGCTGCGTTTTGTGTATGTGTGTGATTGTGTGTTTGTGTGTGATTGTGTGTTAATGCTCGCATTTGAACGAAAAACGGTAACTGTTAAATCAGTGGAGAGGCGAATCTTGGTCAAGTGTGTCAAAATAAAGAAATACAGTTATTCGGAAGCACATACACATATACATACATTAGTATGTGTGAAATTTTAGCTAAAGCTCGACTTGAACCTAATGTATGCATAATTAAAGATTAAATCCTTATTATTCTTTTTTTTTTTTGTTTTACGTTTATTTTAATCATATTTTTAACTTTGAATTTTAATCTAAAATTGATAACTGAAGCATTTCTAAAATATCGCATATTAATTTTGTGATAATAGTTGAAATTGAAGCCTCTCAAATGCTATTATTAAATTTATTACAATTTACTCAATTTGCCTTTAATGAAAACTCCAAGCACTAGAAACTAGAACATTCCATAAATAAGAAATGCCATATCGAAAGCTTAAATCTGTGCTTTAAATATTTTTAATATTGTTTTTCTCTTTCTACACATCTTTGCAATTATCAATTCACAATTGATACAGTGAAAAAATGTATAAATATCTTTTGTAAATAAAAAGAATAAAAAAGAAACGAATCAGTTTTAAATATGTTTTAAGCGTAGTCGTATTTTTTCAGTAGTATACATCTTTAAGTAGTAGTATGCATAAGTCTAGATAGCTTACCAAATGTTTCACGGGACTAATTACATATTCATTTTGTGATAAACCGATTAACTGACTCTTAATAAAACAGGTGCTCCCTCTCTTTATAACATAGTACATACAGTAGACAGTCAGTTTAAAGAAAGTTATAATCCCGATAAAACCCCGCTTAACTCACAAAATCTTGAGAGATTTTGCTGAAGCTGAGGCTTTAGTGCAATAGAAACAAGTAAGAGGTTCTAGTCGGGAGCTCCCGACTAGGGAATACCCTGAACCCTCTTTGAGATGGTAGCGGGGAGGTGGCGATAGGTCTAAAATGAAAGATACCTGACATATATATAATATTCTAGAAGCAACATATCATATTTGCTGACTCTAACTCTTATTATTTACCCAATTTGCTCAAAAAACAGGATGTCGCTATCGATTTTTATCGATTGCTTGAAAACGGAGTAAGTTATCGATTATCGGAAACAAACTCGATCTGCACAGGCACTAGAAGCACCTACATCTACAATTTCAAGTCTCTAGCTATTATAGGTTCTGAGATCCTTGTGTTGATACATACGGAATGACGGACAGACGGATGGACGGACAGACAGATGGACATGGCTAGATGTCGATCTGCGATCGGCTATTGATGCTGATCAAGAATATATATTTTATGGGGTCAGAGATTTATGGGGTCGGAGATGCTTTCTTCTGCTTGTTACATACATTTGCATTTTACACAAATACAATATACCCTTTTTACCCATTTTTAATGGGTTCAGGGTATAAAAACAATCGCTAGACTAATCCAAAAAAGAAAATTAGCCAAATTCCCACATTTTACAATTAAAACGTATTGAAGTAAATTTCATTTTATTTATTTTGATAAATAAGTAAATATTCCTTAAACATAAATTCCCATCAATTAACAACCATATGTATATATTACATATTTCTTAAATGAATTATGAATAATTAAAATTTACTTTCGATCTGCCATTTGTTGCACTTTAGATAGCAACGCGGTGAGCTCTAGCCTTGTCCCGGGCGGCCACTGTCGCGATTACAATGGCAAACTCTATGAGACGGGCATGCATTATATGCCCGGTCCGGACTCGTGCCGGCTGTGCATCTGCGACAGCGGGCTGCCGAAGGCGTGCAAAATGGTGTTGTGCGAGGCGTTCAGTAAATGCAAGTCCTTCCAAACGGTCGGCAGCGGCAACAATTGCTGCGAGGTCATCTGCCTGGACGATCAGTTCAGCGATGGCAGCACCGACTTTGGCATTTGACTGGTGGCCAGTGGCATTACAGCCACGCTGTCCTTGTCTTTGCTCTTCTTCCTGGTGAATCGTTTGCGACAGCGTAAGATGCGGGCACGCGAGAATCGACAGAACACGGAGGATCAGCGCAGCATTGTGGGCAGCATTGGGTGAGTTTCAAGTCAAACTTCAATTTCATAGCGTCCTTTATTAAATTGGCATGCCTTTTCAGCTATATTGCCGGCAACATGGGCTACATGGAGGGCAATCTGAGCGCAATTGATTATTCGTATGGCGGCGCCACCACCCATTATCCACTCTGGAAGCCACCAAGCGGCTACTTTCCGCGTGGAGAGGCTCCGCCACCGTACGAGGAAGCCGTGGCCATATCTCAGGCGGAGGCGTTAAGCGCTCAGTGCACCGTTACACTGCCCAGTCATGTCCAGCGCCAGGCTCTGGCCAGCGTCAGCCAGCAGCAGCAGCAGCTGCAGCAGCAACACCAACAGCAGCAGCAACAATTGCAGCAGCAGCAGCAGCAGCAATTGCAACAGCAGCATTTACAACAACACACGCTACAGTTGCACACACAACCCCAGCAGCATCCACATCCGCATGCCTATGCGCAGCAGATGGTGCCTGTAACTGCGTCGCATCCCCACGCACATCAGTTGAGCGCCGCCGCTGCTGCAGCAGCTGCTGCACAGTCCAATCAGTACACACAGAGCACTACAAATCTGATTAATATAAATATCAACAGCGGCGGCGTAACCACAATTGCAACCGGCGAGAATCATCAGCCGCCTTATAGCTTACAAAGCGAGCAGCAGCAGCAGCAGCTGCAGCAGCAACAGATGCAGCAGCAACAGTTGCAGCAGCAACAGTTGCAACAGCAGCAGCAGCAACAGCAACAGCTGCAGCAGCAACATCAGCTCAGCCTGGAGCAGCAGCAGCAACTGCAGCAATTGTCGGGGCCAGCGCCGGCTGCCAACAACTCGATTTGTGTGCAGACCCTGCCCACGCCCAAGCCCAGTGTTGGCAGCGAGTGCAGCTATAAGAATTGTCATCTAAATATAAGTGCCAGTGTAACCACCGCTGCCACAACTGGCAGCGCTTCCAGCTCCCTGGCCTATGCAGCGGCGCGTCGCACGCCGCGCGGCTCGCAAGAGCTGCTGCACCAGCAACAGCCACAGCCACAGCAGCAGCAGCAATATCTCACTGTTGCCGATGTGGAGATCAATGCGAGTGCCAGTGCAGCTAGCTATCATTCGTTGCCCGCCACCAGCGAGATGCTGGCCACGCCCACACACCATCTTACACAGCAGCAGCAACATCATCAGCAGCAGCAACAATTGCTGGCAGCAGCATTGTCCACAACCGCCATTGACATGTTGCCGCCAATGGAAATAGCGACCATAAGCGCAGCAGCCACATCCAGCAGCAGCGGCAAAGCAGATTCGGTTACCCAAACGCTGCCTCTGCCTCAGCATCAGCAGCAACAGCAGCAGCAGCAGCAGGGCAGCAAAACGCCCTCCAGTTCGCGTCGCTATCATCGCACCATACCGCGCTATTTTGCCATGGCTGATCCACTGCAGGTGGTCACCGTCAAGCCAAAGTCCAGTTCCAGCTCCAGCGGCAGCGCCAGCTCCAGCTCCACGGACAAGGCCGCAAAGAAGCCCATGTGCCAGTGCCCCATACAGCATGTGCCCATGTCCTATATGGGCAGCAATGCCAATGCCAATGCAAATGCATTCCTCAACGGCGCCGGCAAACTGTTTGCCACGACAACTGGCAACAATGCCTGCGCCCTGTCACCCAGCGCCAGTACACGACACGCCACCACGCTGGCCTATGGCCAACGCGCCAAGTCTACAACTAATCTGCAGCAGCAGGAGCTACACATGGGCAGCGGCAGCGGTGCGCGCGAGCCCAAAATTGCCACCATTTCGAAGCAGGTGGGCGATGAGCTGCAGCCACATCCTTCGCACACTTCGAGCAGTGTCTCGGCCATAATACCGCCGCCGCCGCTGCCGCATCACGAGGATGTCAGCGCGCCGCCGATTGTGCTCGGCCGTGTGCAGAAGCGTTCCAGTAGCTCGAGCAGCTCGGCCGAACGTACACGCAGCAGCAGCGGGGGCGCACGCAGTGCCTCCGGCAGTGGAGCGGCTGCTGCTGCTACCCAGACCGGCGTCGATGTGCTCTCCAGCGCCTATTTGAATCGAAAGGTGAGTTCGAAATGTAAGTAATCCCATTGCGAGTGCTTAACTTCGAGAATTCTATTATACGTACTCTATTATGTGCACATACATGTACAAGTATTAAGGCCAAAAACAGTTCTAAATAGTCAGATTTTTAGTTAATGACTAGCACAGATACAAATGTATGCATATTTGCCGAAAAATGGGGAAATGAAACCAAAAATTATTCATAATTATAATTCTAGACAAACTTTTTTCCTTATCTATTTAGTTATTACCTTATCTAGTCCTTAGATTTGTGAGATGAGGATCATGTTGATTTAGTTACATATACAAAAATAAAATAGAAATGCTTTGGTAGAGAGTGCCCGACTGCGAGATACCCTCTACCCAAGGCATACAAGCGAACATACCAGGACCTGAGTCCCAAAAGAGAAAAATCTCGGTCTCTCGATTCTCGCCAATAAGCTTTTCTGCTTTTCCACATCCGTGATCCCAGGATTTGGTTCAAGCTTCAAAAATAAAATGTAAATCCGTGTTCGAAACGATTTGGATTAAGCCGAATACAGCCTTCTCCCAAGCCCTTATCTTCAAATTCCAGATTTGTCGATTTCGGAAAACGGAATTTATTATTTATGATTATGATTTAAGATATAGAGCTCCAGCTCTTAAAAGTTTACAATACCTAAGATTCAAAATTCTTTAAATAAAATACAAATGTAAAAAATAATAATTTAAGTCAAATATTCGTTTTTAGACGAAAAGATTACTCAATATTTATATTTTCGCGCGTTTTGGTGGTTTCATGCTCCGTAACCTAAATTATAGTATTTATTTGCCTTTGCATTTTTTTCTAATATCGTTGGCAATTCTTGCAGGTTGATGCCTACTTGAATCTAACGCAGAAACAACAGCAACATTTTTATAACCAGCAAGAACAACAACAACAACAACAAAAACAACAACACAGCTCGATCAACGATCAAAGCAATCCAACTTTACCACCGAAACTTTACAAAAGCCAAACGAATTTAAAAACAGCGACGACAACAACAACAACTGCCACCAGCAACAGCAACAGCAGCTGCAGCAGCGGGAGCGGGAGCGGGGGCGGCAGCAACAACAATGCGGTAGCCACCATTTATACGCTAAGCAAATCGACAATTAGCAGCGCGTATCAGCGGAAGGAGCAAACGGCGACGTTGACGCTGCCGCCGACCAGTCCGTCGTCCAGCTGCGGCGAGAAGTCGAACAGCAAGATCAACTCGAGCACATTTTATCCGCTGGCCAACAATCATGTGACCTATACGCTGCCCAAGCACATAAGCGGCAAGATCTCGCTGAACAGCACCATCAACAGCGTGGTCAGCAAAGTGCCCTCGGTGATCAGCATACCCCCGCTGGAGAACAACAATGAGAAGACAACGACGACCGGCAAAAGCACCACACTGCCAAAGATACTGCGCGTTAAACGCGACAGCGAAAGGAGCTCAGCGGCAGCACCGGCGATAACGGGTGCAACGGCAGCAACTGGTAGCAACTTGGCCATTGCCCATTGCCAGATGCCCAGCTATCCGCAGCTGGTGGCCAAGGTGCAGAGTGGGCGCAGTGGCACGCCCAGCAAACAGCTGCCTGTGTGCACCACATCGAAGAACTGTTTGAATCCTAACGAGCATTTCCTGCCCAACGACACCAGCCTGGACGACGACTATCTAAGCGAGTGCGAAAACTGCAAGATCGCACAGAGTGCCAAATATTATCTGAACGCGGAGCTGAACGGTGGCGGGAGCAATGCGCTAACACCGCAAGAAACCATGACGCTGCAGCGCAAATCTCTGGAGGAGACCAAAGAGGAGCCACACGATAGCTACTATCGCAGCTCGCACACGCTGCCCAGCAATGCCAAAAAGCATGGGTATATATATACGATATACAACGTTTTCTATGACGAAAACATTAATTCATATATTTTGTTTTTCAGCGTCAGCAAAAACAACAATCGCGAGGCGTGGCAATTCTCGACGATACCCGCGGCCAGTTCATCGGATGAGGATGTCAACGAATGAGATTTGAGCCATTTTCTTTAAGATGCCACACCCAAATCCAAATGCCAAAATGTGCATCCTAAAGAAAACGCAGGCTTCTGATTCTGATTCTATATCCAACCCAAATGGCATATGCAAACAACTAGATGAAACCCGAATGAAAAAAACACTAAATATATTTGTAAAAGATTATGTTCTAAACTTAGGTATATACTTATAATATATATGTACTTTCAAATTGCTCAAACAACATATATATATATATATATATATATATATATGTGTGTGTGTAGCTATGATAACCAGCATTGGAATGTAAAATTAGCTTATTTCTGCACAAGTATATGTATATTTGTAACTATGTAAGTATTTCAAATTGTATTATAATAGAGTTGCAAGAATTATTGAAACCGTTAGAGAAAATCTCAAAATTGTTACAAGATGATATGTTAAAAAACCGAATAGCAAAATCCAAACATATAAATTAAGTAGACAGACTTCATACGAAACTCGATCTCTGTCGATCTTTATATGGATATATGTATGTGTATGTATGTATGGGTATCAAGTTGAAATCAAAACAAAACTAAAAAACTAACTCCAATTTTGCCAATGTTAACTGTCAATGAATATGTATTATATATGTATGTATAATATCTAATAACATTTTTTATAAATGTAAGCTGACCAAGTTACAGTCATTTTCCCTCGGCCCCCAAAAGTGAATAAACACATTCGCGAAAACTCACAGTCCCATTCTAAGTGTAAATGTCAATACCGAATGAATCTCTATTATAAGAGCTCAAGTAGGCAAGAATAAGTTGGAAAAATGCGAATAGATGTACGTGTTATATATTAAGTATACGCAAGGATAACCAACAGCACTTTAAGGTGTTCAATGTATGTAAAGTAAATACATATAAATATATATCTATTATTAGATTGATTTCTTGTTCAAGGAATAATGTAATAATGTACTTGTTAAATGTATCTATAAAATAGTATTCTTCTAATTGTGTTTTACGTTCATTGAATTATATATATTATTTGTTAGGAATATCTATTGATAATACCATGCAGACTTATGAAAAATATTCAAAACAAAAACAAAAATATTCTTGTACACATAATGGACACATTTCTCGTGAGTCCCGCATTTTTATCTTGTAAGAAATGCATTACATATTGAAGTCTAAACGATAAAGTTACACTATTAAGCGACACTCGAAGCAACAGCTCATCTTGGTTCTCGCTTGAGTTGATTTTATTAACACAAGAAATAGTTTGTTTCTTTTTTCAAACATTTTCAAATGATAATATATATATACTATAACTGAAGAATTGCGAAAATAGGCAAAGCTTCAGGTAGGTAAACCAAAGACAAAGACAAAGACAAAGAAATGCAAATATCAAATAACTTGTAACTATTATTTTACATGCTTTAAAATTATTGCTTATTTTTAAGCACACTTTAAGATTAAATTGTTGAAGTTCTTTTGTTGTAAACGAGCTTAGAGCCAAATAAGTAATTTTACTTATATGGAATGCACCACTGACAGATTTGAGCGGAAACTTCTTAGTTTCCGTTCTTAAGACTATGCATTCCGGTGAAGCTAGCTTGTACTTAATTGTGTTCAAACGTCGCTCAAATTGATAGATATGAATTATACAATATAAGCATATAGATTTGAATTCGTTTAAAATGTGTTCAACGAAAAACAAAAGCTCAGTTTTAAAATGCTCAAAGTGTACCGATCACAACGCAAGTTAGGAGGTATTTGAAAAAGTATTACAATTAAAATTACTCAATCTCAATAGTATTAAATTAAATGTTTCCAGCAATTAAATAAATCGCGACTAAGTACGAATTTTTATTAATTAAGCTAATTAATATTGAAATTATTTCAGTAATCCGAAAAAATAATAACAAAAACAAAAAACACACCATACATAGTAGTTTACAGCTAAATTAGTGTGAACTAGATTAAAAAAAAAAAAAAAAAAAAACACAAAAATGAAGTACGATACATAAATTAATAAATGTTTCAAAATGTGTAATTTAACAAATAATAAATGATCATGTTTTCAAATGTGAAAGTTGTAATAACAATGCTTAAACAAATAAAAGAATCCATAAAGAAAAGTTGATTATAATGTTGTTAGCTCGTTATTAAAACTAAATAGAAATTTCCAAAAAGAGTTGTTTGCTTTTTTTGCAGAATCTACTCTACCCCAGGAGAATGAAAACGACCGCATTGTTTAGTTTTTAATTGTAAAAATGCATACCATTTTATACTTTCTTTTTGTATTTAAATCATAAAAACAATTTTACGATGTATCAGATTTGTTTTGTTTTTATATAATATGTATATGGTATAACCTATTAGTTTCTTGTAATGCTCGGATTTGCTATATACGCATAACATTTCTCAGCAATAATCGTTTATATACATACAAAATTCAATAATTTAAGGTATGTATGCATCAGTTTTCAGTTGTTTTTTTTTTTCTATTTCGTATTTTGTTTGTTGGTTTGTTTGTTTTGTTGTTTTGTTGTTTTGTTGTTTTTTGCTATCAACGGACGTGAAGTGAAGTGAAGGAGGACGACGACGCGGGATTTTAAAGATGGATAGACGGTGCAGCGAAGATGGACAAAATCAGCAAATAGGTCAAACGAATCAAAGAATCGTTTGCGATCTTGTGTATACACACGCACACACACACACACTTGAAACGCTTAAATTGAATATGAATTCGGAGCGGGTCTGGTAGCTGGTCGTGCTGGTCTATTTACTTCTTCGCCGGCTGACTATCCAGTACGGGCGTAATTGTCTTGCCGCCAAAGATCTGTCCCCAGCCAATTAAACTGCAAGCGGAGAAAAGACAGTTTAAAAAAAACAATAAAAGAATTTTTATTTAATTTCCCGTGTCGAGCGGATTATCAGACTTACCGCCAATGGTTTTCCACGCGTCTGCTGAGTGCAATCTTTTCGCCCTTCTCCGTGCAAACGGGCGTTGTGAGCACAATCTTGGCCAGATCCCCCTTGGTGGCAGAGATGCGACCGCCAGTGCTGAGCGATCCAATGTTAACCAGCAAGATTTCATTACGTTGCAGCTTCTCCACACGTGCGCCCTTCTTGTCGCCATCGGTGCGCACGCCAAGCAGTCGACGCAGCAGGTAATATGAAATTTCCAGCTCGATGTAAATGTCTGGTAAATTGCCAACGGCGCCAAGCACCTGACCGACCAGTCGATCGGCACGGCACAGCGTGGGATCAATTTTGGTGCCCACACCGATCAAGCCACCGGGCACTGCATACTGCAGCTCATTTTGTTCGGCAAACAGCGACACGATGCGCGAGAAGATGGGACGGCAAGTGATGTTGCCGTCGCTGTCCTTGGTCACAACACCGGGACGCACCTCAATCTCCTGGCCGACCTTGAGCACACCGCTCAATATGGAGCCGCCAGCAACGCCGCCCTTGAGATCCTGCACCTCACAGCCAGGTTTGTTTACATCGAAGGATCGTATAACAATTAGACGGGGCGGCGCCTTAAAGTCACGCTGCGGCACAGGAATCTTGTTAACAATGTACTCGCAGAGCACGTCAATGTTGTACTTCAGCTGGGCCGAAATTGGAATTATCGGTGCACCCTCGGCCACAGTGCCCTGTACAAACTTTGTGATCTCTTCGTATTGCTCTTTTGCCTGGCTCTCCTTGACCAAATCGATTTTGTTTTGCAATATCAAAATCTGTTTCAGTTTCATGATCTCAATGGCCGCCAAATGCTCCGAGGTTTGTGGCTGTGGACAAGATTCATTACCTTTTAGAGGGAAGAAAATTATGTAATTAGAAAACTAAACATTTACGAAATCTACAAGATATTCATTTACCAGCGATTAGGAGCAGTGCAGCGTCCATCACAGCGGCGCCGTTCAACATGGTGGCCATAAGAATGTCGTGACCGGGGCAATCGACAAAGCTCACATGACGCACCAATCTGAAGCGACCGGAGCAGGCGAGACGCGCACATGGCATGCTATCATCCTTGCTGGAGCCGTCCGATACAAAGCTGGCCGGGCGCGGGCACTTGGGATTGTCGCACTTGTAGATTTTTGCATTGGCATATCCTAAATTCATTTGGGAACAAGTTAGTCTTGATTAGCAACAAGTCAAAATCAGATAAAATTAATTGATATTATTAAAATGTATAACAGACATGAAATTTATTCTCATCTATTTTCCAACGACGGCACAAAATACATTAATAATAGTTTAGTGCATTGAAACTGAAAATCTTTTAAACTATAAATTATTTTATGTATTCAAAAAAACTCAATTATTATTTTTGACATTTCCTTAAATGAAATTAACTTAAAAAAAATAACAAAAAAATTTACAAAAAATATGAAAAAATAAATTAGAGTACTATTTGCTTCTAATTTACATTCCCAGATCGAAACGCCCTAATTTGGTATATTAAGTTCGCATTTAATTTTGCAATATTTTATTTTCGATTTTGTCATAAGCTTGAAAGTAATACATAATTATAAAGAAGGCGTGCGTATTTTATGACACAGTCAATAAAATGCATTAAAAATCTATATATAATTATATATTAACGATGTGTTAAATAAGTGAGTACAAATTCAGTGTGAAATTTGAAAAAGGCTTCAATAATATAAAAAAAAAAGAAGATATATTTAAGTTGAAAAACACTTTAAAAATAATCGGTGCGTTAAATGTTTAAGCAATGCATGCACAAAATTAACAATAAATAATTAAATATATGCAACTAAATAGTTTTTCATAATGATGTCAATTGTTTTTCAAGTGAATCTGTCCAATAAACTTAAGCGCTAAATTCTTAAATATATATATATGTATATATATAGGCATATGCATATAAGTGTGTATGTATTTGTATTAAGGTGTTGCAAGTAATTTGTTCATAATAATCGGGGAGCTGCGTCTAGAAGAGCACTTTGCGGCAATTGGGGGCGCCACAGCGGCACTCGACGCGCACAGCTGTCGATAGATTCTCATAGGGCACATCCTCGTTGTCGGCGCGTATATAGTCAAAGCTCAGCTCCTCGCCGGCCTTGATGTAGCGCAGTGTAAAGAATACTAAATGGGGCAGCGCCATGTTCAGGTGCTCAATCCAGCAGGGGAATACGGCCAAATTGGGATCGCACGAGTGATTGATAAAGTGCGAGACATTGCCATAGTTGGCCGCATCGATGGTATATTCGCTCTCGGCAGCCGTATTGTAGTCCAGATCAAAGAGATATGTGCGTCCCTTATCGTCGTAGGCCTTGCCGCGCTCATTGGCCTCATCGCTGGTGATGATCTCGCCCACATATTCGCACACGAACTCGCCCTTGCGCAGGGCATGCGGTGTGCGTACACCCCAGCCGCGTCCGTTGCTCGTCTTGAACAGCTCCAGCGGATGCTTGCGTCCGTTTTGTACCAGGCGATTTGTGCAGCTGGCATCACAACAGCAGCGACTATTGCACTCGAAGATGGCGCTGCCCTGCGGCAGGCGCAGGCGTCGCGTGGTACGCTCGTAGGCATACAGCTCGCCGGCTAGACGGGCGCAGCAGCGGCTCATGGCGCTGCATTCCTCCATGCCCGGCTGCTCCTTGCAGCTGCAGCCCAAAACTGATGCCTCCGGTCGCGGCACGCCATCGCTCAATATGTTCTTCTGAATATAAACGAAACTAGCATCGATGATGTCCAGGTCGACATCGTTCTGGACGCGTATCGGCGGTGCCGGCAGCTCCACGGTGTTCATGCGCTTCTCGAACTGTTCCAGTGCCTGCAACTGCTTACGGCGTGCATCATGACAGCGCTGCAGCTGAAGGCGTCGCAGTGCACGTTCTCCAATGCGCTGGGGCTCGCGCTGACTGCGACTGCCCGCCGCACGATACTGTGCTAACAAGATCAGATCCAAATTCAGAGGCAAGGACTCATAATTTTCCACATGGTCCTTCATGCTAATACTGCTCATGTCCAGTGGAGCCGTTTTGGCCAGCTGTGCCTCCAGTTCCTTGCTGATTTGTGCTATGTGAACCGCGTAAAAACGCGTCTGGCGCTCCACGAAATCCTCCAGCTGCACACAGTCGGCCAAATTAACGAAATCTTCCCAGGTGTTCTTGCTGCTGTCATAGCCCAGCCATTTGACATAGAAAACGGGCTCGTAGTGCTGCACCTCAACACGTTCGATGCACTCCACAATATACTCGCCCCTTGGCTTCTTAATGGGCTGACCGTTGTTATCCTTGGCGCGCTTCAAAACGGGCGATGGCTCCACATCTTGAAGGCTGCTTCTGGAACTGCGTCGTCGCTTTAGCACATTTAGGGGCGTGCCTGCAGCTGGCGGTGGTGGGGGCGGTGCAGCATCCTGTTCGTCACAGCCCAAAACGCTGCCATAGCCGCTGCTGTGACTGGGACTCAGCGAGCTTTGGCTGTAGCTGCGCCTAGTTCGCGTATATTGCGCAACCAAATGGTTATGGGACACCTCCAGTCGGTTACTCCCGGTGCGTTGTCGCCGGCGATTGAGCAGCTGGCGCTGCTTTCGATCGTATGCATTGCGATGCTGCTTGGAGTGCAAAAGTTTTTGGATTTTCGTTTCGCTTAAGCGTTCTGCAAATGACATTTTGGTTTGTTTTTTTTTTTTGTTTGTTTTTATTTAACGCGCGTCGTTGGGCAAACGAAAAACGAAAAAAGAAGAAAAAAATGGACTGAATTAATTAAATTGCTGGATTATCGAAATCAAAGAAATTAAATTTTTGCAAAGCTCTAAGAAACTAATCTAACGCAAACAAGAGAAAACCAATTGTGATACACAACAAGTATATAGAGAAAACTCGAATATTTTCTTTTCAGTCAATGATCAAATCCAAAACTACCAAATGCGACGACACAGTGCGTGTGTTCTATTTGTTGGGCGACTAATCCAGCAATTTAAGTCATTCATTTAATTATCTTTCAATCATTTACAGAACGCTCAGAACATTGATCCAAAACAATACGAAACTTAAGACTACGCGTTGTGTGCAACAAAAAAAAAATATATATTAAATAAATAAATATATATAAATTAAATTCTTTTGTGACAAGTTTCACATTCTAAAGCCGAACATGTTACATAGAGCTTACAAATTTAATATATGGTATTTCTATATATTTCAAAAATATGTGTATATTAATAGATTAAATTGCAAATCATTTAACAGCAGTTATTATATATTTACTTTTGTAAGAAAAACGATTTGTAATAACGAATTTAAAATGCCGAAACTATAATTGTTTCTTTTACACAAGACAATTCAATTAAAATGCTTTGCAAAATATGCAATAAATGCAAAAATGAGCAAAATTCACGAAAGTCACACTCTCAATTTTCTTCGCGGAAATGAAAACTGGAACAGGCCTTTTTTGTGCGCGTTGTGCCGTCGTCAGCATTTTGTTAGGTTTGTTTTTTTTAGTATATTTCAATTGATACAGCAAGGAAAATTGAAGTTTTATTGATTATCAAATGGAAAAATCTTTGCCTAAAGCAACAAGCCTAAACTTATCAGCTAAATATGATAGTGAGCAGGCTGAAATGACACTCTCAAGCGAAAATGTAGGCAAATATTCGAAATATTCGATATTTGTTAAGCTTCGCCTTTTTTTTATTTATATTATACTCTTGTTAATTAATCCAAAATTGAGTCTCATTCCAGCCTTTTTACAGCAGTTACAAAAAATAAAATAAAAAGTCACTCACCGAGCTTAATTGTAATGTTTCGTTCCAATTCATTTTTAAAGCGGACAGTCTGCACGCCGGAGATGGCTTTGACAACCGTGGATTTGCCGTGCGCTACATGTCCGATTGTGCCAATGTTGATGGTAGCTTGGCGCGAGATTACCTCCGGGGACAGGGGCGTCAAGTTGCTGATTTCCTGCAAGGAAAATGTACAAATAATATATATTAAGGTCAAGTTATCTCATGTATTGCGGCTTTGCACACTTTTGAACTTTCGTTAAAACACGCCCAAAAACCCTCTAAGACTAACACAAGTGTACACACAGCACGCACACACAGAAACGTACATTCGCATTTATGTGGCATGAGTGTGCGTACAAAAAGCCGTACATTTTGAGGTTAGAATCGGCTGTGTATTGCATCAGATATTGTAGCAACAGTTGAGCCGCATTTATCAATTGCATTTCATTTCGCTGACATTTCCAAACATATTGAAAACATATGCCAAATAGCGCGCATAGCGGAAAAGCCCGGCTGTGCTGGCCAAACATAGCAGCTAACGCCACGTGCTGCATTCTTTTGAGGTCGCCTCGCACGGCCAACGAGTAACAACAACTATTTTTGTAAATACGTTGTTATCCATGGCAAAGTTTGTTAAATGCATTTTAATTATTGTGTAAAACAATGAATTCACTTTTTCATATAGAAATGGCCGCTTTGTGACAACGCTCCCCGTTGTTTTAGGATGCAGCGTCTAAACAGACGGCGAAGACGCGTACATTGCCAATCATCGTTTCGGAGGTGATATTTTCACACTCACCAAATTGCTAAGGTCCTGCTTTTGCAAATTTGTGTTCACATTGACTTGAGCTTCAGCCGTGGCCATGTTTTTAATATTTTTAAAAACGCTTTTTGTATAAAATTAAAAAATGAATTGGCCAGCTCGTTTACACCTCGACATTAAATATTGTCCGCGCGTGTTGTAAAGGACCGAAAATGCCTTGTAATCTATTGAGTGTTGTTAATCGGCAGAAGCTAACCAAATTCTTTTGGTACCGGAACCAGTTCCAATTTCTTCAAGTAAATATTTTATTCGTTTAAGTCGCTGTGGATGACGTTTAAATCCTAACTTTAACTGAAATTAGCCCAACATTTCTAGCAAAGCAATAGCAACAAATTATAATAACAAATGCTTCCATAGGTCGATAATCGTTTGCCAAACAATCAAGATGCAACCCTGATGGATTGTATATTTGCGATTGCAATATTCGGCCACACTCAGAGCAGAATTCGCAAACGTAGTGAACGGCGCGCATAAAGTGTCTATTAATTCGGCTTCTGCTCAACTGTACTAGATAAACTAATTGCCATTTGCAATAACATCATCAAGCTAGCCTTTTATCTTAAACGGCGCTCCATTTAAAACAATACCACCATCATGTCGAGCGTGCCAAAGAGACAGAAGTTGGATGCTGTCGGGGATGGAAATACATCTGCCGGTCCCAACGAGGAAGAGTCGGAGGCGCTGGAACAAATCGATGCCTGTCAAAACGAGATTGACGCGTTAAACGAGAAAGCCAGCGAGGAGATACTGAAAGTAGAGCAGAAATATAACAAACTGCGTAAACCGTGCTACGAAAAACGGAGCGAGCTCGTCAAACGGATCCCCAACTTCTGGGTGACTTCTGTGAGTATATACATAAGTATATGTAGAAAACCGGGGGCATCTTGATCTGTGGGCATGATTTGCATGTTTAGCATGTGTAACTTTGAAATATCTTTGTAAAGACGTTTTTCAAGTGGCGGAAATGCTAGCACAGCATTGTTAAATCAAAAAAACATTAATTGATTTTGTGTCTCTACTACATGTGCATGAAAAATTTCTCTATTCGAGGAACTTTTTTCGTTTGTTCTTTTTCATCTTAGTCTTCTATGCATGCCGCCGCCACCGGTCGCACCGCTCTTTTTTGTCTGTGTATGTGTGTGCGCTCGTGTGCGTGTGAGTGCCAATGTATCGATAAATGCTGCAGGCGCAAAACTTTTACACTATATAATAAAATTAATCGGCCTCTTTCAAATGTATTTTAACATGTTAATTTTGTTGATTTACTAACAGCGTTGATTTGATAATATATATCACATGTATTACTCAGATGCGAGATAGTCTGGTTTTTAGTTTTTACTCCCGGTTGCCTTCGATTATGTGGTGAAGCGCTAATTTGAGTTCCATTTTTTTTAGTTCATCAACCACCCGCAAGTATCAGGCATTCTGGACGAAGAAGAGGAAGAGTGTCTGCATGCGCTAAACAAACTGGAGGTTGAGGAATTCGAAGACATAAAATCTGGATACCGTATAAATTTCCACTTCGATGAAAATCCATATTTTGAAAACAAGATTCTCACCAAAGAGTTTCATTTGAATTCAGCGGGTAAGTGCTCTTAAAAGTATAACTGTTTGTTCTCTATATCTAACTACTATATATCCAAATCATTTAGCTGCCTCCGAGAATGGTGATTGGCCCGCGTCGACTAGCACGCCCATTCAATGGAAGGAAGGAAAGAATTTACTTAAACAGTTGCTAACAAAACCTTATGGCAACAAGAAGAAAAGGAATTCCGATTATAAGACATTCTTTGATTGGTTTTCGGACAATGCTGACCCCGTCAACGACGAGATTGCTGAACTGATAAAGGATGATCTTTGGCCAAATCCACTGCAGTATTATCTCGTACCTGATATTGAGGTGGAACCCGAAGAAGAAGATGAAAACGATGACAACGAAGAAGAAACATTTGAGGATGATGATGGAGAAGATGAGGGCGATGAAGACCTCGACGATGAAGGTTAGCTTAACCTGGCATAATGTTTTAGGAGTCGTCTATCAAGTTTTTTTTATATTGCAGATGACAAGTAAAACCTTCAATCAATATGTGCGCAATTTGAATATTTTAACTGATTTCCCAATGTGCTAACCACTTATAACTATTATTTTCCGTATGGTTATGTCGGGACGGGATTATAAAGACGCTAACATTATTTCAAATGTTGCGTGACAATTGCAAAAACACATTTTTAGGCAGTTACACCGTTATGTTATAAGTAAAATCAATATGTATTTCCGAAAAACCCATCTACAAAACATCAGTTTTTTAAAATACGAATAAAGACGTGAATCTAAAAATCGATAGCATTATTGAGAGTATTCCAGCGATATATTTAGCTATCGCATTATTTAATGCCACCCTGGTAAGTGAATTGGCGCAGTGGCAGCTCTAGTAAGGCTTAGTCGAATCAACCCTGTACGCCGCAGCTGCGATTTTTAGCTGAAAAATTCTGTGCAAGTAATAATGGCCTCCGTTAACAAATTAGCACTTTTGGTAGGTTCCTAACAATATATATATGAAATTTACTGTTTTAGATTTTCTAAAGCGGTGAAATATGAAATGCTTGTGTTTAATGCTAGCAATGAAATCAAAACAAAACAATTATCTAACGCGAATTTGTTGGTTATGTAATTTGCAATTTTAACCAATAAACACAGTTTGATTGATATTTGAAGAGTTTATGCTTATAATAATGATATACATTTCATTCTTGCAGAGCCGCACTCTCAGCTCTGCTGCCTCGCAGCAGGTGGTCAAGCCACCAATCCAGTTGTTCGGACTGGAGGGCCGTTATGCCACTGCTTTGTATTCGGCTGCCACGAAAATGAACCAGTTGGATAAGGTGGAAAAGGATTTGATCGCTCTGCAGTCTACCATTAAGGGCGACAAGAAGCTGCACGAACAGGTGACCAGCCCCATCATCAATAAGAAAGTTATGGCTACTGCACTGCAAGAGGCTTCTACCAAGCTGAGCTTTGCACCAGCCACATCCAATTTGTTGGGTCTTTTGGCTAACAATGGACGCTTGAAGAAGCTGGATACGGTTATCAATGCCTTCAGGACCATAATGGCTGCCCACCGCGGCGAGGTTGTCTGCGAAGTGGTCACCGCCAAGCCTCTGGATGCTGGCCAAAACAAGCAATTGGAGGGCGCTCTCAAGGTAAAAATTCGAAATTTTTCAATGGTTGTCAAATTGAACTGTTTTTGTGTTGGTTTTTCAGTCCTTCCTGCAGCCCAACCAGTCGCTGAAGATAACATCTCGCGTGGATCCCAGCATTATAGGTGGACTAATTGTCTCCATTGGCGACAAGTATGTCGACATGAGCATTGCCACCAAAGTGAAACTCTACACAGATGTCATTCAGACCGCTGCCTAAGTTTAAGGATTTACTGTTGATTTTTCTTGGCGTGTAATAGCGAATAAAAGTCTTGGGGATAGCTTCAAACGTTTCCAGCTATTATTAGACATTTCAATTTAATAATTGTTTCAAGTGCAATCAAACTATCAGTAATATGTACAATACAAATGGTTAAGAGCTTGTCACTTTGACGATTCCGGCCTCAAGATATTACTTTTACTCGATTTTTTACTTTTGGGAGTAATTGTCTGTTCAGACTGTCCATCTGTTGGCCTCCGCTGGGCATACCCCTGCACGCTGTCACCAACTTTGACCCCAAAACTAACCGCTGTATCCCGGTATCCGAAATCGGAATACAGGTCAGCTATTTTCTGCTGCAGGCTCATATACCAGTCGTCTTGGCGGGCAACCAAGTTTTCCAGTTCGTTAATGCGCTGTTGCTGCTGTTTGATTATTGCGCGCAACTCAGCTCTGCAGGGCGATTGATCTGGGAGTATCAAAGACTCTGGACAACTGGGCAGTTCGACCGGTTCGAAATTTGTCTTTGAACATTGCTCGCATTTGCATGGACACTTATCGGTGGGATGATTCTGATTTCGGCCCAGCAGTAAGACATCCGTGCAGTTGCGCAAAGTGCCAATGTCACCACATTCCTCATTGCTTTTCTCCAGCTTCTTCAGCTCCTCCTCATTGTGCATGGGTGTGCGCAGCACAGTTACTTGGGTCTCGTCGATGTCGGGAAAACTCGCACCGCAATCCTTATAGCATGATTCTCGTACATAGATATCATCCTCCTCGGCTTGACCTTCTCCCTTTTCAACATCGATGCACTTTGCCACAATACGGTGGAAGCGTGGCGCCCGGCAGGAGTAGCACATGGAGCGATGGACGACTCGGACATGCTGGACACGCGGCCAGTTTCTCATGAACCTGCTTCCCGTACTTGTTCTTAATGAGCGCTGCCTGCTTCTGAGTACGTTCCACAAATTGTGGTATGTGCTCAATGCAGACACAGCAGCATTTCAGTATACTTTCCACGGATGTTTCGTGGGCGGCCATGCTCTGCTGCCAGATGCGCGCCTCCTTGATGTTTTTGGGATAATGACACGTGCGATCAATGACATCCTCAGCGGTTTCCATGCCGCAGACGACACAGCGACGGCTCATTGGAACGGTTTAATTTTTACTTAAAATTCGTCAAATATATTGAATTTGTTTGTTTTGGTTTTTTAAATTTTATGGTGACTGTGATTTCGTCTAGACAGTCGTGTTGGGGACACTTTCAAACAGTGCGATTTACGCCCTCACTCACTTTGTCTTGTAGCTGGACATTGTTGGTGGAATGCGCCGTGTTGGGTTCGAACCGGTTCGAATGGGCGGCATCCTGCTTGGCTTTGTAGAGATGCCTGCACTCATTCGAGGCGTTGCAGGAGTTTTCTTGCCCTGGAGCTCATTTAGTTTGGCCTGAATGGACTGCTGCAGTTGCCGTTGTTGTGTCAATAGTCGCTCCAGCTCATCCAAGCCTTTTTCTTGCTCCTTGCTGGTCGCAGATGCTTGTAAATTCTGTTGGACTACCGGCTGAGCCAGCTTTGCTGAAAGATCTTCGCTTTCTGCACGCTCAAAACATGGATTTTTCTCGGGCTGAGCTATGCCCAAAAGTAAAACTTCGGTGGATTTCGCCTCCGAGAGTCCATTTGCCCCATTTGTTGGTTCGGCTGGCGCTCGACAGACTGTATAATTGGGCTCATCAATGTCCGGGAAGACAGCTGCTTCTCGCGTCAAGTCCGACTCCAGCACACACATTTCCGAGCTATGAGATGGTTGTGCTCTAAAATTCTTCTTATTACAGTACGTGGGCAACATGGAGCCACCCATGATTAGCACACTGACCGGCGGTGATCGTGGCAGGTCCGTCATGTTTTTCCGGTTCTGTTGACACTTGTACGGCTTCAAGTTGTGGTTCGGGATTGCTGAGCTCTTCGGAGCTCGTTCGGCTGTGCAGATATGCCGCTGAGCAGTGTTATCAATACAATCCTGGGGGCAACAATCACATTCATCTTCCTGTGCTGCTGGCGGTTGATTGAAATTCTGGGACGGACATTGCATTATCTGATCGCGCACTCCCGAAGTCAGACAGCATTGGCACTGTTGGTTTTGTTGGTTTTGTTGTGCCCTTTGCCGCTGTTGTTTTATTTTTTTTTGTATATGTTGTTTTTGTTGTTGCAGTTCGTCCAGCTTGTTGCATACGTTTATTGGACAACAGCTTGAACTGTCTCTTCTCAGGGAGGAATTGAACGGTTGCTCCGAAGGAAAACCTTTGAAAACTTGCTGCGATCCACTCCTGATTGGGCAAATTATTCGTAGAGGATGCTGTTGATGCATTGACTTATTGGCTCTCGAAGGTCCTGGACAACAAGATCCACATGTGCATGCAGGTGAACTGCTGCTCGAGGCGGTTGGATATTTTCTAATTGGATTTTTGGTCTCACTAACTTGTTTTCTCGCATTTCTCGAGTCGATGGTTTCACAAGAGGATCCACACAGGCACTTAGTGGCCATTTGAGAGACGTATGTCTCATTGCCAGAGGTTCGCCGGATGGCCCACTGATTGTATAGCATGTCCTCCTCGCTACTTTCCCTGCTTGGTGGATTTTTGGCCGCCACGTTATTCACTTTGGTCTGGAGCCCCGGATGGCCGTTGAAGATCGCAGTATCAACATAGTTGGAACGGTAATTCATTTGCGAATTGTTCAACAATTGTGATGCTTCACTTATGCGTAAGCTAACGTTTTTCGCCTGCATCTCGTTCGTATTCTTTGCGTTTACGGACTGAGTGCAACTAGGTGGTTCCCTCTTGCTCTGTTCGCCAAAGTAAAGAACGGCGTCCGACTTGTTGAAGGTGACGCCCCGCCGCTGCTCAACCGGATCGTCGACCCTGGTCTCCCTCTGTTTCTGACGGTCCTGCACCTGGGATCGATTGATGTGCTTATTACAAACGCAACAGTGGTGGAGCAATGTGTCGACAGGGACAAAACAAGCTAGCATATTTTGCCAGTTGATAGCTTCCTCCATATTGTGCGGATAGGTAAACCCAGATGTTGGCGTTTGCCCACAAACTATACAACGACGTTCCATTACAATGGACAGAAGACAAAATTTGTGAGGGCGCCAAAATGTTTAATTTTGATTTTATACTCGAGGACCACTTGATTAACAAACACAGGCATTCGAATGGGACAGGCGCATAATTATTAAGGTCGTTGGCCTATAAAAGAAAACAAAGTTTTCCATTCAATACGCATATTCGCATAACATCGATCTACAAGCTATATATGTATGTACCTACAGAAAAGAATTCAAACTGAGCACATAACCGTAAACACAACTGCTTGGCTGTGCTGTGCTCGCGACTTGAAAACTATCGATTGCAAACTATCGATAACAAAATAAGTGCAGCATCAGCGATAATACTGAAGAACAATAACATTCGTCATCGCGCCGTTCGGTTTTGTAGTGTTTTGAGCGTTCGTGTGTACGGTTTGGTTGTTTAATTTTAAATACTCGCGGCGCATTGACAACGAACTCAAGATCCATCGCGTCGATCCAATTTTAGTTTGTTTGCTTTTGATGACTGGGTGATAAAAAGACATTATGAGTTTAGCAGCCGCAGATATGGCCGCAAATAACACCAACTGGCAGACGGAGGATCGTGGCGATATGGAAAAATTGTTGGCCATGTTAGTTCTGGGGCTTGGTAGCCTTTTTTCTGGTATGTTGCCTGCCATAATATCAGCACGTAATCGACTCCGATTTCCACTAATAACCTCGCTGCTGCTGTGCTACGGTGCAGGCATTTTGCTAGCGACAGCATTAGTGCATATTTTGCCAGAGGTAAGCCCGAAGAGCTCGTAGCTAAGTGCAATTTGATAACCCTTTGACACCAACAGGTGCGCGAGCAAATGAACTCAAAGTTTGCAGAAGTTGCCATGTGTGGCGGCTTTTTCATAATTTATTTCATTGACGAGTTCATACACTACTTTTTTGGCGAGGCCATACAGCATACGCATGCAGCCACCTCTGCAGCAGGTAGCTCGAACCCAAACCATGCATATGGTGCAATTGATGAGCGCTCACCTTTAATAGGCGCCGATTCAATGTCGACTTCGACGCACCATCATCACAACGAAAAGTAACTCGAGTGCATATTGTTGTTCAATTGCCTAAGTGTATTGATTAGCCATTTGCCTTGCAGCGGTCACGATCAAATTAATCACCATCACAATTATGCCCCCGTTTCCGGCTGTGACGATGCCAGGGTGGAGGATGCAAATGCCCGTATTTGCCATACCAGCCATACGGAACCCTGTGCGCAATCCATGACCGGCACATTGGGGCTCTTTGTGGCGCTCTCTTTACACTCGGCCATTGAGGGCTTGGCTATCGGTGTACAAAACACGGCCAGCAAGGTTTGCGCGCATGCCTTGACATCATTAAGTTTACGCTGCCAGATTATCATATTGAATTAGTTTGCCGCATAGACTAAATATTTATTCAGATAAGAGAATCAGTTGTAAATATTCGTGCTTTGTCTGTTCTCCCGGTTCTAGGTGCTCTTTCTGCTCGGCGCTGTTGCGTGTCACAAATTTGTGATGGGCTTCTGTCTGGGTCTGGAATTATGCTCATATCCGCGCGCGAGCTTTCGTTCGCACTTCATTGGCATTTTGGTGTTCGCCCTGGGTGCCGTGTGCGGCATTGGTGCAGGCATGCTTATCGTTGATATTCCCGCCGCCTGGTCCAAAACTACGCTGCCCATCATACAGGCACTGGCCGGCGGTACTCTCTTCTATGTGACGGTCTGTGAAGTGATACCGCGCGAGAAGGCGCGCTGGCATACGAATTCGACTCGACGCTGGGCGGGATTTGCGCAATTCGCAACAGTCATTGCTGGCTTTGCGACTATGTGCATCATTAACTTTTATCTCGCTGGTACGTCATGCCTAAGTCAGTTGGAGCTAATCAGTTGTAGCTTTTACGCATTCACTATTTCCATTTCAGATGACTGAGAATCTCCATGTTTTCAACATGTATCTATAGCACAAATGTTCTAAATGTAATTGTTGTCTTTTTTTAATGTATTATTATTAAGTGTCTTAGACCAGAAATGGTTTTTTTTTTTTACAAAAAAGTGCGATTTTTATAATATAATCTGTTTTAACATGTTTGTGAGTCTGTGATTATTGCTTGGCTGCAAAATAAAATAAACACCAATACATCAATTTTCTTTATAACTACATTTATATTTTGTTGCTTTCTCCAAAGAATCTATATATTGTTAAACTTACATGTAGTGGTAATCAAAATAACGTTTTCATGTTTTTTGATTCGTATTACTAAGTTTATATCAATCAATCATAAAACATCTTCATCCTAAGCGATTTAATGTAATTGCATACACATTTACTTTGCTTTCATAATTTTGTTTTAAACCAATTAAAACAACATCTTTGTAACTACATATTTATATATGTAATATTTTCAATATATATGTATATAGACAAATTCTATATATATATACATATATAAGTATGTGTATAAATATATATATATATATATATGTGTGTACATACTAAAGTTGAATTGTTGGTGGTATAACGCAGCAGAAATAGTAAAACCCCCGCAAAGTGCGTATAATTTGATTTGTTGGTCTGATCTAGAATGCGACATACGAAAATCGGGATTGTTTAGCTTTTGTTTCTATATGCGTCACATATTTATAATATACTATATTTATTTGTTAATATATATTTATATAAGTTGCGTGAATCCGGTGCAAGTTCCAAACTAAATGTCAAAGAAACTGTTTTTAATTTACAATCGAAACCGAAAATCGATTTGCCATAGCTATTCATTGATTATACATATATATATACACATATATAATCATGCATAAGCTACAATTCCCATGCTGATTTAACATTCAACTGTCATACTGTAGCACTGGCAATCGAAAACAAACTTAAAACATAAATAAATCTAGTAATTAGAGTTGCTCTTTCGCCTCAGCACTAACCCCATTCTCATCCTCATTGTCATCATCTTCGTCGACCCATTCATTCATGAGACTCTTTAATTTCTCCTGCGTTCCTGTTAGCGCCTGTGGCTTTCCATCAACGTCAACTGCATCGCTGGTGCTTGGCTTCTCCTCGTTTGCATCGGATGCCGCTGTCGTCGTCGTCGTCGGCGAGCCTTCTGCTTTTTCCTCGTTATTATTTGCCGATGACTCCTCTGCAGCCGCAACAGCTTTAGCCGCGTCCAGTTGCGATGCCTCTGATCCATCTACCTCTGGTAGCTGAGTTGGCGGCACCTCTTTTACATCTTCTGGCTGTTCGCTAGCCACCGTATCGGCTTCAGGCGCATCCGCTTCAGCAATTAATTCATCGATCAGAACTTTGCGAATATTTTCCGTTTCTAAATTGACATCATCAATTCCAGTGGCAGGGCCAGCTTCAGCAATGCTTTCTGCCGCGATCTCATTATTGATGTTCTCGACTGCTTCAGCTTCGACTGATGTTGGCGCATCCTCCTTGATGAATTCCTCCTCCGGATCGTCTTCTTTTTTAACCACAACGAATTCATCTTTAATAGACATCTTTTGCAATCCATCCACATCCATTTTTACTGCTGCTTCCGGCTCAGCTTGAATTATTTCGGCCGTATTGGAGGTGGCGGCCGCTGCATCTTTAGTGGCGACCTCTGTTTCGTCACCATCCTTATGCAAACTCTCCAGCGCCAAGTCAATATCATCTTCCGGCTCAGGTTGATCTTCGGTAGCTTCTGCTACAGCGTCAGCTTCTGTTTGTTTCTCAGTTACAGGTTCTGACTGTACAATGGCTGCTAGTTCTGTGGTCGCGGGCTTTTCATCCATATCATCCTCATCCTCGTTCTCATCCTCGGTCCAATCACCCGTCAGCTCTTTAAGCTTCTCGCTAATGTCATCGCGACGCTTTTCCGCCTTTGGCTGTAATACAAATTTTTTCGTTTTATAACTAATATGCATTGTGTGGCAATTGTGATACTTACTTCTTTGCTGTTCTGCTCTGTTTCCAGGTCGTGCTTTGATATTAAATTCTCGGCCCATTCAAGATTATCAATGGACTCCTTGCTCTCATCAGCCGCTTCGCTCTTTTTGCTGCTGCTCTCTACAGAGCCGGTGGCGCCCAGTTCGCTATAAATTTGACTGTCATCGTATTCCTCTTCTTCGGTACCCGCTGAGGATTTGGCATCGCCTTCCTGCTTATCATCGACATCGGGCTCACTGAGCACCATGACAACACCGCCGCTGGGTGCGCCAGCTTGTTGCTGATTCAGCTGTGACAATATCTCCTTGCGCTGTTCCTCGGTGAGCTCCACCTCATTGCCATCGGCGCCGACAAATTTGACTTCCTGCTCCTGAGTCTGCGACTGCAGCAGTTGCTCCGATTCCGCATCTGCTTCTGTTTCGGCCTCTTCTTGCTCATCTCGGGACTGTTGCTGTACCATGGCACTGTTCGCCGGCAAGCTGATGTCGGATAAAATGCGCACCTTTTCCTCCTGTATTGGTTCCTCTTCAGCCTCCTCCTCCTCCTCTTCCTGGTCTTCATCGTCCAACTGTTCGTCTTCGTCCTGTGAGCCGAGATATTCCTCATCGGTTTCATCAATGATGCCATCCTCAAGCGCCTGTGCCTTATGATAGCTCTTCATATGCCTGTACAGCTGCAGCTCCTGGGCAAACACCTTGTTACAATAAATGCACTGCTGCTTGTTCTCATCCGTGTGCGCCTCGTTTATGTGCTGCTCCAGCTCGCTCTTGGTCAAGTACGTTTGGTTGCACATGGCGCATTCCGCAAAGTTGTAGAGCAGCGATTTGATCTGGTGCTCCGTGTACATGTGGAAATGCAGCTCCCGATTGTTGCCGGAACGCCAACCACAATGCTCGCACAGCGCCGGATCAATTGTCTCCTTGTGGGTGTTGATCAAATGGCGACGGAAACCACGATATGATGGAATGCTAATTGGCCGACCATTAACGCCGCAACGCAGACACAGCCAAGGACCTGCGAACGAGGAACAGAATAAAGACAAGTTATTCAGTGAAAATATGGAACATGATGCTAAATTTGTTGATCTGTTCCAAGATAACAATTTATATATCCATGTGATACAATCTTTTTTTTTTGGACGGATAGGTCTTTAACCTGGTTTAAACATTCACATTAAAATTACACGAACTTGGACTATTATAATGCAGCTCAAATAGTTTAAGAAATGAGTCGAAAATGGACCTGAACTCGTTATAGAACAGCTGGCTATAATTCTTTGGGTCCCTCTAACATTTTTTTTTGTTCATTATTTAGTTGTTGCTTTAGATCATAAGACTCTGGCTTATCGGAGACTTTCTTATTTATGTATGTAACAATTTGTGTTCATCATTTGGAAGAGTGTGCGTTAATTATATTAAGATACCTGATATCTGCTGCGCTTACCTGTGGTGTTCTCAGCGCCGAGTGCAATTAGCGCATGCATTGTCTTGCTATCGATGCGTCGCTTTTGCGCGGCCGCTGCCGCAGTTGCCGTCGTAGAGGCCGTCGCTGCTGCTGCCTGTGTTGCCTCGGCTGATGCGGTCTGAGCCGTTGTCACTTTCTGTGCGGACTTTTGCTGCTGTGTGGTTATCATGGGTTTGTCCGGCTTGAATGAAACGTGGAGCTTCTTGTGCGGCGAAGTAGCGCTGGCTGGAGAGCCTGTTGCTGCTGCGGCTGGTGCCGGCGAGGCACGTTTGACAGCGTTCGCTGCTTTATCGACCGGACTGTTGGGCATTATTTTCAGTTTGATATTCTTGTGTCCCTTCACGATGTGTGGATATTGACGCAACACCTCGGCTATGATTTTAGTATGGTTCAGCTTCGTGTTGGACGAGTCCTTGACAATGATCGTGGGTGTTTGGCTCGGGGAATCCTGCTTGAGTATGATGGTTGTTGTGCCATGTTCCATTTGTGTCTGTGTGCCGGACTGTTGAACCTGTTGCTGGGCTTGCTGTTGTTGTTGCTTCGATGTCGATGGCTGTGGCGGCATATCATCATCATCATCGTCACCGGTGTGCACGTCATCGTACAGCATCATGTTGTCATATTCGGGATCGCCATGGTCACCATATTCGGCGGCGATTTGTTTGCGCATGCGCTGCTGTTCTGCAAACTCTTTGACCTCCTCCAAACTTGGTTTCTTTGACGGTGGCGACAACAGGCTGGTCTGTGCCGGTCTCTTGTTATTGTTGTAACCTTTGCGGAGCTGCTCAAATGGCGAGGTGGGCTCCTGTTTGACAAACGTGGTCGTCGACGCTGATTCCATATACTGTGCGCGATTGCTTATGCCGCCGGTGCGCAGTATTGTGGGTGTATTCACGCCACGTACTGGTTGCGCATTCGTACGCACTGTGTTGCTGTTGCCTGGTATGGCACCAATACGATTTTGTGGTGTGGATACACGCTGCTGTGCCGCCATGGCATTGCCGCTGGGTACCATAGGGCGACGTCGTATGCCCTTCGGACTGGGTGGCTGTTAACAGTGGAACAGTGGAGAACTGGTTAGTTATGAATTCGATTTCTAGATTAAAAACTCTCACCCTTTGTTGGCGATTCACATTCTCCATGGTGCGACGATGGGCCTCCAGTAGCTTCAGCAATACGGTCATGTTCATCTCTTTGGCGGTGCGCAACAGTTTGCCATACATTTTAAGCTCAAACTCCAGTGTGCCCGTGTACATAAAATTGACAATGGGCACCACAACATCCGCTTGAAATTCTGCCGGCATTATGAGTGCGTCGTCAATTATTTCGCAAGTCTGCTCAAGTACATTGAAATAATCGGTGCAGGCGCTTAAGACCAGGCGATGGACCTTCAGCTGTGAATTGTCCCGAAACTGTAGCGTTAAATCGCAATAGTCCGTTTTATTGAAGAAATTCTGGAGCTTCTGCAGAAAGAAGACGCCCCAGTTGTCAACTTTCACGGACTTCACTTCACCCATATTGTTAGTTTATCTTTCAAATAAAATGCTGTATTTTTGAAACGCGGCCTCCCCGTCGCGATGTCGTCGTCGTCGTCTTCGGTTGTCGTTGTTTGGCTTTTCTAGCGTGAGGCTGGCGCAACTGTACTCCGTTGGCAGCAGGAAATTTCAATTTAGGACACGATTGCAACACAGCGTAGTTATATGGAATACATAAAAACAAAGGAAAACCATATTTAATCAAGCGAATTAATAATATTGCTTAGTTCTTGCACAACTAAAACGCGCTCTGCTGGCGTCGATTGATTTTCAACAAACATTAACTGGCCGCAGCGCGGCAATGCAGCTCCGATATGTTTGTGTATGTATGTGTGCGAATGCTAGAGATGGGTGTTTGTCAGTTGGGCACGAAATTTAAACTACAAAAAAATCGCATTTAACATTTTCCATTTTACGACTTTTCGAATTAAGCAAAACTAACAAATTATATACTTTGCATAAGTTCAACTTTAGTCAATAGATTTTTTTTTTTTTGAATTCTATATGTATATACATATGTTTTCGTGTGTTTTGCTCACGGTTGTCACGCTCTCAACTCTAGTATGTATGCCACATATATATGCTTCTGATGTGTATGTGAAATGCAATGCACAATGCGCCTTGCTTGCACACATTCAATACAAACTGCTTTAATTACCTATACAATGGCTTTTATTCTTGAAATGCGCTGATATATTTCTATTTAACAAATTGGCGCTAGTTTCTGTTGATTTTTCACACACGAAACGTTTATTTGCAGACACAATCGTTATCGCTAGGCTCTACAATATCGTCATTATGCAAATTGTACTTTGGAATGTATGATCAAAATTTGCACATATATATTTTAGTTTTGTTTTTCAATTATTTAAGTATTAAACATACATTGATTTTTTATTGCACACTGTTTTTACCGGACAAATTTGTAATTTTCTTCGTGAAACAGAAAAAGATGGCGTCAGAGTGACCTTATTGAAAATCCGCAATTCTCACCACCGCCACACTACCGATAATTTCCTAAGAATCGATAACAAATTATTGTTTGCCCAAGAATATAAATATTCCGTGAGAAGTTTGTGTTTACCTTACCATTTTAGACGTATTAAATTAATTTTGGTAACCTGTTATTGCTTACCCATAATGAAGTACAGATCTAAAGTTAATTATTCTCTACTTTAAAAAACTATCAAGGCGCCAAAACGCAGCATGTGCTCTATTAACGAAATCGATAACAAACGGCTGCCATCAAGGTAGCAAAAACAAACTTGTGTGTATAAATACATGTAACTTATTGAATTAATTTTAATTGAAGCTGAGTAAAATGAGTGCGCGACATAGAGGCAAATCCAAGCGTGGGGCGGGTTCAAGCTCCTATCGGAACGTTAAATCAAATCACAACTGCGAACGCAGTTTCGCCCAACAGGCCAACGAACTATCCAATTGTAATGCCACCGATAGCGACAGTTCCGAATCCGATTCGTCAGGTGACAACTTGGAGGGACTTGGTCAGCCGCCAGATTTTGCAGTAGCCATGTGGGACCTAAATCACTGTGATCCAAAAAAGTGTTCCGGCAGGAAGCTGGCACGTCTCGGACTTATTTCGAATTTGCGCTTGGGTCAAAAGTTTCCAGGACTCGTCCTCTCACCGATCGGTCAGTTGTGTGTTAGTCCACAGGATCGCGAAATCGTCAATGCTTCTGGGGTGGCGGTCATAGACTGTTCCTGGGCCAAGCTGGACGAGACACCGTTCAATAGAATGCGCAGTCCCCATCCCCGCCTGCTGCCATTCCTGGTGGCGGCAAATCCTATCAACTATGGAAAACCCTGCAAGTTAAGCTGTGTGGAGGCAATTGCAGCCACTCTCCATATATGTGGCTTTACTGAAGAGGCACGTTGGTTTATGGGCAAGTTCTCGTGGGGTCATGCGTTTTTGGAGCTAAACGAGAAACTGCTCAATGCGTATGCGGCGTGCAAAAGCAGCGATGAGATTCTAAAGGTGCAAAACGAATATCTGGAGGCGGAGCAAAAGGAGCGAGATAAGCCAAGGGATCTGAAGGAGTTCTATCCCACAAGTAGCAGCAGCAGCAGCAGCAGCGAGAGTGCAGATGAAAAGGAGCAGCAAAACTAGAATAATTTAGTTTTTACAAGAGGCCAAGAAAATGATTTATTTGTTTATGCAATTTCCCTATGGATGACTTTCATTATATATATTACAAGCCAGTTGTGCAAAGCAACTCTCGAATTAAAGTCTAGAAGCAGCAAAAATGTGCAATTCAAATAAGAGCTGCTTGAGTTATGTGCCGGGTTTTATTGGTGCATCTACTGCGCGTTACGCACATATTCCGGATCAACATTAATAAAGTTTGTCATATTAAAGTACATTGCGCTATTCTTGACCAAAAACTTGAGAAAGTCATGCAGATGGGCCAACAGCGTTTGCATAGCCGGTTGATCAAGCGCCGAATAGCTCAGCATTGAGCCAAGCCGCACAAACAGGCGCAACAAATGAAAGGAGCCATACAGTTCGGACAGGGGCGTATCTGGATGCTTTTGCATTATGTCTGCATATTGGGTGCGTTCAAATTTGTACAATAGCTGCGAGCCAAGCATCACATTGAAGTACTCGATGATGCCGTCGAGCACATCGTTAATGGCCACCTCTTTGCTGGCACTGGTCGACTTCACCGACTTTTTGTGCGCCAAATACTGGTCAGCTATCTGCTGCACTGTCACCTTGGCGGGCAGTTCCAACAGCTTGTGTTCACGCACTACCGCATACCAGTCGTCGGTAAGATAATGCTTGAGCTCATCTGGTATTTTGATTTTCACCTCTAGCTTTGCCGTGTACGTTTCCTCGCTCTCCACACATGGCGCATCCGTAGTGGCAGTAGCAGCAGCAGCAACAGCAGTTGCAGCTGTTGTGGACGCTGTCGTTGGCTGCTGTTGTGGCTGCGCTGTTGTAGTGCTTGCATCTTGTCCGTTGCCGGCGGTTAAGGATGAACGCTGATCGCTGTTGCTATTTTGTGAGCTCATGCGTTTGGCTTTAGGCGGCGCCGGCGCAGCGACCTCATCTTCTGTGTTGTCCGCCGCCGAGGTATCGTCTTTTTTGTCTCCGCCTGCTGTACTGGGCGTGCTCGGCCGTACCGCCGCGGTGGCCGATTGTGTGGATTTGCGATTACTTCGACTGGTCGTGGTCGTGGCTGTGCTGCTGCTTGTGGTGGTGGTGTTGTTGCTGCTTTTGATGGTCTCGTCTTTAGCCGTGGGCGGTGCAGCCACCGTGGGTGTGCTGGCAGTGTTGCTGCTGGTGCCGGTTGCTGGCAAAGATGTGTTGCCATCTTTGGAGGGCGTCGACGCACGGGATTCATTGCCAACTTGCTCCATTTTCTTGGCCTTTGCACTGCCTGTCGTATAGGGAGACACACTCCATTGTGAGCATACATTTAAAAAAGCTTTAAAGTCCAGTACATACCCTTCTTGTTGTCCTTCTTTGAGCGTTCACCATACACTCGGGCGAGTTCTTTTTGGCGCTTCACGTTATCCTCATTGTATTTTAGCACACGACTCTCTGGCACCCACTCGTCCCAGCTAAGTTTCGAAAGAAATATAGTTTAAATATACAAAAACAATTTCCATATTAGGCACGATTACTTTTTGCTCCAGCCCGCATAGTGTATGTAATATTCAACCGGCGAACTTTCGGGTTTTGTTTTGAGTACTTTGGCTTCGTAGATAAGCGGCCCGTGGAAACATAGCACACGTTCCCCTACAAGATGCATTTATAGATAAACGACTTTGCTGCGAATGTGTGTTGGAGAGTTAGTTACCATCTGCAAATATTGTAGCTGCATCAGTTGGAGCCCAGCTATCCATTTTTACGGGTTTAACTTCTCCCATTTTTAGGTTGAAAATATTTGCCAAAGCGTCGCAGCTGATTTGAGCAGGTTGGCAGCCCTGATATATATGTACCTACATATTCCGCCGATTATTCAGGGCTGCAAAGGGCAACTCTGCCAATAATCATATGCTGTTTAATATGAAGATATTTATTTATTTACAATATTAAATGAACGCTAAAGCCTACATCACATATGTTTAACAATAATTATTTGGCCGCAGATAAAGCCGCTAGCTCTTCCTCTTCCCAAGGCCGTGGACCTCGCTTGTTTGACCAATTGTCAATGTCGATGTCTTTAACCTTATCATATTCCGTTTCGAGCGTTACTTCTTGACGTTTCTTCATACTCACGCCGTACTTTTTCATTTCTTCCGGCGAGACAGGTTGCATTTTGGAGTACTGATATCTGCAAGCAACAAATACGTCAAGTGCATGTGAGTTTCAAATGAGATTACTTTTCTTACCTTAGATTAGAAAACTGTTGCAGTCCAAATGAGCCGGCTACCATCATAATTAGAAAGGGTATACCATATTTAAATGACTTTCGTTTGGCGTAATAATTTAGTTTTTCTGTAAGTGACATTTTTGTGTTATTGTTATGAAATGATAACACAAGAGCTGACCAGGGCTGGCGATATGCGTCGGATATGGGTGTGTGTGCAGTACTATCGATAAATTATATCGGTTTCAGTGCGATAGATTTGGCGGTCTTTGAGTTTTAATTTGACTGCTTCAAATTTACACAGAACATTAAAATGGGCTGACAGCAGATGTTGCATGCATTTGTATAAAAATAGCGCATTTTAAACTTTCTTACGCCCTTGATGCCAATCAAATAAGACGCGTGCATTGCCAAATTGTTCAGCTAGATGCGAATAAATTCTAATTCGCAATTGTTTTCCGGCTAACAATATATGTCACTCAGTTCTCTTTATTTACATACGATTTGGCGTTAAGTTCAAGGTCTGGTATATAGCTGTGCAATTTACAAATAACTGACAGTGACGTTGTTCTAAGAGCGCCAAAAAGTTTCTCACATGCACACCACGACATTTGATATGGAACAAACGGCGAGCGCTGTGTCTGTGGTTCACCTTGGCCGTTATGTTGCGACCAGGCAAGGCAAGTGGCTCGTCGCAAAGATTTCCTTTTAGTACCAAAGCTCAACCAGTTCGGGTTCGAGTTCAAGTCAAGTTACACAAGGAGCTACAACATCGACAATTGAGTCATCAACTGCGCCGGCGCACAGCGGGACGTCGACACGAAGCGCGCCCCTGAGACTGGGCTGGTCCGCTCCGGATTGCCCGCCTGCACCCCCTATCACAGACCAACACACAAACGGTCTGAGATTATTTTTCATTTTCAGCTGTACCCTAACTGTTGCTGCGCTTCAAGTTTTCCCAGCAACATGTGGCAAGCGTCGACCAGGCCTTGCGACAAAGTCTCTATAATTTTTGTTCAATTTTCACCAAATATGGTTGCAATTTTGTTAACAAGATATTGCACTTGTTTGAGTCGCAGCCGCAAGACAAACTTGTTCATGTACATATTTTTCTAGAACTTATTGGAATTATGAAAAGTCCGTTGTGCTTCATGTTCGTTACATTGGCCATGATTTGATTTTAATACCCTGAACCCATTAAAAATGGGCAAAAGGGGTATAATGTATTTGTGCAAATGTATGTAACAGGTAGAAGGAAGCATCTCCGACCCCGTAAAGTATATATATTCTTGATCAGCATCAAGAGTCAAGTCGATCTAGCCATGTCCGTCTGTCTGTCCGTCCGTCTGTCCACCCGTCCGTCCGCCCGTCTGTCCGTATGTATGAACGAAAGGATCTCAGAACCTATAAGAGCTAACTGTAGGTCCTCCTAGTGCCTAGGCAGATCGAGTTTGTTTCCGATAATCGATAACTTACTCCGTTTCCAAGCAATCGATAAAAATCGATAACGACATCCTGTTTTTTGAGCAATTTTGGTGAATAATAAGAGCTAGAGTCACCCAACTTGACATGTAGCTTCTAGAATAGTATATATATATGCATTTGGTGTTGGAAGAAGAGGGCTCAGGGTATCCCCTAGTCGGGAGCTCTCGACTAGAACCTCTTACTTGTTCATATTTAGCCAGTTGCTCGGGCCTTTCATCAGCTCACAGAATACACATAAAGGCATTTGGTTTTATTTTTGCCAAAACTTTTGAATGAAATGGATTGCGTCATTGTGTGGGTGTTGCTCGGTTTTAAATATACATTTCTTATGTGGCCTCATTGCTAAAACAGAGTTTTCTCCAAAAGAAAATCCAGACGCAACTAACCCAATAAATATGAAAATTTACAATTTGCTTTTGCTTCATTTAAGATATTTAAGTGGGAGAAAATTATATAATATACTATTATATATAAACTATGTAAGTCTTTGAGATAAAATAAATGCAACATCAATTTTATTAACTTAAAAAAACGTATTTACCAAAAGAAAGTATTAAATTTCTAAACTATTCTTCTTTATTAAATATAAAAAAAACGTTACATTTCTTGTTCCTCTTCCATTTTGAGGTTTTTTATATAAAATAAAAAGCTCTTCTGCCGAAAACATAATTATTTTTAAGAAAGGAAAAGGTAAAGATATTCTACTAAAATATTGAGAAGTTTTAGGAGGTAAAAAAAATTCCTTTAGTTATGTCAAGTTTTGTTTCTCAATTTCTTTTTAGCGACGTCAAGTTTTCAGAATATCTCGTTCAGATAATAAGCTAAAGAAATCCATTCCAACCGAGATAATATTAATATAAAATATCATTTAAATGTTTTGTCTTATCATATTGTTATCTGTGCGTGCTAAAGAGTAAAATGTTGTATCTTAAAGATATTTATTTGCAATTGCATATCTTGGATTTTTCACGTTCTGACTCATGACTGACATTTCTCAATTGTTGCTAGCAATTGTGTTAATTGTATTAACTAAAAATATACTTGAATTTGTTGCGACTAAAAAAAAACCAAAGACACGATATTGGGAAATCTATAAAAAATATGCACAGTGGCAAAAAAACAACACAAAATTTATATGTAAGAATGTGATTTTGTTTTTTGGCATATCAATAACTGAAATTTAAAAATAGCTGCCAAAATATGAAAAGAGCAAAACAAGAAAGTAAAATCATATAAAATCAAGATACACACACGCACACGCAAAAAAAAAAACAGAAAATACTGGCACATTAAGCTTTTGAAAAAAAAAATACGGGGAAATTTTGAAATTCCTGATCGAAATTCTTTGCGCCTAGAACCAATACAAGCGCAGACAATCACACACACAAACACACACAAGTAACAGGTGAAAGAGGCAAAAGTCGAATAAAGAGAGCGCAGAAATTTTATTGTTGCTTCTTAGCCGTTGTTGTTGTCTTTTTGGTTCATTCTTTTCTTGATTTGTGTGCGTGCGTGCGTGTGTGTGTGTGTGTGTGTCGGGCTCTCGTGCCTGTGCAGAAAACTGAGAGCCATCGTCTGTGGCGGCAAAATGCAGTTTGAAAATACAAATTTGAGCGGCCAGCGATTTGTGTTGAGCATGCAAAACGCACGCGAGCTGCTGAGCAGCTGAGCAGCTGAGCGAGGCGTTCGTCGCGTTGCTTTGCCCAAAATGTGTCTGTCAGACACTTGAGTGCTCTCTCACGCACACATGCACACATGCACATGCACGCACACAAGCGCAAACAGCTCGAAATCGAAAAACGGCGGGCATCGAACGTCAGTATATTGAATAAATATTTTCAGTTGAACATCACAATCCGTTCAAGTCGCGGATAACTCCGAATAAAAGTTTTGTAAGTAAAAGGAACAAATTAAATAAAACACACAATTTGCTAAGAAAATTTTACATTTTATAAATCTTACGTTTACTATTTAAAAACATTTATAAAAAAACAAAAAAAAACAAAGTGCCAAGAGTTTTCTTTTTGAAAAATTAACAAGGACATTCTCGAAAGTATATTACATAATCAATCAATCAAGCAACAAACAAATATAATTCAACTAATCAAAGTGCTGTGCAGTATTCAGATAATAAAACCGCAAACATTTTCAAAACTATTCAAAATATTTGGAACGGTTCGGTTCGAAAATCAAATTGAGGTTAAGCTTAACTTTGGCAAAAAAGCTTGATCTAATGCAAACATTATTATGAATATTAAAGCCAATGTCTTTGACCATATTCATTGTTTGCACCCCAACCACAAGTTGCCTTCTAGAATTTCAACTAAACGCATTGCCTGAGTTATGCCATATAAATAAATATAGTCAATCGGCTTTTCGGTCGCAACATTTTCTCGCAGTTCGTTCAAAATTCAATATTGTTGGGGCAGGACAGTGTTATCCAATTAAATGCAGCATAATCTCTAGATAATATATCGCTTTCTAAACACAAATAATATGAACAAAAGCAGCTAGAGAATCTCGAAGAAATTTCGAACATTCCCAAACATTCAATCTACATGCTATAGAAAAATTATTTGAAAATATTCAAAATTCGTCCGAATTTTTCGCTGCCATGTAATTCGATACGGAACGACAGTTCCCAGCGTTCAAATCTATCTAAAGGCAAGCGTAGGCGAAATGCTTGAGATATTCGTGAAAAGCTTTTCACACTTTATATTGAGTAATATCCCATCGGGGCAGCTATTAGGAAATATTCAACAGATGCCTGGCTATATTTAGCATTAACGAGAGCGCGATCCGCAAAAGCTCCTTTAAGCTTTCAGTGTTGCCAGGCTTGCTCAAAAATACACAAAAATACACCAAAATTTAATACACATATATACATGTACACACATGCATATATGTATATATATGTATACATGCACATGTTTTAAAAATAGCTGTGCGAGAATATTGTATGTATAACTAGCACAGTTTTTTCTTTATGGATAACTTGGAAAATTTTGTGCTATATACAGGTTGAATTTCTAGTTTTTAGAACACAGCCGATTAGTTGCCAGAGAAGGTGTGTATATAGTATCAAATATTAAAATATATATATATTATATATAACTCTATATATAAAACTGTTTGTCCTGACGGACTGACTGACTGACTGACTGACTGACTGACTGACTGATTGACGCTCAGCCCAAACCCTTAGAGCTAGGAATTTAATATTTTCATAGTTTCGGGAAATTCCACGCGCATATGTAGAAACGCGTTTTAATGCAACTTTTTTGTTAACCATCCTTATTTGCTTTACTTATTTTCAAAGATCTTTGTTCAAATTTATTCGAAATATGCATTCCTCCTTGATGGAAATGGGGTTCAAAGATTTGATTAGGCCACGTTTCGCGCTCAAATTCAATTCCAATGATCATTTGAGACGTTTTTCACATTTTTCGCAGAATCCAAACTTCGTAGGTGGAAAATGCGATTCAAAGCTTTTTGGGACGAAGTTTTAAGTTTTGTTCGATTTGTTTCAAACTTATTTTCAAAGCTCTACATAAGAACTTAGTGTAAAAATGTTTCAGCGATTTGGCAAATTCCAGCCGCAATAGTGGTAAATTGTCGGAAATGTTTCAAGCTCATTTTCTTTGAGGGAATCTAGTATCTGCATAGATATATACAACTTTGCATATTTGTTTTAACTTAAACTGTTTTTGATCTAATGTGAATAAGTTTTAGCAGCTAAGCTCAAATACTTGCTGGCAACTTAATTTTTGAAGTGTTTTCGAAGCATAATCGAAATCATTCACAAATTATTTATATTATATATATTATTTTTTAGATCGGTTGACTTAAAGCTTTTGATTCCCGTCAGAGTATACCAAAGACTTTTTTGAATAACAAAAATTTGCAGCTTTTATTTGGTCTTTAGGCTCATTTGTATATGTATGTCATTGTCATTCTTCGTGTCGCCGTCATTATAAAATTTCAAGTGATTTTCTGTCGAATAAACAAATATAATTCATTGTGTCACCTCGTTCGATATAATACACACGACACACACAACATTTATAAACACTTATCAAAAAAAAAAAACAAGTAAGAGGTTCTCGACGGGAGCTCCCGGCTAGGGGATGCCCTGAACCATCTTCTTCCAACACCAAATGCAAATATATATACTATTCTAGAAGCTACATGTCAAGTTGGGTGACTCTGGCTCTTATTATTCACCAAAATTGCTCAAAAAACAGGATGTCGAGATCGATTTTTATCGATATCTTGGAAACGGAATAAGTTATCGATTATCGGAAACAAACTCGATCTGTGTAGGCACTAGACGGACCCTCAGCTTAAATTTCAGCTCTTATTATTTACCAAAATTGCTCAAAAAGCAGGATGTCGTTATCGATTTTTATCGATTGCTTGGAAACGGCGTAAGTTATCGATTATCGGAAACAAACTCGATCTGCCTAGGCACTAGGAGGACCTGCAGCTAGCTCTTATAGGTTCTGAGATCCTTTCGTTCAGACATACGGACAGACGGGCGGACGGAGAGACAGACGGACATGGCTAGATCGACTCGGCTATTGATGCTGATCAAGAATATATATACTTTACGGGGTCGGAGATGCTTCCTTCTGCCTGTTACATAGATTTACATTTTGCACAAAAACATTATACCCCTTTTACCCATTTTTAATGGGTTCAGGGTATAAAAAAGAACACAAAGCCTGCTGTCCATCTGTATTTTCCATATATATATATATATACAATTCTGCCTCGATTGCAGTTTTTGTTTAAAATTGAATTTTTGTTGTTGTTTGCACGCCTAAAAGCCTGGAACCTGCCTTCGCAGCCAGCAAACCCCTCCGATCTCTCTGAGCAGCTGGAATGTAAGCAAAAGCTGAGTTAAAAATAAACTCAGATGTACGAAATATTATATATATATATTATAAGAACCCATAACGCCAGGGGCCAAAAGCTTGGGAGCAGCTGACTCAATTTGTTTGGCATTCCGAATTATGACAAACTTTTATGTTGGTCGGGAATAATTCGCAGGGCCCTCTTCAGAAATCCCTTGAATGTGAGTCAGCCTGGTTAAAAATTGTATTCCCCGCCTTATCAACTTGACACCTATTCGCAGTCAGAGAACAGCAAGAGAATTGCGAGAGAGAGAGAGAGGGAGAGAGAGAGAGAGCGAGAGAGAGAGCCAAGAGCTTACAGAGGAGAGAGCCTTACTCTTAATCCATGTCGCGAAATTTTAAGAGCTCAAAAGTAATTTCAAGGGAAATGTATTTAGTTTGGTTGGAAAACCTACTTATATTTTTTTTTAAAACTATTTACTTTTTGAGACAAAATTGTTTAAAGATTAAGCTAGTAGATTATGCTGATTAAATTTAATAATTATAAAGGGTTGTGTTCGACTAGTAGATACTCTATACTCAAATGGACTAGAATATTTTTTTGTTTATTTTTTTGCTGCTGCTGTTTCAATTTATGTTTCGGCTTAAAGGTTTATCAAATGTTTTTAAATCTTAAAGAAAAAAAAGATAAATTTAAAATATTTTCGACACGACGAATATTTAATACCCTTGCAGACATTTGTTTTTTGCTGATATGTGAGAATAGTGAAGCTCATAAAAGAAAAGAAAAGAATTTTTTGCCATATAATAAACTACTTTTCGACCGATTTTTCGCATGACAGCTGTATGAAATAATGGTCCGATGTTCATAAGATTTTGCGTTCATGTAGGGAACATAGGAAAACGTATAAATGCCGAGTTTGGTCAACATATGTATATAGATAAACAAAAAAGGGTTTTCTTACTTAACTTTTCGATCGATTGTTGCTATGGCAACTTTCTGATATAGAGTGGGATCTATGCTCTCAGTTTTCAGGACGATGGCTTTCAAACTGAGAGACTTGTTCCCATCGAAACAGACGGATATCAACTCGGCTGTTGATGCTGAACTAGAATATATATACTTTATGGGGTCGGAGATGTCTCCTGCTTTGCGTTACAAAGTTCATGACTAAATTGTTATACCCTATATGAGGGTATAAGAGCTCATTTGAAATTTATAATTGCCCGTTATGCTGGAAATATTGCAAGCCGTAGATTCATGTAGATTCATTGCGGGCTAAATTTAAACTCTAGCCAAAACTGGCATCTACCAAATATGGTAAGAAAAATCGAAAGTTATTTATGCTTTGGGTCTGAGTCACAAATAGTCCAAATATATTTTTGAGAAAGATATGTTTCGATTCGGTTCGGGTTTCAGTTCGGCTGTTCTTGGCGAAATCTATTCGCTTCACGTTTCGATTCATTGTAAACAGAAAACTGTTATTCCTTTCTAATTATTTATATAGATTAGAAAGATACTTCATGGATTAAAAGAAAACTATCTTAGACAGATAGATATCTTTACAGACTCTGAGAACGACTTGCTCGACTTAAGGTTTGGACTGTCAGACGGAATGTTTCCGATAATAAGATTCTATACTATGCTAATCTATTCCCTTAAAGCTTTAATTAATTGCATTTAAAGTCTTCTGAGCTGCATTCAATGGGTTGATCAGCACGCAAAAAACTGAGCAGCAATGTCTTGGAGCAAATTTGTATGGAGAAATTCTAACGTGACTTTCGGAAATCGTGACAAATTCATTAAATTCAACATTTACTTCAGTCAATTTTAGTTGATCAATTTATAGGCCCATTGAATCAGTCCAGAATTCGTTGAACCTCATCTCGTAACGCTCCGCTGTCAGCTCATTAATAAAGGAACAGCTAAGCTCTTGACTCGGTTCCAATAACAGATCCATTCTCAGATCCATATCCTATTGTTTCGGCGCACAAGTCTGATGTTTGTTGTTGTTCAGCTTTCTGGTCAATCAGCTCGCAGTAAATCATTTAATGCAATAGTCCGTGGGGACGTACATCACGTTTTTCGACAATTTGTTTGTACCCAAAATGAGATACAAGCCCAGAATGGGAACTGTTTCGGATGAGCCATACGAAGTATGGAACGCACTTAGTTATGCAGCGCACAATCATGTTGGCGAAACTGGAGGCATTTTTAATTGGAGAGCTACCAAAAATTGTGTCAAACTCTGCTGGAAGATTTCGAAGTTTGGCTTTAGCTGTAAATGCCATAAAAATGTTAACTTTCTATCGCTAGATAAAACGCAAAGAAAACTTATGTAGCGCGGATTATCGCATAAATTTTAATTACTTTATTGATATGAATTACACTTGTTTTCATTTTCATTTCCATTTGGCTTTTCCATTTGGCTTTTCCATTTCAGTGTCTTTCGAGTGTGTAGCCGTAAAACACAAAGCCAGCCACCATGGATGCCATCAAGAAGAAGATGCAAGCGATGAAAGTCGACAAGGATGGAGCATTGGAACGTGCTCTCGTCTGCGAGCAGGAGGCACGCGATGCCAACACCCGCGCCGAGAAGGTGAGCACCCAACCATGCAACATGTGGCACAACGAAGATCTAATACCCTTGCAGGGCCAACCTGTTAATAATACCCATAGTGCTCGGCCCGTAGCGCAGGGAAAATAGTTAATGCCGAACATGGTTAAGATATCTTGAAAAGCAAGATGTTTTTCATACAACTTCATTTTCGACCGATCGTTCCTATGGCTGTTATATGATATTGAGGTCCGATGTACTTAAGATTTTGCTTAAGTGTAGGGAGCATAGTGTGTCCTTTAAATGCCGAGTTTGCTCAAGAAAACTTGATAAACAAAAAAGTTTTTCATACAAGAACCTACTTTTCGACCGATCGTTCCTATGGCAGCTATATGATATAGTGGTCCGATGTTGTTAGGACTTTGCATATATGCGAGGAGCATAGTAAAACTAATAAATGCCGAGTTTGGTAAAGATATCGTGAGAAACAAAAAAGTTTTTCATACAAGAACCTACTTTTCGACCGATCGTTCCTATGGCAGCAAAATCTAGTATAGAGGTCCGATATACATGAGATTTTGCTCAATTGTAGGGAGCAAAGTGAGTCCTTTAAATCCCGAGTTTGGTCAAGATAACTTGATAAACAAAAAAGTTTTTCATATAAGAACCTACTTTTCGACCGATCGTTCCTATGGCAACTATAAGATATTGTGGTCCGATGTTGATAGGATTTTGCATATATTCGAGGAGCATAGTAAAACTAATAAATGCCGAGTTTGGTCAAGTTAACTTGATAAACAAAAAAGTTTTTCATATAAGAACCTACTTTTCGACCGATCGTTCCTATGGCAGCATTATGATATAGTGGTCCGCTCCTGCGATCCGGAGAGCGAAGGACACACGGACATGGCATATCGACTTGGCTGTTGATGCTGATCAGGAATATATATATTTTATGGGGTGGGAGATGTCTCCTCCTAGGCGTTACATATTTCCCGACAAAACTATAATACCCTCTGCAGGGGTATAAAAACAAGAAAACAAAAAGCAATAAAAAGAATATAATAATTATTAACGACTGTTAAATTGTTAACACATGCATTTTGATAGCCATGCATTAACCTGCTCGAATGCTCGAATAATAATCATGCCCGATTTCTGTTGTTTCTTTGTCCTAATGTAGGCCGAGGAGGAGGCTCGCCAGCTGCAAAAGAAGATCCAGACCGTTGAAAACGAATTGGATCAGACCCAGGAGGCGCTCACCCTTGTCACTGGCAAGCTGGAGGAGAAGAACAAGGCCCTGCAGAATGTGAGTACAAATTATTTGAGCTCCATTCTATATACACAAATTAGATTAGTGTTAAGTTAGAACCAGGAAAAGAAAAAAAGAAAACCACAATTATTCATGAAATTAGCAAACTTTTGTATACCTAATGGAGGTAGCCTCATGAGAGATATTTATCTTATTCCTAGAGCTAGTTTTGAACTATGCCTATGACAGTTATATATCATATTCCATATTGGATAACTATATAAGAACTTTACCGCGAAGAAAACGGAAAAGATTCATAAATAAATTCGAGCCCATTTCAAAGTCTGGAATCAACATAAATTTTTCTTTTAAATTAAATAATTAAAACTTAAAATATTCCTGGAAAATTTCAAGAATTTTGAACAATATAATATAACGTAATTATATAATGACCAAATATAGCCATAGAATTCGAAACCGAATTTTTCATAATTTAATCACAATTAAATTAAAATTCTTGAGCATTCATTTTAAATCAAGATATATTTCTGACAGAATACAAACAAAAAATCTTTTCGAAATATCTAATTGTATGTTAACTAGGTCAATAGATGCCTTTAGAATATTTTTTAAGAATTCCTAAGTATTAAAGTATTACTAGATATGTATTGTTTCATGCCGAACCATTAGTCATTGGTCATTAGTCATTAGCAATGATATGGGAATTCAGACAAAAGCATGAAATACACTTGAAATCAATGCTAGAATAGGATTTATATATATATATATATAGCATATATAAACTGTTTGGTGACAGCGAATTGGAGCCGGGTCCGGAAATTTGTGGCATCTGGCAATTTCACGGGTATTTTACGAGCTGATGTTAATTTGTTGGCACGTCAAATGTTTGGGGCAATGCGTTTTGTATGTTTGTGCTTTTAAATGCCATAAAAACTTCATAGGTTTAAAAAAAAAATGAAAATTCAAACAAAAATAAAAAATGAAACGCCACGCACACGATTTTTTTTTGCCGTTGGCAACGCCTTCTGGTGCGCGCTATTTTTAAACTCGTGCATGCAGCGCTTGGAAATAGCTTTGGACTGGTGCGAAAGAGACGCACAGAGAGTGCTGCATGTGTGCGCGCGCGCGCGCATGTGTGTGTGTGTGTGTGTATGTGTGGTGAGATCAAATAACGCAAAAGCAAAGCCAACTGCGATGTTTTTTTTTTCTATTTCTTTTTCTTTGTTTTTGTGCGCTTTGCTTTGGCTTTGCCAAAAATTGTTGTTTTCTTTTTGTACAATGAAAATCGAAATAGCCGCACAGTATTTAGCACATTTTTCTTCGTTTGCTCGGTGGCCGTACGCTGCGTTTCCAAATGAAAAATACGAATTTTCATTTCATTTGATTTGGCTTTTGATTGGTGCGAGATCCGAAAGTATTTCAAGGACATTTCTTTTCTTTTAGTTTGCCAATTGGCAGCGTGTCAAAAAGGCAAAAAAAAAAAAAAAAAAACGTATGTCTAGTGTCCACAGGTAACCAGCATACCAACTGTAAATAAAAGCTTATCAGCCAGCATAAATTCAAAAGATTTGACAAATAATTTTCAGCCGCCGCGTAGACATATTTTTATCAATAAACTTTTGCTGTTGGCCCTACCCAGCCCGTATCTCTAAAATAAATAATTATGATGATGAGATACAAACGACTCCGCTGAGTAATATGCGCAAATATGATAAAAGAAGAGAGCACAGCACGGCAATTAAATCAAACAGAAACACAAATGAAATTTACGGGAATAAATGGAAATGACTAAAGAGCGAACACTCTCTCTCAGCGGATAGGGGCAAAGGGAAAGAGAGAGAGAGTAGAAGAGAGCGAGCAGGCACTTTAGTGTGTGTGTGGGCGTTGGGGCTGACAGTGCCACATGCTCCTCTTCCCCTCCCACAACGAACGCACTGCAACACTTACACATGCACACAAATGCTTGTGCATAATGCTGACTCACTCGCACATGTGCCACACGACTGCCGCTGCCGCTGCCGCTTGGCAGGGGGCGCTGGCGCTGCCCCAACAACAACAACAACAACACAATTAGATCTGCCAGCAGTTAGTCCGTCCGGCGCAAGAGAGCGCACGCCGAGCTGAGCGCATGGCCACAGAAATTATCGCACAACACTTTCAAGTACAACGCCAAAGCAAGCAGCAAGCAGCAAGCAACCGCCGGAGGGGCCGAACAACCAGCAATCGAGCCGAGCCGCCGCCGCACGCCGCATAATTCTACTCAAATTCAATAATAATTCAAATTAATTCAATAATACCAACAATTCTAATTCAATAGAATAGAGAAAACACTATTTTTATTTAATTAGCTTTAAATAAAATTTTAGTGCTTTTCAATTACATAAATTCAATTACAACAGCAACAACAACAACAACAACAACAATTGACGTCTATGCAAAAACGTGTAGCGGAAGTTGGCCAAATAGAAAATTTTCCTCTGCGCGACTGAAATTTGAAAAAGGCGAAACAAAAAAAAAAACTGTATTAAATCATCAATAAAAATAGAAAAAGACTCAAACTAACGGTACTATGAGCACAGCTGTTTGAGCAAAAGCAACAACAAGCGCAAAACAACACGCACCAAATCACAAACAACAACAGCAACAACAACAACAACAACAACAACAACAACAGCCGCAACATATAATTAATATGTACGAGAAAACATTAACAATAGGAACTACAAAAGTTAATAATGCATACGAGTGGCAAAAAGTGAGTTACGGCAAAAATCAAGCGTTAACAATAGCTAAGACCAAGCAAAAGCAACAAAAGCCCCAGCAAGGCAATAAAAAAACATTAGCAAACAGTGCGAAAAATGCAACAGAAACACAAATAAAACATTTAAAGCCGGCAAAAACAACACCAACACCAACAACAACAACAGCGACAACAACAACAACATTAACGCCTGCTTTTAAGCCGGCAACGCAAACGCCGCTAGTCAAAAAATACGTTGGCAACGCGGCACGTCGTCAAACGCTTGCGCACCAAATAAAGCGCGCACACCGCCACCTATTGACAAGCGGCGGCAACGATAAGCAGCCACTTAAGCAACAGCGTAATAAAAAACAAACATGTACATTAAATAAGTATAGTGTAGAGTGCAAAGCATATTGTTGTTGCTAACGCACACATATGCTTTACAGTCTATGCAAAGTAAGCCAAACAAACGTGCACAAGGCAAATGTATGCGAAATGTGCAATTGCAATTGCAATTGCCTTGTGCACTTGTCTGGTCACACTTTGACGCTATCGATATTGATATATTGCAAATCAGCTGATTTGCACGATATTTTAGTTGAAAATATCGATATCGATAAGTAGTAATATCAACAATTCCATATAAAGCAGGTAGCAGCGCAGCTGCTGCAGGACAGCAGACAAAAACAACAAAACAGCAGCAGCAACAGCAACGGGAGCGCAACAAACGCATAATAAATGCAAATAAACAGTTACATAGCCACAAAAGTGATAATCAAAAGCATAAGCAAAAAAAGCAACAACAAAGCAAGCGTGGCAACAGCGGCCACAACGCGGCCGACGGCATCAAATCGGAGCTCTCCTCGCGCTGGTGCTCCATCGAGGAGCAGCTAAATGTGCTAGATAATCTCCTCCACTACGATGAGCAGGCGGAGCTCTATTTAGCACAACTCTACCACAACTATCAACAAGTCCAGCACTCGACGGTTGGGGACAGCGACTCGGAGATTTCGGACAACTGGAGCTGGAGTGACTACGACCTGGACATGTCACAGAACAACAGCGTTGACGACGACGCACTGTCCAGCACCAGCGGTGCGGGCAGCCACAGCACCAACAATTCCAATACTTCGCCGCTGGTTCCGTCCTCTCTGAAGCGGCGCGGTCATCAGCATCATCCACGTTTTGCGGGCACACGGCGTCCCAATGTGCCCAATGTCCAGGAAATACTGGCCGCGCTCTATCGCGGCGACTCCAAGGGTGTGCTGTCCAATCTGCGCGGCGAGACCCAGCCCCAGCCAGAAGCAGACGGGGAGGCTGGAGACCCGCCCGCCGCTGCGGTTAGCCGCAGTACACTCAGCCTGCCGCTGAGTGAATCGGTGACAAACTCTTTGGGCAGCAACAGCCCCACCCCGACCGATGAGAGCAGCATGCTGGACGAGACAAGCGCAACGCCAGCAACAGCAAAGGGCGCAGCAGCCGAACAGGAGCCACTGCCGGCCACTGTCAAAAAGAAGAAGAAGCGCGACAAAGGCGACAAGGAGAAATCGGAGCGCAAGAAGAAAGCCTCATCGGCATCTGGTGGCAAGCGTGAGCGCAGCAAACGCCAGGGCGCCAGCGGCGGCATCATGGACGTCAGCAGCGACAGCATTGCCACAGATCTCAGTGCGGGCGCCATCGATGAGGGCATTGTGCTGAACACCGAGGATGAGGATACACAGGCGCAGGAATGGTCCAAGCTGCGCTGCACCAGCGAAGCGGCTGAGATTGTCGCCGAGCGGGAGGCGCGTCGCAACAAGGGACGATGCGCCGATTATCCGGGCCTGGCATTCGGGCGCTCCATCTTCAGCTCCGACACAATGATGAAGTTCAACATCATACGCAATGAGCTGCACAACATCATGAATACGCAGCTGAAGCGGGTAATTAGTGGTGCGGGCAGGGGGAAGGGGTCTCCAATTCATATACATACGTATACACACATGAATTTTCACTAATCATATTTATATTTCTTTCTCTTCAAGCAGCCTTTGTTGTCGCCCCTCAGCAAGCGTTTTAGCCCGAACAAAAAAGTTAATAATACAAAGAGCAAAACATAAGTGTGGTTAGGTTCACGGTGATTTTTGTCTACTCAATCTATGAATGTTCCAATTTTGTTCTGTCTTGTGCTCTTTTTCGCACACACACACACTCACATATATATAAATTTTGTACATTTGTGTTTGTGTGCATTGCAAAGCGATTACGTCGCCGTCGCCGTCTTCGCTTTGCTTTCTTTGCCGCTCACCGAATTCTGTTTCTGCTTTAACCCTTCGATGGCCCACCGAGTCGTTTGTCATTGCAATTGTTTTCAACTTGTGTGTGAATCTTGACCCCGTTGTCGCATACAAACATATGCATATACGTTGGCTTAATCGCTCGACAACTATCGTGAAGGTTTTTCTTTCTACTACGTAAAGCTTACCAACACACACTCTCACGCACATACATATGTGTATGTGTATGTGTGCTTTTCCATTGCTCAGCGCAAAAGTATTTCAACTGTTTATTCAGCTAAAACAAAAACATGCATATTTACTTAATTGCAGGCAATTGTTTAATTAGTTACGCAATTGCGCGCTCTGTCTTAGTTAGCACATTGTTTGACCGGTTAACGGTAACTCGTGAGCACCTGTTGCTCTCTCAGCGTGGGTGTCACCAGCTCTTTCTGCCGCTCTTTGCCTCTCTCCCTCTCTCTCTCTTTATCTGTGGCGGCGCCCAAAAAGGCAGCAGATAAAAAAACAGACTTAATATTACAACTGCTACAATTATCTGTGTTTATACACACCCCCATACACACACACTCACACACACACGAACACACAGAATTGTTTTAGCTGTAGGACTCCATAAAAAGCAACAGTTGGCTTACAGCAGCTGAATACTGAATACTAAAAAAAAGTTTAATACGTTTTCTGCCCAAAAACGTATTTCTTTTAAACTTGGCTCGCCAATTTGACGCGCACCACTCAATTATTACTTATATTAAATTAAATGTATTCTCGGTGTGCACACACACACACACACACACTGACACGTTCTGTACGTGTTCTCACAGCCGCTGCAAAACGCCAATGACCTTCGTGCGACAAGTGTGTACCCCCCACTTTGGCAGTGTGTGCACATTTGTGTGGCACTGACGTTTACTTTTAATTTCTTTTCAATGCCGAACTCTGTCCAAAAATGGGCAGGCGTGCTTATTTTAATTGGAATTGACCATTGGCAATCGTTGTCGTTTGTATTATCAGCAATTATGTCATTTGCCAAATACAAATTGTCTCTCCACTTGTTGCGCGAGCGCGCGCGCGCGGTCTATCGTTATCGATATCGAGCTTTGTTGCACAATCGCCAACTGTCACAGACTAGGACCACAACCGACCGCGGCAGCGTCAAACAGGGGCAGCAACAACAACAACCTGCTGCAAACACACAACACGGCATCGCACCGACGACTGATTAGTCATTTGTGCTGCTCCTGGTTGCGTGTTGATAAGCCTGATAGAACACCGGCATTATATGCTGTATTATACAATTATCTTGTTTGTTGGCAGGGGTAGGTGCTGGGATGGGGTGGGTTTACATAAACGGCACACACACACACACACACACACACACAGAGAGGGAAATATTGATGACAGGTCGCTTACTCATTTCTACTGGCATATGGGCAATTGGTTAGCCGTCTTTGTTGCTCGCAATTTTGCATAATATTATTTGCATTGGAGAAATAAGGCAAAAATCTCAAATATTTCTTCACTAATTAATGCAAACAACAACAAACATGTAGACTGAATTTTTAGCGGCTTTAACAGGTTTTCCAGCGGGAAAGCGGCATATACACACTGGCTAGCGCACTCGCACTCACACACACGAACATATGGAGAACACGACACATAGGCGAGGCACTGACAGACTGGAAAGTCGCACACATACAGACAGCAGTCGTCTCTCTCGCACAACGTATAAACCACCACCGCCGCTTTGTAGACATGAGCATGCAAAGTGTTTCAGCGGTTCATTTCCAGTTACGTACTCACAAATGCCAGTCGCAGACTCGCGTCGTTTTATCGTCTTCGTTTCTCGTGTGTGTGCGTGTAGTTTTTGTGCAGCTTACTGCTATTAAATATCAATATTGTAATAATTTCAACATTTATTTATAATTCAACTATAAATGTGTATCAAGTGCGCCAGAATCTAATCGGCCCTTCACACAAAATCCAAAAAGAAAGAAAAAAAAAACGACGACAAGCAGTAACAACGAAGCAAACCAGTAAAAGAAGAAAAAGCAGTAGAAGAGAAAGAAGAAAAAAACCGGTGGTTAGCGCATACTCTTGTCTGTGTCGTCGCTTCGTTCGGTCGTTCGTTCTACTACGTGCGTGTGTTGGTGTTTCACAGTTTGTAAATTAAATCTAATTTTTGGTGCTGCCATATAGAAAGAAATTTGTATTTTAATAAATACACAAAAAGCGGGCAATACAAGCCAATATAAGTGTGCTTCAGTGCCAACTGCCAATCGCCAATCGCCAAGAAACCGGGCAAAAAGCGTATCTCGTCTGCCTCTGCCTCTGCCGCCTGCCAACGCAAAGTCCAAGTGTAAACACTTACCAAACACCCACAAGCCCAAGTACAAGCAAAAGCACAAAAATGACGACCAGCATTCCACAAGGTACACTTTTGGATGTACTCAAGAAGAAAATGCGTCAGACCAAAGAAGAAATGGAAAAGTATAAAGATGAATGCGAGGAATTTCACAAGCGCCTACAGCTTGAAGTTGTCCGACGCGAAGAAGTAAGCAACTACTGGACAACATTAAATACTAATTTCAATTCAGTCTAAATTATGTGTTTGCTGCTACTTTTGGTATAGAAATTTTGTGCATAAGAAGAACCAAACCATGGCTCAAGATTAGTCCAGCGCAAGCATTTCTGAGCAGTGCCAACGTTTCCAATGCAAATACATGCGCACCTACACAGATACTGTGCGACACACAAATACGAATGCAAGTTCACTGACAGACTGTCACAGACTTACGCTCGCACTCTTTGCGCGCTCTCGCGCTCTCTCCGTCGCTCTCTCTTTCCTCGTCTCTCTCGCCACATTTGTGTTGTTTTGTTCCTCGATGGTTTTCCTGTCTATTGGTATATCTTTTGTTACAAATTTCAATTTGCTATATACATATGTATATATATTTATTATATATGTACATATATGCATTTGTGTTACTTTTTAGTTTTCGTACATTCTAAAGTCTTGTTATCTGTGTGACAAAATTCATTCACCTTTCAGAATCTTTGCTCGTTGTCTTATCGAAACGGGGCACAAACATACTAACATATCATTCTACATTAGCATATCTTGTATGCCTCAAAAGACAGAAGACGAAATCTAAAGAGTGATATGTTTTGTCGCTGAGAAAGCACACTAAAGAACAACAAACAATAAAGAAGAAGCGAAACCAGCCGGTTTCTATTCAGTTCAAAGCCATACTGTTTAGCTAGCGGTGTTCTAAATTCGATTAATTATGATTTTTAAGCCATGGCCAGCAATAAATAGCTTCTTTGCGTTTGCGTTTCTATGTGTGTGCTTCATTTTTTTCGGGCACAAGCCCCCATACAAACGCGTTCTATATGCGCTTAATTCGAATCTAATTAGACAATTGCGCGAGCGAGCCAAGGGCTGTACATATTTTTGTATTTGTGTGGTATATATGTGCCTAGGTATGTACATATCTGTGTGTGAAATCACAGTTTGCACTGCAATGACAACATTGTTGACGTCATTTTTCCTTCTTTTTTTTTTTTACGAAGTTGGCCACGGGCCTAAAGCCTAAATTGTAGAATAGCTGCAGAGAAATATTTCAATAACAGAAACTTACAATACTTATAAAAATGTAACGGCACACCCCAAATTTAAAATTCGTTTTCATTATCCACATTCTCGTTTCGTCTGTGTCTGTCATCTGTGCCCCGTTAGTTGTTAGTTTTTGCGCTCATTTTTCCACGCTTTTGTCAAGTGATTGACGTTTAGTTCAGCCCCTTCTCCTTTCAGTTGCACAAAAGCTAAAACAAAACAAAATGTGCTTTGTTGTTATATATATATATATATATATATATATTAGACAATGCTTTCAATGTCATTTGCGTGGTCCCAGCAGCGTTCATTCTCCCTACCCCCTACACTCTCTTCGCTGCGTCTTTCCTCTTGCTGTTGTTGTCATGCAATTGAACACTGATAATTTCAATGCCTCATTGTGACAAATTGGTTTTGATTTGTTGCCTTTTAGGCACACACTCTCTCGCTCTCGCCCTCTCTCTTTCCCTTCTGTTAGAGTATTTCATAATGAAATGTCAGACAGTGCGAGATTACAACACACACACACATGTCACTGGCTATACACGAAAGCTGACTGATATGAAACGTTAGCATATTTTATGCTTGAGAGATCGCTACTTTTACGCTTTACAAGTTGGAAGTTGTCTACTTTGTGTTTTTATGGCTTATTTTTCGGTTCATAATTAAAAATGCATCATATACAACATTTAAACACACCCTACGCACTCGAACGTAGCCGCTCGTCTTTCAATTTTTGTTGTATTTTTGTTTTTTGTTGCCACGGCAACTTGAGTCAACTGAAAAAACACAAAAAAAAAAAAAAAAACAGTTCAAGGTGTGTGTGACTAAGCCGTCAACAATTTTTTGGTACAATTTCTTACCCATGCAGCTTTTGCATACTCATGATTTTTATTATTTGTTGTTTTGTTTCTTTCATTGTGCATTTTGCCGGCAATTTTTTTTTATACATTTTGCCTTAACTTATCCCCGAAACTTGTTCTGTTTAGCTTTGCAATTTATGTTAGAGTAGAGCTAAAAAAGAAAAGAAAAAAAAATACGTTTAATCTTCAATACGTTTTGTTAATGAGTTCAAAGCAAAGACGAAAAATTCGCCTAGTTCCATCTCTGTCCCACACATTTAACGTACAGCGACTCCCGCTATTTTTAAACGAAACGAAACTCAAGCTGAGTATTTTATTTTTTTTTTGGCATTTTTTTTTGCTGTTGCTTCATCAACGGTTTTGTTGTGTGACTTTCGTATGTGTTTTGGAAAGCTGCGCTGCTCCCCCTATACGAAATGCTTTTTATCGTTAAACTTACGCTACATACGTGTGTGTGTATGTGTGTGCGCGCTTTGTATGCTGCCTGCCTATCGACTGTTTGGACGATGACGTAAGCCAAAGCGGCGGCGCGGTTGGTTTTGGTTCCAATTCATAATCAGACGATACTTTTACGAAGCGCGTTCTAAGCGTCACTCATACATGTACGACATATACATGCATATATATATATGTATGTGTTCACTGCAATGCAATGCAAAATTGGCAATATAGCCATCTCGCGCCGAGTACACCTGGACTGGACTGCCTTGTCCAATTGTGGCCGCATTTGGTCAAAGCCGTTTTTAGCCATTTTTAGCCATTTTTGGGCGTGTGCTGTGCGCTGCACAAACATTTAATTCATTTACGCTTTTCAGCATTAGTCATTCTTTCTCTCTCGCTCTCATGCTCTGTAAAAGGCAATCGCATCTCGCATGCGGCGGCGTCAATGTCAAATATTTTCCGTTCTTTAATGGGCATATGCTTTATGCTGCGTGTTCTGTTTTTGGAAAATACTGTTGCTGGGAAAAACTGGCTGTACAAATTGTTTTCATTTTTGGCAAGGTTGTTTTCAAGCGCGCTGACGTCATGCGTGTGCCTCGATTTAGCTGTTGCCTATTTTTCGGGGTTGCCACATGGCAACAAGTGTAATCGATGTTTGTCGTGGTGGCATCCCCCTCCCACCTCTAAATTGCCCACACTTTGACTGTTTAATAACTGTTATCGATAGCTCACGCAAACAAACATTTTGTTGCCAGCTTTGGGGCGTTGACGCCGGCGACCTTGTTTAATTAACTGGCCAAAACGCTTGCTCTGATGAACGGTGCGACAAAAAGGTGGAAGGAAAAAAGAAGAAAACTCTAATTTCAGATGGAACAACACAAGCTGCGGTCGAAAACAGTTACATTTCTATAGAGTTAGTTGCTTTTATGAGAGAGCGCAAATATCAGGGAGAGACAAATTTTATACCAAAAGTAGCAAAGATAAACAAATAAATTTCAGTGTATTTCATGCTTTAGTTCCTAAGTTCTTAAGTTAGCATTAAGTATTTACTACTTAGTTTTTAAGTACGTTTGCACGTTTGCTATATTGTCTTGTTCGTTCTTGTCGAACATCGAATATTTGTTTTATAGGCCGAGTCCGAGGTCCTTGCATTGAACCGTCGCATTCAATTGCTCGAAGAAGACTTGGAACGCTCCGAGGAGCGTCTGGGTTCCGCCACAGCCAAGCTGTCGGAAGCCTCTCAGGCCGCCGATGAGAGCGAACGGTTAGTACAAATTTCTATTTATTTTCTTTTTTTTTAACCTTAAAATTGTCAAATTGTATACATAATTAATTAATTAATTAGTCTACAGCCTATATAAGCAAACTTAAGTATCACGTTCAAGTTCTAACTACGGTAAATGTATATTTAAAATGCCCTTTTATAATTGCTTTCGATATTTAGGATACGAAAAGCGCTTGAAAATCGTACAAATATGGAAGACGACAAAGTAGCTCTTCTGGAGAACCAATTAGCGCAAGCAAAATTAATTGCAGAAGAAGCTGATAAGAAATATGAAGAGGTATAATTATCTGTTGCTTTTAACTCGAGAACTCTCGACGTTAGGGTATTAGGGTTAATAGGGTTATCTTCTCGTCGTTTTCTTTATTTGAGGTTAGGTGCGTCGAAATTACCGTTACTAATTAGGTTGTGGGTTAAATACTGCGCTCTCTTACAAACTCCAAACATATATATTGTTCGTAGGGTATTTTTTAAGATCTCTTAACGATTCTTGTAGACAGCTTTTAGCTTTTAAGCTCAACGTCGACCGCAGCCAACGACAACAACAACAACAACAAACGTGGATTCATGGCATATATTGTATATAAATATTGTACATTTAGTTAATATTTACGTATACACATAATGTTATTTGAATATGGCATGTGTCTAGCTTAAAATAGTAGTGTCTCTTAGTGACTCGCTGTTTAAATATCTATGTCTTGTATGTGAAACAAGCTAAAACATTGCCTTGTGCTTAATATCTGTGTAGAGAAAACAGATTTACATTTGAACACTTTCCTCAAAACTGCTGGCGCCATATTTTGGTAAAAGCTTCCAAAAACATGTAAACTATGCATTAGAGCGAAAGAATGATAATATTTTTCCAACTACATAATAGTTTTGAAACTCTACACAATATTTTTGAAACACTTCATAAAAAAAAAAGTATTAACGTAATTCCATAAATATATCAAAATCTCCACTTATACAAACACTCTACATATTACATAATTTTAAAACTCTACAAAATAGATAAATGTCGAGCAATTTCAAGCTTAAAGAAACTCTACAAAGTTTTATATAAAAAATCTACATTCATACAAAAAGTGCACATAACATTATTTGAAAACTCTACAAACTAGATAAATGACGAGCAATTTTAAGCTTAAAAAAACTCTACAAAGTTTTATATTAAAAAAAACTTAGCACACAAAGCACTGTTTCAGCTATTCGTACCTTTGTACTATTTGTATTTATTTCTATTATTCACTGAACTGTAAAACTCAACAAGCAACAATCAATTCTTGTTTCTTTTGCAAAATTCTCTAAATCTTGATCTGTACTATGGAACACCACTAAACAAAAACCAAAAACCAAAAACCAAAAAATCGTATCAAAATGTTATCTTTCAACATAATTCTTGTTCGAAACTGTGTCTACCTCTGTCTACTACTGCGCATCCATGTGTTTGTCATAATCTACAACAACAACAACAACAACAACAACTCGACACTTTCTACACGGATGTGGATGGGATGACGTCGAACGATTCACCTGATTTGGGGCTGTACCAAAATAATTGAAATGACAAATCATCGATATAACAACTTGGTCACTGTCTTCTATGGGCTTGGTCGTAACGTGATCATCCTGTAATATATCAAATATATTTATATATATATATACGTATGTGTATATATAGTGCTCGCAAGATTCTTGAGAATCGCGCCCTTGCCGATGAAGAACGCATGGACGCTCTTGAGAATCAGCTGAAGGAAGCGCGTTTCCTTGCTGAGGAGGCTGACAAGAAATACGATGAGGTGCAGCTAAATACCAATTTAATAAACTTAAGCAACAATAACAACAGTAACAGTAACAGTAACAGTAACAGTAACAGCAAATCATGTCACCCGAACACAACAATAACAGCCAACAACAACAATAACAATGCAACTAGTGCTGCTGCTGCTGTTGGTGAAGCTTCAACATTGTCCTCCACAACAACATCAACACCAACAACACACAGCGAACACAACAACAACAATAATGCCCACAAACCTAATGATACTTGATCCGTCTCCGATTTCTATGCCAAAGGCAAGTTGTATTCAACTTTGGTCCTAATTGAGCCTAGAATAGAATTTGGCACAGGAATCGGCGGCTGAAACACACAGGTGCTGATATTTTCGAAAAACTTGTGCTTAAATCAGTGACAATGATGATGTTAATGATGATGATGATGATGATAATGATGATAATGATGATGATGATGTTGATGTTGATTAAATGATGTTGATAAAAGTGCAGCTATAGCTATAGAAATGCTGACATGCCGCTGCCTTAGCCGCCCGTTAAACGATATACTTATCTACATTATACAAATGCTATATACATAAAAATTTACTAAAAAAAAAAAGAAGAAGAAGAAGAAGAAATTAATTAACTGTATTAGTCGATCCATTGTATTTATGTGTATATATATAAATATGTATGCTGAATATGAAATTTTTTGTCTAGAGCAACATATGTGTGTGTCTTTTGTAAAAAAAAAACAAAACACAATAATAAATATAGAACGATATGTAAAGTAAATGTTAAGCGATCCAATACAAATTGTTAATGTACTCAAAATGTGCGGGCAAGCAATGAAATAACGATTGATATATATATATATATATATATATATATATATATATATAAAGTTATATATGTAAACATATCCCAAATTGGTTAAACAGATTGCAAATCATTTTATTTCTATACATTGTCTATTGTATATTTGATATGTCAAAATTTTGGTTGGGTTTATATTTGAAATTATAAATGGGAATTGTGTAAAGCGTAAGCAGATTCTAATACAAGTCCACAAATATTGCATACAAAGCAAATATGTAACACATATAACATTTAATTGAATTATAACATTTTTGCAATAAAGTTAACAATGAAAACTATTTATAAACATTTAATTCTGATACTTATGGAGTTGTGCACTATAGTTGGTTTTCCACTCGAAGCTGTTGTACATTATAAAAAGAGCGCATAAATTTAGGAGCAGGCATGAATTTAGGTCTCAATAGAACATATTTATAGGTCGTTTTATACAGAAATACAATCATATGACCTGAACTTGGCAATACAATAATCATGTTGTGATAGTCTAGGATTCCCTGAGCTAAACTCTTTTTAAATACAGTTCTTGCAGAGAAGGTTCGCGCAAGTTAACAGAAAAATGTGGAGAAAGCAGGGAATTGCTTTAAACGAACATTGTTAAGGTTTTATTTTTGTATGGCTTTGGCAATACGAATCCAATAAATGTATTAACTTATAGCTCTGGCTTGGCTAAACTTTTTATATAAGCTTTTGGCTACACGATTTGCCTTGTACCTCAATTTATTGTGTTAGCACTTTTTTTTCTTTTTTGTTGCTCTTGATTTTGCCCCAACCTGGTGCTTACGTGTTCCGTACGTCAATCATATCGGCTAAATAGAGGCTATTGATAAACTGCGAGAAACGATAAGCAACCGCCTGCCTATCTATCTAACTATATATGGCAAATATATACATTTTCGTTTCGCAGAAGCCTGAACGGAAAGCAAAGCAGAACAAGAAATACAAACTGCGAGTTGACTGATAAGCGCGCTCCGGCGATTCCCTCTTCGAGAGCGAAATGGGAAATGGGAACTTGGAACTTGGGAATGGAGCGTGTTGCATGGGCCGTTAATTTTTATATTTAGCGCGCTCGGCGCAATAGTTGGCCATCATGACATAAGCAGCAACAGAAAAAAGTGTTGCAAAACTCCTCGATGATGAATCAAACAATTTGTTTGACCCAGGCAAACGACACTCACTCGTATGCATACATTCGTGTGTGCGTAAATGTGAGTATGTCAGGCCTCTGCCTGGCTCTGACTCATACGACTCATTCCTCGGCTGTTCAGGTTATGCGTGCGACTCTCTTTAAGGAGCTTTTCGATGCCTGAAACCTGAACCCGAACCTGTGCTGAATGTTATTTATGAAACCTTCGCAATGCGTTCGCTTTAAATAATTGTATTCGTCGTTTTGCATATGACTCGAACAGGAAATTCAGTTTTGGTTAGCGTGTAATTAAAATCTATAGAAGCCAGCGCTTCTCGCATATCAAAATACACAGAGTCGCCAGCTGCGGCGCCAGCTACCAATTTGGCAAGGCTAATTTCCTCAAGCCGCTCTCCATTTTGGAAAAATTCATTTAACTTGTTATCCACACATGTTGTTGGGGAAAATCGAACCTTAAAAGTTGTCATCGCGCTTGTTAGTCATATTTTATATACATATGATACTTTTTGTACTGTTTGCCTGAAGTTCACAGAGGAGAAGCAGAACATTTCCATAAACGAATCTAATTTCCGTTTCTTTAAAGATAGTTACTATAAACAGCAAAAGTAATTAGTAATTAGTTTTGGAGGCTTAATTACATCAATTCTTCCGCTCTATAATGTACAACTTCAGCAAAGAGAAAACGGAAAACACAATTCCAACAGGTTGTTTTTGCTCTATAAATAACTAGTCTTAAGCACCTCCATGCAAATTGAGTACATTACCAAGTTAAGGATAGCTTAAAATATCTAAGACACAACGATAAGAAGCACAAGTTATCAGACACAAAAACAAACAACAAAATACTCACAAAAAACACGCAAAACTAACAACAATAATTTCACAAATTTTCGATTGTTTACTACTAAAAAAGAAAACCCTTTCATACTGAAAACATAACCTGTATATTTCATCAAACCAATTGTTAATACTAAATACGTGTAAGAGAAATTGACATCAAATTTTAACGCATTTTCTATGTTCTTTGTGTATATTCAAAAACGACGACGTCTGTAAAATTATGTATAAAAATCAACAAATGAAATCACAAACATGCATATAAATATAAATGAAAGGTTGCCCGTAAATTGGCCATGGTTGAAGCTGATTTGGAGCGTGCCGAAGAACGTGCCGAACAGGGTGAAAAGTACGTTGAAAATTATTTTGAAATTTCAGTTGAATGTTGCGCCAAAGCTTTCGAATTGTTGTGCCTAAAACAAAATCAAACAAACAGTGTGGCCATAGTTATATAAGTTTGTTTTTTGCAGCGCTGTTAACTAACAGGTTAACCCTATGTTAAAAAGAAAACCAACGCAACCTAACCTTACTTTTGTTCAAAGTGCATTTTTGCATACTTTTAGTGTTATTATTATTGTTTTTTTCGTTTTCGTTTTCGTTTTCCTTAGCTAGCTAGCTTGGCATATACTTTTCAAAATTGGTAAAAAATGTGAATATTTCTGTAAATCAATGAATGTGTGTTTAACGCGCATGTCTTCTAGTTTAGAAATAATTTATGCAAATAGTTCATCACATGCACAACATATTCACATTTTCTGCCAAATGCAATTGTAAACATAATCGTTAATTCAACTAATCGAAATACCCTTTCTTATATACGCTCAATGCCTAACCCAAAATGCGATACCTGTTGCCGTGTTTGTTGCTATGTCTGTGCTCTCTAATATCCCGCCTGCCTGTTTATGCCCCGCCCGCCCCGACTGCTGTTAACGCCTCGTCTGGTAACGCCTCGCCCGAAGGTGGCCAGAAAGTTAGTGCTCATGGAACAGGACCTGGAGCGTTCCGAGGAAAAGGTTGAGCTTAGCGAAAGGTTTGTCTTGCTTTTTCTGTGTTCAAATACTAACTGCACTCGACTCAAATTCAATTTTGAACGCAATCCAGACGCCAGCCAAAAATTGACAATATCTTTATTTATATAGTGTTGAAAAATATCAAAAAAAAAAACAAAAATTGCCCGCAGGCAAAGAAAACGTAAATAAAAAGTGAAATCGCATCGCAGTGAAATGTTGTCGAGTCCAACAATTGTTGTTATTATTAATATTTTTTTTTTTATTCGAAATACTTGGCATGTTGTTGCTATGCAGACCTTCGTCTGTTTGGCCAGTCATGATTTGGCTGTTGCCCATTTTTTCTACTTTTCTGTAGCCTCCAGACTCCAAGATTTGAAAGTAAAGTGTCAACTTTTTTTTAAGTTTGTGTCTCTTCATTTTTATTTTTGGCGTTGGCGATCAAAATTGCGTAAAATTTTTTATTTAATTACCGCATGAAACGCGCTTTTTGTGTTCCCATGAGAAAAAAAAAGAAAAACGATCGAAATCTATTTGTATAAAATATGCATCTAATGTGTTTATTTTTAATTTTGTGTATAGCAAAATTGTGGAGCTTGAGGAGGAGCTGCGCGTTGTCGGCAACAACTTGAAGTCCCTGGAGGTCTCTGAGGAGAAGGTCAGTACGGAATTTTGCGATTCATTGATAAAAGTTCATTCTACATTTTGTGCTCAATCACAAATTGATCAACATTTAATCAAACTATATTACATCATTAAAATCTATATATTTTGTATTATTTACTCTTACATTACAACAAAATTATATATGTATACCCCTACACCCCGTTACCATCGACAAAACCCATAAACAACAACAACAACAACAACAACAACAACAATAAATAGGCCAACCAACGTGAGGAAGAGTACAAGAACCAAATCAAGACCCTGAACACTCGTCTAAAGGAGGTAGATACCAACAACAAATTTCTCAAATGCAATTTGCAAAAGGAGTTTCCCAGAGCTGTGGAAATGCAATCAAAACCAACCAGCGATATTTCTGTTACATTCTGTTTTATATATTGTTGTTGTTTATGTTTTTTTTTTTTTTGTTTATTGAGCGCACATGACCGCTCAAACCGGCCTTCAAAAGCCACTGTACAACACTGGTGGCTGCGCGTACAATCGTATAAAATGTCTACCGACAGTGCAGCTTGTACATGCCCGCTCGCCCGCCCGCCCTTTAATACATATGTTTATTCTGATATGTTTACTAATTGTTTTATTTATTTTCTATTTTATTTTCATATTTTGTTAACACGCTCCGCTTTAATGTTGCTGATAAACCAATTATTTTTGTTTATATTCTTTTGATATACAAATAAAAATAATTTGTGCACTGGATTTTTGATCAACACACCCAAAAAACGGCTTAAACTTGCTACTCCACACCCCCCGCTACACCTCCCCGCCCCCCCTCTGCCACGCCTCCAATTGTGCATGCATCGACAATTAATGCAATTTATGTTTCGCCTAACCCAAACATTTGTGCCCCGCCAATACAACCAACGACCACAAAATAAACAAATTAGGCTACACAAAAAGAGGAAACCTTTGAAACGCAAATCAAGGTTTTGGATCATTCCTTGAAAGAGGTATATGCTCAATTGTATACTATATACATATATATATTCTACAGTATTTGTAAGCGGTTGAAGGTTAATATTTGTGGTCTCTGGTGTTGGTAAACGCATTAATTTTAATCTCTTTTTTTTTGTTTTATTATTTTTTTTGCAAAACTAAAAAAGAAAATATTAAATTGCACAAATCGTTATTCTCAATTTTAAATTAATTGTACATAGTCGTCACGACAAATTCGTTACTCGACATTTGATATTTTCTTTTTAACACAAAATAAAAAAAAAAAAAAAAAAAAAACACAAAAAACTAAACTTAAATAGAAAAAAAAAGCGCAATTGCCCAAACGTCTGGGAAAAAATACAACAAATAAATAAACAAACAGAAATTGAAATGTATATCAATAGCGTGCATCATGGCAAGTATTTTTATATTTGGGACGTGTGTGTGTACATTACTTGAAAATTGAAAACAACTTTTTGTGCATCAATTGCAAATGAACCAAAAACTGACGTTTTACAACACTGCTCCGTTATGGACATCTCAGTACTCGTACCTGCTACTGCTTCGTAGTAGCAACTGTACCCAAACATTTTCAAAGAACATTAATTGTGATTGTTAAATGCAAAACGACTTGAAAAATAATGAATTAATTATAGAATATTCGGTAGATATTTTATTGCCAAAGCACAAACACACACACACACACGCACACACACACACTGCACACTGCACACAACAATAATGATGATGATGATGATGATGATAATGATGTTTGTCCCAAGCACTGTTATTGATATACCAAATATTTGTTGTATATTTCTCGACGTCTAGGCACGCGAAAATCAAAAAATTGTTGAACAGGAGCTCATACAGTTCAAATTAAATGTAGAAACTGTAAGTCGCCGCAGCCTAGAGTATTTGTTTTTTTTTTTTTTTTTTTAAATTAAAATTCTGCTGATGTTGAAATATAAATTTTAACAGCATTTCGAATTGGCGCCCATTTTCAATTTGTTTTACATTTTGTCTTTCATGCAGTGACTGCGTAGCGTCGTACAGAAATAGTTGTAGTTAATATATTATCTACACTCCCGTAATATTATTTAATTTGTCAAATTTAGGTTTTGTCTAAACAAAAACTCCCTCCAAATAAAAAAAAAGTGTCTACAAGTTTGTAAGCATATTGATTAAGTGATCAAAATTGTGTTCTTTTAATTGTTATGCTGTTTATTGAATGTTATTATCTATTATCTATATCACACATTCATTTTATAAAATATTTAATTTAATCTACATACACTAATACTCATTTGTCATAGAAATTATATACTTACCGCTGGTTTTGGTAGCAAATGTTGGGAAGCTTCTTTTAAGTATAATAAGCGTAAAATTTTCAATTCTATTGAAACGCAGAGAATGTAGCATTGCGCTTTACAACACTGGCGGCGTTTCAACAGAATTCGAATGTTAACCAACATGAACAGTGCGTGTGCTTAACAGCTTGTGAAAAACATATTGTTCATGTTGGTTATATTAGTAGCCATACTTTTGTAGCTACTTGTATCGAATTTGCGTAAAAGATTTGTACTAATATAATCTAATTTTACCTTCTATTTACCAACACTTCAAGGCTGAGGCACGCGCTGAATTCGCTGAACGTTCCGTTCAGAAATTGCAGAAGGAAGTCGACAGGCTCGAAGGTATGTCTGTTAAAGAATATTTTCTTATATCCCTAAGACTTTAAAAAGAAATTAGAAAGTGATAGCAAAAATAGTACAAATTTGATTATATATATATATTTGTAGCAGTATTTCAATTATTTGCAAATATACAAGTTGTAGTTATTTGAGCATTTTTATTTATCATTTAATAGAATACATTTTTCACATTTATCTATATACATATATATATACATATTTTTAAGTAGGTGCAAAATTAAGTTCCTTATTCCAAACTGAAGTTCCTTATGTTAGTCCAGATTAAAATTTATTATTTTCATTTCTATGCCAATTAATATATATTTTTGTGTTTATTTTTCATATGATTTTGTTCGTTGTTGTTCTTAACCGAAAAAACAAAAAACCAAAACAAATTACAACTTATGTGCCGCTTGTACGCTCCCCGCCCGCCTCACCGCCTGCGAACCGCCAACGCCCTAATGTTTATTGTTTATTTCTTATGCATGCCACGTGTTGCTGTTTTTGTTAAAAAAAAAAAATCAAAATAATAAAAAAAACACAGACGACTTGTTGAACGAACGAGCCAAGAACAAACTGCTGCAGGAGGAAATGGAAACCACTTTACATGACATACAGAACATGTAAACAAATAATTTGCTTATGTAAATTAACTAAACTGCCTGCTTTGACGTCAATACAGAAAACTGGCGCTTTCCATATTATAATAATAGAAACACCCACACACACACACAAACACAAACAAACACACACACACACACACATTCTGAGACACACAGGACAACGCCAAGTGTCTTCCATGCAAAGAAAGAGTGAACGCCAATTTTGATAAACTCTAAAGGAAAACGTTAATTATTAAGCGGTAAACTCAAAGAAAAGCAGACAAGAAAGAAAAGAAAAACAATCACCATAAAAAAGACAAAAAAAAAAAAACAAAAAAAATGTTCTCTTGTAGCAAACGCATTCCAAATTTACACATGTGTGCAGATATGCGTGCATTACGCATACACTCACGCATAGTTTCAAGCAGTGCAAGCCGTTGACTGAGCGCTGTCCGCGTTGCGCTGTGAATGGCAAACGCTTGGTCGCTGTCAGTTGGATTTGGAATGGCAAAAATGGCGGCACTTTTAACACTCGATGCTCGATGCTTTATACACACAAACAATACTGTTGCAATATTTTGTTTTAACATTTTGTTTCTTTCGTTTTCTTTGCTTTTGCTGCGCTTTCTTTTTGTTTTGATATTGATTGAAGAATAATTATTATAGTGTTGACAAAAGACACAACTTGCAAATTAGTTTATGTGTAATTATTTATACAATTTGTATGTAAAGTAAAAAAGGAAAGATTTGTATTTTTGTCGCCAGCCTAACTACTGTATTAATTATGCTAATATTTACATTGTTTATACAATTTAAACAAATCGTGTATGCAGAACGTTGTGTAATATTTGCTTATTTATAAGTTGCCACGCCTATTATTTAGACACAAATTCAAGGCAAATACATAAACAATTCAATAAAATACAAACAAACAAACAAACAAACAAAGACGACAAGAAAAATAACCCGCACACAGCGCACATCATTCCAATTTTAAGCATTCACAATTAGACAGTTCTTAACACCCTTCTATATACAATGTATTTGAAATTAAAAAAGAAAAACAAACAAAAAAGAAAACTTATTTTCTCTTTGCTAACTGGCTGAAAATGTGTTCTTGCCCCAGAGAGCAAGCTGCAAGGACAATACGAACCTAACATTAAATGTCAATGATAACGAATGAATTGAAAAAAAAAAAAAAAAAAAAAGCAATTGATTTATTTACGATTTACATAAATTAATTATTTATATTTTTAATATATACACATACATATTACATGCTATACAAATACAATACCATGCTGCTGCAATTGCACAAATAAAGTATTTTTCAACAACAACTTTTTTACACAAACAATCAAGATAAATATTTAACCTAAAGACGTGACAAGCGACAAATGTTTCGTTTCGTTCTACTAACCCAAGGATTAAGTGTTTCCCGCCCATCGTTCGCCCAGTTGTTTGTGAACATTGTTTACCCAGAATCGGCTACTTGGATTCCAGAGTTAACTAGCCATAACAAGAGCTGCCAATATTTGCACTAATCCGATTTTTTACTTCTTAATAACACTGACTAACCAACCAATGAACCGACCACTAAAAACCAACGCCAACCGAACCAAACAGACGAGATGATCAACGAGAAAGAGCATTATGCAATCATTAACGATAGCTTGGACTTTACGTTTGTCGAGCTGATGGGCATGCCGCCCTTCTATAACGATCGCTACCCCAAGCCGCCCACACCCGAGCTAACCGAAGAGGAGATCGCCGCCAAAGAGGCGGCACGGCGGGCAGCGGCCGCCGCTGAAGCTGCCAAGCTCGCCGCCGGCGAAGAGGCGGCTCCAGCTGTCGATGGGGAAGAGGGCCAGGCGATCGAAATCGCCGCCGTCGAAGAGGCAGCTGTTGCCATTGCTGCGGAGCCAGTCAAAGAACCCACGCCACCGCCGCCGCCGCCATTCGATTATAATATTGATCTGCCGCCCGAGGGCGCCGAAGTGCCATATGTAAAGAATTTCGAAGCAGGCGATGCGCCGCCGCCAACGGAGGGTGATGCAGCTGCTCCAGATGGCGAGGCTGCCCCTGCTGGGGGAGCTCCCGCTGAGGGTGAACCTGCAGCGGCAGCTCCCGCTGAGGGTGATCCTGCAGCGGCAGCTCCCGCTGAGGGTGATCCTGCAGCGGCAGCTCCCGCTGATGCAGCTCCTGCAGAGGCAGCTCCTGCGGAGGCAGCTCCCGCTGCTGAAGCGCCGCCTGCTTGAAACAAATCGAACATTATTTCAATTGATTAATTCATGCAAATAGAAATAGATCAAAGGAGGGATCTCGTTATGGCTAAAACAAATGATGAATTGTGTTTTCCTCGTCAAATTCACTAACATCACGAACAACCCCAGTCCCCCGCCCTCCGCCCCCCGCTCTGTTCGTCCCGCCGACTAAATCGCTGCTTGGAAGAGCATTTTATTAATTTTTAGTTTTCTTAATTTGCGCTTTTGCTTCCTTTTCACACTTTCAATATCCACGCCTCTCTCTCTCTCTCTATCTCTCTCGCTCGCTCTCGCTCTTTCTCCTGACTGCTTGTAATGCTCTCTCACTGCCACATTACGCATCGCGATCGCATTCGAAATATCTCAGACGACATAATCGTCGAAACAGAACGCTACTGCCTAATCGGCGACAGTCTGGACGAGGCGTTCCTGGACCTGATCAAGGGCCTCGAGCCATTCTGGACGGTGCGCAATCCAAAGCCGCCCACACCCAAGTTGCCGACACCGACGCCCGAGGAATTGGCCGCCATGGAGGAGGCCAGAGCCGCAGCCGAGGCGGCCGCCGCTGCAGCGGCTCAGGCTGGCGAGGAGGGCGTCGAAGGTGCTGTTGTTGCTGCCGTCACGGAGGCTGGAGTGCCAGTGGCAAAGGAACCGACACCACCACCAAAGGAACCGACACCACCGCCACCACCACCACCGCCATTCGATTACAATATTGATTTGCCGCCAGAGGGTGCCGAGGTGCCCTTCGTCAAGAACTATGAGCCACCACCACCCGGCTCTGAGCCAGAGCCAGCACCAGAGGCTGAAGCCGCCGCACCAGCGGCTGACGGCGCTGCACCACCGGCCGAAGGAGCTGCACCGCCAGCTGAGGGCGCTGCGCCCGCGGCTGAAGGTGCCGCTCCACCAGCCGAAGGTGCCGCTCCTCCAGCTGATGCTGCTGCCCCGCCAGCTGACGGAGCCGCGCCCGCGGCCGAAGCTGCTGCTCCACCAGCTGAAGAAGCAGCGCCACCTGCTGAGGCGCCAGCCGCCGAAGCCGCTGCCCCGGCCGCCGAGGCCGAGGCGCCACCAGCCTAAATCAACGAGTATCGCTCGTCGATGCCGATTACTGCCCCTTGCCCCGACCTAATCGATATGCTGCTCAAGACACACAACTGCTACAAAATGCTGCCCTGCTTTTATTTTTAATTTGAAATGCACGTTTTAAGAACAAAAAATACTCTTGTTCACATTTATTAAAAATTTTAACCGAAGCAATGCAAAAAAAAAATAAAACGCTGATTGTGCTTTTTTTTTGTGTTGTGCTCGTTGCATTTAATTTTGAATTTTAACAGCTAGCGGCGCACTGCATTACCGACCAAACACGCTGCCGCTGACAAGCAGTGCAACTGCTGTCATTTTTATTTCATTTTTATTTATGAGGTAAATATAATATTTAGTCTTATTTTATGTTTTTGTCAAGGTGTTTCGAGTGTCAGCTAAAATGTTGCTGTGTATAGGTTTTTCTATGTTTCGTGAGACGATTTTTATATATGTATTTATTTGTAAACTTTTGCTTTAATTGTATTTTCGTTTTTATTAATTTCAATATATTTTCTTTACTCCCCTGTGTTCGATTTCGATTATGATTTGGCAACATTGAACAGACGACCTTGTTTTGGAGAAGGAGCGCTACAAGGATATTGGCGACGATCTCGACACCGCCTTTGTCGAGCTCATCCTCAAGGAATAAGCGCTGCTCCCTTGCCCGCCCCAAAGAGCCGCACCAGAATCTATTCACACTTAACGCACATTTATCGTCCTGTATTTCGTATTTCGTATTTCGTAGCATACTTGTAGGCGTCCCGTACGACGTTGACGTATTTTGCTTGCAATTTGATTTTTGTGTGTATAGCGTAGAGTAATGTGTGTAGATTTTGTGTAAAGCCTTCATTAAATTATATGTGACAATCGCATTGTGTATTTGTTTGACTCAACAACTTTATTGATCATTTGTATCCACAAACTATGCAATAAACTATAAAAGAAAACTATATAAAATTCTTGCGTATTTCATTATCTAACCGCCGCATTCGTAGACGAGGTCAGCAAAGGTAAGGAGAAGTACAAATCCATTGCCCAGGAACTGGAATACGCCGATCTCAACAGCTATTAAGCTAAACCAAACATAAGAAACAAGTTCTGCCTGAGATTTACAAAATGGAGTGCAATGCCTCTCGATATTCCGCTACGAAACATTCTATTTAGGCATTCCAAGGAGATCCAAAACATTTATAATAAAGCAAATTTTTAGCAATTAAATATATATATATATACATTGTATATTTAAAATGGATGGATATGCATGGCGGAAATGCTGATTAATTTTGAGTGAAAAAGAAAATACTGCCTGTAAAAATATTTAAGGCAATTCAATAACAAATAGCAGCAACCCAAATAGCAGACCTTAATTTCCATTGTTCAAAAGCTCTGAAACCCACCAGTTAATATCTTATAATAATATAAAAGTAGCTTCATGCACCGCCAGATTCACAACTTTTTGCAGCTTCAAATACCGTCAATTTGATCAATTATTTAATTATTTCATTTTGCTTGCCAACTAGATCAAAAATATATATCTTAAAATTAATTGACAATTTTCATGGCCTTTGTACGAAAATGCAAAATAAAAAGTAAATTAAAAAAAAAAAAAAAAAAAAAATGAAATTTAATAAAATGTACACACTTAGCTTTTGTAATTCTGAAACATACAAATTCAATATGTACAAGTATGTTTTATCAATACAATTTCTCAGTTAATAAGCGTTTATATTTTTATGATAAATAAATGGAGAAAATTCTTTTGCATACAAAATAGACAAACAAATGTTTTTATTTAAATACTTGGACAATTTCTTGGCTAATTAAAGGATCAAGGCATGAATTTGAGTGCGAAATATTCTACAAACTTGGTTACAGTGTTGAAAAATGTCGCTCACAAGTGTTATTTAACGACTATTTTTATGTACAAATACGTACAGCAGCTGTGATTTGTATCATTGAAAGTTGTGCAATACTGGAAAAGGTTTTTGTAATTCAAAATGGATTCGACGAATTGTTGATTATTTTCCAAAGTTTTTGGCTTAACTCGATTATTGTTTAAAGGAAAAAGACGCTGAATTGGTTAAAAATTTAATTAACTGCTTTTAAATAAAATTCATGCCTTTTTCATTTTAAATATAACTTTTGAAGATTTTTTGTTTGCGACCTTTCTATTTGAAATATCTACGAAAATCAGCCGAATTATATAGATTATAAAATAAAAAAAGGATTTTTTATACAAAAAACTTGACCTTGAGCAAGCCAACAAACAAAGATTTAAAATTTTTTCAACAAACATTCAAACTTCTTTTTAAATCGCAAGATCATGCGTCTAAAAGTACGTATTTTTTCCAATTAATGGGAAGATGTTGAGTTTATGCAAAAAGAGAAACATTCTCAATTTCTCGCGAGCCTACATATCAAATATGGCGTGTCTTGATCTTATAATCTCAGAGAGTTGCTTTAGGAGCTTTGTCTCAAAATCGATATTTATCGATATATATTTACAAAAATATATTTAAAACCTAGCTGCTACAGTTTCCTAGAAACCGTATGCATACAGACGGACAGACTGGCATGAGTAGATCGTCGAGGCTAGTCCTGATCAAGAGTGTATATTATATATATATATGTCCTTCTGCGTGTTATATTCATTCGAAAACCCATATGTGCATTCTTTTTAATCTAATTAAAATGGATTTAGCAAAATAATGCCCCCCGTTGCTCGGTCTGAAACACAACCCTACGATAGGCTTAATAGCTCATAAAAGTTTGTTGGGGTTTTGTACAAAAGATTTTCGTTTTTGACGCGCAAAATTTCAAATTTATATTTAAATTGTAATTTCGCTGTCCACGTCACATTCAAATATGTTGGAACCTATTTCCACCATGTGAAAAAAATAAATAAAAAAAATGTCTCAATATTTATTTACTCAAAATAGATTCTCATCTTGTTAGCCGTGTCCGTCTCGGGCGTGTATGTTAGCTATTAATAGCCGCACTTTTGGATGGATACAGATACACAAGACCAATAAAATGAAATGAAAAAAATGAAAAAAAAAATACATTTTTTCAATTAAGAAAAAAAGAAAACGCATCATTTTCACGCCTGTCTGTGTGTGAGGCATATGACTAGAATGCAGTGAAAGAACAAGAAAAACGAGAGCATGGATCTACGAATAGCTGAGAGAGAGAGAGAGAGAGTCTTTCGATTGAGATCTTTGAATACACACGGTTACACGGATTAATCCATATGTATTGGGGAAATTTCGAGGGAAATTTCGATGCGGCCCATGAAAAGTTGAGAAAGCGCTTTTTTTTTTTAATGGGAAATTTTACGAAATGAAAAATTATTCAATACTGCGTTGGTGAGCTTGGGTGTGTGTGTGTGCGTGTGTGTGTGTGTGTGCGAGTGTGTGTGTGTGCGTGCGTATCTGTGTGCGCGCCTTGCGTTATTTCTTGGGGTCGCTTTCTCGGCACCGCGACTTGGTCAGCATCAGTGTTCTCGGGGTTTCGACAGCGTATAGTGTGTTTGAAACGCTAAGGTTAGTTGCGGCTGTTGCCAGGATTTTACATTGGCAATATAATATATCAAAAATAAAATCAAATAATAATATCAAATCTATAATATATTTGAACAAAAATCTGCGTTATTAACTAAAAGAAAATGCCTAAAAAAATAAAATAGTTTTGGTAAACTAAACGAAGTGAAAAGTGCATGCGAAATGCATTTGGAAAATTGCTTTCTGCATAACGAAAACTTAAATATTTCTATATATTTATATATATATATGTATATATGTATATATACCCAAAGAATTCAGTTATTAAATGTGCATATGTATGTGTCTATAAATAAAAATAAAAGCGAATATTGAATATGTTTTAAACAAAAAAAAAAAAAAACCTATTGACAAAAACGCCCAAGTGTTGCAAGAAATTTATAAAATTAAAGAACAGCCGAAGAAAGCAGCATAAGAATAAATAAATATTCGCCATCTTCTTGAGATGAAAATTCATTATGCGAAACATAAGATACAAAAATTTATGATATGGACATTGTGAGAAATTCACTTATAAGGAATTTTGTAACTAAATCTGACAAAAATATCCGTCTATGTGTGTGTGCGTGTGTGTGTATGAGTGAAAATTTGCACACACTCACAGTTCAAAAGCTACACACACACACACACTCACACACAAATACATATGCACATACGCACAATTTTCACACACACACACACAGACAGACAGCTGAAAAAGCTGCTGCTCAGCAGATTTCTATTATTCTATAAAATTAACTGCAGACAGACACCTGCCTGTCGCACACAGCTACAGATACAGATACAGATACATACATGCAGATACAGATACATATGCAGATACAGATACGAATACTGCGAAACAACTTTAAAGATTTTATTTTTAACTCTAGTTGAAACTTAGACGAAAAAGCTTTTCTCGCTTAGCTTTTGTGATCTCATGAACGACGATCGCAACCGAACATTTGCTTAGGCTAATTTATCCTTGAGTTTGTTTTTGGCTAAATGTCAGAAATGCTTGAAAATTATTAGAGAGCAGATATCGAGAAATAGCTGTGCATATATTACGTGTATACACACATATACATATATGTATATATATGATTTCTATATATGTTTGCAGTGGGGTTTACCACCCACACAAGATTTGCCATGGATAAAAATCACATATATTTCCGTTTTGGCCATATATGACAAACGATGAAGGCCACTAATACAATCGAATAATATCTATATTAGATTAGTTATAGTAATTAAATCTTGGGAGTTGATGAGATACAATTTAGTTAGTATATTAGTTAATTGTTGGATACACATTTTTGTCTTAAAAAGTCAAAAACTTTAGCACAAACTATTTCATATCCTGATCAGAATAACGCTGAAGGACTTGTTATTCATATTCTACCCTATCTCCATCAGGTTCTTTAATGCCCAGCCCAATTTTAAATTGCATCAAATTATAAAGTCATTTATCTCCGTGATATTTAAGGCCTGGGACCCCCAAGCGATACCCCACTAAATATACAAATACAACATCAATGACTTTGCCCCACTTATAGACACACACACACACACACACTCACACACTCACACACACACACATGCACACACACACACACACAGATATACACCTTACGTATAGCCGAACGCCCACACAAATTGTGACCCCAAAAAAGAAATGTGTATAGAATGAACTGAAAATGTTCAAATTGCAATCATCGCGTGTGGATATATATACATATACATCCATATATATATCTCGATCTATATGTACGGAACTCTAGAATTACAGGCCAGGCAAAGATGTCCAAAAAGCGCCAGCAGCATTCTATATGTATGTGGACTGGATAGGTTCATATGCAAAAGCATATCAGGTTTATTTTTAAACTCTTTGAAAATCGGACAACAAATAAATTGAATGAGAGAGACAGAGAGAGGGAGAGAGCGAGAGGAAGAGAGAGAGGGAGAGAGATCGTCCAGCCTTATAGTGGGCGTATTTATAAAAAAAAAAGAATAGAAAATTACGTTAGCTTTTATAAATTTTCGGTAAAGCCAAATTCTGTTTACATTTAGCTTAAAGCTTAAATATGGATATACATAAATCCGTATATATCCCTAAATACTATATCACATACTCTAGAGCCGTAGCCTACAGTAAACACACTTTTTGAAGTGCATTTTTATGAGCTGCGAAGCAACAAATCAAATAAAGTTGTTGAGTGAAAAAGTGCAGAGGTACTTCGTATAATACGTGTTTATACCAAAGAGATATTGGATAGAAGAAAGAGGTATAACACGTAAGAAAAGTAAACGCCTTTTTATACCCATTGAAAATAGGTAAAAAGGGTATAATATTTTTGTGCAAAATGTAAATGTATGTAACAGGCAGAAGGAAGCATCTCCGAGCCCGTAAAGTATATACATTCTTGATCAGCATCAATAGCCGAGTCGATCTAGCCATATCCGTCTGTCTGTCTATCCGTCCGTCCGTCCGTCCGTCCGTATGTATGAAATTTTAGCTGTAGGTCCTCCTAGTGCCTACGCAGATGGAGTTTGTTTCCGATAATCGATAACTTACTCCGTTTCCAAGCAATCGATAAAAATCGATATCGACATCCTGTTTTTTGAGTAATTTTGGTAAATAATAAGAGCTAGAGTCACCAAACTTGATATGTAGCTTCTAGAATAGTATATATATCTGCATTTGGTGTTGGAAGAAGAGGGTTGAGGGTATCCCCTAGTCGGGAGCTCCCGACTGGAACCTCTTACTTGTTTTAAATAATTAGATTTAGCTTAAGCGAACGGTTAAGGATTTCATTAATTTTCCTCAAAATCTGGTTGGCAGTGCCTTTTTCCAGTTTTCTTCCCTCCTAAGCGAAAAACAACAAAAACACAAACACCATGGACGCCATCAAGAAGAAGATGCAAGCGATGAAGCTTGAGAAGGATAATGCCATTGACAAGGCAGATACCTGCGAGAATCAAGCCAAGGATGCCAACTCCCGCGCCGACAAACTGAATGAGGAGGTGCGCGATTTGGAGAAGAAATTTGTGCAGGTTGAGGTCGATTTGGTCACATCCAAGGAGCAGCTGGAGAAGGCCAACACCGAATTGGAAGAGAAGGAGAAACTGTTGACCTCCACGGAATCCGAGGTGGCCACCTTGAACCGCAAGGTCCAACAGATTGAGGAAGATTTGGAGAAATCTGAGGAGCGCTCAACCACCGCACAACAGAAGCTGTTGGAGGCCACACAATCGGCCGATGAGAACAACCGCATGTGCAAAGTATTGGAGAATCGTTCCCAGCAGGATGAGGAGCGCATGGATCAGTTGACCAACCAACTGAAGGAAGCCCGCATGCTCGCTGAGGATGCCGATACCAAGTCCGATGAAGTGTCCCGCAAGCTGGCCTTCGTTGAAGATGAGCTGGAAGTGGCCGAGGATCGTGTCCGCTCCGGTGAATCCAAGATCATGGAGCTGGAGGAAGAACTGAAGGTACCGCATCAAACTTGCAAATAATCAACACACATTTATATATGTTCTTTGATAGGTTGTCGGCAACTCGCTGAAATCTCTGGAAGTGTCCGAGGAGAAGGCCAACCAGCGCGTGGAGGAATTCAAGCGCGAAATGAAGACCTTGTCCATCAAGTTGAAGGAAGCCGAACAGCGCGCCGAGCAAGCCGAGAAGCAAGTGAAGCGCCTGCAGAAGGAGGTCGACAGGCTAGAAGGTATGTCCCATTATCCATCTGAACACATTGCCCCAATACCGTATCGAATGATATGTAAATATCGCATTGAGTTCCAGTTCTCAAACTCAATGCAGCTTCAACTAATGCGTACAGTCTATATGCAATATGCAATATGCAATACACAATATACTTATACATATAGTATCTATATACAATATTGTACATATGTTGATTGTTGGTTTAATGCAATAATCATGGGATGCTCTCACACACTGCTTTTATTAATTTGACATATGTAATATAAATAAATAAACAACAAATGCTTTTTGCAGACCGTCTCTTCCATGAGAAAGAAAAATACAAAGCAATCTGCGACGATTTGGACCAGACATTTGCTGAACTTACCGGATATTAAAACAAGAACAAGAACACCAAAAACAAAATCAAAAATATGCCAAACAGTTCCCATAACACACACACACACCCACACACACAGACACAAACACACAGATGTGCTCCTTCAGATCCCTAGCAAAATTCATGCACTTTTCCCACTGTGTAGATTTTCCACATATTCAGTCACAATTTACACTGTAAATAATTTGTTTAGACTTCCTAAAATGTGATTGCTGTTGCAACACATACAACCCAGCCCTCAAGATACACTGTAAAAATAAGTCCAGACTAAAAGAAAAAAAAAAAACAGTTCCACTATCAATATAAAAAAAATGCCAACTGTAGTTATTTATGCTTTCGCAAAACAACCAGGTGATTTTAATTATGTTTTATATCAGAAAAAAAAAAAAAAAATTATAATATTTGTGTTTAGTGCGAATTATTCTTTGTTTTATGTGGCATGTTCAATTGTCTTGCCTACCCAGACACAAATAAGCCCAACTTTCGATTCTATCCGCAGTTTCTCTGCTGCACTTTGCATTTATGCTCATTTCTCATTATTTAGTTCGGGATGTCTTTTGTCCGGGGCTCTACAAGATCTATTTGACAGATGTTGAATATACACAATGTAGTTCAATGTAGTTTGGTCATTTAATGCTAATCATTGTCTAGAAAATCACGTTTCCAGTAAAAAAAAATATCTAAAAATCCCAAAAAATATGCACCCAGACCGTTACCCAGACACAAAACGCAACTGTTGTTTCTTGTCAATTAAAAATACTAAATTCAAAATAAAATCAAACGCTTGCCAATACAGCGCATCACTAACAAATATTAATTAACTGGTCACACTTGATTTTTTACAGTTTTTTTCTACAGCCACCCGCTGGTACCGTGGCACAAGACTTATGTTTCATGTGTTCAAATAAATGTTGCATTGTGTTTTATTGCCAAATAGCAATTCCAAGCCAATTATTAACTAACGCACAATATCAATATTCGTTTCACAGACGAGCTGGGCATCAACAAGGACAGATACAAGTCTCTGGCCGACGAGATGGACTCCACGTTCGCCGAATTGGCTGGCTATTAAGCGGGGCACTGAGCGGAGCCTCTGGACCGGACGAAAGAAGAAGAGGAACTCAACTAAATGTAAACGATTATCATCTCAATATCATATTGCGAACCAAAACAAATACCAAGAACAACATCCATTGTGTATATCTTTAAACCAAATATATTTCTAAATAAATAAATAACAACAACAATAAGAAATACAGCAGCACAATAACTAGATTATATGTCAGATCCAAATCGAGATGAGTTCCTGTAAAATCTCGTCAAAACCAATTAAATCTTTTAACATTTTAATGCAACAAAACAACTAGCTACAGATCCAAAAACAACAAAAAAAAAAATCAGAATGCAACAATAATTTTTTTATTTTTAAAGTCATATTTAAAAATATTAAGAACTTGGACAGTAATAAACATTCAAAAGATACGCAAGTTTAGTAAATCAAGAGAGATAGAGATAGAGAGAGCGAGAGCGAGAGCGAGAGAGTTAAATATGTATCTATGCTGTTAAGAATGATGAATGGTTACGAATTTGAAATTTTATAATATATTTAAAAACAAAAACAAAAAAACACCCATAAAATACGAAAAAAAAGTATAAAACATTTATAAAATATTTTCAAAAAAAAAAAAATTATATGTTGATGTTTGCTTTGATGAGAACGTACTACTTATTTTCTTTGCATGGAACAGAACTCTGAGTTTTTATATTAAAAAGCATTTACTCGGGAACAATCAGAAGAACGGAGTATTTTTTATAGGAGCTTACAAGAAAATGGCTTAATTTCAATTTCTCGATAACGGCGATGCGATTTCAGAAAACCTTGTATGAAAATATATGGCTCAGAGCTATCAAAATAAAAATACCTTGAACCTTAAATTCTGGTTAGTAAATCGATAAATATCGATTCCATACTTTCTTATCGATGGTTTATGGTTTTATTTTCTTTTCGATTTCAGAAAGGTTTGCATTATAATATACTCTAGATCAGAGTTATTGAATTGGAAATACCCTTAAACTTCAGGTTTATTAATCGATAAATATCGATTTCATATTTCCTAATCGGTGGTTTCAATGATGTGAAATATATGTTATATACGGATTGCTCTAATTTCCTTTCGATTTCAGAAAGGTTTGCATTCAAATATACTCTAGCTCAAAGTTATTGAATTGGAAATATCCTGAAACATTAATTTCAGGTTCATTAATCGATAAATATCGATGGTTTCAATGATGTGAATCTATCTAATTTCTTTTCGATTTCAGAAAGGTTTGCATCAAAATATACTCTACCTCAGGGTTATAAATTTAGAAATACCCTGAAATTTTAATTTCAGGTTTATTAATCGATAAATATCGAATTCATACTTCCTTATCAATGGCCTAAAAAACGTAAAAATAATGCAAACATAAGAATTAATTACATTATTTCAAGGCGTAAAAAACGATTTATGATAAATATACAGATTTCGTATAATTGAAAAACTCAAAACTTCTTGGGCACAAATTGTGAAATATTTGCCGCCGACATTGATAGTATCTTGAAAATGCAAAACACTCTTATTCAGCTTTTGGGAAAACCCCCCTAAAACGAGCAAGATTTACAAATGCGTCATCGAAGCGGACGCCAAAAAGCCAAAAGCCAAACAACATTCGCGATGCGAAGAAACCTTCATTGCAGCATCGTCAAGTCGATGGCTAATATACATACATAGGTAGTCGAAATAAGTCATTATGAAAGTCAAACTTGAATACTCAATGGTATATCTTTTCGAGAGCACTTCCATGTGGGCATGTGGGCGGAGAGAGAAACACGCTCCGTGACTTTTGGATGCCGGCTATAATAGACTTGGACCGCCCGTCTCCAAAGCCATCAATCGGCCCCAGATCAGTTCACAGGAATGGGTTTATTAATGAAGCTTTAATTATACTCAAACTCAAGCGCCCTTTCTTTCAATTTGTTAACAGACAGGAAAAACACAAATTGTAATTGATTAATAAATTCATTTTACTTATTTATATTATTTTATTCAAATTAATATGCTTTTGATCAGATGAAAAGCTTAACATATTTAAGCAAAGGTTCAAAATACATATGTTAACATATGGTATAATACTTATGGGTCAGCAATTAAAAGCTTTTAAAATTCTGGAGACTTTCAACTACCAAAATCGTTGATCTATTGCCTTATAGAAAGTCATTCAATTATTAAATTAATTTATTGGATAAATTAATAATAATAATAATAATAATAATAATAATAATAATAATAATAATAATAATAATAATAATAATAATAATAATAATAATAATAATAATAATAATAATAATAATAATAATAATAATAACAATAATAATAATAATAATAATAATAATTATAATGATAATAATAATAGCAATAATAATAATAATAATAATAATAATAATAATAATAATGATAATAATAATAATAATAATAATAATAATAATAATAATAATAATAATAATAATAATAATAATAATAATAATAATAATAAAATTAACAATAATGATAATAATACTAATAATAATAATTATAATGATAATAATAATAGTAATAATAATAATAAATTAAGCCCCATAGGTATTATCAAGATCTTATATCAATATTTTTACAAATTGCTTGGTTTTAGTTAGTTGGTAGTTTAAAGTTTATTTGGCTCGAGGTCAAACAATAGCCTAAACTTTATGATTTACATAGTCCAATATTAGAACTCGAAACCTTCTAGTTTTGGCATTAGGATATGAAGAATATTATTTTCATTTGCATTGTTTGTATATTCAATATTTTAAAAGATTTCAATATTCGGAAACTGATCCTAGAATGTGTTGATTAACAGTGTAGATCGTATTCGGGTATACAGTGTAGTATTTGGGCAATGAAAATAATTAATTGAGAAAAATAAATGCGCCAGTAGCTGGTTTTGCGATAATAACTGCCATTCATGATCTATATAATGAATATGTATTTATCAATAAACTTGAGTAAACAATAAAACACAGTCTCAATGAATTTTGTACAAAAAAGCTAAACAAAAAAAAAAAAGCTGCCGCCGTCGGGCAGTCCCCAACAATCCAAACAGAAACCCAATGACTTACATTCGTGAAGAGCGTCGGAGAAAGTGAAATTTTGCATTTGACGCAGGTAAAAATAAAAAAATAAAAAAAAAAACAGCAACATGCGTTGCAGAGACATGGCCATGACGGTCATGACGGAGCCCCAAGCACAGCTCCACTTGCAGCTCAGTCTCAGTTTGGATCCCACATGAAGCGGACGCAACTCGAAGAAACCGAAAGTGATATTCATTTTTTTCCTACATACATACATACATACATATATCAATTTGTTCGTGCTGTGTCTGGAATCTTTAAGCGGTGGCTAGTGCAAACATTACATGTCGTCATGTCGCTGGCCGCAAAGAAAACAATTATGTGTCTTCGTGTCTTTATGATGCTTGTATGTCTGGGCCCTTGCCCTCGGTTATGCAAGGCGCAGAGTGAAACTATGCAAAAATACGCAAATCAAACGTTGACCGAGGCGCCGAATTGGTCACAATTTCTCGAAGATTATGTCTTGAGGTGTGTGTCTGTGTGTAAGTTGATCCCAAAATGGATTAGTTGTTTCAAATGTGCCACTTTGCAGCCAGAGCAGCAGCGGCCAGCGCATGTCCAAGGATCTAGCCTATATGGGCGGCGAGATGGGCGGACCCATTAATTACCATTCCTCGGCGTACAAACGGCCCGGCAACAACATTTACATTACGCGCCGCATTGGCGAGGCTGTCGAGCTGGAGCCCCATCTGCGTACGCCGGTGGATAACCAAGGTCCGATTGTTAATCCCCAGTTCCGGCCCATGACGAACCAAATGCTGCACCAGCAGCAGCAGCAACAGCAGCAGCAGCAACAACAGCAGCAACAGCAGCGCCAGCAACCCGGTTTCTTGCAGCAGCTCTTCGGCTTTGGCGGCTCTGGCGGCGGCGGCAGCACCAGCAATGGACCCACAGCTCCACCTCAGGCGCATATGAGGCCAGTGCCGCTGCAGCAGCCGCCGCCACACTCGCAGCAGCAGCATTTGGGGCCACATGGCAGCCCGTCGAACTCATTTCGAGCCGTTTCCGAAAACGATCTGTATCTGCTGGGCGCCATTGAGAAGCTTGTCTATCGTGTTGGTAAGAAAATGTACAACATACATATATCCGAATCTAATCAGAGTATATATTTGATCAATACTGGAATCTGAGTGGCCAACTCTATCTGTTGACCACCAAGCACAGAAACTATACAAATTTGTTCTTATCAGATATTTAAATCTGATATCCAATCCTTCCAAAACTACGTTATTTTCATCCCAGTTAACAAACATTTGGTTTCTATTCTATCTGTCCGACAATTATTTGCATAAAAATCAGTTAGTATAACTTAAATTCATGAAAATTACACAGAAAGGTAATATTTCAGAGAAAGCGAGTGAGTAAGTGGCCTTCTCCTTCTCTCACAATTCCTCGCTTTTTCTTTCTAATTTTCTTACTCTCTTTCTCGCTCTCTCTCTCTCTTTAACTTACCTGCTCCACACGCTCTTTCTATCGGTCTTCGCGTGTCTTCAATCACCTTTCTTTGCGATTTTCATGAATTCAAACAGTGTTGAAAAATGTTAATGCTTTTTTTCTCCTGCAGATTATTTGGAAAGTCGCGTGCGACGTACGGAACAATTAATCTATTATCTAATGGCCGGCAACAACCAGAAGGAAGTGCGTGATCCCTGCCCTGCGAATTTTACGCGCATTAGTGACAATTGCTACTATATAAATAGCCAGCAGCAGGTGAACTGGAAGACGGCCAACACCGCCTGCAAGGGACTCTCTGCGCACCTGGCCGAGTTCGAGAAGGTGTCCGAGAACGAGGAGATTATGGCCTATTTACTCAATCAGCCGGCGCATAGGGGGCGCGATTACTGGCTAGGTGGTCTCAATCCGGGTCTTTTGTGGATTTGGTCTAATTCCGCGAAGCCCGTCAATCCGAATACGAACCTGACATCAATAGCAATGTCCCAAAAAGCAGACAATTCAACGGCCTCCAATCTGGTGGACAGCAGCGAGGAAACAACAGAGGACAACGATGTACTCAACAATACGGTGCAAATTGAGGGAAAGGGCCGCTGCCTGCGTCTGAGCTACAATGCGGGCAAGCACAGCTATGTGTACTACGGCCAGGATTGTACGTCCAGGCATTATTATATTTGTGAGTACGAGGACAAGACGCTGGACAATAAGATACAGAAGATAGCGCGTGACCTAAAGCTCTTTGATTAATAAACTGATATTTACTATGAATTTAGATTTAATAATTTTCGATAGATATTTATCAGACAGAAGAGTTCTGTATAATTATTAAAAACCCGATTAAAGCAATTGATTTCGAATAGGAACTGCTTAGCTAAAGCCATAAACAGTTACTGTACATTTTGAATGAATTTCTTGTTTTAAACATAAAGTATTTATACATACATATAAATAAAATAATTTATAACACATTTTGTTCAAAGGAGCTACCTTTAGGTTGCAATTTAAGGATACTATGTTGTTTTTTTTTCTGGACAGCAAAGCTTCAAAGAATTACGCGAATGCAAATGAAATGTCTCGGCTGAGCCGATCGAACAACTTAACAATAAATCGACAACGATTCGCGCATGCTATGGGCAAAATTGTATACACATAAGTGCAGGGAGATCTTAACTAGCAGCCGCAATGACTTAAAGTCGCGATTAGTCGGGATACAAGTAATCCTGCAATATGTTTTGGAAAGCTATTTTAATTTTGCCGCGATCTCGTCCATTCAGTTTCTGTATATCGGGCAACAGGCTCATCAGAAACATGGCATCCGAATCGGTCTTGCAGTCGCACAGATCCACTGTGTTCCCTGTGGCTACAGCGGCAGACGAGTTGTTCACCTCCAGTCGCTGGGCCGGCGTCCCCTGATGATGTGTGTGCGTGTGCGAATGCGGCACATGCACATGACGTTGGCTCAGATAAGCGCTGCTGGGCGTGGCAACGGCTGCAACGCTTGATGGTGAGGGCAGCTCACTATCGCTTGTGGATGCCGCAACGATGCCAGCAACAGCTGCATTGGTATGCGTTGTGGTGCTCACCATGTCCACCGGCTTGCTGCTAAATGTTGGACGCACAAACGAAATATTTGAGTGCGTTTGTAAATTGGCAGCGCCGGCAACCGCCGCCGCTGTCGCTGCAGCCGCAGCTGCACCTTGCAGCTCCTGGGAGCGTGAGCGCAACGCCCGTGCCTCCTCATGGTATGTGCGCAACTGCAGGCGATTCATGTGCTGCATCCGGTTGTTGCTGCTACTGCTGGCATGCTGTTGATAATGCGTGTAGCGCTTCTCTAGCGACAGAGAAGAGGGCGTAGATGTGGAACTGGGTGCTGAGGCCGTGACCGTCGCATCATATGCCAAAGTGCGCATTTCATGCTCCTCGTGCTCATGCTCGTCCTCATCCTGATGTTGATGTTGATGAACGCGCTGCTCGGGCTCTGCTTCGTAGTCATCAACTGGCTCCTCGCACTCCGATTTGATGTCATTGTTGTCAAGCGTATGATTTTGGAAACGTGCCCGGTGCTCCTCATCAATGATCTCATCCAGCTCCGAGTTGTTGTTATCGTGGTCATCAAAATAGTCCAAATAGTTGTCCAATTGTTGCTGCTGCGGCGATTGCTGGGCCGAGTTGACAGCATTGCTGGGATTCGCCGGCGCTGTGCTGTTGGTATTTGTGGTACTGGCCGCTGTACACGTATTGACTGCCCGTTCCCGCTGCATGCGACTTGAGAGGCTGGTCAGGTGCGCCAGTGCATCTTGAACCTGGGTATCCAGCGATTTGGGCTGCTGATGCTTTTTGCGCAAGTATGGATGCAGAAAGAACATGCGATCAAAGTACGACCAGCACGGCGGCACTTTCTCTTCCAAGTAGTTTGTGTACTCGCGTCGAAATGAAATGCGCAGATTTGTCCATTTGGCAAGGCTAGCGCCGGGATTCTTTTCCAGCTTTAAGTCCACTTCACGCCAAAAGTTCTCCACGTATGGCCGGCAAAAGTAATATTTGTGTCGGGGATTGTAGATGGCCTCATCGCGTTGCACAATATCGATCAACTTGAAGACTTCCTCCGTTAGCCAGCGTGAGGAGCTTGCTGCACTTGCTGCACATGTGTTTGTCGACACAAATTGGCTTGCGCTATAGTCGCTAGCCATGTTCGAGCAATACCAATATTTGGGCGTTGTCTTACATTTAGTTTATTGCAATTTCCAAAGTTTAATTGCGGTTTTTTTCGCAAAACATTTTATTGTTTTTCCAGTTGCACGCGAATGGCAAATCAGCTGCTCCCAATAGTTGCACAACTATCGTGTATATTATCGATGGTATTTTCAAAGGCAGTCGATTTTAAATCCATTAGGATACTCAAGGATGTTCGATAAAAACTTGTTGGTATTTATTTACCTGCTTAGTTAAGATATTGATTAATGTAAACTAATTGATATCAAGTTTAACTTTAAGCTGCTATTTATTTGTACGTCTTTTAATGATGGAGATGAGTTTTAAAGTTATGTTATGCAAACATAATCAAATATATATCCTTTGATATTGTATTGCCATCATGTGCTAATTGGAATCATTCGAATTTGAATGTGCAGTCAAGAAATGTTGTTCTATCGAATGTTTTAATCGGATAACCTTTCAGCACAAGACCAGAGTTGTAATGTCTAATTATCCATGTTATTTACATATATCGATATCGATATTACCCAATGTGTATGTGGTGCGAGTGTTTTCGTTTTCATTGCCCGTATTTGTTATTAAATAAAAAAAGCTGGTGTTGAAGTGGGCTTTGCACTCACTTTTACAGTGAATAGCATACAATCGCAAATCAATAAACATTCATATATTGTTGCACTAGCCTTGCACATGGCACTTTGCGTTAAGGTACACCAACACATATAAAACTCTAGCAGACACTCACACTGCGCCGCCTCAGAGTGGAGCAGCCAAATTGCACAAACTTTTGTTTATATACGAAAACTCTTGCAGAATATTGACAAAGCCGCTATAGAAGTTTGATGCGTTACCGTTGCCGGCGTCTTCGATATGGCAGTCAAGGTGCAGTTCGAAATTGGTCACACATCAAAGCTGCGCAGCAAGAAACATCCGCAGGCTTTCACCCACGATTGGGAGATTTATGTGCAGGGCGTGAACAAGGCAGACATAAGCGCATTCGTTGACAAGGTCGTCTTTATACTACATGACTCATTTCCCAAGCCAAAGCGTGGTAAGATTTTGCATTCATAAGTGTTTTCAATTTGCGCGCCAAAAATCAATGGTGTTTTTCAGTAATCAAAGAGCCACCTTATGCCATACAGGAGTCGGGCTATGCCGGCTTCATACTACCCGTTGAGATACATTTTCGGAATAGGGACGAGCCGAAGCGCGTTATGTACCAATATGATTTGGATCTGCAAAATTCGGGACCGCCTCGGCATCGCGTTGAAGTCAAAACGCATGTCTTTGAGGCGCCTTCGGAGGAGTTTCGTGCCAAATTGATGCGTGGCGGTGGCGTACCCGTTTTTGGTGCCAACATTGCTGCTGCCGGCAGTATCAGCCGAACAGTGTCACCCAGCGTGGGAGGTGACTTGTCCGGATCGGAGTTGAACCTGGTGAAAGCGAAGGGTGGTGGCAGCAGCAGTTAAGATATTGATTAATGTAAACTAATTGATATCAAGTTTAACTTTAAGCTGCTATTTATTTGTACGTCTTTTAATGATGGAGATGAGTTTTAAAGTTATGTTATGCAAACATAATCAAATATATATCCTTTGATATTGTATTGCCATCATGTGCTAATTGGAATCATTCGAATTTGAATGTGCAGTCAAGAAATGTTGTTCTATCGAATGTTTTAATCGGATAACCTTTCAGCACAAGACCAGAGTTGTAATGTCTAATTATCCATGTTATTTACATATATCGATATCGATATTACCCAATGTGTATGTGGTGCGAGTGTTTTCGTTTTCATTGCCCGTATTTGTTATTAAATAAAAAAAGCTGGTGTTGAAGTGGGCTTTGCACTCACTTTTACAGTGAATAGCATACAATCGCAAATCAATAAACATTCATATATTGTTGCACTAGCCTTGCACATGGCACTTTGCGTTAAGGTACACCAACACATATAAAACTCTAGCAGACACTCACACTGCGCCGCCTCAGAGTGGAGCAGCCAAATTGCACAAACTTTTGTTTATATACGAAAACTCTTGCAGAATATTGACAAAGCCGCTATAGAAGTTTGATGCGTTACCGTTGCCGGCGTCTTCGATATGGCAGTCAAGGTGCAGTTCGAAATTGGTCACACATCAAAGCTGCGCAGCAAGAAACATCCGCAGGCTTTCACCCACGATTGGGAGATTTATGTGCAGGGCGTGAACAAGGCAGACATAAGCGCATTCGTTGACAAGGTCGTCTTTATACTACATGACTCATTTCCCAAGCCAAAGCGTGGTAAGATTTTGCATTCATAAGTGTTTTCAATTTGCGCGCCAAAAATCAATGGTGTTTTTCAGTAATCAAAGAGCCACCTTATGCCATACAGGAGTCGGGCTATGCCGGCTTCATACTACCCGTTGAGATACATTTTCGGAATAGGGACGAGCCGAAGCGCGTTATGTACCAATATGATTTGGATCTGCAAAATTCGGGACCGCCTCGGCATCGCGTTGAAGTCAAAACGCATGTCTTTGAGGCGCCTTCGGAGGAGTTTCGTGCCAAATTGATGCGTGGCGGTGGCGTACCCGTTTTTGGTGCCAACATTGCTGCTGCCGGCAGTATCAGCCGAACAGTGTCACCCAGCGTGGGAGGTGACTTGTCCGGATCGGAGTTGAACCTGGTGAAAGCGAAGGGTGGTGGCAGCAGCATGGTGATCGATTCTGGTTCCGGACCCAGTAAGAAGCACAAATCGCGCGTTGACGACGGCAAGGTGAACGCCTTCTCCGCCGTCTTTGGCCCGCCCATTACCAAAGGCAGTGTGGCAGGTGCTAATCTGTTGGCTATAACTGCGCCCAAACATTCGCCAGATGCCAAGCTACAAACTGGTTCCGGAAGCAGTAAGATCGGCTCACATGATACTAAAGAGAAGTCCAGCAAGGAACGCGACAAGTCTAACAGTTCAGACAAGCCGCGCGAGAAGGACAAGAAGGATCGGCATGGCCGTGACAAGGAGCGCAAGTCTGGCAAATCCGGCGAGAGCAGCAGCAGCAAGCATGACAAAGACAAGGAGAAATCAAAGAAGGACAAAACGCGCGACAAAGAGCGCGAACGCGATCAGAGCAGTAGTGGCTCACTTGCAGCAGTCACTGGTGCATTGGTCAGGCGCACGGTCAGCCCCAAGGCTGGCGCTAGAAGCGGCTTAACCGAAATGAGTCCCAAGAAGCAGGTGGCGGACAATGCCGCTGGCACGCCAAATGCTCGCTCCAAGGAGCGCGACGAGCACAAGTCAACAGGTAAATCTGAGTCAAAGGACAAGGAGCGAAGCTCCAACAAAAAGTCGAAAAAAGAGAAAAAAGACAAGGAGCGTGAGCGCGAGCGAGAAAAGCAGCGCGAGGAGCGCGACAAAGACAAACGTGCTCTAAAGGATGAGCGCGGACACGGCGACAGTCCGGCTACCGGTAGCAGCAGCAATCAAACGCAAACATCACAGTCGCAACAATCTCAAGCAAACTACGATGCCCTAAAGGCTACCGGCAAGGCCACGCCCAATTCACTGGGCAGCAGCGCGAGCGCCAGCAGTCTAGCCTCCAGCAGCGGTAAACGTGTCCAAGACAAAGAGGACCTGACTGGGCCAGCGGCACAATCCGCCACAGCGTCGACAAAATCCGTCGAGAAAGTCGCTGAGTCCAAGGCCGACAAAACGACGAGCAGCAATGGCAATAGCAACGCGGACAAGAAATCACACAAGCACAAAAAGAAGGACAAGAGCAAAGACAAAGACAAGGATAAAGAAAAAGACAAGGAGCGCAGCGAACGCGACAAGGACAAGGAAAAGGAGCGCGACAAGGACAAGCCCAAAGACCGTGAAAAGGATAAGGCACAGCAGCAACAGGCCCAGCAGTCATCTGCCGCGGACAAGCCAGCAGCAGCTACAGCAGCAGCAGGAGCAGCAACTGAAACATCACTCAAAACAGAACTGAGCAGCCAGCAGCAGACCGAAGGAAACACGGATAAAACTGTAGCCGTAATCAGCAAGAAAGAGAAGCATAAAAAATCTAAGGATAAGACCGCCAGCAAAGAGGAGAAACGACAGCGCGACGCGGACAGTAAGCACAGTAATAAACAGGCGGCGGCGGCGGCGGCGACATCTACAGTAGCACCTGCAGCTGCTGGAGCGGCGCAGGCGCAAATTAAGGGTTCTAGCAATTTGGACTTGAGCGACATGGATTCGGCTCAATCGGCGCCAGACCTGGCAGCCACCCATGCACTGGCAGCAGCAACAGCCGCCACGCTGCAGCACTCAGACAGCTCCAATAGCAGTTTTCCCGATCTGCCGGCAAAAAGCAGCCAACAAAAGAGCTCAGCGGTCGCTAAGAGTGCACAGAACAGTGCGCATGCCAAGGATACCAAAGCGTCTGATAATGCGGGCAAAGAGCACAAAGTCAAGTCAAAGTCAGCCGAAAAGTCTGAAAAGTCAGAGAAGCTGGACAAGTCACCAGAGGCCAAGACGGAGAAGCTAGACAAGGCGGACCTCAAGGAGGAAAAGAAACGCAATCGCCGAAACTCGCAGAATAGCAACAGCGGCAACAGCAATGCTGCAAGCACTTTCATTGAGCCGCCACTGAAATCCACAAAGAAGGAGCAGGCGAGCAAATCAGCGCGCGAGAAATCCAAGTCGCCATCTCTGCGACAGGGTCCAGCAGCATCGGCGGCGTCAGCGGGCAACAACAGTATTGGCTCTTCGCCGAGCAGCCATAATAATAACAACAACAATAACAACAGCTGTCCAACAATAAACAACAACAATAGCAACAGCGTCCATTCGCCCGTGGAGCCACTAAATCAGCCGCTAAGCGGTGGCGGCGGCAACTATACGCCATTGCCCACAGAATACCTGAACGAACTGCAGGAGCTGCATCACAAGATAATGACGCTGCAGGATAACGAGGAACTGCAACAGGTTGTCGAGATGATCGCCGCCACCGGCTGTTATGAGATCACCCACAAAACGTTTGACTTTGATCTGTGCAAATTGGATCGCGGCACCGTGCAGCGACTCCAAGAGTTCCTGGCGACCTCCGTATCGTGACACAAAATGTCAACGGGCACAGCGGCGGCAACGGCAGCCTATAGCTAAACGAGATGCACACTCAGATAACTCTCTCATGCACATAACCAAATAATCATTACAATTTACAATTAGTTTAACAACTGAAATGCAATGCAAAGTCCCGAATTAGGTACACCCCAAGTTGTATTGGCATCGTGTGTATTGGCCATTTGTCTGTTTAGATTATAAGTTGTCTAAGAGCGGGTGTTTAAGGAGCCTCTACCGTAAAGTATGCGATACTTTTGCAGGCAGACGGAAACGCCCACTCAGTGAAAGGCTATCTTTTAGATACTACATAACAATTACTTAACATATTTTAACTATAATATTCTGTTTCGGTCCTAGTATACTTTTTTTATTAGTTTCCTACTTGTTTATTACATCTGATGCTATTTTGTTCAATAAATATTTATTGATTTTTTTGTATTTTTCTACAAATAAATCCAACAGCATGATTACAATAGGTTTTAACAACAAATAAATAATATTTTTTTTTTTTAATAATATTAGAAGTATTGTGAAAGCAAAGAGAAAGCTCAATGTTTCGCATTCAATCCAAAGTTAAGATTCGTACCGTGTGCGATATATTATAGTTACTTATATAAAAATAAGTATATATTAATAAATTATAACAGTTAAACATATATATTTACATAAACACATGCAATAATTAATACATTTTAACAGACCAGACAGACAGCTGAAACGTGCCATTTAAAATATTGGCAAATGAAACAAAACGTACACAAAGTGTTATAGCCCATTACTCAAAAATCCGTTGAAATATGATTAACATATGTTTCGCATTTGTTTGCCGGACTATATATATCTGCCTTTAAGCACTTAAAAGGCGAGTACATTACCAAGTTACAAGTTACAATATCAGAATTTTGCCATATGCAGTTGGTTATTTACGAAATGTTTGTCAAACTCAATTTTATGAAAAGCCCCTATTATGTATATAGCAATACTACGCGATTACGAATTTATACAGACAGTAATACTACAAAAATAACACGCATTGATGCATCATGTAATCAATGTAGTATGAACAGAAGTATATAAGCAAAGTTTTTGAGAATATTCAAATAAAAATATATATACAATATACAAATACATAAATACCTTCTTATTAATTGAGTAAAATGTTCGGTATCATAAATTCTAAAATCATTGGACGAACACAGAGCTTAGTCTCTATTGTTTTTATTTCAAAATTTGGTTTTTTATCAGTAATATTTGAGTTGAGTTGTGCTAAGGAACTAGTACAAAGAGAGCTACAAACTTAAAGTTGTGACAAGAGTTCAGTGTCTTCTTTGGCACTTGAATACAAACGTAATTTCATAATCCATACATAATATATGTAAAGAATTAGAAAAACTAAAGTCTTATAGGTTATACTCCACTGTTTTTTTTTTTTTTTTTTATAATAAGTTCAGTGCAGATTGTGCTTTGACTAGGTTTAGTTCCGGCAGTAGCAAAACTTGCGCAGTTCCGGATCGCGTTCGTAAATACATTTCGCCTGCGTGCCGTATTTGTTGACACGCGATATATCTGAGAGTTTGCTTGTGACAATAAATGTGTGCAAATTGTGGACAACACTGGCCTCATACAATGCCTGGCCTGGCTGCGTGACTAGCTGTAGCTGATATAACTCCTTGTGCACCACAGTGTGACCGCTCATGTCGGCCAGAAAGCCATCCGTATCCCTATTGGACTTAAACTGCAATAGTTCCTTGTGTGGTTCCAAGCGAAGGGCCCAGTTGATTTTTAGCAGCTGGAGTGGTGCACAAAGATTCCGCCGCTCTTGCGTTGCCGCATTGATAGTCTCCACAATGCTGCTGGCCGCTTTGAGAATGATGCCCTCGTAGCGGCTATCGTTCAGCTGCAACGTCTGCCATTTGAGGCAAGCACACCAATGAGGCTCAATGTATGCATCGGCACAGGAACGATTGCTGGGTATGGGCTCAAAGAGCGATATGGCGCGTCCCAGCGCCTGCTCGGAGATGTGTATCTCTTTGGGCTGAACGGACTCCGATTTGATGTCAATAATGGAGCCATCGTAGCTGTTTTCAGGCGTCAGGTAACTCAGACCAGATGTTTGAAGCTCTGTGGAACCAGGTAGGATAATTAATATGTTGATATCGCGTTCGATCCTGAAGTAAACTTACGTATAAGGTGCTTGAGCGTGGCATGTACATCAAAGGGCGTGGCGAGACGGTGCTCGTTGGCAACAAAGTTATTGTATTCCTGTGGAAAGCGCTTTTTAAAGGATTCGGGAAATACGAAACTAAAGAAGGGCAGACGTTCCTCCTGTTTGCCCTGCAGCGTGGCGCGCACCTCGGCAAACCGATTGCCATGATCGGCCATAAATATAAGTATGGTATCGTCGAGCAGGGACTTCTCTTTGAGCGTCACCAGCCAATCGTGCACATCGTCATCGGCCGCACCCACCAGGTTAATAGAGTCGTGCGAGAGGCCGCCGTGAAAGCTAAACACAAAGCGTGGCAAGTCACGATACTTCATCATAAACTGCAAAAGAACTAATTAAATTATGAAATTTTTGAAATTATTTATCCTACTTACATTCTTGGTGTAATCGAGCATGATCAGATGATCGGGCTGGTTGCCAACACAGTTGGGCTCACTGCCGCTCAGCATGTTCGATGCCTGCACGTAAAAAGTGCGTAAATAATGATCCACGGGCTGGGCATCGAATCCGTTCATTCGATATGTGAAGGTGCCAACATATGGCAAATCCTCGTTAAATGAGGTCAAGTAGCCGAGCCGGGCAAAATCCTGCCAAATCATCGGATAGGAATCGACGCTGCCCGAGGATGCCACCCGTTTCCTAGTCTCCGGCAGCTCCAGTTCTGTATACCCTGTGAGTAGGGGTACTAGAGCCTGTGGCGTTCCATCACCCACAATATTATAGCCCTGCAGTACAATGGCACCCAGCTGCTGAGTTAAATAGGCATAGCTGCGCGGCAGCTTACGCATGAAGGCGTTCCGACTCAGCGAATCGAAGCCAAACATCAAAACATTGTAAAAGGGTGTCGTCGGCAGGTCCTGTATCTGTTGTTGCGCCTGGGCGACTGCCTCGGCTGGCAGCATAACCATATTGGGCGCCAAATTGGGTGCAATTGGTCGTGGCACAGTGTCCCGAATACCCAATGCCATGCCAAACCATCTCTCACCGCTATCCGCATGGCACGCAACCCGAACAAAATCGCTGTGCTGGAGCACATATGGCTCCTTGATCCTTACGGTTCGACCAAAGCGTGCGGTGTAGTCCGACGTGCGTATTATGTCTGTATAGGAGCATGTTATATCGCCGTGTACTGCTGTTATCTCGGGCTTGACAAAGCATATCGATTTCTGCGTAGGAAATTCACTTTATTACTCATTTTCAAATGTGCAAAGCATGTTTACAAATGATACATCCGGTATACTTCATTTAAAAAAGAAAAGTTTCAAATGAAAAATTTACAAACGAAGTCACATTTCAGCTTCACCGTTCAAAAGGTAAACATGCGTGCAAATAAACATATATATATATATATATATATATATATATGTACATACAAAGCAAACATATAATAAAGCTGAAATACGCACGTATTAATTAGCATTTACCTCGCACATTACCCAATCCGGCTGGAAGCCGCAGTTTATTCTGTCAACCGGCTTATAGAATTTCATTATGTCTGGACTATCCACGGGCAAGTGGGGCTGGCGGCACTCGCCTTGATTCATAGCAGACCTTATCGATCTCTCAATTATTTCGCTTGAAGGGGGAATATGAAGATAAGTAGGGAAGAACACAACAAATAAAATGTGTATCTATATATATGTGCATGCATGTAGACACGAGATTTGTCCCTTCAATTCCAAACACTTACATTTTAACGCTTTTATCTATTTCCTCTGGCGCGTTGAGGAACAAAAATGTAACGATCATCAGCAATACACTGCTTATCAGCAGCAGCTTTAGCAGGCCGCGTCGTATGAACCGCATTTTAAAAATACAATCTTTTTTTAGTTTGAAATAATTCGATAATTTGAGATTCGAGCACGAGTTGCTTATCTACATACTGTACAACAGAACGCTTTTACGGTGCACCAACTATTGCAATGAAACGCGCACTCGCGCTAAATAACCGAAGCAGCAGCGACTTTAATGAATTTTCTTTAATTGCATTGTTTAACTGGAATGCACATTTCTTTTGCAATAACAGCGCTTTAAACAGAATTTCAGCTGTCATAAAAGTACCCAAAACAGTGAGGCCATTCGATTGAATTTATTTTTGAAATTTGTAGTATTATATCTAGTATTTTTGTATTGTGCTGTTGTATTGTGCTGGCATTGACAATGTTCTCGCGATGCTGCATAAGTTAAATCTGCCACAATCGAAATTCTTAAAATAGTTTTAACATAATTCAAAAATAAAATTAAGATAATCTAGTTGATTCGATAAGCACATATTTATCGGCGCCTCCTCAGACTGAAAAGTTACTCTTTTTGCTTGATCTGGCAAGGCTGCAATTCAAAATAACGGAAATAAATTCTTCAATAACAAAAAGGAATTTTTTTAAATTTGTAAACACTACGAATTATATAAATATAAAATTCTTAACCGATTTTAATCTTAAATAAAAAAAAAATATATTTTGTATTAACCATATTTATAATCGAGAAACACATTACTTGAACACAAAATTGTGTATATACATATATATATATATATATTATGTTATGTTATCGTAAGTATTTGCTTAAAAATTATTTTTAAGATGCGACCAATAACTCAGTACTCCACTAACCATAAAATATTGAAATTGGGCCATCTCAATTTTGCCCATATATTAAGTTTTGCATGTCAAAGCATATTGAACGATAATGGCGATGAAATACACTGTGCCTATCACAATATAATAAAACGCATAGACGGTAAACTGCTCAAAAGTGTTCAGATTCAGTCCTCCACTCTCAGAGACGACCACGAGCGTGAGGGAAGTTTGTAAGATGAGGGCAACGAGTGTGTTAATTCCAAAGATCAAGGCGAAACTATCCTCCACCAGACTTTTGGCCAGTTCGGCGCTGCAATACATAATACATTATTGGCAGAAATGGGCTAAAACGAAAGAAAATCCTTATTTACCTGGCCACCGTAATCGTAAAACCGAATAACGCTCCAAATAATACATAGCCCAGATATGATAGATATACATTGTTTGTCCAGGATGCCAATAATATGCAGCCACCCTCAAGAACCGAGAGCACAGCCAACAATAACAGGCTGGAGCGCGTTTTTAATCGACCAGCATGCAAATAGCCTGCCATTAAAGAGAAGAGAGCAGCAAGTGCAGTTAGGGCGGCATCCACGCCCCCATTCCAGACAATCTACAGAAGATTACGATTACGATCAGCTGATAACGTCTGGCCATACTCACAGTGGGTTCGTTTTCAAACGACTTCCATACGACTTGCATGTAGGTTGTGACTTGCAGATAGCCGGCCAGACTAATGGCATACCATAAGCTCCACTGTAGAACTATGGGATTTGTGTAGGCGCTGTGAAAGTGCGCCCACAGCAGCTGAATCGGCTGAACACGATCCTTTTTAGCAGCTGGCAGTTCAGGCACATCCTTGGCATCCTTGGCATCCTTAGGCTCAGTATTATCAACAGGTGTAACAGGAGTATTTGCGGCAACGCTGGCGCTGACTTTCCGATGAAAATACAAACTCTTCTCAACTCTGGGCAATCCAATGGCCCAGAGGAGGGCCAATACTTGCGCTGTGCGGAAAAAGTGGGTATAATAATAGCCATATAGTTATCCAAGGCACACTTACAGCCAACAGATATGTACATCAACTGCATATAGTTCATCCAATCAAAGCTGATGAGCAACTGGCCGGACAAGCCGGCCACCAGCCTGCCCACAAACATGGCCGCTCTGGTGTGGGAGGTAACACGGGGATAATACTTTTTCTCGACCTTGGCATATATGTAGGAATAGTATGCCACTTCGGTGGCCTGATAAAAGCCAAAAAACACCTCGACAATTTGCAAGGCCAACAACGTTGTCGTCCATATCAGCACACTCCAAACAATAATTCCAGTTAATGCGTTCGCAATAATCATTGGCTTGTATCTGTTGAGGGCATGATTAGATTTAGATTTAAATGTGTGTGTGTGTGTATGTGTGTGTTTATTACCTGAGAAAGTCGGTGATCAGAAAGACAACAATCAATAGGGCCAGATATGAGTAGGTGCCAATGGGATAGACAGCCCGATTCACCTGATCCTGCGTCACATTGTACCACTCGCCCAGCAGTATTTCGGCATGGTAGGGCTCCGAGGGACGCAGCTCGCGCAAAAAACCAAACACGCAGAGCACACCTGATATTCTTAGCCAAGACAACTCCATCGCTAGCCCAACGTCTGCCCGAGCAGCGCACCTTCTAATCGACGGCTTGGCCAGACGGAACTGACAGCGCTGACTGGCTCAAGCTTGTCATGTATAGCATACAAATAATTAAAATAATTACACATACTTTTATGGGGTTATAAGTTGAACAATAAGTACATAGTTTCTTATTTGTATTTGTTGTAATCAGTTTATAGATTAACGTAGACGATGGCGGGCCGCGAAAATTTTCCCTAATCGCTGGCACGATTTTTCACATACGACTTGCTAAAATTCACACAGTAAAAATCAATGCATTAGTTAAAAATAAACTTAAAGCGCCTTCAAGATTGCCGTGCGAGCAATTTAATAAGTTTCACTTATTAAAAACGGCAACTGCGGCAAGTTTTTTATGCCTGCTATAAAAAGCAATAATATGCCGAAGGTTAATTGCGCCCATTAACTAAGTGTACAGCGTATTAAAGGATTAGCAAATGATATAGATAATACGTGTAAATGGTGTGCAAACATTCCTTAAAACGTACTTTAATATTCAGTACAACAGTGTGTAGAAGAATATAATAAATATTGCTAGATTTGCCCTTTCTTATAAGCTTATTCCCAACCTCTTAACTCTCACGTATCGCGATCAAAGTGCTGCGCGGATCGCAATCAGAGACAAACTAAGTTTCTGGTTTGGCAAATAATGTGTAGATACTCGTTGGACGTGTTTGCCTTTTAAGACATGGAAATAATAAAGTTAATCGCAAATATAGTACCCATAAGATTACAAAATTCCGAACCCACCTCGTAAATGTGATCTATATATATTTGCATGCACAAATAATTAGAAATGTAAATACAAACCTTTAATAGACTTGCGGATATTAACAGGTTTTTTAACGGGCCAAGTGTTTTTCCTTAATTGTTAGCTATTAGCTTTCAACTTATTTACTGGCCATCCATTAGGATGTTGCATGTTTCCATCTGCAAGGCTTCTTCATACAACTTGTTTGTCATTTATACAAATGTGTCTTAAATTAAACATAAATCTGTTAAAATGAGACTTCAAAATCACAAAATAAGTACTTCAACGAATGTCATCTACAATCATGGATTGATATTTGTGCTTCTTATAGGAACATATTTATTTCCATCTAATTGGTACAGCTTATTGAAGAGAACTATTAAGTACAAAATGCTCAGACTCAGTGGCGTACGCGGAAATGATTTGAAACTGACTTACAAAAACAAAACTTAACTTCGCAGAAAATACAATTTTGAAAACTCTAAAAACAATAGAAATTAAAGCAAGAAAACTAACATTATTATATTATGAGGATGAAGCCAGTGTGAGGCTTCCATTGATTAAACTTCTTCTAGGAATGCGAGCAATTTAGATTGATCAAATTTGTGCTTACGCCACCGCTAAGATCTAATCTAAAATTTCGGTTTTTTCCTGGACTTGCTGCGTTCCGCGATACCATAGATGCTCTACCATGACGGATATAAAATATATGATGGCGACAGCTATGAAATAAAAAGCATAGACCGTGTATTGGCCGACAGCGTCGAGCTCAAAGCCCGTTTCGGAGACGACAATAATGGTAAGCAACGACTGAAAGACCAAGGCCAGCAGCGTGTTGATGCCAAAGACCAGGCCAAAGCTGTCCTCCTGCAGATTACGTGCCACCTCAGCGCTGTAAGTAAATACAGTTAATTGAAGTCATAAGCGTGAAAGCATCACAAATCACCTGGCCACAGTAATGGTAAAGCCGTACAGGGCGCCAAAGATAACAAAGCCCACATAGGACCAGTAGATATCATGGGTCCAGCAGCAGATCAAAACGCTGCCACCTTCCAGCGCAGATAGCACTGATAACACAAGCAAACTGGTTCGCGGCCTCAAGCGACCGCTGTGCAGATAGCCCGCGGCCAGAGCACTTAGCGCCGCCAAGGCGGTAAGCACGGCGTCGACAGCACCATTCCATGCAATCTGTGGCTCGGGCTCGATAACCTTCCACAGCACCTGCATATAGTAGGTGACCTGCAGATAGCCGGCAAGGCCAATGGCATACCACAGGCTCCATTGCACCACACGCGGATTTGTGTAGGCATTGTAAAAGTGCTGCCACAGCAGCCGCATGGGATTGTGCTGGACCTGCTGGCCGGTGGTGGTCTGTTGGCTGGCCACATCGGGTTCGTCAGATTGCGAGTGCGGTTCCAGCTGCAGTTGCAGCTGGTTTGTCTGGGGAGCTTCCGGCGTGGCCTCTCTTAGATACACCTCGCGATGGAAGTACAAGCTCTTGTCCACTTTGGGCAGTCCGAACGCCCACAGCATGGCCAGAATTTGTGCTGTTCAATTATGGAAAAGGATTAGCAAAATAATCTGGTATGTTTTTAGTTGGACAACTTACTGGCTAGCGTTATGTAGTTGAGCTGCTTGTAGTTCATCAGCTCCAGATTGATCATTAGCTGCGATGTAATGCCCGAGATTAGCTTGCCGGCAAACATCGCAGCACGTGTGTGCGAGGTAACGCGCGGATAATACTTTTTGTCCACCTTGGCATAGATGTACGTGTAGTAGGCCACCTCGGCGGCCATGTAAGTACCATAGAAGAATTCCAATATTTGCAATGACAGCAAACTGGTTGTCCAAATGAGCATGCTCCAGATGATCACGCCAGCGGCGCCAATTGTGATTATGAGAGGCTTATATCTGCAATGGAAAGAAGTGAAGAGCTTTTAGGTGCAAAAAGTAGCTATGTAAATAAACACATATTTTCATATATGTATTTTCATATACAATAACCACAAATATTGCAGACGAATAAAATAAACATTTTATATGTATACACAAACGTATCATAAGTGCCCCACATATTGATTTCACATATGATTTACTAGCGGGTATAACCCAGCGAATCGGACAAAACTTAAAAGTGATCCATTTTCCACAGAGGAAGCTTTATATATATAGAACTAATCAATATAATGAATATATGCTCTTATCGGAATATTGGAAATATCGCATTCTTATTGGAATTTTGTAATATATTGGGATAAAAACAATGTATGTATATAAAGCTTTGCTATTTCCATATTTATCCAGTTAGAAGCTTCACTGAAGAAGAAATCTTATAAAGTTCCAACAATTTTGCCTAGTATCAACAATTATTTGAAGCAATATGGATAAGTTTTAATGATAATGATGCTTAGAGTAAATCATAACTTTTGGTTTTAATTTATTGCAAGTATGGCAAACTTACCGCAGAAAATCCGTAATAAGAAAAACAAAAACCAATTGAACCAGATGCGAATATGTGCCCACTGGATAGACATCTTGTGTTAGCTTTAAAAACGAAGCGATTTTATGTGGGATAATTTGAAAAACTTGCCAATACGCAAACTCACCTGTTGTTCCGTAATGTTGCGCCATGGCCCTAGAAGATATTCCGTGACATAGGGCTCAGAGGGTCGGATCTCGCGTACAAAGCCAAATACGCACAGCAGGCATGAGATTTTTAGCCATTCCTTCATCTTGTAACCGTTTCACGTAACGCGTATCGTAACGTAACGCAACGCAACGCTATGAACCGCACGTGTCGTAACAAGTATGATGCGAAGATATGGTTGATATTTTAATGAACTACATCAGCAGTTCTCTACGCTTGTTTTGAACGGACGACTTGCAGTTTTTTTGCATGCTTTTCAACTTGTTTAATTTTAGAAACTCGAAGTGCGCTTCTTGGAAACGACCTGCAGACAAGGCGGGCGTTAATCTAATCGTTGGTTTGGTTTATTGGGTGGCTGCTTGGATGTCATTATCTCGCATTAATGCCGACACACTGATTGCTCCTTTATACAATTGTTAGATAATTGAAAATTTATAAGTTACAAAACGCAGCGCACGTTGCGCTCACTTTGACGTTCGGCGACCAATTTGCCGGCTTGCGATACACGGCATACAACATTTTGAATGTCAGAGACACACAGATATACAAGCATATATGTACATATGTATGTATGTATGTATATAGGTTTGAGTGTTTGCAAACAGTTGTTGGCCAGACTGAATATGGGATACCCTACACCACATACAATTTCGCTAAAGCCAGGCGGATCGTGAACATTTCTGCTGCGCACGCTTGTTATCGACTCTGCTGTTGATTTAATTGATTTAAAAGCCGCCTGCAACAACAACAATAGCAAGAACAGCGCGAATTCACTTCAATTGATTTGATTTATGGTTGTCAACACAAAATGTATTTGTTTTTCATGGCGAAGACGATTGTTACATCACAATTGAACTGCATATGCAACAGCTGTGCTCAGCATTTGGTTGGCAACGCGGTGTGAAAACAGCTGTTTGCATCCCATCTGTGATTGGCGCCAACCCAAAACAAAAACAACGACAGATAATTATATGCATTTGATTTTTGTATATTGTAAAAAATACACGTTTATTAGCGCACACATTTTAAAATTGTTTGTGTGTGTGTGTGTGTGTGTGAGAGTGTGAGACTGTTACAAAGTATTTATGTATGTACGCATATTTATAACAAAGTAAAAGAGAAACGTTTAGCTATTTACACAAACAGACGGAGTAAGTAATATAGTTATTTTGTTTTTTTTTTTTTTTTGTGAACAATTTGTATGAACAGCTGCCCATTCGTCAGAAGATATCAATAGACTATGCTAAGAATTATTGGCCACATTTACGGAAAGTTAGAAAATACGTGTAAAAACTCTTAACAGCAACATTGAGGTTAGACTCTTTCGCACATATTTCGTATTCGTTGATTGTTTCATCCCAGTCGTTCCTCCCAGGCATCTTCTCATTTACTGCTGCGCAATAGGCGTGCCCTGGGGGCTTAAGGCTTGCGCCGACGTCGTTGTCAATGACGTCGGCTCCGATTGGACAAACTCAATGGACGCCGAGTTGATGCAGTAGCGCTTGCGTGTGGGCTTGGGTCCATCCTCGAACACGTGTCCCATGTGGGCGTTGCAGCGGGCGCAGCGTACCTCGGTGCGTATGCGTTCTGGATGTGCAATTAGTAGTAAAATATTGCCCCCTTTTTAATTTGTATTTTGCAATTGTGATATTAATTGGGTACGTTCGTTCATTTTTTTTGTTGTTTTTGCATAGATCGAGTTACGTATTCATTGTTGTTTGTTTGTTTTTACAATCATTGATATTTGCATTTCATTGAAATTGTTCAGATTAAGAACGATTTATTAAAGAAATTAAATAGATAACAAAATAAATAACAAAATAGGGGATGTGAAAAGCAGAGAGAGAGAGAGAGAGAGAGAGAGCGAGCGATCGAGTGAGCGAGAGTAAGAGGGTGTAATATGCGAGAGCGTACACGTAAAGAAAGAGAGTTGATGCAAGCAATAAGAGAAACAGAAAAAGTAACGGAAAAATGTAATTGTGCAGAGACAGCGAAGCAGATGACAATGTTGTAGTGCATCAACGAGAGACGAATAGCGAAAGAAGGAGTAGAGCGAAAAACAACAGTGGACGGCGTCGATTGAAAAATGAAATGTAGCGTATAAAGAATTGAAAAATCAAAAGAAATGTTTTTTTTTTGCAAATGATTCAGTTTAGATGTACATTTTTATTTATGAATTGTATAAATAGTGTTTAAAATTTATTGTTAATAAGCCATTGAATGCGTCAGGTGTTTGGGATTACAGTTTAACAATGATTTTGAATGTTTTGAGTGAGTGTGTGTGTGCGTGTGTTTTGTTAGCAAAACAAACCCCCAAAGAACGTTTACAGGCGGTACATTAAGTTTTGGTATTGTTTTTTGTTTTTTTTTTCGAAGCGAGTTAAAAAAAAGAGAAATAGAAAAATATACGAAAAATACACATTATTCAGTTTGTTGGACAATATATGGATCGGCTACGATAGTCTTGCAATGTAGTACAACAAATATAATTATAATATGAATAAAAAGCAACAAAAATAAATAGAAATCAAACGTAAAGCCAAAAAAATAAAAAAAAATTACCAAAAAATGTAAAAAATAAAGTTATCAAAAGAAACAAAGCGATGCGACCAACTCTTTAAGCCAGCTTTGGTACACAGATACATATAATATAAATATTTATATATAAATATAATATACATGTAGTAAATGACTCCTAACCCAACAATATGTGGAATATGATTCTTGGCGACAAACTAAATTGATGAAGAAGCTTGTGCGTGCTTTATGAATTAGATTTTAATGGAAGTTTTGAGTACTCGAGTTATATTGAAACCGTAATTAAAAGTGAGTGAAAGAAAATACGAACTAAAACAAAAGTTTAGTACAGACGGCCTGTTCCCTTAGCATAAATGGAATTTCCGTTAAATGGGGTTCTCAACGCCTCAAATCTCACACACTGAGTGTAATCGGCGCTATAAACATATCAACAATATATCATGAGTATTTTTGCATATGTAAATAAGGTCCTATAATATTTATATATATATATATATATGCATGTACTATATGTACTTTAACTTAACATTTAATTTATCGTTCTGTATAGAAACTCATCTGCTCACAACATGTATAAACGAAAACATTATTTTTTTGACGATGTCGTCGTCGCTGTTGTTGTTCTTTTCACAAAATCAATCGACGCCGAGTTGATGCAGAAGCGCCGATGCTTCGGTGGGGGTCCATCATCGAACACATGGCCCATGTGGGCCGAGCACTTGGAGCAGCGTACCTCGGTGCGTACCATCCCTAACGTTTTTGAAATGACTACTGTTTTTTTAATCATATATATTAATCATGTCAATTTTTTGTGGTTGTTGTGTTGCAGCAAATAACGAAATTTCATAATTTTATTATTGGGAAATTTGAAAATGTTATTTTTTTTTTTTTTTTTTTTTTTTTTTTTTTGAGATTTTTCGGTTTTGGTTAGCAAAAAAGATGTGGATAAAAGAATAATACTCAATTAGGTAAGTTTTGATTTTTCTGTTCAGAATTGGATAAGTTGCACATTCATCAAACAGGACAATTTCACAAATAACGGCACAAACAGTTTGCACTCAAGCGGCCCAACAACTACAGTGAACACATGGCTCTCAAATGGCTATAACACACGTATACATATGTATGCATTTTGTACAATTGCTTCTTTTTTTAAATAACAGTAACAAAACAAACACATAAGGACAATACAATAAACCAGTTCTTTTCAACACTTGCGCTGGATATAGATATTGAAGTTAAGGTGTTGGAAAACGTTTCCATCAAATTTGTTTAATCTTTTCAAACTTGAAACGAACTTTTGGCAGTCTCTGCAACTGAACAAATTTCTCTAATCTATCTATACGTTTTTTTCTATTTATTATGGTACATAGATTTCTTATGTATAGATATATAGGATGCTCAACGTCAACTTAATTTCAATTTGCAAAGCGAAAAACAAATAAAATAAAAACTGTACAAACTAAAATCTCAAATGCAAAACTTTTGCTAAAACATCTAAAAGTGCTGAACGTATCTAAGCTAAATTGGCTTGCACTGTAGATAGAGTGCACATACCTGGTATACTGGCATCGCGATGCAGTGTGACTTTGCCCTTATCGAGCACATCGTTGAATGCTGGCCAGCCGCAGCCGGAATCGTATTTGGTATCCGAACTGAACAGATCCTGATGACAGACAATGCATTGGTAAACGCCCTTCTCGTAGTGCTTGTTGTAACAACCTGAAATATTCGGATTGCAAAATTCGTTGGGCGTCTTTTAACGTAATTAAGTTTAACTTTATTAAAGCGCGCACCTGTGAAGGGGCGCTCGGTGCCCGCCTCTTGTGTAACCTGATACTGCAGCGGCGTTAGACGTTTGCGCAGTTCCTCCTTGTTTACGGTAATCTTTTCGCTTTTATTCTCCATGTTGGCTTTGGATCCGCTGGAATTTGTCGTCTTGCCGTCGTTGCTGTTGTCACCGTTGCCCTGACGTGAATCTGCAATTTAAGTCGACTTTGTATAGTTAAGCTTGCGGTCAACATTTGAGTACTTTTCTTTGCTCTGCTTTGTTTCGCAACAATTGAGCAATTGCTATCGGTTTACCAGAAAAATGCATCTCATAGCTAGTAAGTATTGTGTATTCTTAGTAAGTTGCAATACTAAGTCAACTATTGCAATTTAAAGCTTCCATTTGAATTCCTACACAAAGGTACAAAATCCACTAAATAATCAAATTATTGTTCTCGATTGGTTGTGCAATGTGATCTCGTTCAGCTGCTCAATCACCATTACTTTTACGCTGTCTCTCCTAAATATCGCCCTTCTCTGCGATTTTCATGTTAATGTCTAAAGCTTTTGACTATTGTATAAAATATAAACAATAAGCGTACTATCTTCTCTTTTCTTTCTGCTATCGTCATTTTTTTCAAATAGCCAAGTTTTGTATATGGAATCGAATATATGTACCTAATTCATTAAGCTGTAAAGTGTGTTTAATCCCTGCCTTCTTTATGCTATAAGATGGTAAAACGAATGCATTATTGGACAAGTGATACCTGGTATTACCTTTCGACTATAGCCCATAATTAAATATTTGTGCAAATCATCATCGTTACTTGAAGTATTCTTTCAGTTATAGCACAACATGATTATTTTATTAGTTGGCCCCAACTTATCAGTAGATTTGCCGACACATAAGGGGCCCATAAATTATAAAATATGCAAGCTCTTAGCCAACAAACGATAAGAACGCGAAGCGGGCTCTTATCAGCAATGACTTGCTTTAAGCAATCGTGAAGGTAACATGAAAAACCAAAAGAAAAATCAAAAATGTAACCACGCAATTTGTATATGTATATTGTATAAAATATGCATTAACAAGGCATCAACAAAATGCCCGCAACCATCGCCACTTTACAAGAAGTGGAAAATGGAAATCGAAGGTGTAAACAGATTTGTTAGGTCTTTGGAAACTGCATAGCTACAAATTGAGCGAAGAAACGCATAGGTTAAAAATAGTTTTATACAGCCGCACTTAATTTAAGTGGCGCCCAATATAAACAAAAGGCAAAGAAAAACAACACGATGCACGAAATGAGGGAAAATTGGGGCCGGTTTTTTTTTTGTACATTTGAAAAAAAAGCCACTGAAGTGTGTCGCGCACAATAAAAAAACGATGAATTCATTTTGAAAAAAAAAAAAAAAAAAAATTTTCGAACCGTTGATCGAATAACATGAATCACTGTGCGGCTAAAAATAGCATTTAAATTGACAGCAATAAAGTGCGCAAAGTATTAATGCCAACTATTTGAACTAGAAAATTGAAACGTAATGGGAAATTCGCCAATAATTGGCCATAGAAAAATCAATTCAATTGTATTGGCGGTACCTCTAACAATTAAGTCGCATTCGCTGTGCAATTGCGGGCCCCTTTTGAAATGGCGAGCCCATAAAGCCGCCATTAGCTGTACCCAGGCCACGCCCAGCCGCCCAATCAACCCGCCCCCACGGTCTGTCGTACTCACCAGCAAAGGCACGCACGTATGGAAGTGCAGAGACAGCTGTGGCTCCCGTTTGCAATTGAATCAAGTTGCACCTGTACTTGGTAGCAATAAGTGCGAAATTTCGTGCCCACAGTGCGTGGCGAGAAAGTGAAAACATTTTTCGAGCGCCTCAAATTGACAACGGAACGTACGTACACACGTATAACGGCAACGGTGCGACTGCAGTTTGCACTTGGCACTGACGGGTTATTCAATCACATGCGAAAGGAGGCAAACCAACAACTGCGAAAAGTCAATGTTTTGCCCGTGAGTGTTTCTCTTTACACGCCCACACACTCAAACTAAAACAAATATATGCAATTTTTCTCACTTCCGTGTTTTATTTTGGCATTCTATTCCTCCGCATCTATGTATGTGTGTGCACACAGCCACGGAGAGAAAGCGCATTAGAGAGAAAGCCTCAGTTGCACACGGTTGCTAAAAAAAAAAAATCTAAACACAAAACTATCTGGCCTGTAGAATTTTTTATAATCAAAGCCTCGGCCACACTTATTTTCCAATATAAATGCCTAATACGCCAGACGCAAGGCAAACTGAAATCAAGCACACACACACACACACACATGTATACACGTAGTGTCCTTGAAGGGGGCGCTGCGGCTATGCCAGAAAAACGCTCACCTGCAAATATATAATTTGGTGCGGTTGCTATTTTTGGCTTTTGTTTATAATTTTTTTAGCTGTCTCACGCAACGTTTATATTGCGAACAGCAAACACAACTGCAACGTTTTCGCAGCGAAGGGAAATGAAAAACTAAAAAGCTACAAACAGCTGCCTGTGAAAATAAGCAACGTTGCCGGACTGATTGCCTAAGCAGCTGTTGTAATGCGTTGCCAACGATAGCAATTTTGATTTAGTTAGTCTGGCAACGTTGTAAACATTTGTTTAGCTGGCTGGGCTGGCAGCTAAAGAGTTGCAAATTAAAATTTGTTTATTATTGGTTAAACAAAAAAAAAAAAAAAAATGAAGTGTGTGCTTAATTAAATTCAGAAGGTTTTCGCTGAAGATAATAAGATACAATGTGAAAAGAGGAATTTCATAAGCTACTAGCACAGATCACACGCAAAGAGGGCGTCAACAAAGGGCAAGAGCTCAAAGAAGAAGAAACTAGAAAACATTCAACGCTTTGCAAATTGTTTATTACTCATTAGTAATAGTTGTGATAACTAAACCAAAACGCTGCCATGAGTAACCACAGATATCATCACGGCGGCGGCAGCTATATGCATCCGCGAATGTCGTATCCACACCATTTTACATATGTTTCCAGCTGTGTAAAGTACCTTATCTTTCTTCTTAACTTTTTGTTTTGGCTATTTGGTGGGCTGCTTTTATCTATCGGCGTCTACGCCTTTATGGATAAGCTGAAGGACGGCATTGGTTGGGTTCGGCTGGAAACCGTTTATGATGTAATCTTCAACATATCTTTAGTCATGATCATAGCGGGCATAGTCATCTTTGTGGTCAGCTTTGCTGGCTGCCTGGGCGCACTGCGTGAAAATACGTGCTTGTTGAAGTTCTACTCCATGTGCTTGCTGGTCTTCTTTCTCATGGAAATGGCGATTGGTGGGCGTCAATTTCGAGTAGCTGCAGTTAACATTTGACTAATTTTTATTTGCTTTCAGCTATAATCTGCTTTGTGTTCCCACAAAACATGAACTCTTTCCTGGAGTTCCAGTTTACCGATAAGATTATTCACTCGTACCGCGATGATTCCGATTTGCAGAACTTTATAGACTTTGCACAACAGGAGTTCAAGTGCTGCGGTCTGAGCAATGCTGGCTATCAGGATTGGAGTGAGAAGACGTCTAGAATGAAAGTATTGAACAGACCATGACACATATATCTTTACTCTGCAGGCAAAAATGAATACTTCAACTGCTCATCCCCTTCGGTGGAGAAGTGCGGTGTGCCCTACAGCTGTTGCATCAATGCCACGGACATCAGCTCGGGTCTAGTCAATATTATGTGCGGTTATGGTGTGCAGGAACACTCTGTGGCAGCAGCCAGTAAACGCATATGGACCAGCGGTTGCATTGAAATTGTCCGTGTCTGGGCGGAACGTAATCTGTATGTGATCGCAGGCGTTGCACTGGGCATTGCGTTCCTGCAGCTGTTTGTCATTTACTTGGCCAAGACTTTGGAGGGCCAGATCGAAATGCAGAAGTCGCGCTGGTCGTGAGTGCCATAGCACCCGGTTTTTTACGGGTATCCTTTTGATGATTTCTACTACTACGACACCCAAATGTAAGCAAACGACGACGAAGCAGTCGGCCAGGCCGTTCTCTGTCGCTATTTCAACCGCCAACCACGTCTTCGTATTGTTAATCTGGTCCGTGCAATGCTCAAATATATTTCACAATTCTATCTAAAAGTATTAATAATAAGCTATTAGAAGTCAGCAGCTGTTGCTTATGACTTTCCATTTCGAATTCTCTTGCCTTTTGCGAAATTCTTTGTTTCCAAATGTTGTGCAAATGCCTCAACAATATACTATGAATACTAGCCCTTATATCTCATATATGTATACCCATAGTTGTAGAAATTATTGTATTTTACCATGAGCATTGTCCATTTAATTCATGTTTGTATTGTAAGTATTTTAAAGGCTTTTTGACCATAGACAAAATTGTAATTGTAATTGCAAATAAAACAATTCGATGTATTAAAATTTTACAATTAAAAATGCAATATCATGATGTTCTTGTTAGCATTAAATTAAAAGACATTATGTACATAGGTATTAAGAGCAGTGTATGCATTTATATTTGTTATTTAAATTACAATTGAACACAATTTCACATTGCATGCGCATTTATTGTAATACCCGACACATTTAGTAGTAATAGCAATATACCCTATTGTAGTACATCACACGAATATATTCAAAATATCGATCAAATATATATGTATAGATATGACAGATTTGAAGACCTCCAATTAACTGCGTCTTAAGGTGTGGTATATGCTTCGACAGAGCCTATATTATAAATTTTGGCGTAAATCGTACGGCACTTCATAAAACTTTTGTGCATCTTTAAAGATTTTAAACATTAAGTATTTAAAATATTTAAGTAATTCCGAAGAGAGCCAATAACTGACATAAATTTGTAAAATAATATATACATTACAATTGCAAATACATCTATCCAAATTTATGTGTTTGAATTATTCCTTTAAACAGATTGATGCTAAAATTATACATTTTATTGACCCATGCCTCAAAGCTCATTCCAGCAATAAAAAGATTACTTGATTTGTGCATAGGTCAACAGATAAGCTGTCGTCTTTTCATACGAGTTCTACTTGCAGCATAGATTATAACCACGCATGGAGCCAGAAGTTTATCAGTATTCTGCTTGTGTGCACTGGGGTAATCATATTTATTATTTCATACAGTTGCTCGGCATGTACATGCATTAAAAAATTATATAACAATATTTATGTTCAATTGTTGGGCGCTTTAGTACTTAATTATGCTACGAATGCTCTCGCCATTATGCATTAGATCGAATGCTTCGTTGATTTTGGCCAGTGGCAACTCATGCGTAATGAACTCATCCACAAGGAGATCCTTTTTCAAATAGGCCTCCACAAGTTTAGGTACATCCGAAACCGAACGCCAGCCACCAAAAGCAGATCCCTTCCACACACGGCCTACGACCAATTGGAATGGTCGTGTGGATATCTCCTGGCCAGCACCAGCCACACCTATGACCACTGATGTGCCCCAGCCCTTGTGGGTGGCCTCGAGAGCAGCGCGCATTGTGTTTACATTGCCAATGCATTCAAAGGTGTAATCAAAGCCACCATCGGTCAGATCAATCAAATAGTTCTGAATTGCGCCCTTGTCAGCGACTTCCTTGGGGTTCACAAAGTCTGTGAAGCCGAAACGCTTGGCCAATTCGAATTTAGCGGGATTGATGTCAATGCCATAGATCTTGCTGGCACCAGCCTTCTTGCAGCCCAGTCCAACGGCCAATCCAACCGCGCCCAGCCCCCAGACAGCGCAGGTGCTGCCGGGTTCCACCTGTGGGCAGCGACAAAAAGCTCATTGCATGAGGTGTGTAATTAATTTAATGATGCCTTACCTTGGCAGTATTAAGAGCAGCGCCGTAGCCAGTGGAAATTCCACAGCCCAGAAGGCACACCTTCTCCAGGGGCGCAGTCTCATTGACTTTGGTCAGCGAAATATCAGCGACAACGGTGTATTCCGAAAATGTGGAAGTGCCCATGAAATGGAATAGTTGTTTGCCCTTGCACGTGAAGCGCGATGTGCCATCGGGCATCACTCCAGCGCCCTGTGTTAGGCGAATTTTCTGGCAGAGATTGGTTTTACCGCTCAAACAGAACTTGCAATCATTGCATTGGGGAATGTACAGCGCGATGACATGATCGCCGGCCTTGAAACTGGTCACGCCCTCACCGACGCTCTCCACAATGCCGGCTCCCTCGTGGCCCAGCACGGAAGGAAACAAACCTTCGGGATCGGCGCCGCTCAACGTAAATGCATCCGTGTGGCACACACCTGTTGCCGTAAGCCTTATGCGTACCTACGAAATATGTACACATACGGGCTGAAAAACTGTTAAAATTGCAATGTCATTGTTCGACATACTTCATGGGCCTTTGGGGGTGCCACTTCGATATCTTCAATTACAAGTGGCTTCTTAGCCTCCCAGGCGACAGCAGCTTTGCAGTTGATTACCTAAGTGGAAATTCACACTTGAGTCTATTGTTGTAGTTAATTAATTATTCTACATATGTATACAGACTTTGCCTTCAGTAGCGGACATCTTGTTGCTATCTTAACTATGGAAAATACCCGCAGCGACTGGATCGAGCAAACTCAGAATAGCGAATGATAGAGATGTGCGGAACCGGCTGCTATTTCCTGTTGCTCAGATGTCTGGTCCTCTCTTTCTTTTTTTCGGCCATTGTGAACTCTTTGTTTGTGGACCATGTGATTACCGCAAGAGCAGAAATTAAGATGGTTCCTGCCATTTCTTAACAAAAAGAGCGTTTCTGCAATGGATTTAGGCGATTTCTTACATATTTCATTCGATTAATCGATATTTCGTGATACTTTGGCGCCATTTTAATGAGCCCAAAATAAAAGGAACATAACTAAATATAACCAATGTCTGGTTTCTTAAAGTTTGACTTTAAACATTATTGAAATTTAAGATATAACATGTTTCATTGACATTCAACCATTTTTTTGTTATATTTTTATTAACATGTGGCAACTTTGGATGGGGAAATAAGAACTTTGAATGAGGTGAATTTTAAAAATACCAAATGTAAAAATACTGACACATAAAACAGTTTTATTTAAATTCAAATTCAATTATTTGAATGTTTTTGCACATATTAGATTATCTATGCGATCAGTGTATTAAATGGTTTCAATTTTAAATAATGTTGCACTGTCAATTGTTCAAAAGTTATTCAAATGCATTGTTTTTAAGTAACAGCTGTTTGATTGCATTCTTAAACAAGGTGCCGCGCATGCGTCAATTTGCGGTAAACATTATCCGCCCAACCTAAAAGGCGGCAACGTCAAGGAACGCAAAATCAGCACAAGGACAACGAAATTCTACGAAAAATCAATAATTACATAGCTACCGAGACGGACAGCCGGAAGTGCATTTTGTATGCCAGTTAAAACAACTGCAGCACAGAAAAAGCAACTCACTCTTACTGGTTGGCTTCGAAAACATGAAGATTTTTGAGTAATCGAATATTATAGAGAACAAAATGGTCGGCAAGGGCGCGATGAGCGCGGAAGTGTCAACAAAGGAACGCCCTGTTTTCATACCGCCACGTAAACGACAACAAAACAAAGCCGAGGCCAAAAAGCAAAACTATGTGGATCACATTGTCAATGTGCAGGTAACTTACAATTTAATACAACGATCGAATAGGTTTGTGGATCTTGAAATTTGGTTAACATATTTGTAGCAAAGCCGAGCCAAGCTCTCGCCCTCAAATCCGGGCCTCGAGGAGGAGCTGCTCAAATCGAAATTGATAATCAAAAATAAACAGCCACTGCCACAGCTGCCAGGGGAACCTGGCTGCGCCCAGGACACCATCGCCAGCACCAACTCGGCCAGTTCCACACAGCATAGCAATAAGTCGACACGTTCGGCCAACAATCTGAATGAGTTGCAGAACTTCGAGTCCATTTCGCAGGGCACCAAGTCAACATCACAGCGCCACGAGAGCAGCACGGTTACGCCCAGCAGCTGCTGCTACTCGGAGAGCAGCCTGGATGCCAAGCTGAGCAAGTCGCAGGACTGCCTCAGTCTGAGCAATCGCTCGTCCTCGAAGAAGCGCGTCAACATACGCACCTCAGACTTGCCACATGCGCGCAGCGGAGGTCGTGCCTCGCCAGACATAGCCAACTACGAGGATCTGGAGTCGGGCGAAACAAGTGTGCTAAATACTTATGACCAGAGCCTGGAGCGTTATCAGGCTCGCAAGACGCTCGATGGCAGCAACTATTTGACCATGACAGGTGAGTCCTAACAATGGCTATGCCACCTGGCACTCCATTTACTGTCTTCCACATTACGCAGGCACTATCAAAAGAGGTCGCAAGAAGGGTCAGTCCATTGATCTGCAGATAAACATCAGTCGCGAGGAACTGGAACAGCTCAATGCCCACGCCATGGCCAGCGAGTCGCACAAGGGGCACAATCTCTGCTGCACCTGTAGCTGCGCTGTTGGACTTCACATTTTTCTCATCTCGCTAATCTGCTTGCCATTTGTGACGGTCGTCTCGGCCATCTACTCGTTCTACATTGGCACTTTGACCTGGTATAATATGTTTAACTATTATTGCGAGGAGAAGTCGTACGTGCACAAGATATTCGTTACGCCCATACTCTTTCTGGCCTATCCACTTGCAATTGTGCTCTGCACCTTTGGCCTGGGCTTGTACTCGGGCTTCCGGCAGCTGAGTCTGCAATATAGCAGCTGGGTGAATGACATAACCGATATAGAAAAGGGCTTCTACGGCTGGCTTTGCGGCTTCCTACACATGCCCGACTGCAGCCCCTACGAGGTGGTTATTTTAACCGACATATGCGTTGCGCCACAGGATCCCCAGCGCCTGCACATAAACAAGCCCAGGCAGGAGTTGTCCATGTAAGAGAAACAAGCCAGAAAACAACAAAAAAAAAAAAAAAAAGCCAGAAAACAAAATTTAATTAGCAAAAGCAGCGCGAACCGTCGCAACCAATTAAAGTAGTGCTCGGGTGCATCAATAAATTAATATGAATTCCATCTAGTCTGGGTTTAGCCCCCCTTTTGACTTATCTGGTATTATTTATGATTATCATATGTGTACAACAATATAATCCCAAGCACTACAGGCGCATCATATCGAAATATTTTTGTGACGGTTTCGATTTTCGACCATATGTGTGATAAACCCAATTAGAATCATAAAACCAAACAAATATCTGCTATGAGTACAGCCAGACTAAAGTTTCCTTTTGGCCAAAATTGTTCCTTTCATTGAGTCCAGATATTGGGTTACCTTTGCATCTACATATATGTATACTCAAATAGCCGTTGAATGTTCCAAATTAGCTGGTTATTTCAAACTATTCTGTTTTTCCAATTCTTAGCACAAGGCCAAATTTTTAAAAAAGAACAATTAAGAACACATTATAAAAATGATATACTCCAGAGATAACGATTGCATTTAATGATTATGCATTTATATAAATAAACCAAAGTCAAGGCAAACTTTTTCTTAATTATAAGCAAACACCTTTTTTTAGCTTTAAGTATCAAAAACAGCCAATACTAGAGGCTAGCTATATATACATACTATATACAAAATATGCGATATAAGCAAATGTTTTTAAATAGAAATTCTACAATTTAAGAGGTATAATTAACAACCGGAAAGCCAGCGCTAAAGATGATATACCCTGCCACACACATATTTATTAAATATCTCCCATGAGTCGTGAACGATCTTGGATCTTTAAGTAAAGTTAAGTTTTTTTATATAAACAAAACTAGAAATATTTTAAGTGCAATGATTTGTGTATTTATTGAGTCTGGTTAAGATATACATATGTATGTACATATGTATAAACCAAACAAGTTTTTCCTAAGAACGACAATTTAGTTCTCGACTGATCGTTCCTATGACACAGATATATGCTATAGGGTATCGATCTAGCCGGTTTTGCAATATCGCAAAAAAAAAACAGATTTAAACCAAAATCATTAAAACGGTGTCTGGATTGTGAAAATATATACGTACATACTGAATATAAAGGGTCGCTCACATGCTAAATGACAACATTATAATACCCTAAGCGGGAGATGGGAAAAGCGCATGCATGCATTTAAATATTACACCTACGAAATTAGTTCGAGAAATAAAGCAAACAAAACTATAATACAAAACAATTTGCTGCCAATTGTTGTCAATTCTATTTTATGCAGTTGTGGGTCGAAGCAAATACAAATGTTAACGTTGCGGTTGGGTATAACCGACTGCACGATACTGTGTTCACAACAGGCCATACATGGGCGGCGCCTTGTTCAACGGTTCGAACTAAATTCCTGTCTTTGTAAACGGGCTTCTCGTAAAACTGCTTTTCAACATTTTGGATACATTTTTTTGGCTCAAATTGTAAACGAAACAATTAAATTCATACTTTAGATTCTATTTATCTTTCTCTAAATTTGATCTCTACGACAAGATAAAATATTGGACGCGTAAATACACGCGCTTATATTTCAAGTTTTAAGTCTCTAGATTCAAATAGAGATGAACGCACTTACAATGTGCAAAACCAATATACCCTTTCCACTTAACCAAGTATGTCAAACATACACTCATGTATATACATACTTTCGTGTACCTCCGTGTATATGCGTGTTAGATGAAGGGAGATGGGAATAGAGAAGCCGGCACTTTCCAACACAAACACAAAAGAAATATAAACAAGCAAAGCAATTGAAAGCAAAAACAGCTGTTTGCAAGAACACATTTAAAAGGAAAAGTATAAACCATGTGATTTTGAGTGCATATACTATAAACTATAGATGTTGAGTGCATATAATAAACAAAATATGAAAGACCCAAATTAATTGATAATAAACATATGTATCTGTACGCATGTATGCCTATATACATACATATGTACATATGTACATACATAGCGCATATTTATGTCTGAATATTTTCTCGCTTGTCGACACAAATTTTCTGTGGAGCATTGAGCACAGCGACATTGGAAGTTTAGTATCAATTTGGCGTTTAGAACGTGCGGACATTCATCGCTCTCTAAATAAATACGAATATAATCCATTCGCAGATCTATCAATATTAAAGTATTTAACCGAAAATGGCAAAAGATAACTTAACCGCTGTTTTGCATGGCATTAACGACTTGCGATTGGTAAGAAAAAAACAAATAAAATTATATTGCTAAATTCAATTGACTTTTTAATTGTATATGCAGGAGCAACGTCCTATACCGGAAATATCCGATGAGGGTAAGCTTAAAATCAAATAAGATAAATTATCGAAACCCATCGACCTAAAAAGTTATCGATTTTCTCGATGTATCGATACTTTTTCAAAATTCTTATTCACAGAGGTTTTGGTGGCGATGGACAGCGTAGGTATTTGCGGCTCAGATGTGCATTATCTGACAAAGGGTCGCATCGGGCACTTTGTGGTAACGAAGCCCATGGTCATCGGCCATGAAAGTGCAGGCGTGGTGGCCAAAGTGGGCAGCAAAGTTAAGAATCTCGTTGTGGGCGATCGGATCGCCATTGAGCCAGGCGTTCCTTGCTATAAATGCGATCACTGCAAGCAGGGCAGCTATAATCTGTGCCCAGACATGGCATTCTGTGCCACGCCACCCTACGACGGCAATCTGACCCGTTACTACAAGCATGCTGCGGACTTTTGCTTCAAGCTACCCGACCACGTCACGATGGAGGAAGCTGCCCTCTTAGAGCCGCTGTCGGTGGGCGTGCACGCTTGCCGCCGTGCTGGCGTGGGCTTAGGCTCTAAGGTGCTTATCCTGGGCGCAGGACCCATTGGATTGGTTACTCTACTGGTATGTGGACACCATGAACTGAGCATTTCCGTATTGTAAATCCAACAAAATGCTATTTTTTTAAGGTCGCGCAATCTTTGGGTGCTACGGAGATTTTGATCACGGATCTGGTGCAGCAGCGTCTGGAAGTTGCTGAAGAACTCGGCGCCACACACACACTGCTGCTGAATCGAGATGATACCGGAGAAGAAGTCGCGAATCGTGTGCGTCAGATAATGAGTGCGGAACCTGATAAGGCTATCGACTGTTGTGGAGCGGAAAGCAGCACTCGGCTCGCGATCTTTGTAATAGCTAAGCTGCGAAATGTACTGATAGTTTATTTGATAATCTTTTCAAAATTTCGCAGGCAACGCGATCAGGAGGTGTTGTTGTTATCGTGGGCATGGGTCCGCCGGAAATGAAGCTTCCTTTGTTCAATGCCTTGGCTCGAGAGGTGGACATTCGCGGTGTGTTCCGCTACTGTAACGAGTGAGTAGCGTCTTAATCATATCATATCATATCAGCTATTCGATAACCTATCTCTTTATCTGTGCAGCTATGCCGCTGCCCTGGCGCTGGTTGCCTCCGGTAGGGTGAATGTAAAGCGCCTTGTCACCCATCATTTCGACATTACAGAGACTGCGAAGGCATTTGAAACGGCTCGGGATGGTCTGGACGGGGCCATCAAGGTTATGATTCATGTACAGCCGAGAAATACCAACAATCCTGTCGAATTTTAACTATACGTTAAAGCTATCCATGTAATATTAATCAAAAAATTTGAATGAAATGTTTGTGGACACAACATTAATTTAGTGTAACAAATTTTAAGTTGGGAAACGTTTCGATTTTTATCTAAATTGATAGTTTCACAGTTTAGCAGTTAGATTTAAATGGCCAATAGGAATCTTTGTAGATTATTGCTTAGCCTACACGGCTTTCTACCCAGCAGGTGTGTGGTCCATGGTCCATTGGCTCCAGTAATGCGACATTTGCATAATGAAGAAACGACCGTCGATTCTCTGACCAAGAAACCTTTGCGAAAGCAATCAATGATAAATGAAGCTTCGGCCAATAACTTAACCGCTGTTTTGCATGGCATTAACGACTTGCGATTGGTAAGAAAAAAAACAAATAAAATTATATTGCTAATTTCAATTGATTCTTTAATTGTATATGCAGGAGCAACGTCCTATACCGGAAATATCCGATGAGGGTAAGCTTAAAATCAAATAAGATAAATTATCGAAACCCATCGACCTCAAAAGTTATCGATTCTCTCGATATATCGTTATTTTTTCAAATTTCTTATTCACAGAGGTTTTGGTGGCGATGGACAGCGTAGGTATTTGCGGCTCAGATGTGCATTTTCTGACAAAGGGTCGCATCGGGCACTTTGTGGTCACGAAGCCCATGGTCATCGGCCATGAAAGTTCAGGCGTGGTGGCCAAAGTGGGCAGCAAAGTTAAGAATCTCGTTGTGGGCGATCGGATCGCCATCGAGCCAGGCGTGCCTTGCTATAAATGCGATTACTGCAAGCAGGGCAGCTATAATCTGTGCCCTGACATGGTATTCTGTGCCACGCCACCCTCCGACGGCAATCTGACCCGTTACTTCAAGCATGCTGCAGACTTTTGCTACAAGCTACCCGACTACGTCACGATGGAGGAAGGTGCCCTCTTAGAGCCGCTGTCGGTGGCCGTGCACGCTTGCCGCCGTGCTGGCGTGGGCTTAGGCTCTAAGGTGCTTATCCTGGGCGCAGGACCCATTGGATTGGTTACTCTACTGGTATGTGGACACCATGAACTGAGCATTTCCGTATTGTAAATCCAACAAAATGCTATTTTTTTAAGGTCGCGCAATCTTTGGGTGCTACGGAGATTTTGATCACGGATCTGGTGCAGCAGCGTCTGGAAGTTGCTGAAGAACTCGGCGCCACACACACACTGCTGCTGAATCGAGATGATACCGGAGAAGAAGTCGCGAATCGTGTGCGTCAGATAATGAGTGCGGAACCTGATAAGGCTATCGACTGTTGTGGAGCGGAAAGCACCACTCGGCTCGCGATCTTTGTAATAGCTAAACTGCGAAATGTATTGATAGTTTATTTGATAATCTTTTCAAAATTTCGCAGGCAACGCGATCTGGAGGTGTTGTTGTTATAGTGGGCATAGGTCCGCCGGAAATGAAGCTTCCTCTGTTCAATGCCTTGGCTCGAGAGGTGGAAATTCGCGGTGTGTTCCGCTACTGTAACGAGTGAGTAGCATCTTTATCATATCATATCATATCAGCTATTCGATAACCTATCTCTTTATCTGTGCAGCTATGCCGCTGCACTGGCGCTGGTTGCCTCCTGTAGGGTGAATGTAAAGCGCCTTGTCACACATCATTTCGACATTACGGAGACCGCGAAAGCATTTGAAACGGCTCGGGATGGTCTGGACGGGGCCATCAAGGTTATGATTCATGTACAGCCGAGAAATACCAACAATCCTGTCGAATTTTAACTATACTGTTGGCTCCGAGACTCGCGCCGGGCGCGTATGCATTTGGCAGGGATTTCTAGCGTCGAAAAGACGCTATATATACGATTCAATACGCTACGTACTATTGCTGAAATCTTTATTATCTTTCATCATTTAATGATCTATATTTAACAAGTTTATGAGACTTACATTCATGATCCTCATGCGCTTAACTTCTCTTACATTTCTGCTCAGCTGCAAGCACAAAACGAAAGTGAACCTCGACGAAAAGGCAAATTCTGCAGCTGGGTGGTATCGACTTCTGTATATACAAACTAACTCTAACGGTGTAAGAAGCGAGCGCTGCTTATAGAAATTTGCTAGACCCAGTAGGACTTAGTGACAATAGACATTTTCACTTCGCCCCGTAACATATAAGTTAAAGCTATCCATGTAATATAAATAAACAATTTTGAATGATTTGCGGCTCAGATGTGCATTATCTGACAAAGGGTCGCATCGGGCACTTTGTGGTAACGAAGCCCATGGTCATCGGCCATGAAAGTGCAGGCGTGGTGGCCAAAGTGGGCAGCAAAGTTAAGAATCTATCTGTGCGATCGGATCGCCATTGAGCCAGGCGTTCCTTGCTATAAATGCGATCACTGCAAGCAGGGCAGCTATAATCTGTGCCCAGACATGGCATTCTGTGCCACGCCACCCTACGACGGCAATCTGACCCGTTACTACAAGCATGCTGCGGACTTTTGCTTCAAGCTACCCGACCACGTCACGATGGAGGAAGCTGCCCTCTTAGAGCCGCTGTCGGTGGGCGTGCACGCTTGCCGCCGTGCTGGCGTGGGCTTAGGCTCTAAGGTAACGAGTGAGAAGCGACTTTATCATTTCATATCATATCATATCAGTGCAGCTATTCCGCTGCCCTGGCGCTGGTTGCCTCCGGTAGGGTGAATGTAAAGCGCCTTGTCACCCATCATTTCGACATTACGGAGACTGCGAAGGCATTTGAAACGGCTCGGGATGGTATGGACGGGGCCATCAAGGTTATGATTCATGTACAGCCGAGAAATACCAACAATCCTGTCGAATTTTAACTATACGTTAAAGCTATCCATGTAATATAAATCAAAAAATTTGAATGAAATGTTTGTGGACACAACATTAATTTAGTGTAAAAAATTTTAAATTGGAAAGCGTTTCGATTTTTATCTAAATTGATAGTTGCATAGTTTAGCAGTTAGATTTAAATGGCCAATAGGAATTTTCGGAGATTATCGCGTAGCCTGCACGGCTTTCTACCCAGCAGGTGTGTGGTCCATGGTCCATTGGCTCCAGTAATGCGACATTTGCATAATGAAGAAACGACCCTCGATGCTCTGATCAAGAAACGTTTGCGAAAGCAATTAATGATTAATGAAGCTTCGGCCAACTGCGGTATAAACCGTATGCTTGGTGCCAGTGAATCCTTCGTAATCTCGAATCCGAGAGAAAAAACCATCAATGCTCGACAGCAAATGCCCCAACAACCGTTTGTGCTTTGGTGCCAAAGGTCAACCGTGAGAAACGGCAATTCAACGTTTACAACGAAAGGACTTCTTTCAGTAAAAAAATATGATATAAGCTTAACTAATCGCCGTTACAGCAAAAATTCGAAGGATAACGTGCCTACTTTTTTACACCGCAATAAAGGCATGGCAAAGGGGAAGCAACTATTGTTCCTTATGTATTTCCAGTATTGCATGCAGAATCGAATTCCTTTACCCAAACTTAAAGATAGTGGTAAGTCCCTTTATTTGCTTCTGCTTTTCCATGGTATTCATATGTGCAGGGGCCTTGTTAGAAATGAACACAGATCATCACTGTGCGCAATCCGGCGGCATCGATCACATTAAGGTGAAAAAAATCATGACCCTTAGTCAAGAATGTTCCGGAGCTGTGGCTGATGTGGACAGCAAGGCCTTAAATCCTTAGTGGTCTGCCATTACAGGATCTCTTTTCTAACAAGGTATCGGTAAACTTGCGCTAATAGCTGCCCGATCATGTGACCATGGAGGAGGGTGCCGTTGGCTGTGCTGGAGCTTCAGGGTTCCAATTCTGGCTGCAGTACCCATTGAATTGGTTACGCCAATGGCGCATGTGCAATGGTAACTGAGAATCTTTCGTAGATATAAACATTTATTTGCATGCCTCAGTATTTCATTTAAGGATCTAGAGCAACGGCTTCAGGATGCGGCTGAGTCAGTTGAAGACTAAATGAGGCGCTAAGCCCCACGAAGTCGCAGCGGCTGCCGCGTGGAGCCTGGCAATTCAATTGACTGCACCTTCATTAATTTCCATTTTTGCTAATACCCTAACACATCCTTGTGAAGCTGTAGAGGCGTTTGAAAGATTCCTTGGTGCAATTAAAGTTAAGGTTAATTACAAACCAGGGACTCCAACAAGTTCAATTAATTTCAGCAAAATACCTTCTATTCAGATTTAAATAAAATTGTAATTTTTTGAAATTAATTAATCTTGAAATCTATTAATCAGTCACAGGCCAGTTATCTTATGTTTCGGATGAACGCTATATAGTTGGACATTGGGAATTTAGACAAGATGTTAGGTAAGAAAAGATAATGCTGTATTGTGTTTGGGCAGATGGACAAATAATGGTCCTGATTCTCGTCTAGTTCATATTTCCTGCTTTGGGGAACCAAGAAGCTAATCAAAATAAAAAGATAACTCGTATCTGATGATAACTAGATAACTAAACCAAGATCAAGATAAATATTTTTTGTATAAATATCTAAATATGCGATAATGAATGAAAATTTATGTATTAAATATAAAGCTAAAACAAAATCTACCTTGTGCCTCTGTTTGACCGACAATATGTATGGGAAAGGCATTCTATAGTCAAAATTTATTTAGAAATTTCAGAGCTTAAATATGAAACACACAAAAGTGTTAGGGAGCTTTGTGATGAGGCATCCAAAAGTGGTATATATATTGTTTATTAATTATATATCATTGTTTGGGGCATCAGGCTGTAACATTTTTTGAGTTTTTACCCATTTTCAATTGGCTTATAAATTATATGTATATGTTACAATAAATGTTTGGATATGAGTCTAGAAATTGGCAATCCTGAGCATCTCAATCTAGTGATTGATTGATTGATTGTCCCCATCATTTTGACCTTATGGAGAGCGAAAAGAACTTCGAAACAACCTGAAAATAATCCCATCAAATGTTGGCTATAGCCTAAACCTTGTGTAAATAAACATGTTTTATCATGCACTCAAATTTGTGCAACGTAATTCAAGCATTTTTTTTTTTAGCTATTAACTGATAATAAGTTGTTAATGTGTGGATCATTATAGTCGCCTATAGAATAGATGAGCCCATTGGATATATTGTCGAAAAGTCAGCTGATTTGTAATAATAATAATTCATAATTGTCGTAGCTTTCGTAATAATTCACTTGTATTTACATACAATTTAAGTTGACTTCAACGACATATGTATATATATAACATGCATAAATATTTGATTGAATAAGACTTTTAAGCTATTGTAATTTGATCATAAAGATGTGACAAATAGCAGAACCTTTTCTCTTTCAAAAAATGTTGAGCCATTTTCATAAAAGAATGGCTATAACTAATAATAATATAAAATGTACTTATATTTCTATTTAATAGCTGTTTTCAAGCTAATTTTCTTAAAAAACGCTAGAATTAGCTGTAAGATAGTTAAAACGGCAACACTGACAAGAATGCGGCGCTTGGCTCGATTAAAATTGTTGTCTCTATCTTTAATAGTACAAACGCATGCAGTATAAATTAAACGGGGAAAAGGGCTATCTTCGGCACGTCGAAGATTTAATACCCTTGCAGACCCAACCTGTTCATAATGCTCATTTTACACCGATCGTTCCTATGGCAGCAATATGATATGGTGGTCCGATGTAAATAAGATTTTGCTTAAATGTAGGGAACATAGTCAGACCAATAAATGCTAAGTTTGGTCAAGATATCTAGAAAATCAAAAAAGTTTTCCATACAACAACTTTATTTTCGATCGATCTTACCTATGTCAGCTATATGATATGGTGGTCCGATGTTGATAGGATTTTGCATATATGCGAAGAGCATAGTAAAACTAATAAATGCCGAGTTTGGTCAAGATAACTTGATAAACAAAAAAGTTTTTCATACAAGAACCTACTTTTCGACCAATCGTTCCTATGGCAGCTATATGATATAGTGGTCCGATCCAGCTGGTAGCGACATATGCGCTGCGTTCAACAGAAAGAGAGACTTCGGCAAAGTTTCATTACGATAGATTTAAAACTGAGAGACCAGTTCGCATAGAAACAGAGAGACGGACATGGCTATATCGACTCGGCTGTTGGTACTGATCAAGAGTATATATACTTTGTGGGCTCGGAGATGTCTCCTTCTATGCGTTACACACTTGACGACAAAATTACAATACCCTCCGCAAGGGTATAAAAACAAGGTGTGAAAATGTATTAATCTCCCACACTCATATACACTTGCACTAATGCAAGGTCAAACAAACATGTCAACACAAATGCTGGGAAGTGCAGGCAAATTACAAGCTTACAACAATAAGAAATAAAAAAATTATATAAAACTCGAAGCAAATTGCTGATAAACGCGACGAGCTGCGACAGTGGAAAACGTTGAATTAGTATCAAATCGGCGTTCAAATCGTGCGGACTTCTTTCCGTAAACCCATTCGATTATATTGCAAGGACACGCATTATCAAAATGACAAAGGATAACCTGACAGCCGTTTTGCATGGCATTGAGGACATGCGTTTGGTATGGCAATCAGACAAGCAAACAGAAATAAAAAATAATTTTGTGCATTTCACTCTCTAATTCCATGCGCAGGAGCAACGCCCCATACCGGATATTTCCGCAGATGGTATGTTCAGCTCGTCAGAAGATTAAAGGGATAATCGATTTTGTTTTTTAATACTTTACAGAGGTTTTGGTGGCGATGGATAGCGTCGGTATTTGCGGCTCAGATGTGCATTATCTGACAAAGGGTCGCATCGGGCACTTTGTGGTCACGAAGCCCATGGTCATCGGCCATGAAAGTGCAGGCGTGGTGGCCAAAGTGGGCAGCAAAGTTAAGAATCTCGTTGTGGGCGACCGCGTCGCCATTGAGCCAGGCGTGCCTTGCTATAAATGCGATCACTGCAAGCAGGGCAGCTATAATCTGTGCCCTGACATGGCATTCTGTGCCACGCCACCCTACGACGGCAATCTGACCCGTTACTACAAGCATGCTGCAGATTTTTGCTTCAAGCTACCCGACCACGTCACGATGGAGGAGGGTGCCTTGCTAGAACCGTTGTCGGTGGGCGTGCATGCCTGTAACCGAGCGGGCGTGGGCTTAGGCTCTAAGGTGCTCATCCTTGGCGCAGGACCAATTGGATTGGTGACGCTATTGGTAAGTTGAACGCCTGAAACTAACTAAATCGAGCCATATTTCATGTCAATTGTTCAAGGTCGCGCAATCGATGGGTGCTACGAAGATTTTAATTACGGACTTGGTGCAACAACGTCTGGATGTCGCCAAGGAATTGGGCGCCACTCATACTCTGCTGATGAAACCTGGTGACACCGCTGAAGATGTCGCGGATCGTGTGCGTCAGGCAATGGGAGATGAGCCCGATAAGTCCATCGACTGCTGTGGAGCGGAGAGCACCACACGGCTAGCAATCTTTGTAAGATCTTCACTGATAAGCCCTGATTTATTTATAAGTGCTCTCAACCTTTGTTACGTCAGGCTACTCGATCCGGAGGTGTTGTTGTTATTGTGGGCATGGGCCCGTCAGAAATGAAGCTTCCTCTATTCAATGCCCTGGCTCGAGAGGTGGACATTCGCGGTGTGTTCCGCTACTGTAACGAGTGAGTCGAAAACTCTTTCATTCTTCCAGCTATTCGATAACCTTTCGATATTTATTTTCAAAGCTATTCCGCTGCCCTGGCGCTGGTTGCCTCCGGCAGGGTGAATATAAAGCGCCTTGTCACACATCATTTCAACATTACGGAGACGGCGAAGGCATTTGAAACATCGCGTCTTGGCACAGGCGGTGCCATCAAAGTTATGATACATGTACAACCTAGGAATACCAATAATCCTGTCAAATTTTAGGTATACTTTATAGTAAGCCCTGCATCATAATTCAGAAAAATGTAATACCTGGTGCGTTACGCAACAATAAATTTGTTAGATTGGTACAAAATTTAAGTAATATTCTTAGAGTTTCAAAATTTTATCACGATATTTATTCGCTTAGCACCGGTGGTTTACCTTTAGACTTGCAAAAAAAAATACAAAATGTCCAATTTACTGTATTGGCGGTGCACACGATCCCTACACACCTATTTGTCCATCAGGTACGCCGGCTACCGCCCATTGCCTCCGATGATCCGACACTTCCATGATGATGACTCTGGGCCCAAAGACACCAAGAAGCATATGCGATCGCGGTTAGCGAAAAAGGATGAAAAAATTTCCACTGACCTCAAGCTCGTAGATACAATCGGTATTAAGAGCCAAATTCGTTCGAATACAGCGCCAAAATCCTCGGTCGCTAAGACTTCATCGAAATCTAGCCAAACGGTTGGGGATCAATCTAAAGACAAAGCTGATAACATTGAGTCGAAGGCGAGTGCCGTGGAAACCAGGGTTAGGGCATTTGTTGATTCCAAAGAAAGTAAGAAGACTTCAAATCAAAAACCTGTTCAAAACCAGCCAGATAAAGAGGTCTCAAAGACTACTGAAAAGCAAGTTAAATCCGCAGGTCCCGTAACATCCAACTCCAATAAAAACGCCGGTAGTAAGCTAACCGATAAATCCTCCAAAGCTTCGCAGACCGAATCGCAAAAAGTTCCAAGCAAAGAGAATGGTAAAATAGATTTTAAAACTTGGGCCTCATCCCAGTCGGTAGTCGATAACATGAAACTATTTGACGGGCAGCAAGAATCTTGTCAAACTAAGATATCGCAAAAAAGTTCAGAATCTGCAAGGAATCTGGCAGATAAAAACGTGGGCAGATTATCCAAAACTGACCCCCAAGTCCCATGGGAGGGAATGTTTGGAGAGCTTTTCAAGACTAGAGCTAAGTTGCCCATCGAAGGAGGAACGAAGGGAGTTGATCCTAAAGAAAAAAAGTCTCAGTCGTTGGTCGTAAATAGCCACAAGCAAAATAGTGAAGATAACAATAAAATCGAATCTGCAGAAGCCAAGAGTTTGTTCGAAAGAAATATCCAGAAAAGTATTAGCAAAACGAAGCCAGAGCCAGATCATTCTCTAACTAACGATACGAGGAGCAATAGCCTAGGCAGTACAGTACAAAATCCACCCAAAACGGAAGCCCCGACTACCGAAATCAAAAACACAACGATACTAAATCCATGGAGAACGGAAACCTCCAGAAGCAATAGCATGGAGAAAGCGGAATCAAGTCGAGCTCAAACAAAAGACCCGAGATGCAAAACGAGAGCTAAATTAGCTGTGGATGGCAAAGTTGATGAAAAGTACTCGGCCTTTAAATCTGCGGTTCCTCTAAAGAACAAATCCAATACCTCTTTTAAATTTGGGGGCAAGGTTTCTAAGCCCGTTCAGAGTCAGACAGAATTCAAAACTACAGTAATAAAAGAAGACGAAGCATTAAAGGATTTACTAAAGAGTTCGAATAAGCATGACGAATGGATTGCTAAGATTCTCTCTCAACCAAACAAAGCTTATGAATCCTCAAAGATCAAATCGGATTCCGCCAATAGAATTGAGGATAGGTTTTCTAAAGCTCATCCGAAAAAGTCGGACAACAAATTTGCACCGAGCACAACGGATGAAGCTTCAAAGGACAAATCGAATATCCTGTCAGAAGACAAAGTCACAGCAACTGAATCTGATAAGACCTCAAAAGATATCTATAGCAGTACATTTAAAGCCACCGACGGATTTTCCAAAGCTAAACCCTATCAGATGCAGTCCGACAACAAATCTACAGTAAACAAACCAAGCTCCCAATTTGACGAGGCATCAAAAAATAAATCAAATTCCTTCTACAATGTTAAGAGCTGGAATTCTAAAGCTAAACACTCACAGAACCATCCAATGAAACCTGATGAGGCCTCGAAAGGCAAACCTAAGGGCTTCAACAAAGACGGAGCAAGATTTCATAAATTAAAGCCCCCTCAGAGTCAGCCCGACAATAAACCCTCAGCAGAGAAATCGAACAAATCAAATAGCATTTATAAAGTCACAGACTTGTCTTTTAAAGCCTCGCAGAACCAGTCAACCAATAAATATGCAGCTAACAAAGAGGATGAGGCCTCCAAGAAGGACCTCTCTACAACTGAAAAAACCGGTAACGACTTGCTGGAGTCTTTCAGTGCCGTAAGATCTCCGCCCATTGCCGATCGAAAACTCGCGGGTGATACAACCAAGGCTGAAAAAACTGAGTTGCTCACGGCAAACACTGCAGCGGAAAAAGCCTTCAAGACTCGATCAAAGTCAGCTTATATTCCGAATGGCATCAGCTCTGATTTAAAATGTCGGTCTAGCATCGAACAACCCAGTTCCTGTAACAGGAGAGCAGAAATTGAGCAATCTGCAAGGCCGCAGCTTGAGCTGAAATCTTTGCCGAAAACAAAGTCAGCCGCGATTGGTTCTGTTGAAAAACCGAATAGGGGCACGATTGCTTCGCTTTTGCAAGCTGTTCGCAAGCTACCAATGAGGCAAGATAAGGGAGCCAAAAGCCATCAAGAAGAAGTCGTAAGTAGACTAAGGGAAAAGATTAAGGAAGAGGAAAAAAAGGCGGAGTTTCTTGAAATTCTAGCTGAGGAGCTGCAATCTAGACGTGAGGCCGCCACCAACCCACAGAAAGAAAATAAATTGAATCCAACGACAACTGGGAACGCGTCTTCTACAGTTGGCTCTGGAACAACAAACGTCGCAATCTCAAAGGATAAGCCTGGCTCTGAGCGTGACATTTCAGCGACTATTGCAGCAGCAATCGTCAAGGGCTTATCAGAAAGTTCTGAAACCTCTAAGGAGAGTGATACGATTGCAGGTAAAAGTATGCCAACAGTAACGCTTCAAGAGTTGGTGTCTCTTGAACAAAGCGATTGTCATACAGCGTCCTCGTCGTTGGGTAATTCCGATTCAGGCAAAACATCTTATGGCAAAACCGAGTTCCTTGCTGCCAATTATGTGACGAAAGTAGATAATGTAAAGCCCGATTTAAAGAAAGTGGATAAGAAATTCCGCACCGATTGTGCGGTAGATAAAGGTGACGATGATAAAACTTCTAAGGACATCACTTGCAATGAGAACGTCAAATCGACTGAAAAGACAAATCAAATCAAGGCTGAAGATATAACACCTGATATCCTTTACAATTCCACAAAAGAGGGTGAGAATCGCGGCTTCTCCAAAAGTTTAAATATAGGTATTGACGACGATGATGAAACGTTAAGGTTTAAGGCCGAACAATTTTTAAGAGAAAGTGAAGCAAGACAAATTCTAGAGAAAACTAAACATATTAAAATCCAAAAACTAGATGTCGATAAGCTAGGTGCCGATAAACAAGATGTCGATGAACGAAATGTCGATCAGCGAGATGTCGCTAAACTAGATGCCGCTAAGCCAGATGTCGCTAAACTAGATGCCGCTAAGCCAGATGTCGTTAAATTAGATGTCGATGAACTAGATGTCTCTGCACAGCAAAAACCAAAGCCAAAATTGACGATCTCCCAATATCTCTATGAAATGTTTATGGGCAAACGTAAAAACAACAATGAAAGCGGTCGCAGAAGCATTACCACCTACTCCGTGGTTCATAATCAAAACACAAGGCTAGATAATCATACTGAAAATAAGAGCATAACAACTTTTAGACCAAATGCTAGTAAAAAGACAGAAGATACTTTTATTTCGCCGGATCTGGAAAAACGGCAGCTAGGTAAAGAAGCCATACTTAAGGAGCGGAGAAGTAAATCCAACGAAGATCGAAGTGGTGAGGATGACAAGGCATCACGTCATCGTTTCGATGATCAGTTTGACATGTCCTGTTCAGAGCAGCTAGTCCTGCCCCAATTAGTTGGCTTGCCTGCCATATCAGATCAAAAACAGACACTGACCCCAACCCTAAATGATAGTGTCATTGTACGTGTGCAAAAAACAGAATCGGAGGAGAAATTGGTTCATTTTGCCGATGGCACTGATAGCACAAAAATTCTTGGGGGCACTCCGTACAAATGCGTGGACAAAAGCTTACGAACCAAGCTTAAAAACAAGAAGGATAAAAACGAAATAGTGATTAAAGGTGGATCCAAAAAGTGCTCGGACAAATTGAAAAATGTGAAGGAAACCGAAGAAGACGGGGAATGTGGCAAACGAAGCTTCGGCGCGCTGGGTCGACAACTATTCCAAAACTTGCGTAAGTATATACATAAAAACAAATCCAATTTTGCCTGTCATATAAAAGGATAGATCGCTATTAGAGCCACCTGTCGGTTCGCAGCAAAAAAAAAGAAAATTTAAATATGTGATTTTGCCCGTTATAAAAAAGTCTATATCGTTATTAGCGCCACCTGGTGGTTCGCAGTGAAAACATATAAACAAATCTGATTTTGCCTGTCATAAAAAAGTCTATATCGTTATTAGCGCCACCTGGTTCGCAGCGAAAACATATAAACAAATCTGATTGACAGGCAAAAAAGGATATATCGTTTTTATTGTATTGAATAATTAGGAATACACTCCTTTTGTCGACCATTAACAAATAAATAAATAGCAAAAACACATAAAAATCAGATTTTGCCTGTCATGTAAAAGGATAGATCGTTATTATCGCCACCAGGTGGCTCGCAGCAAAAACAGATTATCAGATTAAAAACCGACTTTTATTAAGCATTCAATGTCACATCGATGAGAATAAAAGCAATTTGATGTATATTATATACTTATTGTAGTTGATAATACGCTATAAATAAGCGCCTAGTGCATAGAGCATTAGGTTATTTGTAAGTCAATAACAAATTACTAACTTATTTGGTCACAGTATTATTTATTTCCAGAACCGAAAAGAAACACTAAAGGTTTGCTTATATTGGCGACAAAGAATTTAAATATGTGCAACAGTTGGAATCAGGTCTGGAAGAGTTCAATACGCTAAGCAATACACAAGTTTTTGAAACAAATTTCACGTTTATCAAATTTTAGATATTTGTGAATAATAATAAAAAGTAAAAGTTGGATCCATTAAATTTTGCCTTGAAGTACATTCTCTCGATTGGCCAATTGGGGGCATAGTGTTCATCCGACATATTACTCACTGCTAATTGTGCAGATAACACAATCTTTTTGCTGAGAATTCGTAGTGGAATATTTCGAACGGAATGTTTTATTTGCTAAGGTCGTGCCCGCATGACGTCGAGAATCCGAGTAAAGATTGCTTTAACATATAATTAAATATAGAAAACAATATGGTACAAATGAACATTTTAGTTTCTAAATTATAGTTTATTATAGTTTACAATCACTATCAGTATAATCATAATTATTGAGAGGCTTTGGGACCTTTTAAAATATAAATCGAGTATTGAAAGTAAGAAATGAAAAGAAGTTCCAAAAGTAGACAAACCCCTTTCATTATTGAATAAATTGGTATTGGCTGGCTATACATTTTTTGTGGTGCCTAAGTCATTACTCTTAAAACTTATCGACCTCTCCGGTACAATTTGGTTTCAGCACTTGTCGAGCTGGGGCGTAGTCGATAATAGAACCAATCCGGAAAGAGCTAATACCCTATATTAATCTGGAAACGAGAATATAATTGTAATGAAAAACTTGCATCAACAATAAAAACCGCGTTTCGCAACACTATCTTACCGACTTTTCATTCAGAGGTGCCGTTGATCAACTGTTATTTGGATTGCCTAATTGGATTATTCGATTAATCCTATTGGGGGAATTAGAATGCATTATTATTACTTAACGAGACTTAACGATTCCCAAGCAATAAATATTTGTTAAAAAAAGATAGTACAGGCTGAAAATAACACCTTTTTGGTAAAATTTGGAGTAATCAAAAACTTTTTACGTCAGTTGTTCAATAGAATTTTGGATACATACGGCAAGCTTGGCAATGTTTGTCAATTAAAAATTGTCATCAAAAAGTTGTTGATCTGTGGGGGAAACTACATTTTCGGCTTGTTTTTTTTTTTGGGCCAGACATACAAATTTTTCGTAAAAAAAACAGTTTTAATAAAATTAAAAGCACGGCTCCAATATGTTTTCACGTGGTGCGTGCATTAGGGCCTGCAATTCGTACATGCAGCCCGTGATCACGTTGAACTTTAGCTCCTTACTATATAAAGGTCTGGCGCAGACGATCGAAAACTGGCAAATTACAACACGTAAAATGTCTATAGGTTCGAATAACGACAGAAAAAAGACCAGTAAGTATTTCAATAAATTGTTCAATGAATTAAAGTTCATTCGGATGCCAACACAGACTCACATACCGCGAAAATGAAAGTCATTATTCGCCGTCACAATAAGATATCGTCGAACGAGAGCCGGCTAAGTTCTAATCAGAAAATGAAGCTGAAAACGCAATGCAAGATATTGGCTAGGAAATTTAAGATTGCTTGCCAGCGCTTGGTGGTCGAAGAGTTTGGCGGCGTGAATTTAAAAGGTGACGATAAAAAGAAAATTTCGAAAACATGCCAGGAACTAGCTGAACTAGAAAAGTGTCAACTGCTGGAAGAGCTCGAAAAGCTGACAGCTCAATGCGAATCTTTGGGCAAACAGGAGCACCCCAACAAATTGGCCGAGCTAGAAAAACTGAACAATGAAGCAACCGCACTTGGTGAGCTATGCACAGAATTATATCAGCAGCAAGAGAGCTATATATTGGCGGACGAAGAACTTAAGAGACAGGAATGCGAACAGCCTCAAGAACCTACGAAAAATAAAAAACGAACTGTGGATAAAGCGGATATGTTGGAAAAACACAAAAAGCAACAACAGAAGCTTAAAAAACTATCCAAGGAATTGGCCCAGAAAGAAATATGTGCTAAGCTGGAAAAACAAAAGCAGCTATCTGAAAAAGCAGCCGAAGAGGCGAAAGCTAAGTCCGAGAAAGGTAAAAGTACTCCACAGCAGAAAAGCAATCCCAAACCTAATAAGAAAGGGCAGCTTGATGAACGTAGTAAGAATACGGCCCAGAAGAACGAACAGAAGGGAAAGCAAAGCCAGGGACCGGCCGAAAAAGAAAACTGCGACGAATCGGCCAAGTTAAACAAATTGAGAATGGAGAAAGAACAGTTTGAAAGGCAGTGTAAGGTATTGAAAAAGCTTGAAGAGCTGAAGGAACAGTGCAGAATATTGGCTGAAAAGGCGAAATGTAGCGCCAAAAATGGAAAAACCGGTGAAGACACAGAATGCACGGCTGTCGGAGAAGAGAAGAAATGCAAAGAATTGGCCCAAAAGGAACAGTGTGATAAACTAGCTAGGCAACAGAAGGAAAAAAAGGAAAAAGAGGCTCAGGCGAAAAAATGCAAGGAAATGGCCGAAAATGAAAAATGCGCTAAATTAGATAAGCAAGAAAAACAAAAGGAAGCTCAGGCGAAGAAATGCAAGGAAATGGCTGAAAAAGAAAAATGCGCTAAATTAGATAAGCAAGAAAAAGAAAAAGGGCAGGCGAATAAATGCAAGGAAATGGCCGAAAAGGAAAAATGCGCTAAATTAGATAAGCAAGAAAAAAAAAAAGAAAAGGAAGCTCAGGCGAAGAAATGCAAAGAAATGGCCGAAAAAGAAAAATGTGCTAAATTAGCTCAGCTTGAAAAAGAAAAGAAAGAAAAGGAAGCTAAACTTGAAAAAGAAAAGAAAGAAAAGGAAGCTCAGGCGAAGAAATGTAAAGAAATGGCCGAAAAAGAAAAATGCGCTAAATTAGCTCAGCTTGAAAAAGAAAAGAAAGAAAAGGAAGCAAAACTTGAAAAAAAAAAGAAAGAAAAGGAAGCGCAGGCGAAGAAATGCAGAGAAATGGCCGAAAAAGAAAAATGCGCTAAATTAGCTCAGCTTGAAAAAGAAAAGAAAGAAAAGGAAGCTAAACTTGAAAAAGAAAAGGAAGCTCAGGCGAAGAAATGCAAAGAAATGGCCGAAAAGGAAAAATGCGCTAAATCAGCTAAACTTGAAAAAGAAAAGGAAGGTCAAGCGAATAAATGCAAGGAAATGGCCGAAAAGGAAAAATGCGCTAAATTAGCTAAGCAAGAAAAAGAAAAAGGGCAGGCGAATAAGTGCAAAGAAATGGCCCAAAAAGAACAATGTGAGAAGTTAGCTAAGCTTGAAAAAGAAAAGAAGGAAAAAGAGGAGCTTATAATGCATTGTCAGATAATGGAAAAGCTTGCAGAGCTAAGGATTCAGTGCAAACAATTGGCTGATAAACCTAAAAATATGTCAACGAATAAAAAAAGTTTAAGCACAGAGGATCTTAGAAAGCGATGCAAGGAAGTTTCTCTAAAATTGATGTGTAAGAAATTGGAAAAGCAAACAAATGAAAACAAGGAAAACGAAGGCCAGGATAAGCAATGCAAGGAACTGGCCCAAAAAGAACAATGTGAGAAGTTAGCTAAGCAAGAAAAAGAAAAGGAAGGCCAGGCGAATAAATGCAAAGAAATGGCTGAAAAGGAAAAATGCGCTAAATTAGCAGAACTTGAAAAAGAGAAGAATGAGAAAGAAGCTCAGGCGAAGAAATGCAAAGAAATGGCTGAAAAGGAAAAATGTGCTAAATCAGCTAACCGAGAAAAAGAAAAGGAAGCTCAGGCGAAGAAATGCAAAGAAATGGCCGAAAAAGAAAAATGCGCTAAAGTAGCTCAGCTTGAAAAAGAAAAGAAAGAAAAGGAAGCTAAGCTTGAAAAAGAAAAAAAAGAAAAGGAAGCTCAGGCGAAGAAATGCAAAGAAATGGCCGAAAAAGAAAAATGCGCTAAATTAGCTCAGCTTGAAAGAGAAAAGAAAGAAAAGGAAGCTAAGCTTGAAAACGAGAAGAAAGAAAAGGAAGCTCAGGCGAAGAAATGCAAGGAAATGGCCGAAAAAGAAAAATGCGCTAAATTAGCTCAGCTTGAAAAAGAAAAGAAAGAAAAGGAAGCTAAGCTTGAAAAAAAGAAGAAAGAAAAGGAAGCTCAGGCGAAGAAATGCAAAGAAATGGCCGAAAAAGAAAAATGCGCTAAATTAGCTCAGCTTGAAAAAGAAAAGAAAGAAAAGGAAGCTAAGCTTGAAAAAGAGAAGAAACAAAAGGAAGCTCAGGCGAAGAAATGCAAAGAAATGGCCGAAAAAGAAAAATGCGCTAAATTAGCAGAACTTGAAAAAGAAAAGAAAGAAAAAGAAGAGATAGCTAAGATGTGCAAAGATTTTGCTCAAGAGGAACAGTGCGGTCATCAAAAACAAAGCATGGTACTGGCAATACTTGAAGAACTTAAAGAACATTGCATAAAAATGGCTAACGAAGCTAAATGTACGCCTAAAGCCAAGCCAAATAGTGACAATCAAAGTCTATGCAAGGAAATGGACAAAAAAGAAAAATGTGCTAAATTAGCTAAACTAGAAAAAGAAAAGAAAGAAAAGGAAGCTCAGGCGAAGAAATGCAAAGAAATGGGCGAAAAAGAAAAATGCGCAAAATTAGCTAACCAAGAAAAAGAAAAGAAAAAAAAGGAAGCTCAGGCGAAGAAATGCAGGGAAATGGCCGAAAAAGAAAAATGCGCTAAATTAGCTCAGCTTGAAAAAGAAAAGAAAGAAAAGGAAGCTAAGCTTGAAAAGGAAAAGGAAGCTCAGGCGAAGAAATGTAAAGAAATGGCCGAAAAAGAAAAATGCGCTAAATTAGCTCAGCTTGAAAAAGAAAGGAAAGAAAAGGAAGCTAAGCTTGAAAAAGAAAAGAAAGAAAAGGAAGCGCAGGCGAAGAAATGCAAAGAAATGGCCGAAAAAGAAAAATGCGCTAAATTAGCTCAGCTTGAAAAAGAAAAGAAAGAAAAGGAGAAGCTTGAAAAAGAAAAGGAAGCTCAGGCAAAGAAATGTAAAGAAATGGCCGAAAAAGAAAAATGCGCTAAATTAGCTCATCTTGAAAAAGAAAAGAAAGAAAAGGAAGCTAAGCTTGAAAAAGAAAAGAAAGAAAAGGAAGCGCAGGCGAAGAAATGCAAAGAAATGGCCGAAAAAGAAAAATGCGCTAAATTAGCTCAGCTTGAAAAAGAAAAGAAAGAAAAGGAAGCTAAGCTTGAAAAAGAAAAGGAAGCTCAGGCAAAGAAATGTAAAGAAATGGCCGAAAAAGAAAAATGCGCTAAATTAGCTCAGCTGGAAAAAGAAAAGAAAGAAAAGGAAGCTAAGCTTGAAAAAGAAAAGAAAGAAAAGGAAGCTCAGGCGAAGAAATGCAAGGAAATGGCCGAAAAAGAAAAATGCGCTAAATTAGCTCAGCTTGAAAAAGAAAAGAAAGAAAAGGAAGCTAAGCTTGAAAAAGAAAAGAAAGAAAAGGAAGCTCAGGCGAAGAAATGCAAGGAAATGGCCGAAAAAGAAAAATGCGCTAAATTAGCTCAGCTTGAAAAAGAAAGGAAAGAAAAGGAAGCTAAGCTAGAAAAAGAAAAAGAAAAGGAAGCTCAGGCGAAGAAATGCAAAGAAATGGCCGAAAAAGACAAATGCGCTAAATTAGCTCAGCTTGAAAAGGAAAAGGAAGCTAAGCTTGAAAAAGAAAAGAAAGAAAAGGAAGCTCAGGCGAAGAAATGCAAAGAAATGGCCGAAAAAGAAAAATGCGATAAATCAGCTAACCGAGAAAAAGAAAAGGAAGTTCAGGCGAAGAAATGCAAAGAAATGGCCGAAAAAGAAAAATGCGCTAAATTAGCTCAGCTTGAAAAGGAAAAGAAAGAAAAGGAAGCTAAGCTTGAAAAAGAAAAGAAAGAAAAGGAAGCTCAGGCGAAGAAATGCAAGGAAATGGCCGAAAAAGACAAATGCGCTAAATTAGCTCAGCTTGAAAAAGAAAGAAAGAAAAGGAAGCTAAGCTTGAAAAAGAAAAGAAAGAAAAGGAAGCTCAGGCGAAGAAATGCAAAGAAATAACCGAAAAAGAAAAATGCGCTAAATCAGCTAACCAAGAAAAAGAAAAGGAAGCGCAGGCGAAGAAATGCAAAGAAATGGCCGAAAAAGAAAAATGCGCTAAATCAGCTAACCGAGAAAAAGAAAAGGAAGTTCAGGCGAAGAAATGCAAAGAAATGGCCGAAAAAGAAAAATGCGCTAAATTAGCTCAGCTTGAAAAGGAAAAGAAAGAAAAGGAAGCTAAGCTTGAAAAAGAAAAGAAAGAAAAGGAAGCTCAGGCGAAGAAATGCAAAGAAATGGCCGAAAAAGAAAAATGCGCTAAATTAGCTCAGCTTAAAAAAGAAAAGAAAGAAAAGGAAGCTAAGCTTGAAAAGAAAGAAAAGAAAAGGAAGCGCAGGCGAAGAAATGTAAAGAAATGGCCGAAAAAGAAAAATGCGCTAAATTAGCTCAGCTGGAAAAAGAAAAGAAAGAAAAGGAAGCTAAGCTTGAAAAAGAAAAAAAAGAAAAGGAAGCTCAGGCGAAGAAATGTAAAGAAATGGCCGAAAAGGAAAAATGCGCTAAATTTGCTAACCAAGAAAAAGAAAAAGAAAAGGAAGCTCAGGCGAAGAAATGCAAAGAAATGGCCGAAAAAGAAAAATGCGCTAAATTAGCTCAGCTTGAAAAGGAAAAGAAAGAAAAGGAAGCTAAGCTTGAAAAAGAAAAGAAAGAAAAGGAAGCTCAGGCGAAGAAATGCAAAGAAATGGCCGAAAAAGAAAAATGCGCTAAATTAGCTCAGCTTGAAAAAGAAAAGAAAGAAAAGGAAGCTAAGCTTGAAAAAGAAAAGAAAGAAAAGGAAGCGCAGGCGAAGAAATGTAAAGAAATGGCCGAAAAAGAAAAATGCGCTAAATTAGCTCAGCTGGAAAAAGAAAAGAAAGAAAAGGAAGCTAAGCTTGAAAAAGAAAAAAAAGAAAAGGAAGCTCAGGCGAAGAAATGTAAAGAAATGGCCGAAAAGGAAAAATGCGCTAAATTTGCTAACCAAGAAAAAGAAAAAGAAAAAGAAGCTCAGGCGAAGAAATGCAAAGAAATGGCTGAAAAAGAAAACTGCGCTAAATTGGCTAAGAAAGAGGAGCAAGAAAAACAAAAGGAGCTTAAGAAGCAATGCAAAGAAAATGCGGAGAAAGCAGAATGTGAAAAAATGGCCTTGCAGGAAAGGTTAAAAAAGGAAAATTTGGCTTTTAAAGAAAAGTGCGCAAAAATGGCAAATTTTAAAAAGCTAAGGGAAATGTGTCTGAGATTGGCCGAAGAAAAGAAGTATAAGGAATTGATGGCGAAGAGTGAATCAAAGGAAGCTTCGGCTGTAAGTTCTGATAATGTAAAGACACAAAAGCAGGATGTTTGGGAAGGCAAAAATAATAAAAACGGGCCTGACCGCAGAGCCGAACGAAAAGCAGCTGGTGCAAAATTAAGAGAAGAATGCGAAAGAATAGCCAAAGAGACTTCAGAAGATTCCAGATAATAAGTGTTCAGAGTCTTCAGGACCTACATATATTTGCAGAAATCGTATGGTATACAGAGTAGACAATCTATCAAAACGGTCAACAGTTAAAAAAAGAAGAAATATATTTTATTTAAGCCTTATAAATTCATTCCTACGTTTAGGAAATGGGTTGACGGAGCTACCGGAGAATCATGCAAATAATTTACTCCAAATATTGGTAACCTATACAAACGCATTTTTATACAAATTGTGTTCATAAATACAAATGATTTAAGCTGCTTCACTCTGCACTACACAACAGAACAACTGATTTTTGTTTGTATCTTTTAGGACAAATATATATATATATATTAAGTTTGTCACATATATCAATTTTTTTCGGGACTTGCAGGTATTTCATGCTATCAGGGGTGTCATTGAGTATGACAATGGACTGGTCCGTTTCAGCTTCAATCTAGTTCATGTGTGCGCTGATCCCGCTTTTTAGTATCCCAATTTGATAGGCGTATGAAGACAAAAATGATAATAGGTGTTTAATATCAACTTTTTATCACGAGCACTTCTTAGTTGCGACTATCGCTCGCGCAAATACAAATAGACATACATACATATTTTGAGCGGCTTAATTGAGATTTCCAAATTGACTAACCATGTGTTTGGCTAACGATTATTTTGATGCTTTCTTTTGGACGGAAAGCTTACACATAAATGAGAAGTGAAGAAAACGTAATAAAAAAAAATTGAATAGTAGACATATTAACAAATTTGAAGCACACTTGGAATATAGTAGTGCGACAGTTAAATTAAGGGCTAATTGCTGGTGCTGTCGCGTTCTTGAACTGAAAGGTTGGATAGCGCGGAGCAAAGGTGTTGTCTCCGATGCTTTGCGTGTGCTCCGAATCATCACGGCCGCTTATGATTGGTGCACGGTATTCCGTTTCCACAAACTGTGGTGGCGCTACAAAAATAAAATGAAAACATTACTTGTACGCTTGTTTAGTCATGGAAATTAAATTTGTACTAACGAATATTAGGGTAAAGTGCACCGCCGGCACTATCCGCTACATTCCAGCCAAGGGCACCACCCAATCCACCGTCGCCGGGAGGACTAACTGGACTGACCGGTTGAGTGGGTGCTAGAGAGGGATCCTCTGTTTGTGGTTTTAAAGCAGCCAGCGGTATTGTGCCGAGGGTAATTGGCACTTTGCCGGTGAGATTGCGATGTGGTCCACTTACATCGCACTCCACATGCAAATCATAGTCTAGAGCAATTATGCCACAATTGAGTAAGTTAGTTGGAGGCAGTGCAGGTATTTCCATTTTCTGTGTAAATGTATGAGATTCTCCGGCGTTGACGGGTCCAACGCTAAGCTGGGCAATTATCACTTTTGATTCGCGTTTCTCACTGCGCGGTTGGTTCGTATGGAACGTGACAAGTTTGCGCAATTCAAATTTAACCGAGGTGAGATTCACATTGCTGGTATTATCAACCTCACAGGTTATGGGCAATATTTGACCCGAAACATAACCAGTTTGTGGTATGCTTGTTATGACGGACAATGGACCAGAGCGGCAGCAAAAGCAACAGAATGACTTTTCCAGTTCAAGCTTAAACGTTTCCTTAACCCGTGGATTGAGATTTAAGTCCACTGGCGCTATAACAGTAAAGGCCATTTTCATATCCTGATCAAACTTCCAAGGCCTATCCAGGGTAACTTTGATGGTATAGCGCACATGACCGAATTCACCCTCAAATGAGGAAGGCAAATTGGGCGGTAAGGCGCAAGTAAACGGATAAGTGTGAGTGCCCGGCGGCAGCTCGGTTTCGGAACCTATAAAACAAAGGATGTTCATTTTATAATTGATTAATCGAGATGGAAGAGCATGACTTACTGTTCTTGCCGCCAAGCAAGTAGTATTGTATCTTGAAGTACTCCTCATGTCCCTTCAGGTGCGTAGTCTCGTTCTCAGTCTTGCCCTCGCTGGTTGTTACGTTACGCTCCTCGGTCCACTCCGTGTTCGCTTCGCCCAAGAAACGTATAATAATTCCTGCGTTGAACAAGTGGTTGAGAATTTACTTGTGTTTGTAATGAATACAATTTATTTTCGTGCCACACCTCGCACACCTCGACTGCGTGTCTCGCAAATGCTAAAAATAACTGGCTACTGCGACAAATGCTCAGCTCTGCGATTCTGTCCCGCTCTATGACTGCCAAACCGATGACATCATCGCAAACAGCATCATTCCACTGTTGCGTACCAATAGGTTGACCTCAATTAAAAATGTAATGCTCAATATTGTCGAAATAAATATGGCAAATTAAATGCGTAGACTTTAGAAACTGGAAGTATTATGTTCTAAGTATCAAGCTGTATCCAGCTCCAGAATTGTATACAAATACAATAAAGAAAACAGGGTCCACCCAAAAACCACGCCATGGGTGGATGGTTCGCTTATTTATTTACATATATATGACTAACGGGACCGGCTTTTTGCGAGTGAGCAGAAGGTTTTTGTTATGGGAGATTAGAAAAGCAGCTGGCTTGTAAACCAAATAGGCATTTGGTTCTCTAGTATATGAATTGATTATCATTAGCTGCTCTGTTGATGCCGTCACTTTCATGAGTAATACCAACTCAGTTATACAGGTCGAAATACGTATATGTATTTGAATTAAACTCTTACCTCGTACTTTTTTGGGCGAGTCAAAAGTTATTTTGACTTGGCCGTTGACAGTTTGTCCAGCGTAGTAAGTGTTCCATGGATTGTCCAATTGCACCTCACAGCCTTTGAGACCCATTGTTTAATATTAGGCTAACGTAGAAAATTATTCAACCTGTTTAAGTGACAAAACCCAGCGAAACTAAACAGTACCGAATCGTACGGTATAAGTTCGTTCGAACGACTTACTGAACTGAGAACTGAGCCTACGAACTAAATCCCGAACTAGATCCATTGGTTCGTTCACATGGTTCGTTTCTATGAGGCTTTTAGAACTTAACATTTTAATAACAGCTAACCATTTGAGTACAAATAAGAGATTCATTTTAAATGATCTAAATTTTGGTATATTATTTTATGCTAAATTCGAGAAAATACCAATTATAAAGAGCATATTAAGTTCTCCGTAAAGTGTGAGTTAATTTTGCGTTAAATAAAATGGGTCTCATTCGACCAGTGCAAAATGCAGCTTAACGATGCTGTAATATTGTTTAATGCAACCCTTGCCTATATTCGATAAGCCAAATGTTATCGAGTCGGTGATATCGACTATAGGATCGAAGAAGAATTTTTATTGCAAAAACGTCTTGTGTGCTAAATTTGGCTTTTAGTTATTGTTAAATACTGTAATTTACGATAAACATAATAGAAAAGAGTGTAGCAAATGTCGCTTTTTCGCAAACCAAAGAAAATACAGCGACGCGTATTCTCAAGTAATGCAGACGAGGACGATGATGCGTCGGCAATGGACATTGATGGGGGTATGGAAACGCCCCCACCGCCTCCGCCTATAATTTCCGCATCCGGGAAGCGTGATAAAGATACAAAAAGCAAAAAAACAATTCGACAACCCGATGAAAGTGGAGCAACAACTGGTGCAGGCACTATCCAGCACAAGCCTAAGGCACTTCTAAGTTTTGCTGACGATGGTTAGTGAATGATTATATTTGAATGATAATGTGAAGCGTTTGATATTAATCTCTATTCATGCAGAGGACGATGGGGAGGTGTTTCAAGTGCGCAAATCCTCGCACAGCAAGAAAGTCATGCGAATGATGGACAAGGAGCGACGCAAGAAGAAGCGCGAGGAGCGTTCGGAACACACGGGACTGAGCGGACACCCGGGTTACGAGAATGGTAGTACTATCCAGCATTTAGAGTCGTCCAGTGCCACTGCTTCGGGTGCTGGTCCAGCCAATCTGTCTAGTAGAGTACAGAGTAAAAGTAAAAAGTGTGATAATGATATGATCCAAACCGAAATACGCACAGACGACTTTGTGGTAAGGTTATTATTATTCAATTTTCCTACAAAAAAACAACAAAACAAATTTTTTACGATTTACGTACCAAACAAATATATAAAAAGCATATGGAGCAGTTTAATTTACAATAGGAAAAACAAACCAAAAAAAAAAAATAAGCAATACATATAATCTTGGATATGTCTTTGGCTTGATTGTTTAAAATGCTTATATTCACATCTTCAGATTGGCAACATTAATACAAAAGTGCTCCAGAAACAATGCTACAGCCATAAGATAGATCCTTGTCAGAATCGAAATATTTATTGCAAATAAGTTGGAGCTTATTTTAGATTTATATTGCACATTTAATCTTTGTTTTCAATTAACCAATCCCTTGCACTTACTAATGCATGTTTCCTTTCTAAAGCTAGTACACACTTCGAGATGAACACGAGCGATACAAATGTTTTCTTTAAATTCAGAGATATTTTTTTAGCCCCCTTGAATGGGAGATGATACAAATGTTTTCATTAACTTTCGAAATATTTTATAAATTAATATATATATTAAATTATATATAAATGGAAAATGAATCGTACATATATATACATATATGAGGCTCAGTTTGGTTGTCTCGAATTGTATACAAAATATATTGTAAAGCTCTTAATTTTTCTGCACATGCATTCAATAATATTTGCTTCACTCTTGCTCCCAAAAACCAGCTTGTTGTCAAGAAGTCAGAAACTCCTGATGTTCTTTTAAATGGACGTGCCGCGCTCTGCGCTGGTCGCGACGATATGAGCGACGAAGAACAGACGGATGATAGGGATCATGATAAAGCGCGGCATCGATTCTCAAAGCCGGAGCACTTAAAGCAAATGCTGGAAAGCGGTTCCATACCAGATGCTGCCATGATCCATGCGGCACGAAAACGCAGACAGCGAGCTAGGGAGCAGGGTAAAGGCACAACATTACTTGCTGTAGACCATTAATGAAAACATTCAAATTTTTAGGTGCTGGTGACTACATACCCATTGAGGAGCCCAAGGAGACGCCTAAGCTTAGCACACGATTGCCGCGTGAAGATGTCGAAGGCGATCAGTCGGACGATGAAGAGCGCATGGACATGAACGACATAACGGGTCGAAAGGAGCGTGAAGAGCGTCGTGAACAGTTTTATGCCGTTGAGAATGATTGTATGTAGTAGTCTGATAGCTAGTACAATGTGTCCAAGACCAGACGGCAACAGCACGTCATTTCTGTAGTAATTCGTTAGTTATTTCATGCAATTTATTTAATCTTTGTCCAATTCTCACTCTAGTAACCGAGGAAGATTCTGATCGCGAAATGCACGAATGGGAGAATCAGCAGATACGCAAGGGTGTCACTGGCGCCCAACTCGTGCACGCTCAGCATGAAACCGTGCTTTCACGTTTCATGATCAAGCCATCAGCGCCGAGTGGCGATGAACCCTTGGAACTGGAGGACATAGCGCGACAGGTGCCGCCATCAACGGCAACATTGTTGGAGCAGGCCTATGCAAAGACAAGCATTGACAGAAAAAGCGCCATGGCATCGGTTATGCGTTCCAGCGTAGCCAAGCCCAAGAGGGATAAGGCGAAGGCGACGGCTTTGCGGACACCACAGGAAATGCGCACAGCAATTTTAACGCGTCTGACAGAACTTCAGGAGCGAAATGAGGATCACAGTGCCAGCATTGCGCGCATTGCAGCCGAGTTAAAATCTTTGAAGCTGCAACAGCTTGAGTGTCACCAGAATGCGCCTACGGCGGCCGCTAAATACAAGTTCTATCAAGAGATTAAATGTTATGTTAACGATTTGGTCGACTGTCTGGCCGCCAAGGCGCCGCTCATAAATGATCTGGAGAAACGCGCCCTGCAGCTGTATGGCAAGAATCAACGTTATCTAGTCAACCGGCGGCGGCAAGACGTCCGCGATCAAGCCAAGGAGATGGCTGAGGCATCAAGTAAGGCGGCTGAAATGAATTTGTTTGTTAATTTCGTCTCATGTTCGATTTCAACTTGCAGAACCACTGTCGGCTGCTGCACGTCAAACACCGGAACACGAGGAGCAGGTGCGTCGTGCGGCCGAGCGAGAAGGCCGTCGAACGCGACGTCGCTGTGAGCGTGAACGCAACTATTTGTTAGCCTCCCATCTGGATGGCATGTCCAGCGACGATGAGATCGCCGATCAACAGCAGGAACAGTGCCAAGCAGCAAAGGAACTAATCGAATCGCAAGCAGCAGAAGTCTTCGAAGATGTCACTGATGATTTCTGCAAAATCGATCTGATACTTGTTAAGTTTTATGCTTGGCGAAAAACCGATATGAATTCGTATCAGGATGCGTTTGTTACTCTCTGCCTACCCAAATTGCTAGCGCCATTGGTGCGTCATGAGCTGTTACTATGGTCGCCACTGCTGGAGGAGTACACAGACATTGAAACAATGAATTGGTATCAGGCGTGCATGCTTTACGCCTGCCAGTCGGATGAAACGGTTGAGCGTCTAAAGCAGGATCCCGATGTAAATCTGGTGCCCTCGCTGATAGAAAAGATTGTGCTACCCAAAGTGAACTGTAAGTGCTGCCTCAAACACATACGTATAGTATACGATTAGTTTAATTATGTTAATTGGTTACTGTTTGCATTCAGCCCTTGTTGCGGAGTGCTGGGATCCATTGTCAACGACACAAACGCTACGACTCGTAGGCTTTATCAATCGCCTGGGTCGTGAATTCCCGCTAAGCAGCAGCAACAAGCAACTGAAAAAGCTTTTTGAGTCGATTTTGGAACGAATGCGCCTCGCGCTGGAAAACGACGTATTTATACCCATCTTTCCCAAGCAGTAAGTGCAAGTCTATAGGGTGAAGAGCTTTAACCAAAATAATTATTAATCCGTTTTCAATTTAAGGGTGCAGGAGGCCAAAGGCTCGTTCTTTCAGCGTCAGTTTTGTAGTGGTCTAAAACTATTTCGCAACTTTCTAAGCTGGCAGGGTATTCTGGCCGATAAGCCGTTACGGGAGCTAGCCATAGGAGCTCTGCTAAATCGCTATCTTCTTATGGCCATGCGTGTATGCACGCCAAATGATGCAATTAGCAAGGTCTATATTATTGTGAATACTCTGCCAACAGTTTGGTTGCTGACAAACAGCGATACGTTGAAGAATTTGGAGGTATTCATTAGCTATATACGACAAACGCTGGACAATTGCGATGCTAATAACCCGCTACTTATGTATGTATCTAAAAAGGACTTTAAATGTTTGAAAATAGAAAAATTCCATTTAACATGTATATATCTATTTTATTCGATAGGCAATCCTGCGACAAGGCGAAGCAGATACTACAAAGACTACATAGCTTATAAAGTTCATACATTACATAAATTTATACCAATAACACTTATCGCGATTTCAACTTAGCTCAATGATAGATTTTCCGTTTTGAATTGTCAACCACAATCAAATACTATTGATATTTCCTATCTTAGAAATCATAACAATAACTAAATCCCCCGGTTCCCCTAAAAAACTGCTCAAAATTGTCGGCAACTATTCAAGAATCTGTCTACATATTTTGCATAAACAAAAAATGTACATACTTTTATAACAATATGTTTATTTAAATATTTGAATCGTTTTTTTTTTTTTTTGTTGGTTAGTCAAACTTTATGACAGCCAAACTTCAAAATGAAAAGCGTCTGTAGTATATAAGCTAGTTCGGGACAAAGCCTCGTGTTTTGATTGTCTTACGTAGATAAGTTCTACTTTGAGCAACCTAAAAAAGTGATACAAATTCAGACACTCTTAACTTTATTGATTGTATTTAGGAGACTTGCGCGCATAGCAAAAATAAAACAATTTTTAAATTATTTACACAATACTCAACAATTCCAAAATACATATTTCTTCTAGAGCAGACCATAACCAATTATATTGAAACTGAATTTGAACTTTAATCTGGACTGTTTTTTTTTTTTTTTTTTTTGGAAGCCAGAAAGTTTTAGATTGTATTTTAATCAGCCTTAGAGACGGATGCACGTGAATAGTTTTGGGCGAGATCCACAACCTCCGCTTGCAGCGACTGCAATTGTTCGTTAATAGACTTGCATTCGACACTGTCAGGCGTTGCTTGTTGCAGCATTTGCAGGACGAGATCTGCAAGAAGTTGGCATGTTAATTTAGGCCAGATTAACTTAATACTGAAGCCATACCATGATAACGTAACAACAGGGCATTTTGCGGCTCATTTAGAGTGGCACGAATGTGTTGCAGGATGGCCGAGACAAATTTTCCGGACGCATGCAAAATGCATCCAGTGATTGTTGTGAAGAGTATCAGCGCAGCCAGATGAAGTAAAAGAGCGGGCTCATGGCACTCCAATAACTGTTGCAGTAGCTTCTCCTTGTGACCGACAATCAGTGCGCGATCTTTTTTCTTATCAGCCTTTTTGATAATCATACTACACGCTTTCAGAACCGACTCCGTGGCCAGCTCGAAATCCTCAATGCTTCTGTTCAAGGCTTTGTTTTGTTCCAATAAAGCGTTGCGATACTGTGCATCTAGTCAGGAATAAGCCAGTAAATGAGTGCAAATGGCATGACTGAATGTTTTTTTTTTTTAATTTACCACACTCTTGTATCAGTTTAATGCGTTGATCGACGTTCAGGTTTGCGGACTTGACCGACAGACTGCATTCGGCGGCCACATAAAGCGTCAGTTCATTGCAAATGTCGTTACCCAGTGTTTTGAGTAAATATTTTACAAGTTGCGTTTGCGTGTCGGCGTGGAACAGCTTTAGGCCCTTCTCGTAGAGGCGTATGTCGACGAGCAGCATGTTAACGCGTTCCTGTATGGCAGCATGTGTCTGGCGTCGATTCGTTTGCGGAGTCGCCTCATACAATTCCTGGGCCTTGGCTAACGCGACCTGATTTAGCTGGCTAAATATCAAAATACAAATATAATGAGCTTAAAATGAGACATGGCGAACGGCAGTTCAATTTACTTCAAATAGAGCGCAGCAATTGGCTTGGCTAAGTGCTCTAGACCCTCCTCCTCCAGTGTGATCTTGATTAGATTTATGATATCCGAACTTTTGACCAGTTCTAGCGCTTTAACGGATTTGCGCGTATTACCAGCTGACTGCTGCACTGTGTCCTCTTCATCCTCGCTGTCATAATTGTGGGCAGCCGCACGGCCACGCTGATGCTTCTTGGTCGACTTGGTTTTAGTTTCGCGTCCTTGCGCACCGCCACCCGCCTTGCCGGAGGCTGCTTTTTTGCGACGTTCATCGCGCTTGTCCATTTTGCTATCGTCATCTGCATCGTGGGTGATGCTCGGGTTGTTGCCCTTTTGAGCCAGCGTTTTTTCTACAATATATTGCTGATAGACGCCATTGTCGATGGCTGATTTGGCCAGTGCCAGAGCCTTGTCATGACAAGGTTGTACCAACTCCGTAAGATATGTCTGGGAAAAGACTGCAGCAAGAGTGTTGAGAGAGTTTGTTGGTTATTTCAAGTGTAGATCACTTACCGATGCTTTCCAGATACACAAAATGGCTGGGATTGCAGTGCTTTTGGGCCATGACTGCATCGAAGGCCTCTGCAATGTCTTCCTCCGACAAATTGGATGGCAATATGGTGGATAAGTCTAGATAATGCTTGGTGGCACTGCACTCATTCAGGGCGGACACCACGGTCAGCTCAATAAGACGTGCGCCCAGCGCAACACGCTTAAGGAACAGGAACTGTTCGTTCGGGAATTGCTTGCGTATGTAGGCCTTGGCATCGGAAATGCCCAGTTTGTTGATAGCCTCGTACTCCAGGAAGCTGTTTTGCTTGTAAAATGAGTTGACCCAGTCGGCCTGTGTCTTGGCGTAAATGTGCGGCACATACTGAGCATTGGCCTGCTTAGAGGTCACCTGTCCGGCTGGCGAGATTTCATCGAGCAGCGAATGAAAGATCTTCTCCTGCACATTGATCTGCTGCAGAATAACAGCCACATTTGTGGGCTTGGTGATGGCTGCCAGAGCGCCACGTATTTTCGCCTTGCAACGTTGTATGTATGCTTGGGTAAAAAACACGCGCGGATTGCTGGCATCCTGACGACCCTTAATGATCTTGCCCAAATGCTTTTCCACCACATTCTGTTGCAGAAAGTCCGAAGGCAGATCAAACTGTGACGTTAAATCCGATATAGAAATTTCACCACGTAGCGCCAGCTTCTCGTTGATCTCCTGCGCAATGTGCGTAATATAGTCCTCATCGATAAGCTGGCCAAGCATAAGGTGTATCTGTGGGTTCTCTGCCGTTATGCGTTCCGCCAGCGTAACAATTCGCGACAGATCAACATTTAGAGTTTTGCTGACCTCTACAAGATTGGCGCGACCACCGTTTGCATACAATTCATCTTGTATTTCGCGTTCCAAATGGTCGGGGGTGATGTACTCTTTGCCATCATTCGTAAAAACGACATCCAGCAGTTGCTTCTCCAGCAGCAAAGTAACTATTTCAATGCAATTCCGTTCGGAAAGCCTGACCAAAGTTAATAGGTTATAAGGTGACAGCTGTTAATAAGATATTTGACTGTTTCTTACTTTTGCAGCGTGGAAGTCAGCTGCGCCTTTTGAAAGTCAGCTGCCAAGCGTTTTATCTCGTCCCAGTCGCTGCTCATTTTTATTTAATAGTTATTGCTAATAATTTTAATAAGATTGGGCTTCAACCAGAAATGTGACGCGTCAACAAAAGTTGACGCTATCGATAACTTATCGATAATTTGTAATCAGTCAGCTGCTTCAGTTTGATGAAATTTCGGTATTTTTCTCACTGCCGACATACGTTCACACCTTGTTCTTAGATTATTATTTTTAAATCAAATATTTAGATCGAATTGTCGGCTTTGAAATTTGTTAATTGATATGTATGTCTGTATAAAGCAAGCCATGTATTATTAACACTAACCGTGCCAAGATGTCGATATCAAAATTATTCGTGAAAGTTTTCAATGAGGACATTTTTGAGCACCTGGATCAGGAAAACTACAACTCTGACTTGGAAGATGATTTGGAGGGAGCAAATTGCTCCACTGTGCCGGATCCGCGAACGCCAAAGCTAGAAGAGCTTTCCGTGACAAAGTGCGTTGCATCAGTTGTCAGACATGAGGGTAGGGATCTATCTCATATTTTAAATCTTTTGTAGGCAAATGACCATTGTGAGGAATTGGTTGGATGACAAGTTTCAGCAGATACAAACGGACAGCAATGAGGAGATACGAAAACTCTATATGGAGACAGAGTCGCGCATCGGTCCCGAATTGGCTATCTTCGATGTGGACTATACGACAACTGTGCGTGTGTCTACCGATAGGCTGGCCTTGCGTTCCCAGGGAAGTTTCAACACGGTGCGCGCAAATTGTTGCGTTTATAGCGGCCGTTGGATGTATGAGGTAATCATCGCTGTTACGGCCAATGGCTAAGGGGTAAGGGTATGGGCTATGGATTGGTGGTTGCTTAGCCAACGGTCAATGACATTGAAGTTTCTAAACATTTTGGATTTTGGAGTATGGGGTGCACGTGCGCGTTATCGACATATTCTAATTTGGTCTTGTTTGCATTACTAGGTCCAATTGCACACGAAAGGCGTCATGCAAATGGGCTGGGCGGCGGGCACTTGTGGATTTAACGAAAATAGCGGTGTGGGCGACACAAAATTCAGCTATGGCTACGATGGCAGCAAGCAACAGGTCTGGCACATCTCAACCAGAAAGTAAGTCGGATTCCTTGAAATCGAACTCTTGATACTAATCCTGAAACTTCAACAGATACGGCGAGAAGTGGCAAATTGGTGATATCATAGGTGTCACAATTGATATCGATCGCGAGATTATTGAATACTATCGTAATGGGCGTTCAATGGGCGTGGCCTTTGACAAGATTCAGCGAGGGCCGGGAATTACCTTTTTCCCTGCCATCTCTCTGGGCTATACACAGGGCGTACAGGCGAACTTTGGCAATCGACCGTTTGTATATCCAGTGGCCGGATTTCAACCTCTGATGGCACGCCCCATACTGAAGCTGCGTCGAGCCAATTTAATTATGGAATATCTCATCAATTTGGCTGGCATCTTTTCTCACTATAACGCACAGTCACGCACAAGCCAAACAACTGGCGAAATACGAGTGTCCACCAAAAAGACGGTCTACTGTATATTTGCAACGTTGCTCATTGAGCGCTTCACGAATGAAATATTTGATCCTTATATCATTGAGGATGTGCTACTAACGCGTATCACAAATATGACTACACTGCCGGCTGAGAAAGAAAATCCACATAGCGTGCTCATGGGCCTCTTGTCCTTGTTCTGGAACTTTTTGGAGGCCGATGAAGTGAAGTTTGTGGTGCGCAAACTGGTCAATGCCCTCTTGGCTATCTATACGCACACCGTACAGGGCATGGACTATGAGAAGCATAAACAGGCGCTGAGCGTACTCCACTGTATCTGCTTGCATGAGCAAACGCGCAAGTATCTGCTGGAGGGCAAGCTCTTCAAAAAACACTGGTAAGCTGAGAATTATGGTTTGTGGATTTGCATATATTCTTACGCAAATGAATTCGATTTTTTTTGTTGCTTTCCAGCTTGGCCTTCTTTTTGTACGTACATCCGCTGGAGTTTAATATAATGGAGGAGATACTGCCCGATTATATGGCCTGGACAGAGGGCATTGATGGACCCAAGGACAAATATTTAAATGCTGTAGAAAAGGTGCGCAAGATCACAGAAGTTTTGTACTCAGCCCAAAAAGACTTGCTAAAAACGCTGATGATCAACACAGATGGCAGCGGAGAATCTCCCTCTAGTCGCAAACTTTTTCTAAACAAAATGCGGCGTTATGTCATCGATTTAAGCATGGAGCAGCGCGTTAGTTATTGCCATTAGCTTTCCAGACCATTTCCAGTTAAACGAGTCGTTTTATTTTGCAGCCCTTTCACGCATTTTTCTTTATGCAGTCCAGCATACAGCATCCACTGGATCCGCCAGTGGCTCTTGCCTTTGTCTGTATACTAGTCGATCAGGTGCGATCACTGTTTAAGGAGGAACTGCCCACTCACGTTATGGAAGTGAATGCCGATTACTTTGTGGATGGTTCATTCGATTATATGCACTTTGATCGCGTTGGCGGAGTTTTATCGCATCTGCGTAAGGTGCACAGGGGGGACATCGATTCGTATCTGGGCATGGAACGTACCCAGCAAATCTATGACGAGGATCACAATTCTGTACGGGTCAACGAAGTGGGTACGTATGGCGAGTGCTGTTAATTAGTTGGCGCAACTTTTAAGATACAACATTTTCAGATACCACACTTTACCTGCTAGGAGAAAATATCAACAATGTGGCGGTGATTGGTCATACGCAAGGCGCTAACAACTCAACGTTCACCCACTTTCTTAATCCGCGCATAGCGCAAAATACAGACACAGCCCCAGGCAGCTTATCCTCAGAGGCTAGCGTATGCGAGCTGCTAGACATTTGCGTGCTGTTTTACTACTCAGCCGGGCACAAATATATAGTCAAGATAGCTGCGGTGCGCGATGAGATTGCCACGCTGAATGAGGTGCTAAAAGAGACAAAATACTACCGTGAGGATATCGAACGCAAACTGATGACCCTGGAACAGCATGCGAATGTCTGTATGAATGACAATCATCAGCATATAATGTCCGAATTGCGCTCCAAGTTCAGTCAGCGACAAAATGTGTTTGCAGTGAGTGATTATCCCAGACTTTCTCATTGAATTCACTCATTAATTATTTTGTTTTACCGTCGACAGACACGTTCCATATCGCTGGCAAGGAAACAAGTTTGGCTGCGTGCTGTAGCACTGAACAACCAACGGCGCTCGTTGTTGATTTGGCTAATGGAGCGCATCGTGCGCACATTAACGGTGAGCAAAGCTTGAATATTCACAAAAGTTGTAGCTACATATAGGAATCCGCTTGGTTACAGAGCGCATCGAACATGGGTCCACTCTTTGCATTTGTACCCGAGCTCTACATAAATACGTTGCCCATTTTGCTGGACACTGTGATGGACTTTAGTCATCATGATATGCGCGCTCAGTTCGAAGTGGCGGATGCCGAGTGCGCTGTCAATGCCGCAGCAGAGTTTTTGGGCTTGCATTCGGCGGATTCGCGTATTGTGCTTGCCTCCTGCAAAGATTCGTTATTACAGGCATTGGGCACACTCACGTGCCACAAGCCGGGCGTGCGTGCGCTAGAACGTAGCTCAAAGCGCTCTCAGGCGGCCTTAGCGCGTGCTCTGCTGCGACCTTACGAGAATCGCGCCTGGGGTCAAAGCAATTGGCTCTTGCTGCGATTTTGGCTGGGCGAAGGCTTTGCCTTTAAGGATGCGCGCCAGCCCAGTGTTTGGCAAGGTGGCTCACAGCCGCTGCAACAGGGACTGTGCCGCAGTCGCTCGAAAAACGAATCGCACACCGGTCTGTTACACAATGTGGCGCCGGCAAATCCGTCCAAACACTTTCAGCGCTTAATTGGCTCTAAGTTGTTTGAGGACGAACCGTTTGCTACCACTTTCCTTAACTCTGTGCTGAGTCAGCTAAATTGGGCCTTCTCAGAGTTCATACTGCTGCTTCAGGAGGTGAGCTGCTGCTTCTGGCTGTATGTTCGGTTTACAATGATCTCTCGAATACTTTTTACAGATACAAAACACAGCGCAGCGTCAGGAGAATACGCTCTTTGAGCCGAAACAGCTGAAGATCTGCTCCATGTGCTTTGAGCTAACAGTATCGCTGATGCGTTGTCTGGAAATGATCATAACTGTGGTGCCGGACGTTGTGACCGATGAGTCGCGTCCAAATAGTGACTTGCTATTGAATCGCATATGCCAGCTGATCAGTCAGGTGCTGTCACGCGTCACAGTGCCGCCAGGCTGCTTCCAGTTTGTGGTGGACATGTGCTCTGCTGATCTGAATGCTGTCACACACTTTCCCATCATTAGTGCTGCACTGGGCATATTGTTGGCCTTGCTGCGCAGCGAATTGGACAACGATGTGACGCCGCAGAAGGTTACACGCATATCGCGCGCCTTTCTAACCGATCCCAGTTTTCAGTTTGCCACACTAGAGTTCGCGCTGGGCGAGATACGCACTCCGCTGCTGGAGCAGAAGGAGATACCTCGTGGCAATTTCGATCCATCGTCGCGACCACATATTGATCCGCTTACTAATGATGTGCGCCTGCCACAACTCAATAACTCCAAGCGCATACGGGCAGATCCACCGATTATTAAGTTTGCGCTTTCTGATTGTGAGTTGTTTAACGGTCCATCAAATGTTCTTTACTTAACCCATTATCTTCCACAGATCCGACGCATGTGTCTCAGGAAGAAATCGAAGATGTACGCCATCTTATTGATAATCTGCGCATCAAACAGACTCTGCTCTCAGATATTACGCTACCCTCGGAGGACTCACTGTGTCCCATTTGCTGTGCCAAGCCGATCACTGCCGTTTTTACGCCCTGCAATCATCAATCGTGCAGCGACTGCATTATGCAGCATATGATGAACTCCAAGGTCTGCTTCTACTGCAAGACCACCATACAGACAATCGAAACGCTGGACGGCACTCTCATCTACTCCAATGATGAATCGGTGAACACTGTAACAGAGACTGCTTGAACTACCCCACCGCAATAACCAAACAACCCAACAAAAATCTAGTCACCTTTAAACAAAAAATTGCTACGCTTAACATGTGGTTATTTACACATAAGTACATACATACTATATACATAGATATATATATTTTTAACTTCAGTTTTTTTGATTTTGTATTTTATATGCTTGCAATTATTTCAGATGTGATATGCTATAGTGCAATTTAAACACAGCTCTATGAACAGAAAACATACCAACCAAATTAAATAGTTAGCACATTAATATACTTATTGTTTGTCATTTTATGATCTCTGGTTAATGCAACTATTTCTATAATTATTTAAGAGCACACAAACTCCAAGCAAGTGCATTTATATTTATGTTTAAGCTGAAAAACTATTTCCAAAATAGTTTGCATTTAAAATTGATAACAATTAGTGGAACGTCTATTTAAGTACGATAATTTATGTCAACATTATAAGATATTACAACTATTTTCATTCACTTTGTTAAGGAGCTGATGGTTTGGTCAAAACATAGAAATCAAACTTTATTTGTAATCCAATTCCTAAGTTATAGAATTTTAAAACCTGCCTAACAATTAAAATTAAGTAACGGAACCAGATTTAGACAATTCCCTAAACATTTTAGCGTCTCGCATTTGCTCCGTTTCAATTCTCGTGTTATATATTTATTTATTGAAAATAACAATTTATGGCTGTCCTCGAGGTTTTGTACTTCAGCCATATACAATTATTGCATTTCTGAATATACAAATATAAACTTTTAATCAATTCTTTTCATCGTACTTGTTCCGACTTTTCATTTCATTTTCAACTTAGAAAACACTACGCTGTTTATATAATACAGTTAAGTACATATAGATAAAGGTATACAGTTTATTTGAGCACATTTATGTCTAAATGTGTGCCTCAGGTGGTGCCAGAATGTGTTAAGCCTTAACTTAATTTAATAATTTTCTTCTTGGTATTGTCATTTTCGAGAGGTCCAGAAATTGGTAGCTTGTGTTGAATATTTATCAAGGTACATTTATAAGCAATATATATATAGAAATAGAACTATTCGATTTTAACAGTTTAAACAGTGTTTTTTTTTTTTTGTTTTCTTCTAATAGACATGGACATTAAAGCCTTCCAACTAACTACAGTTATACATATATATATATAAATAGTACAGATAGATACACATGTAACATATATATTTATATATGAGGATCAACATCTAACTACAGTTTAAGATCTAATAATTGCTGACTATACTCCAAGAGAAGCGCGTGAGAACATTGAGATATAGACGATATAGACTCAAGAGGCATGCTAAGATTTCGCATGCCAGTCCCATTTGCCATCCCAGCTCATTTATAGTACGGTACAGGCATTCGAGTGCATGCGATGCGAGTGTCGTCCATTGCCGTGACTAAAGCCGCTGCAGCACTGATGTGAGATTGGGCCGGAGCTGCGGGCGTGCTGGAAGCTCTGGCTGTTGCTCATCTTGGGCTCGTGTAGGGGATGATGACAGCTGGGCGCATGGCTGTGGCTGCGGAAAAGATACAATTAAATTTGTCCCAGCTACTCGACACGATCTCTTACCCATGATTACAAATGCTCGAATCGGATATGGAGCTGGGCATGGCACGACCCAAGGCCTGCGGCGGAGGTGGTGGTGGCAGAAATAAGGGACAACCACCGGCTACCAGATCATCGCCACCACCATCGTGGCCAAAAATGGCGAGGCGCATATTGGCCGCCTTGGCCGTCGATTGAGATTCTACTTCATGCGCTTCTTCAATCATCTTGTCCAGTTTCTCCATGGCCTTTGTTTGCTTGGCGGCCAGAAACGCCTTGCGCGCCGCCTTGGACATGGAGTGGGGTCTGCAATAAAAGAGATTATGCTTCGAAGCCTTATTTTTGGGTAGCGTTAAGTGCCCACCTGGCTGGCGCGGAATTGGAACGATGCGGTGGTGGTGAATGCAGAGAAACTGATGTCATGGAATCCTTAGATACAGGTCGGCTGTTGCTGCTGCTTGCCTGCACCACAGCTGGTGCTGTGCCGACCAAAGTCGGCGGCGCCTTGCCACGGTGCATGGGACAAACTCCAAGACTTGGTGCAGCAGCAGCAGCAGCTGTTGGAGCCGCACAGGTCTCCTTGGATGTGGTAGCGATTACTGCAACTGGCGCTGTTGGTGGTGTCTTAACCGCCTCCAGGGTGGCGCTGGTGGAAAATGTGATTTTTCTAATTAGAATGGAGGTTGTGCCGTGGGCCACGTTGTTGAGCTGATACATACTTCAACTTCATGCTCCTTTCCCGTTCCAATGAGGCATTAGATGTGGATGGCTTCATGCTGGCGCTGCTGCAGCTTGCCGACTCCCGCGGCGGTGCAGTTGAAGGCGGCGTTAGCTGATCCATGGCGGCCAGCTCCTCGGGCGTAAACTTGTCGGGATTGCTGGGGCGAGGCTTGTGCGGAGCGCTGCCAATGCGAAATGGTGGCGTTGGGCTAAATCCACATGGCGATTGACAGCTATTTTTGCCGCTGTTGCTGCTGTTGGCCAATGGGCCGCGCGAGATTTGTAAATCCTCGAGAAACTCCTCAGTGTCCAATATAAGCGAGCCGAAGATGTCGCTGGGCGAGCGCATGAAAACGTGACCAGTGGAATTGGAGCGGGATTCGCGCCGCTTATTTTGCTCTGGCAAAAAGCCGGTGCCAGCACTGCTGCGCACTGGCGAGTTGGCAATGCTTCTCCTCGCCACATCCTTGAAGGTAACCGGCGAGTAGATGCGACTGCTGCGCTCATCGGTTGCTGCCGCTGCTGTGGCTGCTGTGGCTGCTGTTGCTGCAGCTGGCGCATGATGAGCCATTGTAGTGGCAGCAACCAGTGCACCGCTGGCACCCAGCACCACATTCGACATGGCCGCCGGCGGAGGCTCAGCTGGCGGCGGTGCTATCGGTGCTATCGGTGGCTGTGGCTTAGGCGCCGGCAAAATGGCCTTGGGCATGGGTGTTAGCGGCGGTGCGGCGGACATCGGATGTAACTGTAGTCCAGCGGTTAGCTGTAGCGGTAGGCGATTCTCACGCTCCTCCAGCCAGTAGGTCTTCATGGTGCCTTTGCCCTTGACATCGATCTCGCCGCGCTCGAGTATTTTATAGCTCGGTCCAATCAGCACCTTGGTCGACTCCGATATATGCACTTTCATGGCAATACTGGTGGACTCCATTCTGGAGGCGGTATTAACACTATCGCCAAACAGACAATAGCGTGGCATCTTTAAGCCCACAATACCAGCCACGACGGCTCCCGAGTGAACGCCCACACCTGCTCCAAGCATATGAGGAATGTGTAGTATAAGGGGAAATATATGGAATCTAATTAATGGATAAACTGTCTTACGTATTCTCAAATGCTGTCCCGTGGAGGGATCCTTCAGATCGGTTATGGCGTCGACCATATCCAGGGCCATATCACAGACTCGCTCGGCATGATTCGCATCCTTATCCGGTGCTCCAGCCACCACCATATAGGCATCACCAATAGTTTCAACCTTGTACACAGAATTGCGCTCCGTGAGCGTATCGAAAATTGAGTACATGGCATTCAGCATCGATACCACTTCCATGGGCGTAATTCGACTACAAATCTCCGTAAACGTAACGATGTCCGAAAATAATATGGACACACTGTCAAACATCTGTGGGATAGTTGTAGGTCAGTCTCACTTAACCGGGTATTTAGAGTGGTTCGGACACCCACCTCACACGTATCTATGGGATTCTCGCCGCGTCTCAATCGATCCGCCACCTGCTTGGGTATCATCTGATAGAGAAGCTCGTCGGTGCGCCGCATTTCCTCATCCAGTTTGCGCATGGACTCTTCCAGTTTCTTGGACTTCTGTTGCTCCTGATCCAGCGCCAGTTTCAGCTCTACGGACTGCTGTGTGCCCGCCAACATGAGATCTCTGCTGAAATCGTGCATGGACAGATCGTTGATGTAGAGACCAGTTGTGATCAGCGAGGTCAGATCGGGCATCACTGGCGTGCCCAGGAACATGATCATGCGCCAGTTTTCCATATAAACCATTTGACCTGTAAACAGGAAAGTATAAGTATTTTTTCAAATTTTTTATAATTCTAATTGTATCCTGTAAAGTTTATATATACATATTTTTATTTTAAGATCCTGATATGGTGTTTGCTTTTTGGTCATTCAAGGTAAGATTGTGCTGGGATTACTTAGAAAAAAAATTATTATATAATTTTAATAATTAGCATAACTTTGGAAAGAGAAGATTAATTTTTATCTACATTATACCCATATCGAACTCATGTTGTTAGAAGAAAATTTGAATTCTTTATAGAACTGATATAGGAATATTAAAACTATATATTTTTTGAGGATGCTTTAGAAGTTGCAAGTTTATGTTATCTTTTATTATTTATATGCATTTTACCTTTTAGCCGTAGGGATTTTTCCGGCTCGCTGCCATCATCGTGCAGCAGCAAGTCCTCGTTCTGTGCATCCAAACGCTCTGTAACCGGATCCACGGTAACCAGCTCGAATATGTTGTTGGTGCGATTAAGTATCTAATGGGTTGAGTTAATTAGAAAATATGCATATACGCTGGCCCAGGGCACATACGGTTTGAAACTTGAATGCAATTAGCGGGCGCACCAAGTCGAACCAGGCTGTAATCTTCTTGCCTAATAGCTCCGGCAATATGACCATCAGGGAGTTGCCAATGCTGCGCACAACCATGTCAGCGCTGTGAGTGCAAAAGGGCGGATTCCGGGATAGAGGAGGGGTGGCAGTTGTTACTTAATATCGCAGGGGATTTGTTATGCGCACAAGCTTACCCAAACACGATGCAAAATGGAAATATCTCAAAGAGGACGTGTGCGCTGATGGGCAAATGCTTCTCCTCCCGCGTCATGGCCAGGGAGGCGAGGGTGAAAGCCCGGTTATCGAATGTCAGCTGAAAGGTTACGTGCACCGTATCGAATAGAATCTCCTCGCGCACCAGCTCAATGTGCATCTCCTTGTGGTAGAAATAGCGCGCCACCTCCCGTATCTGTCCCATCGTGTAGTACACAAAGCCCCGCCGCTTCGATCGATAGTGCAGCGTGAGGCCCTGCTTGGTCTCGTTTTCACAAATAAAGCTGGGCGCGCGCATGCGCGGATACGAGAACTTAAGGTACTCATGCAGATTGTCCAGACCATTCAGAAAGTCACGCATGTGCCGTCCCAGCACCGACAGCACGCGATCGTAGCCATACTGACCCACAAAGCCAACAAAGTAGACGCCCAGACGATCCATAAATTCGCGCTCCGAAACGCCAAGCACCTGCAAAACATAGTGTATATATATAAATCAGTATAAGTATATATTTGGGTCTTCTTATGCTCACAGTTTGCGCCTTCTTGGCCAGCTTTTGCAGCAGATTCTCGGGATACACCTGATGCACGCTGAATGATGGCGAATCGATGCCTGCCTGCCGTCTGATGTCCTCCCATTTCTCCTCGCCGTACACGGACTTGATGTACTCGGATAGATTCTCCAACAGCAGCCCATACATCTTGACAAGGAGTCTGTTCAATCTACCTATTAAGCTTTTAGCCGCACTTAGTTGCCGCTAGTTTGGGCCATTGCTGATTTTCACCTGTTGATAAAGGTGGAAATTATTTGGTTACTTTTCAAAATTGAACTTAAACTAATTTTAGGCTGTTAAATGGACAACAAACAAATAATGTTAAACTATGTCATAGGATTGGCCTTGAGTCTGGGGAAAACTGAAATGTTTTATCATTTTCATAAATTATCATCGTATAACAACTTCAATACGTCAATACTCAATTTCCAATTTCCAATTTCCTTGCGACTGAAATATGTATAAAAAAATAAGAAAAATGTTGTCCAACATTGATATTAATATATGATGACCCTTTCCTCACATTAAGTATACGCCCCGTGGTGCTTTGCATGTAAATTGCATTAGAATATGTGGCCAATACCGATTGGCTTTAGATTTCATGGAAAACTGTGCACATTTCGGGCAAATCCCCAAAGGCAAGCGACCAATGTTGACATTTTGTGCAACGCGCCAGACATTTGGCGCCTCATAATTTATGCCAGCCTCAAGCTAAATTGGTTGAATTATTTTCCCTTTTTTGTTGCCTTTGGGGAAATAAGTCAATAGATTGGCTAGTCTTTTGATGCGCAGTTTTCATCAGTCCATCAGCAATTTTGATTTAAATCAACATTTGGTCGGCCAACTGATAGAAATTTGTGATTATTTGACTAAAACTGTTGACATATAATTTTCAATATTACTCAAGATACTCTAAACTAAGACTGGATGCCACAAGCATTCAAAACATTTCTGACTCTGTAAACATCTGTATACTCGCGTCGAGCATGAAACTTGGATCTTGGATCTGATTATGAAAATAATTTCTCACAAAACGTGCTTAAAAAGGTTTTTGTTTTACGAAAATTGAAAGAAATATGAAATTGAAGGAATAAAGAATGAAGATAGAAAACGATAAATAAATTTTCTTTTCTTTTTATACCCTGAACCCATTAAAAATGGGTATAATGTTTTTGTGCAAAATGTAAATGTATGTAACAGGCAGAAGGAAGCATCTCCGACCCCATAAAGTATATATATTCTTGATTAGCATCAATAGCCGAGTCGATATAGCCATGTCCGTCTGTCTGTCCGTCCGTCCGTCCGTCCGTATGTATGAACGCAAGGATCTCAGAACCTATAAGAGCTAGAGACTTGAAATTTAAGCTGTAGGTTCTCCTAGTTTCTACGCAGATCGAGTTTGTTTCCGATAATCGATAACTTACTCCGTTTCCAAGCAATCGATAAAAATCGATATCGACATACTGTTTTTTAATACAAATTGGGTTAATAATAAAAGCTAGAGTCACCAAACATGATATGTTGCTTCTAGAATATTATATATATGTCAAGTATCTTTCATTTTATACCTATCGCCACCTCCCCGCTACCACCTCAAAGAGGGTTCAGGGTATTCCCTAGTCGGGAGCTCCCGACTAGAACCTTTTACTTGTTTAAGTTTAAAACGCAGATAAGCTAATTATTAATGAAAAGAGTTTTACGAACAAGTAAAGCAGTAAGCACCAATCGAACCTTTTATGCGCATAATATATGTACTTGAAAATGCAAATTAATTAAAAGGAAATACAATTGAGTTAGCTCTCAACTCTGCAGCATCGTGCAGCTGCCCGCCTGGCTGTGTGTAGAAAAAACAAGTGCAATGTTACGCATACGCCACGTAGCATGCGCATAGGGTTCTAGGTAAATTGACTTGTCTATTATAAATGCATTAAATAATAATGTTGGCATGCATCAAATGAAATTAAGTGCCCAAGTTGATGCTAAATGTAGCCTGGGTGAGTTTGCAGGACGAACCAGACGAGCGAGAATATTTAATTATAACGCATACGCAGCGTACGCCCATACATTTTGTGTTGCTTGTCAAACAAGTTGTCGACAAGTTGAGGCATGCCGCAAACGCTGGAATGGTTTTATCAGCAAGCCATTTGGGTTAATTTGGGCTTTAGTCAGGCCGACTCCAATGCTCCACTTGACTGTGCGCCTTTTATTGCCTACGTAAGTGGCTGTTAATTGACCTAAGTCAATTTATGTGTACATAGCCAACAATTAAGTGTAAGTGCGCAGGACAATTGCTATTTATACTGTGGTATGCTTTGGCTGCACATTCGTTGGCAATCTGGGAAATGCCTCGCCTCAAAGCAAAGCTAATTCAATTGCATTCAAAGGCACCTGCCGTTGCAGCTAAATACAGCCGAGTAATTGCCAGATATTCAGACTGCCGTCGCCTTGAGAATCCTCAAGTCAAACTCGCATAATAAACAGCTGTGACGGGAGGGAAGCCGGGCAGCAGGGCAGCCGGGCAACAGGGCAGCCGGGCACCAGGGTGACATTTGTTATTACTGTTGCAGTCGCATATGTTCGTGTCAATTGGAAGTCATAACCATGAGCTGCTGTAAACTGAGCTATGCACTTGGGCGGACCGACAGGCGTATAGTAGATGAGACTGGTGGCAGCACCTCAAGGCTGCAGTTGCCTACAATCTGCTGTAAATTACGAGCAGCCTGCCAGTCCACAAATTGCGGACCGTCGAAGTGCATCCTGGCATAACAGATGAGGCTAGCAGGTTGAGTTCAAAATGTCTGGCTGAAGGTTTCAATTCAAGAAGAGCATCAAGTGAATGCTCCAGCGAGTTATCCTCACCACCAATCAACCCATATCTTTAGATACTGTGTTTACCTAAAACATAAAATATGAATGCTTTTTGCGCTATGTGTTGCTGAGCTTCTATGATTGAACAGCTTTTAGAAAGCGACAAGTCACATCACAAATCTCTAACAGCCAAATGCCAAAAATTCCTAAGAGCGTTGCAGTTGGCTGTACTCGACTGCCTAATACTCATTCAGAGTTTGAGAACCGCTTAAGCCAGGATCGTTGATAGATTTTAATGAAAATATATCGAGTTTTTCAATAATATTTCTTATACATTTTTAAAGGAGCTTATTTAGCCATCTAAGCTTGTAGAAGATATAGATATATCCACTGGGCGTAGCGTAGCAAGCCTCATAGTTCCCCACATTTCCGAGGGTTACACGTGCTCAAAACTAATATACCCTTTGCACTTTCTGTGAACGAGCATCAAAAAAGGAATAGAATCCATTACTCTCACTTTGCATGGCTTTATTTACGCTTTATTGCCATTTGGTTTGTCATAAACATATTTCATTGTATGCTTTATGGTTATCCCACCTTCAAACCTGCCCATTCAGAAATTTATGCTTTGGGGCAACGCATAAAAAATTGCCAATGCCAAATGTAAGGCTTAAAAAAATAAAATCAAATATATTTGCATTTTGCTCCCGCGTTTTACTTCATTGCATTTTGGGGTCAATTTGTGGGGAATTGTGTTAAAAACTGAAATTTCATAAATAATATAAAACTGATTCGTTTCGAACTTTGCAATATTGTTCATTTAATTGCTTTTAAAAGTTGCATTTAATTTAAGTTCCCCCCAAGATTCCGAATAAACAAAAACACAAACTCTTGACGTCAGTTGTATAAAAAACGCTTTTTCGTATTTTCCTGTTTCGTGTTTTTGAAAATGTATTTAGAATAGATTATTTAAAAAGCTGGCCTTAAGGCAGATAAATCTTCATGATATATAGAAAAGAAGGAAAAAGAAAGACAGCGCAGCTATTTATAAAACACAATAATGTGCAAACCATACAAAATATCAAATACAAAACAAAATGCTTAAAAATACTTATTTAGACATGCTACATACAAAAATTAGACAAAATTGTCAACACAACATTGTGTGTAGAGAAATATAAATTAAACATGAAATAATAACTAACTGAAGAACTTTCATTTTCACGGGCACAGTAGGGGGCGTTGGGGGGCAGCTCCCCTTCCACCCACTATTTGGCATTGGGCAGCAAAAAAAAAAAACATTGAACACTAGACGCTCTCAGAACACTTGTGCCAAAGAGATCAAAACATTGTCCAAAATGCTGTCATCTGTTTCAGTTCTACGGTTTAAATATAATGTGTATTTTTATTACATTTTTGTTGTCGCGGTTTTTATCGGCCAATTACGTTGCGGCATTTCTTCATGAATGGAATACCCATGGGATATACAAGCATCTATATATATATATATATAGATATGCCCATTTATATATGTATATATATATTTCTGTTTAACTTTTTGCGCGTTTAAATTGCCAAAATAATAAACAGGATGTGAGCATGCTGCTGTGTGACGTCAGCAACCTATTGATAGGGTGCTGAGACTGGTGGCTACCGCAGGAAGTGCACACCGTTTACAGGAAACTCTTTCGTTTTCAAATATGGTATTCCAATTTTATTCGGATTTCAGGTGAATTTTATCAAATATATTTTTAATTGAAAAAAGCTGGTTTTTTTGTAATATTACCTAGAAATCATGTGAGCTAGTCCGTGCGAAACTAATTTTTACTTTTTATGATTGCACATCATATTTCTAAATAACACCTTTCTATGCGATTTTCATGATTTTAAGCACTGCAATAAAATGTTGACAGATATTTTTTACGAGTATGTGAGTAAGAGCAAATGTAGCGAATCGCGAGAGTAAGAAAAAGAAAGATAAGAGAGAGAGAGAGAGAGAGAGAGAGACAGAGTGAGAGAGAGAGAGAGAGAGAGATAGAGAAAGTGAGACCTTGAATAAGACAGAGAGAGTATAGGCGGGAAGAGGATGCGTGAAAGAGACATAAGTTTTTGTTCATGATCTGATTAATTATCGCATTTGAAGAATATATATATATATTTGCTGATGAATATATGTATATAATACTTTACGAGGTCGGCGGAAGTTGTCTTTTGTAGCTTTCTTCTTTAATTGATTTAGAAAACCTATAATTTATCTTTAGACAATAAAAAAAAAAATTGAAAGTAATAAAAATTCTTAAAACGTTAAATGATAAGAAAAATTCACATGATGAAAGATTTTCGTGTCGATACGTGCTTGTTCTATATGTAGTTCGTGTCATGCGCCCATCTCTAATGCCAGCTAATTAAGCGGACCAAACAGTCAGCAACAGTGTTGCAAAACGAGTAAAATGTTGTGAATTAATTGACAAACACTTAGTACATAAGTATTTGCCAGAAAAGTAAACTTAAAGAATAGAAACGTGAAAAGAGATATAAAGCGTTTGCTTATTGCCAGCTTTTCGCGGCTAGTTATCATCAATCATGGCAAATTATGACTACATATTTCATCGAAGCGGCCAGCGCCTGCAATCTGCATACAAAGTTGGGTTCTACTTTGAAGCGTTGCATAGTTGACCTTAATATGTCCTTGACCATCGTGCAACCCACTAGACTGATGTGCGAATTTGTCATGCACATTGACAGTGAGTGATGGAATGCTTTACACGGTGGAAATTGTTTTCTGCATTTTGACAGGCTTCACTTCAGATGAGAAGAGTCGTGTGTAACTTAGTTACCAGGTTGCAGGTAAGCTTAAATTAGTTTTAGAATTTGATTCTAGCCGGCAAGAGTTTAAAGAGTTGCCGTTCAAAGTGTTTGTCATGTCCCGCTTTATGGATCTAGTCGACATGTTTTTCATTCAATTTTCCAGCCTCCAAAAGCAAAGGCGAAAAATTCACATCATATGCAATATAAAGGCGAAAACATTCGCGGCTGTCGTAAATTTTAATGAATTTATAAACAAACGGAAAAAACAACGAACATTTTAAAAGGCAAATACAATATTGATGCCAACACCTACTGGCAATGGGCAAATATCTTATATACACGCTCCTACATAAATGCCTTATGTACAGTGTATCCATGCACTCTCCTCCACGCATGAGCGTAATTATGAGGCAAACAATTAATTTTCAAGTTCATTTGCGTGGGTAACGCCGAGCGCTCGAGCGCTGAGACCCTAGCAGGGTCTATATAGATAGAGCATACAGAGAATAAGATATATACGCATGAGATCCGAGAGTCGAGTAAATACATATGCATATATTTATTTTTATATTTTTTGAGAAAATGTATTTGTACATTTTTGCGCTTTGAAGGTGGCTGCTTCATGTTAAGGTTAAATATACATATATGAGCGATGCCATAGGAACGAGTATAGCATATAGGCTATACAGTATCGAGAGCTTTCGTAGTTTCCAATTTTACTTATTCTATTTTCTATATTTTTTGTTTTTCGTTCACTTATTCAATATAATGGCCATGGGAGGGAAGTTGCCTGAGCGTATGACTCAAAATTTGATTTGCATTTTTTTCTTTCTTTAACTCAATGTTGGAAATGGCTCATACGCCGCGTTGACATTGCGGACTTTTTATTTTCAGTTTCGTCTCGTTTCATTTCGCCTGACACTCAAACACAAGATTTAAATATTTTTGGGAATTAATTTGCAGCAAGTGCAACAAATCTAAAAGCATATAAATGGAATTTGTTGTTTATTGCATTATATACAAATTACTGTTAGTATAAATAAACCTATATTATTAAATAGTCTTTGCATCAGATATAAATGTTGCTGTCTGTTCAGCTGACACTATGGCATTTGCTCAATAGTTTATGGCAGATTATTTGGCAGCATCAAAATTATTTACATCTGTGAAATGCAGTTAGAGAGAAAGAGAAAGAGAGAGAGAGAGAGAGAGAGAGAGAGAGAGGGAGAGTGGGACAGACTGAGAGAAAGCAAAGAATTATCTTAATAATTGACCTCATTCCTTAAGCGGCTGCTTTTGCACAAGTGCCTCATATACAATATATAAATTATTTATGATACATATTTGTATTCGGGGAGCCCACAATGATATATGGCGCTGGGTAAAATTGGTTGTGGGCAAATAATTAAGATCTTTATATATGCAGCTGTTTCATGTCTTAAGGTTAAGCCTGTCTGAGTCTGGAAGGTAAAAGTTTTGCACACAGCCCCAAATCAGCCACTTTGGGCTAATGGCTTAAGAGTCATGTCTGCCCATGTCTGAGTTGTGGGTAGAACCAATTGGGAATTGGAAGTAAGTGCAAGCGCGTGCTGTACACGAATGGGATTCGTGGCGTGTGAATTGCTGTTCTCTTTAGAAATGGGTTGGCGAAAGTAGCCTAACTTAATTTAATTAATGCTTAAACTTTATTACAGTTTTAAATAGTGCTTAGTTGATAGAATAATATAAAAATTTCAAAAATGACTGTTGTTCTCCTTGGTGAGGCTGTGCAAGAGAATCTTGTAAGATTGTCTGGAGATAGCCAATGTTAGGTTGTAAATGCCATAGTATTTACAGCTGTCATGTCGCTGAGTGAAGGTTCTTTTGAAATCCTTAGGCATATCTTAATCCCAACATCTTAACTAGTTTTGTGCTTCAGCATAATGGGACACACAAATATCTACATATCTGCATTATACACAAAAATCTGCAAAAACACAAAAGTTATAAAGATGACCATTTAAGGACATTTTCCCAATCCATTTGGTCTTGACAGTTAAATGAACATCAAAGTAAACAAAGAACTTTTAGTTTTAATTTTACGTCGTATGTTTTTTTTTTGGGGTGTGTAATGGGGACAATTAAAAAAAGAAAAAACAAATTGTTTCGCTTGGCCAATTCGGTTGTGTGCCAGAAAGTAAAAGTTTAAACGATTTTTAATACAAAACTTTTAGTAGGTGCATTTTAAATTTCGATTTGCCAAAAGAGATCTTTGCCAGGTATTTCGCACAAGTTGTTGTTGTTGTGATTTTCCTTTTTTATTTAGTTTTTTTTTTGTTGTTTCAGTGCGATGCATTTTCACACAAAGTCAAGTTCATGTCCACAAGCGACGCTATTCCCACATCTAAATAGTTTATTTAAGGGCAAAACGAATTTTCCGTATTATGTAAGGTAAACAAACAAAGTCAAACGTAGCGTCCGATGCAGATGCAAGAGCCTTGAATGCTTAAAGTGACGCAAATTGGTTTTTGTTTGTCTTATTCCAAAATATTTAACTAAAGCGCAACTGGACATTTCGTTTATAAGCTTTTAAAACGAAAATAAACAATTGGCGCCTTGTCGAAAGGTCAAACTGCACGTGCGAAGCTCAGATAGAGGACTAACAAGTAAGAGGTTCTAGTCGGGAGCTCCTGACTGGGGAATACCCTGAACCCTCTTTGAGGTTGTAGCGGGGAGGTGGCGATAGGTATACAATGAAAGATACTTGATATATATATACTATTTTAGAATAAACATATCAAGTTTGGTGACTCTAGCTCTTAATATTTACCCAATTCGCTCAGCAAATGGGATTTTGATTTTTATCGATTGCTTGGAAACGGAGTAAGTTATCGATTATCGGAAACAAACTCGATCTGCGTAGGCACTAGGAGGACCCACAGCTAAAATTTCAAGTCTCTAGCTCTAATAGGTTCTGAGATCCTTGCGTTCATACATACGGACAGACGGACGGACGGACAGACGGACGGACAGACATGGCTAGATCAACTCGGCTATTGATGCTGATCAAGAATATATATACTTTATGTGGTCGCCGAAGCATCTTCCTTCTGCCTGTTACATACATTTGCAGGGTATCAAAATACGTGTAAATATTTCTCGACTGCCCTTAAATCGGCATCCCATAGCCATCGAGATCTGGAAACTAGTTGTGTTTGTCTTTAGTTCGGATGTGCCATACACCCACACTTGATTTTCCATCTATGTAGGCTTTATGCTGTGCCTGTATATGTTTTGTTTAGTTTAAAGCGTTGACTATTTGTTTACGCGCGGAGGCAATTTATTTATTTATCTATGGACCACATGCAGTCATCAGATTAGTTTGCAATTAGCAGGAACAGGTATTGGCTTTATAAACAACATCCACGCATTTTAAAATACCAGAAATGATATTGTGTAAGCCCGAATAAACAAGAAGTTCTGTTTAAATCGATTTGAATGTCATTCGATTGACCTTTATCGCTAACGAATTACGGATTATTGCACTTGTTTATATTGGGAGTATAATATTGATAAGTATTCAAAATGAATTCCGACGAAATGTGCCTTGTCAACTATTGAATGCATGTTATTTTTAAAGATAACAAAATATTCACTCAAATTCACAATTTTCTGCACTCGACTGTTTGTTTTTGTATATGTTATTGTTTTTCCTTTAGTAAGCATTACTTAAAGCATTCTATATCGCATTGTTATCGCTTTTCTATCTTCCAAGTAACGCCTTGCAGTCATTTGGGCGCTGAAGATGAAAAACAGTTTAGCTTATAAGCATAGTACTTATATAGAAACTCTGATATGTAAATTAAGCGAATTTAATATTGAATATGTGTTAAGGCTCCAAGGAACATTAAGTTCAATGCTCAGTTCAATATCACAATTGACGCATTTCATTCAGATAATGAATGTTTTGAACGACAAATATGAATGGGAGAAAGTATGTAGAAATTTGTACAAATATAAAAAATTAAGAAATCAGACAGAATATACCCTACATACAACGAATAATATTGAAGATATTTCGAATATGAATATGATGGTATATGTGTGGGTGAATCTCGGATTTTCTTTTTATGAGCATCGCCGTCAGCGCGTTCATTTGAATCCAAAACAATGAGTGGGCGCAGGCAAACGGGCGATCTGTCAGATGCCGCCCTCGAGTGCCCACAGATTTGCCGAAAGCTATAGGCGAACTTGCTGAGCTTTTTGTGGCCACACACACACGCATGTGTGTGTGTGTATAGATATAGATACTATATAGATCGGCTACCTACGCCGTAAAGGAATATCGTGCTTTTGTCGTGTGTGAAACAAATGGCAAATTGTGAAACGAGTAAAATTGGTGAGGCGAATTTCGAATGGTTTGCAGTTTGAAAAAATTCTTCGTTGAGGATAGATCGCTATTTTTTAGGAGTAAAGCAAATTGTAAGCCAAGCAAAAAAAAAATAATAGTATATGAACAAATAAATGCATACTTATAAATAATATCAATTAAATAATTCAATCAAACATTATGGTGCAGTTATTGAACAATCGCAAAGTGTACAAACATATTTTCTGCTCAAAAAGTGCTGCTGCCTGGGTATTTCGAGATCAAAATATGACAAAATATGATGGCCAATGGCTGATTATATAAGCAGCCAAAGACATTTGACACCAAGTGAATATTGAACAAGTTTGATGGAAATCGCCAAAGCAAATTGTGAAGTGTTTGAATTTGATACGAACTTGGGCATTGTTTGTTTAAATCGATTTCAAATAAAAAAAACATTTAGAAAGTATATCAAACAAAACTTGACTATATAAAATACAAGAAAATTCGAATTAATTCAATTGAGAATTTTGGCGTCGTCTTTTTAGCCTGACGCCCGTCAGGAAAAATTCAACTCAAGGACATTTAAAAATAACGCAAATTTAGCTGCAGCTCGCGCAGATCGTCGTCACACACACACACACACACACACACACACACACACACACACACACACTCACGCACATACACACTCACGGGCCAACAGCAGATAGACTTGATGTACATAGAATTTTGGCTAGTTATATATTTACATACAGAGAGAGAGTGTGAAAAATTCAGTGTGCCGCTTAATATATAAATTTTTGATATGCATATATTATACATACATGCGTATATAGTTAGTGTGCGTTTGCTGACGATATTATTTGAGTTAAAAACTTATTTTTAGTGATTGATCTTGTTGAAGATAGATATATACATATATTTATATATATACACAAGTAGACAACTATTTTATAAAATTTTTTGTAAACTTTGCTGTGCTGTAAAGTGGCACACAGTCTGTTTATTTTCGAACTGAGCAAATGCGCCGAGTCAGCCAAGATTTGGACATCCACATCCACATCCACGTCCACGTCCATGTCGACATCTATAGCAAAACAGCTCTTGGCTGTGCTGCTGTCCCAATCTCGTGCGTGTTGACATTTGAACAATCGAATACAACTGACAAACAGCGCCAAAACGTGCTATAAAACTTAAGAGTCGTAGACTTTGGCGTTGACAGAAACAATTTCGAATTGGTGCAAAGTGCAAGTTAATACGATTTTAACATAAAAGAAAGAAACAAATCGTCATAATAATAAAATAGAAAAAAAAAGAAGGAACATAAGAAAAAAGAAAAAAAATATAATTGGGAAACTTTTTGGTATTGCAGCGAACGAGTTCAACGAATATTTCTTGTGCTTGAAAGACACAAAACAAATCGATCAAAATGTTCAAAAACCATTTGGAAATGATTGGGCGCAACGAGAGTCCCAGCAAGAAGGCCAAATTCTGGCAATCCTACATCAGATCCCTGAAGGGTAAGCATAAATATCAAGAGACCTATGATATATAAACATTAACTATGAATATCCCATACATTTGTATTTCGAGAGAACTATCTTATAAAAAGTCTTATAGACTTGGGAGCTACATAAATAGCACAAGCAGCGTATAGAATTTTGGTCTATTTTTTGGCAGGTGTCATTTAAGCGTAATGGCCAAAAAAGCTACACACAGAGCCGTATAAATGTGAAAAGCTTTTTTCTTTTAAATTTATATATATACATATATATATATATATATCTATTATGTATGTATATTGAAAATATCTTAACTATGTGCTCATGAGCCAAACAAAGCGAAAAAATGTGGCTGCTGCGCCAAGGCAAAATAACTAGGCGCTCATATAGAAAATACAAAATTCAAAATACGAAACACAAAAATGAAATCAATTTTTTGGCAATGAGCCAAATAGCTGAAATAGCACAAAACCTTATGAAGTAAAGCAATCCTAGTCTATATCAATTAATTATAATTTCTGTTGATTCGCTTGCCACTCCACAGGTTCGGAGGATATTCGCGCCCATGAGACGCCAAGAGCCTCTCGCCCATACAGCTCGTACCTGGATTCGCCCACATACAGGAGCATCTACGATGAGCCCGCCACGGCCAACGAGCGCGTTCAGTCATCTGGCTACAGATATTTGCCAGTGAGCCGTGACACCTACGGCTACTCGCCACGTGCCATCTACGATCATCATTACAGCAGAACAAGTAAGTTGCCCAGTTGGATCAACCATTGCACTAAGTACTACAACTTATCCTACAGCAACAGTAACCCGCACAATTCTACTGCCTAAGAGCTTTGATTGATTACTTTACTATCGTATTTTTTGCTCAATCAAAACGTCATTAATCAGTTGTCAGCGCATTTCAATCGTTGCATATGTCAATCAAGCATTTGGAATTCTTCGCAAAACAGGTTGATTGTATGGTTCAATCAGGCCATCCATCAGTCAATCAGTCAGTCAGTCAGCGCACTTCAATCATTGCATATATCAGTACTTTTTTAAGCTTTGCTGCAGCCCTTGAATTGATAATGCGTTGATCTTAAGGCTCAGTCATGCCATCCATCAGTCAATCAGTCAGTGAGTCAGCGCACTTCAATCATTGCATATATTAGTCATGCATTTTTAGCTGCACATCAACATTTGAATTGATAACAAGTTCATTTTCTGGCTCAGTCACGTCATGCATCAATCAATCAATCAGTCTATCAATCATTGCACATGCCAATCGTGCATTCTTAATGCCAGCACACCTTGAATTGCGAACGGGTTGCCAAATTACGATACATTTTCTCTATGATTTCATAATTATATAAAATAATAATAAAAGAACTGAATAAGAAAGAACTGCAGAAAGCCAAAATAGAATTACGTCAATGATTTTCAGTATTTGTGCGCTCGGTGAATTGTTTTTGGCAAAGGCCCACAAAAGTTGAACACAAAAAATATACACATGTTCATAAGCTTTCTGCTGGTAAACAACACACACACACACACACACACATATATATATATACATTTATATAGGCATACTTATGTATGTATAATGCAGGCACATAAGACTGGGGAAAACATTTTCAATTTGCTCACGCGTGCTGGGGATCAAATAACTGAGGCATACAATTTTAGATACATAATTATTTTTATATAATTTTTGTGATTGTTAATTAGCGTCCATTCCCCGCGTGTGTGCCTATAACAAAGCTCTATTTATTTTATACCCTACACCCCTATCACACACAGTCACATAGTCAAGTGTACTTTTTTATTTTCGAAACTAACCAATTTTTTTCTTTCTTTTTTCTCTCATAAATGTTTCAGAAAATACATAAATGTTTTTCGACAAAAAATACAAGAAATTTAAAAAATATATATATATTAAAATCAAATATATATGTATATGTATACTATATATCGACGCAGCGCACTACAAAAGATTTTTATTCTCTCTAGGCAAAATCAACATTTTAGTTATACATTTAGTAAATACTAAGAGAGCAATCTGTAGCATTAGCTTATATGTGTGTACCTAGCTGTGTGTAGCATAATATTCAGAATGATTTATAGTAACTTTTCTTATGTAGTTCTGTTGGCTGAAATTCAATAAAAAAATATTTTTTTCTTAACAATTTCTCGTGCTTTGGAAAACGTGTGTTCAATTGTGCATTTCACATTCATGACATTCATCAGGTATTTTGTATCGCATTTAATCTTCATTTGATTTCATTTTATGCGCTTTGCACTTGATCTTTTCATACCCAAGGCTTTTCTTATTTAAATGCAACTTTTTATAACTATTTTATTTTCAATTCTTTTCTTTTCTGCTGCTTTTTAATTGTTGTTAAACCCGCTTTTATTGGATAAATATCGTACGTATATCCAACTGCTTTTTATTGACAAAAATGGGAATATAACGCGAACGCTGAGAGCCCCAGTTTAACAGTCTATATAATACAATTTTGTTTTGCCTTAAAATGTAAGCAAATGAATTTATTGTTCAGTTACTTTAATGACTATTTCAATATTTGAATGCTTTGATTAAGGTTTGGTTTACACCTTTATATTGATTAATATGCATTCTCTTCGCAGTTCCAGCTAATTACGATGCAGAGAAGGCCTGGAATGATCATTTGAAGCGCATGCAAGAAATTGAGCGCAGGTGTGTGGCAATTCTTTATACCCTACTATCCTACTATCAAAACTATCATCAAAACAATACGATGTGCATAAGTTCGACAGCTGACTGACGATATTGTTTGTGCCTTTCAGATATCCATCTCGCTATGGTCTCTACTTGAGAGACAAGCCACTCACACCAAACTCTTTGGTGCCTTTGGAATACGAGCCAGAGGATAAGCTGTTGACTGAACTCAACAAGGGTAAGGATATCAAAGACATTTACTAAATACGTCAAGAAACAAACAAACAAACAAACACAAGAACATCAGCAGAAAGTAGCCAATACAAGAACAACAACAACAACAACAACATTTAAGTAAAAATCTACGAAATTTGAAATTTAATGATAAACGACAACAAAATTTAAGACTACTTGTAAAAAAGCTAGAAAAATTACAAAATGTAAGCACGAAAAAAAAAAAAAAAAATAGCAAAGAAAACAACATCAATACGAGAACAACAAGAACTCAACAGAATTTTTTCAAATTCAGACAACACACAAAAAACAAAAAAAAAAAAAAAACACATCAACTCGAAACTTGACAAGCAAATTTCTTGACATAAGAAATTTTGCGTTGTTCAAGTTTCCATTTGACGATTTCTATAAATGCCTGAACGAACAATATCTTTAACACTGTCTATCGTATACTATATATATATCTTGCAGCCAGTTTGATCCACTGAGCGTTTACATTCGAAAAGAAAGCTAACTGGTTGAAAACGTTTGTTTTGGCTTAGCTTTAGTAAATTGTAAAATTATGCAGAAATTGTTAAACAAAAAAAAAAAAAAAACAACCAACAGCAAGTAACATGATAAATAATAATTTTAAATTAATTTGTCTGTAAAAAGAATCCAATATCCCAATATAGTAAATGGAAGAAAAACAACAACAAGAACAACAACAACAACAAGAACAACAAAAGAATTTCGTTAAATGTTTCATTGTATGATATGATGCTTTATTTAATTTTTATTTTTAACTTAATTATACAACAAACAAACAACGAAAGTAATAAAACCAAACAAAACACATATAAATATCTAATTTTAATTTAGACATACTCAGCATATATATAAATCATCTAAACCATTTAATAACTATATACATATATTTCATAAAAGCATTCTAACCAGCCGTTGCATAAAAACTCACCTCAGCTCTCTATCCCATCATTTAAACCCAGATCCGTATCCGTATCCGTATCCGTATCCATCCCCAACTACTTTAAGCCTTCAACAATTTTTCTAACAGCTGTACCATAGAAAAGCTAAAGTGTTTTTTGAGCGCAATATACGGCCGACAGTCTGTATGATAAGTCAATGTACCGCTGTCGCACTGAGCTGGCTTTTCACAACTCTGAGCAACACTTAGATTAATACAAAAGGAATTAATAAAAACTATTAAATACAAACAACTGTGTTTTGCATATACCGATTTTTAGAAAACTAAACTGACTTTTGTCCCATGTTTTTCAATGTACATATATACCAAATTCATACACATTTGTTGTTGTTTCTTTTTTGTAACACTAAAGTTTTTTTTTTTGAATTCAATTAATACTATCTGTTGTCCCACGTCCTCTTTTGTGATTGTCTATATCATTTCTTCGTCGCTCCCCCAGCTCACAACTACTAAAAAAGAACATAGATACATACACTGTGCGGTGCCTGTAAATAAACTGCCAAATACTTAAAAAAACTAAAACTTTCAAATCAAATGAAATATTTAACGAAGAGTGTGCTCAATGTATTTCACATTCAGTATAATTTATTATGTACACATATAATTATGTTTAACTTCCTCTGGCAGTATTTAATCGACAAATTCTACAAAATAGATAAATACCTCCATATAAATGTTGTGTCAAATTGTCATAACTTGTTTCGTGCCCACAGTTCTGTAATTTGCACTGTGTACTATGTACTATGTATTTTGTTTAGTGTGTTGTTTAGAGTTTCGTTAGAAGGTCTGAACATCGTTGGGTTGTTGTGTTTATTTGGGAACTGCTGCCGGTAAGTACTTACATAATCTTAAACAATCAGAAGTAGACGAAGAAATTCAACTAGAAGCGAAAGAAATGCATTTGATTAATATGTCTCTCTTATAGTTAATTTAAAAGTTATGTTCTTTTTTTGTTGAAGAGCTCGCATTACCATGGTTATTAGACTAAGTATTTCTTTTGAAATGCACACCCACTTGGTATGCCAGGCAGCCAGCCAGCAAGGCAGCAACTGGACATGTTTTCAAGGACCTTTCAATAAGAAGTGTTGCACAAACATATCGTTGACATAGCCTGCATCATGCAAAGGATATGAGAATTGCCCTAGCTTGCATGCATATGTGAAAAAATAAGCACACACACATTGTATGAAAATTGTCAAAGAAAAGGCGATGTGAAAGCTTTGAATATAAATGAAATGGGATTTCTATTCAAGTGCGTATGTGAATGGTGCATAAGTGTTTACCTTGACAAGTAAGGATTTAAATTTAGTTTTCATAAGGTAGAAGAGGAATGAAATGCGTAATTTTTCAAGTGACCACATCTCGTAGACAAACAAACTGCAGGCATAAGGAATTTACTTATAAAAGAATTTAATTAAAACTTTTCCTGGAATACAATGTACTTTTAACATTGTGAGTCTGTTTCTTAGCGACCGAAAAACCATAAAGAAAACAGGGTATTAGTTACAATCTTGAGAACGTATCTCATTAGGGGCCACAATTTAATTGATCCTATTACAGAATGTCAAATTGTTACTAGGAGTTTTAAGCGCTGCCTCGTGCTATAGCCTTGAATTTGTTTTCTGTTTACATTTGCAGCTCGTCGCTCGGCGTCGCCGTTCCGTCCCAGCCGCAGCACACGCGCTGGCAGTGAGCCCTATGTGCCACCACCGGTCTACTGGAATCGCGAGGGCAGCGTGCCACGCGGCGGACCATCTGTGTTCGATCGCGCCACCAGCCTGGCTCCGTTCACGCGGCCAAGCTTCCGCGCCAGCTCACTGGAACCGTTGGATGAACTCTTTGAAAGTAAGTTGCCCGCAATTGCTGAGGCGGCGGCCGCCAATGCAGCCGCCAGTAGGCCAAGCATTTTTGAGCGCGCCGGCTCACCAAGTCCCACTCCTGTCAAAGCCGGTCGCTGGGGACCACGTCCCACCGAAGTCGCCTACGATGCTGAGGGTAAAAATCAAAATTCATCCTAACCGTTTTTCTTTATACAAGAAGAGACGAAATTTTCTCGTTGTTGTTCTTTATTATGGCTTCTATTGCCCAAATGCGACACAAAATGTTAATGACAACGACAATGATGATAATGATGATGATAATGATATTAATAATCATCATGTTGATGATGACGAACGTGTTGAAAAATTGTTGCCATATTTTTCGCGATGCGTTCGTGTATCTGTTTCAGTCACTTTGTGCGTGTGTCGCTAGAATTTGTCAACATTTTCTTTTATTTTTATGTACTTTGGCTGCCATCCAACAACATTTTGATTATGTTCCTTGTGTTGAGTGTACTACCAACAGCATCAGCAAAAAAAAAAAAAAAAGAAAATAAATAATATTAATGTAATGTTAGCCCAAAAGTAAGCGCCGTGCTAAAAGTCTTTAATCGTGAATTCATTTAAACGCTTCTCCCCACCTACATTGCTTTTTGAATTGCTTCCCGTAGCGCCTGACACCTATCCTCCCTCTCTCTCATTCTCTCTCTCTGTCCTATCTTTCTCCATTTTCTGGTTTTTGGTCAATTTTCCACTACGAAACTTCACATACGCATGGAAAATATCAAAAAATTGTTGATGTTAAAGCGTTGTCTTTTCTTGTTTTTTTTTTTTTGTTTAATTTTTGTATTTTAGTTTAAAGCAAAGCAACAAATATTTTTCTTTCTGCTCTTCTTGTATACATTGCAATACAACAAAACACAACAAAAATCAACAAATCTAATTGTATACCCTACAACACGCACATTACACCAACAACAACAACAACAACAACAACGACAACAACAACAAACATTGATGATGATTTTGCTACTTGACAATAAACACATTCGAAACGCTATGTCGAACCACACACCACATAGGACTTCCAATCTTCCATCCACGCAACCGGTTCAGGGATATGTTGAGCCCCAGCCCCAGGCTGCCAATCTCATCGATTGTGCGTGATCCCTTCTGGTGGGATGTGGATGATTTGGTGCCCTTCCGTGCCAGCTCGGTGCCCCGCGCCTCGAGCCCCGTGGCCCGTGATTCGTATTTGTCGCCGGTGAAGAATCGTTATCTGTGGTCCAGGCACCCAGCCAGACCCCTGACACGTAAGTAGTCGCAAGATGATTATTATTTAAGTCCTGCTATTGTATATACAATTCAGAGCAACCTGTATATATATTTTATGCTATTCACTGGCAACAATCCCACAATTTTAAAACGTTTCTTGGAACTCATGAAAACCATTTTAAGCACTCGCGGCAAAAATCGGATTTAAAGCATGATGAGAGATGATATAGAGAAACATACTTAGTCGAAATATAATTGATTTCAATTCTCATGTTATTCAATTCCAAATATGAATATTTTAACATTATTATTATTTTTATTTTATTTACATTTATTTGCCAAACACAGCTGAGGCAGAGGATTATTTCTAAAACAAATAAAAACATAAACAAAAATCTATCAAAATCGTTAGCTCTAATAACAAGCGATGCTATATCATATAGCACTTCTGTAATTTTTTTGTACTTTAATTTACATAAATTACATGTAACGAAATGCAATACAAACAAATTGGTAAGAATATTATTTAAACAAAAAAAAATTAAAAAAATAAAAACCCCTCCACAGCATGTGAAAAATTTGTTCATGCAAGCTACATTATCCGACATGTAGTGCCGTATACTAAGTAGTATATCCCGTATTACCCCTAGAAGAACATTAGATACCATATATTCGTAGTACATCCATACAAGTAACTATGTAGTTGTAGTAACCATTTGACCAAATTGAAGAACCATACAAATTGTGATTAACATTCTAAAAAAAAAAGAAAACGATTCGTAGAAAATTGCACGCATTATTTATTATCTGTTTTTGGTTCAAATCGGTTGTTGGATTCTTATTAATATATATATTTGTATCATTTCTGACAGCTCACCGCTCAATTTTGTAAACGAACGAAAACGAACTTTTAAACAAGAACAACTACAACAAGAAGAAGAAGAACAACAACAACAACCACAACAACGAATGCATCAATGGGGTCCCCAAAACAACGACAAGCCTTGGTTTCCACAACAAGAACCGGAAATCAACGAAAGTAGCAAAAATGAATCTGTAGTCTCAAAATCCTCAACAACGATTGAATTTTTTCAAAACTGCCAGCCCCAGAACAACCGGCGGCTGCCTCCAACTCAATATTGCCATCAAGTGCGTACTTCCCGTAGTAAAAATAAAAAAATCATAATAATAATACAATTATAATAAACAATAAAAAAAAAAAAAACAAAATAACTAAAGGAAAACATTTACAACAACAACTCTCAATAAAAAGTTTTTATTTTCAATTTCTTAGCTCATGTCTTAGTAATAAGTGCAAGTATATGAACAACAAAAAAATCAAAAATTCGATTTACATTTATTATAATAAAAAAAAAAACAAATCTATTATGAGCCGCTCTTGAACAACCCGAGCGCCATAAATTGTTCCTTTTTTGTATATTTTAGACGCTATATTTGTAATTGTATTGATAACAAACAAAAAAAAAAAACAAAAAGAAAACTCGGATTTCAAGTATAAACGGTTTGATTTTTTGAGTACTCAATAAAATTATAAGGATAACTGAACGTTTCACTGCATATGAGAATATATATCTGCCATACTATACATGAAAACAACAATATTGCGGCTTAGCATATTTTCAACTTGTAATAAAAACAAAACAAAATAAAACTTCTAAAAAAAAAAAACAAAATAAAAATTTCAAAAAGCCCAAAAAGTTTGAGTATAACGTTTCTTTAAGCTGACAATTGCCGATAGCCTGTAGTCAAGCATTTGCGCAGCTAAAAAACCGAAAAACAAAACAAAAACCGATCTTAATGCAATTTTCTACAATATATCTTGCTGTACCATAGGATATTTGAGTATTCTCAAAAAGTAAATTGCATTTAAATTGAGGCTTGAGGTGGCGATAGGTATAATATGAAAGATACTTGATATATATATACTAGTCTAGAAGCAACATATCAATTTTGGTGACTCTAGCTCTTATTATTTATCCAAGTTGCTCAAAAAACCGGATGTCGTTTTTTATCGATCGCTTGGAAACGGCGCAAGTTATCGATTATCGGAAACAAACTCGATCTACGTAGGCACTAGGAGGACCTACAGCTAAAATTTCTAGCTCTTATAGGTTCTGATATCCTTGCGTTCACACATACGGACAGACAGACAGATGGACTTGGCTATTGATGCTGATCAAGAATATATATACTTTATGGGGTCGGAGATGCTTCCTTCTGCCTGTTACGTACATTTCCACAAATACAATATACCCTTTTCACCCATTTTCAATGGGTTCAGGGCTTAAAAAGAGAGTCAAAAGAGGTTTCAAAAATAACTCAATTCGCATGGATTTCGAAAAATGTTGTGAAATCTAAAACATTCTTGAGTTTAGTTTAACAAATTCGTTCGGATTTAATGTTGTAGACTCTAAGAGCTCAGCTGTGAGTGGCTGCAATAGTTTCTGTCAAATTCAACTTACTGTCAAATAGCATAAACTTTGACATCAACTTGAACTTTAACGAAGTTAAACTTTGTCAAGTTGTTTCGTTCTTTTGCAGTGCTGGCCCGATAATAGTCGCGAATTGAGTCCATTTTCGATTGGGGATAGGGGTTGAATTTCGTTGCCGCTCTTGTGCCCTGAATGAACATCTGAAAATATGAATGAAATAGTTTTGAACACGCAGCGTGTTTGCTTCTGACCTTAATTAATTTAAAAACAAAAACATCTAGAGCTTAGTCAACTAATGGACAGTGCTGTAAACATCGAATGTCATAGAACTGTCCATGGTTCCATTTCTTTTCTAGCGATGTCATTTATCTTTCAATTTTTTTTTTATTTTTCGTATTTTTCTAACAATTTTCCTTTATTTTTTTTGACTTTGACTTTGACGTTTTTGGCGTTTAGCACGCAATTGTTTCGCACTTTTTGCCGCCTGCTGTTTGTCTGTTCGCGCTGAGTCTGCAGCGAGTCCTTCGAGTCCTTTGGATATATGCACACGCTCCATTGTTTCGGAGCGCCCTACTTTCCTTTTCTTTATTGTTTCTGGTCATTTGCTACTTGTGTTTTTTGCGCAATTCGAATTTTTCTTCTATTTAATTATTGATTCACACCAGCTCTATTGGCAAAGGTCATTCAATGTCAATTATATTTGCTGCCCGGGGGCCTGCTCTTTGGAGATTTCACGTTCCTGGCATTTTGTACAGCACTTCAATTGCGTTTTAACTGTTATTTTGATGCGTGTCCCTCGATGATTTGCCAAGCGGTATTTTCTGCTGATCCTTTTGTGCTCACCCACAGCGTATGCCAAGTCATGTGGGGACCCCCTTTTTTTCAATGCATGCCCCAAGCATTTAATTAAAAATGTAATCTCTATGTCAAATTGCTTGCTCCACGAAAAGTTGCAAAAGCAAAAAGTCTGTGGCACGTTTTTTCTGGCCGGTCATGCAAAAGAAAAATATATTTTGCGGCTGCTTTATTTGTTCAGGTGTAATAATTGTGTATAAAGAACACAAAACCTTTTTTTATGCTTACCACATTGTATTGGGAAGATTCCGCAAGCTCACGCATTCCTTACCCTAATTACCTGTTTATTTATTGAAAGTACCTCTAATTGAGTAACTTATATAATCATAATTAAATCAGAAGACTCTATATTCTTAAAGCTTATTTTGATCAGAGTACTTTTTCTTGTATTGTTGGGAAATTATGCATTTCCCATTTATACTTAGAAGTCACATTAGTTTTTATGAAACTGTTCGCCATCCAGCTTATATATACCCTTTTACTGAACCAAGTCATTTTTAAAGCTGTTAGCAAATGTTATTTTTTTACAAAAAGAAATTGCTTCTTAATAAATTTGCCCTCGAGTTGCCCAGCAAGTTCATATCCTGCTTAATATTAAATTCATTAAATGCCTGAATAACTGAAACTAAGTCTTTAAGTTTTGACTTTTAACCACAGCTATTTCTATTTCGATTATATACACTGACTTCGAGGTCTTCACATTTTTGTGGCAAGTTCAAGCCGTAGTTAGGTTCAGATGTTGCCGACAAATTAACCCAAAGAAGTTTTGGCTTAAAATCTAAAAATAGTTTAGCTAGAATTTTCTGAAAGTCTTCTCGCAAATATTAAATACATTCATTATCTGGGATTAGTTTGTAAGAGTATTTAAAATTCCCTGTGGCAATGATTTCTTCGTCCTTGCGGCTTTTGTGTGTACTTTTTGTTTTGTGCCTGTTGCTGACGGCATTCGGGACAGCTTAAGATTTATATTTTGGCCAGAAACTTTTGACCATAGCAACTTTGTCCATCAAATGCACGTGCTGGAGCATCGTCCAAAACTGACAGCCAATGCTCTGCTAATTATGATGGGCGTATGGGCGTGCCAGTTGCTTGACATGCCTGTCACATATGCCAGACCAAAAATGTTGCGTGCTTTTAGGAGCGCGTTTCCGCTCAAAGGGTTTAATTGCTTGATATTGTGAAAGTGGAAACAATGCAAAATAAAATTCAGTCATCCAGTGAATTTCGCATGGGTCACTGAGTTTCGTTTCACTTGGCGAATTAAATATAATTAGAGTGCCAAAAAGCGCACGAACTTGAAACGAAATCAACATCGTACGCAATCTGAATATTCACAAAATGATTGATGCATGTCAAAGGCCAAAAGCCGAAATGTCTGGCAAACGAACCCAGTCTAAGGACCCTCAATTAAAAGACCTTAATCGAAACAAAGACACAATAGCTGCTTCGAGGGTATTTCAATTGACGAGCGTTTTGTTAGTTGAGGCTTGAGATACACTTGAACTGTCTGCCATAGAAATTCTATTCCATTTATTTGAACGATGATTCAGCTTTAATTATGGCTCTGGGCTGACATTGTAAACATTTCATTTATGCGGGGCGGGTCAAGTGTTTAATTGAAGGTTAAATTAAAGTTAATGATACAACGGCGATGCTGTTAAGCGATTTCTTGTCCAAATGGGTTGAGTTCCTCAGAGAATCAGCTAAGGTTTCAATTCAGGGAATCCGTCTTCACAATGAACGTAAAATACCTAGCCGCAGACTGTTTGCTATTGCGCTGAGTTCTTGCAAACTTAAAAGCTGTTTCTGTATACTACACTGAGCGAAATACTTCGATCAATTCCATTTATGTGTGCAATATATCTCCATAGACTATTCCTTCTTCCCATTTAATCAACCGGCAGGAGACAACCTTCTTGGCTAAGGGATCTGAAATAAATTGTCTTGTTTTTGTCCGCAGGGAATATTAATGATAAATTAGAGAATGTTGCTTTTAAAACAATTATTCTTGATAAGTTCAAGAGAATCTATTTTGAGCTATTTTAGAGAAAAAGATTTCATTGAACATTGCCTGAGTGTATTTTCTTCTGTGAAATCAAGAAAATCTATTTTGCCGCAGCTTTAATAAAAAGATTTCACTGAACATTTCTCTGAGTGTACTTACTTTCCGTAATACTTACTGAGCTTGCAAACACTAAAGGCCAAAGTCAGTAATCTGCATTTTTAACTAAAACTTACTTTGATGCAGCTGAACTCAGTTGCTGGGGCTTAAAATCTGCACAAAGTGTTTCATTTCATTAAACTGTCTGCTCTGTCCGGGCTGGTTTGTAGTTTACTTGAGTCTGTCAAATTTAATTTGCATTGCAACATTGCAGCAGCCGTGTTGGCAGCAGCTATAAAACAAGAGTCTTTTGGGTCTTGAAGCTCAGTTAGCAACCTTTTGAAGTAAACAGCTAATGGCGCACAAAACTTAGGGATTTACGGGCACAACAGCAAATAGTAGCAAGGGCAAGCGACAGCGCATCATCCGTAGCGCACCTGTAGCTAGCCGTAAGTTGCAAAATACCATTAACTTAAATAAGTCACAGAAAGTTTTAAACGTGGTCTGCATGGCTTTTTTCTGGCAACTCGGCAAGTTGCTGAAAGCTTTTTGCAGCATTCTGGATGATAGGAAGAGAGACAACAACAGGTTTCAAGCTAGATCTATAATATGATTCATAATATTTTAAATTTCGCTTGGCGGAGGACATTTTGTTCCCGGAATCCATAACCATAAATGGGTTAGATAAAAATGCATGTAACAGGCAGAAGAAAGGCCGACGAGCGAGTTGATCTTGAAATTGAGATATATGTACGTATTTGCCATGTGCAAAATGAGTTCATTATTTGTTTCGATATTTCGTTCCATTTTGTAGAATATCGATAAATATCGATTTTGCGACATGGCCTTAAGCTTAACACTTTCTCAATAGCCAATCATCATTGTTCCCAATAAACTAATTGTTAAAGGTTGCCTCTTCGCTTTGGTATATAAACTCTTTCTTGTGAACTGAAAGTTAGCTAAAAGTTGGACCATAATTATCGAAATTCGTCAATAACTCATTCCCCGTACATAGCGTGGAGCAAGGGGCTTGAATATGTTTGTTTTATTTCGGCCTAGATTGATTTGCCAAAAGCTGATTAATGTGCGAGGCAGTAAGAAAGAAATGTCGTGAGTGAGCTTAGCCAATTGGCCAACTTTTTCGGCCATCTATCTAACGCACATTATTTAACATCTGGTCAAGACATTAACTATTGGTTAATTTATGCGCAGGTCCAAGGGCAATGCGGCTTTCGCTGTCACTGCTGCCAAATCTGCATGAAACGAAGGTCAACTTTGGTTGGCATTTTAAAATTTCGACAGTTTTTTGGGGCCAAGCCAAAGCTGCAGAAAGGCTCACCGAACCGGAAGTGATTGCCATCAAGACGCCATAAAAAAGCCATGGGCAAACGCGCCATTTTGTTTGCCACTTTGCGAAAAAGTCTGACTTATGCCACGTGAATTATGCACGAGCTACTCACATAGCATTTGCCTGTTTTTTCCAGTAAATAGTTCTGTGTGGGCTTAAATATTTCTTTAAGCCCGCATTTCTCCGGCTACTTTGAGGAATACGTAGAAAAGTTGTTGCAGCAACTGGCAGATACTTGGAATAAAAACAAACTTAAATGATATTTGAAAGCACGGTTAGTCTTTTGTCTGGGGAACTCCAGGAATTCTGTCCTTTGCCGCCAGATGACCGTGCGTATAATAAATGTTATAACAATTCTGAAAGTTAATTATCCAGTTGTTAATTAAACATTTGCTGACCATTTAAACGACTATTTGTGTAAGTGTCAGAAACAATTTGCTCACATTTATGTTAATAATTTAATATAATTCCAATTTGTAAACATGGAGAATTGTGAAAATAATGTAATATAAACGAAATGTTGTGTAAATTGTATTTTCCCAAGGCTAATTTGAATATGTGAATGCCTGAATATGCCTTTGGCCATGAAGTGGAAACTTCAATTGCATTGCGCATTTATTAATGTGATTTTGTATTTAACATATTACATTTGTAAGGCCCTAAAATAATAATAAATACATACTATGATGTCTGGGCTGCTTTTACCATGCTAAAGGATTACGAGAATATATGGCTGTCCTTGCTTGTGGCACTATTTCACTCTCTTTTTCTCTCATAGAAGGAATGCACAATGGCAGCCAATTTGCATGCGCCTTTGAACAAGACTCTAAACAAGAAAGAATAAATGCCCGCCGGGTGCCGAAGACTCAATACCCTCGCAGACAGACTAGAAAAATTGCTTCTATGATAGATAGGCAGGCATATGATAGTACTGTCTTAGCCAGGGCTAAAAAAAAAACAATATTCAATTTGAGACTAAATAATATTCGCAATCTGTAAAAATTTTTATCAAAATATGTGAAACATTAGATTTAAAGTTGGGTTTTAAAGACAACAACTAAACTTGAGCGCAGTTTGAGTCAATTTTCATGCTCAAGGAATATAGCTTAAGATATCTGTGTAACTTGTATCTTTGTGTTCTTCAAGATCCAACAAGATTGTTTTAAATTTAAATACAATTTTTGGAAATTATAAAAATTGTTTACTTCAATGCGTTAAACATTTCGCGACGTCTTCTGCCAGAGTGTAATCACATAGATAATTATATTCAAATTGCTTGCATATTTTTGTCAATTGACATGCTTTTCAAATCTGTGCGTAGAATGTTCAAGCTTCAAATTTTAGTCGAGTTTAAAGGTTGTGTTTATTTATTTGAGGTTATGCAGCTGTCTAGTAAATGCAATATGCTGGCAAAAAACATGTTTGTTATTACCAAAATGTGTTTTCTCCTTCGACAAGTCCCATCTGTCATGTTCCATGCTTCACCATGAATTTTCCGTTTAGGCGAGCGTAAAAATTGAAAATCAATCCGGCGGCAGGCGCAGCATGTGAAATGTGCAAGAGATAGGCAAATGTGCACAAGGGAGTGCGAGAGAGTGAGAAGGGGAGACAGAGAAAGGCGGAGCTAGTGGGAGACAGTGGGGAAGTGCGAACTATAGCTTGAGAGAGAAATATGTTAGGCTGTTTGTGCACATACAAACACACACACAAACACACACACGCTTCCTCTTCTTTTCGCTTTCGCGGATATTTCATAACCTCAAAATGTTCTGTGCGGTTTTTGCGGTTTCGCCTTTCTGTTGAAGCACGCATAGATATGAGAATTGAAAAGGAAAGATTTATGTGGCAAAATGATTTACGCAACAACTGCAACTGAACAGTTAACGGCTAAATGCATTAATTATGCAACTAATTTAATTACTGAGCCGAGGCAAGAGTTTGCATGCCACCAAATAACTGACATAATTGAATTATCGTTTTAATTATTCGCAGACAAAACACGGTTAAATGTCATCGAACAATTATGAGAAGGACAACATTTAAGCCTAAAGTAGAAAGTCCTCCTCTTGGCTTAATAGACATGGTCGAAATATTAGAACTAAAATTCAACTTTAAAGGGCACCAACATTTATATAGAATAAATTATGAGTTAAATAATTTTATTTTGTAGGGCATTAAACATTCGCAATATCTCGCCTTTTCTCTTTTACGCTTCAGTTCTATTTTTGTACCCATGAAAGGTTCATTATAGGAATTATTTTGGTACACAACATGACAATTTCTGATAGAGCGAGAGTCTTTTCGCATAAGAGTCCAAATTGGATTCATTCTACATAATATAATTGAGCTCATGCTGAGGTTCTGTGGAATTTCCGCGTCTGTTTGTTGTCTTTAAACTCGAATACTTATTTTGTCATGTGGCTTGCACTTAAAGCTTTTTATATCAGGCTGCCCCCAAAATCTCGCAGTCAACTGTCAATGACTGTGTATATGGGTCAACAGCAACAAGATGGCGACCCTCCTACATGACAAACACAAACACACACACACACACACACACACCGCACAGATACACACATGTATGCTTGCCGAGCCCAATGTTGGTTTATTTATGCTACGTTTAAGCGTATTTACTTGTATTGAGGCGACCATTGTATAGCACTCAGACTGTCCTCTGATGTCTGATATCCTTTGTTGTTGTGCACAACATAGATTTGTTGACAGACAAGCCGTAGATGGCCGTATGTTAATGAACAGTAAGCCGCAAGAGCTGAAAGGGAATGAATGACTTCAAAGTCGACAGCATTCACAATGAGACAAATCAAATTTTGCGAATATGCAGCAATTGGCCAAGTAAACAAATAACAAACAGTCTGCCTTTTATTGACAAGACAATGAAGAACAAGCCAGTGGGTAGACAAATACAACTCGACTTGTTTGCAATTACCAGTTATTCTAGTGAGAGTTATGAGTCAGGCGCAGTCTGTTATTAAATATCGTGAAATGTTCAACAAATGTGAATAATGGACCATATGAAGTACATAAGTCTAAATAAATCGCTCGAGGCAAACAAGACACAATCACAGAAAGTCGATTCCTTCGCTGAGTATTATTCGTTTAAAGTGTTTTTGGGTTCCAAGTGACAAAAGGACAATAGCTTAAGTTCAAGAACCAGTCTTAACAATCGATTTTATCGTTTGCCAAGCGCAAACAATCTTGAGAGGATGTTGAGGAATTCAACCAAAATTCACTAAGACAGAAACTGGATGCTGAGTCGGTTCAGCCCAACTTAATCCAATTAATGCAGGAAATGTATAATTACAATTCATATATGAAGGCCTTAACTTAAATTGAGGAAACAGCGAACTGCTTGACAAAAAGGAGTCGAACTTCCTAATGTGGAGTACAAAACCATCTGCTGCCCGGACCCACAGAAACCTCTAAAACTTTTCAGCACCCGCTCGCATGAGTAGCCGAATTTAATCGAAATGCGTTTATACAAATATGCTGCAGAATCTATAAGCACACACAGGGAGCAGCCAACTCTTTCATAAAACACACATAAAAGCCTATTTTGTATTTTCTTCGACTGCGGCTGTCTATTTGCATATGGTTTCTACCTGATTAAATATATCAAACACACACGAAGACACAGAAGAAGGATTTCGCTGCAGCACCCCAAAAGTATGCAACACACAGCGTTAACTTTCCGAAAAGCCATCAAATATTTGGTTGTCTTTTGGCCTGCGAGCTTATTGCGTGGGTGGAATATCAATAAAACTGTCAAAGTTGAGACAACCTAGCAACCGTTTATATTGCGATGCTTTGGGATTTCGACTCCTTGGCATTTGCTGCGGTAAACAGTTTTGAAATTTTATTTCCCACCAACAAAGTGTGGTTCCAATTGCAAATTGCGAATACCGAACGCAGAGGCGAGACTTGAATTCATATATTTCTCTATATTTAGCACTTTGTTCAATTGTTTCACCTATTTTTAATACAAATTTCATTTCTCACATCTCGCAAAGAGTTAAGAACTTGAACAGCAACTGCCATTTTACACAATTCCGAGTAATGCAACAGAATAATACCACAGCCTCTGTTAAGGAAACCACAAAAAAGGCGAAAAGTAAAGCAAACAAAAATGTTCTTGCCTAAATAGCCCGACTAGTGATTCCCTGTACTCAAAACGAAAGTTTCCCGAAACATATGGTTGTTTATACATGTACTGGGAGATAGGCTGAACTGACTAAATATATGTTCTTATGAATATACAAAATATATAAATACATATATGTACTTACCCAAAAATTCGCATACACATGCACGAAGTTAACAATCCTTTACATATACAGAGAGCGGGTAAGACTAAGCGTAGGAGAAAGAAAGAGTAACAAAATGAGTGAGAGGCAAAGCATTAAAACTTGTAATTCTAACTTTAATTTATGAGAATCGCAAAGAAGGGTGGTATTTAAAACTTCGATGATAACAGATCTGTAAAATATATACTCATTTCATGAGTAGGTTTTATATCTACTCTTATCGTCTTCTTGCCAATAGTTCAGTGATTACAGGGTATAATCATTTTAATTATTTTTCTGCAGTAACAAAACTACTGGCAAAAATAAATAGGAAAGCGCACAAGTTTAAATTATCGCTTGACTGCAATTAAAACGAAAATTCCACGAAAATCTAATAAAATTGCCGGCTGCGAAATGTGTCAGACAATAGTTTGGTCTTTAAATTTGCAGCTTATGGTATTTGCTTTCATTTGGTTTGCTTGACACAGAAGGCCAAATATCATTCTGGCCAACAATTTCCCCTGTTGCCCAATTTAAAATTCAATTTGTGCGTGTGCTTTTATTTATTTTGCTTTCTATTTGTTTTAAAATAAATTTGCAGATTTGATTTGTCGGCTGTTCAGTTTTAGGTTGAGCATTGAGACTTAATTTGAAGGAACACATTTTTCATATGCTTGCACAGGCGTTTATTTATTTTGTTCCTTTGAGTATTTGCTTGACAAGCAATGAAACCGAGTTTTAGTTATATATTTGTTTTATAGAAAGATCGGGAATGTGATATGATTGCCACTGTCAATTTTTGTAAGAAATATATATATATTTCCAAGCAAAGAACAACAACCATAAAAATGTGGTGCTAAAAGCTTTTTATTTTATATCACATAATTCCACTTTCTTTCTAACTCAAGCGCTCGGTCAAAAGAGAAATTTAAACCTGTTTTGTTAGCAGAACCTTGCAGTAATGCAGCTGCCTTTCCAGCTGCCCAACTTAAACGCTTAGTTAGTTATTTATTTATTTTTTTTTAGAAGCCTGCTTAGTTAATAAGCACAATAATTTAGTTAGCTAACTGGGCCAGTCCTTTCAGATGTCACCTGCTTTCGTCGTGGACACGACTCATGAATGTGCACTTTATTTTTATGATAAATTAAGTATGCATGGCTCAGGCAACAAATTCTGGACGGCCCACACGACGTATGCGTAATGTCGCAGCAACGCTTAAGCGGCTTTCCGCCTCTGCCTCTATGTGGCATACAAAAACACATCTTCATATGTGCTGAGGCGATTTACTTTCACGCTGACAGTTGGCATTAAAATGAACGCCATAAATACTATAAGCAGCTTCCAGCATCTATTTTTGCCAGTTTCCGTTGTCGTCTGCTTCTCTCGCACCGTGTGACAGACAGCAGCTTAGGGCATGTTTGTTTTTCGTATACCCTATACTTAAGGCTAGCATAATGTTGTGCATATGAATGCACGTTATCATATTGAACAGCAGAGTTGATAGGGCGAAAACTGTTTGTCAAACCAAAGAGTGGATGTTTGGGACAACGAGAGCTCTACCAGAAATGCCATTTTGCAGGGTATCTTCTGATCCTTTTCTCTTCTTCTTGAAGCTGCTGTGCTGTCATTTTTAAATATGTCGCTCTGGGCACTCGATATTATTTTGTTTGCTGGCGAGTTTTGTTAGGGTTTGTTGTTAGCGTTCTCTTATTTCATTTATTGTTTTTCGTTTTTTCATTTTTATTTTGCGGCTTTGAAGCATAACATATGATACATCGTTATCCCTTTTTTTTGTTTTGCTGCCTGGGGCATGCTTTGACCCGGGCTCTAATTTTCGTTTGATTTATAAAATTTTGAAAGCTGAAACTTCAGATGATAGACAATGAACAAGACTGTAAGCCCATAGCTTGACATGTTTGATCGCTAATGCGATTGTTAGTCTTATTTTTTTGCAAATTAATATTAATGGTAATAAGCTTTAATGAAAATGGACTCTCCACCCTTTCATACGTTTCTGTCTAGATTTCTTTGCTCGTTTGCAGCTTTAAAGCAAGGTTAACTTTTCTTCAATTTCTTCACTTTCTACGGGCATTCGAACTAAGATTAGGCCAAGGCAATAATCCCTTTAAGCGGCGCATCTTCATTAAACAGGCGACCGCAGACTTAAAACCTGCCGAGTTTCAGCAGCTGCTCACAGCTAATTGATGTGTTGCAATTTGCCTAAATTTTAGTTTGGGCTAAACTAAAATGCCTGTCATAGTCGCCTTGTCACAGTTGTTTAGCATTTTGTGGCTACATTTGTATACTCTGTACGCATTAAAATGCAGAAAGGGTAGCAGACTGAAAGAGACGCCTTCAAGCCCGTTAGGAGCATATTCCCATGGATGATGGCTGATGGAGACCGAATCTGAATTTTGGCAACCCGCGTATTGAGAATAAATTATAGTAAATAAATACTTTTGTTAAATGTTCGTATTTAAATGTAAAAAACTTTACAAAAGTCTGTAACAATAGATTTATTAACTTCCTGGACATTTGGGCTAATTTAGACAGGCTAATTTAGACTTGGGTGCAGGGTATTACCATATCTGTTATGACTTTTTTTGTTGGTTGTTTTTTTTGTTGAAAATGCCTGGGAATTTAGTGAAAACAGAATTGTGAAAACCGCATGGTTAAATTTTGACAAAAGCTTCAGTCACATGCGGCTATGGCGGCTTTCCTGCCCATTGTTGCAATTGTTTTGTTTGTCTGTGTTGTTATTTTCTATGTGAGTGTGCACAAATATTTCACTTAGCAAATCTGAGAGACGTGAAAATAAACTCGCAACGCTTCTGTTTATAAATCTGTTTCTTTTATTTGCACTTTGCCACATCAACTTGAATTAAAACCAAAGCAAGGCAAAAACTAAACACGCAGCTGCCATAAAATGGCTGCCCCTCGTGTGTGTGTGTGTGTGTGTGTGTGTGTGTGTGTGTGTGTGGTTGTGTGTGTGGCTCTGCATACGGGTGTTTGTGTGTGCTTGTCACATAAGGCAGACCCTTTTACGAGCTTCTATGCTCACTGGAATATTGCTCAATGTGCTGTGTCCAGTTCGCAGTTCCCTATGCGCCTTGTCTTTTATTTCCTTTTACTGTCAACGGTGATTAGTTTGCATTAGTTTGTGTCTCTCCTCATTGTGCGTGTGAGTGTGTGTGTCTGCGTGTGTGTATGTGTGCGTACGCGCTATTTAAACATTTTATTTGGCAAAAGGACCAAGCACAGCAAATGAAAAATTTAAATCAAGTCAAGCCGCTTAAATGCCCTTGATGCACTTTTTGTTATTTTGGGTCGGGCTTACTCGGGATTTGGGTTTATTATCTTTGTCCCGGGCGGAGCTTTCGGCAAGGTTTCACTTGAATGTTGAAGTAAATAAAAATAACTGAAGACACTTGACAGCTCTTTAAGTGAATATTTGTTAAGAATCCACAGCAACAGAGGGATTGAAAACAAAGGAAAATATGATTTCAGATTTGATAGCTTCAGAGTTCAAGCGAAAGTCAAATTTAAAGTCGCGCCAATTACTCATAATTGAAATTATACAACTAATTAGCATATGGAGCGGAGCGTAAAGTACATTTTTAAAGACCGAAGCTGCTTTAGTGTCAACGCTGATGATGATAAATTTAACAAGCGCTGGGTTAACTTTTCGGCTTAGCATTAATTATGGCCTACTTAGCTCAAATAAAGTGAGCGTGTGTGTGTGCGAGCCCGAGCAGGCACGCATCTTCATTAAAAACATACACGCTGCAAATTAATGAACGTTAAACGTGCCAAAAAGTCGAGCAGACAGCCGCCCTCTCACCCGCCCACTCACCCCCGACGCACATTGGCAATAAAAGGCGCTAAAAACACGTGAGGCAAATGCATATGAGTTCTTAGAGCTTAAACGGGTCTCGCTATTAACGTGACAGTCGGACTGACAGACAGTCGGACTGACAGACCTGCAGTTATTCAGTTTAGGCTCTCATCACATTTTAATATTCTGTGTGTTTAACTACTACGTTAACGTTATATTGGGCGCACGCTGCGTATGCGTTATATATAATATTTGTAGCCCTTTATTTGAATTCAATAGCGTTCAACATTTACCTAAGCACTGGTAGCCACGCGGCGTATACGTACTTTTTGGCAAACGCTGCGTATGCGTTATATATGATATATATATTTTCCTTAAAATTGAATTTATTATCACTTCGTTTGCTCAGCTTTTAAGTTTGTTTACATTGTCAAGGCTTGTCGTCGTATTTTTAGCAACTTTTAATAGCTATTCACGAGCCCAAAGTGCGGCTCGCCTGAGGAAAACTTTGTCCTAACTCTTTGCTTGCGCTGCCAACCGCTATTTTGTCACTTGTTTAGACTGCCAATTAAAGTTTTTGCCAAGATGGAACACAAACTTTGGTTTGCTAATTTACTGAGCTAATAGAGAAACAACAAGCAAGTGGAATATGCTATAATATGCTATATAAAGTTCGTTGTATAAGGCTTTAGTTCAATTTTCGGCCATCTTATAAGAGCTTAGATATAAGTTAGGTAATACCCTTTTCTTTCGCCGTCGTTAGGCCCGGGGAGATTCTTTAACTCCTCAGTTTATGCTCTGAATCAACAAGTTCTTCTTATTAGGCAACCGTGTATCTTAAAATTACTTATGATCCCCGGGAAGGATGACACTCAGTTTGCTATAACAACACAGGTCCTTGACAGACTAAAGCTCAACTCGTATGCTGGGCGGCATAACGCAAGCGCCTTCATTTCCGTTTTCGATTAGGCCTGTGCCAACAACCTTGGCAATTTCATTACGTGCGGGTGATTGGCTTTCGTCTCGAAGTGTGCCCGCGCCTGCAAGGATATGAACGAGTAACAGGTGTGCTGTCGGCCAGGATAATAAACGTCAAAAGGAAATGGCTGAGAGGGCAACGCACAACGCGGCAACAAGGTGAAAATGTTTGCCTAGCGTGCAGAAAGTTTTGCCTTAGCACCTAGGTAATCTGAAGTCTAAGCAGCTTCCTCTCCTCGATTGCCTTTTAATTATACGCAAGCTGATTATGCAAATGGTCGACTTGCATGCGTAAACATGTGAAATATGATATCGATTGGGTGGGGCCAACCAACTAATAGACTTGCCCGAAAACAACAAGCCACACAAGTACAAGCGCCTGCCGCCAGGCATCTACACACACGCACACACACTCAAATACCTAGTGACAGCTACCAAAAATTCCAGCTCAAGGGCAAAGCCTATGAAATTTTCATGCTATGAACTCGAAAAGCGCCAAAGGCGTTGGTTAAACAGGGCGCTGTGTGCTTTTAAAAACGCAATAACTATTAATCATTCCATTTTAATGTGATATTTTGCAAAACATTTTCCACAAAATAATATAGATTTTATAAATCTAAATGTTTTATACAAGCGAAATATTTACAAAACAAAATACAAATATATTTAAATCTGATTTAATTTAACAAATTGAGCATCATTTTTAGGTAGTAAATATTAAATGTTTTTAAAATAAATAAAATGTATAAAAAAACAAAATTGCTGGCTCAAACATTATTATTTATAATTGTAAGTAAACATTATGTGCAAAAGTTCACATTTGGTATTTACGAACTTTATTGTCTTGAGTATTTACTTTGCAATTTCATAAGATTAACATTCCTTCTAGTTCAGGCCCTCTAGTTATGTTGCATTCAAATCAATCTGATTCGTAACTCAAGCAAAATATACAACTGTTTAATATAGTTTAGTTATTTAAAATAGTTATTTGGACAACTTTATATTGGCCCATTTATTGAAGCGCCCTCGAATGCAGACACGTGCTTTGCGGAATGTGTAAAAGGGAGGTTTTCTCACTGTCACACGCCATCCGATTACAACGCTGGCTTGTATTCGCCTCGTGATTTATGCTTATTTAATAATTTAGACTTTTATCACACAGCCGCCAAATACAAACTCAGTCGGGCAGTCAGGCAGTCAGACAGTCGGACAGTGGACAAGTCGGGTAGCCGGAAGTGGCGGAAGCACTCGCCGGGTGAGCATTAAATTTATATCTGCTCGACTACATGCGGCGCTGAGACAGGCAGCTTGATGCCAGCCACGCCCACTACAAACAGCAGTGCGAGAGACAGCTCGAGATATCACTTACAGGCATAGGAATGCAAATGAGGCGGCCAGACAGCAGACGGTCAGCTGGACGAGAAGGACATGGCCAGAAACAAGTATGGAGAGCGTTTGGCTGAGCAACAGCCAAAAGTTTTGGCCACATTACAAATAACATTTAGCCGGGCCAATTCACGGCCATAAAATATTTGCTGGCCCCATTCAACGTCAGCTTATAATCTATTATTAGCCCTATAAGGTCAACTTTGGCACAGACTGTTGTTTAATGTTCTATAATTACGCGCCCGCAAATTTGAAGGCGGCGCAAATTGTGGCGCAAATTTCAGCAAATACCTTTGATTTATATGAGGTCATTTGAATAATTAATTCAGTTTGATCCACAGTCCCACAACTGCATAAGTTAGCATCTATTCACGCGCTGCCTGCGGTCTTGAGTGGATGAGCATAAAATTTGGCTAATGCGTGTGCGAGGCACGGGAGTTCAAGTTTCTGATTGGCACACAAGCACAACACACTCAAACACACATAAATTGTGTGCGTGTGGGAGTATGTGACTAGCATTATTTAGTTGTTGAAATTTAGGTACAAAACAGGACAAATCTCTCTCTTTAAAAGAGAAATCTTCTACCGATAAGACTGAAAATAAGTTTAATTTAAATTATTTTAAATTACAAGCATCTTGCTGACACTGAAAAACATGAACAATTTTTTCAATATTTTTTTTACAGATTTCTGCCAAAAATGTGCATAGTTTTTGAAATTGTCTTAAATAAACAACTGCGTGACAGGAAACTTTCATTTGGCTTTTCAACGATATTCAAAATTTTCTGTGGAATAATTTGATTGCGAAATATGTTTTTCTGTAAGCCTCATTAAAGAATCATCTTTAGATATAATATTTTTTTTGATTTTGTGTATATTTGTTTATATCAATCTTTGATTAAAAAAGTAATGCCATATTTTGTACAATATATGAAAAATGTTTGTTAAAGGAAATATATAAAACGTAAGCCAAGGAATAAGTTAGTTGAATTTTAGTTTAACAAATGCAACTAACGAGATTTTTTGACAAAGATTCAATTTACTTAAATTGTCGAATCTTTGGCTTGGCTTTCTATGTTTTATATAAATATGTTAATATGATATATATTCAAAATGGCAAGTTAAAAGGACACTGAGAAACATTATAAAACATTATCTTTACACATTAAATATTGTGCCAGCCAATATGGTCGACGACGGTGAAAAATCGCGGTTAAATTTAAATCCTTATGGTATACACAAGGCGTATGTTGTAAGGCGAGTCCCGAGCTCTGCCCCAATCGAAACGTTTGCTCAATTACCAGAAGGACGTGCTGTCCGCAGACTGTCGCAATTTCAGGGACAGACAAAGCGCAGCTAAGCGAAACTTTAATCAACTGTCAATAATTGATGATAATCACAGCGCAGTGTAATATTGTTTATCAGCAGATACAACAGCAACGGCAACAACAGCAAACGGCAGCAACAAAGACAACCAACGAGTGATTAACTTAATAAACGACGGAATGTGGGTGGATTGGGGAGTGGAACGAACAGTCAAGCAAAGCAAATCGAGAGTCGAGCAAACAAACAAACCAAACGGCAAGTGGATAACAAACAAAAAACACAAAACGAAATCCCTAAAATAAGCCGTGCTGAGAATGCACGACTTTTATATACCTAGCCTGATCAAATAAGAAAGTATTCAATATAGCTGCATAGGATTTCAAATGGTAAAATGTTTATATTTAAATAAAATAGAGAATCAATCGCGCTTTAGTGTGGAGACACTGGACAGCCGGAAGTATTAAAGTTTCAACTAATAGCAGTTGATCGATAACATTACAATTTCCTCTATATCGAATATAAATCTATTGCATCATTTGCCATATAATTCGCAGCTTCAAATATTTTTCATAATTATATTTAAATCGTAATTTGTTATTTACTTTACTCATTTAAAACACGAACTGAACAGGGAAAACGTTTGATAGAAGAGAGCACAATCGATAAATTTGATCGTTTAACAGCACTAATATCAACCAATTGCAAGCTGAATGACAACACTGTTAAGCGACTGTAACTGATTGTGAATTAGAAGCACAATTAACTTAGTGTCCACAATATTTCTGGCTTAGCTCTACAGCGTAACAAATAAACCCAATGGGGTAAGGGGTATTACAGGCGACTAGATAATTGAACACAATTATTGCAACGGCATGCGGGCCAGACGAGGGGTGAGTGAACCAGATGGCTGAACTTTCTATGGATAGTATTTCGATCGCTTATCATGGGGGTCACGGCTGCAGTCAGCGATAATTATCTTGGTAGCCGTATCAATATAATTATAATAGTTGGCTAAAAATAAATAGAAATCAACATCAAATGATATATTTAGTCCCGTGCCAGTGAGTTGTTGTTTTCTTGTTTTTTTTTTTGACTACCATAACTATATTATATAATATAAAATAATAATAACACGTAATATGAGCTTGTACCGACGGCAACATTAGTTAGGCGAATAATGATGCTGCCTCTCAGCGGCATCCGGGCACGTGAGAACCCATCCTCAATGACCATGGGTGGGTAGCAAAACAGCACTGTCAGCCCCTTTTTTAGCCCTCGTGTAGATTATAATGATAAGCCACATGCATGCAAATTGCTTGTAGGCGGCATTAAATTTAACAGCCATGTGCACACACACACACACACACACACACACACACGCATACACTTGAAATTTTCACGCAAAAGTTTGTAGGGACAATTCAACCTACAAGCTGACTCCATCAAATTGTTTTTTTCTCGCTTTCCACAGTAGTTCCCGACATTGACACAATAGCCAACAGTTCTCCGGCCTCGCCTCCGGTTTCACTGGGATGCGTGTCTGTGTGCCACTTGATTGCTCGACGAACCGTTAAGCAGCTGACATGGCCCTTTGACCTCACCTTGTGCGCCTTGAAGCGCGCTTTCAGCTTTTGGCAACAGGTGGCAACTTTTCCTTTATTTTTTTTTTTGTTTGCTGCCACATGACAAAATGCCTATTGGTATTTTCTTATTTGAATGTTTTTCACTTTAGCGACAATTTTCCAATTTCGTTTTTGACACTTTGAACTGTCACGGGCCAAATTTGCAACAGCCGTGTGAAATTGGCTAGAAAATTGTCAGCTTTAGCTGATAAAATGATAAGCTTTACATACATTCGTATATACACAGTGAGCTCTTGCTATAAAGTTCCTTGGATAACTGGCCTAAAGCTCCTTAAATCAAATAATAGGCTGAAAACTGCTTGTGAGCAACCAATTTACAGCAACTACTGTTCAAAGTTGTGGACAATCTGAGATTCATCAAAGAACATAAAGAAAAGTGATCTTTCGAGCTCACATCCCAAGCATTATTATGGAAAATCAAAGGTTAAATGAGTGGAGTTTGAAGTGAGGGCTTAGTTACAAAGATCTGTTGGAAAACTCATTTGAATCTTAAGATCTTAAGATTTGGTGAGTGAAATGCGAGTCAAAGATCTTATTGAAAATTGATTTAACACGTATCCCATAGTCCACGCAAAATCCATCCCAGGGTAACGACATGATCTCCGCGCGGAATTATGTCTTCTCCGCGCGGAGATATATCGAGATACGTCGTTCTTTTACGGCGGAGCTATGTCGCTCTTGAATGACATAATCTCGTAATGGTCAACGGCGGCGTTATGTCGCTTCCAGACGTCAAATCTTTGCGCGGAGATATGTCGATCTTCAACGCCGGAGCTATGTTGTTCTGGAGCAATGATCCACGGCGGGAATTTAGAAAAAAGCGTTATTAAAAGAACTGGCCTTACTTGGAAAACTGTACGATAATATGTATTATCATGTTTAGCTGGAAATATTTCTTTATTTGTGGTTCTCTCCCCATTTCAATTCAATTACATGATGGGAAACTGCCAACCCTCTAAATATACATATATAACTACTTATATATTCATGTAATCCATAAATGTATTATATGCCGATAATTTATTTGATCGACAACTTTAAGTGTGGGCCAGAGTAATTGCTCAAGAGGGAATTCAAATCAAATGATTTAACTCTGAACAAGCTTAAATATATATTTCAGTTTTTAAATCACATTGCTAATACGCAGCGTAGTCTGCGTTGAGCAGCTCGAAATGTTTTCGTTATTTTGCTCAACAACTGGCGCATCCATCGTTAGCTGAGCAATGACCGGAACTGCGATTTATCTGAGCATCCATTGATTAATTTTGAATGTCACGGATGCCCTTTGCCTTTGTCTTTCCATTTTTGTTGTTGTTGTTGCTTTGCGCCTAAATAAACCACTTTAACTTTTACGAAGCACTTGCCTGAAGTTTTGCATGGGTCGGCACATAAAACAGAATCCTGGACTGCTTTGGGCAGGCCATCTATCAGCCATAAAAGCGTTCCTGGGCGGAGCTGTTCAAGTGCAGCCGCCAGTCGCATGTGAGCACAGAAAATAAGTGTGCGGCATTTTCATAAATAGTTTTATGCAGGACATAAAATAATGCCACATGAAAGCCGCAATCAGCCAGAACATAAGCCCCGCCATTTGTGCGCGTACAGATTTCTGTGCCTTAAAGAGCATTTGGGATATAATAATTCAAACAGTTTACACACTTCTTTCACAGCTCAGGCGCACTCCATGCTTTCGCAGTGTGTGTTATGCAAATGAGCATCTGGCATGGGTGTCCTTTCATTTTTATTGTTCCCAGCGCTGAAGGCGTTGAAGCATTGGAATTGCGCAAAATGCCGCAGTAACAAAACAAAACAAATAACACCACAAAATAGGAAAAAAAAAAACACGGATGAAATGAGAAACAAATAATATAAAAATGCGTTGAAAGTTTTGTACATACTTGCTTGCGCCTTTGCAGGAATGTAAGTGGGCGTGCCAAAAAGGACGAAAGGGTTCTTGTGGCGGGCTTGACTGAATTTCTTAAGCATGGAATTTAAATCTAATATAAATTCGGTTGCCAACCAAACAGGATCTGTAAATAATAAATATGCCAAGAAAATGCTCTAAGGTGCCAAAATGTACAAAATCTATTACAATTTAATTGAGTAGCAAGGGAAAAGAGTTGAGGAAGAATATATGATTCTCAAGGTGCGCCCAAAAAATGCATGAAGTTATCTAAAAAATAGTTGTTATTGTATCCATTTGTTCCTAAATTGATATTCTTGGCAAATATTGCTCTTTATTCATCGTATGTTCTCGAGCAAATAAAGTGCTTTTTTTTTCTAGTTTCTACTCTTTATACCCGTAATGCTGATGAAGTGTGCGTGGGGCTTATGCAATGTGGTTCTGTACATGCGTAAAGTACAAGTCAGCCCGAATCCCTCGCAACTATAAAAAATGTATATGCAGACAGTAGAAACCGCCAAAAGGCGTGCAACATACTCACCCAAAAGGATAGCCGGGTGCCTCGGCAGCAGACGTGGGGCAGCTCCGGCGCACGGCGGAGCACGGCGGATCTGGGAGGCACCTGCCGTAGCGGCTGCTTTAAGAACTTTTAATATTTAATGGGGCACGCTTCTGAATTTGGATAGCGGACGCAGCTACTCGCACGGGTCACATGAACACGCATATAATTGTATTTTATGTTTATTTGGTTTTATTTATGGCATTTAATTTGATTTTTATGTACTTTGATTTCCATTACGCACAGCAGATTTGCCGCCGCGTAAGACAGCTTGGGGAACTGGGGGATCGGCCATAAACAATATGTGTATGCGTACAATAAATTTGTTAAAACGCGCCGACGACGCAAATATAATTTTATTTTATTTTATTTCCTTTTTGGTTTTATTCGCTTTGCGCAATTTGCACGTGTTCTTCGTTATAATTTTGTAGGCAAATAAAAAATATCCAAAAAAATCTCAGCAGTCGATAATGTCTGCTGCCTGTGTGCGCAAATCATATAAAGAAATTTTGGTTTTTATTTGGTGTTTAATGCCGTACTTACTGCCGGCTTAAATCTAAAATTCCTGAGCGCTCTTCAATTAAATTGCCTGAAAAATTGATGCGCTCAGGCGTCCCGACTGCCGCCCCTAAAAGGACCCAACGAGGTCCTTGCCAGCGGCTTCTGCCAGCTCGTAATGAATTCAAATGAGCCACCGTCGGCTGCTGAGATATTTTCATTATTTTCATGCATTTTTGTTATTTTCATTATTGTATCTGCTTGTGACGTTTCTAGCGCGCCTTTAATTAATTATTTTCATCCTATCATAATTGCGGTTTTTGATGTCTCCAACCAAAGCGCCTCTCTAAAGCGCACAACATAATCATGCGGACTTTAATTTAATCAACAAATTTGTAATCCAAATTAAAGTAGACACACAGTAGAAAAAATAATAAGAGGCGATTGCGTGCATTCATATAATATATAAATTATGCAAGTATTTATAAAATAAAGAAAATTAAATCTAAAAATCTATTGAATGATAACTTCTTATAAAAATTAATTGAATACATTTTCAGATAACTTAATTTGTCCCTAAGCTAATCATTTTAAACTGTTCCCTCCGAAATCTTAAAGCTTTCTGTACATGAAAATGATATTAAATATATATATTTTTTTTATTTTCGTTTAATATGCTTTTATTTTGATTAATTTATTTGAGCAACCCAAAAAGTAATCAGCATTGCCTTAAACATGTTATTTGAGCATAGTTGATAATTTTAATATTCTTAGTTCACAAACGTTTTTTCAGTAAAGTTGAGAATTTTGGTATTTTTACTTTGCACATTTTCAAAAAATCATAAAAATTACTTTAATTTTCTTCTTACTTTGTTGTTTTATTATTAATAAGATTATTGTGTCTTTTTTTTTAAAGAATTATGATGTTAATTTAACTGGAAAGTTTATTTTAGTATTGGATATATTTATATTTAACTTTAATAAACAATTTTCGTTATACTGTTTTTCTTGTAATTATTATATATTTTTTGATACATTTCGAAAGGTTAATTGAAATTTATTTCATAGAGTATTTACTTATTATTTATTAAATAGTTTTTAGCAGTTAAATTGAAGTAAAGTTTATTTAATTTAAATTTACTATTTATTTATTTTTATAATATGTGTATCTTAGAATTGAAATAAATTGCTGCCACTTTTATTAAAAGGCAGTTGGAAAATCCGCGAGGACGACCGCGCGTCGCAAACTGCGACTGGTAAATGACAACTCCGACACTTGGCAGGACCACGTTTAGTGCAATAGTTGTTTTTTTTCTTTCTAGTTATTCAAAAACTAACGGTGGCAGAGGCAGACAACGAAGCGCACTTTGAATATTGGCGACACGCAAAGGAGCAAGAGAGAAAAGGACGTGGCAGCAACAGCCGCCCAGGAGCCAAAACGAAACCGCACGCGACGTGCAACAGCCGCCAACTGATGGGTTTATATCTGCCAAAAGCAGTGGCTGTAGCAGCAGCAGCAGCAGTAGAAGCAGTAGAAGCAGCAAGTGCGCACTCACACAACCACAAGCCTAGCCGCATACACACGCACAAGCACACACACACGCACATCGTTCGCCTGTTTGTTGATAACAGTTTTCGAAATTCGAAATCATCGTCAGCTGCTGCTGCTGCCGCTGCTGCTGCTGCTGCTGAAGGCGGGCAGCATTTTGTTATCCAAACGGAGGCAGAGCATCAACAACCAACGACAAGATTCAGCATGTTGCATGTGCCACACGGTCCCAAGCCCGTCCCAGTCAGCAGCACGAGCACAGTTGACGCATGCGCCGATAAGTAGGCAACAATTCATAATGACAACGTCCTTTTTCAACGCCTCGCAAGTTGGCGCCTCTTTTGGGGCACAGCATTCACGTTTTCTGTTTGCATACCCTGTTTTCTGTTAGGATGATAGAGTATTTAAGCTTTGTATGTAATCAAAAATTGAATTGAATAAAATGACAAACCTAATCATTTTTTAAATTTATTATTTATTCTTATATGGAAGGCAAAAATGTTAGCATAAATTGATAATATAGAACACATAATATGTGTGATTTTTGTTTATTTTGAATTCAATTTAAGATACTTTTTTCGGAGATATCTTGAACATGCCGAATATTTTTGCCCAAATCCACATTCAATAGTTTTGATTTCGTGTGCAGCTTTTAAATTAAGCTTGCAGTCGATTATTTTTTACAACAATTAAGTGTTATTTAACCGCTTTCAAACAATTTTCTTTAGCTGCAAGAGAAGTTTCCCAAAACCACAATCTAATGTTCGAACATCTAATAAAATTGCCTATCTCCAACGAATTGTTCCTTTTACAACTAATAGTTAAATATGTCAAGTATATTAAGTTTCCTGCGTTTGATGAATTTCACATAGAAATATCTACTATTTCTTTTTTTTGTACTATAGATACAAAAATTGATTTGTACAAATTGGCTGCTCAGCTCTTAAAACACTTTATTTTCTTACATTCGCTTTCATTCCAGGGTATTTAAATGTCGACCTTTGAACCATCTGTCAAAAACATTGCTGTTTCTTATGTTTTTTTTTTGTTGTTGTTGTTGCCACCACATTGGGTTATTATCTTTATTGTCGTGCAATATTCGGATGGCTGTGAATGGAATTAGTCACCGTGCCAGCACTTGACTTTGCCACCGGCTTCAAGTTCACGTGCCGCCGGGGCACTAATGAATTATGCCAAAGTTTTTAATGAAGCTCTTAATGGCGTGGCATAGGCATTCGCCGGTCTAGCTGACCCAGTTGTGGAGTGGTTTCAAAAATAGCACAACGATTAGATAAGCCTGAAATATGAATGGAGCTTCTAAAGCTATATTTAACCATATGTACCATGGTGTACCGGCAGATACATTTTGGCTTAGACTATTAAAAAAATCGAAAATTACAAATTAACTTTAACAATTTCAACATTAGTGCTAGAATCGACCACAATAAAGCCACACATTAAGGCAAATACAATCTTAAATATATAGCTTCCAGGACTTCCAGGAGAGTCCAAACATTATTTTATTTGTATATATACCTTTAAATTATCAATTTTAGCAGGTATCGAAAATGTAAAATATTGGTCATCTGTGCATACTATACCAGAACCTTTATACCCAGTTTGTTATATCTAGCTCTTATAATTTTCGAGTTAAGCTTAGAAAACCATGTCGCAAAATCAATATTGATAGTCGATAGCTCGTCGTCCTGTTCAAGAATAAATATAGTTGATGGGCTCCGAGATGATTTCTTCTGCCTGTAACATACACTTGCATTCAAAACATACACATTCAAAATAGGTAAGGGGTATAAAAATGGCGAATTTGAGGCGAAGTTGATTTGCAGCACATCAAATGCATTGCCTACTTACATGCGCAGCTTTCGACTGAATTGCGGTCAAAGATTGTTTTTTGGCTATGTTTGCCCTTGTCTGATCAGCTGCAAATTCCAGCAAAAAATTTCTCAACAGCTGCATTCACATTTTTGACAGCCACAAGGATTAGATGTGTGCGTGTGTGTGAGTGTGTGTGTGTGTCGCTGACATAGCGAGGGTCTAGATGTTCACATAACGCCCACTGCAATAACCACGGACATTTCAAGGCAGCTGCAACACTTTGGGTAATCTGAAAAATTCTAGTGCAATCGAGTAAGCGGAAATTGAAGAAAACTAAATGTTCAACTGAAACTGGAAATGCATGTGAACTGAATACATTTCTAGTTGATTCGCAAACAGAGCAGCAGACGTCAGCGGCAAACCTTAAGCGGTCTGAGCTTTGTTGAGTCTGTTATCAATTGCGTTAGCAAGGACACACATTCACATACACACACACACACACACACACACACACACACATACAAGCGCGCACATATATTAACAGCAGACGTTGAAAAGCATGGAAAGGAAGATGTTGAGACTGTGCTTCACTGTGCATACTCTTGCGGGCGTGAAAAAATAATAAAACATAAATGCCATTTGACCTTGTGTCGCGCGCAGAATGTCAATTGTTGTTCGTGAGGCTGGAGGCCGGTCTGGACTCGATGTGGTCGCAAGTTGGCAAGATGACAAAATGAATGATGCCCTGTAATGATGACTGGGCGCGATTCCAAGTTTCTGTCATTTCAACCGCCACAGCTGACAAATTGTTTCGCATACAGAGTTGGCAGATTGATTGACTTGGTTGGTAGCATAATTCAATTATGCAAAAAATTAAGAATATTCACACAGCTGTTATCAACTATGAATGTAAAACCAACTGACCTAATTACCAACTATTCCTCACGCTCACTTTATTAGGCATTCAAGTAGAAAATCAATTGTTACTTTTGTATCTTTTGTCTATTGTGTATATCCATTAATGAAGCAATGAAAATTGCGTGTTCGTCCTGGTCTTTAATTGAGGCTAGGCAAGCGGGCAGCGTAAATGATATTAAATTGTTTATAGCGCAAGGTTATGACGCTGGACACTTTTGAAATATGAGTTTCTATGCGAAATTGCGAGGTAAAATGTGACGCATTCAATACAAATGAGCAACGACTAAATGGTGACATGCTAACATAAAGTCAAACAACATGTTTACAATGTATTCTTTATATTTTTATTTCATTGCTCAATTGGTTATGCTGTATTTCGCATTAAGTATTTTGAAAAAGTGCGCGCATTTTAGTCTGTGTCTAAGGCTCATTGCTACAATATTTTCCGCACCATTAGGTGGCAGCTCTGCAAGTCAAAATTTGATGCAATAAAATACATTTGGGAATGTGCACGTTTACAGTATGTTCTATTTTGTAAATATAGACAATGTCAATAACAGGAAATCATCAAGTCCCTTAAAATTTTGGTTATTTTTTACTTTTCAATTTCTAGCATACATGCTGGCATTGTTATCGAAGCGTTGCCACTGTTCGATAATCTTAGTGACTAAACAACACTGCCCGCCAGTTGTTTGTTTTGTTTGTACCTGCTTACAACGACGACGGCTGCAAGGTGAATGGGTTTTGCGTAAAAAAAAATTATAAATTAACAGCTGCGCGTGTGCCATTATGTGTGTAAACACACACATCGAAAGGCAAACACATGGCAAATAAAATTCGTTATCGCTATCAGCATATTGCACTTGGCGCCAATGCCGACGCCGGCGGCCGCAGGCGCCAATGCGAAATCATATTTATTTCACTAGTGAAAAAATTGATAAACGTGAAACATAAACAAATCGCTGATAAGCCGCTTTGCTGCAGCTATTATCAATGCACCGGTCGTTTAGAAACATTCCTTCGTGTTCGCGCCAGCAACAACAAAATTATCAAGTTATACTTGTTGAGCGAGTTAAACGCCCAAGAAACTACCAACAATGGTGAAAATATTTAATGCTCTGCCCGCACAGCGGCGACAGCGACGCAGCCACTGACCTTTATTTGACTTTTACGCTACCAGAGTGCCTGCGCTCGGCAATGAAGAAAAAAAGACATTGCCTGCCCCACACACACAGCACAGACGTCGTGTCTGTAGCACTGCGCTGTTGTTGTGTTGTTGTTGTTGTTGTTGTGTTGTTGTTGGAGTTTCTTGCAGCCGCTACGGGTGTCGGCGACGTCGACCGCGGCAGTCACAGGCCAAGACATCAGCACAGCCTAAGTTCGGAAATATATGTCTGTATGTGTGTACGCATATATGTATATACACATATACATATATATGCACACACACTAGAATATTTGGTCGCGCGTGCAAGAGACGCCTCGCCGCAGCTGAAATTAAAATTAATTCAATAAAAGCGTAAGAAAATGAATTGACCATGTGCCAAACGACGACCAATTGAAATTGAATTTTCATTGTCAAATGAAGACTCCTCTTCTTCACTTTTACTTTCGAACGGCAACATGCTGCTGATTGCCCTTTGTCACGTACTATTTCAACAATTTCCGAGTGCCTAAATGTGATATAAATAGAGCGCAACCTTTCTGTTTGTGCCCATGATACCACAGATATTCAAAGCTCTACTTTGTTAAAGAATGAGCTTGTCTCAAAAATGAGCCGAAAATTGTGGCACTTCTTTGCTTTTCATCCCAATGACTCAAAGCTCATTTAAGAATATCTGAATTATATTAAATTTATCACGAGCGTCCATTAAAGCCTGGGCCGGGCAAAGCCGGGTAATGCCCGATAGCCCGCTGCAACGAGGATAAATAACAATTTGGCGCTGCAGCTGTTGTGCACACCTCGTGATACGTTAAGAATTACGTTAATCGTCAACTCTTAATAGTTATAGTTATTAGTGCTAACACTTGTTGGAAATTAAGTCAACAGTAGCTATGCGGACCTTACGTAAGATTGACTAAAGTTGGTTTAGCTATTTTTCGGAATGAACCAACAATTTGCTACCTGTTAAAGAAATTAATATTTGATTTTAAAATATCTAATACCAACTTTCATATTATTAATTATTCGGTAGTAAGATAAGGATCTGATGTGCTATCAGAATAATAACTTATTTGTAATTTCAATTAATAGTATATCAAAAATTGTTATTAAAAGAACTTTCGTGTTTTCTGATATTTGCACAACTTTTCTTTTTTTAAATAATATTGAAAATATTTGCTATATTTTCCCAGCGAGCTTACATAATTTGCATTATTCCCTAGTCAAAAGTTGTTACGAATTTATTGAGGGATTGCATTTGTGTATTCGTGTACTTTGCGCAGTAGAACATACAAACGTATATATATACACATATATTAGGAAATTGGCAGCGTGAGCGATTTTCTTTGCTCATTTCGAACCCAACTAAATATAGCAGACCCCAAATTATGGACGACGAGTGTACGACGACGAACGCAACCCGACGACGACGACGACAGTGTCAGGGCCATGGCCGGGCGAGGAGCTGCGTTTGATGTTATCAATTGTCAACTATCAGTTCAGAGCCGGGGCGCACCTCCGGCTAGCTAAGTGCCGGGTTGTTGATGTTGATGATGCAACGCGAGCAGCCGGCGCTTGGCGCGATGACGATGAGGCCTTTGGAGGCATCAGCTTACAATTTACAGCTTAACGTTTGTATCTGGGTCAGCCGGCAGCTAAATTTAGTGGCGATTATCAATCAGTTTGCTTCGATTGCCTGGTCCGGTTGGTTGTCCGCTTGACCAGTCTCCCGGTCTGTCCACTGCCAGCAACGCCGTCAGAGCCTTACAATGTTGCGGCGCCAGATGTCCTATCGGTTTGAAGATCAAGATTCTTCGTCTATGGCTTTGCGGGTTGGCTTCAATCTTTTCATTTTGTTTGTTTTCTATTTTATTTGAATCATATTTAACACCTTTTGTTCTTTTTAACCACAGATGAATCGTCGATTTTCTCGGGTGGAGTCCGGCACGGACCTGAAGGATTACTTCGATCGCGGCGATAATGCATCGCGCGAGAATCGCTGGAACTTTGAGGTCGCCTGGGAAGTGGCCAACAAGGTTGGCGGCATTTATACGGTGATACGCTCCAAGGCCTATGTGTCCACGGAGGAGATGGGCGAGCAGCTGTGCATGATGGGCCCCTACAAGGAACATTGTGCACGCACCGAAATGGAGGAAATTGAATTTCCACGTGGCAATCCGCTGCTGGATGCGGTCAACACGCTACGCTCGAGAGGCTACAAGATTCACACCGGCCGCTGGCTCGTCGATGGCAATCCCCAGTTGATACTGTTTGACATTGGCTCTGCCGCCTGGAAATTGGATCAGTTCAAGTCCGAGATGTGGGAGAAGTGCAACATTGGCGTGCCCCATTTAGATATAGAGACGAACGATGCCATTATTCTGGGCTTCATGATTGCCGAGTTCCTGGAGGAGTTCCGCAACTGTGCCATCGCCTACTCCCAGAACAATGATCTGAACTCACCGCGCATTGTCGCCCACTTTCATGAGTGGCAGGCCGGCGTGGGTCTCATAGTGTTGCGCACGCGACTCATTGAGATCGCTACCGTGTTCACCACGCATGCCACCCTCCTGGGTCGTTACCTGTGCGCTGGTAACACCGATTTCTACAACAATCTCGACAAGTTTGCTGTGGATGAGGAGGCCGGTAAGCGTCAAATCTATCATCGCTATTGCATGGAGCGTGGCGCAACGCATTTGGCGCATGTCTTCACCACTGTCTCGGAAATCACAGGCTACGAGGCGGAGCATCTGCTCAAACGTAAGCCGGACATCATAACGCCCAATGGCCTGAATGTCAAGAAGTTTTCGGCCATTCATGAGTTTCAGAATTTGCATGCCGTTGCCAAGGAGAAGATCAATGAGTTCGTGCGCGGTCATTTCTATGGGTAATTACAATTGTCAGTTTTAAACATTTTTTTAGAGTCACTTAAACCGATCCTCAACTTACAGCCACATGGACTTTGATCTGGATAAGACGCTGTACTTCTTCATTGCTGGCCGTTATGAGTTTGGCAATAAGGGCGCCGATATATTCATCGAGGCGCTGGCTCGTTTGAATGCGATGCTGAAGCACGAGCGGCCCGACACCACTGTGGTGGCCTTCCTCATCTTTCCCACCAAGACGAACAACTTTAATGTGGATTCGTTGCGTGGCCATGCGGTCATTAAGCAGCTGCGCGACACCATCAACAATGTGCAGCAGGCGGTGGGCAAGCGCATGTTCGATACATGCGTAAAGGGTCACATTCCCAGCCCCGATGAGCTGCTGCAGAAGGATGACCTGGTGAAAATAAAGCGTTGTATGTATGCCATGCAACGTGATTCTATGCCGCCGGTTACCACGCACAATGTGGCCGATGATTGGAACGATCCGGTACTCTCTTCAATCAGGCGCTGTCATTTATTCAATTCGGTTCACGATCGTGTCAAAATGGTCTTTCATCCGGAGTTTTTGACATCGACGAATCCACTGTTCGGCATCGATTACGAGGAATTTGTGCGCGGCTGCCATTTGGGCGTGTTCCCATCTTACTACGAGCCCTGGGGCTATACACCCGCCGAGTGTACCGTCATGGGCATACCAAGTGTGACCACAAATCTGTCGGGCTTCGGTTGTTTCATGCAGGAGCACATCAGCGATCCCAAATCCTATGGCATCTACATTGTTGATCGTCGCTATATTGGCTTGGAGAACAGCATACAGCAGTTGTCCAGCTTCATGATGGACTTCTCACGTCTGAATCGCCGCCAGCGCATCATTCAGCGCAATCGCACGGAACGCCTCAGCGATCTGCTTGACTGGCGTACGCTGGGCATTGTAAGTGTAGCTAGAACACCCCTTAAATCAGAAAAATACTCATATTTCGTCTCTCTTTTATTTCGTAACAGTACTACAGACAGGCTAGGGTGAAGGCCTTGCAGGCCGTCTATCCAGATTATGTGGATGAGAGCTCCGCGTACGGTTCACGCAGCAATTTGATCTTCTCACGCCCACAAAGCGAACCGCCCAGTCCCACATCTTCGCGTAAGTTCTAGTTAATCATTTGAATGGATTAATAAACGAGAAAGAAGGGCTATCTTCGGCACGCCGAAGATTTAATACCCTTGCAGACCCAACCTTTTAATGCCGAGAAAATGGTTAAGGCCGAGTTTGGTCAAGGTATATTGATAAACAAAAAAAAGGCTTTTAATCAAAAACCGATGTAAATAAGATTTAGCAAAAATGAAGGGAGCATAGTGAAATCTTTAAATGCCGTGTTTAATGGCAAAATCATGAAAAACAAAAAATTCTCCATACAAAAACTTAATAATATGATATAGTGGTCCGATCTTAATACGATTTTGCATATATATGAGGAGCATAGTAAAACTAATAAATGCCGAGTTTGGTTAAGATATCTTGAAAAACAAAATGTTTTTTCATACAAAAACTTAATTTTCGATAGATCGTTCCTATGGCAGCTATATGATATCGTGGTCCGATCTTAATAGGATTTTGCATATATATGAGGAGCTTAGTAAAACTAATAAATACCGAGTTTGGTCAAGATATCTTGACAAACAAAATGTTTTTTCATACAAAAACTTAATTTTCGACCGATCGTTCCTATGGCGGCTATATGATATAGTGGTCCGATCTTAATAGAATTTAGCATATATATGAGGAGCATAGTAAAACTAATAAATGTCGAGTTTGGTCAAGATATCTTGATAAACAAAATGTTTTTTCATACAAAAACTTAATTTTCGACCGATCGTTCCTATGGCAGCTATATGATATAGTGGTCCGATCCAGCTGGTTTTGACATATGTGCTGCGTGCAACAGAATTAGGGACTTCTGCAAAGTTTCATTAAGATAGCTTTAAAACTGAGGGACTAGTTCGCATAGAAACAGACAGACGGACAGACGGACATGGCTATATCGACTCGGCTGTTGATGCTGATCAAGAATATATATACTTTATGGGGTCGGAGATGTCTCCTTCTATGCGTTACACATTTCACGACAAAATTATAATACCCTCTGCAAGGGTATAAAAAGAACCCTGTTAACGCTTTTATATGTTTTAATTGATTTTGATACCACAATATGTATTTATGTATATGTTTAGTTGACTTTTAAATATCATTGTCCCTATCAAATATATGTATTTATATTAATATTTATATTAATATAATCTTTAAATGACATCATCTATTTCAATGATTTCTGAATGTCAAATCGCATTCAACTACTGTTGAAGGTTGCGATTATGAATCACAAGATACGCAATCCAATAATATTAATAATTCCAACTTAGCTAGCTAGCTGCAGTCGAAAACATTTCAAATTTCCTCTCTATTTTGTAGGACACACCACACCAGCACCATCGCTGCATGGCTCCGAAGATGAGGACTCGGTTGATGAGGAAACTGAGCTGAAGGAACTGGGCATTAAGTAAACCAAACTATCCTGATGTCAGCACTGGCTTTACGAACAATTCATACAGCGCAATATTACCATAAGTTTAGTAATTTTGTTTCACACGTTCAAAGGGCGCACAGTCGAGCAGACGACCACGCCCACAAAGAGAAACTATCTACCTACTATGCTACAACTGTTTTCTTAAACCAATTTCTACGCTCATACGCAACAGTTAGAACAATTTGAGTATTTTTTGCCAAATGCGAAAATTATATTTAATGTTGTTTAGTCTATAAGCAGATCAAAGTCCCAACAACAAAACGAATGTTATTAAAACAAATTAAATTATTATTTACCCAATTATACAACAATCGGCCACTAGTTGACCTTATCAAATTTACCCAAATTATATAATTACTAGAATGCGTATTCGCAATTTGTTTGTTGTTCAAGTTTTGTCCCAATCAAAAAAAAAAATGCATAATGCAAAACATAAACAAATATTGATTATCGGGCAAATAGAAAAGTTATACGCACTATGTTGAAATTAGATTAAATTTATATATGACAAACGATTTATTGAACTATGAAATGAAAAAATTTGTCAAGCCCTTAAGGCTAGTCCCCTTCAATTATGTAACCTCATATAATATACTGCCTCACATTGATTAACCAACGATTGGATAGATTGTTCTATAAACGGTCATTGCAAAGTATAAAAACCGAGTAAAAAGTTTATAATAAAGCTGAGCAAGTCTATATTACAATCAAATATAAAACTGTTTGTCCCGACTGACTAACTGATTGGTGATCAACGTACAGGCCAAACTGTGAGAGGTAGGAAGCTAAAATTTTCGCTGAAAATTATGCCACGGAGGTGCACGCTAAACGGGGTTTTGAAAAATTCCACCCGTAGTTGTGGAAAAATAATGTATGAAACTTTTTTGTTTACCATCCGATCGGCCTCAAGCTTATATTTAAAAATCTTTCCGGTAAATCCCTCTTAGATAAAGAATTCAGGTGACAGGTCATAATGGCGGCGTCCATTAAGAACAAAATAAATGTGTGTTCCAGCGATTTTGGAAATTCCACCCAAAAATGTGGAAATTAGGCGTGAAATTTGTATGCAAACTCATTTTCGGAGATCATTGTGGAAATTTATTTGAAAGTTTAATTTTCGGATTCAAGTTTCCCACCACAAGATCGGCGGAAACCGGATTGCAACTTTTGATTCTTTTTTTCGATTGACTCTAAACATATTTGCAAATAGATTACATTTTTTACTGGCGGTAACTAGGTGAAAAAGTCATTTCTGAAATGTTAAGCGGAAAGTTGCCACGGCCATGCCGCGGAATACTCTATGCATATTATATATATTACTGATCATGACCAGCTGAATCTTCTTACTACAGACATTAAATATTTTCGATTTGAATCAATATTGTATTTTATGTATACTTTTCACTCAGTTTAAGGTGTATTTTGTATTCTTGTAAATCGCCTTCAGATTATGAAAATATCTGTTTTTTGATGACTTCACCTCTCAACGAAATTGAGTAAATCATCAGAATGTCAGATAAGCGATTGACTCGTGTTGGTCAAGTCCATTTTATCTGTGTGTTTAACGGATGAAAGCAGTAAAATGATAAGAATAGTATGTGAGTCAATGCTGCATCAGTTCAATTATTCGAAAACCTGACTCACAGCCTTAGAAATGTATAACACATATTTTTTCCCTTTAACAAGTAATCTTCCTACATAGATTAAAATGCATTGCAGCTGAACAAAAAAATCTTTAATCAAGGTGTGTTAAGTTATAATATGTATTTATAATCTATGCGATTTTAAAAGTCAAGCATATCCATCCGGTGAAATTTTGTATTATTACGTAAGCGCCATGTATGCAATTTTGAATAGAAGTTCTCTTTTTTATTTCTTAAAATTGAAAAGCGTTGTGGACTCGTTGGCTGTGCAGCTTGAAATCCTTACTTTGCTGAGGTAGTTCGTCATTTGTCGGTATGGCGGCTGTATAGGGAACGTATGAACTTGTTATTGCTTTGGCGGCGTCGTCGACGCTGGGCGGGCACATCGTAGCCCGGATCGTAGTCATAGTCCTTTGAGTCATCCTCCAGGTGCGCTGGAGGCGAAGGCTTACGTTTGGGCACATCGTTACCATTGCCGCCGCTCTTGCAATCTTCCAATTGGCCATCGGCGCCCACACACTTTTCCGATTCCAGCACCCAACCACTGTCGGTATCGGTGTCATTGTCCAGCTCCTTGTCCTGGACAGTGTCGTTTTCCTGTTCCTCCTCCTGGTCCGCTTCCTGCTCTTGGCCTTGATCCTCGTACACTGGCGGCGGCTGATAGTTATTCACAAAGTTTGGATATGGATAGGGTGCATAAAAAAGCGGCGAGGGTATCATTGGGACCGCGTTACTCGCAAAGCAGCCGGAGCAGCCGGTTGGCAGACCGTTCTGCAGGATGTTGCCATAGTTCATTTGCAGGCAATTTTGGCAGCTGCTGCGCTTCAAGCGAATGCTGTTCGGATTCTGGCCACAGGCGACATAGGGCCAAGCGTTCATGTAATTACAGCGTGGAGCTTGGGATTGCGATTGGGATCGGGTTGGGCTTCGGGTCCGGGCTTGCTTTCGTGGCTTAGACTTGCGTCGGTGAGCCGCAAAATACTCCACGGTCTCCTGGCACACATCTGGCTGATCCTTCTCGCAGATGACCACACGCTTCGCGTGCATCACTCGCGCCTGGCAACGCTCGCCACAGACCCGATGACGCGAGTGCTCTCTGCAGTGCTCCTTGTGCTCGCAGTCTCGCTCTCGGCGCACCACATAACAGCAGGAGCCCTGCTCATTGTAGCCGAGTCCGAAGCGGCCGCCCACCTGGGAGACATTCTGATGCACCTTGACATTCACCTCGTTGCGGCCCTGAATGTTATTTTTGATAATATTGTTAATCTCGTTTGTCAGCCTTATGATGTTGGTGGTATTCAGGGCCGGCTGTGCCGGTGCCACGTAGCTGGTATCGTTGACGCCCTGCACCAGCAGCGGCTCATCCGTCAGCTCCGGGCAGAGCGGACACTCCGACTCGCACTTCTCACGCCCAGCACAGGTATCCATGCAGCTCTGTCGATTCGACTGGCACTCCTCGTAGTCTCGCAGCGATGGCTGCTCATAGTTCTGCAGCGGCGTATGCAGCACAATCTTATCCTTAGTGGTATCGTTGACCTCGCCACTGACCCATGGTCCCATGGCCAGCAGCAGCACACACGCGACAGCGGCAAGCTGCAAAGAGTGCACATTATATATATATATATAAGTATTTAAGATAAGAATCGAGTTCCGTCCGACATTCCATCATACCTCCGATGAAATTGCGTTATAAATAAATAAGTTGGACACCTACCTTCATTTTCGAAATGTTTGGAACAACTGGCTCTGTTCCTTTCGAGTTGTTAGTTGCAAACTCTTTTGGTCTACTGCAGCAAAAACTGTGCTGTCGATAACCATGTGGTAATTATTAGCCCATTGATTAGATAGCGCTATCTAAAATTGATTATGCTCCTTTTATAGGTTTGAGAGAGAGAGAGAGAGCGAGAGAGAGCGAGAGCGAGAGGGAGAGAGCGAGAGAGTACCATGAGTTAGACCAATTAACAGATTGACCAACAAATGCATCATATATTTATTTTCTCGTATAATTTTAATGGTTTTTTAATCATCATTTAAGCCACAATAAAATGATGGAGAGCGATGATTAGCAGTCCCAGCAGTGCATAGGTGAATCAGGTGTGCTCACGTCACGAGCAGCCGAAGGTGCAATAGTTCACGACAAGAGTTGAGTATTTTCGTGACTCTTCGCAAATTATCCTGCTCTTCGCACACGCTCTAATTCATTTTAATCTATGTACTTTGGCACATTGTCGCATGAGCATCTTCTTTGTTTATACTTATCTGAATTAAAGCTAGGTGATAACCTGTGTCCAGGTCCGAATTGGCTTAACCTGTCTGACTGATTGTTGACTGATTGGTGATAATTGATCTATGCACAGGCTAAACAGGTAGCTGAAACGCTGCCTTTGGTGTCTGAGCGTCGGACCGACAAGCGAGAAGTGATCGGCTCAAATCGATCATCGTCAAGTCTTATATTTGTTTATCAATTTCCAATAATAATTTGCCTGGCCCCACGTAGCGACAAATAATTTACCTACCCCTTGCACTTTCAATAGAAGAGAGAGAGATAGAGAGAGAAAGAGAGATAGAGAGAGAGAGAGAGTGAGAGAGGGAGAGAGGATGCAGAGAGTAAATTAGAGTCAACGCAAGTTGTTAATATAATACTTATAATCAAAACATAACAAAGGTCTGTAAGTCATACTTGAATTCATGAGAATCGCATAGAAGGATGATATTTAAAACTACAGGATTCATTTTATTCATTTGCAGAACAACTGTATAATAAACCATATTTTAATTGTATTATTTAAAACACCTATTGATCAAGTTTGAAGCTGAGCTGGGCACATTGCCTATCGACGCCAGCCATCCTGAGGACGGCAGCCCACGGAGTCGGCAAGTTGCGGCGAATCACAAAATTGTTCTTGGTCGTAGTAGGCACAGTTGGGGCTGTTGCAGCGGTAGTCATAGCAGTAGGGGGAACAGGAGGACATCTGGCCTGAAGCACAGCCGCTGCAGTCATACCTCTCTAAGAGAAATAATAGCAAAAGAGAACACCATAAGAAACCCTTTGTGATCCAAATCTAAAAGTCAATTCCAGTCACCTGCGGCTTGCATGCAGTTGCCCTGCGCTTGGCAGCCCGAGTTCCAGTTGGGCGGCATGCTGAGCATTTGGGCATCGTTGTCGTTCCAGCTGTTCACACTTGCCGGCCTTATCGCTACTTTGGGGGCTCTACAGAAGTCGCCGCACAGCTGCTGCCTCGGATTATAGCATTGCCAGCGATTGCTGTCCGCCGGACAACGGCAGGTACGCGGGGCAATCACAGTGCAGCATTTGGTTGGTGTTGATGGTGGAGGTGTTAGCTCCTCCACTTCCTCCTCGGTCTCCTCCTCGTAGTCCCTGTAATCTGTTGGCAGCGTGAGCGAGGCATTGACTGTCAAATGCTGTATATTATTAAGGACCAAGTCGGGCGTATTCTTTGAGTTCTCGTTGATGATCGTTCGCTGGAGGTGAATGGGACTCAACTCAATGGGCTCGGGTAGAGCGCACTTCTGACCCGTCCAGTAAGTGCCATTGGGGCACCGTGGCTCCACACAACGCCCGTTCGAGTAGACCTTTGAGCCGCAATATACCAGACGGCAGTTGTCATTTATAAGTACTGTGCCTCTCGGGCAGATACGCAGCGGAGCAGGCGGCGGTGGGGTCGTTGTCTTTCTGGTTGTCGTGGTTTTTCTGGTCGTTGTGGTTGGTCGAGTGGTAGTAGTAGTAGGACGCTTATAGGGTCTATTTGTGGTCTCTGGCTGAACGGGTGGATAAGGAGTCACAGGCTGATTTGGGCAGGGAGCAGGCTGGGGCTGAACGGGTGGATAAGGAGCTACAGGCTGATTTGGACAAGGCCCAGGTTGGGGCTGAACGGGTGGATAAGGAGTCACAGGCTGATTTGGGCAAGGAGCAGGCTGGGACTGAACGGGTGGATAAGGAGTTACAGGCTGATTTGGACAAGGCGCAGGTTGGGCCTGAGCGGGTGGATAAGGAGTCACAGGCTGATTTGGGCAGGGAGCAGGCTGGGGCTGAATGGGTGGATAAGGAGTCACAGGCTGGTTTGGGCAAGCTTAACGTTTGTATCTGGGTCAGCCGGCAGCTAAATTTAGTGGCGATTATCAATCAGTTTGCTTCGATTGCCTGGTCCGGTTGGTTGTCCGCTTGACCAGTCTCCCGGTCTGTCCACTGCCAGCAACGCCGTCAGAGCCTTACAATGTTGCGGCGCCAGATGTCCTATCGGTTTGAAGATCAAGATTCTTCGTCTATGGCTTTGCGGGTTGGCTTCAATCTTTTCATTTTGTTTGTTTTCTATTTTATTTGAATCATATTTAACACCTTTTGTTCTTTTTAACCACAGATGAATCGTCGATTTTCTCGGGTGGAGTCCGGCACGGACCTGAAGGATTACTTCGATCGCGGCGATAATGCATCGCGCGAGAATCGCTGGAACTTTGAGGTCGCCTGGGAAGTGGCCAACAAGGTTGGCGGCATTTATACGGTGATACGCTCCAAGGCCTATGTGTCCACGGAGGAGATGGGCGAGCAGCTGTGCATGATGGGCCCCTACAAGGAACATTGTGCACGCACCGAAATGAAGGAAATTGAATTTCCACGTGGCAATCCGCTGCTGGATGCGGTCAACACGCTACGCTCGAGAGGCTACAAGATTCACACCGGCCGCTGGCTCGTCGATGGCAATCCCCAGTTGATACTGTTTGACATTGGCTCTGCCGCCTGGAAATTGGATCAGTTCAAGTCCGAGATGTGGGAGAAGTGCAACATTGGCGTGCCCCATTTAGATATAGAGACGAACGATGCCATTATTCTGGGCTTCATGATTGCCGAGTTCCTGGAGGAGTTCCGCAACTGTGCCATCGCCTACTCCCAGAACAATGATCTGAACTCACCGCGCATTGTCGCCCACTTTCATGAGTGGCAGGCCGGCGTGGGTCTCATAGTGTTGCGCACGCGACTCATTGAGATCGCTACCGTGTTCACCACGCATGCCACCCTCCTGGGTCGTTACCTGTGCGCTGGTAACACCGATTTCTACAACAATCTCGACAAGTTTGCTGTGGATGAGGAGGCCGGTAAGCGTCAAATCTATCATCGCTATTGCATGGAGCGTGGCGCAACGCATTTGGCGCATGTCTTCACCACTGTCTCGGAAATCACAGGCTACGAGGCGGAGCATCTGCTCAAACGTAAGCCGGACATCATAACGCCCAATGGCCTGAATGTCAAGAAGTTTTCGGCCATTCATGAGTTTCAGAATTTGCATGCCGTTGCCAAGGAGAAGATCAATGAGTTCGTGCGCGGTCATTTCTATGGGTAATTACAATTGTCAGTTTTAAACATTTTTTTAGAGTCACTTAAACCGATCCTCAACTTACAGCCACATGGACTTTGATCTGGATAAGACGCTGTACTTCTTCATTGCTGGCCGTTATGAGTTTGGCAATAAGGGCGCCGATATATTCATCGAGGCGCTGGCTCGTTTGAATGCGATGCTGAAGCACGAGCGGCCCGACACCACTGTGGTGGCCTTCCTCATCTTTCCCACCAAGACGAACAACTTTAATGTGGATTCGTTGCGTGGCCATGCGGTCATTAAGCAGCTGCGCGACACCATCAACAATGTGCAGCAGGCGGTGGGCAAGCGCATGTTCGATACATGCGTAAAGGGTCACATTCCCAGCCCCGATGAGCTGCTGCAGAAGGATGACCTGGTGAAAATAAAGCGTTGTATGTATGCCATGCAACGTGATTCTATGCCGCCGGTTACCACGCACAATGTGGCCGATGATTGGAACGATCCGGTACTCTCTTCAATCAGGCGCTGTCATTTATTCAATTCGGTTCACGATCGTGTCAAAATGGTCTTTCATCCGGAGTTTTTGACATCGACGAATCCACTGTTCGGCATCGATTACGAGGAATTTGTGCGCGGCTGCCATTTGGGCGTGTTCCCATCTTACTACGAGCCCTGGGGCTATACACCCGCCGAGTGTACCGTCATGGGCATACCAAGTGTGACCACAAATCTGTCGGGCTTCGGTTGTTTCATGCAGGAGCACATCAGCGATCCCAAATCCTATGGCATCTACATTGTTGATCGTCGCTATATTGGCTTGGAGAACAGCATACAGCAGTTGTCCAGCTTCATGATGGACTTCTCACGTCTGAATCGCCGCCAGCGCATCATTCAGCGCAATCGCACGGAACGCCTCAGCGATCTGCTTGACTGGCGTACGCTGGGCATTGTAAGTGTAGCTAGAACACCCCTTAAATCAGAAAAATACTCATATTTCGTCTCTCTTTTATTTCGTAACAGTACTACAGACAGGCTAGGGTGAAGGCCTTGCAGGCCGTCTATCCAGATTATGTGGATGAGAGCTCCGCGTACGGTTCACGCAGCAGTTTGATCTTCTCACGCCCACAAAGCGAACCGCCCAGTCCCACATCTTCGCGTAAGTTCTAGTTAATCATTTGAATGGATTAATAAACGAGAAAGAAGGGCTATCTTCGGCACGCCGAAGATTTAATACCCTTGCAGACCCAACCTTTTAATGCCGAGAAAATGGTTAAGGCCGAGTTTGGTCAAGGTATATTGATAAACAAAAAAAAGGCTTTTAATCAAAAACCGATGTAAATAAGATTTAGCAAAAATGAAGGGAGCATAGTGAAATCTTTAAATGCCGTGTTTAATGGCAAAATCATGAAAAACAAAAAATTCTCCATACAAAAACTTAATAATATGATATAGTGGTCCGATCTTAATACGATTTTGCATATATATGAGGAGCATAGTAAAACTAATAAATGCCGAGTTTGGTTAAGATATCTTGAAAAACAAAATGTTTTTTCATACAAAAACTTAATTTTCGATAGATCGTTCCTATGGCAGCTATATGATATCGTGGTCCGATCTTAATAGGATTTTGCATATATATGAGGAGCTTAGTAAAACTAATAAATACCGAGTTTGGTCAAGATATCTTGACAAACAAAATGTTTTTTCATACAAAAACTTAATTTTCGACCGATCGTTCCTATGGCGGCTATATGATATAGTGGTCCGATCTTAATAGAATTTAGCATATATATGAGGAGCATAGTAAAACTAATAAATGTCGAGTTTGGTCAAGATATCTTGATAAACAAAATGTTTTTTCATACAAAAACTTAATTTTCGACCGATCGTTCCTATGGCAGCTATATGATATAGTGGTCCGATCCAGCTGGTTTTGACATATGTGCTGCGTGCAACAGAATTAGGGACTTCTGCAAAGTTTCATTAAGATAGCTTTAAAACTGAGGGACTAGTTCGCATAGAAACAGACAGACGGACAGACGGACAGACGGACATGGCTATATCGACTCGGCTGTTGATGCTGATCAAGAATATATATACTTTATGGGGTCGGAGATGTCTCCTTCTATGCGTTACACATTTCACGACAAAATTATAATACCCTCTGCAAGGGTATAAAAAGAACCCTGTTAACGCTTTTATATGTTTTAATTGATTTTGATACCACAATATGTATTTATGTATATGTTTAGTTGACTTTTAAATATCATTGTCCCTATCAAATATATGTATTTATATTAATATTTATATTAATATAATCTTTAAATGACATCATCTATTTCAATGATTTCTGAATGTCAAATCGCATTCAACTACTGTTGAAGGTTGCGATTATGAATCACAAGATACGCAATCCAATAATATTAATAATTCCAACTTAGCTAGCTAGCTGCAGTCGAAAACATTTCAAATTTCCTCTCTATTTTGTAGGACACACCACACCAGCACCATCGCTGCATGGCTCCGAAGATGAGGACTCGGTTGATGAGGAAACTGAGCTGAAGGAACTGGGCATTAAGTAAACCAAACTATCCTGATGTCAGCACTGGCTTTACGAACAATTCATACAGCGCAATATTACCATAAGTTTAGTAATTTTGTTTCACACGTTCAAAGGGCGCACAGTCGAGCAGACGACCACGCCCACAAAGAGAAACTATCTACCTACTATGCTACAACTGTTTTCTTAAACCAATTTCTACGCTCATACGCAACAGTTAGAACAATTTGAGTATTTTTTGCCAAATGCGAAAATTATATTTAATGTTGTTTAGTCTATAAGCAGATCAAAGTCCCAACAACAAAACGAATGTTATTAAAACAAATTAAATTATTATTTACCCAATTATACAACAATCGGCCACTAGTTGACCTTATCAAATTTACCCAAATTATATAATTACTAGAATGCGTATTCGCAATTTGTTTGTTGTTCAAGTTTTGTCCCAATCAAAAAAAAAAAAAATGCATAATGCAAAACATAAACAAATATTGATTATCGGGCAAATAGAAAAGTTATACGCACTATGTTGAAATTAGATTAAATTTATATATGACAAACGATTTATTGAACTATGAAATGAAAAAATTTGTCAAGCCCTTAAGGCTAGTCCCCTTCAATTATGTAACCTCATATAATATACTGCCTCACATTGATTAACCAACGATTGGATAGATTGTTCTATAAACGGTCATTGCAAAGTATAAAAACCGAGTAAAAAGTTTATAATAAAGCTGAGCAAGTCTATATTACAATCAAATATAAAACTGTTTGTCCCGACTGACTAACTGATTGGTGATCAACGTACAGGCCAAACTGTGAGAGGTAGGAAGCTAAAATTTTCGCTGAAAATTATGCCACGGAGGTGCACGCTAAACGGGGTTTTGAAAAATTCCACCCGTAGTTGTGGAAAAATAATGTATGAAACTTTTTTGTTTACCATCCGATCGGCCTCAAGCTTATATTTAAAAATCTTTCCGGTAAATCCCTCTTAGATAAAGAATTCAGGTGACAGGTCATAATGGCGGCGTCCATTAAGAACAAAATAAATGTGTGTTCCAGCGATTTTGGAAATTCCACCCAAAAATGTGGAAATTAGGCGTGAAATTTGTATGCAAACTCATTTTCGGAGATCATTGTGGAAATTTATTTGAAAGTTTAATTTTCGGATTCAAGTTTCCCACCACAAGATCGGCGGAAACCGGATTGCAACTTTTGATTCTTTTTTTCGATTGACTCTAAACATATTTGCAAATAGATTACATTTTTTACTGGCGGTAACTAGGTGAAAAAGTCATTTCTGAAATGTTAAGCGGAAAGTTGCCACGGCCATGCCGCGGAATACTCTATGCATATTATATATATTACTGATCATGACCAGCTGAATCTTCTTACTACAGACATTAAATATTTTCGATTTGAATCAATATTGTATTTTATGTATACTTTTCACTCAGTTTAAGGTGTATTTTGTATTCTTGTAAATCGCCTTCAGATTATGAAAATATCTGTTTTTTGATGACTTCACCTCTCAACGAAATTGAGTAAATCATCAGAATGTCAGATAAGCGATTGACTCGTGTTGGTCAAGTCCATTTTATCTGTGTGTTTAACGGATGAAAGCAGTAAAATGATAAGAATAGTATGTGAGTCAATGCTGCATCAGTTCAATTATTCGAAAACCTGACTCACAGCCTTAGAAATGTATAACACATATTTTTTCCCTTTAACAAGTAATCTTCCTACATAGATTAAAATGCATTGCAGCTGAACAAAAAAAATCTTTAATCAAGGTGTGTTAAGTTATAATATGTATTTATAATCTATGCGATTTTAAAAGTCAAGCATATCCATCCGGTGAAATTTTGTATTATTACGTAAGCGCCATGTATGCAATTTTGAATAGAAGTTCTCTTTTTTATTTCTTAAAATTGAAAAGCGTTGTGGACTCGTTGGCTGTGCAGCTTGAAATCCTTACTTTGCTGAGGTAGTTCGTCATTTGTCGGTATGGCGGCTGTATAGGGAACGTATGAACTTGTTATTGCTTTGGCGGCGTCGTCGACGCTGGGCGGGCACATCGTAGCCCGGATCGTAGTCATAGTCCTTTGAGTCATCCTCCAGGTGCGCTGGAGGCGAAGGCTTACGTTTGGGCACATCGTTACCATTGCCGCCGCTCTTGCAATCTTCCAATTGGCCATCGGCGCCCACACACTTTTCCGATTCCAGCACCCAACCACTGTCGGTATCGGTGTCATTGTCCAGCTCCTTGTCCTGGACAGTGTCGTTTTCCTGTTCCTCCTCCTGGTCCGCTTCCTGCTCTTGGCCTTGATCCTCGTACACTGGCGGCGGCTGATAGTTATTCACAAAGTTTGGATATGGATAGGGTGCATAAAAAAGCGGCGAGGGTATCATTGGGACCGCGTTACTCGCAAAGCAGCCGGAGCAGCCGGTTGGCAGACCGTTCTGCAGGATGTTGCCATAGTTCATTTGCAGGCAATTTTGGCAGCTGCTGCGCTTCAAGCGAATGCTGTTCGGATTCTGGCCACAGGCGACATAGGGCCAAGCGTTCATGTAATTACAGCGTGGAGCTTGGGATTGCGATTGGGATCGGGTTGGGCTTCGGGTCCGGGCTTGCTTTCGTGGCTTAGACTTGCGTCGGTGAGCCGCAAAATACTCCACGGTCTCCTGGCACACATCTGGCTGATCCTTCTCGCAGATGACCACACGCTTCGCGTGCATCACTCGCGCCTGGCAACGCTCGCCACAGACCCGATGACGCGAGTGCTCTCTGCAGTGCTCCTTGTGCTCGCAGTCTCGCTCTCGGCGCACCACATAACAGCAGGAGCCCTGCTCATTGTAGCCGAGTCCGAAGCGGCCGCCCACCTGGGAGACATTCTGATGCACCTTGACATTCACCTCGTTGCGGCCCTGAATGTTATTTTTGATAATATTGTTAATCTCGTTTGTCAGCCTTATGATGTTGGTGGTATTCAGGGCCGGCTGTGCCGGTGCCACGTAGCTGGTATCGTTGACGCCCTGCACCAGCAGCGGCTCATCCGTCAGCTCCGGGCAGAGCGGACACTCCGACTCGCACTTCTCACGCCCAGCACAGGTATCCATGCAGCTCTGTCGATTCGACTGGCACTCCTCGTAGTCTCGCAGCGATGGCTGCTCATAGTTCTGCAGCGGCGTATGCAGCACAATCTTATCCTTAGTGGTATCGTTGACCTCGCCACTGACCCATGGTCCCATGGCCAGCAGCAGCACACACGCGACAGCGGCAAGCTGCAAAGAGTGCACATTATATATATATATATAAGTATTTAAGATAAGAATCGAGTTCCGTCCGACATTCCATCATACCTCCGATGAAATTGCGTTATAAATAAATAAGTTGGACACCTACCTTCATTTTCGAAATGTTTGGAACAACTGGCTCTGTTCCTTTCGAGTTGTTAGTTGCAAACTCTTTTGGTCTACTGCAGCAAAAACTGTGCTGTCGATAACCATGTGGTAATTATTAGCCCATTGATTAGATAGCGCTATCTAAAATTGATTATGCTCCTTTTATAGGTTTGAGAGAGAGAGAGAGAGCGAGAGAGAGCGAGAGCGAGAGGGAGAGAGCGAGAGAGTACCATGAGTTAGACCAATTAACAGATTGACCAACAAATGCATCATATATTTATTTTCTCGTATAATTTTAATGGTTTTTTAATCATCATTTAAGCCACAATAAAATGATGGAGAGCGATGATTAGCAGTCCCAGCAGTGCATAGGTGAATCAGGTGTGCTCACGTCACGAGCAGCCGAAGGTGCAATAGTTCACGACAAGAGTTGAGTATTTTCGTGACTCTTCGCAAATTATCCTGCTCTTCGCACACGCTCTAATTCATTTTAATCTATGTACTTTGGCACATTGTCGCATGAGCATCTTGTTTGTTTATACTTATCTGAATTAAAGCTAGGTGATAACCTGTGTCCAGGTCCGAATTGGCTTAACCTGTCTGACTGATTGTTGACTGATTGGTGATAATTGATCTATGCACAGGCTAAACAGGTAGCTGAAACGCTGCCTTTGGTGTCTGAGCGTCGGACCGACAAGCGAGAAGTGATCGGCTCAAATCGATCATCGTCAAGTCTTATATTTGTTTATCAATTTCCAATAATAATTTGGCTGGCCCCACGTAGCGACAAATAATTTACCTACCCCTTGCACTTTCAATAGAAGAGAGAGAGATAGAGAGAGAAAGAGAGATAGAGAGAGAGAGAGAGTGAGAGAGGGAGAGAGGATGCAGAGAGTAAATTAGAGTCAACGCAAGTTGTTAATATAATACTTATAATCAAAACATAACAAAGGTCTGTAAGTCATACTTGAATTCATGAGAATCGCATAGAAGGATGATATTTAAAACTACAGGATTCATTTTATTCATTTGCAGAACAACTGTATAATAAACCATATTTTAATTGTATTATTTAAAACACCTATTGATCAAGTTTGAAGCTGAGCTGGGCACATTGCCTATCGACGCCAGCCATCCTGAGGACGGCAGCCCACGGAGTCGGCAAGTTGCGGCGAATCACAAAATTGTTCTTGGTCGTAGTAGGCACAGTTGGGGCTGTTGCAGCGGTAGTCATAGCAGTAGGGGGAACAGGAGGACATCTGGCCTGAAGCACAGCCGCTGCAGTCATACCTCTCTAAGAGAAATAATAGCAAAAGAGAACACCATAAGAAACCCTTTGTGATCCAAATCTAAAAGTCAATTCCAGTCACCTGCGGCTTGCATGCAATTGCCCTGCGCTTGGCAGCCCGAGTTCCAGTTGGGCGGCATGCTGAGCATTTGGGCATCGTTGTCGTTCCAGCTGTTCACACTTGCCGGCCTTATCGCTACTTTGGGGGCTCTACAGAAGTCGCCGCACAGCTGCTGCCTCGGATTATAGCATTGCCAGCGATTGCTGTCCGCCGGACAACGGCAGGTACGCGGGGCAATCACAGTGCAGCATTTGGTTGGTGTTGATGGTGGAGGTGTTAGCTCCTCCACTTCCTCCTCGGTCTCCTCCTCGTAGTCCCTGTAATCTGTTGGCAGCGTGAGCGAGGCATTGACTGTCAAATGCTGTATATTATTAAGGACCAAGTCGGGCGTATTCTTTGAGTTCTCGTTGATGATCGTTCGCTGGAGGTGAATGGGACTCAACTCAATGGGCTCGGGTAGAGCGCACTTCTGACCCGTCCAGTAAGTGCCATTGGGGCACCGTGGCTCCACACAACGCCCGTTCGAGTAGACCTTTGAGCCGCAATATACCAGACGGCAGTTGTCATTTATAAGTACTGTGCCTCTCGGGCAGATACGCAGCGGAGCAGGCGGCGGTGGGGTCGTTGTCTTTCTGGTTGTCGTGGTTTTTCTGGTCGTTGTGGTTGGTCGAGTGGTAGTAGTAGTAGGACGCTTATAGGGTCTATTTGTGGTCTCTGGCTGAACGGGTGGATAAGGAGTCACAGGCTGATTTGGGCAGGGAGCAGGCTGGGGCTGAACGGGTGGATAAGGAGCTACAGGCTGATTTGGACAAGGCCCAGGTTGGGGCTGAACGGGTGGATAAGGAGTCACAGGCTGATTTGGGCAAGGAGCAGGCTGGGACTGAACGGGTGGATAAGGAGTCACAGGCTGATTTGGGCAAGGAGCAGGCTGGGACTGAACGGGTGGATAAGGAGTCACAGGCTGATTTGGGCAGGGAGCAGGCTGGGGCTGAATGGGTGGATAAGGAGTCACAGGCTGATTTGGGCAAGGAGCAGGCTGGGACTGAACGGGTGGATAAGGAGTCACAGGCTGATTTGGGCAGGGAGCAGGCTGGGGCTGAATGGGTGGATAAGGAGTCACAGGCTGGTTTGGGCAAGGAGCAGGCTGGGACTGACCGAGTGGATAAGGAGTTACAGGCTGATTTAGGCAAGGTGCAGGCTGAACTGGTTGATTTGGACAAGGTGCTGGCTGGGCCTGAACTGGTTGATTTGGACAAGGAGCAGGTTGAACTGGTTGATTTGGACAAAGCGAATTTACGAATTTTGCGTTGGTTGACCCTGACGTTAAAACGTTTACCACAACTCCATTTGCGCAGTCTTGACCTGGACCTGAATAATGATAGACCGTATATACATACATATATTGTGCGAACCTAATAAATAATTACTCACCACATCCATTTGGAGTCGCAGTAGGCAGCACACAAGCCCCATTCTGAGGAACGTAGGGCGCGTTACAGGAAATCGTTGCTTGCCCGCACGGAGCGTTCACGGCAACTGAGCTCAGGGGACATTGAGCACTGGAAATGGCAAAATGAAGAGCCAACAGAGCGCAAGGCAGAAGCAGCACTTGATAGACGAGCATGCCGATTAGAAATAATCTGTGAGCACTGTTTGTGGCTTGGCCAAACGTGAAAAGCAGCGCATTTCACCTAATGCATGCAGCTTTCCAGCAAAGGTTATCAGGGCGGGGCAATTATGTTTCAAGCGCCACAAAACATTTTTCGTGAGCCGCAGTCGATTAGTTGCCGTTCGAGCTTTGTTATTAGAACATTACCTAAGACCGGATGGGACAATGTTGACTTCATACTGGGCGATAGTGTCGATATTCTGCGTAATATGCTCATCCGTGTGTGCTGTGGAAGGTTATCAAGATACTAATGGAGAGGTAATGCGGCGCCGATTGCACAATTAGATAGATAATGAATAAAATCTTTATAGTGGATGACATGTCCACAAGGTTATGAGTTCGTCAATGGCCTGTGCTATAGGAAGAGCTTGTGTCAGGAAGGTAAGTTAAATTGCCATTCGATTGGAAAGCTATTTAAGTTAATAACAATTCGGTCTAGGCTACTTTATGCACACGGATGGCATGTGCTATTCGATAAGCCCGAAGCCTTGCCCCTACGCATCCACAACCCAAACACCCACAACCCCGAGCCCAACCCTGACCCCAGCTGCCCCGAGCTTGTGTCCGCAAGGTCAGTTAAATTTGAATTTGATTTTAAAGCTTCACATATTACAACATTTTGGTTAAGGATACTTTATGCACGCCGACGGCAAGTGTTATTTGATAAAACCGGAACCTTGCCCATATGCACCCACTCCTACAATCACGACCACGACTACAACAACCACTACCACCACCACCACCACAGAGGAGCCCACCACTAGCGAGGAACCCACAGAAGCGCCAACAGAACCCACCACTACCGAAGAAGCCACAGAAGAGCCGATCACTACCGAGGAGCCCACCTTTGAAATTCGGCCCGTGCCTGCACCTGCTGAACAAGCCCGCTGTCCACCCGGCTCGATATTCTTTGAGGCACAGTGTCGCAAGATTATCTGCTCACAGGGCGAATACCATGCAGGTCGTTGTCTTCTGCCCGCCTGTCCCGCGGGCACAGTGTGGCGCGGCAAACGCTGCCAGCCGCCAGGCTATTTGACAACCATACTCGATATCGAAAATGTGATCAAGAACAAGCATGAGTATCAGACGGTGACAGAGAACGTGAAACGTGTGGAGTACGAGACCATTAGGCCCTACGATCCGAACGAGGATAACAGCTATGACAAGGCGAAGCCACCAACGAAATTAGTTGTTTCAACCTCAACGCCAGCCAGTGTGACTCTGCGGCCATCGACAAATTGTTGCACGGTCAAGAGCCCGCGTATCTGCCGACCCTATCCACCGACATGGGTGTGCTTCAACCGCAGTCAAAAGCTATGCGATCCAAGGATTTGTACCAGCCCATTAATCTATCTGAAGCCACCACGAATTGTGCAGCTGAATGATCCGCCAATGCTGGTGATGCCGCCGAATCCACCAATGTCGGGTTGCATGAATGCCGATTGCCAAGAGAGCGGTAAGTGAAGATCATAATCACAGCTGACCAGCTGCAATACAAGTCTTTGTTATCTGTTGTCTGATCCATTGAATACCATTTTCAGAAATGCTCAACTGCTCTGGATGTGCCCAGGGTCAGCGAGAGAACTGCTCCGCCGCCTGTTACAATTACTTCTGTCCAGACAACAGCTGCGAGTTCAAAAACTCTGAGGACTTTTGTGCACTATATCCTGGCGGGTTTGGGTGCAATGAAAACGACGGATGCGTCTGGAAATGGTGCAACAAGAAATGCCATTAATGTTACAGCAATATAGTGGATAACACGTTCCCTGCTTGTTCGTAAATATATGATATATATATATATATATAATATATCACTCCGGGTAGCAATATTAATTATGATTTTAATTTGTCACTTTTACTTTTAAATTGTCAACTGCCATTGTGTAAATAAATTTAAATTTACGCGCCTTGCTGTTTATATAAATAGTTGCCACCTGGATGAAAAAAAACCATCTTTAAGTGTTGAGAAACGACCTAAATATGGCCGCAGCGCAGCTGTTGGTCTGCACTGTTCACTCTAATAACCAATCATTTGGCAGCACTGTTTTAAAAATCAGCTGGCGCCGTTTTGCCCGTTTCAACGGTGCTTTTACTCATTTCGGATTCAGTCGTTGCACGAGAGAGCAAGCGTCGACTTGCATTTGATTGGCTCCGGCGCGCGTTTTGTGTACAAAGTGTTTAAACACAAATTTGTTTGTAAATCAAGTAACGAGTGTGTGCGTGCGTGTGCAAATACAAAAACAAAATATAGAAAATAAAGTAACGGTCGTTCTCGCTGTCTCGGGGGCGGCAAGTAGCAAGAGTTCAAATCACAAACCGCCGTTGCACTTTGTTGCCGCTCTCAACGTTGCCTTTTCGGCAGTCGGTGTTTTAATCGTTGTTGTTTTTCGGTGGAGTAAGTGGAGGCGTCGCGCGCGTCCCTCGGAGGTGCCAACAGCAAGAGGTATATTTCCATTAAATTATGTACATATGTGTGCGTCTGTGTGTGATTTGTTGTGGCCCTGTGTCGCATGTTTTATTAGCGTGTCTGCCACGGCAATCATAAAAACAACAACAGTGACAGCTCCGACGACAGCAACAAGCGCAAATGCAATAATATTTAATAAACGAAACCAAATTCGCGCCTTCGTTGTGTAAGCATTGTTTATGCCGTCACAACAACACATATAAATAGCAATTGCGCAAATATACAACAAAATATCTAATTGCATGTACGTATGCACATGTATGTATGTATGTATGTCCATATTATGATGAACAAATGCGGCAAATAAATTCTCGACATGCCTTCCTTCTCTCTCTCTCTCTCTCTCTCTCTCTCTCTCTCTCTGTCTCTCTGTCTCTATCTCCCCCTCTCTCATTCTCTCTCTCCATCGCTCTCTCTCGCTCACTCTCACTCGCTCTTGTGCTAATTGAAAGAAACTACAAACTTCCTGTTTTGGGGAAAGGGTTGTATCTAGCCAAGCCCACCTTCCCCCTGCTACCGCTCAACCAATCAGCGTGCATACGTACGTATATATATGTATGTATATATGTATGTGCATATATGTATAACTGTTGCCTTTGCCGCAGACAACATGAGCTTTATTGCGGCATCCTAACCCAGCCGAGAACCCCTCCCCCGCACATCCCATAAGCAAAGGGCTCTTCGGGTGAGTGGCTGTATGTGTGTGGGTGTGCATGAATTGGAGCTGCATAGAAGTTTTGTGCTTACTGCTATGTTGGTATTTGCCAGAATGCGGGTGTTGAAGTTTTTAGTGCAACATTTTTTCTATGTTTTGCCTATATTTTTTTTTTTTTTGGTTTTTTGCTGCTCCAGCGGGAGCTTTCATATTGTACGTGTGTGCTATTATTAAAATGCCACACGCACGCACACATAGAGACAGGGGGACACGGACATGGCAAAAAGAAAAACTATTCTCAGTGTGTGTGTGCGCCTACGAGGCGTTGGCGTTTTGGCTAGAAGAAGCAGCAGCAGCACCAACCAAAGAGAACGAGAAAGAGAGAGTGGGAGCGCGAGCCTGGGCTAAAAGGGGCAGCTGCAAGAGCGGCGAAATAAGTTAATAAATAAAACAAATAAAGCATACAAATATGAATCGAAGCAACAACAAAAACCAGACAATTTCTCAATAAGAATTTAAACGAGCCCCGCGCCCCTACTCCCCCATACTTTAAGCCCTGCACTTGTTAGACATAAACGCGGCCGCACATTTGCCATATGTGCCCCGTTAGACTTGCCGCTGCTGCTGTTGTTGTTGTTGTTGTTGTAGTTGCTGTTGTTAGGATTGTAATAAAGCGTTTTACGGCCCTCCTGAATGCCGCCGCCGCTTGCTGTTGTTTTTATGACAGTTAAGCTATTTTGCGTATGACAAGTTTGACAGATACCAGCGTCGACGTCGTCGTCGTCGTAGTCGCCGCGGCTGTCAACGCCGCTGTTAAATGCAGCCTCTGCCAGCGCCTACTCCTCTCATACACACGCACACACACACACACACACGCACGCACAGCTGGCTCTCTCACTCATTTTGTCACCCTTTCTTGTTGTTGTTGCCCGCAAAGTTTGCTTGTGTTTGCTGGCGTTTTAATTTTTGCGTCTATTAGCCACACACACATAGGCACATATGCTTTGCCACCACTGTGGTTGGGATTGGAGCAACACAAAAGGAGGGTCCGGGAGTGGGCAGGGGGTTCCGTTCGCAGCTACTTTTAGGCATGTTTTCGCACAGCGCCAAAGATGTTGGCTTGACATAAATTGTGTCTGCCAAATGTGGCAAACTACAACAACAAAACTGGGCCACGCCTACAAAAAAAAAAGGCCAAAAGAAACCAACAGCCGCTTGGCTTGTCGCATGTAATTGCTCGCCACAATGTAAATGACAAAAGCATGATGCACAGTGGTGCGAGTACGTGTGTGCTTAGCAATTGTTATTACTCCTAATGTTAAACGATTAAAGATCTATTAAAAACATTTTCAAGTTTCTTGCTTAAAATTTTAGAAATCAAATTTCCAACTATTTCCCGCCCATAGGAATTTAAAGTTGTCTATTTTTTTTTTTTTTTTAGATATTTGAAAATGAGTTTGAGATCTATAGATTTAAGAGCCAAAAGTTGAATTTTCTTCCCATTTTCGTCTCATGTTGAGAAGCTTAAAGCCAAAAAAAGAAACTATTGTTTAAAAAACCTTTAAACCGCATTTTTTCCCAGAGGGGTAGATTTTGCGAAAAGTTTAAAACCCGTATCAAATGATGCCGATGGAAACTTTTATACAACCGCTTTCCTTCAATTTACCACAGTTGCGGGTTGTTTTTCAGAATCGCTGACACACGTATTCATAAAATGCGTATTTATTCGTATTTAATTGTTTTTAATCGTATTGGGTTAAACATACTTTCGACTAAAAAATTGTTCACCCTCAATTTTCATCCAAGAGCGTTGAAAAAGTTGCATACAACTTTTTCTGCGATTTTCCACAATTGTGTGTGAAAAACCCCATGTTTGCGTGAACTTTGACGATATATATAATTACAATAAAAATGTCAATTTCAATATTTGATGTACATATCGTAGAATCGATCTGGTGTTGTTTTATTATTTTTGAGCTCTCTTTGTCGTTCCCAATTGATTAATAATAATAATTTGATTAATAAAAGAAATTTGATTAAGTAAAGATAATTCTTTAATCAAATCAATTAATCAATTGTTTTTAACCTCCCATTAAATGACAAAATTTGAAAACAGTTCCAAATGGAATGGAGTTTTGTAAAGAAGTGGAGTCTAGCCACTTTGCAAACATTTGGAAGCAATCGAAATATATAATATAAATTATCATAATATTTGAGCTTACATAAATATTAATAAAGTTTGATTTGATTAGCTCTCTCACAACCTAGATTTACTTAACACACCATGAAGTAGTAAAGATAATAATCTGCTTGTCATAACTTGGTCACAACTTTGGCAAGAATATTAGAAAATGAAACTGCGACCCACTGTACCTAAACAAGTTGGCGGGCTGTAACTAAAAACCGCAAAAGCTTGACAATCCGCTGCCCGTCGCCGTCGCCGACGCCGACGCCTTTGCCGCCGCAGTCGCTCTCACGCCAATCTCGCGGTCCGCAGCACCGCGGGTCTCCACTCTCCGCTCTCACACTCACGGCTTTGAAAGCTGTTGCTTCCGCTCTCGTGGCCTGAGTGTAAAAGTATCTCTTTGTTTTTTTTTTTTGTTGTTGTTGGGCTGTACGTGGGCGGCAACGCAGCCGTCGCCTCAGCAGAAACCTTAGGCCAAGTTTCAAGCTTGAAATGCTTTGACGATGACGTCGTCATCAGCGTCGTCGTCAGCGTCGCCGTCAATCAAATTGTGCGCTTTCAGCGCTGTTCGCCGCGACGCATTTGGTTGCATGTGCTGCGAGTTTTGGTTTTGGTTTTGGTTTCGGTTTTGGCTTTGGCTCTAGGTTTGCGTTTTATGTGCGGCTTTTTGCGTACTCTGCACCAACCATTGTCACCGATCCCGCCCCCGCCCGCCGCCACCCAGCACTCAAACTGGCACTCTCAATCCCATTCGCACATTCACAATGCAAATTGATAGCGCAAACAAACAAACATGCAAACATTTTGTGGTATTTACGTATCGAATATCACTTGGATTTGCCATACGCTTATTTATATTTGTATGCCCTGTCACTATAGCGGAAAGTGGTATATTGGCTTGGCAGAGCCCCAACGAGTGAAAATAAATAGCAGCACAAACTACTTACATACATATATAATTGTGAACTAGTTTTAGAATGACAGTTGTGAAGCCACTGCTACAGCTTAGGGTGTAAATTCCAACTAGAAATATACACACACACATACGCATCAATCGCTAATAACGATATTTTAAAACACAGTTGCAAAGCCACTGCTACAGTTTAGGGTGCATATTCCAATCAGCAAAACACCAATACACGCACACACGCACCAATTGCTAATGTCGATATTATATACAGTTTTTAAATTACAGTTTAGAAGCCATTGCTACAGTCTGAGTGCATATTCCAGCCAGCAAACCACACACACACACACACACCAATCGCAAGTGCCGATATTTAATACAGTTTTAGAATCACAGTTGCGAAGCCATTGCTACAGCTTAGGTTGCGTATCCCAGCCAGAAATACACACACACACACACACACACACACCACTCGCTTATGCCGATATTTAACACAGTTTTGAAGCCACTGCCTTAGAATCGTGTATAGTTTATGCAAAGCAGGACGCCTTCCCATTAATTATGCTGGACACAGAGTATTCGGCAGTCGGGCGATTTTGATTGCAACGTTCTTACTTGTTTGCTTCTTCTTCTTTTCAACTGTATTTTTTTTTTCCACCGTCGTTTGGCCATTTAATATTCATTTATTCAACCAAGCTTGTTTATCTTACTTTTTTTCTTCTTCATTTTATTTTTATTTGTATGTATTTGGTGTTGTTATTGTTATTGGCATATGTGTGTATTTGTTGTGTGGCCGAAAGCCGTAATCGAGAAATCGCATGTGAGCCATGGCCATGATTTTGAATTTGATTTCGTATTTGAATTCGATTTGAAATTTAAGTAGCAGCAGCACCAAAAACATACACGCAAAAGGTACTCGGCACCTATTCCGATACCTTTATACGGAAACAGGCGGCATTGCCATTAAGCCAGATATTATTATAATGGGGACTGAGATACGAAGATGGTGTTGCCAATATTTTAAAGCAGCCAAGATACAGTTTTAAATTTGTGTTTCCATCAGAAATGTATGTGTTCCACGACTTTTCCGAAGCATGCTATTTTTAAAATTATAGCTAAAAGCCTTCAACCGTTCTCCGAATGCGTAGGTTGATTTTTTCTTGTATTTTAACAAACAAAAGGTTCTATGAAAATTTCTGCAACAAACAGTTTAATTAAAACAAACAGGTTTTCTTTTTTTTTTTGTTGTAAATGTAAGAAATTCTTTGCAATGTTAAACAGCAGCAAAAAAAAGCCAATTGCATTAACATCCACATTCATCGCGCTGTATGCTTTATCAATAAATTCAACTAGCCAAGAGTCCATTAAAAGTTATTTTATAAAGTTTTTAGCTTTGTTATTTCAAAAGTAATTACTTGACAAACTTTCTACGCTTTTAATATGCTATCGAATGTTCTATACGGAACGCTGTTATGCTGTTATTTTCCAGCGAGTGCTAACAAAACAATTAAATTAATTAAGTATACGACTCACATACTGAACTAAGAGAATGTTCCAATAAATGGCTTGGCAAGTGGATTAAAGCGTTTCTCAAACCCTAAACACGCTCAAAGCGGGCATATTGTTGTTGTGCAAATGTATGTAACTAGCAGAAAAAAGCATCACCGACATTATAAAGTATATATACATTTTTATCATGCTCCGCTTAGACCCTGTCTGGAGATGTGAAAATGGGAAATATTCTTCATAGGCATAACTAGTTTTCTTCTATTTTCGAACTCCTCTCCCATTTACATAATATCATAAGGTAGAGCCTTCTGATTTGGTATATGTCGAGTTTTGTAAGTCATTTGTGATGAAAATTTCATAAAGATCGGACTATAAATACCGAAATTAATCGTGAATGTAGTTTCCACACCTTGTTTGGGGCAGAGAGCAGGGTATTTTCTAGTCAGGCACTCCCTACCGACTAGAGCACTCTACTCTACTGTTTACTTAATGTAAAAACCAATCAATTGAGACCTTGGCTAGGCCACAGAGCGCACTTCTTAGAATCACACAGAGAGCAGCAGCAACTGGTTTATCAGCTGGTTTAAATATTCATAATAACGACTCTCAACTATGCTCATTATGGACTTTTAAATATTTCGGCACAAACGATGCCAATGGGACGCATAAAAGATACGCGGCGATAGAAGAATACTAACAATACGGCTCCCTCTCACTGCCACCTCACCCCTCGTCCCCCCTCCAGGCCACTCCAATCGTCCCTTTGACTGTTGAAAAGTTTTCGAACTCATAAATTCTTTTGTTTGTCCACAACGCTCTTGTTTTGCTTTAATTTCCGTGCTGCGGCATAGAAACAAAAGAGAGTGAAAAAAGAAAAGTGAAAATTCAGTGGGAAAATTGTCGTTTGTTGCGCTGCGATTACAGCACCAACAGCAGCAACAGCAGCAACAGCAGCAACAGCAGCAGCAGCTGCTGCTGCCTGAAAACTAATTAGTTGCAGTTGCAGTTGCATTGAGGCTGGATTCAACATTTAACATGCAGCCCGCAGATTGAGTCGGTAGATTGAGCAAGACTTTCCATCTGGCTATAGGCCACTCGCACTCTTTTGGGCCCCAGCCGCAGATTGTGCAACAAACGGCAGACAAATTCAGTTAACTGTTACACAGTCACCGGCTGACTTAATTCCCCACATTTTCACCCTGATACTTTGCGAACAACTTTTGCAGCCCATGGCCGGGGCGGTATTTGTATCTGTGTATCTTTGTGTGTGCCTCCCAGCTTGAGTAGATTGGTTTTTTCATTTCCATTGCATGTCCATTTTGTTGATGTTGTTGTTTCACATTTCTTTGATGTTGACAATTTGTTTGACTTGTGCGTGTGCGTGTGTGTGCGTGTTTGTGTGTGTTTGTGTGGGAAGTTCAATATTAAAATGATTCTGACCTGAACTTGCCTATCGGTCGCAAGCCCAGACAGGTGCAATTGAAGCATGCTGATAAGCTGATAGAGAGTTGATTGGCTCGATGATATAACCATGCAAGGCATTATATTTTACTCAAATCTATGAATCGAACAGACATTTGGTTATGTCACTCCTCAAAGGATTTAGCAATGTATCTGATAGTTGAATGTGAAATCGAATATACAACCCTTATGAGCGTGCAGTGCTTTACTTGTTCTTAAAGTACTAAATATATTTGAGTTAAGTGTTGCAGGAAAAACTATTTTTAGACACATTTAATGTAATAATTGCCTTGCAATCACCCTTAAGGGTATTTAGAGGCCCTTATTACCAGATCAGATGCAATTGCACAATCAAGTTCGGCGCCAAGTTCACACTTATCTATATATGTATATATACTTATATTTATTTATAGGGCGATCTTTATTTAAAAAAATGTTCTAATCTAATAGTTATTTAAACAGCTAGATTACACATGCAAAAAAAAATGTAGACACAAGCTTCTAAATTCCAAGTTGCTTTTAAAATAAGTAAAAACCTTAATTTTTGTATTTCCCAGCAAATATTTTACTTTCTGTTTTTGAACTCTGTTGAACAAATCATTTAAATATATAACGCATTTTGTTTTCTTTACTACTTGGAAAAATACGGCTTGACGATTAAAATCGCACTTCGATCCTAGCGTCAAAAATCGACAGAATCTCTGAATAATTAAAGCGTTCATTCTGTGTATATTATAAAACTAGAACAAACGGCACGTCCAATATTATTATGGTTTATGGCTGTATCAACATATGATGAGAATTTTAAAGCTCGCAAATGCCAAGTTTGGGGCAGATGTCCTGAAAGACACAGCCTTTTTCCATTAAGATACTCAATTTTCGAGCGATTCTTTCAAATATGCCTTATGTTTTATGCTATATTCTATATGTTATATGCTAAGTGCTATATGCTATATGCTATATGCTTTATGCTTATGCTATATGCCATATGCCATATGCCATATGCTGTATGCTATATGCTACTTATATGCCTTGTTTAATATGCTTTATGCTATATGCCTTATGTTTTGTGCTATATTCTATATGTTATATGCTAAGTGCTATATCCTATATGCTATATGTTTAATGCTATATGACATAAAGGCCAGATGTTGATAAGATTTGGCTTATTTGTGTGGCGCATAATAGAACATGTAAATAGTTAAGACATCTGAACTTGATTCTCGACCGATCGTTTCTATGGCAGCTATATGATAGAGCCGTCGGAACCGTGAAAATCCAACATATGTATGTACCGCCTGCAGCAGAGACTGAGAAAGAAGTTTGCACAGAAAAAGCAAGTCGGACTCGACTATTAAAAACTGTATGAAAACAAAGAACTTTATGGGTGCGAAGACATTTCCTTCCTTGCTTTAAACATATCAAGACAACATATAAATACAGAGGACAGACAATATTCAATTAAAATTAATTTGTAATTTCTCTCTGTTCACTTGCAACTTCTTCACCTGTATCAATAATGACTCCATAAAGTGAACCATATTTTTCAATCGCATTTAGCTTTGCCTGGAACAGCTTTTCATTACGCAATCGTCTAATAAATTGTTAAAATTTGATCAATATATATATTTTCTCAATGACTGCCAGCTGTGAATTATGAACTGCAGTAGATGGGCCATAAATATCTGAGGCAGTACGGAGCTATTGATAAATATGTCGACAGACCATTTTCCTTGGTTAGTTTGTCACACTGTGCAGCAGTTTGGCTTTGCTTTTAGTTGTCATTGTTGTAGTTGTTGTTGCTGTTGTTGCTGTTGTTGTCGCGGTAATCGCTGCCTTGGCAACGCAGCAGACCCAGCTGGCAGCGTCTTATTGGGATTATGTTGGCTGCAATCTAGAGAAAATCGCGTAATAAAAAACCATCAATTGGCGCTTGGTCTTAATGAATAAACGAATGGGGCAAACGCAGCTTCGACTAAGCCCCACTGTCTGCTCTCTGACTGACAGTTGGCCCAGTAGCTTTGGGCGCTGCTGTCCCCAAGTCGCAACCTATCCGTCCTACCCGTCCCGCTGCCGCTCCCTCCCCAACGAGCCGTCATTGTTGCGCTTGGCTGCGCGTTAAATTTGCGCGCGCTTCAAATGAAAAACACCATTTTTGATACATTTCCATAAGAAAAAGCAAGCATAAAAATGACAATGCTGAGATGTTTTTTCCATTTTCTGGGCTATTCGGATTCGGCTTTAGCTAAGACCTGAGAGCTGAGACCTGAGACCTGAGAGCCGAGAGCTGAGAGCGAGAGAGAATGTATGCAAATCAAGTAATTTGTCTCGCGCCGAAGACACATCCAACGCAGATGAGGCAGCCACTTCCGGTGTCAATTTTTATTTTTTTTATTATTTTTTTTTTTTCGGTTTCCCTAATTTGTTGTTGTTGCTTTTGGCGCGATGCGTCTTTGTAAGTTGCAAGTCGGTTGCGGGGATGATTTTAAAAATAAATTATAGAAAATAAAGAGAAGAGAACACGTCTGTACTTGATTGTGCTGTACTAGTAGATACCCAGTATCTAATTTCAAAATATGTATACATTTATTTTTGGTAACTTTTATATATGTTGAATACCCAGTACACATTATGCACTCATACAGTTACAGAACTAAGCTGACTTCCGAATTCCCTGTACTTTTGTGGATTTACTCAATTAGCACTCAATTTTATTTGTTTGTTTACTTAATATATATTTCGACTGAAAGCTAATTGCCTCCTGCATACCCTGTTCTCAAGCAGCTTAAGAATTCATTTCATTCTATTTTCTCAGATTAAACAAGCAGCCATGGTGCTGATATTGCCATATTGGACTTTCGATATAGGGTGCTTATATATAGATATATATTTAGTGGGTAAAAAAGGGAGTGTGCTAAGATGATGAGACGACGCCTCGTCGTGCGCTTTTTTATGCAGGTGGAAGTTGTCGCTGTCGTTGGCGTTTGCCTTGCGAAAGAGTTTCATCTTTGGCTGTGGCCTCGTCATGTCTGGGGTCTGCTCCTCGCTGGCCCCTGCTCATTTCAAAGCCATTAACAAACAGCAAGAAGCAGCAGCAGCAGCAGCAGCAGCAGCAAAAGCAGCAGACGTCGGCGATGGCATTATTATTTTTTCTATATAAAAATAGCTAAAATATGCTTAATTTAGTTGCGCGTTGTGTGTGCTGTGTGTATCCCACATAATTATTTTTGTTAAGTAAGCCCGACAGATAGACTGACTGACTGGCTGACTGCCGCGTGGTCGTCACAATAGATATATATGGTATATATATGTATATATGTATATAAAGCACAGCGATAGCCAAAATAGCTGCCATTTGGGACGCCCACCATGACGCCAAGACGCCCACCAGACGTTGAAGAGCGGAACTGAAGACCACTTACAAACGCGCCAAAGAATTATTGCCATTGCTGTAGTTTTATTTAATAAAGTGAATTTATGCTACACTACAATGCGTTTAACGCTCTTCTACACTGTGAGAAATTCCCAGCCAACAGGCTATTACATTCTGCATACTATTTCATTGCTGCTCGCTGCCGCGGCCCATAAAAGCCGCTGAGAAAGCTAAATTAGTTCATTTGAATGTACTTTTTTTTTTTTTTTTTTTGGCTGACGATGAGCCCCAACTTGGTCAACTTTTATGGCATTGCAACAATAGCATTCCGGGTGGGCTGGGGCATGGGTAAGAATAATTTCGGAGCAAGCCATTGAATGGAACCTGACTGGCCCCCTGGGTATAGAAGCTGTGGGAAGGTTGGCCGAACTTACCGATTAAATACGTGTGATAAGAGAGTACGAAATTGTAAATAACTAACTGCTATTCGATATCTTAAAATGGAGAGAAAAGTTATTGTCGAATTGCCTGAAGACTTTTGGGCAAGGCCTTAAATCGGAATTCAAATGTACTTTTTACTGTGAGCCAAACCAATTTCTCAAAAAAGATAGCTTAAAGGAACCCCGAATCGAACCAGATAGCTGTCAAAACAGTTCTTGGTCCTAAATTAAAAAAGATTCAGGGAAAGCATAAAATACCTTGGCTCCAACCATTGCACTCTTTTGACAAAATCAAATTTGGCCCACAACTTCTATATAAAAATATTCAAGTTTTGCAATATTACAATACAATAAATCAAATGAATAAAGAAAGCAGTTTCACGATCCGAGTCTAAGGCTGAGTTTGAACGGAGAATCGAACTACCCGCAAATATTGGTCTTGTACTTAAAGATATTCACAATATAATGAACTGATCTTAGCTGCACAATACGCAAGTCGAGAGATTCTTCTAATTCGATTTGAACACTAGATGACTAGAATCTCGATGTATCAGCATTTAGCTTTATTATGAAGCCTATATATTAGAGTGGGGATTTTTAGTTCAATTTGCTGAATAAGTTCCCTCGTTCATTTTCTGGTCGTGAACTAAATCGGTCATTAAGTTCACTCGTTCAGTTCTTCAGTCGGTCATGAACTATTCGCTTAGTTCAGTTATGCAGTCGATAATTAACGGTTTTATTTTCTGTTCAGTTTTTTTTTATGTTTTCAGTTGCCAAACATATGCTAGACATTTTACATATTATAATGTACCATTAATAATAGATACTTATAAGTTGTAAGTTACAACTCAACAAATCAAAAGTGAACTTATCGTTCATGAACGGCTGAACTGCTGAGTTGCATACATCGTTCATGAACGACTGAACGAGTATCAAGAGTATATCGTTCATGAACGGCTGAACGAGCGGCTGAGTACGGAATACATCGCTCATGAGTGACTGAATAGGTGAAGTTGTGAACTAAATGACCGATTTAGTTCACTAATCATGGAATAAATTCAGTAGCTCATTTTAATGACCCGTTCAATCGAACTTGATCTGAACTAAACGACACAACTCTACTATAGATATAATACATTTATATTTTATCATATGCCCTTAGGTAGGTCAGCCCTACATCGATTCGAGCCCGGAACTTTGTTCTTCAAGTGCGTGAATGACTCATTCTATTAATTATTGTGGCTACATTTGGTAGATGTCTTGAGCATTTCATGTTACTTTTAAGTCAATAATTGTTTAGCTAAATTTTCTATATTTATTTCGTTTGAGTTCTACTCAATTTCAATTTCAAGGCCTTGCGCAATGTTTTTGTTGGCCATAAAGAAAAAGACCAACATGAAATCGTATGGTAAAAACAACATTGAGCATACAGAGACACAACAAGATCGCTTGTCTCTAAGAGCCTACGAGAAAATAACACGCTGTGAACACAATGTCCAGCATCTTGAAGAAGGCCCCTTAAGACCCTACACGCCCACAAACAGCTAAAGATGAAGACGAGGGCGTTGGCATTGCGATGTCCGGAATATGAGTGACTGACTGAATGTTGACAGCGCCGCGTCGCCAAGATATAACATATAGCACATAACATAACTCTTCGTTCATTTCGACGATCTCCAACGAAAATAAAACGACCCAAACGGCCAACGAACATAAAAGAGATCGGTCCCAAAGAAAATGCCAAAGCGTGCTATCAAGATCAAAATCCGATTTCAAGAGAATTCCGTTTAGTGCACCCAACAAAGCAAATATCACACACACACACAGCCAGAAACAATAAAGATCGGAAAACAAGTCCAATCCGAGTGTAAACACAAATTCAACTGTTGTCCGAAACAAGGCATAAAACTCGTAAGATTCAATATTTAAGATCTGGAGCCCTGTTTGCGCTCGTCCAAAAGCGTTTATTCTAATTTTCTCGTCTGCTTTCTTATCAATATTTGTGCAGGCGCAATAAAGACACAATCTATTGTGCTAGGTCGTAACAAAATGGATGAACGGGGCGTGGGAAGAGTACACTGCGATGCTCCTTGGGGTTGGCAACAGGTAATTGAGCTGGAGAGATGCTTAAAAGAAGAGCGAGCGGAAAAAATAAACAATTAGATAACGAGCTGCATTGGAGAAAGCAAAGAAAAGATAACAACATTTTAAAAATTGTTAAACATAAACAGAAAAGGAAAACTTGTAAAAGGACGGGAAAATCTGTTCTGTTTCGTACCGTTAATTATCCTTGTGCTAAGAACAAAAGAACCTTTAAGTTATTTGATCCTAATATAGTAATCCAATCCGTGCAGCTTTAACAATCAGCTGCTTGCAACAAAATGTTGCATAAAGATATTTGCAAAAAGGAAAGACTAATTTGAATTCAAATATTTGATACCAATGGAAAATTTTGCCGTCGATAATGCTACAAAGCAAAGCTGCACTTTAATTGGAAACTTCGGCAACATTCGGTACGGGTTATTGTTGAATGCTTCCTCAGCTCTGTTGCAGCAGTGTGCACAGAATCCATTTAACAACAACAATTATGCAATTAGTCGAAGCAGGGCCCGTTGGCAACCTTGGAAACCATATATTAAGAGAGCTTGGCAGTCCAGACAATTTGCCATCAGTGGACCTGGCTTCGACATTGCATGAAATGAATACCATGATGAAATTGAATACCTGCACACAGCCAGCCTCTTTAGCTAAAACCCCCCCCTTTAAACACCATAACAAGTAAGAGGTTCTAGCCGGGAGCTCCCGACTAGGGAATACCCTGAACCCTCTGCTTCCAATACCATATGCAGATATATATACTATTCTAGAAGCTACATGTCAACTTTGGTGACTCTAGCTCTTATTATTTACCCAATTTGCTCAAAAAACAGCATTTCGATATAGATTTTTATCGATTACTTGAAAACGGATTAAGTTATCGACCTACAGCTACAAATCTCTAGCTCTTATAGTTTCTGATATATAGTTTCTATATATAGTTCCCAGCGTTCATACATACGGACAGACGGACGGACGGACGGATAGACGGACGGATAGGCGGACATGCCTAGATCGACTCGGCTATTGATGCTGATCAAGAATATATATACTTTATGGGGTCGGAGATGCTTCCTTCTGCCTGTTACATACATTTACATTTTGCACAAATGCAATATACCCTTTTTACCCATTTTCAATGGGTTCAGAGTATAAAAATGTGTAATTTAAAAGAAAAAATCGGAATTGGTTGAAGAAAAGGAGTCAAAGGCTTATGTTTCTTTGCTATTTTTTGGCTCCGTAATGTTATCATAATTGCAAGGATTTGCAACATTTATGTTTATTTATGAAAAACTATAATTTTCTTTATATATCGCAGTCTTTTAAGCTTCTGCCTTAACTTCTGTCACAATAACCCTAAAGCAGAGTAAAAAAAAAAGCATCATAAAAGCGATTTTAGGACTCTTTTTGCCCCTTTTACGAGTATTCTTGCCCATAATCATAAAGTCGCAGCTACATTTATGTTTTTTACGATCTTTCAATTTGCTGGCCGTTGTTATTTTGACGATTGCTCTCAAATGCATGTTATTCTTTATTATAGCTGAGCATAATGATTTTTATTCCAGCATCGCTTTTTTTCGACTTTATCTACGATTTGCTGCCCGGCCCAGACAATGGCTTAAGCCATAAATGGGCCGCACAAGTTTGGCACGTGATGTGCGCCAGATGTATGGCTTTATGCACATGGTACATTTATTAGTATATATACATATATATATTTTAATACGAATTTATTGAAAAAATTATAAATTTTGGCTGTTGGCTGCAAAATTTATGGACGGCTGCTGTCCGAGTGCGTAAAAAAATGTTGTAGAAAATCACATTTAAAAATGTGTAATAAAATAGAAATAATATTTATAGCTGAGACGTCGAAGGGTCTAAAAATACACCAAACACACACACACACAAGCACGCACACACAGCCAGAGGCAAAGCAACAGCATCAACATGAACGTCAACGTCAACGGGTTCCCAGTTTTCCCAGCCCAGCGGAGAGTCCAATTCGATTGGCTGTTGCCGTGTCTGTTGGCCATGTGCGCGCTTTCCCATTCATGCAGCACCGCGACCTGCCTCAGAGACACCAATGACCCAACTCCATATATGCCACATGGGCCAGGAATCCACTTGGCTGCGAATCGCTGGAGCATTTTGATTTAAACCGATCGATTTTGTGGCCGAGCTCATTTGGCGTAAAATAAACTTGCCTCGAGTCAATAATCCCTTCTGTTCCGCAACGAACCACCCATCCACTTCAAAGTGTTGTTGCTGTTGTTTGTGGTATTTTGAAATATACACACTCACTCGCACACACTCGCACACACACACACAAATATACATATGTATATATCACACTAATTTCCCAATTTAACTAGATGGTTTTTTCTCTTCGCACTTGTTAACAAATCGTTTCGTGTAAACAACAAAAAATTACTTCAGTCAGCATATCGAATACGTGGCATAAACAGCCAACAAATAGGTGCACAACACCCACACTCACTGGCCTCCTCTCCACTGCCCCCCTCCGGGCAGGTCCTGCAGCACCCACTTATTGATTGCATTGCGCCTGCTACCATTTCCCATTCCATTGAATCTAGGCGATGAGAGGGGGGAAGAGTGTGTGCTGTTTGTCTCTGCTTTTCCAGTTGGCAGTTGCGCACTTTTCTTTTTGCGACTGACTGAACGTGACTTTTAAGTCAAACTCAACGAACGTCATTCATTCAGTCAGTCATTCATTCATTCGTTCAATCATTCGTTTCAGCCGTCAATCAGTTGTTTTTTTTTCCTTTTTCTTGTGTGTCTGTGTTTGTGTTATCTGACGCGGCTGCCAGCAAACCGGAAGTTGTAATTAATGTGCGCCTTGGGGGCGTTTGCTGCTGCCCAAGTCCTGCGAGTCCTCGCTGCATGCGTAGGTGTGTGTGTGTGTGTGTAGGACATTATCTATGTGTGCGTGTTTGTATTAATAGCCATGGCAGCGCTTTGTCAGGCAAACGTGTGGCATTGACGATACCTGAACAACGTGTGCTCCGATAATGAGTCAATAGGGCAGACTTGACTGCCTAAGGGTATCTCGCACGCTTCGTCGTGATGAAGATGAGAACTCTGTGTGTGTGTGCATTTGTGTGTAGTTGTGTGTGTCTCGTATTACACGACGAGATAGTGCTACACGTTTCTCACTTTTCACACTTTAAAGCCTTTTTATTGGTATTGTGCGTGTGTGTGTGTGCAAAAGTTTATTTGTCGTCCTTGCCTAGACTTGAATGCAATTTCAACCGACAATTCACATTCCAGATCCCATTAAGAAAGAGATCAGAAAGAATTCAGTTACAATGTGACAATCGGCAGGAATATCTGTTAGATTTTAATTATTTTATACCGACGTACAACAACAAAAAAGAAATTGTCATGAAAATCGACTCTAAAACTGTTCGGCTTTTGTTTTTTATCGAATCAATTTATTTCATTTATTTGGAAAATTCCTTTTATACAGACGTACAAAAAAAAAAATATTCATGAAAATCTATCTTAAAATTGTTTGACTTTGTGTCAATATATTTTATTTATTGGGAATATTGCTTTTATCACTTATTTACAGTAAGTCATAATTGTTATTATATTTGCACAACATTTTTTGTGCAATTCGTTTGAATTTCATATTTTTCGGCTAGCTTATTTCTGTGAATTTTTCCACTCTAATAAGTTTTGAAAGCATGATAAAAACCAATTAGAATTTAATATAGATGACATTTGTTAAATTCAATATACATATATTCGTTATTTTGCAGAAACATCCTTCGATTTACCTTCAATCATTACAGTTGCCACCTTACCCTACTTTGCTCATCGTTCCCAACCTTTTTTGCTCAATATGTTCATTATACTTATCTTCGCACTGGTTCACCTCCACTCAAACGACGCCTCACTCCATGGTTACACTATTCCAACTCTATTTACACCCATGACTCTGACTCCTTTATTCACCCGGCTCCTGGTTGTGCATTTGTTTGGCCACACACGTGATTGTGCATTGGGAATCCAAAGTTGACTCTAGACGTTCTGTGTGAAGATTAATCATGTTAAGTATATCTGTCGGTGGGTTACGCTGTGTCCGTTGGTTGATGTTTTAATTTTGATTCATGGTTTCCCAGGCCTCTGCCTGCAATTATCTAACTCTCTTCAAGCATACACAAGTTTTTATCTATTGAATATTATTTAAATTTATATAACGCCGTCTTAAACCATTTGACATGAATTCGTTATTGTACAATTCATGAAATCTTTAACAAACTTGTGTTTTAACTACATCGGACTACAATATCATATACCTCACATATCTGTAAAAGCATAAGCTATATGTATGCAAAAAAATCGATAGCGAAATCCCGTTTACTTGTTGATACTTTACCTAGGAAAATATGATTTGCAATTGACTTAAAGGCTTCTGCATCAGCGCACACTTGACTCCATTTGCCCATAGATTGTTGCTGTGTCCCAGATAAAGCGTCGCTTCGTCTCCTTTTTATGCACATCTCAACAACTGAATCCTTTTCTTGCCGAGCTAAAAAAAAACTTTTACAAAATATTTGTCAGCTTGCCTGCATTGGAATCTGCGAGCGCTGTTGAATAGGTTCAAAGTTATGCCACGAAGTTGACTATGTGAATTGTATTCAATATTTTCGCAGGGCTCTGCATTGCCAGGACTCGGTCTGAGCGGGGGTGCCTGTGGGGCGGAGACGGCATTGGCATTGGCAACGTCAATGACATTGGTCTGATAACTTGGCAGGGGGGTAAAAGTCAAATGCTTCTGCATTGATACCATAAGCTGTCCACTTGCTGCGGCTTATTGTTAGTGCCGCCTGACTGGCACCGCCCCAGCCCCCCAACTGCCCGCCGGCGCCCAGCTTAGCCCTTGTGGCCACTGAAGGAAATCGCCTCCGGTACGCCCCTCAATGTATGCAGTAAATTGCTTGCTTGCTTAAAGCACACACACACACACACACACACACACGGGCAGAAGCAACAACACACCTTGAATCATTGGTTCTGCTTGCTGTGTAGCATAAGCCGCTAATTCACAAAACACAGTAGCAAGCAAAAAATCAAAGCATGCAGACTGACTGACCTTTTGATACTCTGTTAATGCCATGATTTTCTACAGTATATCTAAAGTAAATCGAATACTTTGTAAAGTTGTTATTTCTATAAATACGTTTATATTAAAGTTATAATATTGAGTACTTTGAAGAACTCCTCAAGTGGCTAACAGGGTATATATATTATACAACTAAGTACGCACAAAAAAATCTTTTCAAAAATCGAACCAGGAATGAAAAATCCTTATTTAGGAGTTCTTAAAGCTGTAATTTGAATACCGAAATATCTGTTTACATTTACAATTCAAAATTCGCTTGAGGAGTGCCAGACCTTGTTATACCCTGCAAGCATTACGACTGTTGCGTACATATCGTACTTTTAGAGACTATTTTTAGTTACGTTTCCGTATAGATAGAATAGAATTGAAATATGAACATCATATGTACTTACATATAATCCCTAATTGCCAATAATGTGTGCGTCTAAAATCGATTTGACCGCAATGTTAACTTAATATACCCATTTTAGCAATCGGACAATTTAGGGGCACGATTTGTAAATGGCTGATTTGCGTGGGGCCAAATCGAACTGACATTTTGGTTAAGCGAAAAGGCGAAACCGTTGCTGAAGGGAAAACAAGTGGCGCACAATTGACTTGGCCAATAAAGCATAAAACCGTTAAATTCACAAAATCAATAACTTGGCCTCAGTTTGGCCAACTTACAGCCAAGACAGCCAATTGCTGCCGCCAGTCACAAACAGCATTAGTAACTTGCCGCATGCCGCATGCCGCACGCCGCAGGCGACTTTCTGCAAGCGGCATCCCCGAAAATAAAGGACGACAAATTGCTGTGAGGTCTCGGTCCGCACATTAAACAACTTTGCAATTTGTGTCCATTATTTTGAGCTGCCTTCAAGTCAGTCTTTGTCGGCTGCCTGTGTGTGTGCAGGGAGGCGCGCACAATATTGTTGTCACCTGTTTTGGCATTGAAATGTTTCACAAGTTGCTTTTAAGTTGCCTCCCCTTCATTCACTGTGTGCGTGTGCGTGTGCGTGTATGTCTGTGGGTGTGGGTGTGTAAAAATTTGTGTCCTTATGTATGAGTGTGTGTGTGTGGTGAACTATGGAGAAAGTTAACACTTTTTGGTCCAGGTCCAGTTAATAAGTTATTTACATTTAAACAAAAACTTAAATATTGTCTGATTAAAATGATTTTCCTTGTATAATATAGATAAAAGATTTAACAAAATTATTTACCAAATTGTGTGCATTTAAGAAGCCCTTAATTTCTGCTTACAGTGCTCTATTTAACAGCTGTAAATATAACATTTTATGCTAATTTATTGCGTTTTCATAACATAATAGTTTAATGTACTTAAGACACGCTTTAGACATGCAACAAATATATCTATGATATTTAAACACTTTTGTGACAAAAATAATAGTATGCCACAAAAAATGTATATTTTTTCCATTGTGTCTAAAACGAAGTCGTGAGTCTCATCGTTGCCGCCTGTCCCATGTGTTAAGTGAACAGCTGTTAATGTTGCAGCACATCTTTTATATTCGAATCCTGCATTCACCTGGTACTCTGTTCGCTATTCTTGTTGTTCTTATCTGTTTCTACGTTCCATTTTGAGAGCCATTTTGTTGCTTGAAGTGCTAGTGGGCCATTTTAGGTAAATGCCGCACTTTAAAAACAAATTGTCAACTGTTAACTGCGTTCAGGGATTTGTATATAGAATTAAAGTGCCGTTTTGTGCAAACAGTTATTAACTTGTTGTTTAAGCCCCAATTTGTGCCATCCACTGTTGTTTAATTTATTTCGTCCAGTACCGTAAGCATTTGATTCGACATGCGAATTTCGAGTTACTTTGCATTGCAAAAAGCTTTTGCCTTTGGCGTACAATTAATATATTGACAAACAAAATGGTCGATTTATCACGTTCTATCGGGCATTCAACATGCGTTACGCATACGCCACGTTGTGCCAGCATGAAATACTGTATTTACAATACAAACATTTAATGTTGACATTTAAGAGGCTTTACTACTATTCAATAAGCTTTGTGCTTCTACCTATAAGTTCAATATGTTTGCATAATTAGATCTGTTGTTGAAATGCTAGATTTCATATTGAGCATTGCTTTTGGCCAGAAATTCATTCTAAAATGTACCTAATTATGTGGTTTGTATATTTTGTTTGCAGTGATTCCTTTTTGTGTGTAACTTACCTGCATATTTTGCCAAATAGTTATAATCGATTAGCTTCTTAGCAAACTGTTGTCATTGCAGGCTGCAAAGGCTGTGGCATTTTCATTCTAAATTGTTGTAACATATCGTAAATAAATTGAATAACTAATTAATCAGCAGATAGCCCGTGAGCAGGTCTAAATTGTTTTCACATATAGTTTTATTTATTTATAAATGAAGTTACACCAAAATGCAGGTACACATTGTATTGTCATTTGTTAGTTGGGGACAAAACAGACCTTTTGTCAAAACAACAATGAAAGAATTAGAAAGATGATTAGAGTTGGATTAGAAAAACAAATGGAAATAAAATGAGTAAGAGAGAGGAAGAGTAAACGAGAAAAAGAGTGCATGTACTTACATTCAAGTGTAAAGTGGATCAGAGATACAGTTTATTAAATGCCCAACCCAACTTGTTAATAGCTTAAACTATGATCAAAGGATAAAAAACCTGTTAGTCAAAACCAAGAGAATCGCATAGAAAGGCGATATATAAACATGGATTTGTTAAAACTTGCAGCGCAGCGGAAATTAAACTTTGTGTATGCATGCATACAAGTGCACATAGACACACATATAAGTATACATATATGCTCAAGCTGTAAGCAATACAGCTTCCGAGTCCTTACGGTTTGACGTGCGTTGTCGGGACAAACATATGCAAAACGTACACAAATTAGATTTTCTATCGAAATTGGCCCACTAACAATTTCTAAATCCTGATTAAAGGCATCAAAAGCCACGCCTAGAACGGGGCCAACTGATGAGTCGTTCCACAACTTGTTGCCACAAGAAATACTTGTTAACACTTTACTTGCCACCAAAGCCACAGACATCCACAGAAACGAAGCCGCCTAAGCCAAAGAAAGGTCGCCTCAATAAGCCGCTTAGGCTTCCTGACACCAGAAAAACGATTCCAAACATTGGCTGTGCACGTGCATTGAAGAAACCAAGACTCGAGGCATGACGCTCACAAATGAGAATAGGAATGGGAATGGGAATGGATTTCACTTCTCGCTCTGGGGTAGCGCGCTGATAAATACGCTGAAATCAATCAGAGTAGTCAAAAAGTCATGAGTTGTGACTTGTGTACGTGAAAATTGCACTTCATTGCACAGGTGGCCTTCACGACCAGAATGAGATCTAAGGGCACAGCGGAACGTCATGTCACGTCAGGTGGCGATGGCGATGGCGATGGCGGCTTCGTCATCGGTGAAAACCCTGTTGGGGGCTGTTGCATGTGACAGTTGTGTTACGTTTATTAAAAAGCTTTGTCAATACATCATGACGTCGTGTGTCACTTACTTACCCACTCAGTAACTCACTCTTTCACTTACTTTCGGCAGTCAATCATCGAGGGCTTGATGAGGAATTTTGCGGGCTGTCTTGGGTGCATGTGTTAGTAGGTTCGTTACAAACTTGTTAAAAAGTCATTACTAGGTCAACTTTGGCTCGAATTCTGATGACAGTCACTCCCCCTGTTGTGGCTACTGTTGTGCACGTATATCAATTAAAAGTTTTACCCGAAACAAGTGGCATTGTGTAATGTAGTATGTGGAGGGCTTTTTGGTGTAGCAAATGTGTCGGCTAATGGGCGGGACTGGAACTCTGACTCGATCAAGTTGTAGCCTTTAATTGTTCTTGAAGTTACCAATTTTGTTTTGTTGTACAAAGGCCAAGGACTACAGGAAAATGTGCCAGCTTCTATGAAATACACTTTGTTTTTCTGTCAACACATATTGGCTCGTTTCTTTCCGGAAACTGACCTTATAAAGCGCAGTGCTTCCGTTTCATTATAACTTTTTTAATTGCATTCATTCGAAGTTGATTTTTTTGTTTTATTTTTTATTTTATGGATTGTTGCAAGGTTCCCTGAGGCTACTAACTATTTCAGCATTAAAGAATTTTCTCAATTATTTCATATTTCTGATCCTAGCCTGGCTATTGAAGATATTGGACAAACCTTATAGATAGTCGAGGTGCTCGTGGATCCACTACAAGTACTCGCACAAGATGGTCTTATGTGTGCTTGCTATGTCTGGGTATGCCTCAGTCGGATACTCCCGCCACTCCCGATTCTTACTTACTTTAATATATTTAGATTTACACTTTTTTTTCCATGCTTTACATAATTGAAAAGGGGTGCATTCTGTACTCATTTTAATCTCGCTGTTGATTTTCTGCTGCTGGTGCCAGCAAAACTTTTTATCCGCTGGCTTTGACTTTTACCGAGAAAGCCAAGTTTAATGAATGAGTTTGTTATCAGCGCTTCGAGCGAAGAGCGTTTCATTATGGATATTCCTGCTACTCCGCTCTTGTGCGGCAAGTGCTTGGAAATGTATATATGTATTTATTGGTTGGCGTTTTGCCGCCGTGTTCGTGACATTTTTAAAATCACGTTCAACCGCAAGACGAGCCACACCAGCCGCACGATACATCGATGATGGCTATATGGAAGTTACGGGCGGCAATATGAATGAATAAATGAATAGCTATGCAGCTATGTGCAAGTATTTATCGTTATAAATCTAGCTGAATGGCTGCTACTGCAATTGGACGACAACTTTGAATGTCTGTGAAATATTTGGCTTTCATTTTGGGCGAGTGTCGACTGGCCGAACGGCTACGTTTTCCACTTTTACTTAAAGCAAAATCACAATCAAAATGAGCGACAGACAACAATGACATAACAACAACAAAACGACAGACGTTGACCAGTTTGAATGCACAATTTCATACCCTTAACGAACGAACAACTGACTGAATAACAAAGTCTGCTGACCACAATAAAGAACTGTCTCAGCTTATGGAGCCACAAATTGAACTGCACATATCTGATTGTAATAATTATTTCAATTCTTTGCTGGATTATCTTGAAAGATATATTTTAAGCTACGCCATGCGCTATTTGTACAAATATTTTGAGAATCAATTTTGTAAGAATTTGCGCTTGATTGATGATGATTGGCAAATATGTAAGGTATGCATTAAAGGTATGTATAAGAGATATAAGGCAAGAATTTTTTAAGTGTTCAATTGATTTTAAATATTCTTAAATCTGGTTATGATTGATGACATCTTGCTCAACCCGATTGGGTAGATTTGAGCAAGAGAACCTGCGACATAGCTATGCTAATACTAAACAATTTGCAACAATGTGTCAAATGATATATATTTTCTGTTATTGCGTGGTGTCTTATAAATATTGTCAGCGGAATATCAATCACATTTCTACCTGCTTAATGCACGATATGTACATCGTTGTTGCAGCCAGTGTATGCACAGTTCGCTGAAATGTGGATACATAACTTTCATTTCTTAATATTATTTTATTATTTTGCGATTGCTGGCATTGTAATTTCTTTTCAATTAACAATGCGAACGAAATGAAATTGGTAAAAGCAAAAGTAACGAGCAGAGCTGAGCTCGAGCTTCCATAATGCCTCCATATCCATAGTAATACTCGCGTACTGTAATGGAAAATGGCAGCTTGGTAAATTGCTGCCTGTATTTAATAATAAGTACAAATAATAATAATTAAGAAAAAGGCGACAGAGACACAAATTGTGTTTAATTTCTTTTGCTGCCATCAGTTGTCTGCTTGATAATGCCATGAGGAGGCGGATGGGGGAAGGGGGAAGGTGGAAGGGGGAAGGGCGAAAGGGGAAGGAGGGACCCAGACCACTCACAGGTTGGCTTTTGTCTGTTGCTGAAACTGGGACAATTTGTGCTTTTCAATACAGCATTTGCCGGCCGGCGCTTGAGGCTTTATTTTATTTTTCGTTGGCACTCTTGCGCATTTTTTTTGTTATCGCCTCATCATGAGGTGTCGACGACATCTTTTCATTTCTTTTCATTGCTCGCACAATTTCCGCAACGCCATTTTACAATTGTCCATGCCACTGGGCCAGTCCATAGCCGGGTCTTGTGTGACGCTGCTTGATTCTTGGCCAGCTACTGATGATCTCTGAAGCGCACTTCTCTCACTCTCCCACTCTCTCTCCCTCTCTCCGTCGGCGAAGTCTCACATTTTTCAGCTGCCGCTGCTGTTGACACAAATCATTCGCTGGAAGTGCTTTCCCTGCCCCTTGTCTTACTCTAGCATTTCGGTCTGAGCTCCGTGACAAAATGTATTGTGCTCTCGTATCGCTTACACTGAGGTCTACTACACTATAGCCTAATGCAAAAATGTTGGTACACATTCTAGTTTTCTTTTTGGGGTCGCTCTGTTTACTGCCAACTGTTCACACACACACATTCGAATGAGTCACTATTAAAGAAGTCATATCTTTATTAGCGTAATATTGTAGTGTAAAATGAAACTAGAAGACTTTAACTAAATTAGTCATTTATCCCAATCATTTCGCCTTTTATTTATTTACAAATATAATCTCTGAGCTTTCATTATCTGATATTAACAATTCTTTGTAAGAAAATCGAATGCACTTGCTTATTCTTATCTTTTTATATTAATTTGTTTAACAGAAGTTGTTACTTCCTTTTCATAACTTTTTCAACGGAGCGATTCAATAAACTTTTAACATACATTTTTCAAATTCCCTGAATGCCATTCGAATGAAATGTAAACTCCACCCAAATTATTTTACAAACATTTCAAATATGCTCGAGCAACATACCCTAAGAATAGCTTTATCAACATTTTCGCACTTGTCTTGTCCCACTCCAAGCAAAGACGATTCAAAAGCACTGGGCAAAAATGTAATTCAAAACATATTTCAAATGCTCCAGTTTTGTGTGTGTGTGTGTGTGTGTGTGTGCGTGTTTGTGTGTGTGTGTCGCAAGTGCATGTGTGTAAAGTTGTTTATTAAACTTTTACACCGCAAATGAAGAAAAAATAAATAAAAAAGAATAGACGTAGCAGATGAGGGAACTTGACCATGTCGTTGCCAGTTGCCAGTTGCCCGTTGCCGTTGCCCGTTGCCGTTGTTTACCAAGCCGTTACTTAGCGGCGCCTCCTGCCTTGTCATCGCCATCATCGTCATCGTCGTCATCCTCTCGAGCCGCTGCTCCTTTCCGCTGCCTAATGGATATCCCCCTGTTTGCGCTGTGCTTGGCTCACGCTGTCGTATCTCGTTTATTGATGCTACATCTTTGCCACTCCAACTGCAGCTTCAGCTCCAGATCCGACTGTGATTCTGCCAGCTAGAAGGAAATTGCGCAAGCAAACAGGCAAACAGGCAAAACAGACACATTCATTTTGCTCTTGTTGCTCTTGTTTGGACTCGGTGCCGTCACTCTTTGGCTCTTTGTTTGGACTCATCCACAATCCACATCCATCCGCACTATCGGGCGTTGCCATTTACAAATCTGGCGCATATACTCCTCTCGTATCTGTGCAGTTCACAAACGCAAAACTCGTTACAAGAATGCACCACAGTAGTTTTCTGGACCAATTGCTGGCTGGTCGGGATTAGAAAATATCAGCAAAGTGCGAAATCCATTTGAAATTACGAATATTCCAGCCAACGTTAACAGCTTCAAATTGTGTTAGTCCAACAACAGATTATGGCTTTAAATCAAGAAGCCCATTCAAAAGTTAAACAATGTTATTTTTGTTAGGATTTTGTCGAATTAGAGCACCAACCAGTAATTCCCTGCTATGTGCTTAGTTACCTTTCAGGATTTATTTACAGTTGTGAACACAAGGCATAAAGCGTATTAAATCCTTGTTAGTTAGTTGTCTAAACAAAGGCAAGCTAGCAAAGCTGATTAACCAAATAATGCTCGAGGCTTTGTATTTTGATAAGTGGCCTTAAGCCGCTTTGCAACACTGAAGTTTGTTGTGTATAATTTTTACAGTTGGAATTCGAGCAAAAGTTTTGTTAAACTAAACCAATTTAGCCTGGCTAGCTTACCAACATATAATAATTCCACAACTGATTCTCTGAAGAGCTTACGGTCAATTACCCAAAAGCGCTTTGCAACACTGAAACTCACGTTGCATATTCTGCAAAGCTGACAGCAAAAAAACAGATTTAGTCGAGCTTAACTCTGGTCTAAGGCTAAATGTCATTTAACTGTTTTTGGTTAAAGAATTAAAAATGCTTGTGAAAACTGAAGCTCTTCTTGCGTATCTTTTCAAATTGACAGCACGCAATCAGCTTTAATTTTAAAGTAGAATAAATGTCTTTTGGGTAAAAAATACAAAATGCTTGTGAGCACTAGAGCTCAGTACTCAATTAGATTTAATTTTATAGCTGACTACCGAACTGACTATCAACCCGAATCGAAAAACATTCATGAATACTGCAGTTCGTTTTGCAAATCTTTGAAAATTGGCAGCACTCGATTAGCTTTGATTTTAAAGTAGACCAAATGATTTAATGCATTTGGTTAGACAACTAAAATCATTTTTGAACCCTGAAACTATTTAAAAACTGGCAGCACTCAATCATCTTTGATTTTGAAGTAGACTAAAAGTCTTAACTGTTTTTGGGAAAAAAAATACAAATTTCTTGTGAACATTAGAACTTATTTTGCATATCTTTTAAAATTGGCAGTACTCAATCAGATTTAATTTTAAAGCTGACTAAATGACTTAACTGCTTTTGGTTAGATAACTAAGAACGCTTTTCAACCCGAAACGAGAAACATTCATGAATACTGCAGATCGTTTTGCAAATCATTGAAAATTGGCAGCACTCAATCAGCTTTGATTTTATAGTATACTAAATGACTTCATGCGTTTGGTTAGACAACTTAAAACGTTGTTCAACCCTGAATCTCTTTAAAAACTGGCAGAACTCGGCTCAATCAGCTTTTATAGAAAGCTTAAATGCTTTAACTTTAACTTTCGTACACTGAAGATCTCAATCAGTTATAATTTGCATAGGTTTCGTTTAATATGTTCACAATATAATCAGGGAGAATCAAAATTAGCTTCTTGTAAATGGTATCCAGCTTGTTGTCCTTGATCTACTGCGCCAAATCACACATAAATTGAAATGCGTTTAACTTATAAACTAGTTTGTTTTAAACTAACTGTAAACATAGCAGCCAGTTGGATCTGCTATGCTACTTACTCTGATTAATTTCATTGATTTTTGTTGAACTAGTTTCGCCTCCATCCTGCTCAGACTTGTGCAATCATCTCTGGCAACATCCGAAATTGTGTCATAACATTACAAACAAGCCGTTCAACTTGGCCCGAGCAGCTTTGCTGAACCTGAACCTAGCCCACCATGTGGCAGCTTGTGATCTCAGTCTGGGATTTGAGTGGCGCAGAGACCTGTTTTGCAACTGCAACTGCAGCAGCAACATTGACGCAAAAGGCAATGCCAATGCAGATGCAGCTGATATGTTGACTTAGGGGCCATCCAGGCACGGCCAGACCTGGCCAGACCTGGACTGGCACGGCATATCCAGACGAGCCTGTTTGGCAAAAGTGGGTCGACGTCGTGGAATGTGATTTGTGGCCAGCTTTTACAAGAGAGTGCAATATGTGAATATGGCCCGACAACGACTCAACTCAACTTCCTTTCTGTATCTCTCTCCCTCTCTCTCTCCCTCTCTGTAGCGAATGTGTTTCAATGATGTTACTGCCTTCGGGGCGTTCGAACAGTGATGTGTATCCATTGCAAAATGTCAACACAACAACGGCCAGCGTGGGCGGGGCCAAGCCTCTGCTACTGACAAGAACATCATCGCCCCAGCTGACGACGCTGCCAATGCTAAATGGCGGCGCCAACGCCTACGCAACGCACCGCTCCAACTCTTCGGCCGCCTTCATTGTCACAGTAGCACAAGAAACGGCCGGAAGTCTGTCGGGTACCGGAACACAGGCGACAACAGCAACGTCAACGTCGTCGTCACCGACAGCAACAACAACAACAACAACAACGACAACGGCAACCGGAACAACAACAACAGCAGCAGCAACAACAACAACAGCAACCACAACTGCAACTGCGAACTGTGCTGTCAACTCGGGATTTGGGGTTGGCAGCCTCTATGCCCCAATTCTGGGAACGAGTCATGCGAGCAGCGTGCCCATCGGAAATTGGGGCGAAATTGATCGAAACTTGGACGCTGTGCAGGAGAAGCTCAAGGCTGGCTGGACAGTCCATGTCGGCAAGGATGGCCGACTCTATTACTGCAAGTAAGTATAGAAATATATGTTAATGCATTTAGATAAAATAATAACCAGGCTGCAAACCAGTTTTGAATCGAACCGCTTTGAACCGGACCTCGAATTTCTTTCTTACTACGATCCGAGCCTTAAACAGCTGCCACCAAAAGCAGCCTAAGCGAAATATAAAGAATATGGTCCTAAATGTTTTTTCTTTGGCGGAAGATTCTGCCCCAAATCATGAATAACTTGGCTCCCAAACATTGGATTTCTTTTACCAACGTTAGTAGCTGCCAAAGTTCAAGTTTAGCCCGTAACTTCTTTGCAAAAATATCTACAACTTGCAATATTTACAGTGGAATTATCAATTATACATGACAAAACTAAATTGATTCACATTAAAATTTTGAAAATATATGTTAACCCCAGATATGCACCATAAGCTGGTTCGAAACGTAAACCGAACCACAGACTTTTTCTTTTTCCTGCAGCTCTTAGAAATAGTTCAATTAGAACTGAACTATAGTAAAACCTGCTGCCTGGTTCGACATTAGATTGGACTTTATTTTATTTTTTGCTCGTGTTTTTTACTAACCTATTGCTTGATTAAGTTTTTGGTAAAAACGCAAAATATTTGTTTATAATTAACTTACAATAATAAACAATTCATTACAAAGATTTTTTGTTGTATACAGAATATTGTTTAAGTGCAAACTTCCCGAGGATATTTATGCAAGTATGCGTATACGTAATGTGTATGTGGGTTAATTATGTTTTCATTGGGTTTTTAACTTAATTAGCGTAGGCTTTTGGCCTTTTTATACTCGACTCGTGGGCATCATAAATTTAATGCAAAATGTTTACCTCACTAAAGTAAACTTATCCTACAGAGTAAACAAAACTTTTATAAAATAAAATTAAATGAAGTAAATAACACTTTAAACCAAATTCATATTTGGGAAGGATTATGCGAAGAGTAAAATTTAAAAAATACATCTATATCCAATCTGTTCCTGGCCTACTTTTTTTTGCGATTTCAAAACTTGAATGTTAAAGTTGAGATCCTAAAGAAGTCATGATAGTTATTCAAAACTTTGCACTGAGTTCTTTTAAATTAAACAATATTTAATATTCGATTAGTGTTTGGGAGAACTCTACGTAACTACTTAAAGCAATCTAGAATGGTTAATATACATATATTCAGAGAGCTCCTATTTCACTTTAGTTCTTTATTTTAGTTAAGCATATTCAGAGCTAAATACTATTGTAATTATAATAAAGCTATTTAACTTAAAATAACTCAGTTGAAGGTGAGTGAAAATTGAAATTTAACTGCAACAATTTCACTTATTAAATGTATTATAATATTGTTTACACATAGAGACTGTTATATGGCAACCTTGGAATGTGCACTCGCATTGTTCACAGAGCATTATTAAGTTAAACACCATGGCCTTTGTTTCAGCCGAGTGTGTCCTTTTCAAAAGGGTCGAGCCGGATCGGGTCGGGGCGGTTGGACGGACGGACGGACGGACGGTCGGACTACCGGACGGACTGACTGCCTCTATGAATGCCTGGCTGCTGCACATAAATTGATTATGCACGAAATTCTATTAAATAATTTTACACTTTGTTGCACATCAAACTGAAAGCGTACAAAATGCCATAAGAGCTCGGGGCGTGGCAGGGCGAGCGTGAGGGCGAGAAATAAGCGGGCGATATGGGCAATTGGGGGACAGCTGTCTGCCTGGCCTGAATGAATGAGCATTGGCTGGGCTTGACTACGGTTCCACTGGCTCTGGGTTACCCAAGCGCACCACATGCTCTCAGCTCTCAGCTCCCAGCTCTCGAGCAAAGTGCAAAACTAATTATCACAATTGTGTGCAGCTAGGTAATGAAGAAAGACAGCAACGGATGCCACCAAGGTGGCTTGACTTGGGCTTGGTTGGGTCATGGACTGGGGCTGGCCCGGTACTGTCCTGGTTTGGCCCAAAATGGCTGCACTTTGTTGCATAACCAAGCACATAACCCAATTAGGGTTGATTAATCTCAATTGAAATGCATTTTCTCAGACTGCACATAAAGTGGGCCACATCCCGATGGGGTGCAGAGCTTGGGGGATTGGCTACAAGTTCATGGTCAAGTGTAAGCAGATTCGGGCAGTCGCACACGATATTAAACGCACTTGAAGTCTGTATTAAGCCTGAGCTGCAAAACCAAAGAACTAGAGGATAGTTCGCTTTTGCGGTTTGTACAGAGTGCTGGTCTTTATTATACCCTGAACCCATTGAAAATGGGTAAAAAGGGTATATTGTATTTGTGCAAAATGTAAATTTATGTAACAGGCAGAAGAAAGCATCTCCGTCCCCATAAAGTACATATATTCTTGATCAGCATCAACAGCCGAGTCGATCTAGCCATGTCCGTCTGTCTGTCCATCCGTTTGTCCGTCCGTCCGTCCGTCTGTCCGTATGTATGAACGCTAGGATATCAGAAACTATAAGAACTACATACTTGAAATTTTAGCTGTAGGTCCTCCTAGTGCCCGCGCAGAACGAGTTTGTTTCCGATATTCGATAACTTGCCCCGTTTACAAGTAATCAATAAAAATCGATATCCTCTTTTTCGCGCAATTTTGGTAAATAATAAGGGCTAGAGTCACCAAACTTGACATGTAACTTCTAGAATAGTATATATATTTGCATTTGGTGGTGGAAGAAGAGGGTTCAGGGTATCCCCTAGTCGGGAGCTCACGACTAGAACCTCTTGTTTTTAATATATAGCTGCCCGTTCGACTGTTATTATTTATTAATTTTCGATCTCTATTGAAAATTGACAGCTTTCTAATATATTTAAATGCCATGATTGGGTCCCAAGTTATTTAAGCTTTGTGGTTGGGTCTTCTTTAGAAGTTTTATGTTCCTAACCAAAAAATAAATATGCTAAGCTCTTTTATCGGTATCAATCAGCGTTGGCCCCTTTCCAATCCATTGAGGAAACCTTATGCTTAGGCTTAAGAATTAGGCAACAACTTAAAATATTCTTAATTCGCTTACAGCCATTTGACTCAATCATCTGGTTGGCTGCCCGCCTGCGAGGATTGGAGCAAGCATGAGGAGCTCTCCTATGGTTGGGAGCGAGCCATAGATTCCAAGGGTCGTTCCTACTATATCAAGTGAGTAGAGCACATCCCAACTTAAATCGAGCTTTCCAGTTCAATGTCCAATATCCATCCAATAGCCATCTGAACAAGACGACCACTTACGAGGCGCCCGAGTGCATACGTTGGGACGAGCATCCGCCGGAGCCGCGCCTTGTGCAGCTGCAGCGTAGCGCCAGCCTGGGCTTTGGCTTTGTGGCTGGCAGCGAGCGGCCGGTGATTGTTCGCTTTGTTACCGAGGGCGGGCCCAGCATTGGGAAGCTGCAGCCAGGCGATCAGATACTCGCGGTCAATGGTGAGGATGTCAAGGATGCGCCACGCGATCATGTCATACAATTGGTCCGCGCCTGTGAGGCCCAGGTCTCGCTGCTCGTCTGCCAGCCCATGGCCCACTGTGTGCTGCCCGGTCGCAAGTCCACGCTGCTCTCAGCCGGCAAGCGGGCCAAGCTGCGCACGCGTCCCAGTCGTGTGCGTTTCGCGGAGAGCGTGTGTGTAAATGGAGCGCCACTTTTTCCGGTAGGTGCAGCAGTCGCTAGGCTGGCGAGGATTATATTTAATTGCTTTTCCCGCATTCCACTCACGACAGCCGTCAGCTTTCTCGCTGGGCGACATTTGTGTGCCGCCCATGGCGAATGTGCTCAAGGTGTTTCTGGAGAACGGCCAGACCAAGTCATTCAAGTATGATGCCACCACAACTGTGCAGGACGTGGTCAGCTCGCTGCTGGACAAGCTCTGCCTGTGCTGCGGCGAACTCTTCAGCCTGGTGCTGGAGCATGTCAAGAGTCTTAAGCGCAACAAGCTCACACTACTCGATCCGCAGGAATCGCTGGCACGCGTAAGTCCAGTCAGCCCACTTTTATGTGTCGCGTCCTAATGCTTTCTGTTGCTTTTGCAGATTGCTGCCCGGCCGGGCGCTCACAAGCTGCGCTGCCTGTTTCGCATAACTTTTGTGCCCATTTCGGCTGCAGAGCTGGCACAGAGAGATCTGCAGGCGCTCGACTATCTGTACATGCAGTGCTGCAACGATGTCAACCAGGAGCGCTTTGCACCGGAGCTTCAGCCGGAGCTGGCACTACGTCTGGCCGCCCTACACATGCATCAGCATGCGCTGGCCAATAACTTTGCGCCCGCCAAGCTAACCGTCAAGCTGGTCGAGTGAGTACCCAGTTCCCTTTTGATCTGTATTTCATAACCACTTTTCGCTTTCCTTTCTAGGCGTGAGTTCGGTCTGGAACGCTTTGTGCCCGTCAGTCTGTTCGAGGGCATGAAACGCAAGGAGCTGCGCCGGCTCATTTCTCACTTCTTGAAGCTCAATGCGGAGATGACGGGCTCCTCCAGCAAGGTTCTAACCCAGCTGCAGGTAAGCAGATCCAAAACAATTTGTTAGCGTAACTCAATGTTATGAAAACCACAAAGAGAGGGAGATTAGGGGCATGTTGAAACTTAATAAAAATGCAACAAAAAACATCTTGTTTCCTTGCAGGCGAAACTCCATTATCTAGATATAATCGCTAGTTTACCAAGCTACGGCGCCAAATGTTTCAGCACAAACCAAAGAGAGGGCATGGAACGCGTTCTGCTCGTGAGTCCACGCTTCGGCCTAAGTCAAATATCCAGTGCCAGGAATTCGGTGGTCAGTCAACGGTTCATCTATAATGTCGCCAATTGTTAAGCTAGCTTTTTGTTTTTGCCACAGCCACAGCCCATATCGGCCATAGAGGACTTTACGCATGTGGTGGTGCATCGCGAGGACGACATCACCTGCAGCGTATCCATTTACATGCTGGGCGATCGCGCTGTCAAGTTTATTATGGAGGATCGCGATGCCTGCGAGTTTAGTCTGGTGCTGGGCGGCTACTATCGCCTGCTCACAGGTAAGATAACGCATTGGACCAAACCGGATGGCAGCTCAATGTGGTTTCTCTTACAGGAAACATTTTGAATGTGCTGCGAGACCGTGAACCGCATGAGGAGGACAATGCACCCGCCTTCTTGTCACAGCACACCGTGCTGCCCGCTAGCTGGAGCTATCTGTTGCCCTTTCATACCCGTGCACATAGCGTCAACTTTCTGATAACGCCGCCATATCATCCCATGCCGCATCAGGCGGTGCTGTCACAGCAACAGCCCGCACAACAGCTGTCCTCCCAGCCGCAGGCGCTGCCCTATGCAACGGACTTGGATCTGCACAGCGTAATGGCCACCGAGCTGCTGGAGGAGGCGGCCAAGGATTCGGGCCTGAGCGACAGCAGCGGCAGCAACTATTGCAGCGAGGGACGCAGTCTGCTTGCCGTCGAGGCCAAGAACGAGCAGGTGCTGCGGCGCGTGCAGGAGCTACAGCAGCTCGTCCAATGCTCCGAGCAGTATCTGAACGAGCAAGAACAAGAACTGCAGAAAATACCCATACCGCCGCAGCAGCAACAGCAGCTGGGCCATGGCGTGGCCATGCTCGAGTTTGACAGCGACTGCGACAGCCTAAACAGCAGCAAAGTGTCCTCCACGGAGGAGACTAACATCAACCAAACAAGCGGCGTTGGCACGCCCTCGCTCAAGCACAGCGACTCGCTGACCCTGCTGGCGGAGACGATTAGCCATGAGCTGACCGGCATTACGCAGGGACTGAATGCCATTCCGGAGCCGGTGTCTGCATCGGCACCGCCCACGCCCGCCACACCCAAGCGCAAGCCCAGCCTGTGCAGCACCTCCAGTCCACGACCACAGCGCAAACTGAACGGCTTCAGTCAGTTGCTCAGCGACCTGCAGGCGCTAGGCACAGATTTGTCGCAGAGCGAAAGCGATTCCGAGTCGGTGGCCTCGCCAGCGCAATCGCCAACTACCCGACGGCCACAACAGTTGCTCCAGGCGGGCATCAAGCAGCAGCTGGCGCAACGCAGCAGCTTCGGGCTGCACAGTCCTGATGGCAGTCACTTTGGCGCCGAGACAAAGGACTACAATTTGCGCGAGTATCTGCAACAGCTCAAAGAGATAAGCAATGTGCCCGCCGCGGACACTGACGTGGCCGCTCGCCAGCTATCCGAAATCTACGGCTTTGAGGTGCGTGAGGATACGTTCATTGAGACGGATACGGATTTAATTGATTTGCGTGCCATTCCGCCGCCCCAGACGCCCGACGAGCTGGACTCGCTATCGCTGCTGAATGCGGCGCCGCCGAAGGGCTTTGAAGGCAGGGCCGAGGAGCTTGATAGTTTTCTGCAGCAGATGCTGGTGGCGCCGCCCACACAAAAAGCCACGCCCGCCAAAGAGCTGACGCCCGAGGAGATTATGTCCTTCATAATACCGCCGCCACCAAATCTAGAGACGCAGCCCGAGGCGGAATGCCTGTACAGCAACTCGGTGCAAGCCAAACGCGATTTTTTCCAGGCTGTGGCCAATGGAAGCAACAGCAACCACAAGGATCCGACACCGCACGTCATTGAGTATCCCACCGTGGAGCGTAAGAGCAAATTCAGCTGCTGTCCCACATCCAAGAAGGAGGATGCAGCCCCACTCGAGCAGCCGTTACAGCCACTGCAGCCACCACCGCGCACCCCCACCACGGAGCAAATGACTCCGCCGCCGGTGCGTCCCCCCAAAAGCGCCGAGCTGCTGCAGCGCTACTCACCCAAGAAGCAGGTGCGCATCGTTGGACCGGTAAGTGTGCCATTGCGTGAGCTGTGCCCCCCACAGCTTCCTCCACGCAGCAGTCCCACAACCAGCTCGGAGCCGGCTACGCCGCAGACAGCGATTCCAAATGCAATAGCAGCCACATCAGCGGTGAGTGCGCCCAAGAAACCCCCGCTGCCGCCCATTGCCAGTCGCCCACGTCCCGTAAATGGCACGCCCATACCCGCCAGCACAACAACTCCGCCAATACCGGCCACAGCCCGCCTACCCAATGCGCATTCCAACGGCCAGCCGGCGCTGCCAAAGAAGCCCCAGCAGCTGCATGGTGAGAAGCTGTTCATCAAGAACGGCCACCTCATCGACGGCGAGGCGCTGCTAGCCAAAACCGATGTGGCCATGGCCGGCCTGCTCATCAAACTGGATCAGGTGGCCGCCCAATGCTCGGCCGCACAGTCTGCCGGCGGCGGCACCAGCATTGATGAGGATAAATTCCAGCGTGCACGCAACGAGCTAACGGAACAGACATTAGCCCTAGTCACGGCCAGCAAATTTCTGGTTGCCTCCATGTCCGACATGACGCTTATAACGCTGCCCGATCACCTGACCTCCTGCCTGACGGCCATCAGGCGCATCACGGAGCTGGCACAGGACATGACACGGCACACATCGGCGCCCCTGCAGACGCGCAACATTGTGCTCAAGGTGCACGATGTGGCAAGCAGTTTCCGCGAGCTGGTCAGCGTACAGATTGGGCCCATTGGCGCTGGTCAGCTGGCGCTGCAAGCGGAATGCCTGGCCAATGTCCTGGCCACGCTGCTGCGCAGCCTGCGCGTCTTTTCGCCCTAGACGCAAACAACACACCACGATCCATAACCAACAGCATGAACACGAACACAAGATGCACACAGCATATCGATCGCCCGTATATATACACAACTATCTAACTAATTAATAAATAGATAAATACCCCATATAAACATACTTATGCAAGTATCTGCAACTATTTTACAGGTAAACAGCAACGTCAGAGAGTCGTTGGTCTGAACTTAGGCTAGCAATTGATACGTAAACAGCTCTAGCGGAAACTCGAACATAACCAAATCTATATATCGTGTTCAGATGCTTCAGATATACAAATACATACATACATATATATCTATATAACTATATAAATATATATAACCAAAGTCAGCCATTTAGCAAGAATTTAAGTTGTCTTGATTGAATCCTATCAGCTACTTAGCAGGTGTCATATTTTATTTTGTAAATTAACAACTTTTAGCTTTTGATAATCTTATTTATAAGTTTACCAAGAGATGCGTTTATTAGTTTTTCTGTGAAATGCTCAATTTGAAGTTTTCTTTTAATTTATGCTTGAAGCTGGGAAAACTTTGTAGATCATATAGTCTACATCTGAACACGATCTTAACATACATACATATATAATAATTAATATATAAAGTTAAATAGTTCAACTTCACATCTAACTGCATGCAACTAACTCGAATTTCTATGTTATCTCTAAAAAATAATAATCAATTTCCAAAAACTCAAACTTTTTAACAATGTATGTGTCTCTCTAACTGTTATTAACGATAAACCAATTTAAGTAAACATCATGACTTGAGTGTAGACCAATTTATATATGTATATTAAAAAAAACAAAAATTTTTTAAAAAAACTATACAAAATGTGTTAATTTTTAAATTACGGCATTAACATATTTTCTTATGTATGTAATGCATACATAAATAAACACATACAATTTACAAACATTTCATATACATACATATTATACATACATATGTCTAACAAACAAACAAAAAAAAAAAAACAAAAAAAAATCGACCAAACAATAATCAAAATTTTAACTTGTGATATAAAAAAAATGAATTAGTGAAAATCCTATTCTTTGTATTGGTTCAAACCATTTTTTTTTTTACCAAGAATACTTTGTTAATACTACATCATAATTTTTTGTTATTGTTTATGTCATTTTTGTTGTAGTGTCTTTAATTGAAGTACAAGAATGCGCACTAAGTTGTAGCTTTAACTAATATATAATCGTCTATTGTTTATTATTAAAGCAATAATAATTATTAATCAAATAGAAGAATATAAAAAAAAAAACATTGAGTAGTGCTTATTCAAACTAAAATGGTTTTGTTTCTAGTTTGTTTTAAATTTTGTTAAACATATAATAAACATAACCGTTTGAATAAGAAATACGTACACTTATACAAATATAACTACAAGTAATAATACATATTAAGTATATACATATATTGAAAAATGTACAATGTAAAACATATAACTGTTTATGTATATCATGCAAAAGTAAAACGTTTAAAATAAATTCAATAAACATACCAAAGGCACAATACCTCTATTACTAGAACGCATCGAGAACCTAAAATATGTGGCATGCCACAAACTCGCAACAGCCGATGAAAACTGAGAACAGTTTCATTCAAATGTTGTTGCCAACGAAACAGTGCTGTTAATTGGAGCGAATGGAAACACTCTGCAATCGATCAGGCAGCTCTGTGTGCTTTTCGGTTAATCTCAACATAACATTACATTACATTTTACATTAAAAGTGTTGTTAAGTCAAGGTTAACGGACACGCGCTGTTATTCTGAATATACGAATACTTATTAATTGTTATCGATAGGTAACCGATCATCGCTAAACCAACAGACTAGACAGCTCGGCGGCAGGCCGAACTTTCGCGCGGATTTTAATTCCGTTGCACACAACGTTACGTTCAGTATATAAGTAAAACCCGCAGTGCAGACAGCTTGGCGCCGGCGTTGCTTCTTCGCAAGCAAAGTGAAAACGGTTGTGATTTTTTGGCGCAAAACCTATTAAAGCTATTAAATATGAATTTAAATATGAATTTAAACGTGGCAGACGCCGAAGACCAACAGCTATACAATAACTTGCAGCTATTAAATTCGCAGCTGTGCTCATTGGTTGATGACAAAGAGTCGCGTCCCGTACAGTTAACGAACTGCAAGAGAAGCGGCGCTGGAAGCGTGTTGCAAGAACTCAATCAAATGGTTTGCGACTTGACATTGGATTCGAATGCGCCACAATTTGAGTTTCATGGCTTTGGATGCGTTCAGTCGTTGAGCATGCCCAAGCGTCTGGTCTGCTCGAACGACGGCGCCGCCAGAAAGGAGCCGAAATCAAATGCGGGCAGCAGCGTTCCAGGTCATTTTGATGCGCGCCAAAATAAAAGGCAACCGCAGAAGGAGAACTTGGGGCATCAGGAGGAGTGTGGCGCGCCTGTCATCGAGCAATCTGTTGAGCTGTTGGGCAATTGGTAAGGGCTGCAGTGTGTGTATAATATAATTCCCAATCATAACGGACTTAATATTTATCTCTACAGCACCGAACGTAATCTTGTGCTCCGGTTGATGGATTTATTTAAGTCGATGCATGAGCACATTAATTCAGAATTACCTAGCCATCAGCTAAACTCGATGCCATCCGATTATGTTTTCGACCTACCCACAAAGCATTCAATGCCCCAAGGCTGCAATATACGCCATCAAGTGCAGGTGCTGTGCACCAAGTTGGAGCGCTTTATTGCACGCCAGCGTCGCATCCTGGAGACCAATCGCCACTTCGACTACACTAAGTATACTGAATGCGATGGGCTACTCAATAGCGCCTCGGATGGGCATCAGGCTCTGAAGCAGTTCACAAATGTGGATCTGCGTCAACGCAATTTTCAATTTATCAGCCGTTTGGCTAATGGTAAGTTTCTCTTCAGACATAAAGATTTGAATATGGATTAAGTTCCTACATTGTAGACAATGCTGTTCTGCTGGAAATGCTGCTGCTTAATCTGCGTGAACGTATCAAATCTGCTCATATTCACGTATACGTTTTTAATTGGGAAATGGATATCGAGCATCGCTATTCTGCGTCCATGACAGCACGTCTCGAGGAGACGAACAAGAGAGCCTTGGCATTGGCTGTTGCTGACTTTCAGGCAAGTCAGCCACGTCCATTTAGCTTCGAGGAACAGCTAATTGCCAAACACTATCAGCTGGAGAACGTTGTCAGCTGCGCCAAAGAAAACGAGGACTTTCTAACAGCACTGCTGCAATCGCCCGAGAACTACTTTCCACCAGAGATCATTGCCCTGTGCGAGCCTCCCAAGAATATCAGCAAGCTGACACCAATCCCACCTGCCTCTGCCTATGATGCTGTCGATAGTTTGGAGCATTTAGTCTTTGGTGGCGATATTCTCGAAGTGGCGCCTTCATCACCGCCCAGGGTCAGTCATCGCTCCCATATACCAAAGTGTAACAGAGGTTAGAGCTTTGTGGGATTGAGACTAACCTATAAAACTGATCAAAACTCACAAAAAGAGAGTTGAGGTCTAATATATAAAGAAAATACAAAAAATTGATAGACATTTTAAAAGCTTAATGGATTGCATCATTATAATTATAATTATCATTGAAAATTATCTACAACATATGGCAAAATTTATACATGTGAAATGTAAATGTACTATTAACCCAAAGAAAATATCTTACATTGAAGAAAATCTGTTATTTTAAAAAGAAATAATTATACATAATTTTGTCATTTTGAACATATTTACAGAAGCTGTATAATTGTTATGCATTAAGACTTTAATTTAATTTTAAACGCAAAATCAAGAAAAGAAATGTAATTTGATTTAATAATCTATTCAGCTGCATCTTTGTAATCTTTTATATCATTTTAAAAGCTGCTATAGGTCAGTCAATCCAGTTTTGAAAGGAACAAAACTTGTTCATTTTATTGTTTTATAAAAATAAATTTAATTAAGCTCAACAAAGAAATGCAGACTTCTGTCAAAACTGTCTTAACTTAAAGATCTGAGAAGAGCTGCTCGAGCGGCAGCTTACCAATGGTTTTGTTCAGAACAGCCTTGAAGATCAGACCCATAGCGCCCGATATATCTGGCTTAAGTTCATTAAACACCTCACGCCAGTTTTCGTTAATGAGCACATGCAAGTTTTCGCTTAGTTCCTTCTGGCCATTAAATAACCCGTCAAGTTTGTAGATAACACGCGATGGCTCCAGCTTCATCCTAACTTCGGTGACCTCCGCATATGTCTGGTGAGGACCCTTGGTCACGGGTGACAATTTCACGACAGCATGCACCTGACAATTTTCTGTGATTTCCAAAGTAAGTATCAAATATTATTATGATAATGAATTGATGTGCATACCGAGGACAATTTGAGCATTGCCTTTTCCGACAACGGGCAATATCAATACCCTGCCCTCTACGCTGTATGGACCCTTAAGCGTTACTTTGGGGGAAACCATATCGAAAACAATGGGACGACTAAGATCGTTGTTGAAGGCGCTAAGAGTACGGATATAAATTATTTATAAATTCAGCTGAAAATTAATAGAAATCTATATAGTTATATATACATCATTATATGCAACTTACGATACCCGCTGGACTTGCGCTTCACTGAGACCGATCAAATCCGCGTTGGAAAAGCTGAGATCAATGCTAACCGGACTATTTGGATTCTTGCCAAGGCTTAACTTTTTGATACGTAGCGGATCCAGTTGGACTAGACCTAGCTCTTTGCTGCCTGTCGCGGCATAATGCCTGATCACATAGTTCATGCCATCTAATAGGCACCTTTCATCCGCAATCGTGCATTTGTGTATGTCAGCGGCTGGAAGCACAGAACAAATGCGTGATTTGAGCTTAACCGAAAATTGATATATCCCATTATGACATACGAAGATCGGGTACGTATCCAGTCGAGTATTTATTCAAACAGCCTAACACCAATAGCGAAATAACTAATTTATGATATTCCATATTGAGGTAATTTTTTAATGTGCTTGCTTAGCCGCCTTCGAAAATGAACTGATGAACTTACCTCCAGATGAGTCCACTTTTATAGGGTTTGTTTCTCGAGAACACGCTTTAAAGCATTTATTATACTGCGATATTTAAATTTGATCTGACTTATTATTCCACCGTTGTTAAACAAAAACTAATGTTCGTCTGGTTTTGGCATTAACTTTCTGTGCTCCTGCACTTGGGCAAATTATGGGAATACACTTTTGTATACCCTATAGCAAAAGTACGAGCGGTATACGAGATATAGTTGTATATCGACCAGGCCTTGCAACTTTATCTTTTCTTTCCCTATTTTAAATAAGCTCATGTTAACGAATCTATGAGCATCAAACAACAAATATTTACATTGCTGGCTTAGATATTTTTAATTCAGTTTCTCAAAAATTAAAAATACTCCGCGACATAGCAAATAACACAAATATTAAGCAAACAATTCCTAAAATATAAACTCAAGTTCTCAAATATTCTGTTGATTTGAGAATGTGTAATAGATTTGGATTTCCTGAAACTACTACAGGGTATCATTAGGTTAAGCTTTTTTTCAGTGCTACTTAGTAAAACTGAGCGTGTGAATTGGAAAAATAATTTTTATAATGTTTTCAATATGCCCCTTGAACTGAAATTGTTGTTAATCCGAAACAAAGTGTTACTTTGTTTCTGGTCTATTGCACTTGCTTGGATTAACGAGAATATTTGCCACGTTTGACTAATATTTTTTATTGCCTTTTTATGATTTTAATCAAAGGCTCGAATCAGCTTTGAACTGGTTTACCGAAGAGTTAAAGCACCATAAAAACGACTATTTAAATCTTTTTTTAAATTAGAATTTGAACTGTCTTGGCTTACGAGCAATATTTACTAGCATGAAGTGTATTTACTCTTCGGCAAGCTTCTCGGGTCGCTGTTGGGAACTCCCTTCGCCTTTAACCCATTTAAGAGATCTTAATTGACTGCAGCTTGTAAATTGCCGTGATTTTATTACTGCATTCCTTGTTGCCAATGTTGTTGACAATGTGTTCTCGTGTACTGGGGTTATGCTAGGTTCCAGAATCAAAATGTACTAGCACAAGGCATTCCCGCGTCGCCTTTATATTCGAGATGAGTAACTAAGTAGCTGAGTCGATGCAGTCCTCTTCGTCTGCCAGAGACTATTCAATCTAGTTCCAAGGTTGATTTGTAAGCTCTCACTTATAGGGACTGACAGATGTTAGCCGGTCTTATCCGGGCCAATCGTTTTTTTCTTCAAATCTAAGCAGCTTATCAGCTTAACGCCTCTTAAAAGTGCTTTATATGGATATGTGGAAGTTAGCTTGAGGTGGATCGAACTATTGTCCACATTTGAAGAAGAATGAAGGAAGTAATATCCGAGGCACATACATCAGTAAAAGTAACTACTGCTATACACATACATATATCAACTTTAAATTGAATATATCTTCTGCCGCAATACTTGCCGCCTTTTTTTATGACACTTCAATTGAAAAGTTCACAGCACAATTTTGGGCTGCATTTAATTTCCCAATGTTTAAATCAGACGCCACGGAAATAGGCGACAAACCGGAATGGAAAAAACCCCATAAGAAAATAAATTAAATGGGTATACTATACTTTCAAGCGTTTACTAATCGCGATGTCTCAATTGGTTTATTTAGTTTGTATTTTACAGGTTTAAGTATTGTCGGCTGTAGAATCAGTGAATTAATGAATCAATCAATCCAATTAGCGATTGTATTAGTTTTCTTTTATATATCTAAGTTTTATGAGCAGTGCTGAAATTTCAGCTGTTTTATAACTAAGTTTGTATAGTTTTAGAGATCATATTTTGGCTGATCTAAAGAGATTTTATTTAAGTTATGTCGAAAACTTTTTGGTACCCGGTCATATTATTTATTTAATATAAGCAGAATGGATCATTTTTTAGCTTTTACAAGTGTAAACGCAAAATAATTTGTACAAACAAGCACTGCACCTTTCCAAATGCTCCAAAGAAAACTGCAAAAAAAAACAAAGGTAGACAGCCGTTCGCGCATTTGAATCTCAACGGCAAACCTTGCCAACTAGTTTTTTGCAGCGGCAGTTGGCAACACTTTTTATCAGTGCTGCCAATTCACATATTTTTAAAATATGTTTGGCACATGCAAGAAGTTAGATTGACTTTTGAGTTAAATTGGCTATGAATTGAGCGTCAGTTAATATGTATCTTATTTATTTTTATAGTACTTAACAGATATATAGGCCATTAATTTTTAGCTATATTGCTGGCTTAAAGCTGCCAACACTAGACATTGCCCGTAATAATAATGATGCGGCGATAACTCACCAGACGCTGATAATTGCAATTAATTAATTCCTGAGTTACTTATCTGCAATTCGATGAATAAATATTTATTTTCCTCTTTCCGATGAATGAAACTAAGGTTGTCAAGTATATATCACAGCTAGGTCAACAATTGTCGCCGAGTAATTAAATGTTACTAGGTTGCAGTAATTATTCTAGTGATCGTTTGTCAACGGGATGATTTATTTTTACATTTATCTATTAAAAATTCCGCTGTCTAGGTCTTATCGATTTTATAAAATAAGCACTCAAATGGCACTCATTCCTCAAAGAACTGAGCGTAAGGATACTTTGAGAAGACGCTTGTGATAATTGTTCGAAATATTTCCGCGAATGCCGATTGCATCGACTGTCGCACCTCCATAAATATGGCTTCCCAGTTATCGTTGAGGAACGCGTTCATATTATCACCCAGGGCCTTATCGCCATTGTACAGATTACTGAAGTGGTAATACAAACGCTCGGGCTTGGTCGTAAGCCTCAGATTGGCTATCTCCATGTAGGTCCCGCCATTCTTCTCGAATGGCTTGCCCGTAAAGCTTAACGCAATATCACAGTTGACTGATGAGAACATTAATTGATATTTGTCTGTTGTCTTGCTTTTATGATGAAACTCACCCAATGTCATGTTGCTCAAGCCATCGCCGTTAATGGGTAGTATAAGGACCTTGCCCTTGATTATGTAGGGTCCCACCAGGGATACTTTGACCGCCTTTAATAGCATTTCGTGCTTTTGAGTCATATCCTTACCGAAACCTCTGCATTTGCAATAATGAGATGCTATTATAACTGGAATTAAGTGATCTTTATGGTTTCATCTCATTCTTACTTGACTTCGCGGATCTTCATTGTGCTTATACCGTGGACTTTGTTATTCTTAAACGTTAAATCAATGTTGACCGGGCTGTCCTCGCCCTGTCTTACGTTCGTCGTGGGCACTGGCAGAGGATCGAGTTTCATCAAATTGAAATCAGGAGCGCCTTTCGTTGCCTTCTTGCTGATCAGCTCGTTGATCAACTTCACGATGCACTTGGAATCAGCATATTTACAAGGTCTGGGATCATCGGCTATGGATTGGTAAAATTAACAAGGAACCATTCGGGAATAATGACTCTTGCTTACGGAAATCGGCTCTCACAGCGAGAACTGTACAAAGTACGACGATGAAAATAGTTCGCGACATTTTCACAATGCAATACAAATTAAAGACGTATTCAAATGAATGTACTGAAACAACTAAGTTGTTACTCGAGTGTTTCTTGGCTTTTATACTAGTAGGATAACTAAGTCAGTTGTGGCACATTAACAAAATTAGATGCTTTGAGCATTAAGAATAACTTAGCCCGTAAACAAATAGAACCTGTTTGAATCATATATTATATAAGCACATATTGTACTCGTATTTGGTCTTTGGATTAATTTACTAGCACTTAATTTTTATTGACAGTCTAGCAAAAAATAGTAGCACTAATTTAATGGAAACCATTTTATTTGAATTATTTTTCTTCAATTCAATTTAGCCGATATTTCCCGGCCTTGCCCGTGCCAAGTTTTATGCTTTACATATTATATAAACCCTTCAAATTCTCGACGGAGTAAAATTGAAATCTACCGATACGATCCCGAATTTATTTTAAAATAAGTTTGAAGTCCATCGCATTAGGAATCGAAAGTTGGAATCAACGATTTCTGCCCATTTTAAACTTACAAGAATCTTGAAGCCAAAATATAAATTCTTGTTCATAAAACCGTTGGCCCACAATTGGCAAGAAATAAACTTTCACAAAGATCTTTGAAAATGAGTACGATATCAAGCAAAAAACTGGTGGAGTGGAAATTCTCAAAATCACTAAAACCCATAATTATTAATTTCTTAAGTAGGGCTTTGAAAATAAGGTTAAGGACGATCGGACAAAACTTCATCCAAAATGTCTTTAAGTCGCATTTTGCCTCGTCTAAAAAGTCTAAAATGAATTTTCAAAAAGAACCTTGGAAATTAATTTGAACCCAAACTGACATCAAGGAAGAATGGATTTTACAAAAAAGTGTGGAGCACCCCTCAAGTTTTTTGAAAAAAAAAAACAAAAAAGTTGCATACAACCGTTTATCGCGATATTCCCATTCTTGTGGGTGAGATTTCCCAATAGTTTCAGGAATCATTTAGTACAGTAGGAGTTTCCTTTGATTTTTATCAGTTTAACAAAATTGTAGCCTTCCTCCGTGCCTTGGGTAGGGTAGTTCCAGACAAACAGGAGATGGATCCGTTGAGTGCGGCATCACAATGTACCAATTATGGTCTAGGTGAGTCGAGGGCAAACTACTCTCGTCTAGCGCTTTAATTCTTTAATTGAATCTAATTGATGTGTTTACAGCACCCAGTTGCCAATTCAATAATTATTGAAGGAGTTTCTCAAACATCATATTATTTTCAGTTGGCAACTAGCAGTCTACATCGGAGGTTCTGGAAAGAGTGCGACCGACATAAAAGATATTTCTTATATATCACTTTTGGATTACATTTCAATATTTCTATCCATAAGCTGTTAACACAAAGCTAGTCAGCTTAATATTTCGTAATACTGTGAGTGTAATTTCTACTCTTCTTTCTACGCTTTGTTTTTATGAAACGAGAATATTTATGCATACTTAACGAACATTTTTATACACTGGACCCACTGAAGACGGGTTAAAGTATAAAAGTATAAAAGTATATAAAGTGTATATATTCTAAGTCGGCCTTTATATCCGATCCATCTGGACATGGTTGTCTTTCTGTCTGTCCGTCCATATGTTTGTACGCGTGGATCTCAAATGATCGATAACTTGCCCTATTTTCATGAAATCGATAAGAATCAATATCGAAATCCTGATTTTTTGGCAGGTTTAAGAGATTATGAGAGCTAGAGACAGTAACTGCGGTACGAAAGTTCCCCGTTCGCCAATAAATTGAAAAAAATCAGTTTAAGATGTGTAAACTTCGGCTTCAGTATTTACACACATTTGAGCGCCATATTTATGCCGGGAAATCTCCAAGTCGAGCCACCGTAAAAACAACTATTTAAATTTTACCTTCAAATTAGAAAACGAAGCGCTTTCGTCTACTTGGGGTAGGGTTAGCTTCGAAAATCAAAATGTATAAAAAGCATTCGCTATACATTCTTGATAATTCGAATTTTGTCTAACTTATTTGAACACAATTTAAAAATTTATAGCATTATTTTGGGCGGCATTTAAACTTTCAGGCACCACAGAAATAGGCAACAGTAATTTAAAAAACTCGATAAGAGTATAAATAAAATGATAAAATTATGCAATACTATTATCTACTTTACTCGATTAATCTTCTCTATATATAAAACTGTTTTACCTGAAGGACTGACTGACCGACTGACTGATTGGTGATCAACGCACAGCCCAAATATACGTTGAATGGAATGGTAGTTAAGGCGGGGTTTCGAGAAATTCCACCCGCAAGTGTGGAAAAATCGCGAAAAACGTTTGTATGGAACTTTTTGTTTTTGCCATCCGATCGGCCTCAAACTCATTTTCAAAGATCTTTGTTCAAATTCATTTGAGGGTGTTGCTCTCTTTTTGGAAATTCCATCCCTCCTTGGTGGAATTGGGGGTCGAAGATTTGCTGGGTGACGTTTCGTGTTCAAATTTATTTCCAAAGATCTATACGAAGAATCATTTGAGACGCGTTTATTTGGTGAAGTTTTAAGTTTTGTCCGATTTGCTTCAAAATCATTTTCAAAGCTTTACATAAGAACTTAATGAATACATGTTTCAGCGATTTGGAAAATTTCACTCGTAACAGTGGTAAATTGGCGGAAAACGATTGTATGAAAGTTTTTTGTTTACCATCCGATCAGTTTCAAAATCATTTGCAATGATCTTTGAGAGAATTTCTGTTATACTTGCCACGGGCGCCGCTGATAAATATTCATTTTAAATGCTTGACATTCCACGATATCTGAATGACTCACGCTTTCCCCTGATCTTGATACTTCCATTATATTATTTAGTTTATCATACAAATTATTATAAATATAAACTTTTTATTAAGTTGAACAACAAGCGGCTTAACACCATTGCAAGTGCGGTGGTTAATTTGTTTTCTTTTAATATGCATGAATTTAACATATCTCAAATAGAGAATACTCGACATTTATTTAAAATAACCTTTGCCAACTATTTTCGTTGACAGACTAGCGACAAAGTTATTTAAAAAATCGAAAAATCTGGATTTTTTAAGATGCTGATTTAGGAAAATATTTCGAGTTTACTCAAATACTGGAATGGAATACTTTTAACCGATTTAATCTAGATTGAGCACATTAAAAATATATTTAAATACAAAATTCAAAAAATTTGGTCAATCTCAAACAATAATATATCAATACTATTAAAGCATTTTAAGAAAGCAGCATCCGATTTTCCAGCTAAAAGTAGCCATTTTTGGCTCTCAAAAACTGGCAGCACTGGATATAACTGGATATGTAGTCTATGCCAGGGTGGAAGTACAGCTCAATTAGTGAATCGTTCAGTTTACTCAATAGCCATAATTCAAAAGGCGATAAATGATAATTGCAACTAATTAATTCCTGAGTTGTTTACCTGCAATTTGCTTAAATATTTATTTTCACAAATCTTATAAATCTAAGGTTGTTAATTATATTTCACAGCTAGGTCAACAATTATCGTCGAGTAATTCAATGTTAGCGGATCGTTGTAATTAAATAGTAAACTATTTTAAACGAGCGGCTTTATTGTTTTATTAAAATGCTCTTCATTTTAATCTATAAAAATATAACAACAAACATGGGCACAAAATGGCATTCATTCCTCAAAGAACTTAGCGTAAGGATACTTTGAGAAGACATCCGTAATAATTGTTTGGAAGATATCCGCAAATGCCAATTCCATCGACTGTTTCACCTCCATAAATATGGCTTCCCAGTTATCGTTGAGGAACGCATTCATATTATCACCCAGGGCCTTATCGCCATTGAACAGATTGGTGAAGTGGTAATACATGCGCTCGGGCTTAGTTATAATTTTCAGATTGGATGCCTCCATGTAGGTCTCGCCATTCTTCTCAAATGGTTTGCCCGTAAAGCTTAACGCAATATCACAGTTGACTAATGAGAACATTAATTAATATTGGTCTGTTGTCTTTCTTCTATAATGAAACTCACCCAATGTCATGTTGCTCCTTCCCGTACCGCTTATGGGTAGTATAAGGACCTTGCCCTTGATGTTGTAGGGTCCTACCAGCGATAGTTTGCCCGCATTGAACAGAATTTCGTGCTTTTTGGCAATATCCTTACCGAAACCTCTGCGTTCAAAATAATGCATTGCTGTTTACTTGAATTTCATAAGTTCTAGTAATTCGTTCCCAGCTTACTTGACTTTACGGAACTTCATTGTGCTTATACCAAGAAGTTGGTTATCCTTGAACGTTAAATCAATATTAACTGGACTTTCCGCGCCCTGTTTTATGTTCATCTTGGTCACTGGCAGAGGATCAAGTTTCACCAAATTAAAATCACGATCGCCCTGGAATGCCTTTTCCTTGATCAAAAAGTTAATCATCTTCACTATGCACCCGGAATCAGCATTTTTACAAGGCTTGGGATCATCGGCTATGGATTTGGTAAAATTAATAAGGAATCATTCGGGAACAATGACCCTTGCTTACGGAACTCGGCTTGCACAGCGAGAACTGTACAAAGTACGACGATGAAAATAGTTCGCGACATTTTCACAATGCAATAAAAGTTGTAAACTTATTCAAATGAACTCACCGCAGCAACTAAATTATTTCTCGGGTGTTTCTTCGCTTTTATACTAGCAGAGTGCCTAGGTCACATTAACCGAAATATATTACACAACATATTCTAATATGAAATGCATTAAGCATCTCGTGTTTCTCCAGTTATTCTAACCCCGTCAACAAATATAACCTGTTTATATCACATATTATATATGGTGTTTATATAGTTTTCGTATTTGGAGCTGTTAAGGGCGATCTAAAGATTAATTTGCTAACATTAAGTCTTATTGACAGCCATGGTATTATCAGCATTCTAATAAGCTTATTTCATATCAAAAACACACTTAGAGAAAAGAACGAGTCAATTTGATACGAGTCAGATCTTAGAGATCTGTAAAGCATTTCAGAAATTATTTCTTAGTGATGAAGATATAAATATTTTAATCAAAAGAAAGATACAAACTAAGTAAGTTCCTGACCAATTGGGGCTTTGAGCTTTTGAATTATTTTGCTTATATTTAAAACTAAAATTAGTTGTCATTTTAAACGTAAATTTCCATGTAGTCAAACCTTAACACACTGTAAAAAGAGAGAGAAAATATCGAAAACAAATTAAGTATTTATCTTAACTGCAAGCTCAAAATTCAACTTTCAGTGTACTATTACATAGAGTACATAGAGTACAGTATGTACTCTAATGCCTTAATTATTTAATTGGATATAATTGATGTATTTAAAGCACGAGGCTTGCCAATCATCTAAGGAGCTTCTCTAACATCGCACTGATATTAGTCAAGAGATAGCAGTCAACATCGGCGGTTCATAAAATATATATTCTCTTTTTACTTACAAGATAACATACAAATATTTCCAAACTATTTGCAACTTTTTTTATGCGTGAATTAAAGATACTCGTGGTAGAAACTTCGTAATGCGAAGAAATTAAGCTGTGAATCTCTTGAGAATTGTGTCCAGCGAATGTGGTTAGATCAAAGTGCTCGTAAATTGTAACTAAACTGCGAACAACCAGAACTTAACTCACTTTTTTATGTACAACATACTGTCTGGCAATCAAGCAAACACTTCCCATTTTGTGTCTATATCATCCCGACATAAAACTAAAACGAGTTTCGCATTAAGTAGCCTAACAGCATGACGGGGCAACTTTTTGGGTACTCCCCCCGTACCCCCTCCGGTAATGGAAGTGATCTCAAAATTATACATAGACTAAGGCAGAGCTAAATATATAGTCCACTCGATTGTCCAGTTAACCTTTGTGCTCGAACCAGCCTCCTGATCCCAAACAACCACAAAAAAGCTGCTCAACTTGATTGTAGTACACACTTACATACATAGTATAATAGGTATCCATCGAACAGTTGACTGACTCGGGCGGCTTACATGGAAGATTTTGCGTATAGGCCCAAGGTTAACCGGCTATCAGTTGCCCCAACTTTGGCCGTTTACCGTTGGCTGCACTTGAACTTGGCCGCGGTTTTTGTATCTTTTATTTATACGTATCTTTATTTATAGCCAGCCGACAGATTGCCTACAAGTGCAGCTCAGCGAGACTGCACTCAAAAAAAAAAAACAAACAACAAAATTGAGAAAACTTGACGTCAAGTGAGTTGAGACTTAAATTGAAATGTTCTCGTCGTATTTGTATGCAAATGTGGCCAATCACGTGAATTGGCTTCCAAATCTTTGGCCAAATTTATGCGACAGCTTTGCGGAAATGTTTGGTCGAAGCAAAAACAAAACAGGTAAAAATGCTCCGCACTACATAAAATTGTATAAATAATAGAGAAAATTCGCTTTGAGAAGAAATAAGGGGAAGACGAATGGAATGGAAGAATGTCAAAGATCAAAGATGAACTCGATTTGCTTCTGGTTAAGCAGGTCCTCCAGTCTCTGAGTTGAATGTATAATAGTTGGCCTAATATATAAAAGTATATATATTATTCATTTGCACAACTAGTTTTTAGACCTTTGACCCGTAACCAATGTACTTATATAGAACGCCAAGACAATGTTGTTAATATCAATTATTATGTTTGTTTATTAATTAATTGTTAGGCTTAAATCTTTACTTAAGTATTTAAGTGTTGCCTGAGCAGCAAACAGTCCATCGAATAATATGTTTGTGAAGAAAAATACTCGTACACGTACACGTTAAAAGCTAAAGACCTACATCTACGTCTATATTAGGTCACATTCGGTCACATTCAGGGCGCGGCGCTTTAGTCCTCCAAAAACAGATCCTCGTAGGCGAAACGCTTAAACAGTGTGGCCAGAATGTTTTTCATAATGTCCGAAATGGCGACATGCACCGAGGGCTGCAGCTCGCTCCAGACTTCGGACCAGTTCTCGTTCAGGAACTGGTTCAAATTGTTGCCCAACGCTTGGTCGCCATTGAAGAGATTGGTCAGCTTTATGTTCATTCTGGCAAGGATTTGCACAATTTGCAGTTATGAATCGGATATAACCTTTGAGCCGCTCTCAACTTACTTCTGTGGCTCGACGAGCACCTTGAGCTTGTCCACGCTCAGATAGGTGCGTCCGTTGCGCGACTGTGTGCCCGGCTTGAATTTGACCGAAAACTTGGGATTGTGCAGGGTAATATCAGCATCGCCATCGCCGCGTATGGGCAGGATCAGAATACGTCCATCGGCCAGGTACTTGCCACGCAGCACAATCTTCGGGAAGGAGCCGTACATTTCAAACTTGCTGCTGGCCGGATTTGTGCCAAACCCACTGCGTTCGTTAATAATATATAATCAGATCAATTGTATATAGCTGCAAATATGTCATGCTCGGCTACTTACACGGCCCTGTCGAACTTCACACTGGACAAACCCTCCACGTTGACATCGCGGAAGTTGAGCTTCAGGCTCAGCGAGCCGGTGCGTCCATCCGAGATGTCAAAGCGCTTGACCAGGAACGGCTCCACCTGTGGAAAGGCCGCGGGCGCATAGCCCGTGCGCGCATACTGACGGATCAGCCGGTGAGACACATTGATGATGCAGTCGGTGTCGCCATAATGACAACGGGGCAGCTCAGCAGCTAAAATCAAAAAAATGCCAAAGCGCAATCAAAACTTGTTCGACGCACTGGCACTCGTATTGGACTCACGGAAATTGGAGGCGCCACTGGCACCTAGGGCCAGGCCGAGCAGCAAAGCGGAGCACAGCGACAGGAGCATCATCTTTATATGTACTATGCGAAACGGACACTTGAAACTCTCTTAACTACGACGCGGACGCGCTGCTTGCCGCGAACTCCCGACCAAGTTCAATGCTAAACTGTAAATTGGCTCTGGACAAACGCAGCCATTTATAGACTTTTTCTCAGAGCCCGCGCCGAAGCGACCGCCGGGCAGATTCAGCCAATACATTAAATAGTTTATTCATTCTTAGCTTGTCTCGCTTCGCTTCGCCTCGCTTTTGTTGTTGTTTTTGTTGTCGTTGGTTTCGGGCTTCGCATCGTCATGATAGAGAATTCGCAGTTCGACGCGCTGGCGGCGACAACAACAACAACTAAAACAACAAAAACAACAACAAAAATAGCAACGATGACAAGAATATTAATAATTAATATTATTAACAGGTCCCGCCGTGTCATAAGAACAAACAAAACAGCGACAAAATCAAAAGTGATTTTATACATTTTAATGCCCGTTTCGCTGGCTAGTTTTAAATGTCTTTAAAGGCATTAGTAGTTAACGCCGAACTGCCAATACCCTGCTTTTACAACAGAAAGAACAAGAAATTCACCCACTATGAATAATCATCATTTAACACTTACGGCTTCAAAAGTTTTTATATTTTTCACAAAAACATTTCTATTCGCTTGTTCAATGCAAATTTGTATACCCTGAAATGGGTAACAAGGGTATAATGTATTTGTGCAAATGTCTGTCACAGGCAGAAGGAAGCATCTCCGACCCCATAAAGTATATATATTCTTGATCAGCATCAATAGCCAAGTCGATCTTGCCATGTCCGTCTGTCCGATCTCAGAACCTATAAGAGCTACAGACTTGAAATTTTAGCTGAAGATCCTCCTGGTGCCCGCGCAGATCGAGTTTGTTTCCGATAATCGATAACTTACTCCGTTTCCAAGTAATCGATAACAATCGATATCGATTTGAGCAATTTTGGTAAATAATAAGAGCTAGAGTCACCAAACTTGACATGTAGCTTATAGAATAGTATATATATCTGCATTTGGTGTTGGAAGAAGAGGGTTCAGGGTATCCACTTGTCGGGAGCTAGAGCCTCTTGTTTTTTTGTTTTTTTTTTTTTGGCAGCCACATTGAAGCTAATGCGTAGCCCACAATTAGGTATAAGTAAATTATTTTCATAATTATTTTTTAAATCGTATTATCTTATTTTATACATTTTTACTACTACTCTCAGGAAATATTTAATGTACGAAATTTAAAGACTTTGTTTTATGACTTTTACAAATGAAATAAAAAACTATACATTATTTATAATTTTTAAAAATTAATAATAAAGCAAAGTAGCGTGCGTAGTTTATTCAAATTTATTTTAAATTTTATTCTGCAATTATTAGTTTGAATAAAATAGTTGAGCTTATTGTAAAGATTCAACTTGTTTGATATACATGATATAGAATACGAATATTCCGATTGTTATATAAATGTACATGAAGATCTATAAATGTCAATATTATTGTCTGCCATTTGCATTGTTCCAAGGAATGGCAATGGCAAAACACAAATAAATCGCATACTATATAAATATATATGTATATATATATTTGTATTTTTAGTATTTGCGTTGACATCAGCGATGCATTTCGGACAAGGGATTAGGTGAGAGGCTCAGTTGGGGTTTCATCCGAAATTTGGCAAGTGTTAAGTGCTCTGGCATGCATGTTAAATGCTTTTTTCTAAAGTTAATTAAGCTGAGATCATGCAGAGCATTTGGATAATTTGTAGATAGTCTATTCTAGTTTCAAGAAGTCATTAGATGGAACCAGCTAAAGACTCTATTAGTTATTTATCAGCTAATCATTGCCAAAGCTAAGCATGCAGAAAAACTAACAAAACGTGTGTTCGTAACAGCTCAAGGTGATTAGCTATTTTAGCCATTTAACAATGGCCAAATCGCAGACAAGTTGAGGAATTTCCGTTTCGAGTGAGCATCATCAAAGAGCAGATCTATTTAGCAGCCCGCACTCCCCGCCGACAGCAGCAATTAGAAATAAATATAATCATTGACGATAGTGGGTGACGGACTGGTTTGGCAATTTAGCAAGCAGATAAAAAAAAAACAAGTGGGAGGTTCTTGTCGGGAGCTCCCGGCTAGGGGATACCCTGAACCCTCTTCTTCCAACACCAAATGCAAATATATATTCTATTCTAGAAGCTACGTGTCAAGTTTGGTGACTCTAGCTCTTATTATTTACCAAAATTGCTCAAAAAACAGGATGTCGATATCGATTATTATCGATTGCTTGGAAACGGAGTAAGTTATCGATTATCGGAAACCAACTCGATCTGCACTAGGAGGACCTACAGCTAAAATTTCAGTCTCTAGCTCTTATAGGTTTTGAGATCCTTGCGTTCATACATACGGACAGACGGACGGACAGACGGACGGACATGGCTAGATCGACTCGGCTATTGATGCTGTGGTCGGAGATGATTCCTTCTGCCTGTTATATACATTTACATTTTGCACGAACACATTATACCCCTTTACCCCTTTTTAATGGGTTCAGGGTATAAAAAGTTGTCGCACAACTTGTGAATTTTATGGCCTCACTTTCAAACTACTGGCATGCGACGTTTAAACATAAACTCTTCTCATACGTGTTTGGCAAATATTGCCGAAGTCTTCGACCATTCGTCATCGGTATTTAGCATATTGTACACCTTTAGCCAGAGAAGTATGAGAACATGGCCTGCAATTTGTTTATTTACACCTCCAATTGGCGCCACAGCGCCATATGACTTCATATGCATAGCCATTTGAATAAATATAAATACGCATATATTTTTCCAGTTTTTGGCATTTATTTTGTTTGGGGAACAAATTCCGAGACGCTTTCATAGTTTACATTTGATGGGATCGTCGATTACAATTAATCGACATGAAAACAAAACAAAAATTTGCCAAATCATTTATGTAAAGTCGCCCGTGTTTTATTGATATTGGCGTTCGACATATGAATTCATTTGCATAAATTTATTGTAGTAGAGAAGCTATTAATATTAATACTATATGCTAGTGACGTACAGAATGACTGATATACATTTCTAGTACTTAAGAAAACCGGTTTAGGCACATTGGGAACAGATGAAAAGTGACACTAAGCAATAATTGTAAAAGTGTGTTTTTTTAATTCGTTGTCATGACTTTGACATGGTAATTAATTGATATAATAAATACGCAAATAAAGTTCAAAACTAAATGCCTGGTTTGTATGCAAATCAAACAAATTTAATTGTAACGGAAATCAAATATGGCTTGGCCAGACTGTTAAGAAAAATACTTGAAAGCAGACATGGCGTAGCCAGACTGTTAAAAAGAAGTCACGCTGACACATCGATAGCACTGCTATCGATACATCAGCTTCAAACATCTCACTATACAACACTGGCAGCATGTCGACGTTTTACGAAAGCCGGAATAACCGCAGAATAGTTAGTCGAGATTATATTCAGGAATAAGGTATATATATTAGAAGCAGCAGAAATGCACATTTCCATCGTATACACAACGATAGCCGCTGTCTTGGCGCTCGGCTGCCTGCAAGTGTCATCATCAGAGCATGTAAACAAAACCGCCGAATTCATTGCCACAGATGAATGGCAGGTGGTAGCCGAAGGTTTTTATTACGTGTACCAATCAGTTGGGCTACCATTAATGGCAATAACCTTTCAGGCCAGGCCATACCGAAGGGACTACACGTGCGCATTAATCTGCAGACAGGCCTCAAGGAAGCCAAGTTACTGGATGAAAGCGAACGTAGTACTGCGATTCAGAGCCAATCCGGCGAAAACGATGCAGAATCGGCAAATGAACCGCTGTCGCTGGAGTACAAGGCGGACATCATTGAGGAGTCGGTGCGCAAGGTGAAGCAAGATCGCAGCTATGCGGAGCTGCGCAAAGCCTATAAGGATTTCCAAAAGAACTTTCGCACTGACGGCGAGCTGATCGTTCAGCTGATAGAACAATATCGAAATTTTAGCAAAACGCCCCTAGAGTCGGAGCTGAAGGCCAAGCTGAATACTCTGGAGAATCTTGAGTATCTGCTGCATCAGATTGACAATGCTCTCGTTTTTATTGATAGTGGTGGGCTGGACGATGTCCTCCTCCCCATTGTGGTGAACGATACCAACACAGATCTGCGCGTTTCTGCAATGCGTGTCTTGGGCGCACTTGCCGGCAACAATCCCCAGGCGCAAATTAAGGTCTTTGAACGCAATTTCGGTTCACATTTGGCACAAATCCTCATGTCCTCGACCAGTAGTCCGGAAATCTCCTCGGCTATGCATGCGTTCGGTGCGCTATTGCGCAAGTTTCCATTGGCTCAGCAGCGCATCCTGTCCACCTCGGGCACAAAGGCACTGATTGGTGTCCTGCGCAGCACAGAGATAGAACTGCGCACTAAGGCCAAAGTGGTTACACTGCTTAGCGACTTAGTGCTAGAGAAGCGATATGTGTTCGAAGCTAGCAAGGAGTCGTCGGATGCAGTCTCAACTTTGGCGCAATATGTGCTCATAGAGTTTGAGTCGTGGCTACCATCACACGGGTATTGTGCCACCCTAGAGACAGTGCTCAGCAAGGATTATGTGCAATTGCTGGACCAACCGGAGGTCGTGGAACAATTTACAGATGCGCTAGCGAACACCAACAGTCTGTGCCAACCACTCTGGTCTCAAAGTGCGGCTCTGCGGCATGCACTGCTCACCATGCGCAACAGATTCGCCCACAGCCAGGATGAGTATCGGCTGGAAGTTTCGCAGGCCCTGGCGCGGCTCTGTGAGCGTCTATACAACAAGCACAGCCACACAGAACTATAGAAATTTAGCAAAATTATTATTTACCTAAATAATTTAAAGTATTGAACTGATTCTAATGCATAAGTTGAAATGAGTACCAATTTAAGCCAAAATTCATTAATGAAGCCCTTTTAGCAAGTGCCAAAAAACTATTCTTAAATTAAAGGCATTTTAAATAAATACGTATGTATATATATATATGTGTGATCTACTGATTGTAGCTCAGCAATAATTAAGCACATACAGTCCAGTCATGTTAGTGTAAATGTCCTGCACAACCCTTAAAACCTTTGACATGTTAAAAATTGCAGAAATACTTATTTAAAGCTCAATAAAGCAAGCATAATCGACCCGCTAGCCATAAAGTAAGTCAAAAGTGTTGCCTGTCACTGCTCGAGGAAAGCAAAAACCGTTGAGAACAATCGAATGAAAGCATGGCCCAAAAACCACTTAAAACTATGTAAAAGCCAACACGAAACTGTACAGGAAAACGTTCCTTTGGACATAAAAAAATATATAGCTGCTTAAAGGGGAGCTCTCAGCCAACGCAATTATGTGTGGAGAACCCGTCGTCGTCGTCGTAGTCGTCCAGTTCGAATTACAGCAATTAACGGCATGCAAATGCAAATGCAATGTCACTGAGTCATGGCACATGCACATAAAGGAGCAACACACCGGCTCGGGAATCGACGGCAGGACGCCTTGGTTGCCAAGGCGAGAAATTGCAATGTAAACAGAGAGCCAGTCGAAAAGCCCTCTCCCTGCTCATAGGGGTTCCAAGTGCCGGCTCAGTCAAGCGCAACGCAGCGGTTTATTTGACAACGGAAGATACAGGTGAATCCGAAACTAAGGGTTAGTCGAGCACTGCACCAAAGAAGCTTATAGACAGCGAAAAGAAGTGCGAGCTCGTGCCCTCCATAAGCAGCAATCCCAACTCCAAGCACCATATAGACTGGCCCATTGAGCGTCGCAATTTGGCCATTTGAGCATGGGCGCGTGCGCGTAGTCGCCATGGTAGTCATAGTATCTGCTTTCAACCACTGCCAGCCAACATTTCTTGTTGTTGTTGTTGTTATTGTTGTTGTTTTTTTGTTCGTTACGTTTTTTGTTTTTTTATGAGGAGCTCAAATGGAAACGCTTGACGAGTGATGTGGAAACATTTTCAACACACTAACAACAACAGCTAAATCGAGTAAAAGCAACAGCAACAATGCAACACACAACCCAGACCCAGAGAGTCTTCAGACGCAGCCGACGCTCATCATATATGTATGTATGTACTCCTCACAGTATAGGGTATATGGCCAACAACAACTGAACTGAGTAACTGAGGCAAACGCACCGGCATTACAGGCTGTTGCTGTTGCTGTTGTAGTATGTTGCCTCTGCCCGGTTGTTAGGGGGCATTCCCTGCTTTGGCAACATTATGGAAAATCAGTTTGTGTTCGGAGCGTGATGTGGCCGCATGTGTAGTTCGAGTAGCTGGACGCGCAACTCTGGATATAAGCCTTATTTGTGCACAAATCGAAATCTAAAGAAGTTAAAAAAGTTTAAAAAAAGCAAAATGAATGCACATGCTCAACGAAAAATGAGTGTGAAATAAAACAATTTTGACAACTCTTAAGTGAACGCATTTTTAAATACAGATGCATCCATCTTTCGAAATATTTGCGAGTAAATTCAATGTTTTTTTTCCCATATATAATACATATTAAAGGAATATTTTTGTTCTTTCTTTTAACAATCTACATAAAAATGCTGAGAAAAATGACAGACCCAACAGGGAGGCCCAAAGGAGCCAAATAGATATACATCAAGTGATTTAAAGTGATTCGTCAACTTTTGCGCTTGATTTTCAATCGAGTTGTTTCCAAAGTCTTTCACTCCCTCCGGCCATAAGTGATTCGGAAGCCAAATTCAATGCAATCCTTTGGACAGCAACTGATGGGAAATCACTGAAAACATCTTGTTGTCCAGGGTCTATGTGTTATATACGAAAACCCGCTGCATATGTTGGAAAATGCAAATAGGTTTTTGCACAGGTGAATGACTCTTGACGTGCGCTTCCGCGACTTCCGGTCAAAAGCGTTTTCATTTTCGCCTAAACTGCCAACGGCCAGCGAGGTATTTCCAGAGACAGTTTTGGTGGCGTCCTCCTGGCATGCCATAAATCTGGCCAACGGTCAGGTGGCATAAGGAAGCGCTGCTGGCCGGGACTCCTGCTGTTGGGTGCCGAGTGGCGGCAAAAATGTTTGTACATGCCACAGAAATATGCGGGCATGCCGGAACCAAGGAAACAGCAACAAATGCCAGACAATAAGTGACTGTTAGGCAGAAATGCCGCCAATTGCGACGACTGCTAATAACAAAGCCAATGTGGTGGCAACCAACCAAGAGAGACACCATGAACATGAACCAAGAACAACACGGTTGACATGTGTGCGACATTTGTGGCACAAGCCAAGAAGAACTGTTGGGCGGTTGGGAGGTCGGCTAATGTTCCAGTTGCTTTGGTTTCTGTGCTAAAATGTTTTGTCTGGCTAATAATCTTGTAATAATCAAGACGTTTCTCTCTCTCTCTCGCTCGCTCTCTCCATCTCTATCTCTATCTCTATCTATCCAGCAGACTGACAGACGTTTAACGCAACCCTCCCACACTTTGTAGGTCATATCACATTACAGACCCAACTTTTATATATACCCAGGTAATCATCGCAGGTGCGGAATAAGGCTTGAAACAAAAACAAACTGCGCATAAATTGCACATGTAAAACGTTTATAGCACATCGGTGATATGGAATTATAAAGCAGTCAAGGGACTGAAAAAGAACTCGTGTGAAAAGAGAACAGAAATCAAAGCGAATAAACAATGTGAACGTGAACGTAGGATATACAAAAAAGGGAAATAACAACAAGTATTACATGCTTACAAATAGCAAAAACCAGCAAAAGTGTGAAGTTCATAATAAGATATATAAAGTCCCTCGAAATTGCCTGAATTATGCTCAATTATAAGCTGAGCAAATTTGAGGAAAGACCCGTATGATCCGAGAAGTTTCGGTTATGGTGCTTTAAGATATTCAAGTATACATATATATACAATTCGATTTGAAAGTTCAGTACGAGATCAGCGCACAAAATGTGGATACAACTTTATTCCTTATACTATACAATTTATGGAATATCTTGGATTGCTTGTGGTAAGTTGACAACTTGAAAAGAAAACATATTTTAAGTGGTCGCATTTTCCACATTTGGCCGCAAATTCTTTCTTTTTAGTTTTTGACATTTCTGAATGTTGATTGCTGCAATTTGTGCGTTACTCTTGTTTTCCGTACAAACAAAGCAATTAGCCGCATGTAACCCCATAAGTCAAAAAACTAACAAACTGAAAAATAGTGAATTTCCAAAAGGCAGACTCTATGCATTAACAGCAGAGAAAAGCTACACAAGAAAAACTAAAGACTCTGGAAACACGTCAACGGCGGCGTTCTGGTCCAACGATTTATGACGAATAAAAGTATTTACGTGACTTACGGATAAACGAGACGTAAACAGAGCTCTTCAATGGGGGGTCTACGACTATGCAAATGGCGTTTGCCTTTTCTGGAGCAGCGCTCCACTCGAGCACAATTCGGGCACCGGAGCGGGCATTAAGTTGTTTCTCAAAGTTATTTACCAACTGTTCCAGTTTTTAAGTTCTATTCAGTGCATTAATTTCGGTTCATTACATTGTCATACATCACTGATTGCGAAGAACTGTCGAATCTCGGCCAGTCTACAAAATTCTTTAATGGCATTGTCACAGTCTTTGTCTTTGCCGGTTCGTCGGCTTGACCTGTGCCACAAATTGATTGCGAAATATGCGCATGCTAATGCTTAGCTTGTTTACCCGTATAGAACCTATGGAGTTGCGTCGACAATCGGAGACAGCTGCAAGATTACGATTACGGCAATTTCAACCACAACCACCACGAGTTACATTCAAATCCAAAGTCAGTTTCGAATATACGTCGAGCGAAACATTTCATTTTTCATCAAAATCATCAAGCCGAACGAAAATGTATCAAAGAAAACCAAAACAAAACAAAACCCGATTGCATACAACTATAGTCTACAAATTTGTTTTTTGAACTTTGTTATATTTTTTTTTTTGTAACTTTGAAACTTTTCCCTGCCCATCTAACCAAGTGTGTCTCTTTCTCTAGTACTAAAACTCTTCCATCTCCCTCCCTCTCTCTCTCTCCCTCTCTCTCTCTTTCTGTTGCTCCATGCGCAAATGTATTCATAATATTTATTGTAGGCGGCTTGCCCGAATTTGTTCGTTTTATTTATTTTGTAGTCACTTTCGTTTAGTTACTTTATTATACGCCATCTCTTTGCGAAAAAAAAAACAAACACTTGAAGTTTATGTAATGACTTTTCGGGCAATGAAAATGCTCTCGATTTTATATCCAACTGCTTTCGCGGATTTACGCTTCAGATATTTGAACTCCATCGTGGAGTTAGCGATGTTTTTGTGGCGACTCCAATTAGTTTTGCCTTATACAAAATGTATAACTAATTAATTTCAGTTATGCAATTCTTACGAGCTACTAATTAAAAACTATAATATCTCTCGTTTATCTAAATCTATAATGAAATTTAACTTCTCAACTCACATTCCTTTTTATACCCTGAACCCATTAAAAATGGGTACAAAGGGTATAATGTATTTGTGCAAAATGTAAATGTATGTAACAGGCAGAAGGAAGCAACTCCGACCCCATAAAGTATATAAATTCTTGATCAGCATCAACAGCCGAGTCGAACTAGTCATGTCCGTCTGTCTATCCGTTCGTCTGTCTGTCCGTATGTATGAACGCAAGGATCTCAGAACATATAAGAGCTAGAGAAAAATTTTAGCTGTAGGTCCTCCTAGTGCCCGCGCAGATCGAGTTTCGATAACTTGCACCGTTTCTTAGTAATCGATAATAATCTATATCGAAATTCTGTTTTTTGAGCAATTTTGGTAAATAATAAGAGCTAGAGTCAGCAAACTTGACAAGTAGCTTCTAGAATAGTATATATATCTGCATTTGGTGTTGGAAGAAGAGGGTTCAGGGTATCCCATAGTCGGGAGCTCCTGACTAGAACCTCTTGCTTGTTTATGAATGGTTCTATCCAGTTTAATGGTCTGATCTCGTTTGGTGGATTGGTGGAGAACCTAAAAGACTTTCTCTTCAATTTACATGATAATGATAGAAAATAAGATTACAAGATCATACGAATTGCCTATAAAAGCACTTTCCATTTTCTTAGGAAAGTAAATTGGGCAAACGTGATTTATCACGATATCTTAAAGCTTTAACTTATTTAAAATAAATCTGAAAATACAACTTCAACTGGCAACTTAACTGATTTACAAAATTGAATTTAATTGTCAAAGAAAGTCCACATACGATATTATCGTATGCATTGCCCAATGCCATAACAATTAACCTACAATAAAGATCTTGAAACTGAGACGAGACAAAAACGAGCTAGAAGATTTCACCACAGCTGTCCGTATATCATCCGCCGCCAGTCAGATGTGTCCACAGCTTTTGTACATATGTACATACATATATAAAGAGAAATTCTCGTCAGGGTCATGTGCTGAACCTTAGCATTTTGCTCTTGAAACCACTTACCAGAACGTTTTTGTTCAAAAACAAAACACATACATATGTATTTAGACAGAGGAACTAGTTTTTCCAAAATAACCGGAACACTTTATGAGAAACAACTGCACAGCTCTGGTATTTTTCTTTTAATTAATTTTTTCGTAAGTTGTAATTACGAAAAGGTGTTATGTCATGTTCTCGAACATACATACATATGTACATACATACATATCGTTTCGTAAAAGTACAAACATACAAATTAGCCAAAAGGGGTTTCTATGAAAGAAGGAATGTACATATAATACTAATACATACATACATACATACATACAAAGCGTTTCGTAAAAGTACAAGCATACAAATAAACCAAAAGGGGTTTATATGAAATTAGGAATGTACATATAATACGAATTATGTACTAGTATTGTTAGTTAAAGCGTTTTTATAAACTCAAAACAGTTTTCTCAAGCTTAAATCACTTAATACCTTAAAAAGTTTGCATACGCAATGCATTTTCTACAGCCCATCTAACTGTTTAGTTTTTGCAGTGCTGCCGACCTTACATGCCAATGCATATCATATGGCAACGCCGAACATTGTTTGTTTACAAACAATTTGCAATTGACAGTTATTTTAGCATATACATATATAACAATTTCTTGAGTGGCGCTGCCAACTTATCGAACTGGCGTTGCCACAAATGCGCACAATTTATTTAATTAAGACACGAACCAACGATTAAACTGCAAATAGATTAAAATAGACTTGGACACAGGCAATTTATATGAAAGCAAAAAGATTTGAAAATTGCTGAATGAACTCAATGCACAGTAACACAATTACAGACTGGAGCTTGACCGGAAATGCAAAGGCAAAGACAGAGACAACGCAAGCGCGTCCTCAGTCCATGATTCATGCAGTTGCCGGGCGGTCAGCTCAAAATCTACACATTTGCACTCGTATATCTACTTGGACTGGCAGGTGGCGGTCTTCAAAACAAACCAAAAACATGCCTGCCAACATCGCTTGGATTGGGCAGACAGCCGCCACATCCAAATTGCAGCGAACCGTTTGGTAAAGAGTGAGAGATAAACGGAAGCTTAGTAGAGCGCATCGAAAGTACGAACAAACATGTCCGCCGCTGGACAGTGTAACACACTGGACCTGCTCCGATGCGATTTTGTTACAATTTACTTGAAGCTCGCAATTTGCTGGCGAACAAGAAAATGGAGCAAAGCTGAAAGGGAGAGAGTAGAATGCGAGTTGCACATTTTCACTTTGTTCTATTTTTATTTTCGTTGCAGCCGCAAAAGGAGCGATACTCGACTCCAGATGTTATCTGGAGGGCGGTGGTTCGGCGGAGAGTTTTCTAGCTACTGAAGATCTGGCGGTGGGCTCCATAATTGGTAAATTGCGCATAAATGGCGATCCCAACGCAGACACTGGTGACATCAATCTGTCGCTAAGAGAGAAGAATGCTCCCGTGGAGATTGTGGCGGGCACCAAAGACTTGGCTTTATCCGTAGAGCTGGACAAGGAGGGTCTAAAAGGACCCTCGTCGATCTATGTAAATGTCATATGTATACGAAGACGCTCAACGGATCCGGTAAGTTGAATTAGCTTAGACTTGAAAATGCATGCTCGTGAGGTAACGATTTCCCAGATCTTAAAACTCAGTTTTCTGAATGCACTGGACCCCTTAAATCTACATGTTTAAGGGGTTGGTTTATATTAAATATCCCAACATACGGTTATTTTAATGGTATCTATTGGGACGGTGACGACACGCCCTTATATAAACACATAAGAAGACAGCTCTACTAAGAGCAGGAACAAGAACAACAGAAATAAAATGACACAAGCACGAGTCTTACCTGAATTCATGAGAATCGCATAGTAAGGCGATATTGAGAATTACGTTAAGTTTTGTTTGCTGCGCAGCGGGGGAAGTGATCAAAAATGTGAAAAGAAACTTAGTCTTCGTTTGGTATAAGAGAACGTACGGATATATATATGGATATACAGAAACATTTATGTTCAGGATGAACAGAACAATGAAATAAGGTCTAGACCTGCTCTCCTATACCCAACGTAAGGAAACATACATAGCTGGTATACCTCGACCTTTGAACGATTATTATATATTTGAAAGATACTATTAGACATATCCATAACACCAAAATTACCAAATCATTTTTTAAAACATTAACATAAAAAGTCAACTTTAAATCAAGTATATTTCCAAGGAACTCAAGCATAGGTTATATATTTTTAGGCTAAGAGGGTGTCCCACAGCTAGCAATACTTTATTAGAAGCTACAAAAATTAAATTAAGGTTCAATCAATCAAACCTAGTGACCATTTTAATTAGCCCCAACCAAAGGTTGGCATCAGGTGCTCCCCGGCGATTCTTGGAATCAACTTCTTAGCCGCATTCAGCACCTGCAGAACTTTCGTTCGTGCGGTGCACTCGACCAGTTCGTAATGGCCAACCAATTAACCTATATCGAAGCCGGCTCCAATTTTCTTCCCTCTGGACGGACGTTGGGTGTGCGTGCGCTGAGCCGCCGCAGAAGGGGCGTAATCTCGAAGTACAAGTACAAGTGAGGTTGTTAAATGAAATTGGGTAAACACGATTCGGAATGTTCACACTAGCATATAGCCTGATTGGCGTTGGGTAGGTATACAGAAGTTGCGGCTATTTCTTGTACTCTATAAACAATTGAAAACTTTTTAGACAACGACGCCTATTTCAATTTTAGAATCAACAAAACAGAAACCAACTTAACTTTTACTTGCACTTCGTGCTGACGAGGACGACGACGAGGACGACGGCCTGCGGTTGGGCCGCTTCGTCGTCTGGGCCCAGGCAGTGGCCATAAATTAGCCATTAGTACTTCCGGAGTACTTTGGGGGTTGCTTCGGGAGCTCTAAACATGCAAATATATGCAGTGTTTTATGGGCGGGCAATGTAAAGGGGAGCACCGGAATCCTTGGTCCTTAGCTGTTGGCGCTTTGAACTCGCTTTGGGGTCACTGACCAGCACTTGCCTATTGTTTGCTCTGAAGGTGTTTATCTTTGCCTGGGCCCAACTCTCAATCAATTCGTTCTTTGTTGCAGAGCTTCGTTGTTCCCGTCAATGTTCGTGTGACGGACGTCAATGATAATGCACCACAATGGATTGGCACACCCTACACGCTGACCCTATCCGAGGTGACGGTGCCGGGCACACGCATACTTCAGGGCGCCCGTGCCGAGGATGCCGATCAGCCGGGACCGTTCTCCACGGTGGAATATCAGGTTCTACCCGGTCCATATGCGGAGCTGGTGCAGTTTCTCAATCCTCTCGAGGGCACACTGGTTCTGAAAAAGGCACTGGACTATGAGCAGCTGCAAAATTTCACAGTAAAGTTGCGTGCCCAGGATCAGGGCACACCACCACGACATTCGGATACGCTGCTGCGCGTGGTCATCACCGATGCTGATGATCAGAATCCGAAGTTTCTACGTGAATCCTATAGCGCTGAGCTGCCCGCCGATGGTCGCGCCGGCGAGCTACGCATGCGCCCCGAGCCACTGAAAGCCATCGATCAGGACGAGGGCATCTGTGCACCCATTCAGTACAACATTGTGCAATCCCCGGATGCGAAATACTTTCGAGTACATCCGCACAACGGCATCATCACGCTGCTCGCGCCCATTGGCTATGCAGATCTTACGCACGGCGCCACTCTGGTGGTGAAGGCCACCCAGATAGACAATCCGGATCGGTACGCCCTGACCACAGTGCAGCTAACCCGGCCGGGCACACACAGCGATCTCAGTACACTCGCCTTTGTCCAGAAGCGGTTTGTGATGCGCATACGCGAGGATACGGCCGTGGGTAATCGCATCCTGGCACTGCCCACCAACAAACCTGGGAAACATCTGAAGTACACCATTGCCGATCCAATCAATTCGCAGTTCTTTAGCGTCGGCTCCCTGGGTGAACTGGTGCTAGCCAAGCCGCTGGACTATGAAAAGATGACCAAGCATGAGTTCCAGGTCATAGCCAGCGATGGCCTGACCAACAGCACCTCCGCTGACGTCACACTGGAAGTGATTGATGTCAACGACTGGGAACCGCGCTTCCGGGAGACACACTACGAGTTCATGGTGCCCAAGAGCGTAAGTTTGAGAGGTTTATGAGGTGCACTTTAAATTAACAGCTATTCAAATTCCGATTCCAGCAGTCGCTGCAGTCACGCACGGACTCCTTTGAAGGCGTACTAATTGGTAAGGTGGAGGCGGCAGACGGAGATCGCAATGACAAACTGGAGCTATCGCTTCGTGGGCAGCATGCGGGTCTCTTCGAGATCGATGCGACGGGCAACATTTATATGCGCCCGGAGCAGCTGCAAAGTCTCAACGAGTCCACGGTGCATCTGATTGCCATTGCCACGGATTCGGGTGTACCGCCGAGAAGCACCTCTGTGCCAGTTAGCGTTACCATGGAGGGACTTACTCTCGCCCACTCTGCCTGGAACAACAGCATGCTGGGCATGTTTGGAATGATTGTGGGCCTGTTTCTGTTGATCATCATGGCACTCAGTTGCTATATTGTGCGCTCAAAGAAGCAGCGCAAGAGCAGCCCTGGCGGCCTGAGCCTGGGACGCAATCGTGTACATAGCCAAGCGCACAGTAGCGTCTCCTCGGCGAATCTAGTGACGCACGAAAAGCTGGCGGGCAACGGCAATGGCGCCGGCGCCAGCGTCACCAGCGGTGGTGTCTCCGTGCTGCATATGAAACATCCCAGCAGCAACATCACTATGGCAAATCCGATCAACAACGGGCTGCATCATGTGGCCAGCGGCGCCAGCAGCAGCATGGCGCTCAGTAGTGCCAGCAACTTGTTGGAGCGGGAGCGCGAACGGGAGCGGGAGCGGCAACGGGAAAGCTACGCGGCAACGGTGCGCAGTAAGTTGTGTCTAATTACCCCCCCGTTATCCCCAGAAGCCCAGGGCATTCACTATAAATAGTCTTCTTACCAGGCATCGTATCGCGCGCCTCTGCCAACGGGCAGCTCTACGAGGAGGACGAAATCGAGCACGACTCCCTCTCGCAGCAAGGCCAACAGCAGCAGCAGCAGACGACGCCGGAGAATAATAATCGCAAGACGATGGCGGCCGTTGCAGGAGGCGTGACAACCATCTCAACGACGGCCAATGGCAGTGCAGCCGGAGTTGGTTCCAATCTCATGGCCGCCTCTGATACGATGGGCTCATCCGAAAACAATCTGACAGTCTACTTCTAGGACAGCTGAACGCTGTTCTCAATTTGTAAATATTGCTGGCCTAGCAGCTAAATATTAATTTACTAGGTCTAAGTCTAAGTCGCGTTTAGGTTCTAGGCCCAATGTAAATGTAGTAGACCAAATATAGCATTGTAAACATCCAGCACTTGTAGTCTAAGCAAGCGAATTCTACTGTACAATTTAGCTTCCCACTCTTTACGATACTTTAACGACAAGCTTAAGAATAAACTCTATTGAATTAATCGGTATCCGGGGAGACTTTATTTATTGTAAAAGGTGGAGTGAGGTTTTGTTAAGAGATTTAAGATTAGACTTGATATCGCCTTTGGGATTTACTTTGATGAAGTCCGAGATCAGTCTACGCCGCAAAAGAAAAGAGTGTCTGGAAGCTCTAGCCCTTTGTTCTTGGACGCTGAACTTTTCCTCTTTTCCTGTCTGTAGGAGTCTGAAATGGCTATCAAGCTCGATTCGTTATTCATCTTTAGGTTCCCGAGTTACTATTGTTTACCAATGACTGCTTAGAAGCTTATTAAAGTTATAAATTATTGCTATCATTTATTCTTAGACCATAAATGCGATAATCGAATTGATATTTAAAATATTTGCGGTTTTATTATCGTCTCTACTATAAAATCGCAACACAACCTCACAGCACCTGAACAACTTATTAATTGCAAATATCAATCCATACCTTAAGAATCTGATTGCTTTTATTTTCGTTGATCTTAAACTCTAGTTCGATTCAGCATAATGTTTACAGCTTTGGCTTGATTAAAATCGAAAAACGCATAATGGGCAAATTTGGTTAAACAATTCGTTGGTTAACTTACAAACTAAAATCAGGTAATATTAAAAGACTTTTTCACTTGCATCAAATACAAAACAGGAAAGGAACACAACCAATACTAATTTGGGTATTTTTAAATTAAATGTTGATTTTTGTAATTACAGCTGCATTTTAAAATTGCTTTGGATTGCATGGTCATGGGTTGGCCTCGTGTTACAGCCACTTCTAGCTGCCGTTGCGCGTCTTTTTGCGCTTAAGTAGATTGAAATCGCCGTATTTTATGTGATTGTCGGTGACGAATGGCACATAGAAGGCGCGTAGCACTTTGTGTGATTTATCCGGTATGAGGAAGGGCAGAGTCTTCATAATGGACCAGTCCTTCGTGCGTCTGGAATAGCTCGGCTCCAGTGTTGTATATTTGCCCTCATCAAAGTCAAGTAGAAAATGACACTGGTCGTAATCGAAGTACATGTGCTCGTTCTCCAAATTCTGGTCATTAAAATACGGATTCACCACCTTCGTGGCATTCGGGCCGTCCACATAGTAGGCAGGCAACATGCCTTGGAATTCAGATTTGAGGAAACGCAAACGGAAGTTGCGAGCCGGGAAAAAGAAGCTGCCCGGATACCGATACCAGTCCTTGCCAACGCATACATTGTAAATTTCATCTGCACGATATTGTGGCGTTGTCTTAAACTGGTTGAGCTCCAGCATCAGATCCATTGGCGCATGATAGTTGCGATAAAGCGCAAAGACGCGCGAAAGGCCCAGCAAAGTGCTGGTCACCATCACAATAATGGCAATGAACATGCTGTGATCCAAATAGTGAATGCCCGACTTGATTTTAAAGATCAGCGACTTGATGCGGAAATAGATGCGCTGATAAACGTCTACTGTAATGGCGCCGCACAATGAGATCAGCGGATATACCGGAAACAGAAAGCGCTCCTCCTTATGCGGTTGTGCAAAGAACACCAATAACCACAGGTAGAGCGGCGCCAGCGATATGTAGCGCGGAAAATTAAGCGTCGACTTGAATTTGGCGGGAACAATCAGATAGTCCATGACCAGCATTATGGGCAGTTGCAGGGCCAACAGCTAAAAATGTGATAGCAATAAGGAATAGTCTATACTTTTAGTATACCCAGTAACATACCCAAATAATATTGAAATTCAGGAAACCATTGACGATGTAGTAGCTCAGAGGTTCGGTGCCAAAGATATTGGGTCCGTGGCTAGTGAACACATTATACCAGACAATGTTGAGCGGCGCAAAGGTCAGTTTGCCAAAGTAGCTCGTATCGATGGCAATCATGGGCAGTGCAATGGTTGCGCCGGATATCAATGTCCACTGTACAAAAGTACGCCAGTCGCGCTGGCGTAGCAGCAGCTCCAACACCAGCGGTACACCAATTAACGCCGCAAATGGCCAGCCCAGCAGCGCCGAAATGGCCGTAAAAAAGATGGCCAAACTATAGCGTTGCTGCCACCAGGCGGCCAAAGCAGAGCAGCCGAAATACATGGAGAACGAGGAGGGCAACAGTGCGGTGCTGGATACAAACATGCCCACACTAAACAGCTGGAAAATAAGCCACAGGCGTCCAACATGTATGCCAAACTCCTGGCATATGGATCTGCAAGACAAGCCAGCTATCGAATAACAATCACTAAATGTTGACCAGGTGTACTCACTTGTACATAAAGCGCTCCATGACCGCACAGCCAAAGCCCAACATGCAGCGTACCATGTAGAAGATAAGAATGGGACTCGGATTGAACAGCTTTTGATAGATCCAGCCGGGCACGCCTTGCAGAAGTAGATATGTGTAGGAGCGTAACCCAAATTGCGGACTATACTCCCAGGTCTGCAAGCCATGTCCATTAATGATGTAATGCAGCGGCTCCCAGTAGTTGAAAGTCTCATCACAGTCCGAAATGTACGCCCAAATGGCACTGCAAAGGCGCGCGCTCACGAATGTCTTGAAGGCAGTGTGGACACTGGGCATAATAGGATTGGGGCTAGACTGTGTCTTTTCCGCGGAGTTCGCAGCGGGCGACGATTGTTTGCTGAAAGATATGCATAGTTAATGTTATTGGTATTTTATTATGCGACAGTGTATGTACTTCTTCTTCTTCTCCTTTTTGTTGCCGGCTACGATGTCGCCGGCAATGTCTTTGTTGCCATTTAAACGTTTCGGTGGTTTCTTGGTGAGTATCTGGTTGTCAGCCTTGTTGGCATTGTAACGCGCCCGTGCTGCGGGCGGTGCCATTTCCTAGTCCGACGTTTTCTAACAGCTTTTTTCCAACACAATTTCCCGCAGCAAAAAGCCAGCGTGTGAAACTTGCACCAGCTGATGCAGTGTTGTATAATAAACCGAGTTGGCAGCCATGCCTTTTTTATAAAATTAAATAAGGAGATGGGCACAATGATTGAATCTGATAAGCAATAAAAAAGAACACACTTAAGTTCACTAGTTGACCTTCGCTATCTTATGTCATTAATACCGCAATATGACAAGCATGTATATAATTTTTTCTAGCAACCCCTAGATATATAACATATGACGTCACGTATTCAACGCAGTTGCAATCGCGAGTTTCTCTGCGCAACCTTGTTATAGTCTGCAATCATGCTGGCATTATAATTTTGTACCATGGTGGCAGCTCTGGCGCCTCAGCTGTGCAATTTACATTTTGCAATTGCATATTTTACGTGCGGTTGCATTAATAAATTTTAAACAAAAACATGTCTAAGGATGACAAGGACAAAGTGCAAATCATCGACAAGGACTTGGATCTATCCAATGCCGGACGTGGCGTTTGGTTAGTCAAAGTACCCAAATACATTGCACAGAAATGGGAAAAGGCGCCATCAAATATGGATGTTGGTAAACTGCGTATCAGCAAGACGCCTGGCCAGAAGGCGCAAGTCTCACTTTCACTCACGCCCGCTGTGCTCGCACTGGATCCGGATGAGAAGATACCCACAGAGCATGTGCTTGACGTGTCACAGGTGACGAAACAGACGCTTGGCGTTTTCTCCCACATGGCACCCACAGAGGCGGCGGCCGTCGCCAGCAACGGTAAGGAAAATGGCACAGGAGCCGCTTCGGCGACGCCAGATAGTGAAAAGCTGTACATGGAAGGTCGCATCGTCCAAAAGCTCGAATGCCGTCCCATTGCCGACACTTGTTACATGAAGTTGAAGCTCGAATCCATACGCAAGGCATCGGAGCCACAACGTCGAGTGCAGCCGATCGACAAGATCGTACAGAACTACAAGCCAGTGAAGGATCATGCACACAATGTAAGATTAACTGCTCTTGTTTTTGCTACTTGCTTAAAATTTCTCATCTTTTTAGATTGAGTATCGGGAACGTAAGAAGGCGGAGGGCAAGAAAGCACGCGACGACAAGAATTCTGTGATGGATATGCTTTTCCATGCCTTTGAAAAGCATCAGTACTATAATATTAAGGATCTGGTAAAAATAACCAATCAGCCAATTAGCTACCTGAAGGAGATACTTAAGGATGTCTGCGACTACAACATGAAAAATCCGCACAAAAACATGTGGGAACTCAAGAAAGAATATCGCCACTACAAGACTGATGAACAAAAGGACGAGGAAAAGGCCAAATCGGACGGCAGCGATACTGAATAGTCGTAGGATCTTGATTTTATTAACTGTATATACACATTATGTATGTACAATTCTCCAATGTAATAATCACGTACTCAGCTAAGCAAAAAGTAAATCCAGCAGATTTTCTGCACAATTTTTATCACAATTCTCGAACTATTAAAACATTCATTACCCGATTTTCCAGTAATTTGAAACAACCATTTTTTTTAGTTTCTTTGACTTTTTCATTGCATTTAGATGCTTTCTTAAAATACTAAAAAAAAAAAAAAAATATTTGCTTTGTTTTGCACATTCATATGTATGTAATATATATATATGTAAATAGATAAACCGTCTTTAAAAGTTGGAAAAACAATTTTTACACACTAGGAGATCAGGTACTTGATTTTTGTAGTACTATCAGCTCTATATGATTTCCACAATATGTGTCTCTGGGTGATCTTGATTTCAATATTATTTTTTAGACTTGCGTTTCTGAAAGAGTTTTAATTTGAGAAAAATGAATAAATGGCAAAATAAAAATCATAAATGGAGAAATTTTTGAAAAACTTAGAAAAAAAATTAATAGAAAACGAAAGATAAATGCAAAAAAAGTGAAAAAAATAAATTGAAAGTGAAAATAAAATGTTAAAGAATATAAAAAAGAAAAGCGAAAACAAAAAAAAAAAAATTATAAGGAATTGAAAATAAGGAAAAATGAAATTTGAAAAACTTGTTCAAACGTAAGGAAATCGAGCTTAAATAATACTGGTTCAATTTTGGCTTAAACTACATAACATAAAGAACTAAAAACTGGCAGCATAAATTTGAATAAAACTAAAAATTGCATCTCATGTTTAAAAGCTCTCTTAGAACTAGAATTTGTACATTGTCACAAAAAAAAAAACACAAAAAAAAGAATTGTGCATTAATGCATTTGTCAGTTGCGCGGCCAGCACAGCCTCTTAATTTTGACGTAAGCCTGTGAAAAGGGCAGCCCCCGGCGCAATATGATCGGCTGCAAGGAATAATTCTCATTAGATTACATTTTAAATTCGCATCACACACAAACACACACACACAAAATATGATACATTCTAAGGTAACTGGACGAGAATCGAATTGTACACATATATATATATACGAACGTCAACCCCGCGACTTAACCAACTATATACATAAACTAAAGACAGAGGCACACATTTAGCACTGGACACCAACAATTGCTACGGCCTCCGCTACATGTCAGTCGGCCACACAGACATTAAGGATGC